>OZ010799.1:314013999-315377233 GCA_963932465.1 Maratus speciosus
TACAAAACTAAGATTATTATCCTATAAAAATTAATATAAATGCTTAAAGACATTGCAGGTAATGTGGTGTTTGATTAATTAATGCTTCAATTGTAAAAATATTTTACCATCAGATTATTTCTGCCACTGAAGTATCTGTCACAGACACTTGGAGAATTTTCTGCAACTGTGGTGCCAAGCATAGTAGTTAAGTTTAGGTGTAATTCAGTGGAAGAGAAATTATGATTTTTTTTTTGTTGTTCTGTCGCCATTTATCAAAGTTCCCGACATTTCTCAGCGACAGATTGGAAAAATTCAGCGTGTGCTTCTGCACTCTTTTGTCAAAATTTGCAATTATTCCTCGACTGTTTATCGAATTTTGTGTTTTATTTTTATAGTGATTGTTTTTACAAGATTTTTCATGAAATTCGCGTTATTTTTTTTTTTTTTTTTTGCGACCATTAGCCAAAGATTAGACAAACTTTGCTATGCGTTTCTGCGATCTTTTGATGAAATGTACAATATCTTTCTTCGTTTACTGAAATTCACGTATTTTTCAGCAATCGTTTCACAAAATGCACTATCTCCCCCCCCCCCCCCAAATTGTTTCACGAAATTTGCAGTTTTTTTTTCACGATTTTTTTTTAAACGATCAGTGACAAAATTTGTTTTTCTTTTCCGTGGCCATTTGTCGAACTTTCCTATATTTCTCAGCGACATATTGGCAAAATTTGTAATCTGCACTCTTCAAACCAACTTTGCTATGCGTTTCTGCGATCTTTTGATGAAATTTGCAATATTTTTCTTCGTTTACTGAAATTCACGCTTTTTTTTTCAGTGATCGTTTCACAAAATGCACGATTCCTCCCCCCCCCCCCCCCCACAAATCGTTTCCTGAAATTTGTGGGGGTTTTTTTTAACGATCAGTGACAAAATATTGTGTTTTTCTTTTCCGCAGCCATTTGACAAAATTCGTAATGTGCACACTTTAGACAAACTTTCCTATGCGTTTCTGTGATCTTTTGATGAAATTTGCAATATTTTTTTTTTCTCTGAAATTCACGTTTTTTTTTTTTTTTTTCTGCGATCGTTTCACAATACGGGTTCGTGGTAATATTTATAAAGAAACCTTTAATTTATATGTAACTCGATTTTGTCTGAAATACGTACCCACTCACAGTGTGCAAATGGGGGAGAAGCAGTTTCAAATTGTTGAGATGTTATGCAAATTTTATTCATAAATTTTTGTAAAATTATATACCATAGTCATGAACAAATTAAAATTTTAAAACACCCTCTACTGATGAAAAAATTAGTTAAGAGGAGAGGAGTGAGTGCTTAGTAATGTACAGGCCAAAAGCTTTAAAACGACCTCTGTCAGAAAACAACATATAAAGGATACTCATCGAAGAAAACGCTACAGCTGTAAGGACAATTATTTTCACCCGCCTTCCAAACTCGAAATTCAACTCTCCTACCTTCTTTAAAATTTTAAAGTGTTATCATTCACGTAAGTTAATTTTAATTGTATTCGTTCTTCTTCGTGTTAATGGCAATTTACATATGCATAGTCGCCCAAGCATGGAACGTGTTTCTTGAACTTTTTATGAAGTAAATAATTTCCGTTCTTGAGCGATTAAGAGTCCATTCACATGCGATTCTTATAAAACTCCTAATATATCACAAAATGCACACCATATTAAGTATTTCATGAACTCAAGGATTTTTCACTCAGTTCTTATTCTTTTGTTAATATTTTCTCATCCTAATGAAAACATATGTTATACTTTATTGAATGTTTTCACATTGAAAGTGCAGTGTAAAGTTTAGGCATAATTCAATAAAGCGAAAATTTTGAGTGTTCGTTATTTATAATCTATCTTCCTGTTAAAATTGTTGACTACATCTTTAGACACCCATGAACGGTGAACACATAACATGCGATAAATTGTCACAAATTTTAAAAAAATCACAAATTTTGTCATAGATCGTTGAAAAAAAATTGTGAAGTGATCATTAGAAAAAAAAAGAATTTCATCCAACGATCTTGGAAAAATAATCATGAATTTTGTGAAACAATCGAAGAAAAAAATTGCAAATTTCATCAAAAGATCGCAGAACCACATGTTGAATTTTGCCAATCTGTCACTCAGGAATATCGGGAACTTCGACAAATAGTCGCAGAAAAAAAATCAAATTCATCACAGATAATTGAAAAAAAAAATATGCAAATTTCGCCAAACAATCTTGGGAAAAAATCATGCATTTTATGAAACGATCGCTGCAAAAAGCCCTCGAATTTCAGTAAATAATCGAAAAAAAATATTGCAAATTTCATCAAAAAATCGCGGAAATGTATAGCAAATTTTGACAAAAGAGTGCCGAAGCGCACACTGAATTTTGCCAATCTGTCGCTGAGAAATATCGGGAACTTTGGCAAATAGTCACCAAAAAGAAATAAATAAAATAACAAATTTCATCATAGATCGTTGAAAAAAAAACGTGAATTTCGTCAAGCGATTGTTGAAAAAAACCCCGCGAATTTCAGTAAACAATCGAAAAAAAAATTGAAAATTTCATCAAAAGATCGCGGAAATGCATGGCAAATTTCGTCAAAAAAGGGCAGAAGCATATGCCAATTTTGCCAATCTGTCGCTGAGAAATATCGGGAACTTCGACAAATGGCCGCGGAAAAGAAAAACACAAATTTTGTCATTGATCGTTGAAAAAAAGAAATGCAAATTTCATGAAACGATTTGGGGGGGGGGGGGGGGAATCGTGCATTTTGTGAAACGATCGCAGAAAAAAAAAACGTGAATTTAATTAACGAAGAAAAATATTACAAATTTCATCAAAAGATCGCAAAAACGCATAGCAAAGTTTGTCTAAAGAGAGCAGATTACAAATTTTGCCAATATGTCGCTGAGAAATATCGGAAACTTCGACAAATGGCCACGGAAAAGAAAAACAAATTTTGTCACTGATCGTTGAAAAAAAAAAAAAAGCAAATTTCATGAAACGATTTGAGGCGGGGGGAGGGGGGGGGGGGGAATTGTGCATTTTGTGAAACGATCGCAGAAAAAAAACTTGCAAGTTTGTCTAAAGTGTGCACATTACGAATTTTGTCAAATGGCTGCGGAAAAGAAAAACACATATTTTGTCACTGATCGTTAAAAAACCCCCCCACAAATTTCAGGAAACGATTTGGGGGGGGGGGAGGAATCGTGCATTTTGTGAAACGATCACTGAAAAAAAAGCGTGAATTTCAGTAAACGAAGAAAAATATTGCAAATTTCATCAAAAGATCGCAGAAACGCATAGCAAAGTTTGTCTAAAGAGAGCAGATTACAAATTTTGCCAATATGTCGCTGAGAAATATCGGAAACTTCGACAAATGGCCACGGAAAAGAAAAACAAATTTTGTCACTGATCGTTGTAAAAAAAAAAGGCAAATTTCATGAAACGATTTGAGGCGGGGGGGGGGGGAGGGGGAGAATTGTGCATTTTGTGAAACGATCGCAGAAAAAAAACGTGAATTGCAGTAAACAAAGAAAAATATTGCAAATTTCATCAAAAGATCACAGAAACGCATAGCAAAGTTTGTCTAAAGAGTGCACATTACGAATTTTGTCAAATGGCCGCGGAAAATAAAAACACAAATTTTGTCACTGATCGTTAAAAAAAACACCACACATTTCATGAAACGAATTGAGGGGGGGGGGGGGGATCGTGCATTTTGTGAAACGATCACTGAAAAAAAAAGCGTGAATTTCAGTAAACGAAGAAAAATATTGCAAATTTCATCAAAAGATCGCAAAACGCATAGCAAAGTTTGTCTAAAGAGTGCAGATTACAAATTTTGCCAATATGTCGCTGAGAAATATCGGAAACTTCGACAAATGGCCACAGAAAAGAAAAACAAATTTTGTCACTGATCGTTTAAAAAAAAATCGTGAAAAAAAAAAAAAAACGCGAATGTCGTCAAACGATTGCTGAAAAAAAACCCGCGAATTTCAGTAAACAATCGAAGAAAAATATTGCAAATTTCATCAAAAGATCGCGGAAATGCATGGCAAATTTCGTCAAAAAAGTGCAGAAGCATATGCCAATTCTGTCAATCTGTCACTGAGAAATATCAGGAACTTCGACAAATGGCCGCGGAAAAGAAAAACACAAATTTTGTCACTGATCGTTGAAAAAAAAATGCAAATTTCATGAAACGAATTTTTTTTTGGGGGGGGGGGGGGGGATCGTGCATTTTGTGAAACGATCGCAGAAAAAAAAAACGTGAATTTCAGTAAACGAAGAAAAATATTACAAATTTCATCAAAAGATCGCAAAAACGCATAGCAAAGTTTGTCTAAAGAGAGCAGATTACAAATTTTGCCAAATGGCTGCGGAAAAGAAAAACACATATTTTGTCACTGATCGTTAAAAAAAAAACCCCACAAATTTCAGGAAACGATTTGGGGGGGGGGGGGGGGGAGGAATCGTGCATTTTGTGAAACGATCACTGAAAAAAAAAAGCGTGAATTTCAGTAAACGAAGAAAAATATTGCAAATTTCATCAAAAGATCGCAGAAACGCATAGCAAAGTTGGTTTGAAGAGTGCAGATTACAAATTTTGCCAATATGTCGCTGAGAAATATAGGAAAGTTCGACAAATGGCCACGGAAAAGAAAAACAAATTTTGTCACTGATCGTTTAAAAAAAAATCGTGAAAAAAAACTGCAAATTTCGTGAAACGATTTGGGGGGGGGGGGGGGAGATATACATTTTGTGAAACGATTGCTGAAAAATACGTGAATTTCAGTAAACGAAGAAAGATATTGTACATTTCATCAAAAGATCGCAGAAACGCATAGCAAAGTTTGTCTAATCTTTGGCTAATGGTCGCAAAAAAAAAAAAAAAAAAAAAAAAATAACGCGAATTTCATGAAAAATCTTGTAAAAACAATCACTATAAAAATAAAACACAAAATTTGATAAACAGTCGAGGGAATAAATTGCAAATTTCATCAAAAGATCGCGGAAATGTATAGCAAATTTTGACAAAAGAGTGCAGAAGCACACGCTGAATTTTTCCAATCTGTCGCTGAGAAATGTCGGGAACTTTGATAAATGGCGACAGAACAACAAAAAAAAAATCATAATTTCTCTTCACTGAATTACACCTAAACTTTAAACTACTATGCTTGGCACCACAGTTGCAGAAAATTCTCCAAGTGTCTGTGACAGATACTTCAGTGGCAGAAAATAATCTGATGGTAAAATATTTTACAATTGAAGCATTAATTAATCAAACCACCACTTACCTGCAATGTCTTTAAGCATTTTATTAATTTTTATAGATAATAATCTTAGTTTTGTATGAAGTAATAAAGAGCTAAACATAATTGTAAAGTGAAATAATAAAAGGTTTGATGGAAAAATAATCTGCAAAAGAGATAAGAAAATCTGTGACGCCTGTCTCCCATCTTGAATTTTCTGCTACTGGACCTGGCACTATGAAAACATTCAGTAAAGTGCAAGATATGTTTTCATTACGATTTCTTATCAGTGGGAAAGTGGAGAGAAAAGATTAACAAAAGGAAAAGAACTGAAAATGGAAAATTCTGAGTGCGTAAAATAGTTAAGATGTGCATTTTGTGACATGGAGTTTCATAAGAATCGCACATGAATGAACTCTTAATCGCCCAAGAACGGAAATTATTTACACTCATATTATATGGGGAAGTTGAAAAAAAAGATAAACAAAAGAAAAACCCAAATAACTTCATTCATTTCCCCTGAAAAGAAATATTTGTTTTTTTTTCTATTCTTGGGCGATGACAACATACATCTCTTAATCACCCGAGAACGGAAATTATTTACTGAATGTTTCCATTTCACAGAAAGTACGGTTCTTATCTTACACTTTACTATAATTTGTGCTAAGAAATGAAAACATTCAGTGAAGGGTTAATTCAGCAAATTTGAAAAAAAAAAAATTACTTTAAGATCCCAGAAAACAAAGTTCAAGAAACATTATACTATTTCATTCTTGGGCGACTACGCGTATGTAAATACGAAGAACGAATACAATTTAAAGTAACGTACGTTTTAAAGTAACTTACGTGAATTGTATTATTTCTTTATAAACAATATTATTTTATATTATAAACAATCTTATTGTAACAAATAAAAGCATGAGAAATAAACAGAGCAATTTCCCGCTTCAGTTCGGCTAGGAAATGCAGTCGCTGTATCTCATATTTACCACCTGCTCTCATTGGCTGGCTTCTTCATTGCCGCCGATTGGCTTAGAGCTGAAATAGCTTCTAACCCATAACGTTTTATTGCGGTGGTTTGGCTTAGAGCTGCGGATTGACTTTGAGCTGTAAATAGCCTCTAACACATAACGTTTTAATTACGTTTTAATTTTTTTTTTTTAAATATCTAAATTGAAATTTTAAAATCCGGCGGCGAAGTACACTTTCCGATAACAGCATCTACACATGACAAAAATTTCAGAGGTCTAGGTGTTATAATTTCTGAGCTTTCCGCGGTCAAGCAGGCAGACAGACATCTCTTATTTTATATATATAGATATTATATTACATTCTTTAAAAAAAGTTATTTTAATTATAAGCTATTTATGATAAGTTTTATTTGATTATTGATAAGTTTGCTTTTTTATAATAAAACATAATACTTAATTTTAATCATACTTACTGCTCTCGTAAGGTTTATTTTTTAATCCAAAATATTATCATCCGATGACCAAAAATGGAAACTATTAATTTCTTTCAGCAAGTATGATAGACGATTGGCAACAAAACTCTTCTTATCCATAGTTTGGCAACAAAACTCTTTTTATCCAAAACTTTTTTCCAATTAATTAATTAAATGAATTAAAGTAGATTTTCCAACTTAACACAATTATATCACAGAGCAACTAGCTATAAGTATACCAAAAATTGGAGGTATTCGATGCACGGGGTCGCAGTTACAGGTTTTTCGCGATTTCCCAAAATTTGATTTTTTGGATAAGGCGAGTTTTGAAACTCACGTCCTCATATATACATATACCATTTTTTTTAAGAAATGTACTTTTCTTAGTTAAATAATTCTAATATGGTGTTATTCTACAATCACAATTGAAATACTACCAAAGAAAATAAATGCAAAGAGAGGATTTTAAGCTCTCATAAATGTAGTACCACATAACTTTAATAACATTTGTCTTACAAAAAATTATCACACAAAATATTTATACTACATATTCTGAAATGCTTATTGAATTATGTTAATTCAAACATCTGTAAGAATAGATATGTGACTATTTCTTTGTCATGTAAAATACATAAGTATTTTCTATGTAAAGACCTAAAACAATCTTTGTAAGTATAAACATGTTACATTTTTTCATGTAAAATATATAAGTATTCTTTTTGCAAAGACTTAAAATAATCTTTGGAGAGTATAAACATGTTACTACATTTTTTCATGTAATATACATAAGTATTTTTTTTGTAAAGACTTAAAATAATCTTTGGAAGTATAAACATGTTACTACATTTTTCATGTAAAATACATAAGTATTTTTTTTTGTAAAGACTTAAAATAATCTTTGGATCCAAAGTAAAAAATTTTCATGTACACAAATATCTTTTTTTAATTTGTGAACTTTCAAACACTTAAAAAAGTTTAATGTATTTTCAACCACTTTACATAATACACCATTAATAATAGTAGAAGTATTACATGCATAACTTTCATCATTATTATTTTTTTGCTTATGTTAGAAAGGGGTTAGTTGTTAGAACATGCATGAATTATAATTAACCCCTTGGGGACGAGCGACACGTATACGTGCCGGAAATAGGCCTAAGGATCCTCGTTTATCCTCACCAGTAAAATTTTACTGTAAAATTTGCCTTATTTAATCCGAGCATTTTCCCGATTTGTATAGACACAAACTTCTGTTTTTTAAAACCGGTAGCAAAGTAATAAACATTTCGTAAAAGGCTCCCGTGGCGAAGGGGTTAAGAAGAAAGTAACATTTTGAATTATTCTAGAAGTCACAATAGGGAAAGGGATGATATATGTACTCATATTTTATTTTATATCAATAACAATTTACTTTTAAAGATAAATACGATATCAAAATAAAGCAATCAATGACACTTCATTTGCAACTGAAATAATGAATTATAAAAACTTGATTTGATTTTTGTAAGAATCTTTCTTATTATTTAAATCAAATACTGAAATTAAAAATTCTGAGTTATCAGCACATTTTTTTTACAATACATATAAATTCTAAAAAATGAATAAGGTTTTGAAGAAAATATTTCAGTGAGCAACATAGTAAACAAAAATAAGATTTACATTTTGCAGGATGACAATTCCACAGTGTCAAGGCGAAGGCGACTTAAAAAGAAAATAAATATATATATATAAAAAATACACAAATGCTGCCTGCAGCTTTGGTAGAAGTAAAAAAAAAATAAACAGTCAGTCTTCGTATTTGACAATCCAATCTAGCTAGCATAGATGAGATTTTTTACAATGGTAAAAGCATCCTAAATAAAATTGAAGATTAATTTATATTTTATAGTGTTTATGACTGCGAGGACGAAGATCATATTTTTTTTTTACTTTGAGTAGATTTATTTAGAACCGTAGTGGAAGTTTTAGTACCAGATGCTTGAGAATGCACTGAACTATGTGAATGCAAAGATGTTTGTTGGCACTTCGAAGTGGTGTGAATTTGAGGAGAATCACAATTAGTAGTATGAGTAGGCATATGTCGTTTCACAGGAGAAGAAGTTGCACTATCAACAGTCGTTTGATCATGTGTTGCACTTCTAGAAGAATCAGAAGGATGAAGCAATACTTCATTTCTTTTCTGGAGTTTCAAGATTCTGTTAGTATGAATTAACACAGGTGATGCTTGATTATTATTGCAATCTTGAATTTGAATAAGTACAGGTGAAATTATTTTCTTTACCATATAAGGTGTACATGTACAAGGACCTTATTGTTTAGCAAAACTATCAGAAAGTTTTGAACTTTCACCACTATTCCATTATTCATTACCATTTTTTAAATTGGTGCACTTTTTACCAACATAACTAATGTCATTGTCATCTTCAGGTATGACATTTTTTTCATTAGAAGTAATTTTCATATTACTGGTATCAGAAATATTATTTATAACATTAGAATAATCAAAGTTTGTATGAGTGGGAAAATAATTAGGAGACTGAGTAAAAACTTGAGCATGACCTTCTAAATTTTTGATATTGAGATTAGCATTCATAAAAGAATTATCATAATTCATAGCAGTATTACCAACACTATTTGTAAACAAACCATTATTTGGAAAACTGTAATTGCAAGGATAGTTTTCATAATTATTTACCAAATGCAAATAATTATCACCAAAATTTCCATTCATATTATCAAAATAAGCCCCATTATTTGTGTTAACTGACATAGAATTTTCATAAATAGGCACTTTATTGGTGTCAAAAGAATATGGCACTGATATATTGTCATTATTATACTGAGAATTCAAATAAAAACTGCTAGGAGACTCTTTTGAATGTTAAAAGGTATATGTTTATCTTTAATTAATATAGATTTAAAAGTTGGAGAGATGGTTATAGAATGCTTGTTTATAAACTCAAAACCAAGTATGGCTTCAAAATTAACATTCTTTATATCAGTAAGGTAAAAGACATGATGAAAAAAGAATTTGTCTATTTTGAATGCAATCTCGATACATCCTTTAAAGAAAACTTTAGAGTTTATAGTTGATACAGAAACATTTCTAGATAAATATTTATAAAGGATTTTGGATTTAATGCTATTAAAGCATTCATGATCCAGCAAACTTAAAGTTGAGCCTGAATCGATGAGAGTTGATATCTCATTATGTTGAACATTCATAATTATACATGGAAGTGAATAAGTGTTGTCAAAAGAGCTGCAAATTACATGTCGTTGTTGTACACAATCCTCAATTTGAGAAGAATACTTTGATGACAAAGGATTTTCAGAACAGCAAGGTTTGTTCATTTTTTGCACCATTGGTGATGTCTGTGTATCAGCGTTTGAAAAGGAAGTAATTGAAGAAGAATTTTTGTCAATCTGACATTCGCTTGAATTGTCACAGGAGTGTACTGACCCTAATGAGTAAGATTGGGAGGGATGGTGGTCAGTTGGACCAATCTCCCTTACTTGTTTAAATGATTATTTTTTTCATCATTTTTATTTTTAGAAAATGAAGTAAAGTTTTTCTTTCTTTGAGAAGAATTCGAAGAAAAATGGGAGTCTTGAGTGTGATTGGCATTTTGCCTAGAAGAGTCAAGTAGATTTCTAAACTTGTAACATGACTCCATAAGATGGTTAAAACGACCACAAAAGGCACATTGGATAACATTTTGTTTGCGAAAATACTCTGAAGAGTTTTTCTTGTGAGAAAACTTGTCAAACATTGGCCGAAAGAAAGATCGTTTCTGATCTGGCTTATGCTGAATAAAGTTTGTTTTATTTCTAGAAGCCACGTTATGTCTAGCTGGTGAGGGAGAGTAAGTTACACGCTTTTTTTTTACAGCAGTTCTATGTCAAGGAGAATGTTCATTATGAGATTCAGATGGCGAGAATGCTATTTGTGAATTTCTATAGACTCTGTCCTTTTTATGTCTGATAGGGGCTTGTTCAACAAAACTATCAGAAAATTTTGAATTTTCACCATTATTTTCATTATTCAGAGAATAAACTTGGTCATAATGTCGATTAGATTTTTGAGTAGGTGGTGAATCATAGATATCTTGTAAAAATTGTGCTCGTTCAAGAGCTAACTCAAAAGTGGAAATGTTTTCTTCTAGAATTTTCCTTTTAATTTGCTTAGGTAAAGCTTGAATAAAATGAGTAAATTTCAAAGAATCTAGAGCAGCTGGATCTAATTTAGGATAAGCAAGTCGAAGCTGTTTAGCAAAACGATATGAAAAATTTTTAACTGACTCATTAGAATCCAATTTTAAATCTTGAAGAGACTTCAGAGTGTCAGATTTTTTACTTGGCAGAAAATAGTTAATAAATTCTTTGCGAATGGTTTGAAGATTAGAATTTTTGAATTGAAATTGTGTTTCGAGAAAGAAATGTAATGCAGTACCCTGTAATTTTAACTTGAAAAGAGCAAAAAGTTCTTTTAATTATATAATTCCTTCAAATCTGATAACTGGTCGAAGAAAAATTCGACCGTCTGAGGATTTCCATCAAATGGTTGAATACAGAGGTTTAAATTTGCTTTTGGAGGCATGGTGATAAATTTCAAAACAATGTTGAACAAATTTGAAAACAAATCCGAATAAATTTTAAAATAATGTGGTGAAGTAAAAAAAAAAAATAATAATAATATCATATGAAGTCACCTTTTAAAAATAATGTCAATTCAACAGAATAATGTAATAATTGTTCTCGACATATTATCAAAACAAAAGGGCATCAATAAATCAATCATTTACTTATAAGTAAGAAAATTATTCTTAACTCATCTTTTTTGTAAATAATATTATAAGCAATCATTTTTCCTTAATAATAAACTGTAAATATTACACGAATTCATTCTCTTTTTTTTTTTTTTTTAGAAATATTGTATAAAAATTTAAGGAAGCCACTTTTTCTAAATATCAAATATTTCAATAATAGTACACTAAAACAAATTTTCATATCAAAGTATAACTTAATAACTGTCATGTCATAAAGGTTTCTAAAGGTTCACGGTACCAGGAAAGATTAGCTGTTGTGTTTGGAAGACAGGAGGTGATAGAATAATATTGTAAAGTTATTTTGGATATTGAAATTCCAAATCATTTTTTTAGGATCGATCGTATAGTGTTATAACATTTTTGTTGTGGTCACAAGAGACCACTTTGACATAACAGTCATTAATTAAAAAAAATCTGAATTTATTTATCATATATTTGGTAATTGGGAATAAAAAAGTAAAAGGTAAAAGCATTACCTGCATTGACCCGAAAGAACAAAAAATGATGGAGACATTTGCAGAAAGGAAATAAACAGAAGACAAATCTTCCTTGAAAATTTTTTATTTATGAAGCAATTTTTCTTGCAGAACATAGCGCATTATCATAGAGTACACCTCTTATTCTTTTAGATGTACTTTTTTTTATGATAGACACATACAATCTACGTTCATTCTACGTTCTTACTAAAGAAAATAAATAATTTTTTCCCTTGGGGAGTGTGGAGGCACAGGCATTTAGATGATTTTTTTTAGCATTATAATTCTACGACTCGAAATAAAAGCACCATTTGAATAAAAATAATAATAATGCCGTCAACAGAATTTTATCCACAATCTTACTGAAGAATCAGAAGTAACTGATCAAAGAATCTCGCCACAAAAGAAAAAAGACGAAACTATGCAGCCGATTACACAATTATAAAGAAATATTCTTGCACTTTTAATATTTCTTACTGTAGATACGAAAATCCGTTTATTATTTTTTTTGTAGAAGGAAAAGAGGCATCCACCCATTTTCTGCGTTCGTTACAGAACACTCATGCAGGCGCGAACATAATTCTTCGCAGAACGGCAAAAGGCAGCCATTCTGCATTGAAGTCCCAACTCAACTGCACTGAATGCGCACGAGCTCTCCGAGAAGTGGAGTAAAAAAGTGGGTTGCTATAATACTTGAAACACGCCAACTTTGGCGGAACGAACATACAGGCGCCCTGCATTGGCATAAAATGCAATGCTAAAGTATATAAAAAACTGGTTTAAAAAAGGGAAATTTGATAGATTTCACTGAGATAAGATGCCAAACAGTAGTAAAGAGTTACGAATTTTTAAATTACGAATTAAACTGATTTAAATATTATTGGCTAAGGGGCGGAGCTACAAAAGGATATGACTTCACAAATAGAAAGATATGGAACTTTCCAGATAATTCTTTTACCGGAAGTATAGATTTCAAAACGACGTTTATGATTTTAAAATGAATGAAATGCTATGCCAGAAAGAAAAACTTACAGGGGAAGGTTGAAAAAAAAAGGGAATTAAAATAATTTTGGAATGCGAATATTAAAATTAAATGAATACAAGATTAATAAAAATATTTTCTATATGAAATTAAATAAAAATATGGCAGTGGTTCTAAGTAACCACAACAATATGCTATTTGGTACCAAAAGCAAGCAAAACCGCGAAGAAACACTCAAGTTTTCTCTGATTTCGTCGAAATTTGACACATTTTATTTTGTAAAAAATATTTTTACCCGTCCGAATGTTTCAAAATTTTTGCAAATGATGTAAATCTGATCTATTGATAATTTCAATACCATCTCAATTTGAGATACTCTTTAAAAATTTGTGTTAAAATACGGTCGTTTAATTACTTTTAGCATAGAAAAATATCGTCTCCGTGAGTCGCGAAATGACCTGCATTTGCCGGTGTATTTGTAAGGGTTAAAATTCCTATGTTTTAAAACCGATTGTCCCATCAATAAGAAGGCGGTTTCAGATTTACGAACATACTGGTTTGTCAGTTCCTCTAAAATTTCGCCCTGGAGGAGCGAAAGCCAGAAGAAACACTCAGATTTTTCCTGATTTCGTCAAAATTTTCACACATTTTATTTTGTGAGAAATATTTCTACGCGTTCGAACGCTTCAAAATTTTTGCAGGTGATGCAAATCTGGTATATTGAGATGCTCTGAAAAGAGTGTGTATGAGTGTGTGTCGAAAATGTAAAATAAAAGGCAGGTGGCGCTGCTAATTCGATAACCCAAACTTGTGAAGTGAAATGAAGAGAACACTTCAGTGCTTGTTGTATGATTGAACTACCGATGTAACGATTTGTGTAATGTTCGCTTCGGAAAGAAGCTATGAAGGAGAGATCCTAATAATATCGTGGAATACTTATGATGATTTATGCGAATGAATATCCTGTCAAGTTTTAAGAAGCCACTATATCATTTAGAAATAAAATCACTTTAAAAATTCTACGATATTGATACGATCCAATTCTACGAAAATTGGAACGAAGCCAATAAGGGTTTCTATATGGTGCAATCGGCCCAAGGAAAGTAAGGTCATTTAATTATTTTGATTCAAAACATTTTATTCGCAATAAATAACAAAAAAAAAGTAACTTTGCTGATTAATAGAAAAAAAATATATGCTGTTTTGTTTTGAAGATAATTTCTTGTTCTGATGCATTTTATTTTGAAAACGAAAGTTGTTGTTAGAATTTAATAATGTGATATAAGAAAGAGAAAACTGTATAATTTAATGATTAGAAACTTAATTATTTATTCCGTTTGATATGCAGTGTAAGTAAATAAACATGAATGATTTAGTGAAGCTTAAGAAAGAAAGGGCTGTTTTGAGAACAACGGTAACTAAATATATAAATAAATTGAAAAGTGATGATTTGGAAAAATGTACAGAGAGCTCGCTAGAAGAACATGTTGGTTATTTAGATCAAATGAGTAAGGAATTAACAACCTTTGATAATGAAATTAAAAATTTAATTAATGAAGATAAAGAATTCGAGAGTGAAGTGCAGAGTGCCATGATATATAATAAAAAAATAACGACTTGGATAAGCAGAATTAATGCGCGGATAAAAATTATTAAAGAATCGAAACAAATTACGCTCTCCAGTCCTGGGGTTATATCTAATAAACCTAGCGAATCACTTGAAAATACAGGAAATAATAGTTTAAACTTTAATAATGTAACAGTGAAATTGCCTAAAATTGCGATCGCAAAGTATTAAGGTGATCCATGTTTATGGATGGAATTTTGGAATCAGTTTCAAAGCTCTATTGATAAAAACGAAAATTTGTTAAAAATAGATAAATTTTCATATTTAAAAACTCTTTTAGGAGGGGTCGCGTTCAATGTTGTAAACGGATTTGCTTTGTTAGAGGAAAATTATGAAAAAGCAATAAAATTACTAAAACAAAGATTTGGTAGACAGGAATTAGTTGTTAACGGGAATATGTCAAAATTGTTAAACCTTAATCCCGTCAAGGACTCAACTAATATATTTGAGTTAAGAAAATTATATAACATTGTTGAAATTCAAATTCGAAGTTTAGAGTCGTTAAATGTAACGACTGAAATGTACGGTCATCTTTTGTATCCCATTCTGATTAGATTAGTCCCATATGATCTCGCTCTAAATTTTAATAGAAAACGTTTAGAAAAATCAGATGAAAACGAGTTTAATGTTTTAGAACTATTGAGATATTTAAAAATTGAAATTGAGTGTCGGGAATCTTCTCTTATGCTAAATTATTTTAAAGATACTAAACGAAAGTATACAGGTCCACCCGATAAGCAAGGTAGTAAAAATTATTTTAAGGGTTCGAGTACTGCTAGCGCTCTTAATGCACAAATTCTATCATGCATATTTTGTTCTTCTCCCCATGATTCATTCAAATGTAGCTTGCCACCGCAAGATAAGTTTAGGATATTGAAAAATTCTAATCGCTGTTTTAAATGCTTTAAGTTTTTTCACAACAGCAAACAGTGTAGAAGTAAATTGTCTTGCTTTAAATGTAAAAATCAATATCACCATGGTTCTATTTGCACAAAAGACAGCAGAGGGTTAAATGCCGCTCGGGAGGATAAAATAAGCAATACGCGGCAAAATTCTGAATCTCCCAATTATGGATTTGAGGCGTCAGTAAATGTAAACAATTCTAGTTCCGAAATTGTTAGTTCTGTTTCGTATTGTAATAATAATAATGTGACGCATTCTAAAAATGTATATTTGCAGACATGTAAAGTAGTCGCGAGTTCCGATTTCAATTCAAAATTAACTAGAATATTTTTAGATAATGGGAGTCAGCGGTCATTTGTCAGTGAAGCTTTAGTGGATGCTTTGATTTTAAAGCCAGTAGGTCAGGAGATTTTATCAGTGTATTCTTTCAGAATGCAAAGTGCGGTAGAGAAAGTATATCCAATAGTAGAGATAGAAATTAAAAGCTTAGATCAATCTTTCAAAGCGAAAGTCCGAGCGCTTGTTGTTCCTCGGATATCTGGCGCCGATATGTACGGAACCGTCTGCACAAATTAGGAAATTTCTGAGGGATAATAAAATGGAAATGGCTGATGCTTGTGTAGGAAAAGATTTGATGAATGTTGAAATACTAATTGGATCAGACTTGTTTTGGGAATTTATTTTAAACGAACGAATATCCATTAATAATGACTCAGGCGCTATAAAAACGGTTTCTGGATGGGTGATTACGGGACAGGAATTGAGAAAAAGAAATAGTTGTTCTCGAAATATTGCAGTAATGAAAAATGCGGTTGAATTAAATGATTTAAGAATATTTTGGGAAATTGATTCTATCGAAATTTCGGACGAGAGTGATGAATTATCTAAAAAGGATAAATTATTAATAGAAGAGTTTGAGAGAAAATTGCAATACAAAAATAATAGGTACACAACTAATCTTATTTGGGATTCAGGTTCACATGAAATTAATAATAATTCTTGCATTGCTAAAAAGCGGTTCGATAATTTGAAAGAAAAATTGAATAAAAATAAAGTAGTATGCCCTGAGTATAAGAAAGTTATCGACGAGCAGTTTCGTGAGGGAATTGTAGAAGAATCTAAAAATGATGCGTTATTGTCTGGATACTATATGCCTCATAAGGCTGTTTTAAGACCAGATAAAGAAACTACGCGCGTGAGGATAGTTTTTGATGCGTCATCAAAGGAAAACCATTCGAAATCTTTAAATGATGTTTTGGTATCAGGTCCAAATTTAAATCCTAATTGATTAGACATGATACTTAAATTTCGAACGTATTAAGTTGCTTTTTCTTCCGATATTGAGAAAGCATACTTAATGATAGAAATAGCAAAAGAAGATAGAAAATACTTAAAATTTCTTTGGTTTAATAATGGTGACTCTAACGCCTTTAGGGTAATGAATATGACACGTTTACCTTTTGGAATTAGGTATAGCGCTTTTGTCTTAGCGGCCACAATTAAGGCACACATTAAAAAATATAAAGAATTTTATCCTGAGGTTTTTGAAATGTTAAATAACTCCATGTACGTTGATTATATTTATTCTGGGGCAGATACAGCTGAAAATGCTTTTAACCTTTCATCCAGTGCTAATACTATACTTAAGGGCGCTACCATGAACTTGCGTAAATTTAATTCAAATTCAACTGAGTTAAAAGAATTGTGGCAACAAAACGGTATGTTAGATAACCCATCTGAGCGGTCTATGTTATTGGGACTGGAATGGGACACTAATAAAGACATTATAAAAATTGATTCATTGAAATTTCAGAATGTCACAAGTAACACTAGTTTGGCCACTAAAAGATCAGTCCTGCGTGCTGCAGCAAAAATCTATGATCCCGCTGGATATATAGCCCCCTTTATAATCAGAATTAAGCTGTTAATGCAGAAAATATGGCAAAAAGGGCTAGGATGGGACGAAGAACTTCCCGAAGACCTAGATATTGAATTTAGAAACTGGTTAGTGGACGCTCAAGATTTGAAAAACATATCAGTCGATAGAAAATATTTTCTGGAAGGAGCCTATCCAACAGAAGTAACTATACATATTTTTTGCGATGCTACTGTGACAAAGCATATGGAGCTGTTGCATACTTCAGATACATAAACAAAAGCGGAAAAGCGAAAACGTCTCTTATAATGTCAAAATCACGTGTTGCTCCTCTTAAGAATCTAACACTGCCTCGTTTGGAGTTGATGGGAGCAGTTATAGCAGTGAGAATCTATAAATATTTGAATAAAATATTCAATGACTATTGCACGAATGCACTTTTTTGGACCAATTCTCAAATCGTTTTGAGCTGGATAAAGAAATCGGCAAAAGTGTGGAAACCATTCGTTTGTAACCGAGTGACAGAAATCCAAAACATATCGGATCCCAAAAATTGGAACCATTGCTCAGGTAAAGAAAACCCTGCAGATTTGTTGACGAGGGGATTGAAATTGAGGTCTTTAAAGGAAAAATCATTATGGTGGCTGGGACCGCCTTGGTTAACCAGTTCCACAGATTGGCCTGCACAATCGAAAAAAATTTCGGCTAATGACAACATGTTAAAACGTCGGAAAGATATTCTCGTTAATGAATGCACTATTGAAAACAACGAGCTAGTAAAACTTTTAGAAAACTGTAGTAGTATGCTAAAACTACTTCGAACAATTGCATAGGTTAAACGCTTTATAAGGAAAGTTAGAAAATTACCCGGAAACGATGGTCCCTTATCTGCCGATGAGATTCAAGAAGCGGAAATATTCTTCATTAAGTCAGTCCAGAAACAATTTTATAAACCAGAAATTGATTTGCTTAAATCGACGAGTGAGCTTCCTAAACAATCTAGTTTACTATCATTAGCACCGTTTCTTGATGAAAACGATTTATTAAGAATAAAGGGAAGACTGGACGAGAGTAAATATACTTATGCAGAAAAGCATCCAATCCTCCTGCCAAAGGACTCTCGATTTACAGAACTGCTAATATTACGAGAGCACAACAATATGCTTCATAGTGGTGTTGCAGCTACACTATGTAAATTGCGTGAGAATTACTGGATTCCCAAGGGGAGGCAAGCAGTCAAAAAAGCCATCAATAAGTGCCTCATATGTCGAAAATATACAGTGAAGCCAGCAAAACAAATGACGGCGCAACTTCCCAGAGATCGAATCTCAGAAACCCCGGTATTTTCCGTCTCTGGAGTAGACTTCACCGGTCCTGTTTATATAAAAAATGGAGATAACTCCGAAAAGGCTTACATAGCTCTGTTCACGTGTGCTGTGACTCGTGCTGTTCACCTTGAACTAGTTTCAGACTTATCAACTAAAAAGTTCATATTGGCACTTAGACGTTTTCTTAGCCGAAGAGGAAACTGTCGTATATTCTATTCCGACAATGCCAAAACCTTCAAATGTGCAAATAAAGAAATTCAATATTTCTTTGACATACTTAAGCACCAAGATTTTCAAAATTTTATCTCTTCAGAAGGAATAACATGGAAATTCATCGTTGAACTTGACCCATGGTGGGGAGGCTTCTATGAGAGGCTGGTGAAAAGTGTTAAAGACCCCCTAAGAAAAATCTGAGGAAAAGCTTTGCTTACTTTTGAAGAGCTTAAGACTGTGCTTGTAGAGGTGGAAAATGTTCTCAACCACAGACCTCTAACATACGTTTATGATGATTTCTCTGAGCCTGAGCCGCTAAGACCGGCCCATTTCCTGCTTGCTGGACACAAGGTAGGATACCCCTTTAACTTTAACGAACTGTTTAATGCCTCTATAACTAGGACTAGCCTGATTAAAAGAAAAACATATCAAACAAAACTTTTGAGCCAGATTTGGGAGAAATGGAAGACTGAGTATTTACTAGCAACTAAAAGCTTGCATTCTTTCGGAACTCCTAATGCTCAAAAAGACTTGAAAGTCAATGACATTGTTTTAATTGAAGGTGTAAGTAAATCAAAGTTCCTATGGAACTTAGGACGAATTATCGAGGTCAATAGAGGTCGTGATGGACTAGTCAGGTCTTGTGTCGTCAAGACCAAAAAGGGGAATTTAAGACGACCTATTCAACTTATATATCCTTTTGAAATTGCTGATTAATGAAATAATTTTGTAAATAAATTTTCTGTAAATACAACAATATTTAATTTTAGTATTGTGTTTATGTAAATAACATTAATAACTTATTCTTTTACTGTATTATAACTGTAATATATTTAGCTATACTGTAAATACTGATATTATTTAATTTTGCATTTATTGTGTTATTTTATGAAAGTTTTTTGCAAAAATCCTGGCCAGGTATATTTATGTTTTACATATTGGTAAGAAACATATGTTTTGTAGTTATATTGTGATTGTTTATTTAGTGCTTTATTTCAGATTTTCTTAAAGGTAAAACTTTTAAAATCTATTGTTTTGAATAATTCCATATAGTATAATTTTGGCATGTATATTGGTTTCAATAATTATTGGTAAATTTAGATTAAAAATATAGTGTGATAATTTTGGTAATTATCAGGTGGGGAGTGTCGAAAATGTGAAATAAAAGGCAGGTGGCGCTGCTAATTCGATAACCCCCACTTGTGAAGTGAAATGAAGAGACGAAATGAAGAGTAACGATTTGTGTAATGTTCGCTTCGAAAAGAAGCTATGAAGGAGAGATCCTAATAATATCTTGGAATACTTATGATGATTTATGCGAATAAATATCCTGTTAAGTTTTAAGAAGCCACTATATCATTTAGAAATAAAATCACTTTAAAAATTCTACACCCGGCATAAATTGGAACGAAGCCAATAAGGGTTTCTATGGTGTGTAAAGAACACGGACGTTTAGATATTTTCAGCGTGGAAAAAATATCGCCTTCGTGAGGCGCGAAGTGACCTACGTTTACCGGTGTATTTGAAAGGGTTAAAATTCATATTTGTTTTAAACCAATTGAACCATCGATTAGAAGAGAGTTTTACTTAATGAACATATTTTTGGTTTGTCGGTACCTCCAAAATTGCGCCCTGGAGGGGCGTTGTAATAATGGAGAAAAAGTTTTTCGGAAAACGACTCCTTTTGAAAATTGTTTTCCAAGCGGTTAACTGCGATTTTTTTAATTGATTGCGGCATTTCAGACGTAGATCTTCCAGAATATGTCTTTCATTTTTAACTTTACTAAGCAATTTGGCCGATGTAAGTTAATGAATAATGACAAAATACCCCCGAAATTTCTTCTTTTCGTTCTTAATTTTCAACTCATGCGTAAATAAGGCTTCTGTGCGTGCGCCAGAGTTTTTTCTTTCTCGCAAGGACCGAGTTGAGTTTTTAATGAAAGTGAGTTGCGATTTTTAATTAATAACTCAACTAATTATTAGAATTTTAAAATTCTGTGTTTCAGGTGCATCAGGAGACATATTGAGATAGCATCACAAAAATTTTCAGTCTCGTACGTGCCGTAGATTTTGCTAGCCATCGCACACACACAGACACACAGAGAGAGCAAAACTTTCTTTTATTAGTATAGATAAGTAGTTAGTGTAATTTTTAATAACCTTGCCATATAACTAGAATTAGCCTAGGACTGTCAATTTAGTTACCAAAATTCTTCAAAATTTCGTTTTTTTTAAGTTGAATTTTCTCTTACAGGAGTGATGAAGAAAAAATATATTATTGTTCCAAATGAAATATTATTTTATTAACTGAAATTAATCAGGACTTATCACAGAGTTATGCCTAGAAAACAATGTTGTGCAAATAAACATTTAAAGAAAGTAAATTAATGTAAATGCGATTTTCGCATTTGAAGTATTTTAACAACCGGTTCACCGAACTCAACAAAAATTAACAACCGGTTTTACCGAACCGGTGCGAATCGGCTGAATCCCACCACTGGTGGCAGGGCATCAAAGCATTCAAACTGTGTATTTCGGTGTTTTTCTGTTACTTTCTATTTTAATTTTCCTTGATTTACTGAGGAAGTTTAAAACGTTTAGGCCCAGTGAAGTATGGTGCAAGTATGATTTTTTCAGTGTGAGTGCACACAGTGGCGCAAACTCATATGGGCCCCATGGGGCGCGAGCACACCCATTAATTTGATCTCTCCGCTTACCAAATTTTTATTCATTTATTTTATTATTTATTATTAGCCCCCGGTACGGTATGCTACTTCTTTCTCCCAGCTTATTTTTCGTCGTCTCCCAAAAATAACGTTACCTTAGAGAAGCCAGCAATAAGCAAAGCAGATGTATCATTGTACGATTAAATGGTCAATAACAATTTTTTAAATTTCTAAGCATCGCACATTTTCAATTTTTATCGTATTGGAAAAAAAAGTACTTTTTAAATGTAGTTTGTTTGAAAACTGTATCTCCATTTATTTTTGAAATATTAATTTTTTTGTAGTTTTTAGCACCATTTGTTTAATTTTGGCAACTCAAGTGCTCCATTTTTGTAGAAAGTAAAGGGAAAATAGTTGAAAAATAGCAGTTATATCATTTTGTTGCGATTTTCTCATAACAACCGAAAGAAAATGTAATTAAAATACATGCTATTTTGAAAAAATATAAACGAATTATTTCTGTTAAATCATGTATTAACTATATTTAATTTTAAGTATCTATAGATGCTTTCAGTGTGACGTCAGTCGTGACGTTTTGGTTGGAAACTGACTCCAAAAAAGCGGTTGCTATGCGTCATTTCTTTTTAAATATAAATAGTGGATAATGTTACCAGTACACATCAAGTATTAAAACACTTAGATGTGACATATAGATATAAGATAGAGCTGCAACACACAAACAAAATAGAAAATACAACATAGAAACCGTTTGTTTGGAGTCAGTTTCCAACCAAAACGTCATGACTGACGTTACGACTGAAATCGTCTATATTAATGTTACAAACAAATGAAGGCCTATGAATCATTAGATAGCCGATTTTTTTGGCGAGCTTCTTTAATGACGGCATCTTTTTGTTGCATTTGTGTATTATTTTGCGATAGTGACATCCTATGCATGCTTTCTGTAGATGTTTAAGAGTGGATCGTAAATGTGGAATTTTTAAGCGGATGCGAATGACGTCATTTTACATAAAATACAAGTGTGTGCTTTAAGTCTTAAAATTGAAATATGTTTTGTACTATTTATGTGTACATATTTTTTTTTTTTCATCGGGGGCAACTCTAAATTCTGAAAAAGCAGAATTCCTGTTTTCCAGTTTATTTATTTAATCGCTGAAATAAAATTTCGTTTTATTGACGTTCTCAAAATAACTTTGAAGAATAATAAGGACATTAATTAGACTTACATGAACATTGAAAGCCACTTCCGCGGATGTATAATTAAATTTCGATCTCAAAAACAAATTTCATGCATATATTGCCACCTCTTTTAATCTCTTGAATCAATAAAGCACTTAGGTGACAACGATATATGTTCTTCTTGACACTAGATTTATCCACTTTCAATAGTTACCAATTTTTATGTTATTTGTAATAAATATTAATGTATTTATAAGAAAGAACTTATGAGAGTATAATTTAATTAAATTATTTATTAAATTATAATAATTTTATATGTTGCTCAGAAAAACCATAATTTGACTTCGAATTATCATCGTTAGTCATTTGCTCCTCCCCCGCCCGTGATTAAGGGGGAAATTTGGGTGTGTTATTTTACTCAAAAAATTTTGGGCCCACCCAATGTTTTTCAAAAGCTGGCGCTACTGAGAGCACACATATTTGTGTACTTTATAGGTAATTTTTTTTTCTAAAGATTTAAAACCTTATATTCTACATAGCTGCCAACTTTTACGCTTTTTTCTTATCACTAAACTTTTACACTAAATATTGTCTTATTTAATCGTCGAAATCTCAGGATTAAACAAGGAGAAAATATCTATTGAATTTTAGTGGTAGAAAAAAAGCGTAATAGTTGGCAGCTATGTATTCACTTTCCAAATCAAACTACAAAAACACCCATTTGCTTGTTCCTGGTACAATTTTTTTTTCAAACGATATTTTGGGTTTGAAAAAAATATTAATATTTACTATTTAATAAAAATATTTTCTGGAAGTCATTTCATGAATTCGGAAGGCATTTTCTTGGTATTTTCCCACAGATCAATTGTGTTGCACCAGATATACACATCATATTGAGTATTCGCGCTCAAAAAGAGGGAGAGGCTTTATAATATAGAGGATTATACTAAATCATAATTCAAGATGTACGCTACCGAAGGTAATGGACCCCCCGACTCTAGCTTCGTTTATATAGATTTTGATTTTAAAATACAAAACCATACAAATTCGAGGGTGTGCGCTGCCGAAGGCAGTGGGATGCCCCAATTCTAGATTCTATTAAAAATGTAAAATAATACAAATTCGAGAGTGTGCGCTGCCGAAGGCTGTCTGAACCCCCAATTCTAGGTTCGTTCATTTAAAAATATAAAATCATACGATTTCGAGGGTGTACACTGCCGAAGGCCCCGACTCTAGATTCGTTTGGATAGATTTTCATTTTAAAATATAAAATCATATAAAATCGAGGATAAACGCTGCCGAAGATAGTGTGGTGCCCCGTTTCTATGTTCCTTTAAAAAAATATATAATTATGCAAATTAAAGGTTGTACATTGAAATCAGAGAGTGGGGCGTATGAGGGGGGGGGGGGCTCCAAATCTAGGTTCATTAAAAAAATAAAATCATTCAAATTCGACAGTGTTACGCTGACGAAGGCAATGGTTGCTCCTCAATTCCAGGGTAGTATAAAAATATTAAATTTTAGAAATTCGAGGGTGTACGCTGTCGAATTCAATGAGGCCCCGATTCTAAATTCGTTTGGATAGATTTTCATTTAAAATATAAAATCATACAAATACGAGGTCGAAGGAAGAGGTGGGGGGAGGTCCAATTTTAGATTAGTTTAAAAATATAAAATCATACAAATTCAACAATGTGCACTACCAAAGGCAGTATGATACCTCGATTCTAGTTTCCTTTAAAAATATATAATCATGCAAACTCAAGTGTATATATTGAAAGCAGAGGGTTGTCACCAATTCTAGATAATTTAAAAATATAAAATAATGCGAATTCGAAAGTGTACGCTGACAAAGGCAGTTGTGGGAGCTCCCAATTATAGGTTCGTATTAAAATATAAAATCATACAAATTCGAGGGTGTACGCTGCCGAATTCAATGAGGCTCCGACTCTAAGTTCAACTGGAGGGAATTTCATTTTAACTCCTTAACCTACAATGACGGGCATAGCCCGCGTACGATGATCGAGCCAAATGTAAATTCTTCTTACCACTAAAATTTCACAGTAAATATAGTTTAATTTAATCGTCGAAATTCCATGATTAAACAAGCCGAAAATTTCTATTAAATTTTAGTGGTAGCTATGGATTTGCCAAACCGTGAAGCTGTTAAAAGTAAATCGTAGGTTAAGGGGTTAAAACATTAAACGATTCAAATTCAAAGATGTACGCTGCCGAAAGAAGAGGTGGGGGTGGGGTCCAATTCTAGATTAGTTTAAAAATATAAAATTAAGCAAATTCAACAGTGAACTCTGACAAAGGCAGTATGGTGTCCCCATTTCAGTTTTCTTAAAAAATATGTAATCATGTAAATTCGAGAGTGTACGCTGACGAAGGCAGCGGGGCCCCTATTTCTAGGTTCGTTTAAAAACATAAAGTCATAAAATTCGAGGGTGTACACTTCCGAAGGCAGTATGGTGCCCTAATTCTAAATTCGTTAAAAAATAAAAAATCACACAAACTCGAGGGTGTACGTTGCCGAAGGCAGTATGGTGAGTCTGGAGAGTCTAACTGGAGTCAAATTGGAGAGTATACGCTAACGAAGGCAGTGGGGATCCCCAATTCTACGTTCGTTTTTTCATTTTAAAATATAAAATCGTACAAATTTGAGTGTGTACGTTGCCGAGGGCAATGGGATCCCGCTCTAGGTTCATTTGGATGCATTTTCATTTTAAAATAAATATAAAACCATACAAATTCGAGGGTGCACGCTGCTGAAACGGTGAAACAATTCTAATTTTGTTATAAAATATAAAATCATACAAATTCGAGAGTGTACGCTGAAGACGGCAGCTTGGGCCCCCAAATTCTGGGTTCCTTTAAAAGTTTAAAATCAGGTAAATTCGAATGTGTACGCTGCATAGGACAATGGGACCCCGGCATTAGGTTCGTTTGGACAGATTTTCATTTTAAAATTTAAAATCATACAAATTCGAATGTGTACACTGCCGAAATGGTGCCCCAATTCTAGGTTCATTTAAAAAAATTAAATCGTACAAAGTTGAGAGTGTATGCTGACTAAAGCAGTTAGGGCCTCCAATTCTAGGTTCCTTTAAAAATATAAAATCATAAAAATTCGAATGTGTACGATAACTAGGGCAACGGGGCTCCAACACTACTTTCGTTTGGATTAGATTTTCATTCTAAAATATAAAATAATACGAATTCGAGAGCGTGCGCTGATGTAAGGCAGTGGGGGGGGGGGGGGGTGTTCCAAATCTGGGTTTGTTAAAAATTATAAAATAATACAAATACGAAGATATACGCTGCCGAAGTCAGTGGGCGCCCAAAATTCCAGGTTTGTTTAAAAGTCTAATATCATAGAAATTCGAGGACGTACGTTGACAAAAGACAATGGGGCCCCCGACTCTAGGTTTGTTTGGATAATTTTTATTTTAAAATATAAAACCATACAAATTTGAGGGTGTATGCTGCTGTAGGCAGTGGGGCTCCCAACATTATGTTCGTTTCGATTTTTTTTTTTTTTTAGAAATTAAATCATTCAACGGTAATTTTAGGTATTAAACATTTTTTTTTCACGTTCGCGGCAGCGCCTGGCAGATCAGCTGAATTTACGTAAAAAAAAGTGCAGAGCAAAATTAAGAAGAGTACATTTTTTTATTATGATATGAATTTCTAACTATACATTCTCCAAGGAAAGGAAAGAGTAAATTAAATTTCGAATTTACTTGTGAGCTAATGAAATATTTTAGCATTAGAATACAAGGAATGATTTGGGTTCTAATTTAAAAAAATATGTATAAATTTAAATAAAACGCTTAAATGAAAAACATATAAACAAGGTTCGTTGATTTAAATCAACTTGATTTTAATCGTGATCAAAACCATGATTTAAATCAATTGATTTAAATTAGATTTTTAAATAAATTCAAGATGTAAACAAATATATTAATGTACTTTAATATAATTCCGTTTTATATGATACAGATAATCAATCGGTTTTTAGAAAGAAAAAGCTTAATCTTTGTCAAAAAGTATGTAAAGTTTAGAAAAAAATGGTTTCAAATTTCATTTGAATCGAATTGTAAAATAAACTTGTAACAGTAAGGAAATCTAAGCAGGAATATAATATTTATTTGCCTATTACTTAGTATTTAGAAAAACTTATGAAATTTCTTTAATAAAACGAAAAGCAAACAGTGTTCAATTAAACAAACTTTCTTCTTTTTGGTTTTCTTGCAGATCTTCCTTCATCGTTTATGTCCCTCTTCAACATCCAACAGTAGTCTGTCATCATATTTGCATTCCAACTTCCCTTATACTCTTCACTGTAATGTCCCAGATTTTCTGGAAAGTAGTCGATACGGGAATGAAGAAGTGCATTTTTGCACTCATATTACAGCCCAACTTCTTGAAAATTTCCAGCATTGTTTCAACAATATTCCTGTAATTTGGATCTTTCTTATTACCTAGAAAGTTTCCTATAACACATTTAAAAGCGGTCCATGCGTCTTTTTCTGTCTCATTCATCGTTTTTTCGAAATCCTTGTCCTCCATCAGTTTTTTGATTTGAGGACCAACGAAAATTCCAGCTTTTAACTTTTCGTGTGGGATGAAGGGAAATTTACGTTATGTGTGACTACCACATAATGCTTGTTCTCAGCGATGAATCTTTGCAATCAACTCGGGTCGTTTGCAAACAAACTGTACGTGATACAAGAAAACCAAGAACAGTTTTGTAATCAGCATAAAATATGCATTAAGGGCAGTCATTGGTTTTTAATCATCTGATATCATGCATGCTAGTGTTATCCAATCTTATGCAGAAGAGAAATTAACAAGCTCTGAGAAAATATCAGCATTATTGTTTACTAAAGAGAAATTCTCTACTTTGGTGATGCCTGTTATATTAAAATTAAAAGTAAAATCTGAACCAATCAATGAATTTTTGTGTCATTCTAATATAGTGAAAGAACTCTGTCCTTTAGAAGGTGGAGGACACCTGTTATAGTTACTTAAAAGGATAATACTGAAAAACTTAAAGAATTCCTAATCAACCAGCTTTTAACTGCAGTAGCATCATTGTCTTCAGTAGAACGATTGTTTTCTGCTTTCTCTTCGGTACATTCGAAAATTAGGAAATGATAAAGCTGCTAAACTCGTTTTTCTGTACCAGCACTTTAACAAAACACAAAAGTTAACATCTTAACTTGCTTCCAAAACCATTTAAAATTTTTATGTGCCGCAATTATTTTAACTAAAATATAAAGCCGTTTAATATTGTAACGATAAATATAAAGCCGATTACGGGGGCCCCTGGCTTCGCCGCACCCCCTCCCCTCCCCCTGAAGCGGGCGATATGGAGGGTGGTTGCTGCGGCCCTGCCTTTGTCGAGAGATTTTGAAATTACATAAATATTCGAAAATTTTTGAGTTCTTAATGTTAAATCCCTTTTACGGATCTTTGCATGGGTATATTATTAAACAGAAACCAAACATAAATACTCTGCTTATACAATTTTAAATTATGAAATATTAAATGTGCAAAAAAATAAAGTAAACGCTGAACATTTTTATTTGGCTTAATTAAAAAATGTTTCACATTGTACGTGTATGCCAAAGGTTTAGCATTTTCAGCCGAGTACAGTGAAACTCGCTAACACAAAATCAAAAAGGGATAAGAAAAAGTGGAATAACATCTAATAACAGAAACTCGGTCACAAATTGTAATGACTGATATTTTTCTGTCATTTATGAATGAAATATATGAATTCAAAATAAAGTATGAATATTTTACAGTATTTCCATTATATGTATATGACACATTCCAAGTTTGTTCAAAAAATGTAATGGGAAAAACCTCTTATTAAACTTACTTTAACTTATATTATTTTTCACTCGTTAAATTTGACAGGGTTCATTAATGTTTAATAAAAATATGTAATCAGTAATTTTTTCTTTCTTTTTCTCAGGAACACCATCATCTAGTTTAAGCAGAAGACATTCTTGGATCTCAAAATACCGTGTACGACAAGATTACGTGAGCACGTCATCAGCACATTTCTGGAACTGGGAGAGATTACATATCCAAAGTAACTGCAATATTTTCGGTCTGAACTGAAAATGGCGCTTTTTCTTAGAAGTAATGATGATGAAGCTTTAGAAGGCAATGTATATTACTGTAAAATTACGAAACTCCTTCCACCTGTCGAAAGGAAGTTTAAATTACATAGTTCGACATGGATATATCATGCTTTTGTCGGTGGGGGAATTCTTTTCTTACGGTTCACCAACATCTGTACAGACATAAAGTATTTAGCCTCTTTGTTCAAAATTCGAGCTGGAATTGTTGGAAATGACTTAAAAGAAATAATTGCTTTCAATACCGACGTTTGGACATACATCGAATTGATCAAGAAATCAGAGTTTGATTCCATCTTGCAGAAAAATGAATTTCTGTATCTGTTCATTGAGATAAGAAGAAAAGATGAAAATGAGAATAGTTTGAAGATCAAAGTTCGTAAGTAAATTTATTCCTTGTGCTGTTGAGTTTTATTTTCAGTGCCACAGTGTATCACAGGCATGAGATTCTTCTGCGGATCCGCGATTTTTCGCTTCCGTTTCTCGCAGGGGTGATTTGTTCCGAAATTAAAAAAAAAAAAAAAAAAAAAAAAAAATCAGTCATCAATCCGAAAATTCGGACAAAAAAAAATCCCAAATGGTCGCCACGAAAACAATCGTCAATCGTTCGCAGAAAAATAGCTAATTTCGCAAAGGATCGCGGAGAAAATGCAAATTTCGTCAATGAATAGCGGAAAAAAGAAGCAAATTTCGTCATAGTATCGCAAAAAACTCGAATTTCGTCTACGGATTACGGTAAAAACTCGAATTTTGTCAAAGGGCTTCGGGAAAATAGCAACTTTCGTCAAAGGATCGCAGAAAAACGCGAATTTCGTTAAAGGGGCTGAGAAAAACGAGAACGGTGGGGAAAAGTGTGAATTTCATTACAGGTCTCGGAAAAACCGTGAATTTCGACAAAAGATCGAAGAATAAACGCAAATTCTGTCAAAGGATCGCGGAAAAATGCGAATTTCGTCAAAAGGTAGAGAAAAACCTGAATTTCGTCAAAGAAGCGCGGAAAATTTGCTGCAACATTGTTTTCACCGGATTTTTTTACAGCTGAATGGCAGGTTAAAAATTAGCTTGCCATGTTTATTAACTGATGTTTTGAGAGAAAGCATGTTAAAATTTGAATTGGACAACTAGCTGAGATTGCTGTGTAAAACATTGCATCAGAATTATGAACTTAAAATAGAAACTTTCATTTCAGAATTACTTAAAGTTTTTGCATAAATTATTAATTTGATCCCCCCCCCCCTCCTCCGAAATAAAACCGCATTTAAACTAAGATATTGACAATTTTATTACGAGTAAAATAACCTTCTTAATTGTCTTATACGTGCTTTATTTTAAATAATTTCTCATTTTCCTACTTCATGCGCTTTTCGTCTTTTTTTTTTTTTTTTTTTTTTTTTTTATCTTTTTGCAATCTTATGCCTGATATCAGTAGAAAAAAATACGGTGGCCTCAACGCCTCAAAAATATGGAGAACCTGGAAGAGTCAGGGAGTTTGGAAATTAACCAAAAAGTTAGGAGATTGCAATATTTTATCCAAAATCTAGAAAAGTCAAGGAATTAATAAAATTAAGGTATAAAGTAAGAAATTATTTTCAAAAGGAAACATACATTTTCATTCATAAAAACTAAATCTATGATGATTACTTGAAAAAGATATCAGTTTCTAGAAGTCTTCGCACACTCCTGGGAATTGTTCACCATTGTTAATTATAAAAAAAATGTCTATTTAAATTTCAAAACGTGGAATTCGTAACATTGTAATCGTCTCGTTTATTCACAGAATGCAAATAATTCAACCGTATGGCATACTATATAGTGAAATTCTATTTCTTATAGCATTACTTTCAAAAGGAAACTTACAGTTTCAGTCATAAAAACTAAATCTATAATTATTACTTGAAAAAGATATCAGTTTCTAGAAGTCTTCGCACACTACTGGGAATTGTTCACCATTGTTAATTATAAAAAAAAATGTCTATTTAAATTTCAAAACATGGAATTCGTAACATCGTAATCGCCTCGTTTATTCACGGAATGCAAAGAATTCTACCATATGGCATACTATACAGTGAAATTCTATTTCTTGTAGCATTACTTTCAAAAGGAAACTTACAGTTTCCTTCATAAAAACTAAATCTATAATTATTGCTTGAAAAAGATATCAGTTTCTAGAAGTCTTCGCACACTCTTGGGAATTGTTCACCATTGTTAATTATAAAAAAAATGCTTATTTAAATTTCAAAACATGGAATTCGTAACATCGCAACCGCCTTGTTTATCCTCAGAATGCAAAGAATTCAACTATATGGCATACCATATAGTGAAATTTTATTTCTTACAGCATTACTTTCAAAAGGAAACTTACATTTTCATTCATAAAAACTAAATTTATAATGATTACATAAAAATGATATCAGTTTCTAGAACTGGCCGTAAAGTCCTGGGAATTGCGAAGCAGCCTGACACCATTGTTAATGATAAAAAATGTCTATTTAAATTTTAAAACATAGAATTTGTATCCGTCTCGTTTATTTATAGAAGTTGCACCGAAATTTGTGTATAAAACGCCGCACCTGTCGCAAGCGCCGCAAACCTCAAAATTATCCCCAATAAGCTTAAAAATATCGCAAATGCCGCACTCGTGGGAACTCTATTTTTGTTGACAGTACCACATTGGCCTAATAATCGACATTTTCTACACAGTGTGTGTGTGGAATGCCTCTTTTTTTAATTTTTTAAGAGGTGTCTAAAATTTTATTTAAAATATTTAAATCAGGTTTTAAATGAGGTACCATAGTAGATTAAGTCCATTTTGAAGAAAAATGAGATAGTCCATTTAGAAGGTGCTTAAAGTCTGTTTTATTCACTACCACAGTAAACCAAGTGTTTGTTTTCACATACTTTCTCAAATATGTTATCTGTTTACACACTTTGTTTACTGTGGGAGTGGATAAAACAGATTTTATACACCTTCTAAATGGACTCTCTCTTTTTTTTTTTTCAAAATGGACTTGATCTACTGTGGTTGTAACCCTCTCAAATATTGTTATGCATTTTTTAAATTACGGAGACACCTGTTGGTATTTAAGCTTTCCAGAGTTAAGGATGCGGACACTTCTCATTAGGCACTCTATGGTTTTTTTAAGTGGTCAGAACCATTTGGCATGATCTTTAAGAGTAGGTCGCATGCACTTTAGGTCTTCTTTAGTTTTTATTCGAACCCCTCAAAATCCGAATCGTTATCGATATTAAAGTGAAAGAGCTGTAATTTTTCTTCATTATATCGATGTATCGTTTGGTATCATCAAAGTTTTCATTCAAAGCAGTAATCTTTCCACACCCCACTATCTGTTTACAATTGTTACACTATAAGTTTAACCCTTTCGCAGGGGTCCATAGATCTGCTCAGGTCTATGGATGCGAACACACCATCAGAAGGTGCATGCATCGTTTTCATCACCATAAATAAGTTAGGGTAATATTTGTACTTTTCAATATGAGCCTTTTTTGGTATTTGATAAGTATAGCGTTTAGAAAAAGCGGTGTTAACAGAATAAAAATTTCTTCAATTTCTGCGTATGTGCTGATTGTCTATTCTTTCAACAGAGGGATTTTTTGCTTTCGTCACTTTCGTGAATTAAAGACAGTCTTGCAATCAGTTTCACAACAAACTACTCATGAAAGTAGGAGGTGGTATACCTTGCGGGAAATTTGCTGCGAATTTCTCAATTCTAATTTGCCACGGCAAGATAATGTTAGAAAAAAATCAAACTTGCTGCTAATGTTCATGTTATCTGGGTTGTATGTTGTAGGATTGATTAATGGATTTAGTCTTATTTTTCTTTGTTTGGTGGATAGAATATTTAAGGATTAATTTTGAAATAACTCGAATTTAAATCAGCGAAAATAAATATGAATAATATGACAAAAGAATGGGACTTAACAGAATTAAGTTCACGATTCGATTTTAAAACAAAACTGTGATTTTAGTTAGAATTTAGAATTAAATTTAAACTTTCGTTACTTACCCCATTTTCCCAGAAATTCAGGCAGACACTGACAATAAAGGAGCAGCAGGATATATAACACGACACAAATTTATTATAATACACAGAACTGATATAGACGCAAGAATGTTGTAGATTCTAGTTGAATGCACTTATAAATGTCCGAATCCCATTGAGCTGGTCAAATTAGGAACATCTTCGATTGAATTCTTGACTTGTCATTTAAAAACGACGAATTAGACATAGTAAATGAGTATAGATGAATAACTTTCTTACTCCACATCGAATAATAAATATTAGACTCAAAGAATAATACACGCCTTAGCGTACTTCCTTTCCACCGTTCGAATTCCGAATGTTTGTTTTTTGAGATGGTACCTGTAGAGGCTGACGTCACGATTTTACGTCAGTTACTCTGCTGCCAAGGTAACGAAAGGTTCACTTGCAATATTATCGTCCACTTGGTAACTAAACATTTGTTAGCTTAATTTATTGAATATTTATAATACTTAAATAGGATTAATTACACAATAAATATACTATTACTTACAAAGATTTTTGTAATAAAATGTGAAAGCAATCTGTACTTAACTGTAACTGATGTGATTGAGAATTTCCTCCTGATTGGACAAAATAGGTAGAACCTGATGCTAAAAGTGTGTATAATCTACAAAATGTTTGGCACGTAAAAAAAAAAAAAGAAAAAAAATACAATAAGAAATATGGGTGCATCAAGCAGTCATTAAAAACTAAATCAATATCTTGGTGTTAAACAATTTGTAAATTTTGTGAAAATTTATTTCAAAAGTCAGTAGTTTTTGTTTCAGAATTAGTTTTAAAATTTCTACTATCGAATTCACAATTTTAAAGATTTTTTGTGAGTAACATCATAAAGTCCCAATCCCTGGAATTTTTTTTATTGGTATGGAAAACACGGGAAAGTCAGAGAAATTTGTACCTGAGCTGTGTTAGACACCCTAATACAAAATATAAATATTCTGAAGCTTTTAATATTTCTTCATATAACTTCAAAAGTTCGATATTTGGAAATTTTACACTATTGGTATGGAAAAGTCAGGAAAATTTGTGGCTGAGTTAGAATAGACACCCTGAAATAAGGAATGATATGGTCTTTCTTTGGTGGCTTTTGCCCTTTTTTGAAAAAGATTGCACCCCCGGACAATATAAACAATAGTAGTCTGTGATTGCACCATCGATTTTCAAGAAAGCATATACTTAAAGTTGTAAACTAATAGACTTCATGCTCACAATCACTGTAATATTCAACCATTAGGAGAAGGCGAGTGTGACGTATAAGATACATGTGGTCGGAAAGGTATTTTTCAGCAATTTAGTGAACAGAGCATAAATGCAGCACAGCAGCCTCACCAATTGATAGTTTTACATGAAGACCCAATCACCAACATATGTCAACATCTATCTGAATTTGATGTTTGATGAAAATCCGAGCATTAGTTCTTGAGATAGAGCTATTGCGGAAATTCTGAAAAATACAGCAGAGCAGCGCCACCTATTAGGCGATTTATACCAAAAACTAATCAGCAGCAATTTATATCAAGGTTGAACTGAATTTAAAGATTTATTAAATTCCGTGCATTACTCCTTTTTTTTTTTATCACAGACAGACATTTTCTAAAAACAATCAAATCGTGTTCAGGACCTTCTGAGACATATTGAAACGCATTAAAAACCTAAAGTCGAAAATGTTTACGAATCCAATACTTTCTTCTTGTAAAGGTAGAAGAAAGTGAAAATGCAATGTTAAATGATTCTTCCTAAAAATCAGTTTTCAAAAATATAATGTAAATTTGTTTCACACAATTCACATATATTAGTATACATAATGGAAGGGGGAGGGGGTCATTTATATCCGGAAAGGCCATTTTTGAGATTGCTGAAGAAGGAAGAATGTTTTGATTGAGGACTTTCTAAGAGAAAGTGACTTTGTTTCATTTTCAAAAAGTATACGCACATTATTAACAATGTTACGTTCTTTAGAAAGCGGCGGGGGAGGGGTGACACTATTTGCATCCGCCCCGGGTGTCACTCATCCTAGCTATGCCACTGCCATAGCCTTAACATTAGCGTTTTCCCTTCTTTCCGTGAGTGAAGTGGGCTATTAAGAGCCTACACTAGTCACTTAAAAAGACCCGGATGATAATGTTAATCCTATGGGAAAGTTATTTTCAAATATCTCGTTTGAATTTTGATATTTTTGAATAATTTTTTTTGCATAAGATAGCTGAGGACGACCTACAACTGGGCTAGTTTTTACCTTTTTGATTTTGGCTTCAGATTAAAAAAAAATTACTTTTACTTTCAGAACCGGTTTGAACCGGTTCTGAAATTGAAACTACCCTAATATAAACAAGTAATTTAAAAATTTTGTTTTTAAAGTCAATTCCTACTTAGGTCATCAAAGAAAAATTTAATATAATCCCTTAAGCTAATATTAGTTTTTGTTGCATTAAAATATCTCAATTTGTTGATTTTCTATAAGCAAGTAGGTTTACAATGGAACTCTATGGGAATTTGGCGAAATATTAGAGATATCGGCAAGTTGGCGACAAACTTGGCAGTATTTGGCGACAGAACAGGGTCCCCCTATGGTAACCCCTTATTGAAAATACTTTCATTGAACTTCAATAACCAATGGCCGCCATTTTATTTCCCATGCAAAACTAAAATTAAGTAATTAAAATTTAATTAATTAATTAATATTTGAAAAAAATCTGTATTAACATCAATTGTCATCCAGTACAAGTTAAAAAAAATTTATTTCAACTTGATAGGATGAATAATGAGTATTTTATTAACGATTAAAAATTTGAACAAGATAAATATATAAATAAATAAATATAGGGAGAGTGTGAACTAATAGTAGGAATTGAAAAAACTATAACCAAAATCGAAAAAGTAAAAACTAGCCCGGTTGTAGATTGTCCTCAGCTATCCTATGCAAAAAAAAAAAAAAAAAAAAAAAAAAAAAAAAAAAAAAACAAACAAACAAAAAAAAAAACGTTTGTCAAAGCGAGAAATTTGAAAATAACGCCACTATAGACATTAGATTAGCGTTTTGCTTTTTTTGCCGTGACTGGAGTGGGCTCTTAAGTTGTTTACTTAGATATCGTATTTCGCCGTATTAAACTGTGAATTTTTGATACAGTAATCTGAACGTCTTGTAAAATATTTCGCAATCTATGCTTAATTATTTCTTGTTTTATGTTAATTTGCCATTATTAATGGAAGTTTTGTGTATTATTTTTCTAAATAGGCAAGCAAAAGATTGAAGCAGATTTCAAAGAATTGCTGTTGAACGGCAAAAACAGCGATGTAACAATAGAAGTTAAACACAAGAGGTTTAATTGTCATTCTCGGAGCCCGCTCGCCAGTCTTCGCTGCTATGTTTGAAAATGATATGAAAGAAAAATCCAGGAATGTGGTGACAATAGAAGATGCAGATCCTGCTGTTTTTGAAGAGTTTCTCCTCTACTTGTATAGCGGGAACGAAGACCTCTTGAGTTGGAAAAATGTTACAGATATGTACAAACTAGCTGATAAGTACGGCGTAGAGGACATGAAAATGGTATGCGCGCATGACATAAAAGTGAACATTAACGAGGAAAACTTCTATGAATTCCTTAAGCTGGCCGTCTACACAATTGTTCGGCTCCGACTGAAACTGTAATCCAGTTTTTCTTTAAAGAATCAAAGAAAATTATTCGAAGTAAAAACTGGGTGAGATATTTGTCCGAATACCCAGTCGAATGTAATATATTGATAACAGCTCTTGTCGACAAATTACAAAGTCCACTTCGCTTCATAAAATGAATTTCAATAAAGCTTATTACTTAAGACTTTTATTATTATTAATATTTTTCAATGCGAGTTAACGTCTTCAGGAAACAAGTAAGTAGCTACATAATAATGAAAGCAAAAATGCTTTTCTAAAAAACTTTTTTTATAAGCAACCATTCAATGGTCATCTGGAAAGTACCACCTACCGTAATTTCCCGCGTATCCACCGCGGCTTAGTTAAGTCTTTTTGAAACCGGAAATTTTATTGAGAAAAAGAAGTCAAACAAGTGTTAAGCAGAAGCAAGTCACATTTCATTTAAAATTAATTCTGGTAGGAAATCAAGTTATCTGAGGTGCGGCGAGTATGCGCGAAATTACGGTACTTTATTTACTGTAATTCATGTTTTTCTGAAAAGTTTCCATTACAAAACATTAATTTGACGTGGGCAACGAACTAGATTATGAAAAATTCACTGCTTTTTTTACGACTGGTGGAAAGCTCAAGCAAATTAATTTATTAAAAAATATATATTTTTTGGCCTGTTTATTTTTTAAGGAAACGACAAAGGAAAACATGGAATTATTTCTTTACTTTAAGGATATATTTTTAAAAAGTTAGCAAAACTACCTCTTCCCAATAGATGGCGTTGAATGTTGCCGAGAAATTCGACTGATGGGAAGTAACTCAGGATTAAGCTTTAGGGGGCTTGTTTGTTTCTTTATATCTACGATAAGTTGTAGTAATTCAGTAATGTTTTAAACTTATTAAACAAAACATCCATTTTGAAGCTAAGAGACGAGAAGTTTTGTAGCTATATGGCTGAAAGAAGCATTTAATATATATATATATATTCAAACGGGCTTAGATATGTTGGTTAGAGGTCTACACGGGCCTAAATGTCCAGGCCGGGTATAAAAGCTAAAACGCCCTTGTCGAAGAAAAATTATTGACCTCGCCTGATATAAAATTAAAAATTCATGCCGTACTTAAAACTTAATTGTCACGGCCCAGCCCGACTGAATTTTTACAAAACATGTCGATATTTCTGAAGAAACATTATCCTACAATTAAAATTATTCATAAAACACACTTACTTATCCACAGATTTTATTTCCCAGAATATGTTCGAAATTCATGGAATACAGAATAAGGAGGGGGAAAAATTTAGATCAATAAATGGTTTTCATACTGGCTAAGTTGTACGCGTGCCGAACTTTTAGCTTCATACCCGGTCGGGGAGTGAGTTAGAAATTTCGGGCCGTGCAGAACTCTAGGAAGAATGAAGTCTATGCGAGAAAAAGCGAATGAAAAGCGAATTCTTGCATAGCCCGAGTTTGGAGAAAAGAGTAATGCCTGACCTCGACCCGGCCCCTGTGACGTATAGGCAGAGGAGTAAGACGAATAGGGTTTCGTCAGATAAACAAAATCCTAACAAGTAAAAATTAAATTTAACATTCAGAAAACCCGACTGCGTAAAAAGCGAACTAATTAATTATTTCTCATCAATGTTAAACTATTTTTTATATTACTTACCTATTTTTTTTCTTTACTTGTATTGATGACTTTTAAGTTGTTTTTAAGTGTTAGTTCCTATCTATAAACACTGTTTTGATGAGGCTTAGATGGTTAGAGTTGCAGTGAAGCTAGAGATCTTACCTACACAACTTCCAGGTTGTGTAATATTTAAACGGAGCTTCTAACTGTAAAATAATCAATGAAACATCGCCTTCATTTTGAAAGACCTATCCAATGATATGCCACTCAATAGAAAGCGTAAAAATTTTTTTCGCATCTACCGCCATTTTGAATTTATAAAAACAAAACCTAACCTATAACTATCGGACGGTTAAGACGAATCGATAGAGACCTCATTCATTAAAATCCATCCAGCCGTTGGGATGTTTCAAGGGTATAAAGAAATCCAGATACCCAGATACGCGTGAAACACATAACACTTCTTGGCAGACGGGTAAAAAGAGCAAAAATCAGCTTTAAACAATGATTGAACACAGAAGAGTCTCTGGAAAGAGGTTTTTAGAGAGAGAAGCAGGTGTTAATTACGTAATTATTTTAGAATTTGCAGCTGTTTTTTTTTTCACTGAACGGCACACTCTGTATGCCGTCCGTGCTTTTAAAGGTTAATACATGTTCATGACTTTCAATTGAAATGTATATAATCTTACTTATGACATATTTATATAATAATTTTGTATGATATTCAGTTATCTAAAATTACTTTTAGACAAATAATAGTTTGGAGGTTGTCTTATAAAATCGATGATTTGTTAAATCCACACTCCTGGATCAAAATTTATACCTTGTCTTATCTGTAGGTTTACTTATCTGCGGGGATGTACAGCCAATTAATCTGAAAATCTTATTGAAAATTTTGAATTACTCAATTGATTCATCATCATCAACCGTTTTCAATCCACTGCTGGATGTAAGTCTCCGCCAGATTTTCCCAATGTTTTCTGTCTAGTGCTTTAGTCATCCAATTTACACCGGCTACTTTTCTGATTTCATCACTCCATCTTACTTGAGGTCGTCTTCTTGGCCGTTTTACATCTCTGGGATACCACTGTAGGGTGTTTGTGCTCCATCTATTGTCTTGTCTTCTTGCAGTGTGCCCAGCCCATTTCCATTTTAGCCGTTTAATTCTTCCAATGATGTCAAAAACTTTCGTCTGACTTCTTATCCAGGTTATTCTTTTTCTGCCTGTTCTAGCAATGGCGGATCTAAGGGGGGGGCGAAGGGGCGATCGCCCCCCCCTTGGGCTAATAAAGGATTTGTAAAATGACATTATGCATCCTCACGGGAAATGACTTGGGGCGGAGCTCGAGCCCGGCGCGACCCGACCCGGGTCGCGCCACTTTAAATCCACGAGACTCAGACTGGGTCAGGTCTTTTCTCTTTTAGAGTCGGGTCGTGCCCTAATCTTAATTTGTTCTGCAGATTCGGGTCGGGCCAGACTACTTTTTCCCCCAGATTGAGCCTGGCCTGGACTTCATTTTTCCTAAAGGTCTGCAATGGCCAAAAGCTACAGGTCGGGGCTCGGCCCGGAATAAAAGCTAATCAATCGGTCCGTGTCCCACGACCCGTGCACTCCTCTAAATTCTTCCTCCCGAGCCCAATTTGGTTTGACCCGACCCGGGTCGCGCCAGTTTAAATTCACGAGACTCTGGCTGGATCAGATATTTTCTCTTTTAGAGTCGGGTCGTGCCCTGATCTTATTTTTTTCTGCAGATTCGTGTCGGGCCAGACATCTTTTTCCTCGTGATCGAGCCTGGCCTGGACTTCATGTTTCCTAGAGGTCTGCACTGGCCAAAATTTCCAGTTCGGGGCTCGGCCCGGAATAAAAGCTAAACATTCGGTCCGTGTCAGCCCGTATGATAAGCATTATTGGCCCAACCACGACCCGTGCACTCCTCTAAATTCTTCCTCCCGAGCTCAAGTTGGTCCGACCCGACCCGGGTCGCGCCAGTTTAAGTCCACGAGACTCGGGCTGGGTCAGGTCTTTTTTCTTTTAGAACCGGGTCGTGCCCTGATCTTAATTTTTGCTGCAGATTCGGTTCGGACCAGACTTCTTTTTCCTCCAGATCGAGCCTGGCCTGGATTTCATTTTTCCTAGAGGTCTGCACTGGCCAAAATTGCCAGGTCGGGGCTCGGCCCGGAATAAAAGCTAAACATTCGGTCCGTGTCAGCCCGTATGATAAGCATTATTCGCCCGACCACGACCCGTGCACTCCTCTCAATTCTTCATCCCGAGCCCAAGTTGGTCCGACCCGGGTCGCGCCAGTTTAAGTCCACGAGACTCGGGCTGGGTCAGGTCTTTTTTCTTTTAGAACCGGGTCGGGCCCTGATCTTAATTTTTGCTGCAGATTCGGGTCGGGGCAGACTTCTTTTTCCTCCAGATCGAGCCTGGCCTGGCCTTCATTTTTCCTAGAGGCCTGCACTGGCCAAAATTTCCATGTCGGGGCTCGGCCCGGAATAAAAGCTAAACATTTGGTCCGTTTCAGCCCGTATGATAAGCATTATTGGCCGGACCACGACCCGTGCACTCCTCTAAATTCTTTCTCCCGAGCCCAAGTTGGTCTGCAATCTTACTTATTTGTCATTCGTAAAAATTATATTTGTTTTGTACATTTGTTTAGCGAAATCTTTAGAAATTTAATTTGATTTGATAAGTTACAGAGATGCATTTTTTAAAATTTACTTTCTTACTTTGTAGAGCTATAAAATTATGATTTTCTGTTATCAACCGCTTCTTTCATTCTAAACTGATTATCTTACTGGATTTTTATTTGAATGTAATTGTCTAAGTCATATTTTTACGTAGTGTTTACGTACATACAGTCCTCAGCAAAAGTTTAGACACTGGTGATTTTTAACCTTTAAATTAAAAATACGAACACTTGGGTTATACAAATTACTGTACTTATTTTTAAATATATTTTAAACGTCTTAGGACAGAAATAACGGTTTTAATGTAGGATATTATTTAATTTAGCTGAAAAAAGTGAAATTTGCATATTGCAAAAGTTTAGACACTTTTGTGATTTTTTGGCAATTGTTCACGGAAAAACGCATATTTCAAACTTATGACGTCACATGCATGAAGTATTTAAGTGCACCTCGCGATAGCATGGGTTAGTGAAGATGCCGCGAGTTAGAAATTTTCAGTCAGATGAAGTAATTAAAGCATGGAAGCTGAAATCAAAAGGGAAGACTGTTGCAGAAATTTCAGTTACTTTGAATCGACCAAAGAAGTTTGTCTATTAAGTACTGTCTAAGGATGACTCTTTCAAAGCAAAACATAGATCTGGAAGGACTCGTGTGGCCAGAAAACGAGATGATAGAAGGATCCATAAACTGGCATCTAGACAAATAATGACTGCTAATCGCATTAAAAGTGAGTCAGACCTTTCTGTGTCAACGGATAATTTTGTAGATGCATTAAAGAAAGATGTACATTAGTTTACATGGCAATGATAAAACAACCAGCCTTGAAATCTCACAACAAATTGACCCCTTTCCTGTCGCGGAGTAATTCTTTTTATAAACTGATGAAATAATGGACTGATACCAGAATTTATAAACGAAGTTATTAGAAAATATGAAATTGCTTGTTTTCACGTATATTATAAAAGGAAAATTTTAATTAAATATTCTTGTCACTTTTGGAATTAAAATTAGGTGTCCTTTGTTGATGATTTGGGCCTCACTTTGTTTTAATTCTCAAGTATCTCTGGAGTTTCTCAATGGTCGCCAAGCTGTGTAAGACTACATACATACATTGGAAAACAATTTACAGCCATTTGGTGAACTTTTACCTCTTCCAAAGTATGTATTTGAGCAAGATAATGCGTCTATTCGTGTTGCATACAAATCAAAAAATTGGTTTAACTCTCAAAATACTACTATTTTCGACTGGCCCGCGTGTAGCCCTGATCTGAACCCGATCGAAAACTTTTGCGGCATCATATTTCATACGGTTTATGCAACTTTTTAACAATACTCCTCTGTAAATGAACTTCGATCAGATGTTGAACGTGTTTGGTAGGAAATAGACCCCCAAGTGATGCAGGATTTAGTTTCTTCGATGGAAAGTCACATTTTTGCATTAATAGCAGACAATGTAGGTGCAGTTCGATTTTAATTTATGGATATTTTTCTGTTAACAGACAGATTGCCTATACTTTTGCAACAATGTTAAATTTGTTTTTTTGTCATTATATATTATGTAAAATGTATAAATTAAAATTTATTGTTTGTGTATGAAAGATAAGTCTTCAGTAATATATGACAGTTGAGTTACAACAATTCGTTACATACGTCTCAGCACAGAAGCATAATCAATCATTGTCTAAACTTTTGCTGAGCACTGTAATTGCCTAAATAGTCATCGTTATAGTGATTAATATTGTTGTTTTTCTGTATTCATGAATTTCGAACATAATCTGAAAATAAAATATGAGCATAAGCAAGTGTACTTTATGAATAATTTTAATTGCAAAATGCAGGCAGGGCTGGAGTTGATTTTTTAGCTTTTATACCGCGCGGGGCCAATAGTTTTATTTTTTTATGTGGGTTGGACCTGGGCTTGGGCCTGATAACTTCAGCCCAGGTAAACATCTAACTGACATATCGAAGCCAGCTTAACTTTTTTTTAAATGCTTAATTTCAGCCATCATTCCATAACTACTGAATATACCGGGTGTCCTAAAATGGACTGACTAATTTTAAAATTCAATAAATTGCAAATGGTGACAGATATTAAAAAAATACTTGCAGGAGGGTTATAGATGTCGGGAACAGGGGTGATTTTGTTCCAAATTTTCCGAATATTTAACCCTCTCGCTCCGCAACCCGCGATTTCCAAGGCCAACGTAAAGTGGCAAAATTTGCGCAACCCGCAATTTCCGCAGCAAATCTTTTTCTTTTATGATCTAATTCTATTTAAAAAAAAACCTGTTTCACAAAGATTTTGGGACATATTTTACTCTAAAATGTGTGCAGATTTGAAATGTGTAATAAAAAATATACGCAATTTTTTAACCTATTTTGATAAAAAAAAAAAAAAAATAAATAATAATAATAATATGCAGCTTCAGGGTTAAGGCATTCGGTTCCAAAAATTTAGAAAATTCACCTATCCGAAAATTCGAACATACAAATAATCGCAAATTTTGATAAATGGTCTCCATAAAAAATCCATTTCGTCAATCGTTCGCAGAAAATGACTTCAATTTCGCCGAATGATCACAGAAAAAACGCGAATTTGGTCAGGGAACCACGGAAAACATGCGAAATTCTTCAAATGATCACAGGAAACGCGAATTTCTTCAAAAGGCAGCGGAAAAGAACTCGAATTTCGTTAAATCATCGCGGAGAAAACGCAAATTTGATCAAATAGCTGCGAAAAAAAAACCCCGCGAATTTCGTCAAAGGATCGTGCAGAAAACACGAATTCCTTCATAGAATCGTGGGAAAAAAAACGAATTTAGTCAAAGAATCGCTTTAAAAACGCGAATTTAGTCAAAGGATCGCTGAAAAAACGCGAATTTTATAGAAGGGTCACGAAAAGAAACGCGAATTTTACCAAAGGTCTACAAAATTACACTAATTTCGTCAAAGGGTTGCAGAAGAAACGCAAATTTCATCAAAGGGTCGAAGACGAGCGAATTTCATCAAAGAGTCGTGGGGAAAATGCAGTGGTCTCTTTAGAAAACAGCACACAATACGTTTATTATTATAGGTATAATTTTTAACTTGAAATAATATACTGAACTAATTTTTGAAAAAAAAACAAGTTAACCCAAACCCAGCTTGCAGGAATCTACACTCAGCTTGAATTCGATCCGAATCCAAAACAGCTAACACGACCTGCAACAAAAATAATTAGTGCCAGAAGGGAATCCCCCCATCTGCTGTAACCTTTCAGAAAATTTTCTTTGAATTTTAGAATTTGTTTTTCTTTTTTACTCTACCCCTGATAATTTTTTTAACTGCGATTCTTGATTTTAGTTTAAAATAGCAACGAAGATGGTGCTGGAAGCAAGAGGCGCTAAATCGGTTCCCGGAGAAGGTAGGCTTAACGACCATTGTTTACAGCGCCATCTATCGCTGCTATTATACAGTAAAATCAAGAATCACAGTGAAATATCTCATGACATCTTACATATCCCTCCTGCAAGATTTTTTAAAATAGCTGTCACCATTCGAAAAGTACTAAATTTTAAAATCCATTTAAGGACACCCGGTATTTTTTTAATAAGTTTCAAAGCATTCTTTACTGAATTACAACTCACCTTAGATATAAAGAGACAAGCAGTCTTATACCAAATTAGTATTTTTTACATAATTCTGGAGATTAAAAAGTATTCCTAAATAATTATTTGGACATGTCTGTTATGGAGATTTTACTGCATATAGTTTTTATCTTCAAAAATACTTGGACTTTCTTTAAAAAAAAAACGGGTCGACCCGAACCCTTCTCGCAAGTCGCAGTAGACTGACCGAAACTGACCCAAATCGGATTTAATGTATATCAATCTGCCCCAAACCTAACGCGCTAGGCGCAGCTAAAAAGTAAAAGTTAACCCGACCTGTAGCAGAAAAGTAGAAGTCAACCGGGCCCAAACCCGACCCGCATCGAAAAAGTAGAAGTTAAACCGGCCTATAGCAAAAAAGTAGAAGTTAGTCCGACCCACAGCAAAAAATAGAAATCAACCAGACCCAAACGCGACCCAGAGCAAAAAAGTATAAGTTAATCCAACCAGCAGCAAAAAATAGAAGTCAACCGGACCCAAACCCGACCCACAGCAAAAACTAGAAGTAACACGACCCGCGCATCAGATTGGAGTTTCCAAATTTCTAAAATCGCCCCCCCCTTGAGGACTCTCCAGATCCGCCCTTGTGTTCTAGTTATACCTAGCATACATCTTTCCACACTTCTCTGTGTTGTTTGTAATCTTTATACCATCCGTTTTGTTAGCGTCCATGTTTCTGCTCTATAAGTTAGCATAGGCAAAATACATTGGTTAAATACCTTTCTTTTCAAACAAAGGGGCATGCTACTCTTCAGAATAATATTGTTCTTCCCAAAAGCACTCCATCCATTTCTTATTCTTCTATTGATTTAATTCAGGATACTATTATCCGATGATATTTCCTTCCCAAGGTACACATAACTTTGCACTTCTTTAATTTCAGTGTTGTTGTAGACAATTTTCTTTTTTGATGCAAATGAATTGAACATCACCTTAGTCTTTTCCAAGTTTATTTTTAATCACACATTAATGCTAGCTTCTGCCAAATCTTTTAGCATATTTTCCAATTCTTCAGGACTGTTACTGAAAATTAAAATGTCGTCAGTGAATCGGAGATGACTTAAATATTCCCCATTTATTCTAATCCCTTTGTTTTCTCAATTCAGCTTCTTGAAAATATTTTCTAAGACAGCCGTAAAAAGCTTAGGCGAAATGGTGTCTCCTTGTCTTACCCCTCTTCCAACCTTGATCTTTGCTTTTCCTTTGTCCAAGCGGATGGTTGCTGTTGCTTTCTTGTAAATCTTCTTTATAATATTGATGTAAGGTTTGTCTATACCAATGTCCTCCAGAGATTCTACTACTGCTGATGTGTAGACCGAATCAAATGCTTTTTCATAATCAATAAAGGCAAGGCAAAGAGGTAAATTATATTCCTTATGTTTTTCAATGAGTTCCCTTACCGTTTGGATATGATCCCTTGTGCTGAATCAACTTCGGAATCCTGCTTGTTCTCTAGGTTGAGATGAGTCCAGAGCTGATTCAAGTCTTGTCGTTAAAACTTTGGTGAAAATATTTATAAATCACTGAAAGTAAGCTGATCGGACTGTAGTTTTTAATGTTTTCCTTCTCTTCTTTCTTGTAAAATAGCACCATCACAGCATTATTCCAATCTTCTGGTACATCTGACTTCTTGAGACATTTGGAAAACAGTAAGGATAGCATTTTTGCAAATTCTTCTCCTGCTTCTTTGATAAGGTCGATTGTAATTCCATCTTCTCCGGGGCATTTACCTTTTTTCATAAATTTAATGGCTTGTAAAACTTCGTCTGTCATCACTGGGATTATGGCTTCGGTTTCTGTTAAGTTTTTTCGTGGATCGTATAGGTTGATTTCCCTTTGATCTTCACATTTATATAAATCGTTATAGAATTTTTCGACAATGTGTACTATTTCTTTATTGATTTTGGTGATTGTTCCATCTGCCCTCTTTAGTGCAAAAATACCTTTTCTTCCAACACAAAGTTTACGCCTAGCTGATTTTGAACTTTTGTTATCATCTAGAATTTTCTTGACAAGATCAGAGTTAAATTTTCTGATATCTTCTGTAACACATTTTCTTACCGTTTTACATAATTCAGCATATTCAACTCTTGATTTAGGATCGTTTTTCTTCATTTTAAATTCTCTGCGCTTCTTCATCAATCTTCTTGTTTCTTCTGTTATTTTCTTTGTCTGCTTTACTTGGGCATCGCCGCCTATCTTCTTTGCAATATCTTGTAGAGTATTGGTTAGTTTCTTGTTCACTACTGTAACATCTTGCTCTTCTTCTAAAGTTGATTGAAGTACTTGGAAACGGTTTTTAAGTTCCAAATGGAATTATTCTTTATGTTTCTGGAGATTTATTATATCGATTGATTTCTTTGAGTGTTGCAAAAGTTTCATTCTTTCCACTTTAGTATTTAACAGCAGTTTGCATCTAACCAACCCTTCGTGTATTGAAGTTATTGAGAACGCTGCAATCCTGAATAACATGCTTTTTGTTTGTTATGATGTAGTCGATTTCACTTGTTGAGCCATTTGCACAACGCCATGTCCATTTTCTTTGTGGCTTTTTCTTGAAAAATGAATGCATGATATACAGCTGTTCACATTCTGCAAACTCAATCAATCTGTTTCCTCTTTCATTTCTCACCCCATATCCATGATTTCCTACTGATAACTCACCTTTCTCTTTTTCCCAATTCTAGCATTCCAGTCTCCCATTATTAATTTTATGTAGCATTTTCACTTTTGATGCATTGAAGCTACTTCTTCATAGAAATCCTTTTTTTAGCAACTTTAGCATACTTTTTTTTTTTTTGCTTTAGCAACTTTGGGGGAACTCTTTATCATCTGAAAGAGGAATACACAGAGGTCATTCCCTACGTGAAATTCCAGATACAGTGAAACCTCTCTGTAAGGGCCACCTGCCGTTCCATTGAAACTTGACCCTTATGAGGAGTGGCTTAAATAGAGGTGACAAAAAAAAAAAAAAAATAAAAAAAATAAAAAACAAGAACTAATATAAGGAAATCAAAACCTATATAAATGATAAAACTGTATATTAACATTTTCAAACTCTATACATGAGTGAAAAAATTTGCTATTGAACTTTGTTTACTTTTCAGAATTTTTTCGCAGACAATTTTGGTTTCTAATGATTCTTTTACTTTATGGAACAAATTACTTAAATTTGCATCATTTATTAATATATTAGAATGAGATATTAGTTTATTTATTTCTGTTAGCGCTTCCTGACAGGTGTAAAAATTGTGCTTCAATATGCATTCACAGTTTTAGTAAATGTGGAATAAGTTTTTCTAGATAACCTGTTATCCTTTGTGTCTCTACAGCAAAGGATCAAGTTTCCCCCCTAACCCAACACCTACATGTTGAAAGGTCAAACAAAGTGTGAAGAACCCCTGTTTTTCTCACTTGTGGAAATGCTTGTGATCCTTCATTGTGTTACTAAATCCTCCCCATCACCCCCTGCCTTCTTTGTTGCAAGTGCAGTTGCTTGCTGAACTCTTATCTTTTGGTGTTCAGGAATTCAATACACCTGTTTAGGATTTAAGGCACATGTGGAAAAAATGGCTTTTATGGGGGGTAGGTGCGGCTCCTAATAGAAGTAAATTTAACATTACGTCTATGGGAAAAAATTTCGTTTCTAAAAATATTGGGATAGAGGTGGCCCTTAATAGAGGTGGCCTTTAAAAGAAATTTTACTGTATATTGTCTTCATACTTTAAAACTGCTAAAGCAATATTTATTCTATATTCCACAAGGGGCACATATTTCTTCAAAACAGTGAATCTATAAAAATGCACATAATAAATTCAACAATTCGAAATTAAAATATCGAAAAATGCGTAAACATGCTTACAGTTTATTTTTTGTTTTTTACTGAACAACGATAATAAGCTAAATACAGATCGCAAACATCTGTAAAACCCATAGAAGTTTACGTACGAAATACAGAAGACTGGGGAATGCTAGTGTTTTTCAATTCTTTTTTTACACCACTCATGCAAAATACATTTTGTTTCCTTCCTACTCATGAAGTAACAGCCCTTATTGTCCTTCCATTTTAAAACAAATATTTTGTTATCGCCTAGTACGAGTATCTGCTCATTCCATTCTCCTCTTATTAGCTATTTATGCCTAGCGTCCCTTTTCTGGGACATTTCGAATTTTAATAAATTTTTGTAATTTTCTTCTTCTTTACAACATAAAAATTGTATGAAGTAATTGTCTATAAATGTCTTTATCTATTACCGAGAGATGACAGCGTAAGATTGATATTTATTTGCTTAAATGAAGGCCTTTTTTCGGTGTTTATAGATTTTTCATTTTTCAAGATAGCGAAATGTAAAAAGTAAGTGTATTTGTATCTTTTGTATCAAAGATCCAAATAAATAAGTCATAATCTTGGTTTGTAGGCTTCTTTGAAATACGTATTTTTTTAAATTGTGAAATTATTTGTTCAAGCCTATTTTTATGCATGTTTGTAACGTACAAAATATAGGGCGCCAGGCACAAATGGGTACCTATTTCTATTAGCCATTTAGGGGACAGTTATTCGTGTAAAGTACTTTTCAAGATGATTTTGAAATAAATTGTTTTTTAGGCTCAAATACGATTATTCTTAATTTATTATTAATAATACTTATAATTTTATTAGTCTCTGTAAAGAAATAAATAAATATTTTTTAATAGTTCATAAAAATACTACCATAGTATATAATATACAATTAAAAAGCTTAATTTATATAAATTTATACAAAACATATAATTATGCATTTTTCCACATATGGATAGTCCCATATTTGGTACGCTTATATTTTATCAAATAAATACAGAAATATTTTAGCGTAATTCAGTTCATTTTGCAACATTTTAAAGTGCTTTTTCCAACGAATTTGAGAAAACAAAAATTCAGGCAAAAATGGGTTAGTTCTTTGTCACTTTTAAGTTTCCGCTCAGCCAAATCAGTTCGATTGCTACTGACTGATCCAACTAAGGCAATATTTTGTTTGATTCGGTCGTTTTTAAACAACTATAGGGGTAGATTTGCCATTTGAATCTGACGTATATTTATTTATGTCTTCATCGTTTTACTTTAGAACAAACCATTCGTCCTCACTATCACTTCATCCATCAAATAAATTACTCTGCTGTAAAATTGAGTTAGTTTCTTCTTAAGTCATTATGTATAGAAAAATAATTTTCTTATAAAAGTTCAAGAATTACAATATCAGTACTTAATTACTATATATTCTAAATCATTAAAGAAGTTTAAGCTATGGAGTAAATAAATGCTTGAAAATTTTGTTAAAAAATTCATATTTTGAAAATTTTTATTGTATAATGTTTTAAAAAAACTTTTAAAATTATATAATAAAGTAAAAAAAAAAGTACTAATGACGTCTGTGCATTTAAACTATAATTACTTACTATACAACTAAATAAACAGACTTCTAAACTTACACCGAATTCAATTAAATAGACGAAATTTATGATAAAGTTTTTCAATAAAACTATTTTATAAGAAAAACGACACTAAACAGATAGTGAAATATAAACTTTTTAGAAAGTAATTTCATTGTATCCATAAACGAGATTTAAAATAGTAAAAATTAGTCCCTTCTTTAAACAAACATTTCATGAGGAATCTGGTTTTTGTACAGCTATCTAATGGATTCATTATAAAGCTTAAAGATTCATGGACGTAAATATAAAACCGGAATTACAAATAGTCCTATTATGGAACTTTAAAAACAGATATTGCGAGGTCCACATATGTGGACCTACGTAACAAAGAGGTTAAATGCACTTGAATTTTCTAACAAAATTTATTAGAATATAAAAACATTTTTGTGACAATGTGATCGCACAAGAAATCCTGACCTTTAGGCCTGTTTCAAGGCACCAAGAACGATAGTTTTCAAAACTCTTATTTTCTCAAAGTGTTTTAATTCCCTCTGTATTTTTAATGCCCTGGATTTAATTTTACACGTCTCTGAAAGCTAATCTGTAAAAATGATTTTTTATTACCAAGATGATCTCTAAGAACGTTTTGCCAGCCCTAATTTCAATGTTTTGGAATTTAAGAAGACGATTCACTCAGTGGAATTTTTATCTAATGTACAGAGACAAAATTTCCTTCCTTCTTTCCCAACTTTCCTGAACGGATTAAATATAGATGGATTACAACAAAATAAAAGTTTCTTCATTTATCTACAAGCTTCAGTGTCATTTATTTAAAGTAAGACCTAATTTAATCTTATTACATTCTCTCTGTCATTCAAAATAACAAAAATTCACCTGACATTTGGTACCTGTAGACCTAAAAGAACTAATAACTAGAAACTAGACCGGGCCCTGGGCAGTTAGTTGCCCCCTGCGACCCCCCCCCCCCCTCATCGGCCCTGCTAGCACATGTCTAAGGAAAGGGCATGTTTACAAACAAACACTTACTTCAACCAGTCTACTAACAGCATTTCTGCTTTAGCGATCATTGCAGAAATCATCATGGCGACGTTGACCAACCGTACCACAGAGCTGTTAATCGTAGGCCAATCAGATCATCTGAATTTTTGTGTACAGTAGAAGTCGTAAATACGGACAGGAAATAACTCTGGATCCACAGTATTTTTTCACACTGGTGTGGGGCCTTGTATGATTGGGAATGGTAGGGTTGAGAAACGGTAGGTGCAGAGATCGCTTTAGAAAGAAATGCTCGCTTTGCCGTACCATTTGCCAACATGTGTCCAACAGTTCGCTGCTCATAATCCTGCTCAGAAACGCTCCAAATTAAAGCGATCTCTGCATTCCCAATCATACAAGGCCCCACCAGTGGCTGAAAGGTTCTGCTTTAGAAGCTGGTAGACGGGAGGTGCTGGGTTCGAACCCATTTGCACCCGTCGGCCATACCGTTAGGCGTTTTCGTGGTTTTCTTCGAACCTTGGGAAACCTTGCGTAAATACGGTTAGATTCCCTTAGAAAGATCCCCAGGAAGGGCACTCCTCTCGGACCTATATCCCTCGAGTAGATAATCGGCCATCAAAAATCAACCCAACCCAATCATACAATTTACCAATGGTTTCCACTAATGGCCAACGATGGGCCAATGATTGTATTTTCTTACCGAGGCAAAAATAGTAGACTATTTTTATGAAGCTATGAAATAACTACAAACAAATGATTTAGGAATAACTAATGACTAATCTTATTCTGTTTTCCTTTACATCGATTTTTACATGCCCATAGTTGTCAACCTACCGATTTTTTAGTATAAATATTTTTATGCAGAAATACTTGTTTTATATAATCGCAGAATTTCTGCAATTAAATAAAGCGAACATTTTTGTAAGATTTTACTGGTGTGCAAAAAATCATGGAGGTTGGCAAGTATGTATGCCACATTTTAACACACACAAAAATCTATTTCTGTACTCTTTAAAAAGCATTTCTTTGTGTGTTATTTATTAGAAACGATGCTTCATGGAGGCTACCGCACTACCTTTTGCTTTAGACCACTGAAGTCACGTGATGCTCTTTTCGTGAACCCGAATTCGTGCATTCGAACATCATGTGACTCAAGCCGTCTGAAAAAAGAGCCACATCTAGTGCACCGCGGCAGCCTGCCTTTTTCGTTAGCCTCTGAAAATCACATGGTGTAAAAGTAGCAGCTAGCACATTTGTTTACTTTATTGTATCATTTGATGCAGCAAATATACAGGTGGATGCATGCGTAAAATACTTTAAAGATTTATTTTGTATGAATTAATTTCGATAAATTCATATATACTTATTAATTAAAATGCAGAAATGTTATTAATTAAAATTTACAATAGATTGTATTCTTCCTTTCGGTTCGAGACTATAAAAATCGTCATTTTACTTTAAGTGACGTCCCAGGAATATTGTCTATCGCACTTATTGAATGCAGATGATTACGGGAAATTTCGTTTGCATTTATAAGAATAAAGATAGTGTAGCATTTGTTTCATGCTAATAATTCATAAAGAAATGGAGCCTATTCTCCCTCTCGGTTCGAGGCTATAAAAATCGCCATTTTACCTCGCGTTATGTCATAGGAATACTGGTCATTTTCATTTTGTAAAAAACTGAAAAATATGCATGACATTGCGTTAAAATAGAAAAAAGAATTCATCTATAACCTATCCTGTCTCGAAGTAAAAGTAAAATGTAAGCATAAATTTTCTAAACACAATGCTTTTTAATGGCTCTGTTTTAAATGTTATTTCCGAGCAGACGATTTTTTGTAGCCTCGAAGCCAAAAGATGAATATTGTCCATTCTAACTGTACAATTCATATAAATCCCTAATCCTTAATGAAAGTGAAATGAGGAACAAATAATCAAAAGTCACATTAATAATTTAATTTCCAAAATAGAAATTTGAATGGACGATGCGTAGTTCCTTAGATTCAAGATGGCATATTGATCTTAAAGATAGGGTAAGTAATCAAGTTCCATGCCCCAAAACACATCTGGAGAAGGTTCAGGTTCGATCACTCGTTTGTAAGACCATTTCGGCCACTTCTCTTCAGCTGCTGCAAATCTGAGGCTTTCAAGATCTAGATCATCCGATTCTGAGGATTCATCACTTTCGCTGCTATCTTTAGGTAATTCTTCCTCGAATTCCTTTAAAGGGAATAAAATAAAATAATAAAATTAAGATAATGGGAAAGTTGTGTATATTTTACAAAAATAAAATAACCCTTCTCGTAATTTAAACATATAATCACATCACACTTATTTACAGGTAAAAGGTACTATTTGCATAAAAAGGAATGACATCTTATATAAAACATTACTCAGAGCTTGGCCGAAGAAAACAAAGTTTCAAAACATACTGTCGCATTTTATTGCACACCCAAACTCAATGAAACAGAACACCAACTCATTCGCAATCTGGACTGTATTTGACATTACACTCTCACATGATTCCTTTTAACATATCGCGGTGGTTTATTCCCCAAGATTAGTTTTCTACTTTCTAGATATCGTCACGTCAGAACAACAGTAGGACATCTAGTAATAATCGAAAAGAGATGTCTGACTTACTGGTACGAAAAACTGTGTCTGCATCTAGTGAAACAGTAGGGAATTTTTATAAAACACATCTTAGATATAGTATTAAACATAACTTTGCGTTTCAGAAGCTGTTTCACGAGATTCAAGCACAGTTTCTCATAGCAGTGAGTCAGACATCCCATTTTTTATTATTACTAGATGTTCTACTGTTGTTCTGAGGCGACAATATATATAACCTTGCCTTCTACCAGATTCTCTAAGAGATTCTTGGAGCTGGATTCTCTCCGATTCTTCTTTTAATGAATTCTTTCTAGTTGCGTGGTGCTGCCATCCAAGTGGCGTTTTGAGATAACACTAGTAATTGTAGGAAAGCACACTTCCCACAATATGAACAGTTAACTTGAAAACTATGCTACTTGCTACTACAGATGTTATTCAATTAAAAATTCTTTTCAAATGCTTCCGATCAAGGATACAAGATCGTAAAAAATTCCGATAATTACATTTTCATTTAAAAATACTTTAGGACAGTGGTACCTAAATTTATTGTTATGAGATCCAATTTCAAGTTTCCCATTTTTTCGTGACTCACCTAATATTTAGTGTAGACATAATTTTGTATAATCTATATATCTTTTGTATAATCTATAACCTAAGAAGAATCAGAAATTTGGCACAAAGCATACATACGAGAACAGTAATAGGTAATACTAATGCGGCAATAGAGTTAACAAAACTCTTGCTACGTTAAAAAAAAGTTTATTATTGAAAGTTTTGTAGTAAAAAAAAAAAAAGGATGTAAACGCGATTTATGACGTTTTACATCAACAATAGAATCTGTGTCAGAATTGAAAAATTTTAAACTTTAGCCCCAAGCCTATCTCTGCACAAAGTTCATTTAAATACTATATTTTCAAGCTATTTATCTGTATTTTTTACGATATTTTGCTTTAAAGTTGCAATAGAATTTTTTTATTTCACTAGGGGACTCTGCCCCCTACGACCTACGCACGTCAACTCCCGTTCAGACACCGCAAACTCTAGCAGCACGCTAATTTGATCGGCTTTAAAAAGATTTCGGAAGATTGAATTATAATTTGAATCTGACAATTATAATCTGACGTAATTTTCACCAAACTTTTCTTTCTCTTTTTAATATTCACGTAAAAATACTTTTGTTAGAAATGAAATATTATGATCATCTTAAAATATCAGTCTCGCGCAGTTTTAAAATTTAAACTGTTTTGCAATATTATTTTTTGTTCATTTTACGTAATAAGTGTAATGTGACGTAAAAGTGACGTAAATTCTCCTATTTAAGACTTCTAACGCATGTTAATGAATTTATTATTTTACAATATCCTTTCTCTTTTAAAATTCACGTGTAATTATAGTTTTTATGACGTAATTTTCAATGAGTTCCTGTGCTTTTATATTTTCTGTTTATAATAGTCACGTGTAAAATAAATTTTTAATTTGAAGCAAACATTATTGTTTGCGCTGTTTATACAGTTGGCAACAGTTTAAATTAATACAATCTCTCTATTCTAAAAAAAAGTAACTACCGCTGTAACCGCCGCCGCCGCCGGTTTTGAGTTTTTTGTGACCGGAGGTCTTTCTCCGTTAATAATAAGAAAAATATTGCATAGAAAAATATGAAAATCGACGGTGTTATAGAGAAATGTTTGATAAACACGCTGATGCAGACAGTTTTCAAATCGAAGAATTATTTTAAGAGATATTTAAGGCTAAATTTGGACAAAGTCGTTCCATTAAAGAAGTTTTATAGGAGCAAACATTATACATCGGAATTCAATCATTTTTAGATCATTTTATACGTTATAATTTCCCGGTGTGCAGATTGCATTTAGTTTTAAATTTTACTCATCTTTTGAGCTTTTATTTCTATTTTAAATTCAAATTTTCGGCATTTCGAGAGATATTTTTTATTTACTAGGGGGCTCGGCCCCCTACGAGCTACGCTCGCCAACCCCCGTCCAGACACCTCAGACTCTAAATGCACACTAATTAGATCGGCTTTAAAAAGATTTCGAGAGACAGAATTATAATTTAAAAAACAGTGGCGATCTCCCTATAAACGGATTTCTATTCATTTCTCTTTGATTGGGGAATTTTAACGCCAAATCCGCTGCGATACTACTTGATTATCCCGTTGACCAATTTCGCCAAATTATATAAATCGCCAAACCACTGGCCAAATTATACAAATTGACATAATTTTTATTTTAAATAACGAATGAACAAATAAATTAGTTCAACATTATTAAAAAAATACAAATAAAACGTCGAAACAATAGTAACTTGATGACGTAGACACGTGTAACAACACTTCATAATAAGCTAATATAAAAGGAATTAAGTAAACAGAGTCTTTGTCTCCTGGTATTTTTTAACAAAGCAAAAAGGAAGTTCTTTTAAATGAGACATTTTAAAGTAACCGTTTTTAATCTGACGTAATTTTTACCAAGCTATTCTTTCTCTTTTAAATATTCACGTAAAATACTTTTGTTAGAAATGAAATATTATTTGCGCTTTCCTAACAAAAATAGTTGAAAAGATCCTCTCAAAATATCAAATAAATGTCTATTGCAATTTCTAAATTTAAACTGTTTTGCAATATTATTTTGCGTTCATTTTATGCAATAACTGTAATGTGTCGTAAATATGACGTAATTTCTCCTATTTAAGACTTCTAACGCATGTTAATGAATTTATTATTTTACAATTTCCTTTCTCTCTTAAAATTCACGTGTAAAAATAGTTTTTATGAAGTAATTTTCATTAAGTTCCTGCTTTTTATACGTAATTATATTTAATTTTAATTTGGAAGTTTTTTTCCTGTTTATAATAGTCACGTGTAAATAAATTTTTAATTTGAAGCAAACATTATTGTTTGCGTTTTTTATACAGTTGGCAACAGGTTAAATTAGTACAATTTTCTGAAATAAGTAAAAAATATCTCTCGAAATGCTGAAAATTTGAATTTAAAATAGAAATAAAACCTCAAAAAATGAATCAAATTAAAATAATAATAATAAAATAAGAAATACAGTCTGCACACCGGGAACTACAAACGTATAAAATGATCTAAAAATGATTAAGTTCCCATGAATAGTTTTTGCTCCTATAAAACTTTTTTAGTGCAACGATTTTGTCCAACTTTAGCATTAAATGGCTCTTAAAATAATTCTTTGATTTGAAAACTGTCTGCATCAGCGTGTTTATCAAACATTTCTGTATAATACTACCAATATTCATATTTTTGTATGCATTATTTTTCTTAATATTAACGAAGAAAGAAATCAGGTTACAAAAAATTCAAAACCGGCGGCGGCGGCGGTGACAGCGGTAGTTACTTTTTTTTTTTTTTCGAATAGAGAGATTTTAGAAAATTGTACTAATTTAACCTGTTGCCAACTTTATAAATAGCGCAAACAATAATGTTTGCATCAAATTAAAAATTTATTTACACGTGACTATTATAAACAGAAAAAATCATTTGGAATTAGAATTAAATAATTATGTACAAAAAGCAGGAACTTATTAAAAATTACGTCATAAAAGTATACACGTGAATTTTAAAAGAGAAAGGATATTGTAAAATAATAAATTCATTAACACGCGTTAGAAATCTTAAATAGGAGAAATTACGTCATATTTACGTCACATTACAGTTATTTCATAAAATGAACACAAAATAATATTGCAAAACAGGTTAAATTTAGAAATTGCGCTAGACATTTATTTGATATTTTGAGAGGATCTTTTCAACTATTTTTGTTAGGAAAGCGCAAATAATATTTCATTTCTAACAAAAGTATTTTCACGTGAATATTTAAAAGAGAAAGAATAGCTTGGTCAAAATTACGTGAGATTAAAAACGATAAATTTAAAATGTCTCATTTAAAAAAACTTTCTTTTCGCTTTGTTAAAAATACCAGGAGACAAATACTCTGTTTACTTAATTCCTTTTATATTAGCTTATTTTGAAATGTTGTTACACGTGTCTACGTCATCAAGTTATTTTTATTTCGAAGTTTTATTTGTATTTTTATTAATGTTATACTAATTTATTTGTTCTTTCGTTATTTAAAACCAAAATTATGTCAGTTTGTATAATTTGGCGAGTGGTTTAACGATTTATGTAATTTGGCGAAATTGGTCGATGGGATAATCAAGTAGTACAGCAGCGGATTTGGCGTTAAAATTCCCCAATTAAAGAGAAATGAATAGAAATCCGTTTATAGGGAGATCGCCACTGTTTTTTAAATTATAATTCAGTCTTTCGAAATCTTTTTAAAGCCGATGAAATTAGCGTGCATTTAGAGTCTGCGGTGTCTGGACGGGGGTTGGCGAGCATAGCTCGTAGGGGGCCGAGCCCCCTAGTTTTCTAAAATATCTAAAAAATATCTCTCGAAATGCTGCAAATTTGAATTTATAATAGAAATAAAACCTCAAAAAATTAATCAAATTAAAAAACTAAATGCAATCTGCACACCGGGAAATTCGGACGCATAAAATGATCTAAAAATGATTAAATTCCTATGTACAGTTTTTGCTACTATAAAACTTTTTTAATGGAACGATTTTGTCCAACTTTGGCATTAAATATCTCTTTAAATAATTCTTCGATTTGAAAACTGTCTGCATCAGCGCGTTTATCAAACATTTCTCTATAATACTACCGATTTTCATATTTTTGTATGCAACAGTTTTTTTAATATTAACAAAGAAAGGCCATGCTTAAGGATTCATATTGGATGCCGATCTTCCGGGAATATCTGCGCAGATTTTCATTGGTCCATTTCCAAATCAAAACTTTTTTTTATATATAGAAGGATTATTACAGCATGTAAAACTATTCATACATTTTTGAAGATATGACCGACCGTTCCGTGACCCATAGTTTGAGAACAGCTGTTCGATAGCTTTTAGAATAAAGTGACCCAAATGGAAAGTAAATAATATATTTAGATTTAAAGATATAACTATTTGTACTTTGTACTGTCCTTGGTAGCCATTCCATGTTCCAGGATTTAAGTCCATTACCCAGAATGTATTTTTTTTAGATTTGTTGTATTTAAATTGGGTATATCTAAATTTATAGCGAAAAATATTGAAAATAGGTTTTCCGTAGTTGAAAAGCATCTCTCTATTCTAAAAAAAGAGTAACTTACGCTATCACCGCCGCCGCCGCCGCCGGTTTTGAATTTTTTGTAACCGGAGGTCTTTCTCCGTTTATATTAAGAAAAATATTGCATGCAAAAATATGAAAATCGGCAGTATTATAGAGAAATGTTTAATAAACAAGCTGATGTAGACAGTTTTCAAATCGAAGAATTATTTTAAGAGATATTTAATGTTAAAGTTGGACAAAATCGTACCATTAGAAAAGTTTTATAGGAGCAAAAACTATACATCGGAATTTAATAATTTTTAGATCATTTTATACATTATAATTTCCCGGTGTGCAGAATTCATTTATTTTTTTAATTTGACTCATTTTTTGAGATTTTATTTCTATTTTAAATTCAAATTTTCAGCATTTCGAGAGATATTTTTTTACTTATTTTAGAAAATTGTACTAATTTAACCTGTTGCCAACTGTATAAACAACGCAAACAATAATGTTTGCTTCAAATTAAAAATTTATTTACACGTGACTATTATAAACAGAAAAGATACTTTCAAATTAGAATTAAATAATTGCGTATAAAAAACAGGAACTTATTGAAAATTACTTCATAAGAACTATATTTACACGTGAATTTTAACAGAGAAAAGATATTGTAAAATAATAAATTCATGAACATGCGTTAGAAGTCTTAAATAGGAGAAATTACGCCACATTACACTTATTCTGTAAAATGAACAAAAAATAATATTGCAAAACAGTTTAAATTTAAAAATTGCGCGAGTCATTTATTTGATTTTTCGAGATGATCTTTTCCACTATTTTTGCTAGGACAGCGCAAATATTCTTTCATTTCTAACAAAAGTATTTTCACGTTAATATTAAAAAGAGAAAGAAAAGTTTCGTGAAAATTACGTCAGAAAGAACTTTCTTTTCGCTTTGTTAAAAAATACAGGGAGACAAAAACTCTGCTAACTTAATTCATTTTATATTAGCTTATTTTGAAATGTTTAATGATTTTATTTAATCAAAGACGAAAACAGACATTGCATCTTTTAACAGCACCTGATTTTTCCTTAAAATTCCCCAATCAAAGAAAAATGAATAGAAACCCGCTTATAGGGAAATCGCCACTGTTTTTTAAATAACTAGGGGGCTCGGCTCCCTACGAGCTACGCTCGCCAACCCCCGTCCAGATACCGCAGACTCTAAATGCACGGTAATTTGATCGGCTTTAAAAAGATTTCGAAAGAGTGAATTATAATTTAAAAAACAGTGGCGATCTCCCTATAAACGAATTTCTATTCATTTCTCTTTGATTGGGGAATTTTAACGTCAAATCCGCTGTGGTACTACTTGATTATCCCGTCGACCAAATTATATAAATCGCCAAACCACTCGCCAAATTATACAAATTGACATAATTTTTATTTTAAGTAACGAAAGAACAAATAAATTAGTACAACATTAATAAAAATACAAATAAAACGTCGAAATAAAAGTAACTTGATGACGTAGATACGTGTAACAACATTTCAAAATAAGCTAATATAAAAGGAATTAAGTAAACAGAGTCTTTTTCTCCTGGTATTTTTTAACAAAGCGAAAAGAAAGTTCTTTTAAATGAGACATTTTAAATTAATCGTTTTTAACCTGACGTAATTTTACCAAGCTATTCTTTCTCTTTTAAATATTCACGTGAAAATACTTTTGTTAGAAATGAAATATTATTTGAGCTTTCCTAACAAAAATAGTTGAAAAGATCCTCTCAAAATATCAAATAAATATCTAGCGCAATTTCTAAATTTAAACTGTTTTGCAATATTATTTTGTGTTCATTTTATGTAATAACTATAATGTGACGTAAATATGGCGTAATTTCTCCTATTTAAGACCTCTAACGCATGTAAATGAATTTATTATTTTACAATATCCTTTCTCTTTTAAAATTCACGTGTATACTTTTTATGACATAATTTTTAATAATTTCCTGCTTTTTGTACATAATTAATTAATTCTAATTCCAAATGATTTTTTCTCTTTATAATAGTCACGTGTAAATAAATTTTTAATTTGAAACAAACATTATTATTTGCGCTGTTTATACATTTGGAAACAGTATAAATTAATACCATTTTCTAAAATAATGTAAAAAATATCTCTATAAATGCTGAAAATTTGAATTTAAAATAGAAATAAAACCTCAAAAAATGAGTCAAAATAAAAAAATTAATGCAATCTGCACTCCGGCAAATTCTAACGCATAAAATGATCTAAAAACGATTACACTGCCATGTATAGTTTTTGCTGCTATGAAACTTTTTTAGTGGAACGATTTTGTCCAACTTTAGCATTAAATATCTCTTAAAATAATTCTTCGATTTGAAAACTGTCTGCATCAGCGTGTTTATCAAACATTTCTGTATAAAACCACCGATTTTCATATTTTTGTATGCATTATTTTTCTTAATATTAACGAAGAAAGACCTCCGGTCACAAAAAATTCAAAACCGGCGGCGGCGGCGGTGACAGCGATAGTTACTTTTTTTTTAGAATAGAGAGATAATTCAATCTTTCAAAATCTTTTTAAAGCCAATCAAATTAGCGTGCTTTTAGAAAATGTGGTGTCTGAACGGGGGTTGGTGAGCGTAGCTCGTAGGGGGTCGAGCCCCCTAGTTATTAAAAAAATAATAATAACACTTTCCTTTCTTAATTTTTTTTTTCAATTAACTGAATGATGTTATAAGTTGAAAAGTTTTCGGAAATATTATTATTATTCTTATTTTTTAATCTTTCAACAGTAAATAAAAATTGCTATTTTAAAGTATGAATTAAATCTCTATTCAGTTAATGAAACATTTAATAAAAAATTAGAAAAGAAAATTAGACAATAAAAAAATGATTGGTCACTGCACGCCACAATCTACTCAAGTATATGAATACAAAAGATGGCTAAATTGCTATGCATATTATTTCTTTAAAATTTGTGTAAATGAACTCTATCTTAACCAATTTAGATATTAAGTAGCATTTAAAATAATTTTTCGATTTTTAAAAGTGCCTGCTTCTTCGTATTTATCATACGTTTATTTATAAAACTACCAGTTTTCATGTTTTTGTATGGAATTATTTTTGTAGGATAAGCCAGAAAGTGAAAAGATCATAATAAATCCAATTAAGGCAGCATCAGCTTTAGTTACCCTTCTTTCAGAAGAGAGATGGGCACTATTTGCTAATACGAAAAAATAAAAAATAAACTAGAGAACAGGAATTCTGCGTTTTCAGAATTTAGTGTCGCCCCCGGCATTTCCATTACTTCATTTTCTTCTGATGGATTGATGGCTTCTATTATTATGAAACAGCCATTATAAATGAAGTGTTAGGTGAAGATGAAAGAGCAGCCGTAAAAAGTTAGAACTCAGATTTTCTGGTCAGAATGGGGGAAAAATGACCATAATTTTTTTTAAGGCTGCTCCTTCATCTTCACCTAACACTTCATTTTTAATGGCTGTTTCATAATAATAGAAGCCACCAGTCCATGAGAAGAAAATAACTCGGTTAAGCGGGACTCTACTGCAGTACAAAACATATTTCAATTTTAAGACTTAAAGCACACGTTTTATTTTATGTAAAATGACGTCATTCGCATCCGCTTAAGCATTCCACATTTACGATAATGCACAAATGCAGCAAAAAGATTCCGTCATTCAAGACAATGGAAAAAACAAAACAAAAAAACTGCTATCTAGTGATTCATAGATACTTATAATTAAATATAGTATATAATAGCTCCATTGTTTTAACAGAAATTATTCGTTTATATTTTTTTCAAATATCACGTATTTTAATTACATTTTTTTTCAGTTGTTACGAGAAAATGGCAACAAAAATATATAATTACTATTTTAAAACGATTTTTCCTTTACTTTCAACATAAATGGAGCGCTTCCGTTGCCAATATTAAGCAAATGGCTCCAAAAACTACAATATATATATATATATATATATACATATATATATTTCAAAAATAAATGAAGATACAGTTTTCAAACAAAATGCATTTAAAATAACTTTTTTTTTTTTTTCAATACGACGATATAAAAATTGAAAATGTGCGATGCTTAGAAGTTTAAAAAATTGCTAAAGAGTATTTAATCGTAATGCTTTGTTTTACGGCTATCGTCTGTAAGGTAACGTTATTTTTTGGAGACAAAATAAGCTGGGAGAAAGAAATAGCATACCGTACCGGAGGCTAATAAATGGTTACTTGCGAGTATTACTCGCGCACAGAGGATTCCGTATAACATACATATGAATTAGTAATAGGGCATTGCATTACACAATTATATCATTAAAAGTTGTTATCTAGGCTTTAGAAGCCGATGGCACATCGAGTGCGCCGTCCGTGTCTTTATGTATGACCAAACCAGCCGTGTCTTTAAGGGTTAATATGCCGGCTAATTACCGACAATTTTTTTCGAAAATCATTATCAACAATCCTTTTATACTTCTGAGACGATAGATACTTCCAGCGCTCCACAACGCCTTCTCTGAACGGCCGCAAATCGAAATTTGTGTGTAACGGAAAAATGCGATTTTCTGAAAAATTATGTGACCTAGGGTAATCGCTATAGTTTTCCAGCAAGGTTTTAATTAATTTCTACTACCCCTACTTTTTTCATAATTTTAGTTTCAGTAGATTCGGAAAATAGAGGAGGGGGGCATATTTTTGCATTACATTTTCGACGATATCTCTGAAAATATAATACCTAAAATTAAAAGAAATGTATTTTTGAGTTCAGCATTACGAAAGCTTTTACACGATACCTCTACATGATATACAAAGAAAATATTTTTTCAAGTAACTTAATTAGCCCCTGTTCATTTTCCCTAAATATATTTGTGAATGGTTAATAATCTATAAGTGTGTGAGTCAATAACCTTTATTACTTCAGCCAATTGGAACTTTCCACGTTCCGTATAGTTTATAAGTAAAATGGCTGTGACAGACGGACAGACAGACTTAGGAGTGATCTTATAATGGTTCCGTTTTCACTTTCTAAGTATGGAACCGTAAAAAACAAAGATTATTTTCTTTTTGGTACTCAAAAAATGAAAAATAAAAGAATTATTAATTGAGAAGACAATTAAGAAGATAATTTTAAATATGGCTTATCTGTATTAATGAAAGATGTTTGTTTGTCTGTTTGTGTGTGTGCAATGGCTGGGGAAATCTAAGGTACGTAGAGAGGATAGTCCAAGTCAGGTCCTAATGCACCTGAGGTACAGATTTTCTAGTTATGATAATTAGGCGAGATATTAATTAAAAAGTCATCGAAAAAGCATTATTTTTTTTAAAAAAAATCGGACCTTTCCGAAGCCGACGTGTAGAGAAAATCGGCAAGTGCTTAAACTTAAAATCAACTTGAAAAAAAAAACTAGAGAACAGGAATTCTGCTTTTTCAGAATTTAGTGTCGCCCCCGGCTTTTCTATTACTTCATTTTCTTCTGGTAGACTGGTGGTTTCTATTATTATGAAACAGCCATTATAAATGAAGCGTTAAGTGAAGATGAAATAGCAGTTTTACGGCTGCTCTTTCATCTTCACCTAACGCTTCATTTATAATGGCTGTTTCATAATAATAGAAGCCACCAGTCCATCAGAAGGAAATAACTCGCTTAAGCGGGAATCGGATAATCGGGACTCTACTGCAAAACATATTTCAATTTTAAGACTTAAAGCACATGCTTTTATTTTATGTAAAATGACGTCATTTGCATTAATATCGATACTTAAAATTAAATATAATTTATAATAGCTCCATGTTTTATCATAAATCCTTCATTTATATTTTTCTCAAAATAGCACGTATTTTAATTAATTTGTTTTTCAATTTTTATGAGAAAATGGCAACAAAAAGATATAATAGCTATTTTTCAACAATTTTTTCTTTACTTTCTACAGAAATGGAGTACTTGAGTTACCAAAATGAAACAAATGTCGCTAAAAACTACAAAAAAAAAAAATATTTCAAAAACAAATGGAGATGCAGTTTTCAAACAAATTGCATTAAAAAGTACTTTTCTTCCCCAATACGACGGTATAAACATTGAAAATGTGCGATGCTTAGAAGTTTTTAAAAATGCTGTAGAGTATTGAATCGCACAATGAAACATCGGCTTTTGTTTTACGGCTGGCGTATACAAGGTAACGTTATTTATTGGAGACAAAATAAGCTGGGAGAAAGAAATAGCATATCGGGGAAAAAAAAAAAAAAAAAAAAAAAAAAAAAAAAAAAAAAAAACCGTTTTTCTAAATGTGCTTCGGGTGAACGGTTAGAAATACGGAAAAACAGAAGATGTATTTTTAACTTTCGTATTTTTTTTCGTTTAAAACGCCGTAATCTATTTAAAAAACACTAACAATAATCATTAAAAAAAAAATTAATTATGGAAAGTCTAATTCAGATTACCCGCCCCTCCGTTTTCATAAACCCACATCCGCCGAACTAACCAAAATACGTAAAAACCGATTCAACCAAATTCAAGAGAATCTTTTCTCTTTAAGACATCAACTTTGGTTTTAAAAAATATGAATATTAATTTTTTGGAAAAATAGTTTCCGAACGACATTTCACGATTTTGGGGATTTCTGCAATCTTTAAAAATATGCAGCCGCCCTTCTGATCACGATAAGAAAAAACTAAAAATACCAGATCCTATTTACACTCATTTTCATTTCGAATACGACAATCTGTTTAAACAAATACTTATACAGGGTGTCCGGTCTCAACGGTGTCCAATGGCTAATTCCTAAACCGTTAGTCATAGACATATAGTTCCAATTAGAAAAAAAGTTTTAAATCAGGTAAAGAAATATTTTAAAAGCAATTTTGGATCAATAAAAACATTTCTTAAAAAATTTCGAAATTTAAATTTTTATACGGTCCCCCGGTCCTATAAGTTATATTTAGTGAAATTTTCCTTTTACACTGACAAGTAATACAAAAAAAGTCCCGTTATTCTACGATTAAAATTGACCGAGTAATAGCTGTTTGAAGTTGGAGCATATTTTTTGCTGCAAATTGGGGGTCATTCACAAATTTAGTCGAAATATAATTTCGTCAGATATAAAAAATGTTTGGGAGTAAAATTAACATTGCAATATAAATTTGAAATCGTTAATCATTCTGGCATATTAATGGAAAATATACAATTTGTAATAAACATTTAAGAAGAAAGAAAAAAACAGAATTTTTGTTAAATAAAATGAATTTCAAAGTTAAGAAGTTCAATGTTAAATTTGAATTTCCTCCCCCATCTCATCGGACCACTCAGATGTTTAGCTGTAAGAATCCCAGGATAAGCAAAAATATCAGGATAAGCAGGATAAGCATAAATTTTTTAATAAAATTACATATGTTTTATAGTATGAGATTTTCGCTATATTTTAACTTACACATTTGCGATTTGCAAAAAAAATTCTAACGTGATGGTTAAAAATGAAGGTCATTTTCAGATTCAGTGCTAAAAAGTACGTAAAAATCAATTATCAAAAGTTAAAAAACACAACCATCTCCTCTACTTTATAGTGTTCGATTTTTGTTATTCTTTAAATTTGAAAATTTATGATTTGCGAAATATCCTGACATGATGGTTAAAAATTAAGGTAATTTTCGGATTCAGTGCTAAAAAATACATAAAAGTTAAAAAACCCAACAATCGCAGTCTGGTATTATCTAAACTAAAACTTTTTCTTAAACTCCTTGGCAGAAATCTATCCGAAATTTTTTGTGTTATCCTGTAAAATAAGTATAAATGGTAACCACCGAAAATCATAATAATATTAGATTGTTATCGGATTTGCGCCAGTATGTAAAATGCAATCTCGATCGGATATTTAAAAGTGGGTTAAAGTTCGAGTACAAATTTTGAACTGGAAAAACATACATACGATTCTTAAAGTAACGTAAAAACTTATAAAAAAAACATAATTTTTGTTAAAAGAAATCATAAGAGAAACAGTCTCAAATCCTGACAAAATAAAACATATGTTATTTTAGCCAATTTGAGACTTAATCATAATACTTGTAGGATTTTTTTTTTCAAAGCGCAGATACACATGAAGTAAGATCTTCGAATACTTTAAACACTTGGTATATGGTCCCTCAAAGCCAAGCCGAACTCATTTGTTTTCAGAGAAGAAAAGTGGCATAAGTCATGCATTTTTAAAGTTTCATAACTCGCTCAATTTTAGCGTTATATTAATGGGACTTTTTTTGTCTTACTTGTCAGTGTAATAGGAAAAAATTACTAAATATAACTTATAGGACCGGGGGACCGTATAAAAATTTAAATTTCGTAATTTTTTAAGAAATGTTTTGATTGACCCAAATCGCTTTTAAAATGTTTCTTTACCTGATTTAAAACATTTTTGTAATTGGAACTATATGTCTATGACTAACGGTTTAGGAATTAGCCATTGGACACCGTTGAGACCGGACACCCTGTATAATCCTTTGCAAAACTCTTTTTTGCGAATTCCATTTATTCTGCGATGTTTAAAATTGTGCATCAGCTTCTCAAATTAAAATATGAACAAACTAGAGACATCAAACGACATCTACGTTCATTTTCTTTTAAAATGACGCCTTCAGTTTAAAAAATATATAAATATTACCTCCGTCAAAAACGTTCGTTTCAGTAAGGCACTTTCGCGATTTCTGCGATCTTTAAAAATATGCATCCATGCTTCTGATCACGATACGGAAAAACTAAAAATAACAAACCCCATCTACGCCCATTTTCATTTGGAAATCCACAATTCATTTAGAAATATATGAATATTAATCCTTTGAAAAAAATTCGTTTCCGTAAGCCACTTTCGCAAATTCAGTTTTCCCTCCTTTAATGTTTAACGTTCTGCCCCGGAAGTTTTAATCGAAATACGAAAAAACAAATCGCACACGAGCGTACATTCAGCTTTGAAAAGACGCCCTTGGTTTAAAAAAATACAAATATTAATCCTTTGAAAAAATTCCTTTTCGAAAGTCACTTTTGGCGAATTTCATTTTTTCTGCTCATTTGCCCATAGGATTAATATTAGGCGTATTTTGATTAAAAAAAATACACTTAATTGTATACAGTAGCTCTGAAGTTTAATACAATATGCTAACCTTTTAGATAATGATCGAGCATAAATTTAATTCGGAAATTAGGAGATTTAGGAGAAAAATAATAAGTTTGAAAAAGAAAAAAAAAAAGAATTCCATGAGGTTAACATTGCGTACTCTTATTTACACTGATAAAGTAAACGTATAGTTGCGCAATTGTTCTAAATTTGTAATACCTTAAATTTTATCATTATGCTATTAATGTTTTAGCTGTTGTTCGAGTAAAATTTTGGTTTAGAAATAAGATTTAGGAGTAAAATAATCAGTTTGAAAGTTAAAGAATATTCCCATATATGATTTCAATTTGCAAAAAAAAAAAAAAAAAAATAAATAAATAAATAAAAAATTGATAAGCAAAACACTGCTTTTCGCAACTAAATATCAATATTTTAGTACGAAAATTAAACACAGGCTTCGGAAACTTTATTTATTTATAACTCATAAACAATTTTAAATACTTCGGACGATAAGAAATACTTTATTTTTAATATTAGGATCCGATGTGCGAAAAAAAATTAATAAGAAAATACTTCTTACAAGCATTTAGGTTCGTTTCGAGAGATTTTCATTTAAATATAGAAATTCATTCGACACTGATATTAGGTAAATTTAAGGTTATTATTACGTGCCCGAGCAACGCCGGCCTGATCAGCTAGTACATATATATATACAAGGTGCATCTAAACTCTTGGGCAAAACTTTAAGGGGCGATAGTACACATCAAGACAAACAATATTAAATAGGAATATGAGGGTCCCAAACGTCTTCCGAAGGAGATAGGAGCCATTAAAGTTTAGTGTACAAAATTTCAAATGATTATAAAAAACGGAAAAATTGGTCGATTCGTTTGCGGTTTTCTCTACAACTATTATTTACGTCAGTATTTTCTTGAAAATAAACTTTAACACGTTCACGCCGGCGTGCATCACCAGTGGGCCACGCTTGACTTCCCCATCGGGCGGCGTGCATCACTGGTGGGTCACACTCCACTGTTAAATAGAAGGCGTACACTACAGGTGGGTCACACTCGACTATGCTATAGACGACGTGCACTACAGGTGGGCCACACTTGAATATTCGAAAATTCAGTAGTAAAAACAATTCAATATTATAAACCTTATACATTCACGGCGGGAAACAAGAATTCTCGTTTTCATTCAAAAGATATCATTGACTAAGGGCGTGGCTTCTACCTTACAGAAAATGCATTTACATCATGTTGCCCATATTTCTTTAGATTTTAAGACATTTTATATTAAATTCGAACATATGCAGTCAATAAAATCATGTCTCTAAGTAATTTGCTTACTCTTGACGAACTTTCAGACATTCGCAATCAACTCTGCTTGTTATATTCGAGTTTAATTTAATAAATATGAGATGGGCGTGCCATTACATACAGTGTCTGAATAAGCGAAAGTACCGCGCCGCCAGATGAAGCAAAACATGATTTCGGGAGCCGCCTCATAGCGAAAAACATGAATATAAGCACTGGCGTGAACGTGTTAAAGATAATGTTCAAAAAATGCCGATAGAGGGCACTTTAGACTTTGGAGTAACGAACAACTTTTCTTTAGCGTTATTTTTTATACTTCATAAAATGCTTTCAAAAGCTTAGACTTAAACTTAAATTTTGAGCTCAAAATCTGAATCGTTGGGAGTGGCTAACTAACGGAAACTGAACTGTGTTCAGGTGGGAGGGGGGGGGGGGGGGGGGTCAAATTTTAACTCCTGAACACAGTTCAGTTTGCGCTACTTAACCACTCCCAACGATTCAGATTTTGAGCTCAAAATTTAAGTTTAAGTCTAAGCTTTTGAAAGCGTTTAATGAAATATAAAAAATAACGCTAAAAAATAGTTGTTCGTTACTCCAAAGTCTAAAGCACCCTCTATCGGCACTTTTTGAACATTATCTTTAAAGTTTATTTTCAAGAAAATACTGACGTAAATAATAGTTTTAGTGAAAACCGCAAACGAATCGACCAATTTTTCTGATTTTTATAATCGTTTGAAATTTTGGACACTAAACTTTAATGACTCCTATCTCCTTCGGAAGACGTTTGGGACCCTTAGTTTCCTACTTAATATTGCTTGTCTTGATGTGTACTATCACCACTTAAAGTTTTGCCCAAGAGTTTAGATACACCCTGTATATATATGCAGGGTGTCCCTAATTCATGAGCCAAACTGTAAGGGAAGGTAAAGTACACATAAAGAAGCAATTTCTGTATAGCAACGTGGGGTCGGAGATGAAAAGTTTTGGCAAAAAGCAAGAAATGCGGGGGAAATGAAAACGAGCATTTTATAGACATAACAATTACAGTAAGTCGGTGGTTCCCAAACTTTTATTGGCCACGTCCCACCAAAGCATCTGTAAAGTCACTAATGCCCCCCCCCCCCCTTTAATCTGCAAATTATGCCTCTTATTATTAAAAAGTTAACTCTATTCACACGGTCGAGCGCAATAGAGCCTTAACAACAACTATTCATTTCACATTTTTTTAACTTATCAAAGAAGTTAATCTACTGTAGCAAATGTGTTTTTAATATAATTTTACTAATGCAGTGAGTTTATACATCTTCACCTTTGTGCCGAAAAGAGTTTCGTTGTACTTTTCCAATTTACCCCAATGTTAAAGAAAAAGAAAAGTTTTATATGGTCAGCATTTTTATCTTCACAAAGTACCTAGAAGAAAGACTTACATTCAACGTTAAAATTGATAATATCCACGCATTTTATAATTTATTTTTGTAACTTATTAACAGTTGGTGAAAAAGCTTTGGACACTAAATTTTCTTTCTATGCATAACACACTACACAAAAAGCATTTCAAGATTCTTATCTTTATCAAATTTAAGTTGTCATTATTCACCATCACAACACATTTTCTCTGTTTTCCCTTTACCAATATTGCTCTTTTGTCTTCCATGTATTATCTGATTTTAAAATTTAAAATGTATATGCATAGCTGTCAACCTTCAACTAATCTTCCGTAATATCTGGATTAAGTTGACCCAGGTTAACTACTTTCGAACCAGAAAATTTATTTCTTGAATCTTAATTTATTTAATTCGTGGTTTCTTCGTGGAACGTATTTGATTTCATTTCTTCAAAAAATTTCTGGTTCGAAACGTATGAAACCAGGGTCAAATTAACGCACGTATTACGGAAGATTAGTTTGAGGTTGGCACCTATGTATATGTCAATATGTAAATTTATTTACTGTACAGGATGCCTGCACTATATTTATTATCTATCCATTTCCTTTTCTATTGCTAAGATTAAGTTTTAAGTTGCTAGTACTTTTTTCAGATATTTCATATATTTATTAGGTTAAATATATTCAAGACAGTCAAATTTGTATATACTTTTAAGTAGTTTCATTCATAAAAGAATCTTCGTGTCACATACAACAGAGTGAATGGATTAGAAAGCTTATTCAATAAATAGTCGAAAGCGTTACGAAAACTTGTAAAATTCAGTCCAGAAAAATTAGAAGTTTAATTTTATAAAAAGATGCCAAAAAAAAAAAATATTTGTATAATTATTCTGGTATTAATCTATTTTAAACTTTTCATTGGGAATATTTTAAAAATTCAATTAAAGAAACTGCTTTTTTAATTTTGCTTGCACTCCATTTACTTTTAGTCTACAACATTACTTTTCCACAGAAAGACAAAAGAAACTAATAACGAATGAGTGAGTAACAGATTTGGAATTGTCCCCCTAGAAAGTCAAATTGCCCCCCAGTGGGGCGCATGCCCCACGTTGGGAACCACTGCAGTAAGTGCTCAAATGTACTCCTTTCAGCGTCTAGCAAGTGATTGGCGTACCTTTTTGCAGATTTCAAGTGACGAACATTTGTAGCAACGACTGAAAGTATAAATAAAAAAGAACCAAAGCACTTTATTTCTTGTTACAAATTAGTTTCATTACCCATACCGTACCGTCATTAATGCAAAATATGATATCATATTTTGCATTGATGATGGTACGCTATGGCTACTGAAACTAGTTTGCAACAAGAAATAAAGTGTTTTGGTGCTTTAAACTGTGTTTTTTATTTATATTATACTGCGCCAAGTAATTTCGTATTGTAACGACTGAAAGTTTTGCGGTGAGGTTCTCATCAGAGGCAACTGGTGTCTCATAGATGAGGCATCTGGAACCTTCGAAAAGGTACGCCAATCAGTTGCAAGACGCTGCCAGGTATGTATCGATGTTGGTGGTGGTACATTTGAGTACTTACTGTAGCTGTTATGTCAATAAAACGCTTGTTTTCATTTCCTCCGTATTTCTTGTTTTTCGCCAAAACTTTTCCTTTCCGACCCCATAATGCTATACCAAAATTTTTTCTTTATGTATTCTTTACCTTTCCTTACAGTTCGCTTACAGCTCATGAATTCGGGGACACCCTGTATATCCTCCTGAGACCTGGCATCCATTTAAATGGATGTTTTGCTTTCGCCTTCTATTGCGTTAAATTTCATTGTATTAATCTAAAACCAGTTTGGCATGGTAATGTATGAATCAAAAATCAACATTCAGCTTTTGGATTTTGGAAACAGTAACTACTTTGTTTACAAAATGGCGTAATAAATGAGTCAAGTTGGAGTTCTATGTTCTGCTGGTAAGTTTCATTTTCATGTTATTTTAATTTTTTTAAACTATTTTTTTTTTCAGTTTTAATAGCAGATGTTAATACTTGCCTTATGTTCTTTATAATAAATTCTATTCTTTCTCATACTTTTAGCATTTTTTAAATTATTTTAAAGCGAGTTATGGCCTGAACATCCATTTAGATGGATGTGCAGTAAACCAAAATTAAAAAATCGAAATTTATTAATTTCTTTAAAAACATCACTTTTGATGCCTATTTGTTGAAAAAAACTCATATTAAAAAAAATATGCATTATATTTTGCTTGGGTCTCAGGAGGCTAATTGAGAAATCCGGCTCTTTGCAAACAGCCTAGGCTGTTTGCAAAGAGCCGGCCTAATTGGAGAATCATCTCTCTTTTTTCCAATTAGCCTGATATTTTTCAGGCTTATTGCAAACAGCCTAGACACTGTTAGGCTAATTGAAAAATGACCACTTATTTCCCAATCAGAATGCTTTTTTTAGGCTTAATTACCGATAACCCGACCCGAACCCGAAAAATAAATTACAACAGACCGTACTCCGATCCGAGCAAAACAAAATAATTTCAGTCTACAAGCAACCCGTCCCGAACCTAAAAATTCCATTTAAAAAAACCGGAATCTGAACCGAACCAAATCTGAACCCGATAAAAATATTCCAATGAACCATAACCAATCCGAGCACGTCAAAATAATTTCTGAGGACATACAAGCCAACCAGAACCTAAAAATTCTATTTGAAAAAAAGCCGGAATCTGAACCCGACAAAAATATTCCAATGAACCATAACCGTTCCGTTCAAGACAAAATAATTTCTGAAGACATGCGACCCAACCAGAACCTAAAAATTCAATTTGAGAAAAACTCCGAAATCTGACGCGAACCAAATCTGAACCCGACAAAATTATTCCAAAGAACCATAAACGGATCCGAGCAACGCAAAATAATTTCCGTGGACATGTTACCCGACACGAACCTAAAAATGCCGTTTGAAGAAAACTCGGAATCTGAACCGAACCAAATCTGAACCCGACAAAAATATTCTAATAAACCATAATCGATCCCAGCAAGACAAAATAATTTCTGAGGACATGCAACCCGACCCGAACCTAAAAATTCTAATTGAAAAAAACCCGGAATCTGAACTCGACAAAAATATTCCAATGAACCATAACCGATCCGAGCAAGACAAAATAATTTCTTAGGACATACAACCAAACCAGAACCTAAAATTTCAATTTGAAAAAACCCCTAAATCTGACTTGAACCAAATCTGAACCCGAAAAAATTATTCCAAAGAAACATAAACGGATACGAGCAACACAAATTAATTTCTGTGGACATGTTACCCGACACGAACCTAAAAATTCCATTTGAAAAAAAAAAACTCAGAATCTGAACCAAACCAAATCTGAACCCGATAAAAATATTCCAATGAACCATAACCGATCCGAGCAAGAGAAAATAATTTCTGAGGACATGCAACCCGACACGAACCTAAAAATTCTAATTGAAAACCCGGAATCTGAACCCGACAAAAATATTCCAATGAACCATAACCGATCCGAGGAAGAAAAAATAATTTCTGAGGACATACAACCAAACCAGAACTTAAAAATTCAATTTGAAAAAAACCCTAAATCTGACTTGAACCAAATCTGAACCCGATAAAATTATTCCAAAGAAACATAAACGGATCCGAGCAAAACAAAATAATTTCCATGGACATGTTACCCGACGTGAACCTAAAAATTACATTTGAAAATAAATCGAAATCTGATCCGAACCAGATCTGGACCCGCTAAAAATTTTCCAATGAACCATAACCCGATCCGAGCAAGACAAAATATTTTCTGCCGACAGACAACGCAATCCGAGCAAGACAAAACTATGTCCATGGACACGCACCCCAACCGGAACCTAAAATTTCATTTGAAAAAAAAACGACATTTGAACCCGTCAAAAATATTCCAAAGACCAATAATCCTATACGAGCAAGACAAAATAATTTCCGTGGACGCGCACCCCGAGCCGAACTAAAAATTCCATTTGAAAAAAACCCGAATCAAATCTGAACCCGACAAAAATATTCCAAAGAACCATAACCGGATCGGAGCAAGGCAAATTAATTTCCGTGGACAGGCAACACGACCAGAACCTAAAAATTCCATTTGAAGTCAACCTGCAACCCGACCCGAACCAAATTTTAACCCGACAAAAATATTCCAAAGAACCATAACTCGATCCGAGCAAGACAAAATAATTTCTGTCGACAGGCAACCCGATTCGAACCTGAAAGTTCTAGTTAAACTCAATCCGAAATTTGACCCGAACGCGGGTTATGGAAGGTTTTCGGGTTGACTTCAAATGAAACTCTTAGGTTCGAATCCGGTTGTATGTCGAAGAAAATTATATTGTCTTTCTCAGATCGGGTTACGGTTCTTTGAAATATGTTTGTCGTGATCCGATCGGGTTCGTGTCGGGTTTCAGGTTGACGTCCAGTGGAATTTTTAGATTCTGGTCGTACTGCGTGTACGCGAAAAATAATTTGCATTGCTCGGATCGGGGTATACGGCCTGATGTATTTTAATTTCGGGTTCTGGTCAGGTTTCGGGTTAACTTCAAGTAGAACTTTCAGGTTCGGATCGGGTTTCATGCCGACTGAAATTATTTTGTCTTGCTCGGATCCGGTTATGGTTTTTTGGAATATTTTTGACGGATTCAGATTTGGTTCGGTTCAGATTTCGGGGGTTTTCTAATGGGATTTTTAGGTTCGGGTCGGGTTGTGTGTCCACGAAAATTATTTTTTCTTTCTCGGATCTGGTTATGGTTTTAGGGGATATTTTTGTCGGATTCAGATTTGGTTCGGGTCAGATTTCAGGGTTTTTTTCAAATGGAATTTTTAGGTTCGGGTCCGGTTGCGTGTCCACGGAAATTACTGTCTTGCTCGGATCGGGTTATGGTTCATTAGAATATTTTTGTCGGTTATCATATTTGGTTCGGGTAATATTTCGCGTTTTTTTAAACAAAATTTTTAGGTTCGGATCGGGTTGCGTGTCCATGGAAGTTATTTTGTCTTTCTCCGATCGGGCTATGGTTCTTTGGATTATTTTTCTCGGGTTCAGATTTGATTCGCGTCAGATTTCGGGTTTTTTTTCAAATAGAATTTTTAGGTTCGAGTCGGGTTGCGTGACCACGGAAATTATTTTGCGTTACTCGGATCTGTTTATGGTTCTTTGGAATAATTTTGTTGGGTTCAAATTTGGTTCGCGTCAGATTTCGGTTTTTTTTAATTGAATTTTTAGGTTCGAGTCGGGTGCGTGTCCACGGAAATAATTCTGCCTTGCTCGGATCCGGTAATGGTTCTTTGGAATAATTTTGTCGGGTTCAGATTTGGTTCGTGACAGATTTCGGTTTTTTTTAAACTGAATTTTTAGGTTCTGGTTGTGTTGCATGTCCTCAGAAATTGTTTTGTCTTGCTCGGATCGGTTATGGTTCATTGGTATATTTTTGTCGGGTTCAGATTCCGTTTTTTTTTTTCAAATAGAATTTTTAGGTTTGGATCGGGTTGCATGTCCTCAGAAATCAATTTGTCTTGCTCGGATCTGTTACGGTTGATTGGAATATTGTTGTCGGGTTCAGATTTGGTTCGGTTCAGATTCCGGGTTTTTTTAAAATGGAATTTTTAGGTTCGGATCGGGTTGCGTGCAGACTGAAATTATTTTGTCTTGCTCAGATCGTGATACGGTCTGTTGTAATTTATTTTTCGGGTTCGGGCCGAGTTATGGGTTAATAAGCGTAAAAAATCATCGTGACTGGGATATAAGTGGTCATTTTTCAATTAGCCTAACGGTGTATAGGCTCTTTGCAATAAGCCTGAAAAATATCAGGCTAATTGGAAAAAGAAACACGATTCTCCAATTAGCCCGGCTGTTTGCAAACAGCCTAGGCTCTTTGCAAAGAGCCTGATTTCTCAATTAGCCTACAACATATACACCGAAGAGCCAAAACATTACGACCTTCCTCACATTTTGCAATGAACTCGCCTGGATGACGTGCAGGACACGCAATCAGGTAATAATTGTATTTAACTGCTGTTAGGGAGTCTAAATAACAATTTTAGCCCTTATTTATGACTGTGATGGGAAAGGCTGCTGATCTAAGGGACTTTGATAGAGGGCAGAATTCAATAGCACGACGACTCAGATCGAGGAGTATCTCCGAAACTGCTCAACTTGTGTTTTTTTTATGACATATCGTTGTTAAAACTTATGCAAAGTGGATGATTGACGGCGAAATCATCATTAGGCTTTGGACGACTATTTGTTATCAAAGAAAAATGACGCTGGAGACTCTCCCGCTTGGTAAAGCAAAATCTGTTCCAGTGACTGGCTCAACTGGCATCCCAATACAATACAGTTCTCAGTAGATATGTTTAGGAGCAGACAGTTCAGATGACTCTATTGAATATGTGGCTACGCAGCAAACGTCCCACTCATGTGCCTCTTTTTACCAAGCACCATCGCCAATTACTCCTACACTAGGTCCGGGAACAAAGCGATATAAGTAAGCGTCCTATCTTAAATGGAAGAGGTAAACGCAAGATTAAAGGCGAGGTCACATCAATCAAGGTCGCACGCCACGTAGCGGACGGGGTGAACTACAGAAAGATGCCTAACTGTTTTCTTCTTTATGGATAATCTATCAATTGCACATCTATGAAATAACTGCGCAAGCGCCAACATCGTGTTTTCATTTGTTTGTAGCATATATATTCTGACAGTAATAGAATGTTCTATTAATTTTTATTCGTGTTTTTTGACTTATTTATTATAGTTAATTATTTAAATAAAAACAGTTCTTTTTTAGAACTAATATTATTTGTTAAAATGGCAAAATTTTGGCCATCGAATAACTCTAGTTTTCGAAATTGTAAGAAAATTCTTTTTCTTATAGAATTCATATGTCCTTTTCCAAAGAGCAAAACAAGTTAGTTACGTATTTTAACTTTAATTTATTAAAAAAAAAATATTATTTAATATACAGGGCGTTTATAAAGTCCCAGACCCATTTTGATGTTTAATAACTCATAAAATAATAAAGATAGATTAAAATTAATAACATAAATGGTTAGATAGACTCAAAAAGTTTCATGACCCTTGTCAATGAACTTCCACGTGTGCCCCCCTCGTCGCACGGAGAATATCAAATCGATAGTCAATTTCACGCCAGGTAGCGGCAAGCATGTCGGCATCCACAGAGGCTATTGCGGTTGTAATTCTGTCTTTTAAGTCATCAATGTTCGACACTCTCCTCCTGTAAACATTGTCCTTTACAAATCCCCAAAGGGAAAAGTCTACCTATCTTTATAATCTATATCTAAAGTCTTTATAAACACCCTGTATATTATAAAATGTTGTTACGCTCGATTTTAACTATTTTCTTTTAATGGAATGAAAAATAACGCATAAAAATTAGTAAGTAGTTAATGTGTAAAGATTGAATTTTGTAGTCTTGCTTTTTACTCAATTCTTGATGTGCTAAAGTTATAAAAAATGATATACACGGTTCTATTCCAGATGAAAATAGAATGTTTATCAAGGTTTAGAATGTGTATAGAATTTAATAATAAATAAAATATTCAATTTTAAGTCCTTTTCGTCGTTTATCAAGCGCAGACGATACATCGAAATCTTATTCCAACATTCTTTTGATCGTATTGTATTCATGTTATTTAAGTTACAAATAGTTCATTTATTTAATTTAAAATTCATTTAATTTTATATTCAGAATCACTTTAATTTAAAATGCATGCATTAAATGTTGTACTATTAAACGAGCAAGTATTGTTAATTTAGTATTTGTTTAAATATTTTGCGAGTCCAGACAATAACTGTAAAAATTTTCTTAAAATCGCCAGATTAGATTTTTTTTTCTTTGAAGCAGACAAAGCCATTTAGAGATTCCCTGTTAAAAATTCTATTACGAATTTCAGATTGTTACTTACTCAAGGAAGATGAATCTTGTTTGCCAGATATATTGCAAAATATTTTTGATACAGCTTGTTTTGATAAAAATATGTGTATTTTAAAAAAAGTCGCACTGTCATTTTAGTTTAAGGGCTAAAGGCAGTAATGCTTTCATAGCATTAGTACTTTTCTCCCGAAATTAAAATGATATTACGATTATTTTTTTTTAAATGTACATAATTTTATCAAAACAAACTGTAATAAAAATATTTCGCAATAAAACTGGGAAACAAGATTCATCTTCCATAAGTGAGTAAAGAATCGGAAAATATGCGCAACAGATGCACAGATAGTAGATATTCTGTCATATATGACGTCATACTGAAAACCCGCGTATTTGCATTATTCACCCCGCCCACCAGATGGCGCAGTTGTGTCAATATACTCCAGATTCCAGTATTGACATTGTACGCTTACTTATATCGCTTCGTCCGGGAACATCATGACTAGGCCATGGATCCTTGGGAGAAAGTTGTCTAGTCGGAAAAATCGCGATTCATCCTTCAACACATCGATGGACGTGTCAGAGTACGCCGTCTTCCAGGCGAGATGTTGCTCTCCCTTATACAGCAGATCATCTGATCGATACACACAGGCCTGTGGGGGCGATGTTATGCGGTGGGGAATATTCTCATGGGTGTCTCTGAGAGTTGTGGTTGTGGTAGAACAGACCATGAAGGCCGCGGACTATCTGAACATCACTACGGACAAGTCACGCCCTAAGGCATAACATACACTGAACAGACAAGCGAAAGAAAAGCGTAAGTCAAGAGACATTTCACAATGACAACAAAGGAGAAACCGGTTTGAACGCTACAATTTGTCGCGTGTCTGACGTTTTTGTCTACTTGTCTGTTTAGTGTGCGATCTGCATTAGATGGCATCCGTCTTCCCAAATGTAAATGGATTCTTCGAGGAAGACAACGCTCCATGTCACAGAACTCGAATTGTGTTGGAATGGTTCCAGGAACACAATACTGAATTTTAGTTAATTTCCTGGCCACCTAACTCAACAGATATTAATCCGACCGAGCACATTTAGGTTGTCATGGAATGGCAGCCCAGAGTTAAAAAACAACCATGTCGGAATATACCGGATTTGCGTGACCGCTGCTAGACCATTTGGTACAATCTGCCTCCGGCCATCTACCAAAGACTTGTTTCCTCCATACCAAGGCGGTTTGCAGCTATTTTGTGATCCAAAGGTGGGCTAACGCGTTATTAGGTAGGTGGTCATAATGTTTTGGCTCTCCAGTGTATATAATTGTTACAAATTTTACACATTAGAAAGAATGCATCTATAAAATCACATTTTTAGGGGGAGGGAATAATTTTTTTTTATAAATAAACTATCAGATTTGGTAATTTACAGATATGGAAATAAATGTTAGGGGACAAGATGCAGCAGGATGAAAGGACTTAATATAAAACTTACCGGCGTTTTATCAATGGTACGTTCCATAACATCCGTGTCAGCATATCGCTTGAGTCCACTTTTCATATGGGCTGGAGTTTCGTGTGTGCCGTGCAATGTCAAAGTGACCGATTCGATCAGTCCTTCGTAATTTTTACCAGTCTGTAACGGGGAGAAAATGTCATCATATATTTTATTTCTGATATTTGTTTTACTATGCACATACTAAACGAACAACGATGAATGCGATATCATTCGAAAAGTTTTTGAAGAGGCATTTTGCATAGTACGGAAAGATGGTGTAAGAAGGAGAATGGGGAAATATGATAAATACAGTATTTTTCATAGTTAAGAGGCTACTTCACTCACGTGAAAACACCCATTCGCTAATGTTAATCCTATGGAAGAAATTTTTAATAGAGATCGCTTGCATTTCAGTATTTTTAAACGATTTTTTTGCATTGGCTAGCTGAGACCGATCTGTACAATGGCCGTTTTTTTTAAAAATCTTTTTCGATTTTGTTACAGGTTTTTTTTTTTTTATGAGGATGCTTTCCATTTCGAAACCAGTTGCGGAACTGAAGGTATCCTTTTAAAAAACCTGTAGACAAAATCCAAAAAGTAAGAAAACGCACTTTGTAGAGATAGACCTCAGCTATCAAATGCAAAACAAATCGTTTAAAAATATTGCAATGCAAGTGAGCTATCTCAAAAAATTTCTTCCATAGGAATAAGATTAGCGAACGGGTGTTTTCCCGAGAGTGAAGTAGCCCCTTAATCACAGATGCTAGCAAGTCGCGGCCACCAAAAGAGTCCCCTGTAGGGGAGACATGTGCATCATTAGGATAAAAGATGCGCTGTAAAAAAAAAAAAAAAAAAAAAAAAAAACGGACTAAAAAACGGAGATTCTACTGGCAATCGAGACGCCAGTACTATTTCCGTATTTCAGCGGAAATTTCCCCCCATAAATTCCAGAAATCCGTATTTTTACGGAAATTTTGGATATATAAATTACAGAAAATTTCCCGTTTTTCTGGAATTTATGGGAAAAATTTCCGCTAAAATACGGAAATAATACTGGCGTCTCGATTGCCAGTAGAATCTCCGTTTTTTAGTCCGTTTTTTTGCAGTGTGTGCATTCCCACTTTGAGGGAAGTTATGTACATTAGTTCGTTTTCAGTATGTTTCCCTATAATTTTTTACCATCACAATGTAAGTAATCACCATTCTACGGTAAGTTTTTCAACTTTTTCACTAAAATATTTTAAAAGATAGAACTCAAGAACTACAAATTCGCAGGATATATTAATTTTGCAAGTTTTGTTACTGGTTATAAGAAAAAAGAAATTTTCGTTATCTTACTCTATGGCTGAAAAAAAACCCTTTTCTTTTGGATAATCTCGTGGTTTGCCCCTTTAAAGGAGGCAATTGAAAATATTCGTGGCATCACTAATATATGGACGAAGTTCGATGCAAATATCAGTTCATAAATCCGTTCACAATGACTAGGAAAAATTGTAGAAGCTTAACTTCGTCATCTAACCCAGCCTTAACCTACTTCAACATTTTCTTAAATAGCATTCTTCGATAAAAAAAAAAGGAGGTTAATTAAAAATGAACGACAAGCATTTCTGACGTCATCACAACGTGACGATGGCGTTTAGTTTTTACAAGGCTAATCAGCGTTTCGATTTTCCGCACGCGCTTTTGCCAAGAGCCAATCAAATACGGGTAATTTCCCACAAGCATTGTGAGCTCTGCCCACTGCGTGTGGTCCATCAATAAAAAACAGCAAAAAAATATTCAAATGATTATAGTGCGTGTGCCTTGCACGTGCCCAATGGTATCAACGTATTTATAAAACTTTTCATTGGTGCTTCGAAGTTTTAACAGCGTTGTTGTTAAGTGAAAGGCTCATTTAGGAAACAAACACGAAGAATTTAACGCTTTCGAGACGAACTTCGCGTATACTTGACGTATAAAGTGCTCACAACCCTTGATTACTTGTACTAGTAATTTTAATAGTAAATTTTGCTTTATTTAATCAAAGCACTTTTGCTATTAGTATTATGTGTTTGTTGCATAAACTTTAGAACAAGTATGTAGATATTGAGCTTGTTCTTGGGGAATGATTTCATGCAGGAAATTTAAAGGTAAAAAGTTATCCGAGCTCTCGTATTCATGTAAGAACAAAACTTGAAATTAGCATAGATTAGCTTTGTGAGATTTCAGTAGAGTATATATATCAATGTAGCAATATAAGGGCATTAAAATTTGATTGGCCGAGAGAATTTTGGTTAAAAGACAGACTTATCTACAATTATCACTATGTTTTCTTCTTAAGCAAGCGCGTTCAAGTGAATATCAGAAATTTCTATAATGTGGATTGCTGTAAATTTGGTAAAAATTTCTAATTTGTGTATATATTTCTACTGTTATAAAGGTACACTAGGTTGAACACATGGACTGGACATTAGGGTGGAACTAAAAAACGAAGTTTCGAATTTTATATTCTAATAGTGATTATTTTTTTCCTTTTTAACTCCATAAAAAGAAAATATTTTTCTTTTAATTTTAAAATGATATTTTCCGGTTCCTCAAAGCACCTGATTTTCCCTAAAAAACGAAAAAAAGCCAATAATTGCATGAAATTTTTTTTAAGCTTGTTGTTAAATTTATATTTTACAAAATTAAATAATTAAGTGTTAATGTCCTGTAATAAAGAGAATAATTTATTTTGAGTGCCTTAGAAAAGTTAGCCCCCCCTTTATTTGACTTTTGTAGAAGCCAGCGTCGCAGGCGTCGGCTTTCATTGTCTCTGATTTATTTGGCTGCGACACATAACAAGTTAGTCTGATTTAACGTGTGTTAACAGTTTCTTTAATTATTTTTCAATAAACATTCAGTGTCAAAAGTGACAAATTCTGTTAACGTACCTAAATCTAGATAATTGTTGAAGTGTCCTGTATTTCGTGAACCAAAACAGTTAACATTAGACTGTCATCTTTGACGAACATATGAAGATGTTATGAAACATTATTTTTGGGTTCAATTTAACTTAAAATCTGACAGCTGGAATCTGGTACACACTATTTCTAAAATATCTAAAGCTGTTGATGATACAATTAAAAGTGTATTGCTGAGACCTTCAATTCCAACGGTTTCTGATACACAAATCATAAAAAATGATTAGAGACTAGCGCGAGAAATGTCAAAATTTGAAGAAAAATATTAAGATTAGAAAGAATAATCCCACATCCAATATAAAATTGCAAAATGTTAGGTAATCCTGCAAAAAACATTTCTTTGTGTAAAAGCACTAAATATTAGCGTGTATCAGAACAAGAACGTCACTTTCTCAAAGAACAAAGAGAGATGGGGTGATGGCAATAGGATCAATAGATATAAAAACTACAAAAAAAAAAAAAATGTGCAGCAAGACTAGAAAAGGAAATATCAAGAAAAAAAAGTTATTTTAAAACAAAAAATTGGTGTTTTGATTGAATGATCGTCAAGTGTAAAAAATAGTTCCAAGGAAATAGTTCAATCGGTTATTTTTCTAAACCTGAATTTGATAATCAACAAGGTGAAAGAACCGGAGTATTAGACAGAACTGCAAATATTATTGCAAATGGCACCTTAGAAGATATGGGTATTTCTGATGATAATAAAGAAAAGGTAACTGAAAGAAGGACTTGAAGACGACAAAGAGAAAAGAAAAGGAAGAATTTGAAAGAACAGGAAAGACGAAATGAGTTAATTTTAGAAGGTTAGTATTTTGATGGCAGAAAGGATAACACTATGATAACTGAAGCAGAGGGAAAAAAGTATAACGAAGAATCATTAAAGACGAACACCTGATCTTAGTTCAAAAACCAGGATAAAAATATATTGGTCATATTTCATTGGCATCTTCTTCTGATATTAATATAGCCACTGCAATTTTGGTGTATTTTCAAAATAAAAATACAGACATTTCAAGTTTGAAAGTTATTGGGTGAAACAGAAACGCCTTTAATGCAGGATGCAAATCTGGAGTTGTTAAAACATCGGAAGCAATACCCTAAAAACTTTATAATGGATAATTTGATTATTACATGCAAATGAACTTTTTTCTTCGATACTTATTTCAACATCTTCCTGGAAAAACTACGGGTACAAAAGGATTTTTTGGACCAGTAGTAAAGCGACTTGAAAAATGCGAACATATTGAAATTATAGACAATAAAACCATTGATCCTATCTTGACGGACTGATCGGATGAAGAACTTAAAACACGTACAAACAGGGGAATACACCTGAATTTTAGATTTTCCTTGTCATACTCAAACAGTGGAAACGTGTGTCAAAATTGTCCCGCGAGCTGCGTCAACCGTCTTTAAATATTAAGCAAAAGATGGCTTAATCTTGGGAAAGTTGAATTCCCACAATGTAATGACAAAGTTTGCCTAAAAAGACAGTAGGTTGAATATCCAGTTGAATTAATCCATAACAAAGGGAGGTAAGGAGGGTGGAAGTCGATATTTAACCACCTCCTCGTGGTGACTTCTGGATAGCATTTGCTAAATAAAAGTAGATATGAGCTAACAGCTACGTTGTTTACTTTAAGTTACTTTATACTGAAATTTCAAAACTTTGACCTCCTTGAGGAACCGGGAAACAACTTAATTTAAAAAAACCTTTTCAGCCAAAAGTTTAGACATCCAAAAAGGAAAAAAGTTTTCACTATTACACATTAAAACAAAAAAGTTTTTTTTTTACCCTATACTTAAATTCCACCCAACTGGACATGTATTCTAAACGATTAGTGATACAAGGTACGTTTTAAAAGTACGGTGGCTAGTTTCATAAAATAAAGTAACAAAAAATCTTTATTGCTGTACAAAGTAATCTCAATGAATCTCGAAACAATACTGACAACATTTATAGACTTGCAGGAAGCTGAGAACAAAGGCTTTATTCGTAATTACTTGAAAGCCTCGATGCCAAACATTGCTGAATTTCCGGTACATCTGCAAAGTGTAGGTCTTTTGTGGCGGAGTAACACGGAGTTTTTTAAGGCGGAGTAACAAAAAGAAGTCTGGCGGTTCCGACCTGGAGAATATGGCGGATGATCAAAGTACTCACTCGACGTTTAGCAAGTAAGCTGTACACCCGAATCACTGTGTGCAAGGGGGCATTTTCGTGGAGTAGATTTCACCATTCAGTTTGATACGTAAATTTGCACCAATATCGTACGAGTCTTCGTTGCCGTTTTGACCAATTTGCAACAAAACTTTATGCAATTCTCCATTCCACTTGGCACATTGAATTCATTCGATTAGTCTCAGAGGGCAACCGCCTTACAGTGGCTGAGAGTTTCTGCTTTCAAAGCTGGTAGACCGAAGGTGCTGTGTTCGAACCCAATCGCGCTTGTTGGCCTAATCGTTCGGAGTTTTCCGCGGTTTTCTTCGAACCTTGAGTAAATACGAGTTAGATTTTCTTACAAAACCCACCACGCAGGGTAACCCTTCCGCTTGGGCCTACATCCATATTGTAGATAATTGGCAGTCATAAACGACACCACCACCTAGAGCCAAACTCTGTTCGAACACAGTGATTTCGACGACAAGAGGTACTTCTCCACACGTCTCACAATGTGCATCATGGTGATAGAATCCTATAGCTCCGTGTCGTGCCTGCACGCGTGTATGTTCCCCTCCCGGGTTGTTGTTTAAATATTGGACCATTCATCGAATTGTTTAGACGCACCTTGTAATTCAAAAACTACGTTGGTCCAATATTTCCGAAATGCACATTTTTGTTGCAAATGTGTACTTGAAGGTAGACTTACATGTGTAGTCGAAAATTACATAGGTTTATTTATCCGTTGCTACTGAAAAAGCAATGAAAAATTGTTGTTTATTGCAAAAACACCATTAAGTCAATGGCATATCAAGATGTATTTCAATGGTCAACAGCAAGAAGAAAATGTCTTCGAACAAGATGGTGAGTCTGACTATGTGACTTAATGAATAGGTACTAAGCATTAAGAATTTTGAATATAACTATTTACGAACAGTAATCTTCACCTTACTTAATCGTAAAATTATGTAATTTAATAAGTTGAATATCTTAATGAATAGATGCCAAACATTAAGAATTTTGAATATAACTGTTTACGAACAGTAATCTTCACCTTACTTAATAGTAAAATTATGTAATTTAATAAGTTGAATATTACTATTCGGAAATAGTGGTATTAAAAATACGTGGTGCTTGGTACCTTTTCGACTTAATTTGAAACCTTACATTCCAGACGTTAATGATTTATGATTAGTTTGGTTTACACAAAATAATCTTCTATACTTTATAAAAATATGAATAACATCTTTTTTTGAATAAATTGCAGGTCATTAAATCACATTTATATAAAAAAAACAACTTAAGTCCAGAAGTTTTTTTAAATTTTATTTTAACTTTTTAAAAATAAATTACTAATGATCGACATACATTTTTAAAGATTTAAGAAATACAGTGAACACAAACGAGTTCTAAAAGTTCCAAAATTTGTGTAGAACAGTTTTTATTCCTGAATCCCTAGTTATTGATTCCTGAAAATTTTTGAATACGTCACTTATGTAATTTTTGAAATAACTTATTCAATTATAACGCAATGAATGATAACATGAGAAAAATTCAGCAAACTAACCAGATCTCTGACAAGGAGTTTCCATTTTCCTTCCGGGTTCTCTCCCCAGAAGTGAACTGAAAGGAAAGTCCAATTTCTGAAGCCAATTGCAGAATTATCCCTTTCTCGTCTTGATAGAATCATGCTCACAGTTCCTAGGAGGAAAATAAAAGAAACTAATTAGGCAGCTAACAAAACACTGTATAGTAGGGTGGGCCGAAAAAAACTTTTTTTCGATTTTCGATTATGGGTAGTGCAAAAAGTTGCCACTAAGTTCAGACAAAAAAATGAGATTTTTCGGATAATTCCTTCATTTGCGGCAAATGGCTTGAGGTTTTACTCAAATGTTGATTTTTGAACTTTTTTAGCAAAGATTTAAAAAATGTTAAATTTAAGTTATTTTAGTGAATTTACTTGAAATGTCATGTTTGGTGTACGAAATGTTTAAATAAGCTCTGACTATGTATTATTTAATAGTTATGCGCATTTTGAATTACGTGACTTTTATAGCTTTTTTGCGTATAACTGAGCAAAAATTGCAGGAATTGGGACAACAGGGAATAAGGATCTCGTTACTGATAAAGACTTGGTCAGGAGGCAGAAAAAGAAACTTGGAAAGAAGATACAAGAGGAGGAAAAATTATAAGCATCTTTTTTGACAGTAGAAGAAATAAAACGATCTTTTTAGAAAAAAAAAAGAAATAGCACTACCGTCGAAAGAAAGACGAAACAAATTTCACCATAATGTCTGAACGTGGTTCGGAATATTTGGGTCACTTGACACCTCCTTCTGGTCATTGCGGAAAAATAGCAAAATAATTATATAATTTTCTAAGCCAGAATAAAGTCTGCTTTGGAAAAAATCAAGAAGAGAACTGCAATATTTGATATGTATTCTTCATGCGAACAAGCTTCCACTCTGACAACGACATCAACTGTCTAAACTAGATGGTGAAACCGCTTGACCTAAGACCTTTACTAACTGAAAAGAGGCTAGATTAATAGAGTACTCAAATCTTCAGCCTTTTGCATTTCTGATGTCCATGAAAAAGGAATAGGCACGTAGAAATGGACACGTACATTTTCGCACGCCATTAGTGATTATGTGCTTCATATTGCTCTCGGCGGTGCCGCTTGTTTCCTTTTTCTATGAAGATCGTGTTATTATTTCTACCATCAAAAAACATTGTGGTAATTTTTCTTCTTCCAAGATATTCCTCCTCCTGTATCTTCTTTTCAAGTTTCTTTTTCTGTCTCCTGACCAAGTCTTTATCGATGAGGAGATTCTTATTCCTTCTTGTCACAATTCCTGCATCCTGAAGCACATATGAAGCTCATAACGCAATTTACCTGTATGATATACCAGTTCTAAATCTGCTTTTGAAGGCCCTGGTACAAATTCTTATTCAGACGAACTGCCTGCTTCAAAGATCCCACTTTTTGAATTTTCTGACAATAGCTATATTTTAGAGCAGAAAAAATAATTAACATCCCATCTCCCAGTTATTCCCATCTCCTATTCCCTCCCTCATCCTCATGATGACTGATTGCGCTTTCATTGGTTTCTACTCCACATTCTCCTCTCCTTCCAGAATTGCTGTCAAGACATGCTGTGATCCGGCATTCAAATATGTGACTCTGAACGCATCGAAAAACCGAAGGCAGAGCGAGGAACATAATAAAGACAAAAGAGAGAAACCGACGAACGAACCAAACAATACTTACAATTTTTGCTCAGTTATACGCGATAAGGCTATAAAAATCACGTAATTCAAAATACACATAACTAATAAATAATAGATAATCAGAGCTTATTTAAACATTTCGTACACTAAACGTGACATTTTAAGTAAATTCAGCGAAAATAAATTTTATTTAACATTTTTAAAATTTTTGCTAATAAAGTTCAAAAATCAGCATTTGAGTGAAACTTCAAGCCATTTGCGGAAAATGAAGGAATCGTCCGAAAATTTTCAATTTTTTTGAGTAAACTTAGTGCCACCAGTGGCAACTTTTCCGCCCACCCTACTGTATAGTGTACATGAATATAATAAAACTAGGAAAATCGACAATATATAAATAAACCAATAATTATAAGCTCTGTCTCTCTCTGTGTGTGTGCGATGGCTAGCGAAATATACGAGGCTGAAGATGTTTGTGAGGATAGCTCATAGTGTCTCTTTATGCACCTGAGACTCAGAATTTTAAAATTCTAATAATTAATTGATTTATTAATTAACAATCACAACACACTCTCATTAAAAATTCCTCTCGGTTTTTGCGAGAGGGAAAAAGCGCTGACGCATGCGTAATAGCCTTATTTACGCATCGACAGAAAATGAAGGAAGGAACGAAAAGAAGCAATTTCGGGGGTGGGGGGGGGGGGTGGATTTTGTCATTATGTATTAATAAACTTCGGTCAAACCACTTAGTAAAGTTATAAAACTGAAGACATATTCTGAAAGATCGCACTCTTACGTTGCACATGCTGCAATCAAAAAAAAAAAAAAAATATCGCAGCTAACCCACTGAAATTTTTTTTCCAGAAAGGGTCGTTCCCTCCCCCCCCCCCTTTATTGTGACACCCCGCCAGGGCACAATTTTAGAAGTACTGACAAACCAAAAAAGTATTCTTAAAGCTTAAACCTTCTTCTAATCGATGGTGTAATCAGTTTTTTTTTTTTTAAAGGAATTTTAACCCTTTCAAATACATCGGTGAGCACAGGTCACTTCGCGCCTTATAGAGACCAAGTTTTTTCTACATTAATAATATATAAACATCCGTATTTTAACACAATCTTTTTAGATCATCTCAGTAGACCAGATTTACATCACCTACAAAAATTTTGAAACGTTCGGATGGGTAGAAACATTTTTTACAAAATAAAATGTGCGAAAATTTTGGCGAAATCAGTAAAAATCTGAGTGTTTCACCCCTCCAGAGCTTAATTTTATAGGTAAAGACTAGTAAAAAATATGATCTTAAAGCTGAAATCTTCTTCTAATCGATGGTGTAATCGGTTTTTTAAAAATGAATTTTAACCCTTTCAAATATACCGGCGAACGCAGGTGCTTCACGAAGACAATATTTTTTCTGCGCTAAAAGTAATTAAACGTCCGTATTTTAACATAGCCTTTTTAGAGCATCTTGATAGAACCGATTTACATCATCAACAAAAATTTTGTAACGTTCGGACCTGTAGAAATATTTTTTTTTCAAAATGAAGCGTGTAAAAATTTCGACGAAATCACTAAAAACCTGAATGTTTCGTCGCGGTTTCGCTCGCTTTCGGTGCGCATAGACTCCAAAAATCAAATTATGAAAAAAAAAAAAAAAAAAAAAAAAAAAAAAAAAAAAATCAAATAGCATATATTTTCAATTCAGTTTTTTAAAATTTAAAAATATAAATTTAAATAAAATGGAATTAAAGACATAAAGTCATACAAATTTGAAGTTAATTTAAGGGTCATTCATCACGAACCCAGGAAACGCCGGGCAGATCAGTTAGTACGGTATAAAAATGGATATCTAATAATATAAAATGCACAAACATGTACATTTTAAATTACAGCCCCATAATAATTTTAAACTAATTAAATATTCATATCTCTAAAACATAACAAAATATATACCCCGGTGAAAAATCACGATACTAGTAATCCTAATGCGTAAGCAAATAGAGATAACTAAATTATATCGAGAATCTCAGATGCGCAAAAAAAAATATCATTGTAAAGCAATGGCTAAAATTAGGAAATTTCAGATGTTGGATTCAGTAGTAAACATTGCAAAAAGAAAGAGTGATATATCCCAAGTAGCAGAAAATATTTGGGTTAGTTACCGACGCATGTTAGCAACGGTAAGAAACGCCCGTCTTGTCGTATCATTAGTTAACGAACCATTTACTAGCAAAGGCTCAACAATGATACAACCGTTCGCTGCTGAAAATCCTGCTCAGATACATTCCAAATTAGAGGGATCTCTGCACCTACCATTTGCCGACCTTACCATTCCCTATGCTACCATTTCCCAACGGTTTCCATTATCTGCCAATGATGAGCCAACAAACAGTGATACTTGAGATTAGAGTTGCAAAAAACCAGCTGATTTTGAGAGACGGGAATAAACCAAGGAATTTTGGGAAATAAACCCGGAAGTTTGGGGAACATTAGAAATTTTGCAGGAGTTTTGAAGATAAACAGAACCAGTCATTTTTCAATTTAAAATTTTTATTTTTCAGAATTTCAGGCACTGTTCTGAATAGTTTAAGACTGATTTTTCATTATGAATTCACAAAACTTATGATTTTGCGTTTAAAGTTTGTTAGATGGCATATCTATTATTTCGTCATACTCCATATTAATTTTCCAGTGAGTTGCTTTGTATTTTTCCATTGATTTCTTTAATCTTGTTCATTTTCCTTTTGTTTATGTTGGCTGATTCGTAGAACAGGGGTGATCCAGGCAAGATGAATCTGTCATCTACCTCTGTCATTTTTTACTTATAGACGATTAAAATATCAAATTACTTATGATATTTTAATTTATCTTACTTAATATTGCTGCAACTTAAGAGCCTACACTAGTCACTCAAAAAGACCCATCATAATGTTAATCCTATGGGGAAGTTATTTTCAAATATCTCGCTTGAATTTTGATATTTTTGAATGATTTTTTTTTGCATAGGATAGCTGAAGACGATCTACAACCGGGCTAGTTTTTACTTTTTCGATTTCGGTTATAGTTTTCTTGTATTAGGATAGTTTCAATTTCAGAACCGGTTCAAACCGGTTCCGAAAGTAAAAATAATTTTTTTAAAAATATATGAAACCAAAATCAAAAAAGTAAAAACTAGCCTGGTTGTAGATAGTCCTCAGCTATCCTATGCAAAAAAAAAATCATTCGAAAATATCAAAATTCAAGCGAGATATTTAAAAATAACTTCCCCATAAGATTAACATTATCATCCGGGTCCGAGTGAGTAGTGTCGGCTCTTAAGTACGTATTTCATTAGTTTTCATGTAAACTGAAACTATTTTTCTATATTTACGTTGTTTCATTTGTAAAAAACATTTTGTTTACATTACAAAAAAATTAAATAATTAAAAATAATAAATTAAAAATGTTCATGCCTAAAACTTTGCGAAATCTCACGGGATTTTTTTAAATTCCCCTCCCCAAAAACCCGGTTTATTCCTGGTATTAAACCCGGTTTTTTCCACCCTTTGCAACTCTACTGGGGATTTGTATACAGTATAGAATGTCGCCTATGCAGCCTGATGTGGCGGAAGTGTAGGCTGTATAACGAAAATACAAGATAGGCCGGAGTTCTATAAATACTCCACTTCCTGCACTCACACCATTCAAAATACACTCCCCCCATAACCTACTCATATTAATATTTTCAAACCTTTTAGTATAGGCCGTGCTTTATAAATGTTTGTTATATACTGTACGGGACGTTTTAAAATTTTATCACAGAAAAGCGAAATGTAAGAAAAAAAAAACTCTATACGTTTTAAAATAAATTTTATGTTGGAAACGTAAAATCATGTACTCTAATACATGAATCATCTAATATATAAAAACGAAAATTTGTCTGTCTGTCTGTAATGCTATACAAATCCACAGTTTGGAAGCCAGAATTGTGAAATGTTATGCACATGCGTATTAAAACACGTCCGAAACAACTAAAGCAATCCGGAATCGAAATAATTTATAGTTAACTTATAATTAATAAAAAACCACCAATTTAACAGCAATTTCCTATCAAATTTAAACATTTTTCGTTATAGCAGCTGCTAACAATTAAAAATTAACAATAAAATCATATTTTTTAATGTTCAACCCGTAATCGCGCGAGTTTTTTAACCAATGTGATATATAAATATTACGTACGCTACGCATCAATACTAAAAAGCTGTACCGAGTATTACGATAATTATTTTACCTCACATGCAAATAATTAGAGATATACATATTACGTACGCCACGCTGCAATACTAAAAAGCTTCAGCTGGTATCACGATAATTCTTTTACCTCACATGCAAATAATTAGAGATTATTCAATTACGCTTAATTATTACATTTTTTTTCTTAAATAAAGACAAGCATTTTATCACAAACACCAACAAAACTTTTTATTCTATTTATTCCCTTATTCCAAAGATATCGTATTAGTAACATAGTAACATCATAAATTAAATTTCATTTAAAAAATGTGCAGTAGTAGAAAAATATTTTACTAAATCGAATAGTTATTTTTAATTTTGGTTTTAGAATTAAATTCATGAACTCGCGTGCATAGAACGGGTTAAACAGCTAGTATAATATAATACTTTAATTTATTAGATTAAAAATTTATAAAAGACACTAAAGGCTTCAGTGTCTTGATAAAATAATAACTTCAATTTATTACTCAGTTTTTTTTTTTTTTTAAACTAAATCGGATAGTGCGGATAGCGCGTCGTCGCAAGCCGAATAGTCGACAATCTGCTGTATATATACCGGGTATAGAATCAAAATAGGAGTTATTGCGATTATCTCTTAAACCATTGATTATACAGAAACATATTTCCAGTTACAAAGTTTATTCAAATGATTTACAGGTTTTAGATATAGCATTTGTTTTACAAGGGGTTATGTATATACAGTCCACTCCCTCAAATCCGCGCCACTACAATCCGCAAACGCCTATAATTCGCACTATATTTCAGATGTAAACAAACAGTTAAAATCTTTTTTTTAAAGCAAGATAATGTACACTTTGACCGTAATAAAAGTTGACTGATGAATTTAAGAAATTTTTAATGCATCTCTACATTCATTAGAAGGAAATGTTCTGTGAATTTTTTAAATAACTATTAGACTGCTATATTCTGAACACATTTGTGGCTGTATAAAAGATAAAATTACATTCTAAGAGGAGTTAGCTCTTGAGGATAAATGTCTTAATTGTTTAGGAAAACAAAATTTTGTTACTGATCAAGAAATCTTGACTCTGAAAAGGCTTCGAGATTAAATTGTAGAACATAAATTAAAAGCTATAAAGCAAACCACTATCATTGCGATGTTTGATAGATTTTTTTTTTAAGTAGAATTTTTTTTTATTAATTTTGTATTATTATATCATTTAAATGTTTTTCTAATATTTAATATAGATTTTTTAAATAAAAAAGCATTTTCTATTATTTCTGCGTTATTTATTTATTGTACGATTACTATATTTGTTGATAAATTTCAAATGTTAGAATGTAAACAAAGAAATGACCTGTAATCCGCAAAATTATATGATCCGCAAGTCCCGAATTGTGCGGATTAGAGAGAGAGTATACTGTATATTAAAATACGAAATTTAATTTTTATCCGCCACCTTTTTCTTGTAATTCATATTTAGAAAATGTTGCCCTGCGTCTGCGTGTCAGTATCTAAAATGGACATTAATTTAAATCTCATTCATTTACGGCAAAAACTTTCCGAGTTATGCTGCTTTAAATTTTATAAATTTCCGGTGTTTTACAGCACTAAAAATACGTCTTTCTATTTTTATTGCCAGAAATACTCAAGTTACATAAAAAAAAAAAAAAAAAAAAAAATGAAAACGAAAATAATACAAGTTTTATAAACAAATGCATTCACAGGAGGTGTTTTGAAATACTTCTCATTACCTGCTGGAGAGAATAGGTAAATGTCCAATGCTCCCCTGTGGTTATATTCAATGTCAAGAGTGATCTGGACGTGTTCCAGATGCTTGATTCCACAACCGTTGGAGGAAATAAATACCTCCACCTCCTTATGTTTTTGGGAAGAAATGGGGACTGGTAACCTGTAATATAATAAATAAATTATTTTGTTTTTTTTTAAGAAGTGTTTTCATTAACATTCAGAAAAATATACAATGTATATATATATTTTAAATGCACTAAAATAAAAAAAATTCCGCTAAATTAGCCAGTTATCGCTAAGTTGGCTTCATATATGGCAACTTATTTTTGTCGCCAAATTTGGCGATATTTAGTCAAGTTGGTCAAAATTTGGTGCTATTGTGTTAACACTGCAATTACTACTTTTCAACAATTACTCATTGTTGAAGCTGATACTGATTTATCCATAGGAAATAAACCGTTGCCCCCCTCAGGGATCGAATTTTAAAAAAATCAATGTCCAATTCATGTATTGCCTCCAGGAATAGATATATATTCCACATTTCAAAGCTATTTCAAAGCTGACTGTAAAATTTTTTCCCTCAAAATGGACTTGGTCTACTATGGTTGTGCGCCCCCCATATTACAAATAAAATGAAGAATATTTATGAAGTTTCATTAAGATTATAAAAAAGTTTTAATTACGTGAATATTTATTCACATTGCCAACAAGGCGCAAATCCAACTGAGTGAAAAAATATCCAGGCCATGGTAGCTGTGACATCTTACATAGAAATCTTGTATAAAATTCCTTGTTTTAAACAGGACTAATTAGAAGTCAATATACAAGCCAAAATTGCTCTTGGGTCAATCCATTTCAAGTGGTCCAGACTGATTGCTTGACCATTTTTTAAAAATCTGAAATTTTTTGTACAACAACCCTTAGCATGATGGAAGTTCAAAATGACTATTATTTTAATTTTATTAATTTTTGTTTGTGCGTGGAGGCCATCTTTATTTCATCATGTTTCATTTTCTCACATCCTAGGGCTTACGGAATTATCAACAACTCATCTTTTATTTTTCCATTTCGAGTAGATTTAAAGCAATTTGTTCAGATTAAAATGGGCTAAAAATCTGTTAATAAAATAGTTTCCTTAAATAAATCCTTACTGGTGAAATTTTAGCTTAAAGTTCAAGATTTATTTTCAAAATCTGTCAGTTTACAAGAGGAAGTTTTTTTAAATAAATTAATGCTGTCAACATGACACAATTATTTTACAAATAGGCAGAAAGTACTTGTACTCACACGCCAAGTTCCAGATCTGGGACTTGTTTTCTCTTCGCTAAAAAAAGTCCCAAATTTTTCAAAAATTTCAAAAATCTGACTTTTAAGGCTTTGATATCTCTGGTGGGGTTACGAGATAAAAATCTGAAATTCTGGCCTCTGACAGCATTTTAAGGTAGTATTATGCACAAAAAAGTTAAGGATGGAGATTTGACTGCAAGCTTAGATATGGGGCTATTCAAATATTACGTAAGCATGTTTTTGGCAATTTTTGACCACCCCCTCCCCCCTTGTCAGCAAAAATAAGCAAATCGCAAACTCCCCTTAATAATTACGTAAGAAAATTGCAACCCCCCCCCTTTTCTTTAACACTAATAATTTAATTTGAAAAATAATAGGACTTAATTCAAATTAAAAAAAAACTCTATTCGACTTAAAAAAAATAATTTAAAAAATGCTTGTTTTATTTCCTTACAAATCTAGTTAACCCTTTAAGACCGGACCCGCACGATCGAGCTTAATCATTAAATAAATTCTACCTTCCTATGTTATCTATTCCATAAATGCCGGAATCGAGTGATTGTGCTGGTTAACAGAAACTATATTATATGAATTTTTTCAACAGATAGTGAGTTATCAGTTACAAATTTCTGTTACATCATTGTTTAAAAAAAAACTCAAAAAGAAGTTAAGTCTTAAAGGGTTAAGAAAATTTCTTATCCCTTTTTCACAATCACAATTTTAGAAGAACTTAGCCATTTGTAAAATTTAAATTTGAACATGCCCATATCTATTCCGATGCTGACCACGACTGATCAAGCCATTTTTCCATATATCTGTCATGATATTGGTTTCCAGTTTTACTTGATTATCTTCATCGCTTTCTTTTCGGATGCAATCTTGATCAACTTCATCTTCATTGATCTACTCAACATCTTCCATATCTTCCACGAATTTTATGACGCACATAAGTTAATTTGCTTGATGAGCAGCAATTCTCAATGGTCGTATAAGACAGGCCTTCTCGCTTTTTAGCTCAGAGGCTATCAAAGCCTGAGAGCTTATGTGCCCGCTGGTTCTGTATGTAGGTACGTATGTACGTAACGCGATATCTCTTGATAGAAATATCCGATTTGCTTCAAATTTTTTTCTAGGTTCATTCTGATAACGCGCTTATTCCCTGATTAGTTTTTGGGGTTCATTGGTTAAGAATAAAGGGGGAAAAGAGGAGCTAGTCCTCCCCCCCCTTAATTTAGATAAATGGGGTTTTCATGCAGAAATATTCGATTTGCACCAAATTTGGTATACCGGTTTATTATGTTAAGGAGCTGCCTTGATTAGATTTGGAGGTTCATTACACTGTAAAAAAAAACGGACTAAAAAACGGAAATACTACTGGCAATCTAGACGCCAGTACTATTTCCGTTTTTTACGGGAATTTTTACCCATAAATTTGCCAGTAGTATTTCCGTTTTTTTTTTTTTTTTTTTTTTTTTAAACAGTGTAGTTACATATAAAGGGAGGAAAAGGGGGGGCTAGCCCCCCCCCCCCTTAATTTAAATAAATGGGTTTTTCATGCAGAATTATTCGATTTGCACCAAATTTGGTATACCGGTTTATTATGTTAAGAAGCTTCCCTGATTACATTTGGAAGCTTATTATTTAAGTATAAAGGGGGGGAAAGGAGGCTACCCCCCTTAATTTAGATAAATGGGTTTTTCATGTAGAAATATTCGATTTGCTCCACATTTGGTATACCGGTTTATTATGTTAAGGAGCTGCCTTGATTAGATTTGGAGGTTCATTACACTGCAAAAAAAACGGACTAAAAAACGGAAATACTACTGTCGTCTAGATTGCCAGTAGTATTTCCGTTTTTTAGTCCGTTTTTTTAAACAGTGTAGTTACATATAAAGGGAGGAAAAAGGGGGGGTAGCCCCCCCCCTCTTAATTTAGATAAATGGGTTTTCATGCAGAATTATTCGATTTGCTCCAAATTTGGTATACTGGTTTATTATGTTAAGGAGCTTCCCTGATTAGATTTGGAGGTTTGCTAGTTAAGTATAAAGGGAGGAAAGGAGGGCCCCCCCTCTTAATTTAGATAAATGGATTTTTCATGCAGAGTTATTCGATTTGTTCCAATTTGGTATACCGGTTTATTATGTTAAGGAGCTGCTTTGATTAGATTTGGAGATTTATTGGTTAAGTATAAAGGAGGGACGGGGCTAGTCTCCCCTTAATTTAGATAAATGTGTTTTTCATACAGAATTATTTGATATACCAGTTTATTCCGATATGGCTTCCTTCATTTGATTTGGAGGTTCATTAGCTATGTATAAAAGGGGGAAAGGGAGGCAATTGCCCCTCCCCTTAATTTAGATAAATGGGTTTTCATGCAGAGTTATCTAATTTAGTTTAATTTTTTTTTCTATGTTCATTCTGATAAGGAGCTTTTTTGATTAGATTTGAAGGTTCATTGGTTCAGCATAAAGAGAGAAATGGGGGAGCTAATACCCCCTTAATTTAGAGAAATGGTTTTTTCATGCAGAATTATCTGATTTGCTTCAAATTTGGTATACCAATTTATTATGTAATGGAGCTTCCCTGATTAAATTTGGAGGTTCTTTGGTTAAGTATAAAGGGGGCAACGGGGACTAATCCCTTCTTTTATTTTTCGAGGGTCATTATTCTTTAAAATAAGAGTATAATATACAATTAGTGTGAATAGCCTTTGAGCTCAATGCCATCAGTTTAACTGGTCATTTTTCTTTTTATTTCACTGTGTTGAATTTTTTTGTGCCTGTTTGCTGACTTCTGAGATGTATGGTATTGGCCACAACTTCCACAGGTTCTTGCGGATAATTGGGACTTTATGGAAGGGAAAAAATAGTCATACGGCATCTTCAAATCAATTGGATTACATTTAATTTTTAGTAAGGTACAAAATTTGAAAACAGTTAGAAGATTATCTGCTACAAAACTTAGATATTTTTTAGTTTTTTTTCCCCATAGATGCATTAATTTTCAAGTTATTTGAAAAGAAAAAATAAGGTTTAAAAAGTAATAACTGTTTTTTTTGCATTTCCTTGGTCTTTATTTATTGCCATAGTGACCATGTTTCGCCAAGGCTACAAGGTCATTTTATCTTATCTTTTTCCAATTTTTACAAGTAATTATGTAAACTTAAAAATATGATGAAATATATTTAAAATTTTAAGAATAAATTTATTATAATTACCTTTATAAAATAATCAAGAAAGACTGATTTCTTTTTGATTGCCTTACGCAGTTCGTCCTCAATTCTTTTTAGCATAAATAACTCTAACTCTTTGTCAATTTTAGAAGACTTTTTATACTGCCGCCACACATCAGTAGTTTTATATGGGATATCCTTCAAAGGTTTATCTAATGTCGACATTTTGAAACTTTCAAAAAGTTTTTTATACAAGATTTTTCGAAATGAAGACATATTTCCGATTTCATTTATTTTAAACAGCACTACACTACAGTACTGAGAGGTTTTCAAAACTCACGAGACACCAGACAGTAGAGCAGTCGGTCACTATGGTTATGTGGTTCAACCACTTGGCAGAGGAGGGGTGGGAGCAAAGAAGATGGAATTTTACTTATGTTTTGGAAACTTTCCCAGAAAACTCGTATTGTCACAATACAATATATCGCATCGGTCCATTCAATTCTATTTCTATTCTATTCTCACAAATGGAAATAGTAGTAAGTTCTCAGAGATAATAAGCCCTCATGCATCAAACATGAATAGTTACCTCTAGATAAAAGAGATCGTTGTTGTTTTCCTTGTGCGGTCAAAATAGCTGGCATTAGAACTTCAAGTTTGATATTCTTTTGCTATTTCTTTTTTTTTTAATTTGAAATTTTTAATAGTTTTTTTTTTTTTTACAAGTTAAGAGATTTTGAAAATGTTTTACGTAAGCATCATTCAAACCCCCACCTCCCCCTTGTGAGCAAAAATAATCAAATCGCTAACCCCCTTCCCCGCTCTAGGTGCTTACGTAATATTTGAACGGCCTCTATGGCGAGGACAAGATGTCAACAAATGCTTGTTGTCAGTTCCATAGGGGTGCTCTTTCTCAAAATTTTGTTTGAAGGAATCAATTCTTGCCATCTCTTGATAACTTGAATGACGTTCTTTGCCCTACTGGCTTATGAAATGAGCTTTGAAATCACTATGTTCGAGGTTCACTTCTTTAACAATTCCAAGATTCCAAGTAAGTTGCTTCTTGACAGAATGAACTCCATATGGATGCCATAAAACTTTCTCAAGAGACCATCTATTTTTCGCCTAATGAGCTTTCTGACAGTACGTGTCTTGTAACTTGAAAACCTATAAGTACTCATAATTCGTAGACACTCACAAAATCACTCGAGACTCTTGTACTCGTAAGGTATTTGGAATTCCAGCGATATACATATACGTGTTTCAAAGAGGCCATGAAGGGATAATTCGTTATGAAATGACGGAGGGAAGACGTCCCCAGAGAGGGATAGGTGAACTTGGTCGCCGGACTTTTGTTCAATATGCGTGTACTAAAACTATGTATTTTTGTCCGACGCGTGTGTTGCTCATGTGTACCATAAATAAATGTCGTTGTTGCTTACCTGAGAGTCGTTATTGAAGGTTTATTGCAGTACAGAATCTCGCTGGCCCGGATACTTTTTCAATCTCTTGGTTTTGCGCAATGTGAATAAATATTCACGTAATTATAATTTCGATTTCTTGGGCGTATGTCATCATTAAAAAAAGAAAAATTGTATTTATAACTAGAAAACAGGAATTCTGCATTTTCGGAATTTAGTGTCGATCCGATGATAAAAAAAATATATGTATAAGTACAAAACATATTTCAATTTTAAGACTTAAAGCACACGCTTTTATTTTACGTAAAATGACGTCATTCGCATCCGCTTAAGAATTTCACATTTCGATCCACTCTTAAACATCTACAATAAAGCATGCATAGAATTCACTATCGCAAAAAAAAAAAAAAAAAAAAAAAAAAAAAAAAAAACACAAATGCAGCAAAAAGATGCCATCATTAAAGAAACTCGACATAAAAAACAGTTATCTAATGATTCATAGACCTTCACTTGTTTGTAACATTAATATAGATACTTAAAATTAAATATAGTTTATAATAGCTCCATGTTTTAACAGAAATCATTCGTTTAATATTTTTTCAAAATAGCACGCATTTTAATAACATTTTCTTTTGGTTGGTATGAGAAAATGGCAACAAAAATATATAATTACTAAGAACTATTTTTCCTTTACTCTCTACAGAAATGGAGCACTTCCGTTGCCAATATAAAGCAAATGGCTCTAAAAACCATAAAAAAAAATTAATATTTCAAAAATAAATAGAGATACGGTTTTCAAACAAATTACTTTAAAAAGTACTTTTTTTCCCAATACGACGGTATAAAAATTAAAAATGTGCGATGATTAGAATTTAAAGAAATTGCTAAGAGTACTGTAAAAGCACTTATTTTCGCGAGCCGTAATTTTCGCGAAGATAAAGATACCGGTGATTTCGCGAGCTGAAAATTTCGCGAGTTTTATGTGAACAGAACCGAAAGTTGAAAAATCCCGAAACTACCGAAATAGAACCTCTTTTCATAAGGCATTTTAAAAAACTTCCTTTTGTCCTGACACAATTAAATGATTCCATAAATCGAGAATTTTCTTGTACCTTATTACGACAAGCAGAGAGAGTTTCTCGGGCTAGTTCCAGAACAACCTGGTGTAACATTGTTCGAAGTTTTTAAGGCCCACCAAATATCCCCTTTTTCTGACTGAACTAGAGAAGAGGAATATTATTCCAGTTTTTTTACCTGCTTCTTGCACAAGAGAGCTCCAGCCATTGGACTTAAATGTAAACGGCGAGTTCAAGCGTTTGCTCAAGAATGAGTTTATTGAGTGGTATTCTAATGACTTTAAATTTCTAGAGGAAAGAGAATCTGTGGACCTGCGAATATCTCGACTAAAATTGATTCACGCTTCTTGGCTTCTGCGCACATTTAACGGTGTTAAAGTCAAACATGAGATAATTTGGAATGGCTTCAAAGAAGCTTGTATAAATATTGTAAGTGAATGAGCTGCATTCTATTAGTTGTATTATTGTTTTTATTCATGAAATAGTTGTATAGTATTCAAAAAATAGTTGTAAGTATTCAAGAAATTTTTGTACTTATTTCTGATTTAAGTAACTGTAATCATTAAATTTTGGATAAGTGAAAAATTTCTGTTTTTCTTTTATTATTTGAGGCGGAAAAAAAAAATATTTCACGAGGCTTAAATTTTCGCGATTACGACAGGCACGCGAAGATCGCGAAAATTAAAGCCTCGCGAAAATAAGTGCTTTTACAGTATTTAATCGTACAATGATACATCTGCTTTGTTTTATGGCTGACTTCTGTAACGTAACGTTATTGTTTGGAGACGACATAAAATAAGCTGGGAGAAAGAAATAGCATATCGGGGGCTAAAAAAGAATTTACCTATGATTTTTACCTGTTACTGTCAAGTTCTAAAACTCGGTTTAAAATCGATATGTAGGGGAGATGGGGGCACATGTGAACATCACAGTTTTTCAATAGTTATTATAAGTTTTTTTATTTGAAAAAATTACCAAAGATGGCAGCACCTGTAGACATATGGTAAACATTTTTTGAAGCTTTTCGACATTTTGCTTGTCTTCAGTATCTAAAACACTGTTTGTAGATGTCAAATGTAAAATGTCTGTTTCAACTTTGGTAAGTGATAAAGTTTATTTAGTTATTTAGTTATTTGAATTTTAATGTTTTAATATATACTATGACTACTAATGAATATTTTGGATAAAGTTGTTTTGTTCCCTAAAATTTATAAATGTTAATTATTTATCAATTTAACTCTAGCAGCCAAGCGGGGCACTTGTGAACAGACTAGTTGGGGTAGATATGAACAGTTCACAAAAATCAAAAACTTTCTCTGTTGGGCGAATAGAAAGAATTGATAATGATAAAATGTATGTTAAATTGCTGAGAAAGAATCTCAGATCCAATTCATATAATTTCATTGAAATAGTAGTCATTTCTGTCATACAAAAAAGTGATATTGTATTGAAACTTCCACTTCCACACTTGTCAGGAAGTACACAAAGAGCAAGAAGCTCATTTGAGTTCAATTATAATTTAAATAAATTCAATGTTTCCTAAAATGCAATAAGTGTTATGTACTATTTTAGTAAACGGTTTAAAACAATATTTTTTTATGCATTGTTAATACAAAGAGTATTACGACAAACAACTTTGTAACTTTTTTTTTCCTTTTCATTTGTTTCAAACTTGCAGTGACAGCTTACTTCCATCTCTCAAACAACAGCTATGAATAGGATAATTTGAATTGGGATGGATATCAGTAACATTTTTAAAATGTAAAATTTTCAAATTGATAACTAATATAATTCTTGGGTATGGTGTCAGAACAGCTTTATATATATTTAGTTTCATTTTAAAATCTTTTGTTTAAACATATCACTCAGAAACTAGAAACAAAATATTTTTTTTTCTTTATGGTGAATTTAACTGATAATATAAGTAATGGATATGATAACAAATTAATAACAGGAGAAAAAGCATGTCAAAGGATATTTTATCCTTGTGTTCACATGTGCCTCACGAGCGTTCACAACTACCCCACTGATGGGGCACATGTGAACAATTTTTTGAATTTATAAAACTATTAAAAAATGTAAGAAAAACTATACAGGTGATTTAAAAAAAAATTGCCATGTGTAAAAGAAAGTTCTGTTTACTATACTGACTAGTTTTTATTTATAAGAATTAATCCAGTTATGAGAAAAAGCTATATTTATGCGAACTGTTCACATGTGCCCCCATCTCCCCTATATATAATTTACTAAACAATGTGTTTCTCAATGTTGTCCCACATTATTTTATTTTTTATAATTTTGTAACCTCAACCCAAAAGAAAACTATTTTCTATTCTCAGTCGAATGACCACTTTTTTAGTTTTATTTATTTTTGACAGACTCTTCATGCACACTGCAACCAACTGGTTGAAATAAACTTTAAACGATACTTCTTAGAATTAAAGAATATAAATCAATGAATTTTGAATCTAAAGTAATACTTGCTGAAGTGTAAGTAATAATACTTCCGAGCTTCACAATACAACAAAAAATCTCCACTTAATTTAGTTTTTTTTTTTTTTTTTTTTTTTTTAAGAAAAATTTCTTAAAATATTGTATTTAAATCAAATACAACATGCTAAATGGTACACAGTGGCAAAAACAGTGTAACAGTGTAAATAAAACAGTGATTTTACAAACACATTTAAAATCTACGTTTCGTTTCGCTTCTGCGAACTTCATTAGGATATGATGTTACATACAAATCTAATATTTCGAAATGGACATAAACGTCTAAGAGTCCTGGAGAATACTTTACCGGAGAGTAGGCAAACGTCACCAAGTTCCCATAATTACAAAAAATAAAAATAAATAAATAAACACACATGTTAAAAAATGAAACATGTATATTAAACATATGTAATGTAATACATACTTAAAATAATGTATTACATTACATAATACATCATTTTAAGTATAAATTATGGTTCAGTTGTCCAATTTTTAATTAAAAAAATCCTATTATGAAATTAAAAAAAATTTGGAAATGAGGAATATAATGATTTGGTCCAGGCATATTTGAATCATGTTTATAAATTAATTTAACAATGTGTGAAATGATTTATAATCTGTATAACTTCTAACCTTCTACTGTACATTAATACGTTACAGACATACTTGGCCATGTTTACAAGGTATGTTTAATGATGCGTGAGCTGTGATTTTCATATCTCAATATTCTATAATATGCACAATCTGTCGTTTCAAGGTGGGCGTTGTAATATAAAGACCTTCTACTCTATTTCCTTTTATTTTGAAAAGTAAAAAAGTATAAATTAAAGTTTTTAGGTAAAATAACAACTTACTTGCTAGTTGCATTAACTTGACATGTAGATTTTTCTGGAACTAGGGTCCAGTTAAGAGCCGTCTTGACCATCAACTCTGCATTGATGAGTCCAAATCCAAAACGGCTGTTGTACATAAGGCCAGCACTATTTTTGCGCCATCCTTTGTTTTTACGAAGAGGAGTGTATTCAGATGTCCATACCACTATGTGTTGTACGTCACGCCAGGTAAGATCTGGGCTGTAACAAAAACAATTTATTAATATACGCTGCCAAATAGAATGAGTTGAAATAAATTGTTTACATATCATTGTTTATTTTTCAATACCATTTTTTAATAAAATATTTTATTAAAATTAAACTTGACTACATTTGTCCCAAAATTTATATTAGATAAAGATACTTCATTTTTTTGCGAAAACACAGATTTCGAATCTAGGTAGACATCTAGGTATTAGTAGTCGCTGACCCAATGTATGTCATCATCATTGAGAGAAAGGTTAGTGTCGGGTAGATAGTCTTTTTGGAGAAAATTATGGCGGCAATTTTTGCGGCATTTACTTTGATGCGCTACTTCCTTAAATGAATATAATTAATATGATGAATATAATGAAAGGAATATAATGCACACTCAGAAATGAATACTCAGATTTCACGAAATTTTCTTTGTTTTTGACGAAACAGTTTCCTGGGAAATGCTCCGGGCGAATATTTCGTCTAATTGATGAAATTACTTTCTTCATTTGCTTGACGATATAAATTTCGTCAAGAGTGTGCTGGTGGTGCCATCTATCGAACAGTTTGGAAGCTCTGTATTTATTGACAAGGGGAAGAAAAAATTCACTTCTCGTTTCCTCGGGGTGATTCGAACTCGGGACCTTTGGCATCGGAGATCGTTGCTCTTCCAACATCGCTATTGGGGACTTGTATAGATTTGCTTTTAGATTAATGGAATGAATTCTGCTGCGTGTTTATGTTTTTATAAGGTAGATTATAATTTTATCGGTGCTGCTATAATTTCTGAAAGTTTTAAGTAAGGCTAATTTATTATTATGGTTTTCTCATGGTCAATGAATAATTATAATATGGCTTGATTAAATAATTTATTAGTGAAATTTTCTTTGCTCAATGAATGGTTAGAATATGGTCTGGTTAATTTGTTGCTCACAAATAACGAATTGTAAAGTGCACATTGCGTGAGATTTTATCACCTTGAGTAGAGGCATAAGATTTTAACACGTTACTGTTTATAAAAAAAGGGAGAGGGATCAATTATGTTTATTTTTAATTTGATTGAAAACATAATATACTTCTTAAATAAATTTAAAAAAAAAGATATTCTGGAAAGTTTGAAATTTTATTGACCAAATTTTCTTTTTGAATGGTTTGAAGAACACAGGAAATTTATTCTTTTCGAATTAAAACAAAACGAAACCCATATAAATAAATAAATAATAATAATAAGCATTCCTAAAAATTTTAACAGCTAAAAAATTAACTAATGAAGAAACAATAACTACCTACATTTCAGTATTTTCTGAAAAGCACTAAAAAGTGCTGTTTTAAAATAAATTATTACAGGACTAACATAAAAAAGCAAATATCTGCTTGCTAAAATCGCAGGATTTGAGGAGGTACAGCAACTGCTTCGTTAAAATGCATTGAGTCTGACCGTGATTGAGGCAAAATTTCCGTCAAATATTTGAGAGTTTACCTTTCTTTAAAAGTCACGTGATGTTGATAGGAAATGATCGTCAAAAACGACGAAATAAAGCTCAAGGATTTCTGAATCGTCAAAAGTTCAAAAGTGAGAGTTTTATTTCTGAGAGTGTGAAAAACATCTAAATGATATAACAATACAAAATTAATAAAAAAACATTTCTACTTTAAAAAAAAAATCCATCAAACATCGCAATGATAGGGATTTGCTTTATAGGCGGAAAATAAAAACCTGAAGATAGGACTGGAGTTTATCAATCACAATGTGTAATGAAATGTGTCTGAACATGATTGCCGTGTCATCCGCATACAATGCTAAGAGGATGTCGGAATATGAGGAACATAATTACCATAAATGTTGAACAGCCACGTGCTAATTTAACTGACTTGAGGTACGCACAGCCTCAATAATGTGAGATGTGCAGATGGGATTGTTAACTCTGGTAGAAAAGGTTCTAAATTAAAGGTAGTTCAATAATATAAGGATGAGTTACAAAATCAACTTATGAATAAGTCCATAATGCCAGACCCGGTCGAAAGCTTTAGCAATGATTACAAATACAACACCTGTTGTCTGTTTCATCATGAAGTCCTCATGAACGAGTTAAGTCATTCTCCAAACCTTGTCGAACTGAGTCGAGTGTTTGGGCCTAAACCCAAACTGCTCGGTAATAATAATAGAATTGGAGGTGACGAATTCTTTCAGATGGTTTTCAAATATGTATTCGTAAACGTTGGATAGGAAAGATATAAAGGAGATGGGCCTGAAACTATACTTGGGGAACGAGGAACTTGATAGTATTGAATATACTGCGATCGTTATATTTCCGCGACAAGAAGAAGTGCGTTGACTATTTTAATAAAATCTCACCCGATATCTGTTTTTTTTCCAAAATTTTAATGCAAAAGCGATTCATTGACTAAATGAAACTGATTTATGTTGAAATTTGTCACTATTATGATATGTATATATTAAATTTATATAAAAATGTATTTATTCGCTTTGGCGAAATTTTGGCGCTAATGAACATGTGTTGTACAGAGATTGTAAACCTATTAGAGATAACGTCTCCCCAATTTCCGGTGTGTTAACAGATAATTACTCTAAGATTGCGGTTTTTAATCTGCAATATATATTTTTTTATTTTTGGAACTTTTTAAAATACTGAAACAATTTTTGTGGATTTGAACGTATCGGAAAATTTTAACCCAAATGGATACCAAGCATGACAATAAAATATTTAAAACAATAAAAAATGCAAAATAAAAGGAATAGAAAGGTGTTTATTTATAATGCTGAGGTTGTAAATAAAAAAGTTGAAGAAAGTTATTCCGCTCGAATACGAATTTTTCTACTGGCAAATTCGAGTTATTTTTAACAGAAACATAGGCATATGCAAGGGGGGGGGGGGGGGGGCTCTAAATCATTGGAAAAAAAATAAGAACTGTTAAAAACATTACTGTTTAATACTTTTTTGTTTTATTTATCTTTCTTTTTCTCTTTTCTCTTTAAATCCTGATAAATTTATTTCTGAATATTAAATATTATTTAATTGTTAAATTCCCAAGTTAGTTTTTATTTTCATATGTTTTAAAAATTGTCTTGCACAGGAATTTTTATGGTTATAGGCAATATTAGAAAAAAAATTGCATAATCATGCTAATGTAGTACAGAAGTTTTGGCATGAATATGAGATTGAATTAAAAAGAAAGGGAAAATATTGATAATAAAAATAAGCTTAAAAGTTTATTTTACATATTTTTATAGTGTATACTCATACATGCTATAATTTGTTTCCCTTTAGATTTGTTTTCCTTCTTACATTCAAAATTTTTAAATACAGTCGAATCTCGTTATCCGGATACTCTAATGACCAGAGAAAAGTGTCGTCATAAGCGGAGTGTCGCGGTAACCGGTGTCGGAGAAAAATATGTTTATAAAAAGCTGCATTTTTAATTAATTTAACACAATTTTAAATTCATAACTGTTCTTGCAGTTTTAACCCCTTGAAGGTGAAACAATTACGTTTGTGCAATGCAGAATTCCCAACGGAAATTTAGAAAAATTTTATTTCAAAACAAGGAAAAGCAATTTTACAACTTTTTTCCATCAAAGTTAGAAAAGTAAAATTTCATAAAATTTTTCTGGTGCAAATCTTCATTAATCGTAGGTGTGATAAAATATATCCCACCGCCCCTCAAGGGTTTAAGCAATAAAACATTATTATTTAACAAAATAAACGCAAAAACAAAATTGAAAAGAATAAAAATCAGATTTATGACTACTTGCTTTTTGGAAAATGGACAATTTTCCTAAACCTTCGGGATATAGGGAGTTGCAAATTATTCAATGACATAAAATCCGGAGTTTACATTAAAATTATATACAGAAAATCGGGACTTTGAAAAACTGACGTGATAAGCAGAATGACGGGAAAAACCGGGTGTCGGGATAATGAGGTCGGACAGTATATCTTAAACGGGGTTTCAGGAAGGGCGGCCTTCTCTAACGAAAATGAAATTACTGTTCAATTGTCCTTTTTTCTTTCTTTCTTTTTTTCTTTTTCTCTATTTCTTTCTTTTTTTTTCTTTCTTTCCTTCTTTCTTTTCTTTTCTTTTCTTTTTTTTTTTTTTTTTTTTTTTTTTTTTTTTTGGAATGAAAAGACTTTATATAAAATTCAAATGTGAATTCATGTGGTTCTTCAAAATTGCACATTAAGCAATGCCAGATAGTAGATACCTGTTACGTGTTACATACATATAACTTTAAACCTGATTAGAAACACATTTGTATTAGTTCTAAAAAACATTTCTCAACGAAACAATTATGACTCCCTTACAAAATAATAAAATTATAGATGGTAAATAAATTATAGGTGATGTTAAACTGCAACAATATGCTTATTTTTTTCCTTTCAATTTATTTTAATTCTCAAGATTACTGTCAAAGTTGAAATGTTCTTGGAAAATAATGTATTTTATTCTAATTTAAAAAATATGCCTTGGTGATAAATTGCAAATAACCAATTGTATTTAATTTTTCAAAGAATGACGAAAAAAAAAATCTTTGAAATAAGGTTTTTGCAAACGCAATTCAAAATTAATTTTATGTCGCCGAAATGAGTGCTACATCGCCAGATGTTGCAACCATATTAAGTCAGGGGATGTAAATAGGCAGTATCAGGCTTTCACCTTATTATCTTCTTGGTCCTTCCCCAAGTATAGAAGGGGTTTGTCCGTCTTTTTCCAGGTTTTGGGGTTGCTACAGTCTATGGCTTCTTCCAGTAGTTCAGGAAATATATAAAGTTTAAGCATACAATGAATAAGAATGGTTAGAAAGAAATTAAAATTTAATGGAAGATATAAGAGCATATTGGTAGGATTTAAAACGAAATATGTACATATAAGTTTTTTAAATCTTAAAGCAAATTTCACTAGAACATTCCCGAGACAAGAGGGCGCATCATTTTTATTTGCACCAAGACGCTGAATATGTACTACGCCACTGAAGATATACATCGATGATATTCTTTAAAATATCTATCTTTAATCTATGAATTTTCGTCAGTAGAAAGTGAAAGATATTAATGATTCAATATAACATTTAAAAAGAAAACTAAATGCATAGATTTTTGTAGATCGGAAATAATTGATACAATATAAATGATTTCAGGAGTAATCTTCTAATAATTTTAGCTTAATTCTAATACAAGATAGAAAATGAAAGGATTTTTTTTTTCATTTACTTTGCTTCTAATACGAGAGCAATGACGCCAGCTGCAAGGGGAGCTGCTGCTGATGTTCCCGTGTGATGAACGGTGCATTGGTTGTGCAAGTCAGTAGTTGCCTGTAAAGTAATTTGAAAGTAAGTTCAGACAATGGAAAAGACAAAAAATAGTGAAAGAAGATAATTTTAATAAGACTACATAAACTATTATTTTGACACAAACTGATTGGTAAAGTTATCATACGAATTGAATATTTCCAACTGAGCGAAAAAATGCCCAGGCTGGGAATCGAACCCAGATCCTTGGCTTACAAGGCCAATGCTTTACCGTTTAAGCGAACTGGGCCGACAACCAGCCAGAATATTTCGCTTGCTAAGGTTTTCTAAGGGAATATGCTGGCTGGTTGTCGGCCCAGTTAGCTTAAACGGTAAAGCATTGGCCTTGTAATCTAAGGATCTGGGTTCGATTCCCAGCCTAGGCATTTTTTCGCTCATTTGGAAATATTCAATTCGTAAGACTACATAACTCGAAAGATTTAAGTAACAGGCATTGATTGCTAAATATCCTTGTGTTTGGTTTGAATGTTTTCGAACGAAATGTTTTTGAACAAGATGGCCGTATCATCCGCGTGTAATGCTAAGAGAATGTCGGGAATATGAGAAATATAATTACCACAAAGGTTGAACAGCCAAGTGCTAATTTAACTGACCTGAAGTACGCCAGCCTCGATAATGTGAGATGTGCTGATGGGATTGTTAACTCTGGTAGAAAATGTTCCAAATATAAGGTAGTTCAAGAATATAAATATGAGTTACAAAATTAACTTATAAATAAGTCCATAATGCCAGACCCGGTTGGAAAGCTTTAGCAATGACTACGAATACAACACATGTTTTCTGTTAATGGAATTTTTAATAGAAACTTAGTTCTATTAATGAAACCTGCTTTTAGCAAGAGTGATTCGCGGAAAATTAATTTCATTGTTCTAATGTTGTGACTGTATTGTTGTAACTCTGTTGTTCCTTGAGTCACTCTTGTTTGACTTGTTTCTGTAATATTTTCTGGCCGGGGTAGTCATCCTATCCGGTCATCCTATAATATTTTCAGCTAGTATGATGAGCGGGGTTTTCCCCTGGTAAGGTACGGCTCTGAAAATACTTGAATATGGTATTTTCACTGACAATGAGCTTGTGTGCAATATTGGAAAAAAAATTTGAATTTACGGAAATGGGACAAAAATTGATTGTAAGAATTGACCCTAACAGGCATCCAGATAGACAGACAACAAACGAAGTTAGATAAAATCGTATAAAAATGGAGAAAGACTAACCCTTGGCGCACATTCCCCCCCCCCTTTTTATGTCTAATTCAGCGAATATTTTCTTTTGTTTAATGTTCAGTTTATGACCAAGATTTTATATAGGTTGGGACACCTCCACGTACACACAAAAGTTGTTATGTTTAGATTTAATAACAATGGGTAATTATTAATTAGCTCTAAAAATTGATAAGAATTGGTTGAGGATTAGTACACATATCTTTTTTCTGTAAAGTATTTATAAAGAAATCTAATTAACACATTTTTTTATATGATCAATGAAGTTACAAGCGCTCCACTTGCATTATTTGAGATTAAATCAATAATATTTTGATAGTTATAGCCGTCGATTGCATCAACATTTTAATCAAAAATTAAGTGGTACCGGCACTGCTTTTGAAAAGGTTAAGATTTCAATCTAATGATTTAGTGTATTTAGAAATTAAGATATTTAATATATTAATACTGTTGTTCACGAAAGTTTAAAAGAAAAATCCACGGAAAATATAATTGTTAATGAGATTCAACGTGCTAGTCTGATGTTAAATATAATAATTATAAAATGGAAATTTCATTTCTAAAGTAACTGATGAAAATATTTATTAAACTGAAAAATGCCTTGAAAGAAGACTACTTCCTACGAGATACGCTCGCCAAACCTCGTACAGACACCGCAGACTCTAAAAATGCAGTAATTTGATCTGCGATTTTCTTTACAAAGGTTACGGAAGATTGAATTATAATTAAACAACCAGTGGCGATCTCCCTGTAATTGGGTGTTCTTTTATTTCCCTTCGAGTGAGGAATTTTAATACCGATTCAGCTGCTGATGAGAGATGAGACAGCCAACTCCTGTTTTCGGGATTTATTAAGTAAAATCAGTTAAACATTTGAAAACCGGCTTATGTGAAAGGAACTAAGTAAACAATGTCGCTACTAGTCGGAAGGTTTTAACAATAGCATAAGAAAATTATTTTAAATAAGATATTTTAAATGTGTCGGTTTAAATCTGACTTAATTTTAACCAAAGTTTTCTTTCCCTTTTTAATATTCAGGTGAAAATTTTATTTTTATTTGAAAGGAAATATTATTTGCGCTGTCTTAGAATTGGTAACAATAGTTAAAAAGACCATCTCGAAATGTGAAATAAATCTCGTGTAAATATTTTTTTTTAATTGAAACTGTTTGGCAAAATTATTATTTGGCCATCTTACGGGGCTAACGTAGAGGGCTCCCGCAGTTAAAAGTCACGTGACAATCGCGGTCTTAACCAATTACGACGCACAGCTTTTAACAAAGGAATTCTACTACTTTGTTTTAAGTGCTGTAAATACATTTTTCGTTGTGAATAAGTTATTTTAATTTTGTCAAATTGACATTACTTCACTATTTTTAATCAATTTGTAATACGACGAGAGCGTGGATACATCATTATGCTAATCTGTCGAATGTAAGTAATCCATTTTACTGTTTTAGTATGATTGATGTCTGATGTATTCATATGATTGTTTGTTTTGTATTCTTTAGGTAAACATAATTTATTTTAAATGAATTAATCTTTACATGCACTATTTATACTAAATGTTTTTCATTTTCAATATAAGCAGGAAAAGAAAAAATCATTAATAACATTCAATAATCATTAATTACATCAATATTATTTGCCTGAACATTAAGCTCGTGATATTACCCTGTGGTGTTTTTCGTTTTGGTTTCATTAAATGATTCATATATTTTTTATGTGTTCATCGAATGAATGTTATTTTCATTTATTTATTTGCAATTTATTTATTTATTTATTTTTCCTTTCAAGAAGGTTTTCTGTAGATGAGATTTTTGTTTTCTTCAGGGGTAAATACAAGGATTTTTTACGTTCTGCAACCTTCTGTTAAAATATTAAATTTTGTAACAAAAGATGAAATCTAAATTAAGTATTTATTAACGCTAAATTATATAAATCCTCCTGGTAAAGCTTTCTTTCAAGTGAATTTGTTTAGTTTACAAGCACATTGCCGATAACTTTTATTTTTGCAATAAAGTAGTTCGTAGCTCGGTAAAATTGTAATCTAGAAGATCTAGCAAATGTTTTAGTAGATAATAATATACGATTCTGGTGTAATTTTCCCAATAACTTAAAATTTTTCTACAGCTGTAAAATGTTTTTGTGATAAAATATCATTCTTAAGTAGTCTATGGTGTGTTTACAATGATTTCTAGCTGACAATTAGCTCAGTTTTTTTTTTCACTTTTGATAACTTATACCTATAGTTACAAATTATTTTACTTAATATACATAAAATTATGTCAGTGTTTTGAATTTTTTTATAAGATCTGAGAATCATAATTCTACTGCTTGGGAAAAAAATTTCGATGCGAGAATATTAATTTTTAGATATTCTTGTGTGCTAAAATTGTTTTACTTCCGTTTTTAACTATTATGCTGAAAAATAAATATCGAGCACATTTTTTAAATATATAGTTTTGTATTAAAGTTTTTAAAATTTTATATAATAAATAAAATATGTATCTGACGATCATGTATAATTTTCGTGCATAAATATTAATATTTAGTGTATAAAGATCCTGTTTGGGGGAAAAAAACCCTCTTATTTTCTCTTTTCTTTCAACGATCATGTTTTTTTTCAATAACTTAAAAGTGTACTACATCTTCGAAATTTTTATTATTTTTTTGTAATTTAAAATGTTTATATCTTTGAAATTGTTTAAATAATTATTAAGTAGTCGTGTTTAATTTTGCGCTATTTACAATGTTTATTTATAGGATTAAAATGTCCAGTCGATTGTTTCCCCATTTTTGACTACATTATTATCTCCTTACAAATTATTTTGTTTGATATACTTAAAATGATGCTAGGGATTGAACTTTTTATGAGATTTTACAACCATACTTTTACTGCTTGAGAAATCTTCTGGTTAAAAGATTCTAATTTTTAGATGTTTATAGTGTGCTAAAATTGTTTTATTTTGGTCTTTAACTCTTATGCCCAGAAGTAAGTATTTGAACACATGAAATTATTTTTAAGTACTTATTTTTATACCAAAGCTGTTTAGATTATACATTAAATTGAATATGTGTATGATGACCGTGAATAATTTTCGTGCACACATATTGATATTTAAAGTATAAAATGCTCATTTGAAAAAAAAAAAAATTCTCACTTTTTATCTGTTTTTGACAATTGCATTTTTTAATAACATAAATTTGTGTTAAAGCTTTGAAATTTTTATATGTTAAATAAATCTTTCTTAAATAGTCAGTCTTCAATTTACGTTTATTTACAATAATTATTTCTAGAGTATAAAAAGCTGAGTTGAGTTTTTTACTTTTGACAACATTATGTCTGTTTATAAATTATTTTATTCGATATTCTTAAAATTATGCCAGTGGTTTCGAATGTTTGTAATATTTTACAATTATAATTCAGGGGTCTCCTGGAAAAAATTTTCGTTCTTTTTTAATTTTTAGGTATTTTGTGTGTGAAAATTGTTTTATTTTTGTTTTTAACTATTCGACCCAGAAGTAAATATTAAACACATTTAATTATTTTTAAATACTTATTTTTAGACTAAAGTTTTCAAAATTTTAAATAATTTAGAAGAATTTTTTTTTCAAAATTTTAATCTTTTTACAAAAAGATTAAGTAAAATATGTTTTTGGTGACCATGTTCATGCGGATATATTAATATTTAGTAAATAAAGATCCTGTTTGAAAAAAAAAAATCTTACTTATTTTTCTCTTTTCTTTCGACAATCATTTTCTTTCTTTTTTTTTCAATAACTTAAAATTGTGTTACAGCTTTGAAATTGTATGTGTTAATTAAATCATTCTTAAGTAGGTTTGTGAATTTGGCCTGTCTAAAATAATTATTTTTAGGCCATAAAAAGCTCAGTTGATTCTTTTTCACTTTTTACAACATTATAGCTGTTTACAAATGATTTTATTTAATAAACTTAAATTTATGCTAGTGTTTTGGAATTTTTATAAGATGATTGATATCATGATTGCCGCTGCTTGATAAAATAACGAATTTTATTGAATTAGAGAATGGTTTTGATGAGATAGTAATTTAAAGCCGGGAGAATAATCTATTTTGTCAATTGATTTACGTAGTTCAGCTGAGACCGGGAACGTCACGTGACTGCTCTAAATTGGATTTCTTTCTTTTTTAATATTGACGTATAAATACATTTTTTATAATGTAATTTTTCTCATTTCTTACCTTTAACACGTGATAATTCAATTATTATTTCAATTATTTTTTTTTTTTTTTTTTTTGCTATTTTCAATAGTCACGTGTAATTACATTTTTTATTCAAAAGGAAATATTATTCTTTGGATTGTTTTATAATTTGGCAACAGTTTAATGACCTTTTCTAAATCCGAAATAAATCTCTCTTTAATAATGGAAATTTGAATAAAAAATTGAAAAAAAAAAAAAAACCTCTCAAAAAATTAGTCAAATTAAAAACACAAGTTCACTCTACACACTGCAAAGTTGTCAAGTATATCGCTACAAAAGATGAATAAATTCCTATGCACAGTTTTTTCCCCTATAAAACTTTTTGTAGCGAACTATTTTGACCGACTTCAATATTAACCCTAGAACTACCGAAAATTTTACTCAAGTTTTATAAAAATATTACACATCAGAATTCTTATTTAAAACTATTGAACTTATTTACTTAACTCATTATTGTCTGGTTTAGATATTTAGTTTATTTTAAAGAAATTTCTGGTTAGAATAAATATTTCGAATGTACCCATCGGGCCCATTGGACCCGTCTGGTAGACGGAGGGTTAAATAGCTCTTAAAATAATTCTTATAGGATAACTCCAGGATAGATGGCTATAGGGGAGAGATGGGCAGTCTAAATATTTCCAAAACTTGATCATAGTTTCAACATAAACTTTTTCGTAGGAAATAGTTCATCATTGCGACGCGACGTTCAGTTGTGTTTTTCGATTATAAAAAGTAAGTGTAATCTTAATGGTTATTTAATTTGGTGGTTGAATATTTTTTTTTGACTTATGTATCTGAATGTTTCGCAGTACGTTCGTTACATATTCCTTTTACTATATGGGATTTTAAGACACGCATATAATCTAATCTTTACTTCTAAGCCTAAAACAAAGACGTTCAATGGCTATTGATGCTTTAAATTGGGCGACTATCAGTCCTTCAATTTGAGGAGAGATGGCCACATGAAATCGATGGAGAGATGGCCACCTTTAGTTACTATTTCAAAATTATAGGAAGTGAGGATTTTAACTATATATAATTAAATTTAAAATAAATATATAAAGTTTATGTTTATAATCATATTAGTTGATATAATTGCTTAAATTTTAACTAATATAAATATTTAAATAATAATAATAATATAATAAGACCTAACGATGTATTTTTTTTCAGAAAATACTGCAAAACGTCGGAAACTTTCATCCCAGAAACTGATAAAGTTGATAAATAAACTAAATTAACGTAATAAACCTCAAATTAACACGAGAAAAAAAAAAACGACACTTCCAGAAGCGAAGAAAACTAAATACATTTTAAATTATCAGACTCTATACATTCCGAATGAATAGAATTGGATTAGGATCACTGTGTTGGTTGTGCAGAACAGTATAATATCACAACCAAAAATTATGTCTGGATACAATGCATAGGGTACCTGAAGTGGTTCCATGAAACGTGTACAAATTATCAAGACCTTTGCCAAACACGTGGAAAGATTTTACGAAAAGTGAAGTATTGAAATTATACTTCAACTTTTGTTTATTCGAGTTTTATTTATTCCTTTTCCATCCTATAACTGCATCTTTACAAATTGCTATATGTTTTTCATGATTAACTGTATGAAATGTGTTATTTTTTTGTTATTTAACTTCACTTTTTCTTTCTTGTATTGGATGGCCATCTCTCCTCGGCTTTAAGGAGAGATGGCCATTTGCCATTTTAATTTCAATTTTGTTTCCCACTTTTGGTTCTCAATATTTAATTAGTTTTTGTCCAAAATATGATGAGTATACGTATAGAAATTTTAAATATGTGTAAATATTTCTTATATTTGCATTCTACGAATTTTTATTTCAATCTTTAAAAACTATGGACATCTATCCTAGGGTTATCCTATTTAAAAACTGTCTGCTTCAGCGGCCTTATGGAACATTTCTCTATATTACAACCAATTTTCCTATTTTTTGTATGCGATAATTTTCATAATATTTGATCACAAAAAAATCATTTACGGCATTAGTTAGTCTTTTAGAAGAGATACTATAACCATTATTTTCTGAACCATCATTTCATATTATGCCCATAAGTATGTAATTTTTTTCTGTATTCATTTCTTGATAGTCATGACATCGCCTTTATACACAAAATTATATGATACATTGATTTGGGGTTAAGTATTGTCTTTTAAAGTTAATAATTAAGGATTTGGTAAACAAACAACCAAAAAAGCTATTAAGGGGTCTCAGGATTCTTATTGCTTTAAAATTTTCGAAATTTAAAAATTTTTTTAGATGTTAAACTCCTATATTGTCTGAACATTTTGATATAATTGTTTCCTTGAAATTCCCATTGGAACAGAAGTTATGGCTTTTAGAATTATACCCGCTCTATAACTGAAGTGTCTTTTCGGATATGTTGGAGTTATTTTTCTCCAAATGACGTTTTAGGTAGCTTTCATTACCAAAAGCTACCTATTGCAGCCGTTCGGAAGAAAGCGATTTCAAAAAATTTTGGTATATTTTCATCGATCATGACCCCCAGACCCCGAAACCACCCTCCGTTCAAAAGTTGATATATATATATATATATATATATATATATATATATATATATATCTGATCTTTGTCACACTGTAACTCTCGTATTTATGAACCGATTTGGATGAAATTTAGTGTATAAATAGTACATACCAATGTTTTGACCGAGTTCGTTGGCCAGCTTCATCCGCCATCTTGTTTCAAAATGGCGGCCATTTAAAATTTTTAAAAAAATTTTTAATTTGAAATGTGGTACCAAAAAATTTAAAATTAAAAAATATTTTTTTCTTATATATTTCACCTTGATACAAAGATTCCGGAGCAGTTTTTGTTCCGTTTATATCTTAAAAAATGGCTGAGTTATAGCACTTTGAATTTCTAGCGTGGCTGACATTTTGGAACGACCTGCTTTTTGTCACGCGATAACAGGCGTATTTATGAACCGATTTGGATGTAACTTGGTGTATACATAGTGCATACCAATGTCTCGACTGAATTCGTTGGCCAGCTTCATCCGCCATCTTGTTTCAAAATGGCGGCCATTTAAATTTTTTTAAAAAATTTAAAATTTGAAATGTAGTACCAAAAAATTGAAAATTAAAAAATATTTTTTTTTTATGTATTTGACCTTGATACAAAGATTCCGGAGCAGTTTTTGTTTCGTTTATATCTTAAAAAATGGCTGAGTTATAGCACTTTGAATTTCTAGCGTGGCTGACATTTTGGAACGACCTGATTTTTGTCACGCGATAACAGGCGTATTTATGAACCGATTTGGATGTAACTTGGTGTATACATAGTGCATACCAATGTCTCGACCGAATTCGTTGGCCAGCTTCATCCGCCATCTTGTTTCAAAATGGCGGCCATTTAAATTTTTTTTTAAAAATTTAAAATTTGAAATGTAGTACCAAAAAATTGAAAATTAAAAAATATTTTTTCTTATGTATTTGACCTTGATACAAAGATTCCGGAGCAGTTTTTGTTTCGCTTATATCTTAAAAAATGGCTGAGTTATAGCACTTTGAATTTCTAGCGTGGCTGACATTTTGAAATGACCTGATTTTTGTTTCGCGATAACAGGCGTATTTATGAACCGATTTGGATGTACCTTGGTGTATACATAGTACATACCAATGTCTCGACCGAGTTCGTTCACCAGCTTCATCAGCCATCTTGTTTCAAAATGGTGGCCATTTAAAAAAATTTAAATTTTAAATGAGGTACCAAGAAATTGGAAAATGAAAAGATTTTTTTTTGTATGTGTTTGACCTTAATACAAAGATTCCGGAACAGATTTTGTTTCGTCTATATCTAGAAAAATGGCTGAGTTATAGCATTTTGAATTTCTATTGTGACTGACATTTTGAAAAGACCTAATTTTTGTCACGCAATAACAGGCGTATTTATGAACCGATTTGGATGTAACTTGGTGTGTACATAGTACATACCAATGTCTAGACCGAGTTCGTTGGCCAGCTACATTCGCCATCTTGTTTGAAAAGGGCTGCCATTAAAAAACAATTTTAAATTTAAAATTTAAAATGAAGTATCAAAAAATTGGAAAATGAAAAAGATTTTTTTTTATGTGTGTGACCTTGATACAAAGATTCGCAGCAGTTTTTGTTTCGTCTATATCTTAAAAAATGGTTGAATTATAGCACTTTGAATTTTTAGTATGTCTGACGTTTTGAAACGATCTGTTATTTGTCACGCGATAACACGTGTATTTATTAACCTATTTCGATGTAAGAAGGCATGTGGATAGTATATAGCAATGTCTTGCCCAAGTTCGCAGGCCAGCTTTATCTGCCATCTTGTTTCTAAATGGCCGCCAGTAAAAAAAAAATATATATATTTAATGTAAGGTGCAACAAAATTAGAAATTGAAAAATGTTTCTTTTTTAAGTATTTGACCTTGATATATGGATTCTGGAGTATTTTTTGTTTTGTCTTTATCTTAAAAAATGGTATAGATTGTTCAGTTTGAATTTCTAATGCGGGTGACATTTTGAAAAATCTGATTTTTTGCCTGCGACAGCACTCGTATATATCAACCGATTCCGATGTGAGTGAGCATGTGCACAGGAATTACTAAGGTCTCGACCAAGTTCACTGGTTAGCCTCATCCACTTGTCTTAAAATGGCAGGCACTTTAAGATATCACCGAATTTGGCAACCAAATATAAGTTATTTTAAATAAAAGCAGCTTGGATAAAGCTGACTAATTTCACGAAATTCTCATTCATAATGATTTAGTATTAATAAAAATTAGTATTGAATCTCCTATAATCGGTTTGCACTCAATTGAGCTTTGTGCGTTTGAATAATATAAGCTGGCTTTTTAAAAATTTGGAATATGAAAGCTACCTCTTCCTCCCGGCAAAGGCCGGAAGGACTTTTTGGGCATAATGAGCACGATATCTCAAAAACCTCTGAATTGTTTTTCATGAAATTTTCAAAACATGTGTTTCATGTTAGTCGATCTGTATAAACTGAACCTAAAATGTCCTTTTTATTGTTGAAAAAAATATTTTTTAACTGATTATACGGTTGAAATTTCCTTAATTTTGCATTAGCTAAATACAAATTTGTATTAAAAATAGAAAAATGCTTTAAATACAAATTTATCTAAGTTCAGGGTAATTACTACAATCTGAAGTATAAATAGGCACCAACATTTTCATTCTAGTTGCAAAATTTATTTTGTAATCGTGCGCGTAATCTGTTATGCCGAATTTCTGCTCTTCAAATGTCTGACATTTTGGAGCCCCCTATAAATGTTAATCCTGCATCTTGCAATTTTTTAAATACATGAAATGAAAGAACGTATATCTTTCATCCCAAATAAAATTGTGTTTTAAAATCATATACATTTTAAGATATTAAATGTTGAAAGTGATCTTTTTTTTTTCATTTTTTTTTTCCAATTTTAAAACTTTTGAGACCCCTTAAATCTGATGTTTACTATTAACTCCAATCCAGGTGGCACTTCCCACAGATAAAGTGTACGTATTACGTATTATTTACTCGTTAGATTAAGCCCTACTATTGCAGGTAGACAGTGGTAAGTGTAGAGGAAAATCTTTCTCCCTACCGAGGAAAATCACTGTGCTGGCTGGCACTTTCCACAGATAGAGTGCACAGAGAATTTGAATATCCATCGCAGCTAATTTTTAACACAAATTTTAAGAGTCGGGCTAATTTTTAACATTTAAAATTAATAACTAAGGATTTGGCAAACAAACAGCAAAAAAATCTATAGATAAAAAATTAAAAAGCTTAAAATTTCAATATTCAGTTATACAATTTATTAAAGTGCAGTGATTTTCAGAAATTAGAAGTGCTTGAAATGAAACGGTGTATGTATTACTTTTATTTTCGGGCCAGAGTATGCCCCACTACTGTAGGCAGACAGTGGTAAGTCTGGAGGCACATCTTCCTCCCTACCACGGAAAATCATCATGCTGGCTGGCACTTTCCACAGATAGAGTGCACACCAAAAAATCTATACATACAAAAAAAAAAAAAAAAAAAAAAGAAACTGAAAATTTCTATATTCAGTTACCCAGTTTATTAAAATGCAGTAATTTTCAGAAATTAGACGTTCTTGAAATGAAACGGTGTATGAATTACTTTATTTTCGGGTCAGAGTAGTCCACACTACTGTAGGTAGACAGTGGTAAGTCTGGAGGCACACCTTCCTCCATACTACTCAAAATCACTATGCTGGCTGGCACTTTCCACAGATAGAATGCACAGGGAATTTGAATATCCATCGCAGCTAATTTTTAACATAATTTTTAAGCGTCGGACTAATTTTTAACTTTTAAAATTACTAACTAAGGATTTGGTAAACAAACAACCAAAAATTCTATAGATAAAAAATTAAAAAGCTTAAAATTTCAATATTCAGTTATACAATTTATTTATTAAAGTGTAGCGATTTTCAGAAATCATAAGTGCTTGAAATGAAACGGTGTATGCATTACTTACTATTTTCTGGTCAGAGTAGGCCCCACTACTGTAGGCAGTGGTAAGTGTGGAGGCGCATCTTTCTCCGTACCACGGAAAATCCCCATGCTGACTGGCACTTCCCACAGATAAAGTGTACAGTGAATTTGTGTATCCATCGCAGTTGCAATTGTCTCCTTTAGATCCACCGTTGCCAGAAGCCCAAACGTAGATGACGCCTTTTCCATCACGACCCTTGAAAACATAAAATCAAACGTTAAAATTTCGTTCGTTTGTGTTTTACGTCACCCCAACAATTGTAAACTCCAACTGTTTTTATGAAAAAAAAAAAAAAACCCGTTCTGTTTACAAATTTTTTTACAGTGCTTTTTTACAATTTCAAAAAAAAAAAAAAAAAAAAAAAAAAAAATGCAATTTAACAAATTACAACGACCATTTGGAAAATGAGTTTTTCAAAGACTAAAATTTAAGACAAGAAAAATAGCACGGAGTTAGTTGATCATACATTACGTACGCCATGAATTAAGCATTAATAGTGTTATGACACGTAAAAATTGCAAGCGACGAAAATCGCCTGCGACTCGTATGTATTATCCACCTGAAACTTACGTATTATCCAAGCATTTCATTGGCTGTTCGGGAAAAGGCTTTTCCATCGTCAGATTTCCAAGAAATCTGACGGCCAATTTTAAATGAAATTTCATTCTTAAACTTCTAAACATCCCACAATATTACCTTTTATATCGTCGTATAGAGAAAAAAATGTACTTTTAAATGCAATTTGTTTGAAAGCTGTATCTCAGTTTGTTTCTGAGTTAATAATTTTTTTTGTAGTTTTTATTACTTTTTTGTCATAGTGGCAACACTCTGTTGTCCATCTCTGTTGAAAGTAAAGGGGAATACAGATTACTGTATAGACCAATCAGAAAACGAATAAAATGCGGATTAAACCAATAAAAACCTTCAGATATGCTTTTGATTTCCTACCCTGACAAGAACAATAACCATTTTTCCAAATGGTTAAAAAAGAAATTTCTTTTCAAAGAATTGTATTATTCATTTAATAATTATATAAACTCTTTAATCAAAGAAAAAAAAAAAAAAGATTTAAAGAAGTAAAAATTCCGTTAATTCCAGTTTTTTACTTTCTTCTATCTTGACAAGAAGAAAGTATTGGTTTCATGAAAATTTTCGAATTCCAGTTTTCGACGGATTTATACGTTTTAGGGGTCAGAGATTCCAAAAAACATGTTTTTACAAAATGTCTGTCTGTGAGTCTGTCTGTCCGTCCGTCTGTCTGTCTGTATGTGACACAAATTTTGTGGGCGCTCTATCTCAAGAACTAATGCACGGAATTTAATAAAAAATTATATTCAGGTATTCCCTGATATAGATTGGTTCTGATTAGTTTTTGGTGTAAATCGCCCTGCAGGTGGCGCTGCTATGTAGCATTTTTCAGGATTTCCGCAAAAGCTCTATCTCAAGAACTAATGCACGGATTTTTATAAAACTTCAGATTCCGTTAATCCTTGATATGAATTGGTGCTGGTAACGTTTTGGTGCAAATCGCCCAACAGATGGCGCTGCTATGCTGCATTTTGAAGCATTTACACGATTTTCGTAATAGCTCAATCTCAAGAAATAATGCACGGATTTTCATCAAACTTCAGATTCAGTTAGTGCTTGCCATGAATTGACGTTTTGCCTCTTGTGGTGTAAATCGCTCAACAGGTGGCGCTGCTATGCTGCATTTTTTGAGATTTCCGCAATAGCTCTATCTCAAGAACTAATACTTGGGTTTTCAACAAACTTCAGATTCAGGTATACCTGGATATGAATTAGTGCTGTTTATGTTTTGGTGTAAATCGCTCAACAGGTGGCGCTGCTATGCAGCATTTTTCACGATTTCCACAATAGCTCAATGTCCAGAACTAATGCACGGATTTTCATCAAACTTTAGATTCAGTTAGTCCTTGACATGGAATGATGTTTTGTACCTTTTCGTTTAAATCGCTCAACAGGTGGCGCTGCTGTGCTGCATTTTTTGTGATTTCCACAATAGCTCTAGCTCCAGAACTAATGCACCGATTTTCATCAAACTTCAGATTCCGGTATACCTTAATATGAATTAATGCTGTTTGTGTTTTGGTGCAAATCGCCCAACAGGTGGCGCTGCTATGCTGAATTTTTCAGAATTTCCCCTACAGCTCTATCTCAATAACTAATGCACGAATTTTCATCAAACTTCGAATTCAGGTATACTTTGATACGAATTGGTTTTAAATTGATGTAATTTCTTATACTATTTAAATGATTTAATTGACGTGATTTATATAGAAGAAAGTTTTGTGATGGCCACAACATACTAGTTTTTTATTGTTTACGTCATAAAAGTTTTCAATGATTGCGAGCATTGCTGTTTGGTTTTCCATACAACAATCTTAGAAACAAAACCGTATAAAGAAAGAAGAAAATCGCTGGGTGGCGAATTTCTCACCGATCACATTGGTACTGCATCACTTGATAATTATCGTTGGAAATGAATCTTTTTAAAGGTGTTTATTTATTTATTTTTTTTGTTCGTGTTGAATTTCTTAAAAAGTACGGAACCAATTTTGACGAAATTTAAATAGGACTAAGTCGAGAGAATCCTCTTAAAAAAGAAAAAAAAATCGTGAATTGGTCGCGTAGTTTCGGGTAATCGTTGAATACACACACACACAAAAAAAAAAAAAAAAATACATGTGATTCGAGTTGATAGCTTCCTTCTTTTTCATAAAGTCTTTTAAAAATAAATTAGGAAGATCTGAATGTTAAAGAAAAAACAAAAACAAAAACAAATATTTATATTGGGTGTATAAATATAAATTCACTATTTGTTGGAGTAAAAAAAAAAAAAAACACACAGGAAACACTTATTTCCTGTCAAAATGAAAGAAAGGCCTATTCACTTTATATTTCATATGAAAATACATTATTTGTCATCTGTCAAACTCTGAAAAAAAATTTCGTTAAAAAATGTAAAAGTACAGGCTGCAAGTTGCCGGAACACACCTGTGATAGGCAGAAATGTTTTTGCTGTTTGAAGAAATTTCCGTCTTTTAACTGATGACTATTAGGAAAGTTTGTGGCTTAGCCTTGTGAATGTTTCGTGTTTTAACGAAAAAAGAACATACCTAAAAATTCCGTTTGTAACACGAAAAATACCAAGCAGCATATATACCGAAAAACACCTGCCATTTGGCAAAAGTGCAGCTTTTGATTGAAAGATTTTCAACTAATTTTTATGTTAGATTAGGGTTTTTTTTTTTTTTTTTTTGTTTTATGAGGGATATGAGCAAAACAAAGCGGGAATTTTCGTGATTTAACGAAACAAGGATATAAACCCAGGCTTCCAAGGCAACAGAATGTTGGCTAAAACCAGTTCTTTAACACTATTTCTACCGGTGTCAAATGACACCTTTTAAAAGATTTCGATTTATGGTTTTTCTTTGTAATTTTTAGATTGAAACAATTACAAATAATTTTTAATACATTGAAGGCTTTTTTATGATTATTACATTCAAAAACTTCGAACAAAAAAAATATAAATCAAAACTTTAAAAAGGTGTCGCTTGACACCGGTTGAAATAGTGTTAATATTGATAACTCTAAATAGGTTTTTTACATTTAATATATATATATATATATATATGTCCACTAATAATACCAAAAATCAATTTATTTGAAAAATAACAACATTGTACTCAAAACCAGTGGCGTGGCCAGGATTTCGTTTCGGCAGGGACCAGAAAATTTCCTTCAGGTTATATATATAGTAAAACTTCTCAAAATGAAATCATAAATGATGGTGAAATTTTCGTTTTACACAGGTTTTCGTGTTAGCAGGAATAATTGTATAGTATTCTTTTCAATAGTATTATAGAACATTTCCGTTTAAGACAGAATTCCGTTATAGGCAGGTTTAATTTTTACAAGTTTTGTGTATTTTTAGGTGCGTTTGTAAATATATAAATACGTAGCACCTATAGTGGTCGTTCAGTCCGTCTGTCCGTCCGTCCACATATAACAGAACAAAAACTACCCAACCGAATGGTCTGAAATTTTAAATATATAATTGTTGCAACATTTTGTCGAGTCATTTCAAATTTTATGGAAATCGGATGTATAGTTTAATTACAGGAACAGTCAAAATTTTACGTTACATGACGTCCAATGGGAAAAAATTATTTCATGTGCATTTTAATGATGTTACAGTCTTTCAAACAGAATGAAATTTATATGCACTTATGAAGTGCACTAAAATATACATTCAGTACAATATGCGGTGCAAAAAATATTTATAAAACTAGTTATAGTACGAACGCACCTCATTTGTCACGTTTGACGTGCAATTTCCAACTTGTTATAAGTATACTTATTTACGTTATATGAATAGTAAAATCTGTAAAAATAGTAATTATCTATAACAGTATCCTGCCTTAAACGGAAGTGCTACATGATCTTCAGTAGAATTGCCATACATTTAAATTTGCTAAAAACCTGTCTGAAAGGGGATTTTCACCGATCTTCAGTGAAACACAGTAAAACTTGTGAAAGCGGAATCTTTCTATAACGGAATCTTGTCTCAAACGGAAGAGTTTCACGATCCCTACGAAAAGGGAATAGATCTTCTTGAGGTATTGTATCTTAGAAGTATAATTAATTACACTTCTTTAAACGATACCATATTTGATATTATTAAGCCATTATGATACCATATTTTTGGTACCATATCTAATAGTTGCTTCCGCTATCTGGACGTCTTTAAGGAAGTTAAATTTTTTGTAACAAATTTATTTGTGATGGATTAGCCCTCTTTTGGAAGTATTAGGTTGTGTAAGTAATGGTGGTTTCTGTTATTGTACTTCCGTACCAATTTATTTTAGTTGGTTAGTTGGTTCGAAACAGTTTTAGAGCATTCTCCAAGTTCAGCAGTAAGCTTTGGACTTTGGTATGTGGATTAGCTTCAATTTACGCTTTCGATTTCTCATTGTTAAAGACAAAATGTCCCCCAAAACTTTCTCCATACACAAAATTCTTATTGCCACTATGACATTTCTTGAAGCAATGTTAAACCGGGCATTCGAAAGTAGTAAATGGGGTCAAAGGTAATGTTGAATCCAGACATTTTTTTCTGGGTGGGATTTCTGCGGCTCTGGATTTCACTTTGAAGTTCCGTGGAGGGATAGCATTTTTTAAACCATTAATAAGCATAAAATCCAAAAAATTTCTGCTTGCACCCTTAAACAACTTGACATGAGGATCAATAACCTCATCTCTGTATATTTCTGCATTCACAGTTGCACTGGTAAAAATGTATAGGTCAGTGTGGCCATTCAAAATAATGCCCGCCCATACCATGATTCCACGACCTTTGTATCGATGCCTTTCACGGACGGTTGCAGCCTTATTGTGTGCGTTTTTCCCCTTTCATATGGTAACATGTCTGCAATAACTTTCGAAACAAATTCAGAATTTATCGGTAAAGAGAACTCGGCTCCAGTCCGTGGTACTCCAATAACGATAATCTCTGCACCACTTTAACCGGGCGCGTTTAGCTGCCGGAGTTAGTGGAATACAAATCATGGATTTCCTTGCATACAGCCCTTTTTTATGCAGACTTTCACTACCAGTAAATCTGGATAGTCGAGTTCTTGTTGCTGCTGCGAACTCCCTTAGAATTTGAACTGACGTCAGTTGCCTGTTTGTTTTAGCAATCGTTGCCAAATAACGATTCCGAGAGTCTATTGTGGCACGTTTTTTATCTTGATCTTGTTATCTGTGCACATTACCGGTATCTTTAAAAGGTTTTAAGATTCTTGGCATGACGCTTTAGCTATTTTTAAGTCTGTACAGTCTCCTGAGAGTGTCTGTCCTGCTTCCATTCTCCCTATCGCACGCCATTCATCACAATCGGCCAAATGTCTTCTGAACGACATATTCCACCTACTGCAAGCGAAAATTTTCCCAACTACACGTACAATTCTTGAAATTAGAGTCCAAATCACTCACTGCACTCCTTTACACACATGAACCAAAACAACGGGCTGAAAAATTTGCATATTTTTCTGTAGCGAAGGTTAATCCCATTGAACTACGTGATAACGTTGACAATGAGTTACCAACCAATCACCTTTCATTGAAATTCCCTTAATATCACCTTTTTATTGCCGTTTCTTTAATCTTTCTCGCCAGTGTATTTTGAAAGTGTTAACAAATGACCAGTCCAAAAATAAAGTTACTTTTATTAATTGCAGACATCAGATTTAAAGTAATTGATAATATTGTCCATTACAAAGTGAACAAAGATAGGGGTCACGAAACTCAATCAATGTGCCGTTATTGCATTCGTGTAAACTTCTCTTTTCTCATAAGTGTCGGCAACAGTTGGTCCCATCGAAGTCCAAGATCAAGAAGTATTACATTTAATCTAGTTACAGTAAATTTGTGTAAACGGAATAGCAGGTATACTTGCATAGTTACCCTTCCGCCTCGGGACATTGAAATGTTTCCGTTTATGGGAGGATTCCGTGTTCACAGAACACTTGCGAAGAAGGAATCACAATTGGATCAAGTTCCATTTGAGATAGGTTTCAAACGTTAGCAAGCGTAAATATATAGTGTTGTTTTCGTCGAATTTTGAATGGTTTTCCTTTGAGGTAGGTCATCTTCACAGATTTTACCGTAATACATTTATGCTCTTCAGAGGTGTACTATAGAGTGAGTACGTTTTAGCAGTTTTAATGGATACTATGAAAACGAAAAGTGTTTATAACGGAAACCTGTCTAAAACGGAAAAGTTCATAGTCACATTGAAATACATACTTTTAAAATATACCTTCTAAGACGAACACCTGTCTAAAGCGGAATTTTTCAGAGGTTCTTTGTGTTTCCTTCTTAGCCGTTTTTATAGTTGTATCCATGATTCAGTAAACCAGTTCTTCGTTCGAGGGGGGGGTGGGGGTACGCCACTGCTTAAAACAATTTAAAATTTACTAAAAGCGATATTATTGCATTGCCCTCGTATGCCAGGAGTTTACAGCCTTATGAAATCGCTAAAGGTTACTATTTACAATCAACCTTTTTAATTCTAATCATTTCAATGGTTTAAGCACGTAGTTTGATTTCATGTCTTAATTCTTTAGTGCGCAGCTTTACATATATGCAAACAACAGTGTTTTGAATTTAATAGATTTTTTTAATTCGTATATACCTAATTCACATCAGAAAATTAAAATAGCAATGTTTGCTCTAATTAATAACAGACATTCCGTATTTAAATAAAGCGAAATTAACCATTGAAACTTTCTGGTGTAAAGTCAGATTATCTGAACTACGTAATTTCTAGAACACATTCTATCATGAGAATTAAAGGGTTATAGGTTAAGTTTTATAAAATAAATAATTATATAAAATAAGGTATTTAGAGATATACCTATTAAAATATTTACTAATTTGTAATATTTTAGCGTAAAACAGCCACACGAGGTAGTTTTTGCATTTTACTTGTATTGCAGATGTGCAACGGAAGAAAAAATGGGCGTATTATATGAAAAATGTATCTCTGATTTTTTTTTCATTATTTTTCCTGCATAACAAACCTTTCAGAGAATCATATATAATTTTTTCGAAACAAAATAAAAAATCACGCATTTAAGAACACGCATTTGTCTTTTACTTATTGATTGATGAATGTTTTAATTCCGTTATGGAATAGAAGCTGGAAACAAATGCTGAGCTATTTTTATTAATTTAAATACAATCGGATTTATCTTTGGTAAACGCCTGCACGCGACAGAGATAGATTTTTAAAAATCATGCTTGAAAATTAATTTAAAAACAATAAAAATTGAATAAATAGCGATGCAGTTTTCAAGCAAATTGTGATACAGTTTTAAACAAAATGCATGGGCAAGTACATTTTTTAACTTATTCGGCCGTATAAAAATTGAAAGCGTGCGATACTTAGAAGTTTAAAATTTTGCATTAAAAGTTAATCGTTTGCTGTTGCAATTGTAAAATGACATCAGCGTTATGCATGGACCGTTTTTTACTTTTCAATGGGGTTTTTCTTTTTGCAGTTTTTTTTTTGTGAGTATACTTTCACTTACGAAACCGGTCCCAAAAGTGAAAGTATCCTCATAAAAAAAAAAATCCTGTTGGAGAAATCGTAAAAGTAGAAAACCGGCCTTTCTTGGAGATACATTAGCTATCCAGTGAAAAAAAGAAAATAAAGCATTTAAAAATAGTTAAATGCAAACGAGACATTTTAAAAGATTTCTCCCGCAGGATTAAAAATAGCGAGATAATGTTTTCGAGTGAATGAAGTAGCCTCTTAGCCCCTTAACTCTTTATCTAAAGCATTATGATCTACTGCAATTTTTTTCATGTACTTTTTTTCCCCCAGTTACTACAATGAAAAGCAAAGGATAACCATAAGAAAATACTCACCCGTGAGAAACTTAATTTCTTAGAGTTAATTAATTAAAGTTGTACTCTAAAGTACCGTCAGTACACTATGACTAAAATATCGTAACAGAAAACCCACAGGGTATTTCAAATTGTACCAGAATTGTAATAAAATATTTTCGATTTAATAAGTTATGTGAAATATAGCCTTTTTCTTATTTACACATAATTTTTTTGGCAAATTCCGGTGCCAATCATTTATTTCAGTACTTTAGCATTGAAAATACTTTGAATCTGAAAGGGTTACAAAACTATTTATTTTTTAGGTTTCGATCTTGTTAGTAGTCCTTTAGTTATGCGGCGTCTATATTACAGGAACAACATGTTCTCTCGCATCTCCACATATGCAATATATGAATTTATGTATGCCATTTCTAGCATAGCAAAAAAGAGCCGGTGCCACAACTTTTTCGATTTCCTATAAAAAAAAAATAATAATAATGAAAAAGAAAAGAAATACTAGGAAAATTATTACTACACTACATTTTAGTAATTACATTTTAAATCAGTTGAAAACGATGGATAACTACACAGGCGAAACATAAACAAGAAGTTTTTCTCCGACACCCAGTGTACTGACGGTACTTATAAGTACCACCGAGTAATTCAACTTTTAAATCAAATATGTACACCGTTCACCTAAAATACCTAGTCAAATTGAAGATCATAGATGATCATACTAATATCATAATGAACGCATAAAAAAATCCAACTCTTATCTTATATCCTTTACTGTGTTTGCAGCAATAAAAAGACGAGCGTGACAAACTGTACAAAATGTCGGCACAAAACACATCGACTGTTTCAAAGATTGCCTCCTTCCTCGCTAAAATAATAAACCTAGAACTACTGCTGCCATGTATCAGGATAAAGTGGAGCTAAAAGAGTGTTTTTGCAAAGTACCATTAGGTTATTAGTAATATTCACTATGGGATGAAAGTTTAAAGTGAGTGGTACTTATAAGTACCGTCAGTAGATAAAGGGTTAAGCACCACGACGTACCTGCATACTACATGAACTCTTCTATTTGAAATACCAGTACGAATATGCGTACGTTCACATTTTAAGTCCAGACTGCGAGGTTCTAAGTATGTTTTTTTGAATCGCTAATTGCTATTGTGATTGGTTTTGTACGGGCTTTATAACAATGATTGTTTTTGCACCCAGTAGATGGCGTTAAGTGTAAAATATATATATATATATATATATATATATATATATATTTCCCACTTCTTTGTTTCTTTCTTCGTCGTTTATTTGTTTATGAGTTGGTCATTTTGTTGAGTTGTCTTACGTAAACTGTAGCATTTCGCTGTCGGTTTTATGCTTGCTTGTATCTCTACGCTTTATTGTAACGTAACAATACTTCGAAAAACTTACGATCTTTACACATGCACTAGTTGTTTACTACGAACATTATTTCTGTTTGTATAATATAAATACACCTTCATCTCCTCACATTCCATGTAATTAAATATTTCACATGTAATTAAAAATAATGACATTAATCCTTTATCTACTGACGGTGGTACTTCTAAGTACCATTAAAATAACTTGTTATAAAATTCCTTTAATACATCGATTAGTAGTAATACAGTTTAGAATGAGTTATAGATGCATTACTTTATCTTGTTCCAAAAGCATTATGGGTTACACAAAACAAAAATATTTTTAAAAGAATGATTTCTTTTGCCTTTGCATCTTTTCACTTTCGGGGGGAAGGGGATTTTTCAATTCGGAAATATTTCTATATTTCTATTGTAAGAACATTATATTTGTACATTTCCTAATTCTACAAAATACTAAGAAAAATATTTAAAATAAAAGTTTTGAGTGGGGGTTATCAATATTGCACAAAATCCCTATAAATTCAAATTTAATGAATCCTTCTAGCCTTCTAAAACCCTTCTAAAATTTATTGAATGATTGTGTAAATCTTCTAATGTAGTTTTAAAAATTCACGAAAAATGCTTTAGAAGATAAAATTTTCGTGAATTCATAATTCAGTATATAAAGGGTTAAACTAATTTTGACGATATTTGGTATTCAGCATACTATCACTGAAATGAATAAGGTGCTAAAGCGGACCGTGGACCTTTATTTCAGCAAATGTCGACCACAAAATCGACATTTCTTTTTGCGTGTACAGTCGGACCTCGTTATCCCGACACCCTGTTTTCACGTCACTCCGCTTATCACGTCAATTTTTCAAAGCCCCGATTTTCTGTATATGATTTTAATGTAAATAAACTCCGGATTTCATGTCGTTGAATAATTTCCAACTCCGGATATCCCGACGGTTTAGAAAATTGTTCATTTTTCATAATCCATCTTATAAGCACGGAAATTAAACGGTAAATAATGTCTCAGCCAAACTTTTCACAAAAGTGTCTAAAATACCCATAGTGCTTCAATTTTGCTTGAATCCTTTATCTGAATAAAGATACCCACACACTATGAATAACCCACTTAAGGTCCAGATAGATGTATCAGTCTAATCGCGGTCTTTTTGTTCTGGTCAGGCGGCGCTTTCTTGGGGTTACACGGCTTTTTTCATCCGACTAAAACCGAAACATTGCATTGCATTGGAACGATCAGAAATTATCATACACCCATTTGTGAAACAGCGAATATTGATTACAATTCATTGTATATTGAAAAAAGAATTGTAAGAAATACATCTAGGAATAAGCAAACCTTAATTCATCAATATTTCATGTAGCAATAAAAAAAAGTCATTATAAATCTGATTTTTATTCTTTTCAATTTTGTTTTTCTGTTTATTTTGTTTAATAATAATGTTTTACTGCTTAAAACTGTGAGAACAGTTATGAATTTAAAATCGTTTTAAATTAATTAAAAATACAGCTTTTTATAAACATATTTTTCTTCAACTCCGGTTACCGCGACTCTCCGCTTATGACGACACTTTCTTATGGTCATTAGGGTGTCGGGATAACGAGGTCCGACTGTATTATTATTCTCCAATTTCTACTTTGTCATTCGTCGAAAACCACATGCAGATGCGATTATTTTAAGCAAAGTTACAAGTGTTTTAATTTTGTTCACAAATAATTTTTTGCCCTTTTAACATACTTTAATCCTGTTTTTTCAATACTGATGTTTCAGCTTTCTTTTTAATTTTTGAAATGCTCTTTGCTACTTAATTTTTGATCAAAATTCATGAAATTGATTAGGAAGTATCCCGATATTGCTTAAAAAGAAACTGTGTATGCCTTTTAAAATTCGACCTCACTAAGAAAAATTAAATTTGATTTTTAACTTACTATAAGGCAGAATTTTCATGAAAATCGATATGCAATTCAGAAAAATATCTCTAAAAAAGTAACTATATTGGGATTAAAAAATAGATGCACAGGTTTGTTTGAATTAAAGTTTTAGGTAATTAAAATTCAAAATCGGGAAATATCTAAAAAATTAAGACGCAAGGAGCCTTTTAAAATTTCGTTTTAAAATTTTAAATTTTTCAAAAGATCTTAAAATTATAATAAGATTGGGAAGTTTTTTTAAGGTGTTCTATACACTTAAGGTGAAATGTATATTTGCACAAAGTTTCAAATCTCTATTATAAAAATTAAAAGAAATTTTTTTAAATGTCCACCGTCCCCTTAAGGAGTTAATAAATAATGTGAGAATAAGAATACTCACTTCTCTAATGCCTTTTTCCAGAGCTTCCAGGGCAAGCGTCTTCGGTCCATCTACAGTCATGCCATCGTCGTTGGGACCCCAAGATGCGCTGAACACGTCTATATGGTCTATCGCGTGCGCTAAGGATACCGATTCCACTGCATCATTCACCAGGCCATCGAGCATTCGGATGCCTGCAAAGTATACAACAAACTCCTTAAAACATAAAAAGCAATTTAACAAACTAGTAAATCTGCAGATCAGGAGCCTCAACGTCATCTTTGCAAGTCATTGTTTTTTTAAAACTCATTGCGTAATATTCATCTTCCTACAAATCGCTTTTTAAAGTTTTCAAATTACATAAATATTTATGAGCATACAAAATACTTCGTAAAGTTTCAGAAATTAAATGTGTTAAACAAGTGGTTAGACACTGATGTTCTGAAATTCTGATGAGCTGCTTATTCTGGTAACTTTTTAAATCACAAATTGCATTTCGTCAGGGGGGCTCTGCCCCCCTGAACCACCCGTAGTCTATTTAAATTTACATTCGTAATTTTTTATTGATTGTGCGGATTGTTATAGTATATCATAGATTTTTTTTACGCTGTAATTTATAAGGATAAGCATAAGTTTTTTTTTTTTTTTTTTATAAATTAATAAATTTAAAATTTAAAATAAAATCCTCATGTTAACCGTACGCAAACAATAAATCTTGAAGTGACGCCAAAAATGTAACCTTAAAATCCGCTACATCCGACCCAAACACAACTGCGTGCTTAAAAAAAGAAAGAAAGAAAAGAAAAATATTTTTAGTGATACAGTTTTAAATTCATAATACGATGAAATGCTACTTTAGAATGCTTAAATATAAGCAGATCATTTTCATTTTACAGAAAAAATGCACGGATGAAGTCAAAGAATTCGGTCCCTGTTCCACGTGCTTGTTTTGTTTCGGCCGAATGAGGGCATTTAAATCTGAGCGATAACGCACATCATATTGCAAACAGTTTTTACGGCATACTGCATCTCCATCTATCTCTTTCCTCCGTGAATAATAGTTAATTTTATTTTAGCCAAGATCTTTTTAATCCAACATCTTTTTTTTTTTTATAAATGACGTCTAATTCACCTGCTATTCGTACTTACTCAAAACCTTTCATCTTGTTATATTAAGAAATACTTGAGAGTTTTCTTTTTATTCCCAATATGTCGCCATATTAATTTTTTTATTCTTAATTTTTTTTCATTTTCCTGTTTCACGTCAAAATCTTTCAATTGAAAATTGTTTAAGAGAAAATATTATTCAGGGTTTTGATTTTCTTGGCAACGATTAAAGAAACATTGATAAATTTTATGAAAAAATGTCACATTATTCTTTATGAAAATAATGAACTTTTGTATTTTTAAGCAAAATATTTGAATAAAATAAATAAAATACTACCTATTTTTATTTCTGGGGCTAAAATCCATCTATATTCAAAAATACAAATGCATTAATTCATCCGTTTTGACGTTGGCTTTACTGAAACATTATAGACGCATTTATACTAATATTATTAAGACCAAATACGATGCTAGGCAACTGATGAAAGAAAAGGTAAAAAATGAAATATGTATTATGTCAAATTGATAAAACAAAATGCTTTATATTATTGGAAAATATGCATAAAGTTCTCCCAAAAATTATAAACCTAATTTAAAAAATCTCGCAAATATATTGACATAATTTCAAACTAATTGGAATAATTTAATAATCTTATTTAAAAATTTCAGCATCCAAAATTTACCATTTAAATCCATTTTTTATATGAGCCATTTCTTTCAACAAATGAAAATATGAAAATCGTCTGACTTGCCATAGAAAAGCATTACAGAGCAAAATAAAATGTTCTATATTTCCCGAACGAATGAACCAAATTTAACCAAAAACTATACAGCTAAGTCCGAGTACCTCATCAACATGCCCAATTAATTTCAAGCCGATCGGATGCTTTTTGCGGCAGTTATCGTGGAACAGACAGACAGACAGACAAACGGAAATCAAAACATTTCGTGTCTCCACAGTAAGGCTTCACTGACGTTTCGGCAATTACTACGATCATTTGGAAAATGATTTTTTCAAAGACTAAAATTGAAGACATAAAAAATTGCACGGAGTTGATCATACATTACGTACACCATGAATTAAACATTAATAGTGTTATTACACGTAAAATTTGCAAGATTTCCTGGAACTTACGTATTATCCACCTGAAACTTACATATTATCTAAGCATTTCATTGGCTGTTCGGGAAAAGGCTTTTCCATCGTCAGATTTCCAAGAAATTTGACGACCCATTTTAAATGAAATTTCATTCTTAAACTTCTAAACATCCCACAATATTACTTTTTACACCGTCGTATAGAGAAAAAAATATGTACCTTTAAATGCAATTTGTTTGAAAGCTGTATCTCAATTTGTGTCTGAGTTATTAATTTTTTTTTGTAGTTTTTATTCCTTTTTTGTCATAGTGACAACAGAAGTATCCATCTCTGTTGAAAGTAAAGGAAAATACAGATTACTGTATAGACCAATCAGAAAACGAATAAAATGCGGATTGAACCAATAAAAAGCTTCAGATATGTTTTTGATTTCCTACCCTGACGAGGACAATAACCATTTTTCCAAATGGTTAATAAACCTTTTTTCATGTACAGCATTGAAACATCAGGACGACGCACAATCAACTTCCGAATTCTCCTCGCTAATGTTAAATCTATGCGCGTAGAATGCATTCGTATATTTAAAATATTTTCACAGGAAATTACTGTTTTTAAATTCTTTTTTATGTGGTCTCTTTTTAAAGGATATCCCTTTTTAGGTGTGTTCGTAATTATATAAATACGTAGCACCTACACTGAGAAAAAAATATGGTTCTGGCTTCTAGAATCTAAATTGTGACTTTAGAAAAAAATAGTTCCATGTCATGCCTATAAATTCTAGTTCCCTTTGCAAGAGAGTTCTAGAGTCTCCTACTAGAATTCAAGAGCTTTTTTCAATAGTCTCGTGGCCAAACTTATTTAAAAATCTCTGCAAATAGGTGCGAATATAAGAGGTTAGTTCTAGTAACTATAATTCTGGTTAAACCATTCCAGAAATCAAGGATAATTTCTCGCTTCTGAAACGATGCAATCCTTGGAAATATTAATCATTGTTCAATGTATTAAAAATACATTAAATCGTTATAATTATATTACTTTAAAAATTGCTTGAATTGCAGTGAGACCTGGAGCTTGTTGAACGTATTAACATGGGCTTGTCAGTGAGGGAGTGCTCGAAATAAAGCCTAGTCGAAGTTGAACATTAAACTCAGATTAGACACTTGGGTGATTCAGTATGATTTTTTTTCAAATTCCATTGACTCCAAATTCAATTTTTATTGCAAAAGATAATAAAGATAAACTAGTCAAATGTGTCAATACCAATTTTTTTCTATCTCATACATGTGATGTTACACTCGAAATAAAACCTAGTCGAAGTCGAAAATTAAACGTATATTAGGCACTTGGGTGATTCAGTATGATTTTTTCCCAATCTTCTCTGGTTAATCGAATTTCATAGCATCTCCTCATGCTCCAGGCAATCCCGCTCCCGCAAGGCTATCGAATTCTGGGTAACTGGTATACAACAGCTTGGTTTATCGCTGTCCGTCCCGAAAATCGCACAAAAATCGCTATCACAGCGACCCTTTCCAGGGGAATACCCCTATTTTCAACTGAGACTTGATGTCCGTAGTCAAAAACATAAACATAAAGTTCGGTTCAGTTCTATACATAACTTCGTACACTTTACGAGGATACAATAATGAAAATAGCACAAAAATCCCTGCTACAGCGCCACTTTTGGTGGAATATTCCCAAAATCAACTTGGATCTGCTGTAGCACAATCAAAAACGCATAAAGTGAAACCTCCAGTAACTGACACCTTAAGGATTATATCTTATTCAAATCACTATTATAAAATTTTAAATCTATTTTAATACTCATTTTTCTTTTTCAAAGGATTGCAGAGATACATTAAAAAATACTGTAGGCAAAACTCTTAAAAATTGCACACTGTATTATTAAAAATAATTTTTTTTTTTCATAAATCGGGTAAATAACTCCAGTAACTGACACAAACCCCATTTTGAAAAACCAATACCTGAAACAGTGTCTGACGCTTTATTTGCAAAGATAAAACTAAAAGTTATTTTATGTTTTAAAAACACTTTAATCTTTATTACAAAAACAAAATACTGAAACCTTATTTATATATGATATCACACTACAGATGCTTGTGTCCGTTTTTTCATATTTTAAATTATTAGTAATGCAGATATTCAATAACTGTCTTTTATGAACCTGTAACTGGCAAATGGTATCAGACCCTGATAGAACAACTTTAATTTTAATAGTGTTTTCTATAAGATAAATTTAATTTTTTATTTTTTTTTAAACAGTTCAAACAATAGATTTCAACTTTCTTTAATCTTACCAATATTTAACACCTCTGTCGGAGACTGGTGAAATGAAAATACTGTAACCAGTAACTGGCAACCGCTCATGAAACTAAATCAAATAGCTATAAACTAGAAATCATGGTCCTAATGTATCATAGGCATCTTTCAGCTAATTTCTACAAGGGGCATACCTCTTCAAATTCAAAAGAGTCCTTTCTCCTCTATGTAAGTGAGGTGATGTTGCTGTTGATTCATTTTATTTCTATAATTGTCCTTTAACAACTCGCTGGCATATCCGCCGTCCTCCTGTTCTTCCAGATGGTTGGCTAGCAAATATTTTGTCGCGCCCGACATTCATTCTCAAAACTCAATTCACTCTTAAAGCTTAAAAACATCTTCAACTTCTTATGTGAACTACTCCATCACTGAGACAGGGGCTTGGATTCCCCCTTATTCAGTACCCAATGTCGGGTCGCAGCAGTTTGTGTAACATTGTCTTACTTTGTATAATATTGTATTATTTAATGTCCTTATTGTTGTTTCACAAACTTTGCTATTGTAACCTTTATATATAGCTTGTATATATCACTCCGCCATCTGTCGCGCGTATTGGTGGGCTCAGCTTCGGCTGAAATTTGTATATTTTTTAAGACCTCAATAAAGAGAACCGGGAGGAACATTTATGCTCTACAGACTCAATTCCTAGTCTGAACAGTCCCTCTCGGGCAATAAAAGTAAACGTATAACTCTGAAAAAAAAATCTTGGATGGTTGCATTACAATAGCTTAAAAAAAGCACTACCTTTATTTTAAAAATAAAATAGATGCCTCAAAATGGTGCTGTTTGTGCTCTCAAAAGTTTCTTCCTCATTGAATACGTTTTTGGCCTACTAGCGGTGAATAAATTGACGAAGTTTCTTCTATCTTATACATATTAATATTCCCTGATAAATGCTGCACAGTAGCGCCACCTGTTAGGTGATTTACACCAAAATCTAATCAGCAACAACTTACGTAAACTCCTAATTGAATTTGAAGTTTGATGAAAATTCGTGCATTAGTTTTTGAGATAGAGCCATTGAGGAAATCGTGACGGCACCTGCTGGGCAATTTACACCAAAAACGTAACAGGATCAATTTATATCAGGGACTAACTGAATCTAAAGTTTGATGAAAATTCATGCATTAGATCTTGAGATACAGCTATTGCGGAAAATGCACGCAAAGCGATGCCACCTGTTGGGAAATTTAAGCCAAAAACTAAACAGTACTGATTTAATCAGAGACTAACTGAATCTCAAGTTGCATGAAAATTCGTGCATTAGATCTTGAGATAGAGCGATTGTAATAATCATGAATAATGCAGCATAGCAACGCGACCTATCGGGTGATTTTCACCACAAAAGTAATCAGAGCCAAATAATATCAAGGACTAACTGAATCTGAAGTTTTATGAAATTCTGTGCAGTAGTTCTTGAGATAAAGCTATTGCGGAAATCGTGAAAAATGCAGCACAGCAGCGCCACCTGTTGGACGATTTACACCAAAAAGTAATGAGAACCAATATTTATCAAGGTCTAGCTGAATCTAAAGTTTTGTAAAATTCCGTGCATTAGTTCTTGAGATAGAGAGCCCACAAAATTTTTGTCACATACAGGCTCACAGAGTGACATTGTGGCAGGCAGTGTGACAGAGTGACAGACATTTTCTAAAAACCATTAAAACGTGTTCAGAACCTTCTAAAACGTGTAAATCCGTCGAAAACCTGAATTCGAAATTTTTCACGAATCCAATACTTTCTTCTTGTAAAGATAGAAGAAAGTAAAAAGTGTCTAAATTACCTCTGCATGACATTACTTTGCAGAAATTTACAAGAAAACGATTATTTCAGTTAGATCTTTGCTGAAGTGTCAGGTACTGGTTAGGTGTCAGTAACTGGAGATTTCATCCTATATAAAATTTGGTTCAGTTCTATGCATAACTTTTCGAGAGGACACACGGACGGACATTTTGTATAAACAGGTTGTTCGGGATCTCTGACACCTAAAACGTGTAAATGCGTCGAAAACCGGAAGTGGAAAAAATTTCGATTACAATACTTTTTTCTATTTTAGATAGAAGAAAGTAGAAAAAATAAGCAAAAGAGATAATAAAAAAGAAAAGTGCCCAGTTGAGCTGATGGCATTGAACTCACTGGCTATTAATACTAATTGTATATTATACTCTTATTTCAAGGAATAATGCTCCTCGAAAAGTAAAGAGATCGACAAAAAAATCCCCTATTTAGCTAAATTAAGGGGGGATTAGCCCCCGTACCCCCTTTATACTTAAACAATGAACCCCTAAATCTAATCAAGGAAGAGCCTTATCAAAATGAACCTAGAATTTTTTTTGAAGCAAATCGGGTACTTCTATCAAGAGTTATCGCGTTACGTACATACATACATAGGGAACCTGCGGGCACATTTAAAAACATGTTTTTCGGGCTATCTGACCCCTAAATCATGTAAATCTATCGAAAGCCGGAAGTTGAAAAAGATTTCGATTACAATACTTTCTTCTATTATAGATAGAAGAAAGTTAAAAGATCAGCAAAAGAGATAAAAAAAGAAATGTTGCATTTCAAAATTCTATCAGCATTTGTTTTAAAACAAACTTATTTAAAACTGCTATTCGGAAGGAAGGAAGGAAAATATATTTATCCATTTCTAAAACCATAGTTTCGAATGTCGATTGCTTCCTTTCTTGGAATCAATCTCCAGGATACGAATGTAATTCCCATAGCGACTTTTTGTCGACAGACATTTTAAAATTTCTCCAGAATTCGAATCAGACATGAAAAGAAAAAAGACCCTTCTATTTTTTCAGACATCATGTTTTGTTTAAGATAGGGTAGTGTAGTTTTTAAAAGAAATATATTCTCTATATCTAACTTGTATATTTACTATTTTTTAATGTTTCCTTTAGTTTCTATTATTTATTTAATAAAATCATCAATTTAAGATATTTAGTGAAATTTTTAGTTTAGAATTTCAGATGAATTATTTTGTGACTCGTATTCTTGAAATTCTTTATATAAAGTCTATGTAGTCTATATCAGCACCATGAGAAGAGAAAACTGCGCCCGGGGCAAAGTTTCAATTTGCCCCCCCCCCCCTCACCCTCCATTTCTCTTTGTGACAGGTGTCACAAAATTGAAAAGAGTAGAAATTTAAATGAATTCTATAGAATACACATTTAGCGCTTGTTTTGGAACTTTTTAAAAGGTTTAATTTTAACAACTAAATAATGTAAGAGAGAATTGCACTTATATTTTGGCAAAGGGGATCTGGAAACCAAATGCGGAATAAATGTATCTAACAGTACAGTATAACAGTTTGGCAACCCCTTTTAAGTTCCAAGAAAGAACCACATGCTATTTTGAGAATGTATGTATTTGTCACAAAAGAAATCCTCAATATGTATATATACAAATTTTTATGCCAAAAAAAGAGAAGAAACAAACGAGGTTGGTAGTATAAATTTGGCGCCCCCTCAATTTCCGCGCCACGGGGGACCGCCCCCCGCTTCGCACGGCCCTGGTCTATATAGTCTTTTTATAGCCAAGGAAACAGTATTTTATAGTTACTAAAACCGACTTACATTTGGAGGAGATAGTGAATTCAGAGTTACGAAAGATTGGTTTCAGGTCTTGATTCTAATGTTTAGCTTTCACTGTATTAAATATATGATTTTTGGACAAACTAGCTGATAAATTTTAGTAAAAATACTTATAAAAGCACAAATTTTAGTAAAAATACTTATAAAAGCACAAATTATTGTACAAAAATTACTTTTAGGTGCATATATATAATATAAAGATATTTAAAATACAAATTAAAAATATCTTAAAATACAATAGAAAAACCCAGGACGTTTCCAACCATTGCAAGGCCGTCATCAGTAGGATTTAAATGTTGTTATTATTTTCTTTGCGCTTATTCGAGAAGAGTCCAGAAGAAAACATTGTAATGTAAAGGTTGTACGTCAGATGAGATGCCAGATAAAGTTATTCAAATTTTCAACAAAACGAGCTTTCATCTATTAATCCCTTGAGGGTTGGTGGGATAAAATATATCCCACCTAATTTTAACAAGATTCTCACCAGAAAATTTTAACTAAATTTTATATTTTTAACTTTGGAGGAAAATCGTTGGAAAATTGCTTTTCCTTATTTAAAAGTAAAGTTTTTCGATTATTCCGGTGAGATTTCTATATTTAGAGACATTTTTACTTGCCCCTCAAGGGGTTATGCAGCAAATCTCTCCATACCTCATGGATAATGCAGTATGGGGTAATTTTAATGGGGTTCTTGATAATTTTTTTAATCAAGATTAGCTCAAATTCAACCTATAAAAGTAGATTTTAATAAATAGAAAAATATCTTTCGTACAAATAATTACCAGGAAGCCATCATAAGAGAATCAATTGAAATAACTGCTAATAAAAATACAGCTTGTAACGATGCACTATCATACGATATCCATGAGGTATGGAGAGATTTGCTGCATAATAGATGAAAGCTCGTTTTGTTGAAAATTTGACTAACTTTATCTGGCATCTCATCTGACGTACAACAACAAATTACAATGTTTTATTCTGGACACTTCTCGAATAGGCGCAAAGAAAATAATAACAACATTTAAATCCTACTGATGACGGCCTTGTAATGGCTGAAAACGTTCTGGGTTTTTCTAATGTATTTTAAGATAGTTTTAATTTGTATTTTAAATATCTTTATATTACATGTATGCACCTGAAAGCTATTTTTGTACAGTTATTTGTGCTTTTATATGTATTTTAATTATTTAGCCCAAGATGAATATAGCATTAGAATTTTAACTTTCATTTATTGAAATTTTAGTGAGGTTCATTTTTAGAGTTATGCATGTGCCTAAAGTTGTGTTTACACTGTGAACGAAAGTCCAATTTAGAAACTGGGGATCCATATATACAACCTCTCTCATACGATAATTTTATTGACTGATATGATGAAATTGAATAATTTATATATATATATATACAGGGCGTCCCAAAAGTCCCTCACATATTTAAAAATCAATTAATTGTCATACAGGAGTGCAGTGTGGACTAAAATGCTTCTCCCGATGGAACATTTTCTTCAAGCGAATGAAATTAATTAGTTCCAAATTTCGATCATAGATGGCACCACTTGTCCATATTTTTGGTTTCAAATTTGCGTTTTTTCTGATTTTCGGATTAGTTTTGACGCTGCGACGCTAAAATGACGACTCCCAGCGAAAAAGCTAATTGCGTACGTTCGTACTTCGTAATCAAATCGAAACTAATATTAAAATCAGAAAAAAACGCATGTGTGAAGCCAAACATAAGGACAAGTGGTGCCATCTGTGATTTTAGTTTGGAACATTTTTTTGTATTCACTTGAAGGAAACTTATCGTGAGAAGCATTCCAAGCCGCACTCCTGTACGACAATTAATTGGTTTTATATTTGATTTTAAAATATGTCAGGGACTTTTGGAACAACCTGTATATATATATATATATATATATATATATATATATATATATATATAGATATATATATATTTGAAGCATTAAAAAATAATGAGCTAAACGCTATTATGAGATATGTACAGTAGTTGAAAAAAAAGTAAACACCCCATGCTAGCTCTGCAACAAATTACTGTAGAAGAAAATCACTTGTACCAAACGATTGGAAATAAAGTCTACATTGAAATGGTGTATGTAAAATTTGTTTAAGGGGCCATCTACATATCAAAACGAGCCTCAATTTTTTTTTAAATAGTTATACCCAAGTTTGACACCATAAGTGAATACTACACCCTCTAATTAGCCTAAATCCAAATTTCCACTAAATTCGTACGATTAGTTTCAGAGAAAGTAATTATTTTAAAATGCGCATATTTTAGGGATTGTATCCAAATTGAAGTTCGGTACTCGATTGTTGGGACGCTACAGAATGTTTATGACACTTCTATTAATGTATTATTTCTTGCCAGTAGGATAATTTCACTCGCTTAATGTGTTTTGACTATTGCCAACCCAAATATTTCAATAAAATGAGAAAATATATATTTTTCAAATTATGCTTTTCTGCACATGATAGAAGGACCCTTAAACCATGATTTTGGCGATTTTTACTCATAATTCGAAAACTACTTGCAAGAAAAAAATTGAAATTGAGAATTCGTATAAAGCAGGACATATTAAATATAAATCTATAAAAAAAATTGTAGGTTGCAATTCATATTTTTTTCGAATATTAATTTCACAATTCATAATTCAAATTATAAAATTTTTAAAATTACTAATTCAATGTATTTATGTTTGGTTTTTTTAATATTATAACCGCACAAAAAAATATCACATTAGGATTATAATTTAAGGAGATATTAATAAAAATATGAAAATGTAATTTAACATTAGAAGTTCTAAATTTTGAATGTTCATAATTCAAAAATTTATTATCCAAATAACTTGAAATTTCGTTTCTAGGCATGGTTTGAACCGAAAGTTTAAAATATATCGTCAAAATTTGGTGTTGTCATTAAAAAAAACAAAGTTTTGTCTTGTTTTGATTTGTAGATGACTCCTAGGCAAATTTTATATACGTAATTTAAAAATAGACTTTATTTCCAATCATTTGCTACCAGTAACTTTCTTCTATTATAATTAATTGAAGAGTTAGTAAGGGTGTGTTTACTTTTTTTTTTCTACGACTGTACATACACATACGCAGCCGTAATAAGCGACACGTAAGTAAAAATTTTGGATAGCCCCTGTTCTAAGCGTTTTTAGCATACTAATATTTTCGTAATAGAAAACGAAGTTTTAATCCTTTTAAACATATTCACTAATGCACAGCCTGCATTTTTTAGAATTTCTTCTTTTGCATAACTTCTCTTATTCACCTATTTATAATTATTTATAAAGACGTTGAGAATAGATGGGCATTGTATGAGAACAAATCTCCCACTGGGTTAGGGAATCTTATTGTAATTCATAATATCACAGTATTCAAAGATAATAAAACTGACCTAAAACACTGAAAACTTAACACCTGTTTGATGCTCGTACTCACAATCTACATCAACTATCGGTTAAGCATGAAAACCTCAGCACATTTTATCGTATTTAAACATTTTATTTTATTAAGGGGACAGTAGATACTGAAAAACATCAAATTCGGTTAAAAAATCGATTTTTCCATTTTTACGAATAAAGTCAATTATATTTTATTTAAATATATACATGGTGTGTTCACAAAGTTTCAAGACTAGTCTGAGAATACAAAATTTATTAAACAGTTTTGTAAAGCGAACTAAAATTCTTCGAAATATGACCCTTGGGCATCGACATACCGCTGCCAGCATTTTTTCCATTATTCATAGGCTACCTGGAAGTCTTCGCAGGCAAGGCTGTTAAGGGATCTCGTCGAAGCTGCCTGGATTGCTGGAATCGTGTCGAATCGCTTCCCTTCCAGGTCTATATTGATCCGGGGGAACAAAAAATGTCGGTGGGAGTTGTTGAAGGGCTTGCGGTAGTATTGCCATGTTAAACTTGGCCAAAACTTCGGCAGCAGCGAGCGACGTGTGAGAAAGTGCATTGCCTTGGTGAGCAATCCAATCGTCTCTGTTGTCTGGGAGGGCGCGCCGGACTCTATCTTTCAAACGATGGTGCATTCCAGCGTAAAACCGACATGACCCGGCGCGTCCAACAAGACGCCAGAGACGATTGGATTGTTCACCACGACAATGCGCCATCTCACACGTCGCTCGCAGCTTCCAAAGTTTTGGCTAAGTTTAACGTGGCAATACTACCGCAAGCCTTCCTACAGCTCCGACCTTGCTCTCAGCGACTATTTTTATTCCTCCGGATGAAGAAAGGCCTGATAGGGAAGTGATTCGACACGATTCCACCGATCCACGATTCCAGCTTCGACGAGGGCTCTTAACCGCCTTGCGCGCGAAGACTTCCAGGGAGCCTATGAACAATGAAAGAAACGCTGCCAGCAGTGTGTTGATGCCCAAGGGTCATATTTCAAAGAATTTTAGTTCGCTGTAAAAAATGTTTAATAACTTTTTTATTCTAGGACCAGTCTTGAAACTTTGTGAGCACACCATGTATGTATACGTTAGTAAATGATGTTTGATTAGTATGTTATAGTTTAACTTGTAAAATATAGTTTTAAATATGTATGCGTACTTTAAACGCATTTTTAATATCAAAATTTACCTTTATTAAATATATCCTATTTATCATGAGAAATATAAAGCAACCGATAAAATATATTTAAATAAAAAAGTTGAAAAAATAAAATTGAAATAGAATATTTTAACCGATAAAATATTTTAAAATAAAGATCTAGAAGTAAAGTTGGGAATAAAAAGAAGATGTAGGATTCGATCTCATGCTATCAAGACTCAAATGTATCACTCTAATCATTCATTCAACCATCTCTGTCTTGAATCTTGAAGTCCACCGAAGTTGCTTTGGGTCCTATAGCTACAATGGCTGTCGCCTCGAATGATCCATTATTTTATACGCAGAGATAGTTACACATTTTTGGCAGAACAATTTCGTCAACATACAAGGACGAGATAGTACAAGGAAATTTACAACACCAGAGACTTACAGCCGCGAGCTCCACAAAGAGTGTGCAGTGCAACGGAGCCAGCGGGAGTCGAACCCACAGGCCTTCTTACGCTCTTAGCGATTAGCGGCGTGGTGCCTTAACCACCAGGTCACGGAGGCCCCATTCAATCATCAAGTACATAGCCTTTCAGTAACAAAACATTAAAATAAATAGGCAAACCTGTGAATCTGAAGGCAGGAGTCTAAGTATGGCCACGCGATGTCGGCCGCGTGACACAAGTGATTTGAGTGGTAACTAATGCTCGTATTCACCATCAACCTCAACCTAAAAAAGCTGAGTCGAACACTCAAATGGCATTCATCATTAATCTGATTGGGCTTCAGACGCGATCAGGTCCAGTCAGGTTAATCGGGAATTTTATGTGAGCGTTCGACCGATATTTTCTAGGTTGAGGTAGATGGTGAATGTTTGCATAAGGTTTTCGAGCAGATAAGGTAGATGCCGGTAAATACGAGCATTTAATGTTACATAAAGTCTAAAAGCACCCTTGCTCATAACAGAATCGTAATTTGCGAAATTTGCGATCACTAAAATAAGTGAATGTGAACAAAACACTTTGTCAGGTCGCAAGGTTCTGGTAAATTGATTATGTTTCAATGATTGCCTACTCCGCTTAGAGTTACATGCAACATAACCATTGCGAGCACCGATAAACCATTACAAATCTGCGGTTCGGCTATGGTATATTTGTAGCAGACTTGTGGGATTACGCTATCTCAAATTCTTCAGAAACCTCTCAAAATATTCTGATTTGTACAGCAAGAAAGCGTTTCACTTCTAATGAAATTCGACGGGATTTGTGAATGTTTACCAAAGTTCTGATCGTAACGTTCCAACAGTATTTAACCCTTACACAAATTTTCGCTATTTAATAGAAATGTAACAAATAAACAGAAAGTAAATCGATAAATTTATTTTTAAAAATATCCTAAACTCACCTCCAATTTTTGAATTATATGCAACACCTACTCCACACTTGAGATTATTTGCAGTCATTGCGACTTCTCCAGCGCACCTAGTACCATGGCTGTAAAAAAAGAGAGGGAATGAGAATTAAACAAGAAAGAAAATCATGCATCAAGCATAGATTATGAAACATTTTCCAACACTTCCCAAATACTTTAAACTCTTGAAGGGTAAGTAATTTTGTTCCAATAATGTCAAATTCCCACCGGAATCTGCAAAAAGATTTATTGCAAAATAAGAAAAAGCAATTTTACGTCTTTTTTCCACTAAAGTTAGAAAAGTAAAATTTAATAAAAGTTTTCTGGTTCAAGTTATCATTAATCGTAGGTGGGATAAAATATATCCCACCGCTCCTCAAGGGGTTAGAACGTCGCCTTTTAATAATGTAAATAAGATTCTGAGAAAACATAGAGCACATTTGAAAATCAGATTTCAGCAATTACCGTCGACAGCCGGAAAGTACTTTAATTTTTTTGTGCAGCTCTGTATATGATCTATAGATTTGAATATATTCTACATAGTATGTTAAAATTTAGTATAGTAAGAAAATTCATATCACAGTTAAAAATTCACCTTCAATAATTTCTACAAATAGACGGAGACGTACTTGAATTCTTTCGCATAGTCATGTATAATAGCTATAGATTTTTATACACGTAACACATTAAGTTGAAATTTAATTCAGGCAAAGACACGGTTAAAACTACTGAAATCATACTTCCAAAAATTATCATCCACAGGCGGTCATGTATCCATTTCTTTGCATTGCCCTGTATATGATTTTATTTATATTCTACAAATATCTCTTAATGTAGTTGAGCTTGAAAATGCATATCTCAAATTAAAAAAAAAACACCTCGAGGCAATTAACGCTCATTCGCAGTACAGCTTAAGAATTCTTTTGTGTAGCCTTGTAAATGGTTTATAAAATTTATACGCAAGACGCAGAGTGCAAAAATTTAGTTAAACTTAAAAACGCATACTATATCTCAAAAGGCACTTTCAGCAATTTTCTCTAAAAAACAATATTTTGGATACAGTATTGCATCCGCAATCTTTTATGTGTCCCTGTAAATGAACAATAAATTCGATGCACATCGTATTCTATTGCAAGCATCTTGTAGTAAGCCTCAGCAATGTGCAGTCGTGGAAAAAAAAGTAAACACCCCCTACTAACTCCTCAACAAATTACCGTAGAAGAAAGTTACTGGTACCGAACGATTGGAAATAAAGCCTACTTTTAAATGATGTATATAAAATTTGCTTAGGGGGCCATCTACATATTAAAACCAACCATAACTTCATTTTTTTTCAATAGCAATACCCAATTCTGACAGCATAAATGAACTCTACTCCCTTCAATTAGCCTAAAAACAAATTTTTATGCAATTCGTACCATGAGTTTCCGAGAAATTAATTATTTTAAAACGAGAGTATTTTAAGGGCTGTATCCAAATTGAAGTTCAGTACTCGATTGTTAACCGAGAGAGCCCCCTTCTTGATCAAGGCGCCTCAAGCAGACAATGAAGCCTGTTAGATAACAGGACAGCAGAAGAAATTTCGAAATATCTACTCACTTCTATCATAGACGGCCCCTTAAACCATCATTTTGCCGATTTTTAAGCATAATTTGAAAACTATTTGGAGGAAAAATGTGAAAATTTGGATTTTCATAAAGAAGGACTTAATAAATCTAAATTCATCAAAAAAATTGTAGGTTGCAATTCACAATTTTCTCGAATATTAATTTCATAATTCATAATTCATATCATAAAATTATAAAAATTGCAAATTCAGCGTATTTATGTTTGGACACATTAGCATTATTGCCACACAAAAAATTAGCACATTAGGAGCATAATTTCAGGAGATATAAAGAAAAATATGAAAATGTAATTTAACATTAGAAGCACTCAATTTTGAATGTTTATAATTCAAAAACTTATCATTCAAATGACTTGAAATTTGGTGTCTAAGCATAGTTTGGACCGAAGGTTTGAAATATTTCGTTAAAATTGAGTATTGCTATTGAAAAAAAAAGAGGTTTGGTTCGTTTTAATATGTAGATGGCCCCTAAGCAAATTTTATATACATCATTTAAAAGTAGACTTTATTTCCAATCGTTCGGTACCAGTAACTTCCGTCTACGATAATTTGTTGAAGAGTTAGTAGGGGGTGTTTACTTTTTTTTCCACGACTGTACATCAATTTCACCATGTTTTTGAAACGGTGTGCAAAATAATTAAATGCGAATAATTTTTTTCGCGAAGACCAGCACATAAACGAACTCTTTTGTGTGACCCTGTAAAATGAATGATAAATCGTTTGCACCCCATATTCTACAGAAAGCATGTTTTAGTGCACCTGAGCAATTCATATCAATTTCATTGTATTTGTAACAGAGTAACATCATTAAAATACACCGCAAACAAGTTCTCTTTATATGCGGCAATCTGTTCAGTTCCCTAGTATACATAATATAAATGCTAAAGATAACATATTCTGTGGTAATCATCTTCTAGTGCACCTCAATAATGTATATAAATTTCATTATGTTTAAAAATAGTACAACACCATTAACCCATTTTCGGCCAACGGTGCGTAAACGCACCATTTCAATAAATATTTTTTTATTAACACTGTGACGAATATTTTTCACTAATTTTATTTTTCTTCTATTTTTAAGGGTTCTGGAGACATCTATAAAATATCAGTAATTCAATTGGAGTAAACATTTTCTGTTGAGAAATTTTCAAAATACGCTAGTTGTTTAAAGTTTTTTAAATATCATAAAAAATTAAAAAAATTATTAATTTTAAATTTAATGGTGCATTAGCGCATTATTGACCGAATGCATTTTATTTCTCCCGTAAAATATTACTTTTCATGCACGAAACTTTTTTTTTGTTTTAATGTGTTTGTTTTTAATGTATAGTAAAGCGAGGAGAGTTCGCGCGGTAGGAGAGATTGCGCACAATGAGATTCGACTGGAAGGAGTAGAGTGCGCCCCCAGTAACTCCAGGTAGTTGTACAGCAGCATTAGTGCAGTGTTTACATGAATGTGCATATTGATTGTTCCAAGCGTCTTGGATAAAGCAGTGCTATTTTGTTTTTTTTCCAAAGTAAGTGGGCCCCACCAGTGGCTGAGAGGTTCTGCTCTCGAAGCTGGTAGACGGGAGGTGCTGGGTTCGAACCCAATCGCGCCCGTCGGCCTAATCGTTCGGAGTTTTCGTGGTTTTCTTCGAACCTTGGATTTCCAAGCGTTAATACGGGATAGGTTCCCTTAGAAAGACCCCCACGAAGGGCACTCCCTCCCCTGGGTCTATATCCCTCGTGCAGATAATTGGCCGTCATAAATACAACCAAAAAAAAAAGTGCTTGAATTTTCATAACTGTTCGTCAGAATTTTTATAGAGCGTCAATAATACAAAATATTTTGAACTTAAACAATTTCTTATAAACTACTAACCTGGACTAAGTATGCGAACACCAGAAATTCATTTTGGAAGTGGCCGTATTTAAATAAAAGACCGCGCTATCTCTCCTACCAAAATAGGAGAGTTTGCGCATCTGCTACTTAGGAGAGATGGCGCATTTCCCCATAAGTTTAAGTGCTAGGAGAGATTACATAGCTTATTGATAAATTTGCATGAATTGCAAATTACGTGTAAAACATATGAATGAATCGATTTTGAAATAATTTCGGAAAAACACATAATTATCAAAACTAAACTTGGCAAGAAATTAATTTGCAAAAAAATACTTTTGCAGATAAAAATTTTATTAATAAATTAATAATACAGTTGTTATTAAATAAATTTTATGTAATTATTTTTGTTAATAAATTAATAATATATTTGTTAATAATTTAATTAAATATTTATATATATATTTTAATTTATGAGCAATTAATAAATTAATTTTGTTAACTAAAATAAATTTTCTAATACAATGTTTTGGAAAAGCTTTCACCCATTCCAAGTAGTGTAATGCCATCGAAATCAAAATGCAACAGAGTGCAACTAATGTTACTAATCTACAAAATATACATGAAAAAAGACTTAAGAAGGATGCCGCTACAAAAAAGAAAAAAAAAAACAGCTGAAGATAAGGTGCTTCCACAAAAAGTGAGATAAAAAAACTCGAGGAAAAAAACTGAAGGTCAATGAAGATGAGTGCACTGAATGTCTGTAACTATACCAGGAGACAACTTCGACAACTGACTGGATTCAATGTATTGCTAGTTGCAGGTGATTGCACGAAAGGGGCACGATTTACAACAATAAGTGCATCGATTGTGGAAGACGACAACTTCGGTTAGCAAACAAAATACAATGAAACTGTGGAAATGGAAATGAAGTAATTTTCAAGTGAAACATGTTATCAACTAGATTAATGTTATTTTCTAATCTTAGTATGGCTTGCTTTTTCTGATATTTTAATCTTCTTAAATTAAAATTTTTAACTGTTGTTAAAATTCTTTCTTTTATTTATTATTTAAACATTTGGTTGAAATATTCACTCCTGATACAATAATATTTACTCACAAAAACCTTTCAACAATGTCGATTAAGTGTAATTATTATTGTAAACAATTTAATTGTAGTTATTATTAATAACAATCCCTTCTACCTATGTGCGCAATCTCCCCTACCCATGTGCGCGTTCTCTCCTACCCTGTAAGGAGAGATTGCGCAAAATAGTTTTCTTGGTTTTATTACTGCTGTTCTATTAAATTACAGTATAACAACAAAATAATAATGGAAATGCATAAAAAACAAATAAAGTGAAAATTATTCATGCATAATTTAGCAAAATATTAATATTTAGATTTTTTATTACTATTCTTTTGAAATGTGCGCAGACTCTCCTCGCTTTACCTTAATTTAAGCATATTTCAATGAAAATAATACCACATTTTATAAAATTTCTATGCTTGGCTTAAAATGGGTTAAAAAGCACCACAAATTATTTTTTCCATAGACCATAATGTAACGGAATATTCTTGAATGCCCCTGTAAATAAAATATAAATGCTACGCATTTGATTTTCAATATTGAAAATTCCAGTGTAAAACTCGATAATGTATATCAATTATATGGCAATCTGAGTATATTTATGTGAGTTAGAGCTCGGATAGTCAAACCCAATTCAACTACGTTGGAAAGTGTTAAAAAGGTTTATTTAGCGCTTTTCTTTCTATTTAAACTGCATGATCCGAAATACTTGAATATTTTTAATTATAATAGACCGGGAGGTGGCAGCACAGGCAATCACCCTATCGAGTTAATGGGCGAAATTCCAGAATTAGTTAAAATTCGATTCGCATATTAAAACGCAATCGGTCTGCCAAGTCATATATTGGTGGAAAACACCTGAAAATAAAATTTTAGCGGTTGAGTCATAGGATTACCATTGTGTTGTCCTGCTCCCAGTCCTCCAAGTTTTCATACTTTTGGGTGCAGGAAAACACAATGATAAATCTACGAGTCAACCGCTAAAATTGAGTTTTCAGGTGTTTTCCACCTAGATAGGACTTGGCAGACCGATTGCGTTTTAATATGCGAATCGAGTTTTAACTAATTCTGGAATTTCAGTCGTGAACTCGATAGGGTGATTGTCTGTGCTGCCACCTCCCGGTCTATAATTTCATATTGCACTCTTTTATTTAATTCAACTTGTTTTTTAACAATTTCCAACAAGGTTGAAAAGTGTTTATGAATTCAGTTTGTCTGTCACCAGGTCCACCCCCTAACTCGTACAAATATATTCGGATTTGCATGCAATTGATATATATTACTAAAGTTTTCCATTTCATGTTCGGTATTCAATATAAAGTGTGTTGTATTAATAGATCATTTACAGGGGCATTCAAAATAATTCCATTACATTATGACCCATTGAGAAAACCGTTTGCTGTGTATTTTAATGACATTATGCTTTTTCTAATGTATTGAAATTGATATCAATTACTGAATTTTACTACAAGAGTATTATTACTATAGAATAAGGTATTCATAGCATTTCTCGTTCATTTACAGGGACACACAAAACAAATCGTTTACAGTACTGTATTTGAGCAATAATTGCTGGAAGTGCACTTTCAATTTTGGTGTGCACTTTTAAATTTAACAAATTTTTCACATGTTATTTGTTGTGTATAAATTCGTTACCTCGTATACAGGGCTGCACAAAAGAATTCACGTGTCATTCTTCTTGTTACGGAAATTACCGAAGGGGAATTTTCAACCGTGGTACGTACTATTTCCTAACTGAACTAAATTTTTGCATGCATGTAGTTTATAGATTACAAATCTATATAGCATATACAGGGCTGCTTAAAGAAGTCGTATAATTTTCCGACTGTTCATGGGAATTTCTGAAATTGGATTTTCAAATGTATTATGCGTTTTCAAATGGTCCAATTAGACACCCTATTTCAGCTTATTAAACGGTGAATTTTTGTTACATTATTTTGAACGTGTTGGGAAGTGTTTCATAATCTATGCTTGACGCATGTTTTCTTTTTCCTTTCTTGTTCTATGTAAAGATAGAATTTTGTAATCAATTTTTAATATACTTCCTCATATGTTTGAAGTATAAAATTTTTGTACACAGGTGTGTTTTCGATGGCAACGCAACATTTAAAGTTTTTATTAATTATACATTAAAAATTTAATTTTAAAGCATTTTTCCGCTATCTCGCCGCAGGTTGTAAATCGACAAATATTCCTTATGGTTACGACTGTATGTAAGTTAGAACAGCAATGGATTTAACGACGGGCCAAAGCACATACTAAATACCCCATAAAAAATAGGCTAACTGTTTGTGAAAATGCAGCAATGCAATATTTTTAAAACTAAAATGTAGAAAATGGAATAAAAAAAATAAAGTGCGTAATAATTTTTAAAAACGACGCTTTTACCAATTAACAATTTAATATCAAGTAATTTATGAAAACAATTTACAAATCCCGGTTAGGTAAATTACATGATTCTTTTTACTTGTTTTCGGTTGCCATACCTTAAAACAGAAAAAAAAATATTAATTTTTTAATAAATTCACTAGTTCGCGCTTTCAGCAAAGAGTTAAAAAGAGGTGAATTTTCCTTAATCGTGTTCGGTGCCGACGAAAAATGATAAATTGCAGTCCTGAAAGTAGGCGGAATTTTCCAGATAAACATTGAATGCTTATAAAAAAGTGTATTTTTAATAAACTGTAGGACCTTTTCTAAGAGTAACCCTGAAGTCTAGTTTAGTAATCTACAGTGTAGCTGAAGCTTGTTGGTTTTAAGGTTTTTAAGCTTTTTAACTTTTATAGTTTTTAAATATTTTAAAATTTTTACCTTATATACAGGGTGTTTCTAAATGAATATCGGGGTTTTAACGTTTGGTAGTAGTTATTACATAAAACTTAAAATTATAATTAATACATAAAATGAAAGAGCGACTCAAACAGTTTTACCTACAAGCTTACAAGTGTTCAATATGAGCACATTTCGTCACACGGCCCATATCAAGCCGATAGCTTAGTTCTTCCCAAACGTTGATTAGTGTTTGTGGGGTGATTGTTGCAAAGGCAGCCGGTATTTTCAAAATAATGATACCATCTACGGATATTATTATCACTTTGGGGGATCACATGTGAACTTAATCGGAAACGCACGTTGCACAGTAACTACAGATTCGGTCTTTTCAAACTGCAGAACACAAAATGCTTTTTTGTTCACTAGTCACCATTTTTGCTACTAGCGCTTTCTAACGGATGACGGAAGAAACGTTACGCGCGTATGCGCATGCATGGGTACCAACAAACTGTTTGAGTTGCTCTTTCATTAAGTATAATTTTAAGTTTTATATAATAGATACTACAAAGCGTTAAAACCCCGATATTCATTTAGAAACATCCTGTATTTTATCTGCGTCTTTAAGTAAATTTCTTTGTGTATGTATTAAAGTTCATGATTTAAAGCGTATTTTTATTTTTATATTTATTATAATTGGTTCAGAAATAGTTTGAATTGGTAAGGATTCATTTTTAAACAGAAGGAATTTAATTTAAAGATTTTTCCTTGGGAGCATTGAAAGATCCTTTGTTAAAACAAAAGTATTTTCACTGATAAAGAATTCTGAATCCTTTTTTTTCGGTCAGATACGGGGGCAACTATTTATGTATCCGGAATCACAAAGAAAAAAAATTATTTATCATTGATAATGGTTTTATTGTTTTTCAAAATATTCTCTGTGGTGATCGATACATTTTTGCATATGTTTGAGCCAACTTTCCCAGTACATTTTCCGTTCCGATTAAGGTATCTCCAAAACATGCATTTTGAACTCATCAACCGCTTTTTCTAACGTCGAAAATCATCGTTGATTAAGTAGTTTTTGCTTCACGGACGGGTACAAAAAGAAATCATTGGATGCCAAATCCGGAATGTACGGCGGATGATCTAGCAATTTGATATTTTGATCGGTCAAACATTGAGTTGTTTGGGTCGATGTGCGAGAACTTGCGTTGTCATGGCGAAGAATGATCCTGCGTCGGTGGTTGTTTTTTTTCTTATTTTTCAAAGACTTCTTTCAAACAAATGGTTGTGTACCCCTCAGAATTGACTGTTCTACAACCCTCCAGAAGCATTGTAGTCATATGCTCATTTAACCTAAAAAAATAGTCGACTATTCACTTCGAAGTGCTTGTTGCGCGAAACACTTTTGTTGGGTTTGACTCGCCTTGGAAGACTTATACAGTCGATTGCTGTTTACTTCTCCTTTGTTGGCAAATGGTTCGTTGGACAATGGTACAGCAAGACTGAAATTTCTTACTGTGGGCCGACATTAGCGAACGTTGGCTTTACAACTTTGTGCTACATGGATTAAGTCTTGAGCAAAATCTGCGTAAAGGAATCGGTAGAATATGAAAATTTTCTATTCATGAGACGGCCACACAATGGCGGATCCAAGGGGGAGGTCATGGGGATCACGACCCCCTCTGAACACCAACAAAAATATTCTAAAGAACATTTCTAAAATGAAATATGCAGTTAGAGTCCCGATTATCCGAATCCCGCTTAACCGAGTTTCCGCTTTAACAGAGTTATTTTCTTCTGATGGACTGATGGCTTCCATTATTATGAAACAGCCATTATAAATGAAGTGTTAGGTGAAGATGAAAGAGCAGAGAATGGGGGGGGGGCATAATTTTTTTTAACTCTGATTTTCTGGTCAGAATGGAAAAAAAAAATTATGGCCATTTTTTTCCCATTCTGACCAGAAAATCAGAGTTCTAACTTTTTACAGCTGCTCTTTCATCTTCACCTAACTCTTCATTTATAATGGCTGTTTCATAATAATATAAGCCACCAGTCCAGCAGAAGAAAATGATCCATTCAAAAGGTATAAGTTCGATTGAAAAAAACTATTTAATACTTTAAGCAGAAAGAAGGGGCTGCACCTGCAATTTTCATGACACAAATAGAATCACATAGCTGCCAATGTGTACTGTTTTGTTACCTCTAAAATTGAATACAAATTTTTGCCATACTTAATTGTTGTCAATTGTTAGACTTTTTAAACTGAATTTCCGGAAATGACAGACGAGTGCTCCCTTGTGACGACATTTCTGTGGCTGTCAAGTCCTAAAACTTGGCTAAAAATATTAACTTTGACAACATTTTCTGAATGAATCTTTGCCTTTATAAGAAAGTGGAAAACTCTTTAACTTTTTGGTATCTGAACGAAATCGGTAAATTCTAAATTTTTACGAATATTAATGCAATTTTTTTGTATTTACGAATGAAAATAACTTCGCGAAAGCATCAGAAAAGTAGCTAGTTTGGATTTGTGAATAGCTTTCAATATAAAACGTTCTCATAAAGAGATGTGATCCCCTCCCACCCAAAAAAAGGAAATCCATGACCCCCCTCTAAATGGGTGAGCTGGATCCGCCCTTGCGGTCACAGACTGTAAAGATGGTCACTTGAGCTAAATCTGCCGACATAATGTTAAAAATGTCTTATAGTACGTTGAGGCAATTGTAACATTCGATTAAAAATAATCACTTCTTAAATACTATTCGTACTTACTGTTTGGGTTTATGGTTCAATACTCTGTATTATGTCAAACTAATCTTGCGAGAGACATCTATCGGCGGTAACGGGAAAGCAGATGGAAGTTTTTATACTTACTTGTTAGAGTTGGATTCATCGTATCTTGGGAAAGGATCAGGATCATTGTCATTTGAGTCCCAGCTTGCCTTGGAATCCTGCGGACAAAGAAGTAAGACCAATAGTTGCCATCATGGGAAACTAAAAGAAAAAAGTTTTCATGTTTGGACTGAAAAATTTAAGGCTTAATATGTAACAGCCATCTTTACGTCTTCAGCCTTTCTAGAGTTAAAAATTAAGCGTGATCTAGCAAATAAACTTACATAGTTTTTGTAGAGATCCGTATGGTTCCATTCTAGACCTGAAATGTATAAAAATATAGGATACAGTTAGTAAATATATTTAGAAAATATATATCAATCAGTGACATACGCTTTCTAAAAATTGCAGAGTTTTCAAGATTCATGAAACAAATCTATTATTAAAGTTTGCTATTCTGTTGGCATGATTATAAATGACTAATGGAACAGAAACAATAAATTTTAAATGAAAAGAGATCACAATGACGTGCTATGTTGCAGACTGTAAAACTTTTCTTTAACCTCTTCAGGAACGATTTTTTTTATGATGAGAAAAAAATGACATCTTTTTTTACGGTTTATCCATTTTATATTAATAGGAATTCAAAAAGAAAAAAAAGGAAAAACAATTAAAATTCACACAAAAAAAATAATAAAAATAACGTCCACATTTGTGGCCACTGAACGTTAATGGTAACTTATGAGTGAAATGATTTCCTTCTATATATATATACAGTAAAACCTCCATAAAGCGACCACGTTCCGTTCCAATAAAAACTGGTCTCTTCGAGAGGTGGTCTCTTAATGGAGGTCATGTTTAAATCTAGATTTAAATTGTTGAAAAAGGTAACAATTATTGTTACCTAATTACTACTGTACTAAAATTTATGAAAATTTAAGTATCAAAACAAAAGTTAATTACTGCAGACTTTAAAAAATGAATACATTGACGTTTGCTTTGATTTTACGGTTTTATTTTTTATAACTTTTATTTCTAAGTCCTTTCGAAGTTCAGTAAATAAATGCAATTTTTTTTTTTTTTTTTTTTTTTTTTTTTGGACGGTAACAAATAACGACAATTTCATTAATTTATCTATTTCTTTGAGAATTTCCTGGCAGAATAGGAGGCAAGGGAGTTTATTGACCGTCATTCTTAATTGGTCATCAGAGTTAAATTCATTGCCTAAAAAGGCACAAAAGGGTTTAAACACTTAAAAGTTACCGGAATAAAAAAAATTCTAAACTTAGTTTAAAAGTATGATGAATAATGCGCTCTCCGGAATTATTTTTCTAATAAAACTTTCTTCAAGCGAATAGGAAAAAACGGAATTTCTTTCATTTTCTTCAAAGAAATGGGTCGCACTTGGAGGGAGTTCAACTGAGAAGGTCTCTGAATGGAGCTAAAATTAGTATTGAACAGATGGGAATAAATTTCGTTCCACGAAAAACTGGTCGTTCAGTGAGGTGGTCGCTTAATGGAGGTGGTTGCACAGAGAGGTTCCACTGAATGTCTATATATATATATATATATATAAGTAAGAAAAATCATGCGTTAAGCATAGATCATGAAACACTTTCCAACACTTCCTGAAGGCGTTAACAAAACTTCGCTATTTAGGGAAATAAGGTAAATAAGATAATTAAGTAAACATTTTAGAAAACGAATAAAACATTTGAAAAACTGATTTCAGCAGTTACCGTCCATAGCAAATATTTATTCTAAATCCTTTGAACAACCCTGTATTTGATCTGTTAGTTGATATATATGCTATATAATGGGGAAATTTAGTTTAGAAAGAAAACGCATAACAAGTTCAAATTTCTCTTTCAGCAATTTATACTAATAGATGGAAACATACTCGTATACTTTTGTACAATCCTGTAGTTAACCTAGTACTTTTATTATACACCACTATTTAGCTAAAGTTTAATTCAAAGTAGAACACTCTTAAAACTACGGAAATCACATTTCCAGAAATTATCATTTATAGACGGCCATGTATCCAATTCTTTGCGTGACCCTGTATATAATTTTATCTATGTTCTACAAACATTTCTTAGCAAAAAAAAATACAGTTCAGCGTAAAAATGCATAACTCGTTTTAAAAATACCTTTAAACAATTTGCAATCATACCCAGTAACAATTACGAATACTTTTGTGTAGCCCTGTATATGAATTACAGCATTTATACACACCATATACTATGCAAAAATATAGTGAAACATAAAAGCACATAAACGTAATTAAAAATGCATTTCCAGCAATCATCGCTAGTGTACGGTACTTCGGATGCAATATAGTATCTGAAATCTTTTGTGTGTCCCTGTAAATGCTATGCACTTCGTATTATACATGAAATAAGTTATAGTAAACCTCAGCGACGTATATTAATTTCTTTTTACATGAAATAATTTAACATAATTAAATACGACGCAAACAATTCCCTCCACCCCTATATCATTATATAACGCAATTCTTTTGTGTGGCCCTGTAAATGAATAATAACTATTCTTTGCACCGAATATTTTACAGAATACATTTTTAGTGCACTTGATAAATGCATATCAATTTTATTATGTTTGAAAACATGTAACATCATTAAAAATCATTTAAAACAATTTTCTCCCACAGGCCGAAATGTAACGGAAAACTTTTGACTGTCCCTGTAAATGAACTAAACATGGTAGAAACTTCATTTGAAATAGGAAATGTGCTATGGTAAACATTAATAGCATCCAAAAATTTCAGGGCAATCCGAGTATATTTACGGGAGTTAGAGCGCGGACCAGACGGCCAGACAAACCGAAACCATACACACTTTTCAACGTTGTTGGAAAGTGTTAAAAAAGTAACGATTTGGAAACGGGTTATAAGATTTGGAAATGGACCAATGAAAATCTGCGCAGACACCGAGAAACGCATCTGATTGGTCAGAGCTTTCTGTCTTTTCTTAGCGGGAATTGTGCTTGGCGAAAACCATGAAAGTAGAGAATTTAGATAGGATGGGCGGTGAAAGGGAAGAATCTTCTGCATTTCGATAGACTTCTGTTATTTATTTTTTTTTAATGGGTCGATGGCAAAAGTAATTTTTACAGAAAGAAGATAATTTCCATTAACTAATGAGAAAGGGGGTGAGGGGATCATCTGCGTTTGGAATAAAAAAAAATTAATGCATAGAAAATAAGGGATCGCGAAGCGATCCAGAATGGAAACGCAAAATAATTACGTCTGGGGCTGGCTAGGAAATAGGAATTGCTTCGCGATTAAATTTCACTTTTTCAATTACTACACTGTATCTTAGGCTAATGTAATGGTGGTTTTTACATAAAATTATTGGAGAAATAAGCTAAAACTCTATAGGCACATTTTGTTATGTCATACAGTTGTATATAATGGGCAGTTGTATATAACAGTTGTACATAACATTTGTATACAGTTGTATATAATGGGCCCGCCAGGGCTTCTACCAAAAAAAGTACCGGAGCCCTAAAATTCTGCAGTACTAAAACCGTAGCGTGCCCCCCCCCCCCCCCCGCCTCCACTTTGATCCGCATATATATATATATATATATTTCATATATTATTTGCAAAATTTAAAGCATCTTTTTTTCTTTAGTAAAATAAAAATTTTAAATATATGTACTTGCATATACTTAACTGCCCACTTTTTAGTTTATCACACCTTCCGAATAGAAATCGTTGCCTAATTTAATGTTAATTAATCGCATAATTTTGCAATTAAATAATGTAAGAATTATGAATAGGAAATAGTGTTAACACAAAAAAGAAAGATTAGATGCTTTTACAGAAAAAGGCGAAACACTGCTCAATTGCTTTGAATCAGAATAACAAACAATACATATAGCAATTATATCTACTTACAAATGAAAGTGACTTCGTAAATGTACAGAGTAGATCCTTGGCACGGGCAGCGTTCATGATGAAAAATAAATAGAAAAATCACTAACTTTTTTCCATATTCGTATACAATAGAAGGCTAAATACCTCAAACTGATGCTTGTTGAATAAAAACAAAATAAAATATTCTTTTCAGGTTAGATATCTAAATAAATTTAAAAAAAATGATCCAATTAAAAAATATCCTACTGTCACAAAATAAAATCGAGCTGAAGTGTAATTTAGGCATCGGTTTTTCGGAAGCGCTATTGCACAGGGCTCCGGAGCCCTGTATTTATGAGCTCCGGTGAATCCCGACCAATATTTAAAAATTTACTGAAAACAGAGAAGTACCGGAGCTGAGCTCCGGTGGGCTCCGGCGCAAATTAAGCCCTGGGGCCCGCCAAAAGTTACTTTTTATCCCCATTTTCTCAAAAATTAGTTGGAATTTTAGAAAATGCTGAAATACATGCTTAACCCTTTATCTACTGAAGGTACTTACAAGTACCATTAAAATAACTTGTTATAAAATTAATTTAACACATCGGTTAGTTGTAATACAGTTTAGAATGAGTTATAGATACATTACTTTACCTTGTTTCAAAAGCATTACTCGTTACACAAAACGAAAATATTTTTAAAAGGATGATTTATTTTGGCTTTGTATCTTTTCAGCTTCCTTAGCGTTTGGGGGGGGGGGGGGATTTTTCAGTTCGGAAATATTTCTATATTTCTATTGTAAGAACATTGTATTTGTGAGTGTAAATTGGTGAGCGTAGCGAGGAGGAGGCAGAGCGCCCCTAGTCTTATAAAATAAAAAACTAACAGTAAATTCGTTCTTACATTTCTACAAATTATCAAAACTTAATATATTTAATAAATATACCTGATATTTTTTTTATCAAATATTAACGATTTATTCAAATAATTCAACAACACTGACTGCCGAAAAATAACTTCACGCTTTTTTTTTTTTTTTTTTTTTTTTCTAACATCATAAATAACATTATCGGTGCAGTCAAACCATAAAATTTTAACTTGTCTTGTTGAGAGATTCTGTAGTGAATAAATTATTATCAAATTTTTGTTCTTTTTATTATTGACCGTAATTATAAAAACTAAACGTCATCATATGCGTCCAAGGGCGCGAATAGGTTAAGGAAAATTATGTTATTTAAATTTCGAAAAATATTAGACAATTTTCACACGTATTAAAAAAGATACATCATTCAATTTTTAAATATCATATAGAATGAAAAGATTTCATGCATCAATTATTTAAAAGTAATTTATTGCCAGGGCTTAATTTCTAACAAAAGAAGTACCGGAGCCCTAATATTCTGCGGTACCGGTACTAACATTTGTACCGTTCCCCTATCCCCCCCCACCCTGCCACTCCAATCTGCATACTTTTATATTTTGTACATTATTTGCAAAATTTAAATCATTTTTTTTTCTTTAGCAAAATAAAAATTTTAATTATATGCAACAGCATATTGTCAACTATTCCACTTTTTAGTTATCAGTCCTTTCGAATAGTAATCTTTGCCTAATTATAATGTTAATTGCGATTTTTTGTTAATTCAACAATTAAATAGGGTAAGGATTATGATTCGGAAATAGTGTTAACACAAAAAAGGGATAGTTCGCATTTTTATGAAAAAATGAATGAAATTTACAGAAATTAATATTTATATGCTGAAGAATAGAACAATTTTTTTTTAATTTCCTATAAAAGGTGCATATCTTAAACTATGATTGTTTGCTTCCGCATAACTATCTTTTGTGATGAGTCTCTAAAAATTAGATTAAATTAAAATTTTGACACCGTTATCGGAACGATTCTATGCTTTTATAGAAAAAGGGGAAACACTGCTGGATTGTTTTCTATCAGAATAGCAATACATGGCAATTATGTCTACATACAAATGAAAGTGACTTCGTAAATGTGCAGAGCAGAGCATTAGCATAGGCAGCGTTCATGATGCAAAATAAATAGAAAAATCACTAACGTGATTTTTATACTCGTACGCAATAGAAGACAAAAAACATCGCAGAAACAAAACCTCAAGCTGATGCTGGTTGTTTAAAAACAGAAAATATTCTTTTCAGTTTAGATATAAAAAAAAAATAAAAATACAACCAATTAAAAATGATCCTACTATCACAAAAGGAAATCGAACTGAAAGCAAATTCATTGTTCAGTCTCTTGAGTGGCGCAGTATCAATGCGTCGCCTACATAAATCTGCAAGTACTTATCACTAGAATAGAAAAACACGATTTCTGTTTTCCCTTCATTCTGATCAAAATAGCTTTAAAATGATTTGAAATAGAATATAATACGTAATTTTGAAGGAGGATTTTTTTTTCAATACATGAATAAATACAATTTTGAATATAAGACAGATTGAGCTTGAGTCAGTCCAAGCCCAAAAACTGATATAAAAATGGAGTCCGTTTTACCTCTATCTTCTATGTGGGCGACACATTACGTCACACATAAGTGTTTTGATAAGAAAGAATGCAAAAACTTTTAGATGGCAAAGAAAGGAAAGGGTAATTTAGGCTTCGGTATTTCGGAAGCTCTATTGCACTGGGCTCCGGAGCTCTATATTTATGAGTTCCGGTGAATTCCGACCAATATTTAAATATTTTCTAAAATGAGAGAAGTACCGGAGCCGGGCTCCGGCGCAAATTAATCCCTTTTTATTGCAATTCTAAGAAAATTTTATTCACAGAAATAATAAAATGAAAAATAAATTTTGACAATTGATAAGAATAGCCCTTTCAACGCTATAATAAAATATTTCTGCGTTAAAAGAAAATGTTAGTTCGATTTGTAAAATATTATTTTATAATTAAATTTCACTTTTTCACTTACTGCAGTGTATCTTAAGCTAATGTAATGGTGGTCTTTACATAAAATTATTGGAGAAATAAGCTAAAACTCTATATTTTGTTATGTTATACATATAGTTGTATATAACGGGCCGGCCAAAAGTTACATATTCCCATTCTCCCAAAAAGGAGTTGGAATTTTAGAAAATTCATGCTTAACCCTTTATCTACTGACGGTAATTACAAGTACCATTAAAATAACTTATAAAATTAATTTAACACATCGGTTAGTTGCAATACAGTTTAGAATGAGTTTTAGCAACATTACTTTATCTACCTCCAAAAGCATTATGGGTTACATTAAAAGGAAAATATTTTTATAAGGATGATTTATTTTGCCTTAGCATCTTTTCAGCTTTCTTGACGTTAGGAGGGGGGGGGGGGAGATTTTTCAATTCGGAAATATTTCTATATTTCTATTGTAAGAACATTGTATTTGTGAGTCTAAATTGGTGAGAGTAGCGAGGAGGAGGCAGAGCGCCCCTAGTCTTATAAAATAAAAAACTAACAATAAATTCGTTCTTACATTTCTACAAATTATCAAAACTTAATATATTTAATAAATATACCTGATATTATTTTTATCAAATATTAACGATTTATTCAAATAATTCAACAACACTGACTGCCGAAAAATGACTTCACGCTTTTTTTTTTATATCTCTAACATCATAAATAACATTATCGGTGCAGTCAAACCATAAAATTTTAACTTGTCTTGTTGAGAGATTCTGTAGTGAATAAATTATTATCAAATTTTTGTTCTTTTTATTATTGACCGTAATTATAAAAACTAAACGTCATCATATGCGGCCAAGGGCGCGAATAGGTTAAGGAAAATTATGTTATTTAAATTTCGAAAAATATTAGACAATTTTCACACGTATTAAAAAAGATACATCATTCAATTTTTAAATATCATATAGAATGAAAAGATTTCATGCATCAATTATTTAAAAGTAATTTATTGCCAGGGCTTAATTTCTAACAAAAAAGTACCGGAGCCCTAATATTCTGCGGTACCGGTACTAACAACTGTACCGTTCCTTTATCCCCCCTGTCACTCCAATCTGCATACTTTTATATTTTGTACATTACTTGCAAAATTTAAAGCCTTTTTTTTCTCTTTAGCAAAATAAAAATTTTAATTATATCCAACAGCATATTGTCAACTATTCCACTTCTTAGTTATCAGTCCTTTCGAATAGTAATCTTCGCCTAATTATAATGTTAATTGCGATTTTTTGTTAATTCAACAATTAAATAGGGTAAGGATTATGATTCGGAAATAGTGTTAACACAAAAAAGGGATAGTTCGCATTTTTATGAAAAAATGAATGAAATTTACAGAAATTAATATTTATATGCTGAAGAATAGAACAATTTTTTAAAAATTTCCTATAAAAGGTGCATATCTTAAACTATAATTGTTTGCTTCCGCATAACAATCTTTTGTGATGAGTCTCTAAAAATCAGATTAAATTAAAATTTTGACACCGTTATCGGAAATATTCTGTGCTTTTATAGAAAAAGGGGAAACACTGCTGGATTGTTTTCTATCAGAATAGCAATACATGACAATTATATCTACATACAAATGAAAGTGACTTCGTAAATGTGCAGAGCAGAGCCTTAGCATAGGCAGCGTTCATGATACAAAATAAATAGAAAAATCACTAACGTGATTTTTATACTCGTACGCAATAGAAGACAAAAAACCTCACACAAACAAAACCTCAAGCTGATGCTGGTTGTTTAACAACAGAAAATATTCTTTTCAGATTATATATATATATATATATATATATATATATATATATATATAAATACAACCAATTAAAAATGATCCTACTGTTACAAAAGGAAATCGAACTAAAAGCAAATTCATTGTTCAGTCTCTTGAGTGGCGCTGTATCAATGCGTCGCCGACATAAATTTGCAAGTACTTATCACTAGAATAGAAAAACACGATTTCTGTTTTCCCTTCATTCTGATCAAAATAGCTTTAAAATGATTTGAAATAGAATATAATACGTAATTTTGAAGGAGGATTTTTTTTTTCAATACATGAATAAATACAATTTTGAATATAAGACAGATTGAGCTTGAGTCAGCCCAAGCCCAAAAACTGATATAAAAATGGAGTCCGTTTTACCTCTATCTTCTATGTGGGCGACACATTACGTCACACATAAGTGTTTTGATAAGAAAGAATGCAAAAACTTTTAGATGGCAAAGAAAGGAAAGGGTAATTTAGGCTTCGGTGTTTCAGAAGCTCTATTGCACTGGGCTTCGGAGCTCTATATTTATGAGTTCCGGTGAATTCCGACCAATATTTAAATATTTTCTAAAATGAGAGAAGTATTCCAACATGAAATTTTCTCTGATTTCATTAATATACCAAAACCTGCTAAAGCGGAATCTCCGAGGATCAGAAAACGTTTCTGTCTTAACAAGTATCCCTCCAGTCGGGATTTTGAAAATCTTCTGTTTCCATAGATTATGCTATATATAAGTTTCTATTTTTTAATTTCAAATTCAAAATTTAAAAAACTTTTAAAAATTCTATTTAATTTAAGATACTCTTGTACTTTTTGTGCCCAAACCATTATTGAAAAGATAAAAAATAAGTGTGGCATTCTTAGGTTACTGTCACTAACCCCGTAGCAGAAATTTCTCCAAGTGTCTGCGACAGATAATTCAGGGGCAAAAAGTAATCTGCAGGTAAAATATTGTTATAAATGGAGCGTTAATTAATCAAACAATCACTTACCTGTAGCGTTTTTAGGCATTTTATAAATTTTTATTAATAATAGTCTTAACTTTTTGTATTAAGTAATAAAGAGCTAAACATAATACGAAGCAAAATAAAAGTTCGATGAAAAAGGATCTGCAAAAAAGAAAAGAAAATCTACGACGCCCGTCTCCCGTCTCGAACTTTCTGCTACCGGGGTCACTCCTAAATATAACTTATATAAGTTATGGTCATTTGTTTTTTATTTAATCTCATTATATCCTACAGTTTAACTTGCCATACAGGATTTGAATATCCCATTTCATAAAAGTTTTGAATCAATATTGCTACAATTTACCTCTGAAATATTTCTATTAATATACAGTTATTCATGAAACAGCACCGAAAAATGGCAATAAAACACAATTAAATAATAAACTTCGTTACAAGAATAACAAACAGAGTTTACAAATAATACAATAACAATTTTTTATTATTTGATATTTACTTATTATTTAATAATAATGCTTTCAGACACAGACGCGGACAGTATTAAATGGAATAGGAAGATTTTTCTCCCTTTTTTCGTGGGGGGAGAATATAGTTGGGCAACGCCCTACTATGTTAAAACCTTTTACTGTAGATGAAATTTATATTTTTTTTCTCTTAATTTTTTAATTATTTTGTAACGTCCGCAATATTTTCAAACTTATGAAAGATAAAAGTTATGTAACATTTCAAAATTTAAAATTGAAACCCCATTTGTATACTTCTATCTGCGTCTATGTTTAAGTATAACTTCTTAATATTAATGAAAACAAATCTTCCGTAACATTCATGTCCACTAAAGAAACAGAGATTTCACTCTTTTTTTAAATACTTTAATTTTATAAAATATTAATAGCAATTTAAATAAATAATACCATATAATGTGTATGTACTAAATAGTAATTATAATATTCTATATGTAAAACCATCAAATCTATACCTTGTGTATAAAACTAATCCTTACTTCTTACAAAGCACTGTTTTTGATAAATCGCATAAGTTCAGTATTAAATTTGTAATTGCTCACCTTTAAACTAAGCGGATGCGTCTTGGTTTCGAAGATGCATAATGTGTGATCACTGCATCGATGAATTCATCTGTTGGCTCCTCATCACCTTCGATAGATACTTTAATACACGATTGTAAAGTATCCTGCCCCATGCGATTTCTGAGTTTTGTCATAATTCTATTCATTGTGCTAAATGACCTTTCTACACTCGCTGTTGAAATTGGTACACACAATACATACTCGGCAAGTTTTTTCAAAACTTCGTATCCAATATCAGCTTTTAAAATGAAAGAAGCGACATCTGTACTGGTATCATCTAAATTACTGTGTGCAACGTACTTAAAAGAACGGAGATCTGCCACTGCTGCATCCTCTTCCTGAATTCCAAAAAGATGGCACAGCTCCTTACACTGCTTTTCATTTATTTTTACAAATTCTCCAAAGCTTCGAAAAAATGCACATAGTTCTATTAAGCGCAGTGCTTTATCATTAAATCTTTCTTTAACTTGATGAATCATTTTTCTATAAAAGTTTTTGCACTTTTTAAGCAATTTTTTTTCGTGTCATTAAAATTTATGCTCTTAATTTCTGATGCATCACTCTCGAGACCTTTAATTTTAATGTGCAATTCGTTATTATCATTGTCAGTATCACAAAAGTTGGCAATTTCTTGCAAGTGATCAACTGTCCCAGAAACAAGTTGAGGAAGAAATGAAATGCTAAGAGTTTTCTTTTGAAGAATTTTGCTTAAATTCGATACAGCATTAAGTGTTTCATCCATAACGACTAAACTGATTATAAAACTAATATTAATCATTTCCAAGAGAATACCACCAGCTAAACTTGCTAAATCAGCACCATCCTTGTGTATGTGTTCGCATGCAATCATAATCGATTTAAAGGATAAAAATACAGCATGAACAGTACGGTAATTGCTAAGCCAGTGTATATCCGTTGCCTCAGGTATGATTTGAACGGGTTCTTCTAAAGCTTTCTGTATTTCGTGCAAAATTTTTCCTCTCTTAGGAGAACTATGAAAAAGTTTATAAATATCTTTAACTGTGTGAAAAAATCGTTTAATCATTATAGTCTTGTTTCTTGAATTAGTGACAGCTAATGATAGAATATGGGATCTGCAATGAATGTAAGGCACTTCGCATTGTTTAGCTTCTGAAATACGAGCACGAACACCAGTTATACTACCACTAAAGTTCGCTGCACCATCAAAAGAGCATGAAACCAATTTATCATATGACATATTTTTTTTTTTAAAGCATCATCTATAGCTAAAAATATTGATTCAGCATCAGTTCTTTCTAAGTATATTATGCACAAAAATCTTTCTCTTACTTCGCAAACTGGATCATGGACGGCGTGCTGCACCATTAGTGATAATTCACTTTGATTGTTTATGTTCGTCGACTCATCTCCCATTATAGAATAATACTTACCATTAAGTATTTTGTCATCTGCTTTGTCTAAGATTGTGTCTATTGAGCTTAATATTTCAGAAGCAGTTGATTTACTTATGTAAGTCGATCTTTCACTTTGAGACTTAACCCAGTCGCGAAGAGTTTCATTTTCTCTCATTAAAATTCTTTGAACTAGGGGTTCATATTTTGTAGTATGGGGTATCTCCTCTTTAGCTAAAAAATACACACTCCTAATTAATGAAGATAAAGCTTGTCTATTTTTATCCCTTTCGTCTTCGCTGTATTGGATTATTTGTGTGCATTTAAATTCTGTAATCTTTCATTTTCCATAAAAACAGATTTGCAATGTTTGTCTGATTTTGAGTGTTTTTCAAGTTTTCCTGTACTGCCAGTTGCTTTCCTAAAATTTGTGAAGGGCACTGATATGAATACTCCACTTGTTTTTTGGAATACCTCTACATCATTTTTTAAATGCTTTTCACACAGCTTGCAAAATGCACCACCACGAGTTCGATCAAAATACAGCCATTCATATTTATCTTCCCACTGTTTTTGATATTTGAACTTGCGTCCAACATTTTTATCTTCCGGTTGAGGTTGTCCACTAACAGTACTACACGAAGGTATCGAGGGTGGAACTATCGCATTGCAGGTTTCACTTTCATTCAAAGTTAGTTGAGAATTATTATTTTGATTTTCAACAGATGACTGTACTAAAGGTTCTTCACTACGTCTTCTTTTTTTAATTTGGATATAAGAAAATAATTTCGACTGTTTTGACATAATTCAATATCAAAAATAATTCTTATCTAATATTCAATTTAAGCTGTAATTTTTATCTGTAACAATCAAGACAGAAAAGCGCAATAGATTAACCAGACACAGTGTCGTCTAGAACTAGCGTCACCTAATTGCTTATTGGTAGTCTTTGAAAATGAAATTTCCCTAGCATTCTACAATAAAATAAGAAAAATAAAATATTTTATGTTAGCGAACAAATAAATACCGGATGTAATTTATAAAGTTTGCATAGAAATATTTAGACATTTTCAGTAACTAAATCTTTTTAAAACTATTAAGTATGAAAACATTTCTGTGCCTTTAATTCAGTTGTCCATACCCGCTCAAAATCTATTATAATAATGTTTTTGACAGCATAATCAATTTATCATTCGATAAATGAATTTGGTTTTTCCAAGAGAAAATTACAATTAGATAAAGCAGTTATTTGTGTAATACGGGATAAACAAATGGATTATTACTGAAAGGATTAACTTTCAAGATATTTTATGAGTGAACGGAATAATAACAATATATCATATTTTAATTAAGAAACGCACAAATTTAGAATTTCACAATAAGGAAGTAATAATATTTATTTTATGGGCTAGTACTTTGTAACAGAAAAAAGTTTTATTTATGATACATGAAATTAATATTATAACCTCAAAAATATAATGAATAAATATTTCACTGGATAGGAAAAGCTTATTTAGATAAATTATTAGCGTGATATGATACATTCAATGAATTATTATGTTTATTGTTAAGATTGAATAATGGATATTAAGCAAAAAAATACATTTTATGGTATAATTTAAATACATTTTAGAGAAATTGAGAGTCTAATTAAAAATATCTAAATAATTTAATAATTGATGCAATTAGAGTAAGTAAGCCAAAAATATGTGATTTGACATCACACCTGTCAATAATGGAATCTTCTCCTAACCAGAAAACTTTTGCGGTCCCAATGAAAGCAATTGTAGTATATTAAACCGCAAATATATAATTGAAAGAGGTGGAAGAAAAATTCCGTATTCCTCTATAGACAGGTTCTGTTTCCCAGACTTTACCGCATTTAATTTTTTCGAAAATGTTAATGAAATAAATTTATACCAGTTATTTTATAATTTTACAAAAAAAAAAAAAAAAAAAAAAAAAAAAAAATTGGAATTAGTATTTAACAACAATTTCTTACAGTTTAATCTCGTATATGGCACCAAAATTAAAATTTAAGTTTTACTACCGGTATGCTTTAAATAAATATTATGCAAGTATTAGCGGTATGCTAATTAATAATTATGTAATTTGTTTCTTCTTCTTCTTCTTTAAAATCTTATAACTGCTATTGTACACAAAAATATGACAAGCACCTATTGTGCAAAGAGTTAGCTGAAAGGTTAAATATTAATAAACAGAATAAACATTAATTTCGTAATTTTTTTTTTAAATTGTACGATTTTTCGAATAGCTTGTAAGACTTACTTATACAAAGCTGTTATATGTCGTAAAAACTGAACCTATCTGTAACGGAATAATACGTTAGAAGGAACATTTCCTTGTAAATGACGACAAAAATGCTATGCAAGTATATCTGTTAAGACAGAATTTTTTAACGATATCTTACGATTCCATCTTAACAGGTTTTTCGGGAGGATTCGAAGGAAAATATCACTACTAGGAAAAATAAGGAGAAAGTCAAAAATTTCCTCCGGGGGGGACATTTTTGAATCCCGGGGAGGACATTCCCCCCCCCCCCCCCGGGCCACCCCCTGAAATCAACACTGTTTAAAAGTCAAGTAGGTGTTGATTTGGCTGACTGGCCGTGTTCATGTTAAGATAGAATTTTAACCGATTTTTCATTCACTTCCTGGCATGCTAGAATTCTAAAAGTTATGTACACAGCTGTGTTTTCGATGACAGTGCAACATTTTAATATTTTTAGAACTTAATTATAAAGTAATTTTAAAGCATTTTTCCATTAGCCGGCCGCGCCGGCGATCAATCACAAAATATTCTTTACGTAAATAACAATTATGGTTACAACTGTTTACGTTTCACAAACACAATAGAGTTAATTATGCGCCGAAACATTCTCGCCAAAAAAGGAAAACAGGCTGTGAAACTGCAACAACGAAATATTTTGAAACACTAAAAAATAGAAAATATAAATAAAGTAATCGGAAGCAGGGCTCGCAGCGTTCCTAAAATTTTCGGTGTTTGCTACCACTAAATTAAAATGATAATCTTTATTGTATGAATCTATTATAGATGTTAAAGGAATCTACCACGAAGAATTCTTATTTAAAATACTGGTAGCAAAGTGCGAAAATTTTAGGAACGGTGCGAGCCCTGCGGAAGTGGCAAACCCCAAAATTTCTTCTATCCCATACATGTTAATACTTCCTGAAAAATGCAGCATAGTAGCACCACCGGTTAGGTGATTTACACCAAAATCTAATCAGCAACAACTTGTGTCAACTTCTAACTGAATCTGAAGTTAGATGTAAATCCGTGCATTAGTTTTTGAAATAGAGCTATTGCGGAAAGCGTAAAAAATTCTGCCTAGCAGTAGCACCTGTTAGGCGATTTACATAAAAAAATTAATCAGGACTAATTCATATCAAGTACTAACTGAATCTTAAGTTTGGTGAAAATTCATGCATTAGCTCTTGAGATACAGCTATTGTTAGAATCGGGAAAAATGCAGCTTAGCAGCGCCGCCTGTTGGAAGATTTACACACACAACTAATCAGCTCTAATTTATATCAGGGAGTAAGTGTATCTAAAGTTTGATGAAAATTCATGCATTAGTTCTTGAGATAGAATATTGGGATAAACATGAATAATGCCGCATAGCAGCGAAGCATGTTGGGCGATTTACACAAAGAAGTAATCAGCACCAAATTATACCAAGGACTAACTGAATCGGTAGTTTTATAAAATTCCATGCTTTAGTTCTTGAGAAGTAGCTATTGCTGAAATCAGGAAAAATGCCGCATAGCAGCGCCACGTTTTGGGCCATTACACCAAAAACTAAACAGCTCTAATTTATATCAGGGACTAACGGAATCTAAGGTTTGATGAAAATTCGTGCATTAATTCTTGAGATAGAACTATTGCAGAAGCCCTGCCATTTTCTGAAAGACTGTCATAAATTAATTGCGTTGATAATTTAAGTTTATACATCAGAAAATATTTTACAATGTACGGATTTAACATAAAAATTCTTGCAATCAAAAGAAATGTGAACAAATATATGATACAAATGCATATTTTTTTACGCAAAAGCTGATCAACATGTTATTCAAGAAAAATTAGGTAAAGTTGAACTAAAGATTTCAGAACATGTCCTTAGTTACTGATGTTTGGTGCAATAAATATGAGAATATACTCGTGGTAGGTTGTATCATATGTTTTGTATCAGGTTGTATCATATATGGGGCATTCTCACAATCTTTTGACTTTCATGTCCCTGAATAATAATTTTTATTTTAATACACTTTTTTGTGTTTTTTTATTTCATATACTGGGGAACATCCCATTGCATGATTGTACAACAACATTAACGAGATAAATAAGTATTGGACGATGTTGGGGGTCCAAAAACCTGGAAAACTCCTATACCGTCCCGTGTCCCTGATGCTGATTTTTAAGTTTGGAGCTGTCTGGATAAAATTGTTTTAATAAAAATAATTCGATGCAATTTGTTTCTGAAACTGCAACTATTGTTTTATATAAATATGTAGCTAAAAATTAACCTGCACACATTTTTAGGGTTGTTATTATTTTTAAAACTCTGTCCCTGGGTATTAGATTCCTTACCATCCCTCTTCTAAAATTATACAGAAAATCATTTCAGATGCAGCCACAGAATTTTTTTTTCAAGTTTTTTCTCATGCAGAAGTGTGCTAGAGAAATAATGTCTAAAATTCTTTGGCAGGAAATTTACTATAGAATTTAAATCAGTATTTAAATATCAATTTCAAGCATCGTGGCTTCATTGGTAGTCTCACCATCCCCAAGGTTCCATATTCCTGCACTTTTCGAGGTAAAAAAAAAAAAAAATCCAACGTTAACATCTGTTTCTAAAGATCAATGAACATTGTGGCTATCACTTAGTCTTAACATGATTTTCCTAAAAATAGGTGGTAATTTTCCTTACCGTTCCATCCTTACCGTCCCTTTTTTTACCATTTCATCCCTTTTTTTACCTTACCGTCCCTTCTTTAACACCCCTTTAAGACAATGTTATACAAGAATTCTGTATTAAAAGTACTACATTGTTATTATTTCTTATTTGAATGTCCTGTGGGTACTATGCAAATTTATTATAAGTAAAAATAAGAAAATAGAAGTTTATAGGGGTAAAATGGTACAGAAAATTAAACTCGGAAGTTTAGCTTAAACCTCAGTTAAATAAAACTTTTTTCGCTGCTGACCATTTTTTCTTTATTTTGAATCATTAAGGCATTCGTCTATCAGATTAAAATGTTATTTTAGCAAATTTTATTTTGTCTGATTTTTTCCCCCAAAAGTCAAACTATTGTGAGAATGCCCCATATTTGTTCAGATTTCTTTAGATTGCAAGAATTTTTAAGTTAAATCCGCAGATTTCAAGATACATAAACTTCAAAAACCTATCTTGGAAATCAATTTACAAAAGTGTTTCAAAAGAGGTCGGAGCTTCGTTTTAACCTCTTCGGTCCCTGTTCTTTTTCTTATAAAAACTAAAATGTCGGATTTTTTTTACTTTTTCACATCACTTCTTAATAGCTGAATGTTTTTTGCGTTCAAAGCAAACGAATAATGGGCAGCATCTAAGATGATTCACACATAAAATAAATGCTATTTTCGTCTGAGTTTTCAAAATTCCTAAAAATACCCAAAAGACAGTATGACTAAGAAAGTGAGAAATTTCCATAAGTATTTAACTTAAATCTTTTTCAATAAAAAATTTTGAGGATTTGTAGATTGTTTACTTATTTAAATCTCTTAAATTTGTGATTGCGTTAATTTAGGTTAATGATTATTAAATCGGTGTTTTTAAGGGGTTTGTAGTTTTAGATCCATATTTTAAAACCTAAATTACAAAGCGCCTAAAGGATCAATTTCAGTAAAGATGTTTTTTCTGTCATTTACGATGTCAATTTGTTTGGAAAAAACCAAAAAATAAGCATTTGTATTATTATTTTAGCTTCGGAACTGAAGAGGTTAAGACACAGATTTCGTAGAAAATTCAACAAAGTGTTACTAATTATTTGTTTCAGTAACAGTTTTTGAGTTTGGCTCAGTTAATACCACTTATTGAAATTCTGTGACGAGAAGTCATAAATTATTTCACTGGGCTTCAATAAATTATTTCACCGGGCTTTTGAAATGTTTTGTTCAGTTGTCTTATGACTTTTTTATTGCTCTTCAGATATTTCGAAGTAAAGCGCACGAAATCAACAAAAGAAATTATCCCCAGGGGTGATGATAAACTTGTCAGGTATACTCAATCGTAGGGCACCCCTCCCTTGCTGCCCCACATCAAAGAGGTCGTCAAAAGAGTTGCCTTCTGTGAATAAGGTCCGAACGGACCCTTAAGGACGAGGGTCCCTGACCAGGGCTTAATTACTAACAAAAAAAGTACCGGAGCCGTAATATTCAGCAGTACTAACAAACGTACCACCCCCCACCCCCCTCGTCACTCCAATCTGCATATTTATATTTCATGCATTATTTGCAAAATTTACAGCTTTTTTATTTATTTTATTTTATTTTATTTATTTATTTATTTTTTTTTTTTTAGCAAAATAAAAAAGTTAAATATATCTATCAGCATATACTTAGCTGTCAACTAATCCATTTTTTAGCTATCCCTCCTTCCAAATAAAAATCTTTACTTAATTATAATGTTAATTAAATGCAGAATTCTGCGATTAAATATGGTAAGGATTATGATTCGGAAATAGAGTTAAAACAAAAAAGTGATAGTTCACAACTATGCATTTTTATGAAAAAATGAATGAAATTTACAGAAATTAATATTTATATGCTGAAGAATGGAGCAATGTTTTTCAATTTCCTATAAAATTTGCATATCTTAAACTATAATCGATTCCTACCGCATAACAATCTTTTGTGGTAAGTCCCAGATAATCAGATTAAATTGAAAATTTGACACCATTATCGGAAAGAGTCGATGCTTTTATAGAAAAAGGGGAAACACTCTTTGGTTGTTTTCTATCAGAATAACAATATACGGTAATTATATCTACTTACAAATGAAAGTGACTTCGTAAATGTGCAGAGCGGAGCCCAGCGTTCATGATATAAAATAAATAGAAAAATACTAACTTGATTTCTATACGCGTACACAATACAAGACAAAAGATCTGAAATAAACAAAATCTCAAACTGATGCTCGTTGACAGAAAATATTCTTTTCGGGTGTGGTATCTAAATAAAAAAAAAAAAATAAAAAAAAATAAACCAGCCAATTAAAAATTATCCTACTGTCAGTGTCACCAAAAGAAAATCAAACTGGAAGTAAATTCATTGTTCAGTCTTTTGAGTGGCACCATATCAACAAATCGCCGCTATCAATGCTAGGCATAAATTTGCAAATATCACTAGAATAGAAAAACACGATTTCTGTTTTCTCTTCATTATGATCAAAATAGCATTAAAATGATTTCAAATAGAATATAATCCGTACTTTTGAAGGAGGAAAAGTTTTTTTTTTTCTATACATGAATAAATAAAATTTTGAATGTCGAACAGATTGAGATCGAGCCAATACAAGCCGAAAAAACTGATCCGTTTCATCTCCATCTCCTACGTATGCGACACATTACGTCACATATAAAAAAGAATGGAAAAGCTGGGAAATGGGAAGGAAAAGAAAGTGTAATTTAAGCTTCTGTTTTTCGGAGGCGCTATTGCACTGGGTTTCGGAGCCCTGTATTTATGAGCTTCGGTGAATTTCGATCAATATTTAAATATTTACTGAAAACAAAGAAATACCGGAGCTGAGCTCCTGTGGGCTCCGGCGCAAATTAAGCCCTGTTAAGTAGGTTGAATGAAAGATTTAGAACACGCCTTTAGAAATTCATGTTGGTAAAATAAACATGAGAACAGTTTCAGCATCAGTTTACAGTTTGGCTCAGTTCAAATCACTTATTGAGATTCTGTGACGAGAGAACATAAATTATTTTTCTGGGATTTCTTTGACAAAGGCTTTGCGTTCATTGGGACCTTTCTATTGCTCTTCAAATGTTTGCAGCAGTGGTGTAGCCGTAAAAAACGCAGAAGTAATACGCTATAGTTACGGAGGTTATACGGAGTTTTCCAGGGAGATTTTATTTGTTGATTTTGCGCTTTGCTACCACCGTATACCTCTTTGAAAAATCCGTATAACCTCCGTAACTATAGCGTATTACTTCTGCATTTTTTACGGCTACACCACTGCTGCAAACATTTGAAGAGCAATAGAAATGTCCCAATGACCGCAAAGCCTTTGTCAAAGAAATCCTAGAAAAATAATTTATGTTATATCGTCACAGAATCTTAATAAGTGATTTGAACTGAGCCAAACTGTAAACTGATGCTGAAACTGTTCTCATGTTTATTTTACCAACATGAATTTCTAAAGGCGTGTTCTAAATCTTTCATTCAACCTACTTAGTTTTTCTGGCATAGAATGTTGAAAAGCTTCTTCGTAAAATATATGAAATCCGTACATTGCACGAAAATCACTGAAGCATAAAATTGAAAAACGTAACTAGGCAATCAATTTACGGAAGTCTTTGAAACGAGGCGGAGGTTCTACTGTTACTTCATATTTCATACAAAATTACCGATCAACAATACGTAAGGGGACAAGAAACATTCAAATTCATTTAATTTTTTTTTTTTTATTTCACTTCAAATACTATTCAAGAGCACACTATATGCATTATGGCATGTATTTATCACACATGAAATTTAAAAAAAAAATTGGAGGAAGAAAAATAAAGAATTTTCTTGAATATTTTAAGCGTTATGAAGAAGTTTTTAAAATGACCCACGCGCATTCCATATCAATTAAATTCACCTGTATTTTTTATAGCTGTTTGTCATTATATATGTCCTAAAACTGTGCATCATTTTTTGAAACTAAATTTAACATTAGAAGCACTAAATTTTGAATGTTTATAATTCAAAAACTTATCATTCAAATGACTTGAAATTTGGTGCCTAGGCATAGTTTGAACCGAAGATTTGAAATATCTTGTTAAAATTGGATATTGCCATTGGAAAAAAAAATGAAGTTTGTGTTCGTTTTAATATGTAGATGCCCTCCTAAGCAAATTTTATATACATCATTTAAAAGTAGACTTTATTTCCAGTCGTTCGGTACCAGTCACTTTTCTCTACGATAATTTGTTGAAGAGTTAGTAGGGGTGTTTACTTTTTTTTTTTTTTTTTTCCCCACGACTGTACATTAGCATAGTACATTTAATTAAAGAACGTTTAACGTGTAATAAATTTTTGGAATATTCACAAACACAGAGTGAAATGTGTGTATGAGGAACTGCCAAACCCATAAAATCAGATTCGGGTCTCAAACTTCCATTTATTCTGAAAAACAGATGTCCCTTCCCAATCTTAACACATTGCCGACGGGCAATTTTTTATAAAATATGAATTTTAAAACAGTAGAAGCTCATCCCTGTTCTGAAAGTCTTTTGTTAATTTTTGTTGTAGATGGGTTTACTAAGATTATGCATCGGTAAATATCTTTCAATGTACGAATTTAATATAGAATGACTTAAAATGTAAAAAAATATGGATAACGTGATATAAATAAATTTTCTGTAAGATAGAAGCCACGCCCTTAGTTAATGATGTTCTTTGAATGAAAACAAGACGAGAATTCTCGTTTCCCGTCATGAACGTGTTAAAATAGGTGTTTTCACCATTTAAGCATTATAAAAGCTATGGGTAGCAAATTCTTTGGCAAAGCTACATAGCTTTTTTTGAGTACAGGTAAAAGTAAATTAAAATGCTTCTCAAAAACAGAAATATAATATTATAAATAAACTCCGTATACATTTTCTGACTTTAAAAAACTTTTATGGAAGTTAACAAGACCTTTTTACTTTTTGAAGTATTTTTAAAAAATTATTTGAGGATTTTATATATTTGAGATATTAGTAAATAGATTTATGGGAAAGAGTGATTTAATCAGAAAAACTCAATTCTTACGGTAAAATATGAAAAGTTTATATTATTTTATTTTCTGAAAAAAATAAGAATATCTTAATTTCACCTACAATGTGAAAATGTTTGGAAATTTTCTTATAATACTTTTTTTTTTTTTTACAATTGTGGTCTCTAGCAAGGAACGTCTGTATAAGCGCATACTCAGAAGAAAATGTGAAAATTTTACTGAATATTCTTCTCATGATGATATATACGTTTATAAAACGATTTCTCGCGGAATCTCTATGTACTGTATGTAATTATTTTCAGCACAGTACTAAATATATTTCTATAACGAAAACGTACTTTTCCGCGCGACTTATAATAACAAAACTGTTTTAAGCAAAACTATACAATAACAGAAATGTTTTAAAACTAGAATTCTCGTTTTCATTATTGACTATGGGCGTGGCTTCAACCTTACATAAAATGCATTTATATCATTTTGTCCATATTTTTTTAGATCGAAAAGATATTTTATATTAAATTCGTACATTGAAAAATATTTACTGATTTACAAACTTGGGAATTTACAAAAGACTTTTCAGAACAGGGAGTAGCTTCAACTGTTTTAAAATTCAGATTTGATAAAAATTGCCCATCGGCAATGTGTTAATTTACGAAAGTCTTTCAGAAGAGGGCGGAACTTCTACTGTTATAAAACTTAGATTTTCATACAAAATTGCCGACCAACAATGGGTTTACTATTTTATTATCAGTACTTGAAATTTATTTTAAAATTGTGTCATATATCATTATATATAAATTACGGAAATTAGATAGAGGAGTTAAATCTACTTTTTATCAGGGTTCGTACGGGTGCTTGAATTTCAAGATTGATGGGTTGACCCCAGCAAAAAGATGAGGGATTGTATCCAATTATAGTAGTACGTGCAATATTGTGTACGCTATCTTGGCACTAATCAACAGATATTTGATACAACCCCTCATCTTTTTGCTTCTTTTTGGGAACAACGGATTTCGAGCTTATTCTATCGACGATAATTTCCAGAATTTTCAAGCTATCATTTTGAGACTTTCACAAATATTGCTCTATATACTTAGCTAATGGACTTTACCCATGTGACGTCAACCGCGGGTAAACAGAAGAAAAACACCAATAGGTGTGAAGAACATTTTAACACTGCTTCCCTTCGTCCAGTAAACAGTCCTTTTCGGAGGGTTTTCCCCGCAGAGGCGTGGCTGTTGCCATTCGTGGGTAAAGTCCATACATTATGCATCACGTGTATATTTTGATTGCATTTCGCATGCACAGTGAAACACGTTTTAGTAAATCTGCTCATTTTTCATCCAATTTTTATTATTTTTTAATTCCGATTGAAGAGTATTATGTACAATGTTGCTTGTCATATTTTCTGAAAAGAACTTTTTTGTATATTAAGAACTCTGCAAATTATAAGCAAAAAACTTTGCGAAATTTGGGACTGCTTTTATAAAAACCTTAATTTCTCTACGAGTTTACATGCTATCCTGATAAAAATTAACACAGTATACAATATGCCGCGTATTAATAATCTCGAGTTTGAACGCTTTTGCTAAATTAGTTTTTACAGGGTTATCCAAAAGATATTCGTTCTTTTTGAATTTGTTGACGGTCCCCTATGGGGTTTCAGGAAAAAAAAATCTTCGCGGAAATATATGACCTATACTATACTGTTTACACACCTGCAGTTTCAGGTTAATTCTTCATGTATTTTTCTAGATATTTAACAAAACGTTTAAAACCGCAAGTGACCGGTCACCTTTGTCCATATAGTGTAATAGGCACTTGTACATGAATTTTTAATTTGAAGGTAATATTATTCTTTGTGCTGTATTTAATTTTGACAACAGTTAAAAATAATACCCTTTTCTAAAAGTTGTAAAAAATTTCTCTCGAAATAGTGAAAATTTGAATTTAAAATAGAAATAAAACCTCAAAAAATGAGTCAAATAAAAAAAAAATAAATACAGTCTGCACAACGTGAACTTCTAATGTATAAAATGATCTAAAAATTGATTAAATTCCTATGGATAGTTTTTGCTCCTATAAAGTTTTTTAATGGTACGATTTTGACCAACTATAACATTAAATATACCTTAACATAATTATTCGATTTTAAAACTGTCTGCATCAGCGTGTTTATCAAACATTTCTCTATAATATCACCGATTTTCATATTTTTGTATGCAATATTTTTCTTAGTATGAGCGAAGAGAAACCTCCGGTCATAAAAAATTGAACAGCAATAGTTACTTTTTTTTTAGAATAGTGAGAGAGTTCATTTTTTAAAAAACAGAATAATCATTCAGAAATTATTCAGACAAAACATGCCTCTCCCCAACGTGAAGACGTTCTCTTGTCTTGAATCTTAGAGTTAGCTTAACAGCTTTTCAAGAAAAGGAATACAGAATGTAAGCATTAACACACCGTGGAAATGCATGTATTACTACAAGTAAATGCAGTATAATGTTTCTGAAGTAAGTAAATTTTCATGGAAGTTAAGCAGATTTTTTGCTTTTTGAGTTATATATATATATATATTTTTTAATATTACTTGAGCATTTTGTATCTTTTTGAGATATTATCACATGGATTTATGGAGAAGAATCGTTTAAAGCGAAAAACTCAATTTTTATGGTAAAATATGTTTTACCATAAAAATTGATTTTGTTTAACCTTCTAATGCCCATGGTAGCATATATGCTAACAATTTATAAAGATTTTAGATAAGACAATTTAGAAGATTTTTTAATTCGGATGTTCCAAATTCATACCAGAAATTTAAAGTAGTAATATTTGCTTCATTTAATAACAGACATTCCGTATTTAAATTCCGAAATTTTGCCTTACTTCAGGAGAGATTCTCCAAAAGAAAAAAAAAAAAAAATACTGCTACTGAACAATTTCTTAGTCAGGAAATTCATGCACCCGTACGAACCCTGATTAAATCAAGGGGCATAAAATCTCGATCAAGTTCGTTAACGGGCAAAATCGGGCCAAGGGAATGGAAATGGGGTGGGGTTTTATGAAAAACGAAAAAACCCAATAACTTCTTAATTATAATACATATCAACTCAGTTTAAAATTATTATTACTTCCAAAAAAATGGTTAAAAATGTATGTATGACAGATTTTTGATCAAATTAAAAATGGTCTCAAGGGGCGAAAAAAAATAAGGTTTTGGGGAGGAAAAATTTCATAACTTCGTCAGTTCTCAAGATATCAAATCCAAATAAATTTATTATAAATTTTGTTAATATTATCTACAACTTTTAAACTGACAAGTTTTTGATAGGACCTATTCTTACCGCAAAAAATAAAAATAATAAAAACGAAAACAAAAAGGGGGGGAGGGGAGGGGGTTGGAGAAGAAAAAAATCCATAACATCGTCAATTCACACGATATCAAATCCGCATGAATTTATTATAAATTTTTTTAATATTATTTACAACTTTTACATTGACAAGTGTTTGATAGGACCAATTCTTACCGCAAAAAATAAAAATAATAAAAACTAAAACAAAAAAAGGTGGGGGGGGGGGGGAGTGTTTTGAAGAAGAAAAACATCCATAACTTCGTCAATTCACACGATAGCAAATCCGCATGAATTTATTATATATCTTCTTCGTATTATCTACATCTTTTAAATTGACAAGTTTTTGATAGGACCAATTCTTACAGCAAACGCAAATTATAAATACATAGAGGTTGAAGAAAAAAAATATCGTAATAAGGATGTACTCAAATACCAAACTGATTATTTTCTGACACATTTTTAAATTAATTTTTGCTCTCAAACTCATCCAATTGGTAGGTTCTCTTATTAAGAAACTATATAATGTGCTGTAATGGTCGATTTTTTGATAGAGGCAGAATATATTTCAAAAAATGATGTGAAAGTGGGAATTTTGAACCGAATTTCTCGAAACGATTGTGTTGGAAACGAAAAATAGGGTCCTACTGAGAAAATAATTATTTATAAATGAAGTTCTAATTAATTGAACGAAAAATAAAAACATAGGTTAAGGTCGCTTACAAACCTCTTAAAAAATCATGTCAGCAAATTTCATGTTTTCCCTTTTAAAAATTAATCTAAAAATGTGTCAGAAAATTTCGAGTTGAAGCATGGAAAAATATTTATTTTTGAATACTGCCTTAACATGATTCTGATAAAACCAGCTTTTATATAAAAATGAAATTAAAAATTCGTCAAAAGCTTCCAGATAAAATTGTTAAGGTGGGTTTATCTCTAATCATGATTTAGTTTTTGTTGATAAAATAAGTACTTATCTTCGAAATCTACCTGCGCCTGTTAGTTGGCCGGCAAGGATTTTTTTTTTTTTTTTCACAATACTTTAAGAATTTCTTAAAACTACACTTTCCTTAAAATTTGAACCTTTTCGAAAATTTCCTTTTAGATTTTTTTTTCCTTCTGATAATTCCCTTTTTTTTTTTTTTTTAATAGGATAATAAAAGATTTCGTTTAATTTATTGACTGTTTTTTTCTGTTGTTAGGGAAAACCTTTGCGGAGTTTTGAATCCATTTAAATGCAATGTCTCGACTACACTGATTGCAATTTCGGTAAGTTTTGAGTAGAGATTGATTGTGATTGTGATAGTCTTGACTTCTTAGCATAATCACCATACTACAGAATGTTTTGAATTAAGGGGGCTGGTCACTCAGCTTCGGAATTTTCCTCCGTAATATAAAGTCTATGGACTTTTGATGCATTCGCATATTTAAAATATCTTCTCTGGAAACTCATATTTTTAACATCTTTTTTCTGTGCACTCGTCTTTAACCCTAGAACTACCGAAAATTTTACTCAAGTTTTATAAAAATATTGCACATCAGAATTCTTATTTAAAACTATGGAACTTATTTACTTAACTCATTATTGTCTGGTTTACACATTTAGTTTATTTTAAAGAAATTTCTGGTTAGAATAAATATTTCGAATGTACCCATCGGGCCCATTGGACCCGTCTGGTAGACGGAGGGTTAAGGATGTCTCTTTATTTCTTAGTTTTCAAAATATTTCTCAAATCTGTGCTGAATTTAATATTTTATGTGTTAAAAGCAGGCGAACTGTGAGTAAGATTTTAACACCTTATATAAAATTAAGTCTATACATTAGAAATATTTTGAGAACCAAGAAAAAAGAGACGTCTGTTAGGAAGTGTACACAAAATATAGAAGTTAAAAATATAAATTTCCCGAGCAGATATTTTAAATATACGAATGCATCAAATACTCATAGACTTTACATTAGTGAGGGGAATCGGAAGTTGAGTGACCAGTCCGCTTGAGGGTCTCAAGACTCTTAACCCTCCCGCTGCGTAATTGTTTTTATCAAAATAGCTTCAAAAATTGCGTATTTAATTCCTTCGCGACGAGCGTCTTTTAAGAATTTTTATTCTTTTGTCACCAGTTTTTCAAAACAAAAATCTTCGCCCAATTTAATCAGGAAAATGCTCCGATTAGATAAGGCAAAATTTACAGTAAAAAGTTACTGGTGGGAATGATCAAGGGGGGTTAATTAGACGGAAAAAATGCATCCTGATGAAATCTCGGTTTGCGCAAATTTTGCTACTTTTACGCTGCCCGAGAAACTCTCGGGTTGCGCAGTAAGAGGGTTAAAGCTTCAAAATATTCGAAATTTTAATTTTTTAGATATTAAATTCTTATCTTTTCTGAACATTTTCGATATAATTGTGTCCTTGAAATTCGCATTAGGTTTGCACCATAAGCCTTGTCAAACATTCAGATTGTTTGTCAAAAAAGAGATAAAATAGTTCTTAATTTCACCGATAGGCGGCGCTATTAACCCTTTCGCTACGCAACCCGAGAGTTTCTCGGGCAACGTAAAAGTAGCAAAATTTGCGCAACCCGTGATTTCATCGGGGATGCAATTTCCCGTCTAATTAACTCTCCTTGATCATTCCCACCAGTTATTTTTTTATTCTAAATTTTGCTTTATCTAATCGGAGAAATTTCCGGATTGAATGAGACGAAAATTTTTGTTTTGAAAAACCGGTGGCAAAAGAATAAAAATTCTTAAAAGACGCTCGTCGCGAAGGAGTTAAATACGCAATTTTTGAAGTTATTTTGATAAAAGAATTACGTAGCGAGAGGTTAAGGAGCATGTTATGAAGAAAACATATTGAGATTTTAAGGTAGGTATTTATTTGCATTCGAGACTATTAAATTCTGTGTTAGCGGATTTAACTTTAGTTACTGCAGATTCCTTTGCTCGTTTCCTAAAAGAACAGGCGTCGAACTTGTCTCTAATTTCGGACGACTCAATGTTAACCAATGGCTTTAAGGTAGGGGTGCACAACCGTTTTAAGATAAGGGCCACTTTAAAAAATGTCTGGGTTGTCGAGGGCCACATCAGTCACGCGAAGAGAATTCTATTTCGGGGAGTTGGGTGGGGGTGGGTTACCCCTCTAGGTTTCCCTATCCAGTCAACATATCCGATTCAGTTGGCAAGGATATATCAACAGTTTACGTTTGTATATATAACAAGGATTAATTTGAAAGAGTGATACTATTCCTGTACTTTATTCGGGGGACTAAATTTTGTTTTATTAAAAGTGCTAAAAAACAAATATAGGCAAGAAAATGGCTGGTGACGAATAAAAATGCGAACTTTATGAACGAAAGACGTAGGAAGAGCCGATCAACAAGATTTGAGATTTTTAAGCGCCTGTTCAACGAAATCTGTGACTTTTCCTTACCCAATCAACGAAATTTGAGTTTTTTCCGCGCCTGATTGACAAAATAAGCGATTTTTCGGCGCCTGATCGACAAAATTAGTAATTTTACCGCACTGGATCGACGAAATTCGCTATCTTACCTCACCTGGTCGACGAAATTTCTATTAGTCTGCACACGATCGACGATATTTGCGATTTTTTGGCTCTTGATCGACAAAATGCGCGATTTTTTCGTGCCCGACAAACGAAATTCGCGAGTTTTCGGATCCCGATCGATTAAAACTCGCGATTTTTTCGTGCAAGAACGACGAAATGTCCGATTTTCCCACCCCTGACCGACGAGATTCGCGAATTTTCCGCGAACGATTAACGAAATTCGGGATTTTTAACTGACTCTGATGAAATTTGCGATTTTTTCAAACGGTAAATTTACGAAATTTGCGATTTGTTCTCATGATAATCTGACGAATCTCGCGATTTTCCCGCAGCCAATCAACGAAATTTGCAATTTTTCTGCGCATCATCGAGAAAAGTCGCGATTCTTTTGTGCCTGACAACGAAATTTGCGATTTTTCTGAGCTTGATTGACAAATTCGTGATTTTTTTCGTGCCAAACCAACGAAATTTGCGATTTTTCCGAGGCCGATTGACAAAACTTGCAGTTTTTATGTGTCTGTTCGACTAATCTTGCAATTTTTCCGAGCCCTATCGACGAAATTCGCGATTTTTTCGAGGCCGATTGACAAGACTCGCGATTTTTCCGTGTCCGTTCGACGAAGTTTGTGATTTTTCCGAGCCCGATCGACGAAATTCGCGATTCTTAACTAACTGACGAAATTTGCAATTTGTCTCGCAGCAAATTGACGAAATTCCCGATAAACAGACGAAACACGCGAGTTTTCCTCTCCTAATTGACCAAATTCGCGATTTTTCCACATCCGTTAGACGAAATTCACGATTCCTAACTGACTGACGAAATTTGCAATTCTTTTCTGCGGCAAATTGCCGAAATTCACTATTTTTTTCGCGCAACTTACGAAATTCACTATTTTTCCCCAGCCGATGAAGAAAATTCGCAATTATTTCGCGCATCATCAACAAAATTGACAATTTTTTTCGTGCCCGATCAACGAAATTTGCGATTTTCGCGCGCTTGATCGACAAAATTCGCGATTTTTCTTTGCCCGAATTATGAAATTCGCGATTTTCCCGAGCCCGTTCGGCAAAACTCGCGATTTTGCCTAGCCCGACTTTTCCATGTTCGATCGGCGAAATTTGCGATATTTTCCACGCTTCAACTACAAAATTCGCGATTTTTCGGTGGCCGATAAAGAAATTTGCGATTTTCTCTACCTGACCGATAAAATTCCCGAATTTTCCGTGTCCGATCAATGAAATTCACGATTTTTCCGAGCCTTACCGACAAAATTTGCTATTCTTCCGCACCCGATCAACGAAATTCGCGATTTTTCCGCACTCGATCTACGAAATTCCGAAATCTCAACTCACTGATGAAATTGGCAATTTTTTCCAGCGGCAAATTGGCGAAAATCGCGATATTTACTCGCGACTGACGAAACTCACGATTTTTCCGCAGTCGATCAAGAAAATTTGCAATTTTTTCTCCCATCACCAACAAAATTATGATTTTTTTCGTCCCCGATCAACGAAATTTGCGATTTTCCCGCGCCCTATCGACAAAATTCGCGATTTTTTCGTTCCCGACAAACGAAATTCGTGATTTTTCCGTGACCGACCAATGAAATTCGCGATTTTTCCGCGCCTGATTAGCAAAATTTTCGTGCTTCATCGACCAAATTTGCGATTTTTCCGTGCCCGATCAAGGAAATTTGCAAATTTCCGAGCCCGATCAAGGAAATTTTCGATTATCTCGAGCATCATCGACAGAATTCGCTATTTTTCCGCACCCGATCAACGAAATTCGCGATTTTTCCATGCCCAATCAACGAAATTCACAATTTTTATTTGACCGACAAAATTTTCAAATTTTTCTCGCGGCAAATTGACGAAATTCACGATTTTTTCCTGCGACTTTTGGACAAAAATTGCAATTTTTTTCAGTTATAAATTGACGAAGTTCGCGGGCCACAGGCTGTGCATCCCTACTTTTAAGGGGTCTCAGGACTCTTAAAGCTTTAAAATATTCGAAATTAAAAATTTTTTAGATGTTAAACTCTTATCTTTTCTGAACATTCTGATATAGTTGTGTCCTTGAAATTCGTATTAGAACAGAAGTTATGGCTTTTAAAATTATACCCGATCAATAGCTGAAGCGGCGTTTCCGAAACTTTGAAGTCATTTTTCTCCTAATGACGTTTTAAGGCATGACGATCAGGATATCTAAAAAGTTTCTGAATATTTTTTCTTGAAATTTTCAAAATATATGTTTCATGTTAGTCTGTATAAACTGAACCTAAAGTTTCCTTTTTATTATTCAAAATAATATATTTTTAGGTAATTATACTGTTGAAATTTTCAAAAGTTTGTATTAGCTAAATACAACTTAGCATTAAAAATATAAAAATGCTTTATATACAAATTTATTTAGGTTCAGCGTAATTAGTATAATCAGAAGTATAAGTAGGCACCAAAATTTTCATTGTAGTTGCAATATTTATTTTATAATCGTGCGCACAAGCTGTTATAACCAATTTTCTGCTCGCCAAATGTCTGACGGTTTGGAGCCCGCCATAAATACTAATTCTGAATTTTGCAATTTTTTAAAGAACATACAGTAAAACCCGGATATAACGCTCTTCCGAGGGACCGGGCTAGAAGAGCGTGAAAAACGGGAAAGCGTTAAATGCGGGAAAAAGTTTTCGGCATTTTAAAATGGAGAATATTAGATTATCTGCTTTAAATAATGCGGGGAATCATTTTTGTGTATTATTTAAAATAGAAACTCCACAGAATAGGTACAAAAACGTTTTCTTCATTTAAAATATCACAAATTTACATAGTGTTAACAAAGTGTATTATTTTTTTCAAATCAGAATAAGTAAAAGAATTGTTAAAACAAAAGCTACAAAATATATTTAACATTTCTAAAAGAAACCTTTATCCTTATATTCAAAATCCTTGTTTTCAAAAAATGCAATGTTTGTATTCTTGAGCACCACTATGAAAACTATAAACTTTCACTTACTGTTTATTCTGTTTTAGAGAAAAACATTTAATTTTCGTCTGACGGGTGGACGAACGACCACATAAAAGAGCGTTTTCTGCTTTTTTTATGTGTCTTAACATATCTTCATGTGTAGCTTCGGTATCTACTGTGTATAGGCTGATAGTACTAAAAGCTTCCATTACTTAAGCTATTGTTGGGATGCGCTCTTGAACATCGCCATCAGCAACTTCACCAGGGTCCTCTTCATCTGCGGCATCCTGTGCAGTGTCCCTATAATGTCGTCAATGCTCCTAACGTTGCTTGTGATAACGTCTTTATCAATGTTATGATAGTTCTGAAGGCTGTGTGCGTTTTCTGCAAGATACTCGCAAACAGCTTGCCAGCCCTCATCGTCTATAGGATCCGACCCCTCTTCAGTCGCATCCATATCATCGTCGGTGTCCGTTATGAAGCCTGTCTTTTTAAAGCAATTTTGAATTATTTTAGGTTCGATTGCATCCCAAGCAGCGCTAAGGTAGTTCATGGCGTTGAGGAGAGTTACAGAAGATCGACTACTTTTAATTTCCATTTCATGTAGAAATCGTTTCACTATACGTTTGCGATAATGTTGTTGTAAAAACTTTATCATCCCTTGATCCACCAGTTGAAGTACGCTTGTAGTGTTTGCAAGTAAAAATTCCAGAGAGACATTTGAAATATCTGGTATTTCTTGGGCGTGCGCTGTGCAATTATCTACGAATAGTATGACATGCCTATTTTGCTTTCGCATCTCGACATCAAAGTCAGAAACATATTTAATGAACTGGGGACATCCAAACCTTACGTTGATGTGCATAGTCACAGGGTACTCGTTTGATGTTTTTGAAACAGCGAGGTTTGGCCGATTTTCCAATCACCAGAGGGTTGTGTTTGTCGCTCCCATCGGCGTTGGAACAAACAAACACAGTCACACGTTCTTTACTGAGCTTCCCTCCATGGTACTGCTCATCTTTTAACGTTAAGGAATTATCAGGCATCGATTTAAAAAATAAGCCAAAATCGTCGGCGTTATAAATATCACAACTGTCACAGTTTTTGATAAATCTTGGAAGACTGTTCTCTTTTTCAAAATTCTGCATTTTCTATGTTCACGGCAGCGGATTCTCCTTAAACTTTCTTGTACACAATGCCGTGACAGGTTCGAAATCGGTCTAACCACCCATTAGATGGAGTAAAATCTTCAATTCTTAGCTTTTGGGCGACTTCTGCAGCTTTTTCTTTAACTATGGATCCGATGACAGGTATGTTACAGTGTCTTGACTCTAAAAACCACTCGTACATAACTTTTTCTAAATCTTCATATTTTCCTGTTTTCACTCTCTTTTTCTTTGAGCCATCAATCGCAGAATTTTTTTCAATATCTTTTCTGTTTTGAAGAAGAGTCCAAAGAGACGATGGCGCGATATTCATAGATGACGCAAAATCTTTCTGGCTCAGAATAGATGATTTTTTGTCATAATTTTTTAGAATTTCTAATTTTTTCGAAAGTGTCAGCGTCTTTCTTTTCATACTCTTAGCTTTCATATTGCATCTAATCGGAGTCGGCAGCGACGCTAATTACTTATGTGTAAATGGAAAAAGCGAAAACAGTTTGTGTGAAATAAGAGACAGACAGATGCTGTTGAGATGGACGGCATACATTCTTTTGTTCTCTGATCCAATGAGAAAAAACCGCCGCGACGGCTGTTTTTTTTTACATAGTCTTTGGGCGTTGGCTGGCCGCCAATTTCACGTATCCTCTCTTTCTCTCTCTCTGTCTCTTTGTACGGGACAGAAAATGAGAGCTCCGGATGTAAATCAAAGCACCAAAACGTAATATCCGGGATTTCCTTGTTCAAAGGACCAACAAAAAGCGCGTTAAAAGCGGGAAAACGTTAAAAACGGGGAGCGTTTAAGCGAGGAACTTTTACATTGTTCTTATGGGTATGGTTCGAGGGATCGGGGCAAATGAGCGTAAAAGGCGGGAAAGCGTTTTAAGCGATGAGCGTTATATCCGAGGTTTACGGTATATCTTTCATCCCAAGTAAAATTGTGTTTTAAAATCATATACATTTTAAGATATTAAATGTTGAAAATAGTCTTTTTTTTCACTAGGGAGCTCTGTCCCCTGCGAGCTACGCTCGTCAATCCCCGTTCAGACACCGCAAACTCTAGAAGCATGCTAATTTGATCGGTTTTAAAAATTTTTCGGAAGAATGAATTATAATTAAAAAAAAGCAGTGTCGATCTCCCTGTTAACGGGCTGTTTTCGTCCTTGATTAAATCAGATCAGTGAAACATGTGAAAATAAGCTAATATAAAATGATTTAAGTAAACAGAGTCTTTGTCTCCCGGTATTTTTTAAAAACGCTACAAGAAAGTTTATTTAAATAAGACATTTTATAAGTATCGTTTTAAATTTCGCGTAATTTTCACCAAAGTTTTCTTTCTCTTTTTAATATTCACGTGAAAATACTTTTGTTGTTAGAAAGGAAATATTATTTGCGTTGTCTTAGAATTCTCAACACAAGAGCTCTCACTCTTGCAGTGCCACAAGACTCTTGTAGGCACTTCAATAACATCTGCATTGGTTCATTGGTTCAAAATATCTCAATTTGTGGATTTTCTGTAAGCAAGTAAATCCTATTCGTTTACAAGGAAAGTCTATGGGAATTTTGCCAAATATTAGAGACATCGCCAAGTTGACGACAAAATTGGCGGCATTTGGCGACAGAACAGGCTCCCTCCCTGTAGTAACTACCCTTATGGTGGATGGAGGTATGGAGATGCAATAAATGCTATTCGATAAATATACAGATTAGATTTAAAAGATTATCTCAAAATATGAAATAAATGTCTCGCGCAAGTATATTTTTAAATTTAAACTGATTGTTAATATTATGGTTTGGCAATTTTAAATAGGACGTAATTTCCCCCATTTACATCTTTTAACGCATATTAATGAATTTATTACTTTACAACTTTCTTTCTCTTTTAAAATTCACGTGTAAATTTAGTTTTTCTGACGCAATTATCAGTAATTTCCCACTTTTAATACGTAATCATTTGATTCAGATTTGAAAATTTTTTTCTGGTTATAACATTCACGTGTAAATAAATTTTTAATTTGAAGGAAATATTATTCTTTGCGCTGTTTTTAAATTTGGCAACAATTTAAAATAATACCCTTTTCTAAAAGTTGTAAAAAATATCTCTCGAAATGCTGAAAATTTGAATTTAAAATAGAAATTAAACCTCCAAAAATTAGTCAAATTAAAAAAATAAATGCAGTCTGCACACCGGGGACTTCTAATGTATAAAATGATCTAAAAATGATTAAATTCCTATAGATAATTTTTTCTGCTATAAAACTTTTTTAATGCAACGATTTTGACCCACTTTAACATTAAATATCTCTTTAAATAATTCTTCGATTTGAAAACTGTCTGCATCAGCGTGTTTATCAAACATTTCTCTATAACACCACCGATTTTCATATTTTTGTATGCAATATTTTTCTTAATATTAACGAAGAAAGACCTCCGTTCACCAAAAATTCAAATCGGCGGCGGCGGCAGTAGTGGTGGAGGTGGCGGTGGCGGTGGCTTTTTAGGTGCGTTCGTAAATATATAAATACGTAGCACCTATAGTCGTCGATCAGTCCGTCTGTCCGTTAGTCTGTCCGTCTGTCCGTCCACATATAACAGCGCAAAAACTACCCGACCGAATAGTTTGAAAATTAAAATATATAATTGTTGCAAAACTTTGTCGAGTCATTTCAAATTTTATGAAAATCGGATGTATAGTTTCATTATAGGGACAGTCAAAAGTTTTCCGTTACATTACGGCCAAAGGGAAAAAATTATTTCAAGCGCATTTTCATGATGTTACAGCCTTCCGAATGGTCTGAAATTTTATCTATATAATTGTTGCAAAATTTTGTGGAGTCATTTGAAATTTTATGAAAATCGGATGTATAGTTTAATTACAGGGACAGTCAAAAGTTTTCCGTTACTTTACGGCGTATGGGAAAAAATACTTCAAGTGCATTTTAATGATGTTACAGCCTTTCGAACCGAATGAAATTGATATGCACTTATGAAGTGCACTAAAATATAAATTCAGTACAATATGCGGTGCAAAAAAAAATTATAAATCTAATTATAGTACAAACGCACCACATTTGTCACGTTTGACGTGCAATTTCTATCTTGTTGGCACTAATAGAACCACAGCATAAATTAATTTCTTACTTGCTTCAAATGTCAAAAATATTATAAAGAGTACACTTAAATTCCAAAATGTTTAATAACACGCTAACATACCATCATCCATTATGGTAACTACAACTCCTTTTCCTGTATAACCCATATTCCAAACGGGAATGGTCCTCATGTCTAACTCTGGAATATTTTCCATGTTTCGGGTGTCGTGCTGAAAAAAAGGAGAAAAAAATTGAACACTTAAGCATTTTAAAATGATATACAGTAGAACCCCGATAATCCGAACCTCGGTAATCCGAAATTTCCGGTTAATCCGAACCGATTTTATTTTCGAAAATTATACTTGAACAAATTAACGGAGAAGATTAACTTACGAAATTTTCGGGATTACAGCTGATGACGTCGGGAAAAACGTGTAGAAGTTAGAATTAAACATAAAATGGCAGTAGAGCATGTTTTTTATTCTTTAAACTGCTTGAATAGAAATACAAAAATACTCAATAATGTAAATATACAACATATGTACACGAATATAAAATGAAAACGTGCTCTCGTAGTGCACTCGTTCCTATTCGTAGAAGCCATGTTAAAAAAATCTCGAATATCAGTTTGTCTGTCAGTCATTACAAAATACTCCTTTAAAATGGAAAAAAGATTTAATTCAAATGACATTTTTTTTTCTTTACTTTCAACAATATGATTTTGCAAATTATCTACAAAAATGTTTTTTTCTTTCCTCCTAGTCGACGTGGTGACTGAGCTATTTATAAATTCGCGATTTTGAACCTTTGTAATGGGTTGTTACGTAATTCCTCATTCTGAGATTCCATTGTATCATTATAAATATCAGGATTGATGAAATAATGAACACTATTTTTTTTCCGAAAGTCGTGCCAGATTATCCAACATGCTCGACCTTAGGATGGCGGATTAGAGGATGTTTATTATGTTACTGAGTGCTTATAACTTGCAATTTTTTAATCCGCATCTTTTTCTTTTTAACCATTCGGAAAAATGGTTATTGTCCTCGTCAGGGTAGGAAATCAAAAGCATATCTGAAGCTTTTTATTGGTTTAATCTGCATTTTATTCGTTTTCTGATTGGTCTATACAGTAATCTGTATTTCCCTTCATTTTCAACAGAGATGGATACTTCTGTTGCCACAATGAGAAAAAAGTAATAAAAACTACAAAAAAAAAATTAATAACTCAGAAACAAATTAAGATACAGCTTTCTAACAAATTGCATTTAAAAGTACATTTTTTCCCCATACGACGGTGTAAAAAGTAATATTGTGGGATGTTTAGAAATTTAAGAATGAAATTTCATTTAAAATTGGCCGTCAGATTTCTTTGAAATATGACAATGGAAAAGCCTTTTCCCGAACAGCTAATGAAATACTTGGATAATACGTAAGTTTCAGGTGGATAATACGTAAGTTTCAGGAAATCTTGCAATTTTTACGTGTAATAACACTATTAATGTTTAATTCATGGCGTACATTATTTATGATCAACTCCGTGCGATTTTTTATGTCTTTATGTCTTTGAAAAAATCATTTTCCAAATGGTCGTTGTAATTTGTTAAATTGCTTTTTTTTTTTTTCTATTTTTGTCGGAATTTTGGATAAAGCGAATATTTTGCAATCTGAACAGGCACCGCTCCCAATTAATTCGGATTAGCGGTGTTCTACTGTATTGGGTGATTGCAAAAATTCGCGTCCGATTTCCGATGCATCGAGTTTCGAAGTGTAACCAAGTTGTTTTAAATGGCAAAATGCAGTCGAATTGTCAGCACTTAGTCTTTCAACAATCTCTTTACAAGTAATCCGTGGATTATTATTCACTAAATCACAGATTAAGGGGGTCTGGGACACAAAAATCTTCAAATTTTGCAAAAACATTTTATTTCATTAAAAATTTCTCTGCTTTTCCCTATTTAAGGGGGCAGTGGAGCTTAAAATCCTTAAAAATACTTTTTTTTTTATTTTTGTAAATTTCGCCTTAAATATTAATCAAGAGTACATTATATGCATTATGGCATGCATTTATCAAAAAAAAAAAAAAAAAAAAAAAAAAATATTTTTGAGAAAAAGTGGAATTTTACGCGTCGTCACAGAAATCTTCGAAATGCCCCCTGCGCATCCCATATCAATGAAAATCCCCAATATATATATTTTTTTTTTATAAAAGTTTGGTTTATATATAGGAATAAAATAGAGCATCGAATTTTATATATTTGAATTTAAAAGAAAAAAAAAGTTCAAAAATTCAAATTTTTTTCGAAAAAATTTCAAAATTTTTCAAAAAACTTTTTTTTTTAACCTTTAAATTCAAATATATAAAATTTGATGCTCTATTTTATTTCTATATATAAACCAAACTTTTATAAAAAAAAAATATTGGGGATTTTCATTGATATGGGATGCGCAGGGGGGCATTTCGAAGACTTCTAAGACGACGCGTAAAATTCCATTTTTTTTCTCAAAAATAAGTTTTCTTTTTAATTTTTCTTGTGATAAATGCATGCCATAATGCATATAATGTACCCTTGAATAATATTTAAGGTGAAATTTACAAAAAAAAAAAAAAAATATTTTTAAGGATTTTAAACTCTACTGTCCCCTTAAAATAACATTTAAATCGTGTTTCTATCTGAATTAGAACAAAAAATACTAATTTTTTCGTTTTGGTTTGTTTTCAAAATCTAGTTTTCCAGCAATGGCTGTCCTGGAAACGACTTCTTGTGAAAATGCATTTTTCTTCATGATAGGTTTTTTTCATCATTTCTCGTATTTGAATTCTTATAACTCGAGAACCGTTAAAGATAAAGGGTTCAAACTTGGAACATATCTTTTTCAATTGTTTTACTTTAATTTGGATTCAGCATATTTGAAAAAAAAAATATTTACTTTTGAAAATATGATTTTTTTTTTTAAAGTTGTACCAACTTAAAAAATTTTTTTTTCGTTAAATATTTTTAATTTCTTTTATAAATTAATATTTTTAAAAATGCTGAATCAAAGTTAAAACTTATATATTTCTGTTTATTTAAATGAAAAAAAATTGAAATTCTATAAATAGTATTTCGAGTTATAACGATTTTAAATTACCCCACTTTTTTAATAAATTTTCAATTTTCAATAAAAAAAAAATTATGAGAAGTATTATCATGTGATTTTGTTTACAAATGATATGGTTAACCATCCAAAAAAAAATTCAGAATTTTTTCTCAATAAATAAAAATTATTTTAAAATGTGTCCCGGACCCCCTTAAGTCTTTATCAACGCCAGAAGGTCGCCAAGAGCGAATGTTATCGTTTAGATTGAAATCATCATTTTGCAATCGACAAAACCACTTTTTAACTACCCTAAGAGCGGGATCACCATCCAAATAAGAGTCTTGAATACAGGGTGGTCATAAAAAATTTCCACGATATATGTATCCCTAGCAACCTAACCACTCAACCAATCGAAAGGAAATTTCAGATTTAGTTATTTCACGAAATTTCAGATTTATTTAACCACGGTTATGGATACAGTGAAAAAAATTCAAAATTTTCGAATGGCAACACCCTTTTTTTTCTTGCGCAAATTTCTCAGAATATTGAAAAACCATAAATGCCATTAGAACGATACACGTATGACTGAAATTGACAGTGTAATATCGTGGCACTCGGTCCTAATCAGTTGCTATGCAGTGTAATACTGAGCACTCTAAAACAAGTGATTATACTTTTATTTTCATTATGTGTACACAAATACAACTCAAAAACACATTTTGAAACAAATCTTACAACATTACTCAGTTCACAAGTGAAAAAAAAAAAAATCGGCTGCTGAAAAACATGTCTTGTAGCCACTCCGTTGTTCCTCGCAATAGTGTTTTCTGCAACTATTTTACGCTGGAAATTTTCATCGTACGTGTATCATTCCAACGATATTTATGGTTTTTCAATGCGCTGAGTAATTTGCGCACGAAAAACATGGGTGTTGCCATTCGAAAATTTCGAAATTTTTTCACTGTAACTGTAACCGTAAACGCCGTCAGATATTTAAAAAAATCTTGCAGGAGTGTTATGTAAGATGCTGCGATTTTCAGTTTTAGTTACGAATAGCATCGATAAATGGCGCTGCATGCAATAACCGCTAAATCCAGGCTCGATTTTTCGGCCTCTCTCTTTTTCCATGCAAAAAAAGGAGATTAAAATGTATTGAATGGATCTCGAAGTACCAAAAATCGGGTCTGGACTGAGCATCTATTGCTCTCAGCTCCATCTATTGTTTGAAATACGAACTAAAATAAAGAATCACAGTAAAAACAAGAAAATAGAAAAAAAAAATGCAATTTAACAAATTACAACGACCATTTGGAAATGATTTTTTCAAAGACTAAAATTTAAGACATAAAAAATAGCACGGTGTTGATCATATATTGCGTCCGCTATGAATTAAACATTAATAGTGTTATTACACGTACAAATTGCAAGCGACAAAAATCGCCTGCAACTCGTACCTATTATCCATCTGAAACTTACGTATTATCGAAGCATTTCATTGGCTGTTCGAGAAAAGGCTTTTCCATCGTCAGATTTCCAAGAAATCAGACGACCCATTTTAAATGAAATTTCATTCTTAAACTTCTAAACGTTCCACAATATTACTTTTTACACCGTCATATAGAGAACAAAATTTACTTTTAAATGCAATTTGTTTGAATGCTGTATCTCAGTTTGTTTCTGAGTTATTAATTTTTTTGTAGTTTTTATTACTTTTTTGTCATAGTGGCAACAAAAGTATCCACCTCTGTTGAAAGTAAAGGTTAGTGTATAGACCAATCAGAAAACGAATAAAATGCGGATTAAACCAATAAAACGCTTCAGATATGCTTTTGATTTCCTACCCCGACGAGGACAACAACTATTTTTCCAAATGGTTAATAACTTCCGACATCATACATAACCCTCCTGCAAGAATTTTTAAAATATCTGTCACCGTTTGCAAGTTATTGAATTTTTAAATCCATCAGCCATTTTTGGGACACCTGGTAAAAGAAACATCAGCGCAGTCAAAATTGCAAGTTTTTGCCATCTACGAAATAAGGCATGAACTTTTGCAGTCACCCAATATTTTTAATGAGTAGGGGAGACCAGGGCTAGTTGGCTACAGGGGTAAGTAGGCGCAGTCCTCATAAATCGCCTGTTTGTGGACAGATTGCGCAACCAGTCACAGAGTACCTTTCTCATTGCTTTTTACAATCCTCATTGTAGTTTTGAATCGTTACCTACGTGCAGTGGACATTTATTATGATTTTTCTGTTTTTTGCACCCATAAGTAATTTTTTGTTGCTTCATTCCTTTTCTAATTTTTAATACTTATCTTAATAATCGGGATTTAACTTGTGCAGTTTTTCTTAGTGTATGATTAACTGTACCTACCCCATATGTGATTTACTTGGATTATTTATGCTTAGAGGATTACGTGTCCCTTTTGTGAAGAAATTTATTATGAGGCAAGTAGGCGCATTGAACACGGGGCAAGTTGGCTCGGTGTTTGGTGTGCGCTGGTAGCTTGAAAAACAGCAAACAACGAGAAAAGTGATTGCAATGCAAGATTTTGGGCACACGAGGCTTGCCCAAACGGAGACAAATCGATTTTTTATTTGTGGCAACTGTAACTCTTATGATGATATAGAGTAGGATAGAAGTTACTCAATGTTAATATTTTATTCATTATTTTTATGTCTGCATAATTTAGAATTTACATTGTACGGCTATAACGCCTTTGTCTAAACTTACAGGTAATAATGAAATTGATTTCGCTTAACTTCGTGTCTTATTTGAGCTTCATTTAAATTTTTATAAAGCGTGTGCCAACTTACCCTATAGTTATAGGTAACTTGCCCCGTGACGGGGTAGGTTGGCGTACAATTTCCCTTTTACTTTAGGCTTCCGCTAAACATAAACTACAAAAGCTACAAACTCAAAACTCCGGGTATTTATAGCCAAATGCCTGTTCTTTAAAAGTGCAATTCAAGTTTGTTAAAAAACTTAAATAAAAAATTTATAAAAATCAAAAACTAAAAACTGCGTCTACTAGCCCCGGTCTCTCCTAAAGAAGACCATATCATAAATTGTAAACTTAAAAAAAGAGAAAACAGACATTATTACACTGTATAACTAGTCGTAAGGGGCGACCCTAATACTTACCCATCATGGATATGTATAATATAAAATATGAAAATAAAACATGTGTAAACTATTTATTGCAATTCCAAAATAAAATTTAAACATTTTTAATACATAGTAACGCTCTATTACTGAATTACGTGTACTACTTAATTATCCAGTCCACCCATGTCGACAAATTATATAAATCGCCTAACTACTCGCAAAATTATACGATTTGGCATAATTTTTATTTTAAATAACGAAAGAACAAATAAATTAGTAAAAGATTAATAAAAATATAAATAAAATGTCAAATTAAAAATCACTTGATGTCGCAACATACACGTGTAACGTGTTTAAGAGGGCTGGTCACTCAAATTCGGAATTCTCCTCCGTAATGTTAAGTCTAAGGGCATTGGTATATTTAAAATATTTCCTCGGAAAATTAATATTTCTAACTTCTATTTTTTGTGTACACTTCCTAAAAGATGTCTCTTGTTTTCTTAGTTTTCAAAATATTTCTAAAGTATAGACTTAATTTTATAGGAAGTGTTAAAATCTTACTCACAGTTCGCCCGCTTTTAACGCGTAAAATATTAAATTCAGCATAGATTTTAGAAATATTTTGAAAACTAAGAAAAAAAGAGTCATCCTTTAAGAAGAGTGCACAGAAAAAAGATGTTAAAAATATTAATTTCCCGACAAGATATTTTAAATATACGAATGCATCACAAGTCTATAGACTTAGCATTACGAGGGAGAATTTCGAAGCTGAGTGACCATCCCTCTTAAGAGGCTACTTCAGTCAAATGAAAAGACGCATTCGCTAATGCTAATTCTATGGGAGAAATTTATAAAGATATCTCGGTCGCATTTCAATATTTTTAAATAATTTCTTTTGCATTGAATAGTTGAGATCGATCTGTATGCAGGCCGTTTTTTACCTTTTCGATTTTGACTGAAGATATTTTTTATGAGGATGCTTTTACTTTCGAAACCGGTTCCGAAAATGGAAATGTCCTCATAAGAAATTCCTGTAAACAAAATCGAAAAAGTAAACAAAGACCTTTGTACAGATCGATCCCAACTATTCAGTGCAAAAGAAATCATTTAAAAATATTGAAATGCGACAGAGATATCTTTATAAATTTCTTCCATAGGATTAGCATTAGCGAACGCGTCTTTTCATTTGACTGAAGTAGCCTCTTAATGTCAGGTGAATGTGACTTTTACGATACGCCATTATTGACATTTAATCTTATAGTTTGGCGATGGTTTTTGGGTCGACGGGATAATCAAGTAGTACCGAATTGCGTAAAAGAAACATCCTTATAACTTCAAAAATGATAATCATATTAACTAACAGTTTACTGTGTCGAATTAAGCGTGTCATTTCCAATTAAAATATATCTTTGAATTGAAATTTGAATGAAATACAAGGTCATAAAAAATCGAAGAGTGTGGAAAACAGGATTACAAATATCTCGGTAACTCATTATACTATTGACTTAATTATTTACACAAAATTTATGTTTTTTTACTGTATTTTATATTCACTCCTTAAAATAAACAATTTCGAAAATTTTTATATACCTTTTATCAGAACGAATACTTCGAGAGTTCGAAAAAAATAGTTCCGTATAATCGAGGTCATTGATATTCAATAGGCATCTTTCCATTATTACATTTTAAGTACACACCAAATTTTAAGTCTCTATCTTAATTTGTTTGGGAGATACAGCGTTTACAGACACGCACACACACATACACACATCGATTTTGAAAACGATTAAAAGACTTACCCTATACTACGTATGATGGGTAAGTAATAAAAACATACTTTTCGGAATCTCCAGTGTCTGAAAAGTGTAAATCCGTCAAATATTTTTTTTTCGATTTTTAAAACGATTACAAGTCTTACCCTATGCTACGTATGACGGGTAAGTAAAAAGACAAGTTTTCTTAATCTACAGAAATATAATATAATCCAGGGATGGCGAATCTTTTCACATGCGTGTGCCAAAAATTTAAAAACAATATCTGTCAACACTGCAACATGCCAATCTTTTACACAAAGAAAATATTGCTACATATGCCGTTTATATGGAACACTGGTTAATAGAATCAGTCACTTTCATGCATCTCTCTATTCTAAAAAAAAGTAACTACCGCTGTCACCGCCGCCGCCGCCGGTTTTGAATTTTTTGTGACCGGAGGTCTTTCTTCGTTAATATTAAGAAAAATAATGCATACAAAAATATGAAAATCGGCAGTATTATACAAAAATGTTTGATAAACACGCTGATGCAGACAGTTTTCAGATCGAAGAATTATTTTAAGAGATATTTAATGCTAAAGTTGGACAAAATCGTTCCACTAAAAAAGTTTTATAGGAGCAAAAACTGTTCATAGGAATTTAATCATTTTTAGATCATTTTATGCGTTAGAATTTGCCGGAGTGCAGATTGCATTAATTTTTTTATTTTGGCTAAATATTTGAGGTTTTATTTCTATTTTAAATTCAGATTTTCAGCATTTCTAGAGATATTTTTAACAGATTTTAGAAAGTGATATTAATTTAAACTGTTGCCAACTGTATAAACAGCGGAAACAATAATGTTTGCTTCAAAAAAAAAAAAAATTATACGCGTAAATAAATTAAAAATTTATTTGCTCGTGACTATTATAAACAGAAAAAAAACATTTGGAATTAGAATTAAATAATTATGTACAAAAAGCAGGAACTTATTAAAAATTACGTCATAAAAACTATAATTACACGTGAATTTTAAGAGAGAAAGGAATTTGTAAAACAATAAATTTATTAACATGCGTTAGAAGTCTTAAATAGGAGAAATTACGTCATATTTACGTTACATTACAGTTATTACATAAAATAACAACAAAATAATATTGCAAAACGGTTTAAATTTAGAAATTGCGCTAGACATTTATTTGATATTTTAAGAGGATACTTTTCAACTATTTTTGTTAGGAAAGCGCAAATAATATTTCATTTCTAACACAAGTATTTTCATGTGAATATTAAAAAGAGAAAGAATAGTTTGGTCAAAATTACGTCAGATTAAAAACGATTAATTTAAAATGTCTCATTTAAAAGAACTTTCTTTTCACTTTGTTAAAAATTACCAGGAGACAAAGACTCTGTTTACTTAATTCCTTTTATATTAGCTTATTTTGAAATGTTGTTACACGTGTCTACGTCATCAAGTTATTTTTATTTCGATGTTTTATTTGTATTTTAATTAATGTTGTACTAATTTATTTGTTCTTTCGTTATTTAAAATAAAAATTATGTTAATTTGTATAATTTGGCGATTTATATAATTTGGCGAAATCAGTCGACGGGATAATCAAGTAGTACCGCAACGGATTTGGCGTTAAAATTCCCCAATCAAAGAGAAATGAATAGAAATCCGTTTATAGAGAGATCGCCACTGTTTTTTAAATTATAATTCAATCTTTCGAAATCATTTTAAAGCCGATCAAATTAGCGTGCATTTAGAGTCTACGGTGTCTGGACGGGGGTTGGCGAGCGTAGCTCGTAGGGGGCCGAGCCCCCTAGTTAAATAAATAAAAGCAAAAATCAAAATGCGATTATTCTGTATATTGGAATTAGCCATTAATTTTATGAAATTTTGACTCCAAAAGGTTCATGTGGAGGGTACAGAAGGAAAGATATTTTGGAAATTTTTATTTTAGTAATTTTTAATTTATCATTAATGCAACATCAAACGTATAATAATTTTAGTTGCATTTAAAAGATATTAATAATTTATTAACGGGGTTTCTGCTGCTGTACGTTTGGTAGGAAATGCTTTATACCTGATTCCTGTATTGTTATTCTAGTAATATATAGAGCAATATTGGCTCCATTTGTCATTTTATTGCAATGTCTGTTTTATAAAATTCATTTGACAAAGTAAAGCCTTTTAAAATTTTTACAGAAAGGACAAGCAGTTACTTGTCAAAAACGTTACATAGCATCGCATAAAAAGAAAATTTTCTAATGTGTTATTTTATGAAAAATGATTATACTATATGTACAGTCTGTACATGTTAAGCAAAATTTTGTTTGTTATAACAAAAAGAAAAATTAATTTAATCTAAAAAATAATTATGAAATATAAATTTTTTGCGTGCCAGAGAAATTGCCGTGCGTACGATCTCGGGCACGCGTGCGAAAGGTTCGCCAACCCTGATATAATCAATCAAGAACGAAAACATACAATAACCTCTTCTGAGTCTTCCGAAAAATGTTCTTTTTCTATAGAAACCTGCAAAACCAATATATTTTCCAAGATTGAATTTATAAATTCAAGTTTCTCTTTCTGATTTTCGGAAACGTTTTCGAGTGGTTTTTATGCTGCATTAATGAGTTTTTCAAACCAGAATTTAGGTTTTTTTTTTTTTTTTTTTTTTTTTTTTTAAAGATGCTATTTATTTTTAACTAAACATTTTTAGCTGCGTCACTATAGTTATGCATCCAAGAGTAACAAAATAATATTAATTTTAATGTTAACCTACATTGGACAGCTGTCCTATAAATAGGACAGCTAATAAAATTTTTTTTAAATAAAATTGGTAAGGATTTTCTGGATACATTTTGTTATGACGTCTTTAAAATACATAAAAGTATAACATATAAACAAAAAAACAAGTAACAAATTAAAATTTAATTGAAAGAAATCTATTTAAAAAATCCTTTAAAAATTGGGATCTTATAATCTAGAATTTTACCATTATTATTATCTTTTTATTGGAGAAATCATAGAGTATTTTTGTACAACATAAACAGCTTTTTTAAAGTAAAGTAAAATATTTGCTCATAAAATTAGTTTATGTATGCATTTTATATGTCCTTACTATGTGTCCTAGTAATATGTCCTGTTTATAGAACAGCTAGTTACTTATAAAATTAAAAACTTTTTTTCAAAATTTTGCTAGTATCTACTTAATTACACCATATTAATGATATAATCGAAGTTTTAAAAATTTTCAAAAATATTTAATCGGTGTGGTCCAATATGGGTTAATGTTAGTACTGTTAATTTAGAACGTTTCTTTGTAAAACATGTTTGTTGAGCACGGAAATGTTTGCTTGATAATAGATAGCATCCTAAAAACATATATTCCCAGTTTAGAAAACTGATTATACTCCCTGCAGGAAAAATTGGCTTTTCAAGGATTTCCTCTTTTCATTATCCCTCCGTTGCTCACTGCTCACTCCTCGGGACTTATCTTAGGTTAGTAACTATGGTAACGAAAGGAAAATGAATGAAGATATTTGTCCTTGAAAAGCGCCCTTGTACGCGATAAAAACTAATACTTGGAAATGTTGTCGAAAAACAGTGGTTGCAAAAGAAACTTTGATTTTATAAATGGTTCTTTAAATCTCGAGAAGATAACGGGTTTCTAAAAATAAAGAATGTTTTTTGGAATCGTGGATAACTCGGAAGAGGATTTCTCTAGTTTAAGCATTTGTCTTTTTTTTTTACGGTGTATTTCTTAATTAAGTTTCATAAGTTTACTAAAAAATGAAATGTCCGAATCCTATTAATGAGGATGATATGAATTTGGATTAGAAATAACTTTTGAGTCGTAAGGATAGAGAGTGTTTACAATACTAGTGAGTTGTTTCAACTTCCATTTTTTTTTTTTTTTTTTTTTTTTTTTTTTTTTGCGCGCATCTTTTTTTTTCTATTTTTATCGGAAATTCGGCTAATCTGAAATTTTTGTAATTTGAACAGGCGCCGGTCCCAATTAGTTCGGATTAACGGGGTTCTACTCTACTTCCTATTCTTATACAAATAAACACAAATATTGTACAATATCCACACAGTCATGAGCTGCAACTGCATATTATTTCGAGCATTTATTTTACAGGCTGATGCCAAATATTTTTTTTTCTTCACTTTGTTGTTGGTTCCCTAAGTGCACTCGTGATCAAACCTTCACTAAAAAATATAAAGTCAAACATTTTCTTTATATTCCCGAAGTTCCAAAGAATTCGTCAAGTTTTTCCGTATTTGACAAAATTTGTAATATCGAAAGTGCCGGATGATTTTTGACAATATAGTGTATAAAAATTAAGTAAATGAATTGTGATAATATTCTTACCAAATACCACTGGTCTGGCCATAAATGATCATTAAAACGTAGATTTTGTTTTGTAGTTTCTCGTAAGAAGTTCGTAGTGGTCATTCGAATGTTTCTCTTCACTCGAGTTTTGGCTATTTGTTGTTCAGCCCATTCTACCTAAAGAAGAACAGAAAGTTAAAATAAATATAGGAATCGTTATACAAATAGGATTGCATAGTTAAAGTAACTAGCAAAAGTCATGCTTTGTTTGGATTCGCGAAGCATTATTTAATAAGACAAATATTTGACAGAAATAATATTTTTTATATTATTTTTGCATCTTTATTAAGCAAAAACGTTATTTTATGCTTTGGCGCATTTTAATTTTAGAAATGTAAATTCAGCCAAATAACTAAGAATTTCCTCGGAATTTTTTATTTATGATATAAAAAATTTAACAATTAATTTTGTTGTTTACAATTCTTTTGTTGCCGCTTTACAAAAAAAAAAAAAAAAAAAAACAAAAAGCAAAAAAAACAAACAAACAAAAAAAACATAATATAATTCTTTTAAAATGCGCAAGTATCGTCTGCGTAAATGATTTCACCTAAGAAGAATAAATTTTGTAGTGGAATTCTTAACACTGAAAAGTACTTTTATAATTGAATGTAAATAATTCAATTTTCACAAATTTTAACTCCTTAAAAATATGCTATAATTTTCATTAAAAAAAAACGTATTTTAAAAATTTCATAAAAGAAATCATGAAACTATTTAATTAATCATGATTCTATCTATAATGACTAACTCCATGATTAATTTTTTCTTCTGAAGATACAAGTGTTTCAGTTTTTAGTTGCAAAAATGCGTCCGTAATGGAAAAACATGTAAAATAAATTAATTAAAATAATATTTTTTTTAAGGTTATTCTGCAAAAAAATAATATTGTGCAAATCTACAGATCATAATTAATTTTTATTTTTAATTTCAAGTCGAAATACTGAATAGTTTTTTTGTAAAGTGTACGACAAAATGTAATTTGTGCAGTCTAGTAGAGGATTCGCTTCGCTCATCCTAATTATTAACTCAAAACTGTGGCGTGGAAATTACCTATTTTACTAATAGATCGAGAGGCGGCAGCACAGACAATCATCTCATCGAGTTCACGTCTGAAATTACAGAATTAGTTAAAACTAGATTCGCATATTAAAACGCAATCGGTCTGCCAAGTAATATCTTGGGTGATAACCCGATTTTAGCGGTTGACTCGTAGGTTTGCCATTGTGTTTTCCTGCACCCAGTCTTTCCTGTGTTCATATCTTTGGGTGCAGGAAAACACAATGGTAAACCTACGAGTGAACAGCTAAAATCGAGTTTTCAGGTTTTCATGAGGCTTCGTTAAATGGAAGTTTCACTGTATGTGTAATAGTTTTGACAATATATCTTTTTTTAAGGGGACCGTAGACCTTTAGTTGAGCGAAAATTGTCCCCCAAATCGAAAATAATTTTTGTGCATATAATTCTTCTCCAGTTTGTTCTGAGCCATTTTTGCCAAAAAACGCATGTAGATTCAATTATTTTCCGCAAAGTTACAAGCGTTTTAATTTTGTAAAAAAAACTATTTTTCAGCCTTTTGACATACTTTAAATCTGTTTTTATCAAAACTGATTTTTCAATGTTTTAAGATTTTTGAAATTCTCCATGTGTCTTAATTTTTGATCAAAATTCATGAAATTGACAAGGAAGAATCCTGATATTGATTACAAAGAAACTGTGTATGCATTTTAAAATTCGACTTCAGTAATATAATTAAATTTAATTTTTAACTTATTAAAACGCAAAATTTTGATGAAAATCGATATGGAATTCAGGAAAAAATTAATTGTTCAAGAGATTAAAAAATCGATACATTGCTTGAAATAGAGTTTTAAGTGATTAAAATGCAAAATCGAGGAAATATTTCAAAAACTAAGACGCATGGAGCATTTTAAAATTTCGTTTTAAAATTTAAAAAAAATCTTAAAATTGTAATAAGATTGGAAATTTCTTTTAAAGTGTTCTATTTACTTACGGTGAAATGTATTTTTACACAAAATTTCATATCTCTATGATGAAAATTAACAACAACAACAAAAAGATTAATGTCCACCGTCCCTTTAAATCCGTTCATTCATTTATGCTTACTCTGTATAATACGGAGACTGGAAGAGATTTTTCAAAGGTCTCGCGTAAAATGTAAAGTTTTTCATTTGTCTAAAATCAGAGAGAAATTTTGCGAGAAATATGAATGGAAAATGATCACAAAAGATAAAGTATAATTAATTTATAAGTTCTATAATAGACCGGGAGGTTTCAGCACAGACAATCACCTCATCGAGTTCATGGCTGAAATTTTAGAATTAGTTAAAACTCGATTTGCATATAAAAATGCAACTGGTCTGCCAAGTCCTATCTTGGTGGAAAACACCTGCAAACCCGATTTTAGCGGTTGACTCGTAGGCTTGCCATTGTGTTTTCTTGAATGAACACAGCGAGGGCTGTGTGCAGGAAAACACAATGGCAAACCTACGAGTCAACCGCTAAAATCGGGTTTTCAATTGTTTTCCACCAACATAGGACTTGGCAGACCGATTGCATTTTAATATGCGAATGGAATTTTAACCAATTCTAGAATTTCAGCCGTGAACTCGATGAGGTGATTGTCTGTGCTGCTGCCTCTCGTTCTATAATGAAGGATATTCCATGTACGTCATGATCACGTGGTCAAGGCTAAAACTTCTAGCGTAAAGAAGGGAAAGCTCCGTAGACGCAATATAAATCCCACGCTCCTGCCAGTGAAACAGTTGATGGGGAAAGCAGTAGTAGCTTCCCTTGTTATCAGTTAGAAGATCTTTGGGTAAATGGAGGATATTACATCTACGTCATGATCGATCACGTGATTAAGGTAAAAACTTCTAGCATAAAGAAGAGAAAACTCCGTAGACCCAATGTGACCAACCTGCCAGCCAGTGAAACAGTTCATGGGGGAAGCAGTAGTAGCTTCCCTTCTTATCAGTTGGAAGTTCTTTGGGTAAATTACCGTACCACGTGATTTTTTTTTAGCCGCGAACCCAGATTTGGGATATAGTTCATTAAGAATAGAAAACATTTGAAATAAATTGTCTTTTTAGTATAAAGTTGACGGGGGAAAAAATAATACAAAGCTAGGGTGTGACCCTGTCATTAGTTGATACCCTTCCAGTAGTTGATAAATTTTTTAAAATATTGCGCCATTTCAGGCGGAAATGAGTTTTACACGTGGCACTAGACATAATATTTTGCTTGAATGCTGGAGCACCTGTTGTCACATTGTTATCAGCTGTTTGCTGTAAGAGAAGCCATTTCATAAATTTTTTTTTTTAGAAATTGTAAACATTTAGTTTTTGATTAGTTGGAAACAATTACGGTAAATTGAAATAATCCACTTACATCTTGCTCATTTCAGCTAATAGTTTTATAAGAATTATTGTTCATCACAGCCCAAGGATGATATTTTAAAGATTAATTTTTAACTCTCAGGCTAGAAATGCCTGAGGGCTAATGTGCCGGTAGGTTCTGTATGTATGCATGTACGTGTGTATGTAATGTGATAACTCTTGATAGAAATATCCGATTTGCTTCAATTTTTTTTAAGTTCATTCTGATAAGGTGTTCCTGATTAGTTTTGGGGGGTTCATTGGTTAAGTATGAAGAGGGCAACGGGGGGCTAATCCTCCCCTTAACTTAGATAAAAGCGTTTTTCATACAGAATTATCAGATTTACTTTAAATTTGGTATACAGGTTAATCCTAATAAGGCGCTTACGTGATTAGGTTTGGTGATTTATTCTTTAAGTATAAAGGGCGGAACGAGAGGTAATACCCCCTTAAATTAGATAAATGGGTTTTACTATCCGATTTGCTTCAAATTTGGTACACCGATTTATTCTGATAAGGCGCATCCCTGATTAGATTTGGAGGCTCATTGTTTAAGTATAAAGAGGGGGGGAGGGAATAATCCTCCCCTTAATTTTTTTTTCGAGGGGCATTATTGTTTGAAATAAGAGTATAATACAGAATTAGTGTGAATAGCCTGTGAGCTCAATGCCATCAGTTTAACTGGGCACTTTTCTTTTTCTTAGATTTTCGATTTACTTCTTTTGCCTGATCAACTACTGGGAAAATGGCAATTATAAAAGCTATTTATTTATAATTTTGTTGCTATTTAATTTCAGCACATTTCATTGTTGTCCATTATGAGACATTCATTGAGGGTTGTAGCAATCGTGTTAGTTTACTTCTAAAACTTAAAAGGAAGGAATATATTAAAAAGCCGGTAGCACTGACTTCATTTGATCAAGTACTGGTGGGATCCCTATATATTTTAAAAAGTATAGAGTGACTCCACCCCACTCTTTGAGCTATGATGGTGTACAAATCCAGAAAGGAAAAAAAAAAAAAAGGAATAAATAATTATAAAGGACAAACGTGTTCGTACGTAACGTTGACGTCATTTTGAGGCTAGCCGAGACTAACGAAAAAGACAGGCTACCGCAGTGCATGCCATGTGTTTTTTTTTTTTCAGACCGCCAGAGTGACGTGTTGTTCTTCTCGCACATCTTCATTGGTATGTTCGAGCATCATGTGACTCCAGCGGTCTGTAAAAATAACACCATGAATGCACCGCGGTAGCCTGTGTTTCTCGTTAGCCTCATAGGCTAGCAGCACCTGTGTATTCAATTTCGGTTTTGCAATTTTCGCTACTGCAATTTTTCTAACTTCTAAGCATCCGAGCGAGTTCGCGGTCACGTGCGGGACAATTAGATTAAATTTTCACGAAAAACTTTTAAAATTATGAAACTCATTTAATGTTATTTTTTTTTTTAATTTGCCTGATTTTTTTTTTTTTTTTTTTTTTTTTTTGCTGCTTTTTTTTTTATTGTGAAAAAACACAACCATGCCATCTATTTTATAGTATGAGATTTTCGCTATTTTTTGACTGTTTAATTTTGAAATTTACGATTTCCGAAAACTTCTGACGTGATAGTTAAAAATAAAGGTCCTTTTCGGATTCAGCGCTAAACAATGCGTAAAAATCAATTATCGAAACTAAGAAAAAAAAAACCAAACTTCCATATATTTGATAATTTCAGATTTTTGCTGTTTTTGGACTTTTTAGCTTTGAAAATTACGTTTTGCAAAAAATCTTGACGTGATGGTTAGAAGTGAGAACTAGAATTTCATTTAGAACATTTAGAATTCAGCACTAAACAATACATAAAAGTCAATTATCAAAAGTTAAAAAACAGACCATTCCATATATTTTATAGCTTCAGATTTTCGTTATTTTTTTATTTTTCAATTTTGAAATTTACGATTTGCGAAAATTCATGACATGATGGTTAAAATTAAAGATAATTTTCTTTAATGCTAAAAAAAATGCATAGAAATCAATTATCAAAAGTTGAAAAACACAGCCATCGCAGGCTTGTGTTGTCTAACTAACAATGCAAGTCTCATCTAAATCCGTACAGAAAACGTTTTAAAACGTCTAATCTTTCCTAATCGGGTTCACTTGATTATAAAACTTTTTTTTTAACTGGGAGTACTATAGTATCTTCAAAATTCACTGAAATATTTCAAAATATGTTAAAAAAAAAACACATTTTTTAAATTAAAAATTACCATTTTGTAATTTTTGAGTACCTATAAAATAATTACATTATCCCATGGAGCTTCGACTCTAGTTCAGAACATAGTAAGTCATATGGAAATCATTCTGATAAAATTTCGCTGAAATGTGTTTAACCCTTTATGCCCCGAAGGTACTTTAAAGTACCATTAAAATAACTTGTTATAAAATTCATTCAATACATCGATTAGTAGCCCCACAGTTTAGAATGAGTTGTAGATACTTTACTTTATCTTGTTCCAAAAGCATTATGGGTTACACAAAACAAAAATATCTTTAAAAGGTTGATTTATTTTGCCTTTGCATCTTTTCAGCTTTCTTGACGTTGAAAGATTGGGGGGGGGGGGAGATATTTCCGTTCGGAAATATTTCTATATACTATTGTAAGAACATTATATTTGTACATTTCCTAATTCTACAAAATACCAAAAAAATATTTTAAATAAAAGATTTGAGTGAGGTTATAAATATTGCACAAAATCCCTGTAAATTCAAATTTAATTAATCCTTCTAAAATTTATTAAATGATTATGAAAATCTTCTAATGTAGTTTAAACAATTCACGAAAAATGCTTTAGAAGATCAAATTTTTATGAATTCATAATTCAGTACATAAAGGGTTAATAAGGCAAGTTTCATTGAAAAATCAGGGGTTGATCCAGGCAAAATTTGGGGCCTATTTAGGACTTCTTCACAAAATTCCATAACAAAACAGGCCCCTTTACAAGGTTCCGTGTAATACAAACAGGCCCCTTCACAAAATTCCATGTAATAAAACAGGCCCTTTCACAAAATTCATTTCAATAACACTTTACAAAATTCTATCCCATAAAAATATATTCTTCATTAATTATTTTTATCGTCAGGTTTCGAAATGTGTAATTTTCAAACAAAACAAGTTCACTAGAAAAGAAAACTTTACCAGAAGGACTTAAAGAAATTACTATTAATAAATGCTTGGTTCGAATTTGAGTAACTGGATTTCATTTGTTTTAATTGGCAAAATCCTTCTAAAATTTATTAAATGATTGTGTAAAAATTAAATTTTTTAATGTAGTTTCAAAAATTCACGAAAAATGCTTTAAAAGATGAAATTTCCATGAATTCATAATTTGAAACATAAAGGGTTAAAACATGTTACGTAATGAAGTTTTCGTACATGGATATAACGGAAAAATTGATTTTCCAAAAGTCGCATTTAGAGATTTGTTTTATATCAGTCAGATACACAAAATTAATCTATAAGTGTCAATTAAGGTTTAGTAGTATTTTTATGTAAAAAATGTAAGAAAATAATGCATAGAAACATTGTTTACATTTCCCATGGCCTTCCTACACCCACTTCTGGTATTGGCCTCACTACTTCCTATTTATTAAATTGGCTATCACTCCTCTTCTAGTAATCATATAAATAAAATGAAAGCTGATTTGGAATCGTAAACGATTGCTCTTTCAGATAAAACAATAAAACAATGTGAGAAATTTCACGAAAACGGCCGTTTTAATGTAGGCAGATATCTTAAGGTTCCTGTCCCTGCCGGTGAAGGCATTCACGGGCTAATGCTAATCCTATGAGGAAAGATTTATTTAATATCTCGTTTGCATTTCGACATTTTTAAATATTTTTTTTTGCTTTGGACAGCCGAGGTCCGTCTGTACATCGCACCCCTTTTTTTTTTTACTTTTTCGATTTTGGTCGCAGCTATTTTTTATAAAGTTACTTTCACTTTCAAAACCGGTTCTGAAAATGAAAGTGTCATTCTAAAAAATATTTGCAACCAAAATCGAAAAAGTAAAAAGGTGCTATGGAGAGACGGACCTCGGCTATCCAATGCAAAAAAACAAACACAAAATCAAAATTAAAAATGTCGAAATGCAAACGAGATATTAGATAAATTTCTCCCCTTAGGATTAGCATTAGCTCGTGAGTGTCTTCGCCAGCAGGGACAGGAGCCTTAAGGGGTTGTACTTGTATAACGTTATCACTTTAGAGGGGGGGGGGGGGATTGGCACATGATGTGGTAACATACTCTAGGTTGAGGGAGTTTGTCTTTTGTTATCATTATCATTTTATCATCCAACCAAAATGTACTATTTTTATGTATAATCTGTTCTTTACCTCAAAATTTTCTCTTTTTATTTGCAACTTGTTTTTTACATCAAAATGGACTGCAGTTTTTTTTTAGTCAGTCATATTTTTTTATGAAAATACAAAATTATTATTAAAATCATTAAATGATTATAAAATTATTTATTTCCAAAATTTGGAATACCTCAACGTGTGGCATTCCTATTCTTCTGTCATATGTGTATGCATATATAATCCGCTGTTCGAGAATCCAGGTGCGAAGTATGTTAGAAATGATACTAAGTGTTTACCAGTAAAGAAAAGAGAAAGAATCTTGTCCATTTGTGTTACTGATAAAAAGTTCTGCCTGGCCCCCTCCTCCCCGTGCGGGGGCAAGTACAAGAAGGCATTATTAATGTTGAATGCATTATGTAACAAAAATCTATTATTCAATACTTTTAAATAGTGACAATTTATTTTTTAAATTTTCTTTGATGTAAAATTATTTCATATATAATAGTGATATTTTATTGCCTTATCTTAATTTGAATCTATAAAGTATGCAAATAATGAATGTATAACCATATCTGTATACCACTGCAAACGACAACAACAACAAAAAAAAAATTGCAAAAATCAAAAGAATTTTTAGACAGTGTTAACGATATCATTAGGGTGGGGTGAGTTCGGGGAATGATAACGCATGATATAGTAAGAGGGGAAGGGGGGTCCAAAATTACCAAAGAGTTGATAACGTTGCCGACAGCACAGACAATCACCTCATCGAGTTCATGGATGAAATTCTAGGATTAGTTAAACCTCGATTCGCATATTAAAACGCAATCGGTCTGCCAAGTCCTATCTTGGGGGAAAATACCGGAAAACCCGATTTTAGCGACTGACTCGTAGGTTTACCATTGTGTTTTCCTGCACCAAAAGGTATGAAAATATGGAGGACTGGGAGCAGGAAAACACAATGGTAAACCCAAGAGCCGGCCGCTAAAATCGTGTTTTCTGGTGTTTTCCACCAAAATAGGACTCGGCAGACCGATTGCGTTTTAATATGCGAATCAAGATTCAACTAATACTAGAATTTCATCCGTGAACTCGATGAGGTGATTATCTGTGCTCCTGGCTCCACGTCTAATATGTATAGCCCCTAATCAGTTGTACCCAGTGGTGTAGTCGTAAAAAAAACCAGAGGGTATACGTTCTAAGCGGAGGGTATACGCTCAAGGCAGAGGGTATACCCTAGCGTATATATACTATAGCTTTCTTGAGAAAGAGAGGGTATACGGTGTTCCTTAAAAAAATCCAGAGGGTATACGGCGTATACCCTCCACTACATCCCTGGTTGTACCACTCCTCAAAGTTTGTACACGCAGTAGCGAATCACCCCGTATACATAATTCTGAGAATAAATCTTCATTTGAAAGAAATCTTTTTGTTGAACGCGTGTCACATTTGAGAATGCGATATTGCGTACATTTGAAAATATATTTCTCGGCCACGTTGTGTGAAATATGACAAACACAGATTCCGATTTCTATTATCAGAGGAAACAGGATGTAAATGGTGCACTTTTTATCACACGTGATTTTATTTTTATTATAATCTGAAGATAATATATTCTGCAGTGAAAACTGTTACGATATCCCATCCTCTCTAGCCACCTGTTACAATTATCAGTGACGCTTGGCAGCATATGTTTTCCTATCTGTGTGATTTTATAACTACAATAAAAAAGGGAAAAAAATGTGCATTGATAAAGTCATATCTTTGATATCGCTTTTGGGTTATGATTTTATCCTTATGTAATTTATTTTTGTACTGTTTAACAAGTTGAAAAATGCTCGTCAAACGTGGCAAATGAGATGCAATCGTAATATAACTAGTTTTATAAATATTTTTTGCACCTTATATTGTACTGATTGTATATTTTAGTGTACTTCATAAGTGCATACCAATTTCATTCTGTTTGAAAGGCTGTAACATCATTATAATGCACTTGCAATAATTTTTTCCCATTGGCCGTTATGTAACGAAAAACTTTTGACTGTCCTTGTAATTAAACTATACATGCGATTTTCATAAAACTTGAAATGACTCGACAAAATTTTGCAACAATTATATATTTAAAATTTCAGACCATTTGAAAGGCTGTAGCATCATTAAAATGCACTTGCAATAATGTATTTCCCATGGGCCGTAATATAACGGAAAACATTTGACTGTCCCTGTCATTAAACTATACATGCGATTTTCATAAAATTTGAAATGAATCAACACATTTTTACAACAATTATATATTTAAAATTTCAGACCATTCGGTAGGCTGTAGCATCATTAAAAGGCACTTGCAATAATTTTTTCTAATTGGCCGTAATGTAACGGAAAACTTTTGACTGTTCCTGTAATTAAAGTATACATCCGATTTTTATAACATTTGAAATGACTCGACAAAATTTTGCAACAATCATATATTTAAAATTTCAGACCATTCGGTTGGGTAGTTTTTGCTCTGTTATATGCGGACGGACGGACTGATCGACGACTATAGGTGCTACGTATTTATATAATTACGAACGCACCTAAAATAGAAATTTTTGAGGAAAAACTATGAGAAATTAATAAATTACATAATAATCAAATGTTATATTTTTTAACCCTTTTTTGAGCTACGCCTCTTGATTTTATTAAAAGCTAGCTGATTTGCCCGGCGTTGCCCGAATCCATGATAATAACGTTAAATATACAATATATGATGTATTTGTATATTTAAATGGAAATCCTTCTAGACGATCCTAATGCTTCCCCCCCGTTCCCGCCAACACTGTCTTTGCTGGCGTATACGGGGCATTCTCACAATCTTTTGACTTTTGGGGAAAAAAATCTCTCAAAATTAAACTTGCTAAAATAACATTTTAATCTGATAGACGAATGTCTTAATGAATCAAAATAAAGAAAAAATGGTCAGCAGCGAAAATTTTTTTATTTAACTGAGGTTTAAGTTAAACTTGCGAGTTTAATTTTACTTACCATTTTACCCCTATAACTTTTTATTTTCTTCTAAATTTTTATTTATAAGGAATTTGCATAGTACCCACAGGACATTCAAATAAGAAATAATAACAATGTAGTACTTTTAATACAGAATTTTTGTATAACATTGTCTTAAAGGGGTGCTAAAGAAGGGACGGTAAGGTAAAAAAAGGTGATGGTGTTGGAAAAAAGGGACGGTAAGGATGGAACGGTAAGGAAAATTACCACCTATTTTTAGGAAAATCATGTTAAGACTAAGTGATAGCCACAATGTTTATTGATTTTTAGAAACAGTTGTTAACATTGGATTAAATAATTTTTTTTTTTTTTTAATTTACCTCGAAAAGTGCAAGAATAAACCTTGGGGACGGTGAGACTACCCATAAAGCCACGATGCTGGAAATTGATATTTAAATGCTGATTTAAATTCTACAGTAAATTTCCTGCCAAAAATTTTAGACATTATTTCTGTAGCATACTTCTGCATGAGAAAAAACTTGAAAAAAATTCTGTGGCTGCATCTAAAATGTATTTTCTGTATAATTTTAATTCTGTGTAATTTTCTGTATAATTTTAGAAGAGGGATGGTAAGGATGAAAAACTCAGTGACAGAGTTCAAAAAATAATATCAACCCTAAAAATGTGTGCAGGTAATTTTTAGCTACATATTTATATAAAACAATAGTTCCAGTTTCAGAAAAAAATTACATCGAATTATTTTTATTGAAAACATTTTGTCCAGACAGCTCCAAACATAAAAATCAGCATCAGGGACACGGGACGGTAGATGAGTTTTCCTGGTATTTGGACCCCCAACATCGACCAAAACTTATTTATCTCGTCAGTATTGTTGTGAAATCATGCAATGGGATATTCCCCGGTATATGAAATAAAAAAACCACAAAAAAGTGTATTAAATAAAAAATTATTATTCAGGGACATGGAAGTCAAAAGATTGTGAGAATGCCCCATGCCTTCAATTTTGTATGATTTTCCATTTTCAAATGAAAATCTGATGAAACATCACAAAACAGACTGTCAGTGGGCGAAGATCGCATCAAAATTCAATTTATGATATTTAGATATACAGGGTGATCTAATACAATAAAAATGAAAATTTGTCTGTCTGTCTGTAATGCTATACAAATCCACAGTTTGAAAGCGAGAATTCTGAAATGTTACGTACATGTGTATTAAAACACGGCCGAGGCAATTAAAGTAATCCGGAATCGAAATAATTTATAGTTCATTCTTAATTAATAAAAACCCACCAAATTAACAGCAATTTCTTGTCAAATTTAACCATTTTTCGGTATAGTAGTTGCCAAAAATTAAAAGTCCACAATGAAATTCTTATCACAACAATTATCTTACTATTGCAAGACTAGCCGCCCTTGGCGACCAGTTTGGTCTCCCTTAAATGCATGCTAAGCATTGTATCATGTTACTTTTATTCAAAATTTATTTTACTTGCTCAATCCTTCGCCAAATTGGAAGTTTCTGATACAGAAATCACTAACTCGGTATTTTTATGCTAGGCGGGCGTAGGTGATAAATAGCCAAACATTGTTCCCGTCGTATTTTTTCGTATTTAATTAATTTCATTTAAAATATAGTACTTTCACTCATTTTACAGGGTGACAAGAAATAACTTGGACACACATGGTACATTATAACTTTAATGCTAATGAAAATATTACGACCAAATTTCAAAATAAATATGAATACCTTATTTCGTCTAATATATTTACAAATTATCAAAGTGGCTACCTTTAGCCTTAATACAGAGCTTTAAACGTGTCACAAAAGTTTCGGCTATGGGCCGCAACTCACTTACTGGTATTTTATCCCATTCCTTGCATAAGGATTTCTTCAGGGATGACAAAGTTTTATGAGGTTTAGCACACACCCTTGTCTCCAAGATGGACCAAAAAGAATAATCCATTGAGTTCAAATCTGGGGAATACGGTGGCCATTCTTGAACTCCAATGAAGTCAGGAAAATGTGTCTTGCACCAATCTTGAGTGCCTTTAGCTCTGTGTGGAGGCACGGAATCCTGTTGGAAGGTCCACCTTTTATTTCCAAAGAACTTTTGTGACCGAGGTAAGACAACATCTTCCAAAATGAGTTTGCGATATGTTTGTTGATTAATCTGTATCCCCTGATCGACAAAAACAAGTGGTGTTTTCCCACTAGCACATATCCCACCCCAAACCATTATAGATTGGGGTCGTTGACGCCATTCAACAATGCAAGAAGGTCCAGGTGCTTCTGCTGACCAAACTCTATCATTATGGCTATTGTGAGCTTGTTCAATCGAAAACAGTTTCTCATCTATGAAAACAAATGTTTCCCATCTATCACCTGCGGCCCGCTTTAACAGTTCTTTACACTTTTGAAGTCTTGTGCGTTTGTTCCCTGCTGTTAGCTTTTGGGCCCCTTTCATTTTGTAAGGGTGAAGGCTAAACTCTACTCTTGCCATCAAACGTGCGGTTTCTCTGTTGATCTTCATCTCTCTAGCAACCTTTCTCATTGAAATCCTAGGATTTCGTTGAACTCGCTTTTTGATAACTACCCGGTTTCTTAATGTGTTAACTGTGCGCTTTCTTACTCTTCCTGGCCTGCCACCATCATGTCCGAGTTCTTTAAACCTTTTGATTGTGTATGAAATCGTCTGCTTAGGCACTTTCAATCGTTGAACAATTTCGCATTGTTTCATTTCTTGCTTATGTAATTAAAGTATGGCAGATCGTTTGTTAACCATAATGGTTATCACAACTAATTTACTTACATCTGTTTAGTAGCTTTCTAGAACCAATTCCCTATCACAATAACTTTATAACTTTAGTGGTAGTAACAGATTTTTGGTTTGAAATTTCGTCCAAGTTATTTCTTGTTACCCTGTATTTAAAATACATAACTTTAATTTAAAAACTAAAATATTTAAAATTTGCGACTCCCAATTATTTTTTTGCAACAAAGAAAAGAAAAGGAAAAAGAAAAGTAATAAATAATACCATAAACCATGATATTTAATATCAAAATCAAAGCTTTGTTTGAATTTACCACACGAAAAATTGTTTATGGCAGTCACATGAAATGGACTGCCTGATAATACTGATGACATGGTGGAATATTTGGCGATTTATGACCTGCGCCCGGCTAACATTAAACTACCAAATTGGCCGTCTGGCATGTAAAAAGCGAAGCGGTCAACCCGGAACTGTTGATGACTTAGGCTATTATTATAGCGATGCATTGCATATTACCTACGCCACTCTGCACTAAAAAGCTGTAGCGGGTATTACGACAATTCTTTTACGTATACATATTACGTACACCACGCTGCAATAATAATAAGCTTTAGCAGGTATTACGATAATATTTTTACCTCACATGCAAATAATTAGTGATTATTTAATTGCGCTTAGTTATTACAAAATTTTAAAAATAAAGAAACACATTTTATCACAAACATCAACAAAACTTTTTATTCTATTTATTTCCTTATTCCAAAGATATCGTTTTATCGTCTGCTGCCATAGTAACAAGATAAATTAAATTTCATTAAAAAAAGGCACAGTAGAAGAAAAATATTTTACCAAATCGAATTGTTATTTTTAATTTTGGTTTTAGAATTAAATTCATGAATTCCCTTGCATAGACCGGGTTAAAGAGCTAGTTCAAAATAAATGGAACAAACGGCAAGCAATCCCGGAGTTAAAGCAAGGATATTCAGTAGTGGATGTGCTTGCAAAAAGCGTTCCTCCATTTGTTTCTTTTTTCACAGACTACCGTCAAATACTTTTAACGTTAACAAAATATTGAAAAATATTGATAATAAAATTGATTAAAATAAATATTGTTAACAAAAATAACTTTCTGAAAAAATTGTTTGAAATTTTTATGTATTATAAATATATTCTTTCCGAATCCGAGATTAAACATTACGTTGTCAGCGGATGATGTGAGCCGTAAAATTGAATGTATGATATTTAGATATTCAACCATTAACTTTCAAAATTTTAAGGATAAAAATAAAGAAACACATTTTATCACAAACATCAACAAAACTTTTTATTCTATTTATTTCCTTATTCCAAAGATATCGTTTTATCGTCTGCTGCCATAGTAACAAGATAAATTAAATTTCATTAAAAAAAGGCACAGTAGTAGAAAAATATTTTACTAAATCGAATTGTTATTTTTAATTTTGGTTTTAGAATTGAATTCATGAATTCCCGTGCATAGACCGGGTTAAAGAGCTAGTTCAAAATAAATGGAACAAAAGGCAAGCAATCCCGGAGTTAAAGCAAGGATATTCAGTAGTGGATGTGCTTGCAAAAAGCGTTCCTCCATTTGTTTCTTTTTTCACAGACTACCGTCAAATACTTTTAACGTTAACAAAATATTGAAAAATATTGATAATAAAATTGATTAAAACAAATATTGTTAACAAAAATAACTTTCTGAAAAAATTGTTTGAAATTTTTATGTATTATAAATATATTCTTTCCGAATCCGAGATTAAACATTACGCTGTCAGCGGACGATGTGAGCCGTAAAATTGAATGTATGATATTTAGATATTCTACCATTAACTTTCAAAATTTTAAGGAAGTACCATTAATATTAATGTTATTATTAATTTGCGGCTGTAGCTTGTCCGAATCCCCCCCCCCCATCCCTGTAAGTTTAAGGTCCCTGTAAGTCCCTTTAACTTTAAAATGGATTCTATTATTAAATTGTGAGTCCAACCAGAGATTGCCCCTCCCCTCCCATCTTCTATTAAATGGTACATTTAGACATAAGCAATAGTCACCTAAATATTCAAACGGAATATATTTAATATTTAAAAAAAATATTTCTTATTGTCCAAACTCTTTGAAATTTTAATAAGTTATAAAAAGGCAGATTTAATATCTGACATTTAGATACAATAAACTTTCAATTTTCATCAATACTTCCCGACAAAATCGAAATAATACATTTCTTGAAAAAAAAAAAAAAAAAAAAAAAAAAAAAAAAAAAAAAAAAAAAATCCCTGCCGGCCCGCCTACAGGCGGAGGTAGATTTCGAAATTAAGTATGCTAATTTCACCAACAAAAACTAAATATGATTAGAGATTTATCTACTTTAACAATTTTATCTGGCCGCTTTTGACGAGCTTTTATTTCATTTTTATATAATAGCTGGTTTTATCAGAATCATGTTAAGGAGGTATTCAAAAAGGTACTTTTCCATGCTCAACAACTGGAAATTTTCTGGCACATTTTTAGATTAATTTTTAATAGAAAAAATATGAAACTTGCTGACGTAATTTTTGAAGAGATTTATAAGCGACCAGTGTTTTTATTTTTCGTTCAATTAATTAAAACTTGATTTATGAACATTTTCTCAGTGGGACAATATTTTTCGTTTCTAACACAATCGCTTCGGGGAATTCTGTTCAAAATGCCCACTTTGACATCATTTTTTGAAATATATTCTGCCTCTATCAAAAAATCGACCATTATGGTACATTATATAGTTTCTGAGTAAGAGAATCTACCAATTGGATGCGTTTGCGAGCAAAAATGAATTTAAAAATGTGTAAGAAAATAAGCAATTTGGATTTGAATTCACCCTTAATAAGATGATTTTTTTCTTCAACCGCTATGTATTTTTAATTTGTTTTTGCTGTAAGAATTGGTCCTATCAAAAACTTGTCTATGTAAATGTTGTAGACAATATTAAGAAGATATATGATAAATTCATGGGCATTTTATATTTTGTGAATTGACGGAGTTATGCATTTTTTTTTTCTTCACCCCACCTCCCTTTTTGTTTTTGTTTTTGTTTTCGTTTTTATTTATTTTTTTTCGGTACGAATTGGCCTTATCAAAAACTTGTGAATATAAAAGTTGTAGATAATATTAAGGATATTTATAATAAAATTAATTGGATTTTATTCTTGAGAATTAGCGAAGTTATGATTTTTTTTCTTCCAAAAACCATATTTTTTGCGCCCCTTGAGCCCATTTTTAATTTGATCAAAAATCTGTGATACATAAATTTTTGGCCCTATTTTTAGCAGTAATAAAAACTTTAAACTGATTTTATATGTACAAAAATTAAGAAGCTATGGGGTTTTATCGGTTTTCACAAAACCCTTCCCTATTTCCATCCCCTTGGTCCGATTTTGTCCATTAACGAGCTTGACCGAGATTTTATGCCCCTTAATTTTATGTATCAGTTTGGAAGAGATTTGTGCAGAATTGTGGAAGTTATCGTGTTCAGAAGAAAGTGCTATATATATATAGTTACGGCTTTTTCTGGTTCAACATTATTTAGCTGGATTTATTATTTTTTGTCTTTAATCGGACTTTATCAAAAATTGGGTGGTTTTTTTCATATGTTTCATATAGATTTATTGCCAGCAATATGCTAGTGCATTAGTTGCATTTCATAAAATTCTGTGTTACTAGTTACATGTTCCTTCTTTATTCTGTATAATGTCTGTGTTATGAATATTTGCAAAATTATAAATTTAATTTCAATTATTGGACATCGATGACGATTTGTTATATATTATGGTTATATATATATATATATAATCAAGTTTATTCCTATTTTTTCATTCTACTTTAACTAAGTTTTAATCTAAGTCATTTCTTTATTTCTTCAATCAATTTCATTCCCTTTTTGGGTAAAGATGGCAGCACTAAACATTATTGTTAATAATCCAGTTCCAATTTACATGTTTTCCTTTTTCACACCAGATGGCAGCAAAGTTATGGGTTTCAGTCAGATACTCAACTGTAGGCCCACGTGTTAAAATAGTCCTAACTCTATTTGTCCATCCAGACATGCTGCAGTTTTGCTTCCTAGTATGTAATATAGGTAATGTGCTCTATTAATTTTTAATATCCTGTGTGAGGTGTATCTTTTTTTAGATCTCTTAGATTTTTATTATCTATTTTCTGTTATGTTTGCGTTATAAGGAGCTAAATTTTGTCATTTAGGCTTAATGCCGACAAAATTGGATGAAATAACGCATCTTCTATGAATGAACCCACAAGCTCCTCTGAAGATTCTGTGGGTAATTCATAGTTTCTTATTCTACATACTGGTTTCGTATGTTCATTTCTAATGCATCTTTAGAACTTTACCAATTTGCTCATATATTTGTGATTTCAAATTTATTATATATATATATATATATATATATATATATATATATAAAGTTTTTTACTGAGGGTGGTTTTGGGTTCTAGGGATCATGATCGGTGCATATCTGTAAAAAGTTTTCAGAAATTCCAACATAGGGGAGAATGTAATAGGTAGTATTTCATACGAAATCTACCTAAAATCAGATGTCGGTTGCAACATCAAACAACACGCCTTGCACGATGAGCAAAAAAAAAATTCTTAATCCAGAGTACATGCCAACTGCATATTCACGATCTAAGCAAGCCATCAGAAAGAATTATTAAAAAAAAAAAAGTCGGAAATTATACGTCAAACGTGGCAAATGAGGTGCGTTCGTACTATAACTATCCTTAAAAATAACCACATCTTGGTGCAATAGCTGTTGCACTCTTACGCAAAAATGCACGAATACTAAATTTCTTACTATTCTATAGATTAAATTTAGTAATACGTAAATAATAGGACATCATCACCATGGCAGTCTTGAATCATTACCTGTCATGGGATATCATTGAATGAATAACGTATGATAGGATTTAATAGAATGAAGAAAACTTTTATTAATAACTTTTAAAGTTTTGATTCGACTTTCATAGAATCTGAAATGACTCGACAAAATTCTGCAACGATTCTATATATTAAATTTCAAACCATTCGGTTGAGTAGTTTTTGCGCTGTTATATGCAGATAGACGGACAGACAGGGGGATGGACCAAACGACGACTATAGGTGCTGCGTATTTATATAATTAGCAATGCACCTAAAGATGCATTTCTTATTGTTCAAAATCTTTGAAATTTATATGATTTATAACTATAATGTTTCCGAAGCCTGTGTATAATTTTCGAGCTAAAATATTGATATTTAGTTGTGAAAAGGAGCGTTTATCTTCTAACCTTTTTTTTTTCACACATATAAATCCTACTTTGTAATGTAGGGGAGGGTAATACACAGTGAGACGAAAATTATTATTACTTAACGAATGGCGACGATTTTTATTCTTTTGAAAAAAAAAATTCTTACATCTTTAAGCTACACAAATACGCTACATATTAATGTATAAATGGTTTTAAAATAGTTATTTATAAAAGCACATAAGCAGCATAAAGGAGTACCAGAAATTGTCTCACTCTCTATCTCTAAAGACTCTGTATGTATTTTCATAAATCATACATTTTAACACTCTATCAATAATTGTCTGCAGTTTATGATTTCTAACTAATATTTCTAGATTTTAAAAATATTAAAAATATGAGCCTCGGGTGGACAATGGTAGACCTTTTGGCCTACCTTCATGCAAATTTACAGCCTGTTACGTTTAGTAGGTTTCCCTAGCCATCGCACGCCCCTCCACCCCCCCCCCCCCCACACACACACACAAACAGAAAGAGAGACCTTCTTTTATTAATAAATAACTTTTTTAAACATCAGAATCACATAGTAGGTAAACAATGAGACACGTCTCACTGTGTACCACAACTGTGTGTCTTACTGTGCATTTTCGTTACGTTGTAACAAAGTGGATGCCACATCTGTTACAACAATGTCATCGCTTTAAAAAGTTTATGTCGTAAAACCGAAATAGTCTATTATTAGATATAGCTAGGTTTGGTTAAGTAAATATGTGTCATATTGAAGGAAATAAACACTTAAATAGGCGTTTATGTAACTTTAACCACAATAAAACAAAGAGTTATTTACTATTTTGTCGGACGAATAACTGAAGTGCCGAAACTACATCCACGTGTTACATAAGATGAAGTCGTTATGTGTGTGTGCCAGCTTGGAGAAAAAGTAAAAAGTTACAACTATATGTCAAAGTGGCTGCACTCTCAATGTGTACCATGTCTCGTGTATGTCCAATGTGTACTGTGTGCTACTCTCCCCTACTAAAAAAAACTACTCGGAAGCATTTCCAAAAATCAATGGCAAAAAAAGAAACTTTGTTTATATAAATACTTCTTTAAATCTCGAGAATAAATTGGTTTCTGAGCTTTCGAAACATAAAATACGCTTATCGGAATTATGGAATTCTCGGAAGAGGCCATCGAATCGGTTCGAGTTCTATTATACGGGATGTTGTCGAATTCGACCGACAAAATTCAAAGGGGTGATAGTAGGCGTCAAGAACAACACGCTTCTCGAAATCATGGATGTCTCGGAAGAGGCTGTCAAATGGTTTCGTTCGTCGTTATATTATACAGTATGTTGTCTAATTCGACCGACAAATTCAGAGGAGTGATAGTAGGTATCAAGAACAACACACTTCTAGGAATTATGGATGTATCGGAAGAGGCTATCGAATATTTTCATTCGTGGTTATATTATACAGGATGTGTTCGAATTTGACCGACAAGTTCAGAGGGGTGAGAGTGGGCATCAAGAACAACACGCTTTCCGGAATCATGGATGTCTCGGAAGAGGGTATCGAATATTTTAGTTCATGGTTCTATTATATGGGGTGTTGTTGATTTCGACCAACAAAATTCAGAGTGGTGATAGGTAGTCGTCAAGAACAACACACTCTTTGGAATCATGGATGTCTCGGAAGAGGTTATCGAACCGGTTCATGATTCTATTATACGGGGTGTTGTCGAATTCGACCGACAAATTCCGAAGGATAATAGAAGGCATCAAGAATAACACGCTTCTCGGAATCATGGATGTCTCGGAAGAGGGTATCGAATATTTTAGTTCATGGTTCTATTATATGGGGTGTTGTTGAATTCGACCAACAAAATTCAGAGTGGTGATAGGTAGTCGTCAAGAACAACACACTCTTTGGAATCATGGATGTCTCGGAAGAGGTTATCGAACCGGTTCGTGATTCTATTATACGGGGTGTTGTCGAATTCGACCGACAAATTCCGAAGGATAATAGAAGGCATCAAGAATAACACGCTTCTCGGAATCATGGATGTCTCGGAAGAGGGTATCGAATATTTTAGTTCATGGTTCTATTATATGGGGTGTTGTTGAATTCGACCAACAAAATTCAGAGTGGTGATAGGTAGTCGTCAAGAACAACACACTTTTTGGAATCATGGATGTCTCGGAAGAGGTTATCGAACCGGTTCGTGATTCTATTATACGGGGTGTTGTCGAATTCGACCGACAAATTCTGAAGGATAATAGAAGGCATCAAGAATAACACGCTTCTCGGAATCATGGATGTCTCGGAAGAGGGTATCGAATATTTTAGTTCATGGTTCTATTATATGGGGTGTTGTTGAATTCGACCAACAAAATTCAGAGTGGTGATAGTAGTCGTCAAGAACAACACACTCTTTGGAATCATGGATGTCTCGGAAGAGGTTATCGAGCCGGTTCGTAATTCTATTATACGGGGTGTTGTCGAATTCGACCGACAAATTCCGAAGGATAATAGAAGGCATCAAGAATAACACGCTTCTCGGAATCATGGATGTCTCGGAAGAGGGTATCGAATATTTTAGTTCGTGGTTCTATTGCATGGGGCGTTGTCGAATTTGACCGACAAAATTCAGAGGGGCAATAGTAGGCGTCAAGAACAACACGCTTCTTGGAATCACGGATGTCTCGGAAGAGGCTATCGAATTCGTGACTTTATTATACGAGGTGTTGTCGAATTCGACCGACAAATTCAGAAGGGTGATAGCAGGAATCAAGAACAACACGCTTCTTGGAATCATGGATGTCTCAGAAGAAGCTATCGAATATTTTCGTTCGTGGTTTATATTATACAGCGTGTTGGTGAATTCGACCGACAAATTCAGAGAGTGATAGTAGGCATCAAGAATAACACGCTTCTCGGAATCATGGATGTCTCGGAAGAGGGTATCGAATATTTTAGTTCATGGTTCTATTGCATGGGGCGTTGTCGAATTTGACCGACAAAATTCAGAGGGGCAATAGTAGGCGTCAAGAACAACACGCTTCTTGGAATCACGGATGTCTCGGAAGAGGCTATCGAATTCGTGACTCTATTATACGAGGTGTTGTCGAATTCGACCGACAAATTCAGAAGGGTGATAGCAGGCATCAAGAACAACACGCTTCTCGGAATCATGGATGTCTCAGAAGAAGCTATCGAATATTTTCGTTCGTGGTTATATTATACAGTGTGTTGGTGAATTCGACCGACAAATTCAGAGGAGTGATAGTAGGCATCAAGAACAACACGCTTCTCGGAATCATGGATGTATCGGAAGAGGCTATCGAATATTTTCGTTCATGGTTCTATTGCATGGGGTGTTGTCGAATTTGACCGACAAAATTCAGAGGGGCAATAGTAGGCGTCAAGAACAACACGCTTCTTGGAATCACGGATGTCTCGGAAGAGGCTATCGAATATTTTCGTTCATGGTTCTATTGCATGGGGTGTTGTCGAATTTGACCGACAAAATTCAGAAGGGTGATAGCAGGCATCAAGAACAACACGCTTCTTAGAATCATGGATGCCTCAGAAGAAGTTATCGAATATTTTCGTTCATGGTTATATTATACAGTGTGTTGGTGAATTCGACCGACAAATTCAGAGGAGTGATAGTAGGCATCAAGAACAACACGCTTCTCGGAATCATGGATGTATCGGAAGAGGCTATCGAATATTTTCGTTCATGGTTCTATTGCATGGGGTGTTGTCGAATTTGACCGACAAAATTCAGAAGGGTGATAGCAGGCATCAAGAACAACACGCTTCTTGGAATCATGGATGCCTCAGAAGAAGCTATCGAATATTTTCGTTCATGGTTATATTATACAGTGTGTTGGTGAATTCGACCGACAAATTCAGAGCAGTGATAGTAGGCATCAAGAACAACACGCTTCTCGGAATCATGGATGTATCGGAAGAGGCTATCGAATATTTTCGTTCGTGGTTCTATTGCATGGGGTGTTGTCGAATTTGACCGACAAAATTCAGAGGGGCAATAGTAGGCGTCAAGAACAACACGCTTCTTGGAATCACGGATGTCTCGGAAGAGGCTGTCGAATTCGTGACTCTATTATACGAGGTGTTGTCGAATTCGACCGACAAATTCAGAAGGGTGATAGCAGGCATCAAGAACAACATGCTTCTCGGAATCATGGATGTCTCAGAAGAAGCTATCGAATATTTTCGTTCGTGGTTATATTATACAGTGTGTTGGTGAATTCGACCGACAAATTCAGAGGAGTGATAGTAGGCATCAAGAACAACACGCTTCTCGGAATCATGGATGTATCGGAAGAGGCTATCGAATATTTTCGTTCGTGGTTATATTATATAGGGTGTTGCCGAATTCGACAGACAAATATAGGGAAGTGATAGTAGGCGTTAAGAACAAAAATTGCAATGGGTGTTCTATCCTAACTCAACCTGGGTTGTCGGTAATATATTTCAAAAACTGAACTATATTATAATTACACGTTAAATAGAGATACTCACTTTTTTGTAGATGTGATAACATAAAAAATGTGGTAGGAGTTTCCATTATACGCTCCAGAAGTATGCACTTCACGCTTCATATTTTGGACTGCCATTACCAGATTATACGGTATCATCGATTGCGTGAGCACCCTGTTCTTTCAGAACTTTTTGTGATGTTATCACATTTCATACCAAGCGAAGTATATATCGTTACATTTTCATTGTAGTATTTTCATTTTTCTTAAACTTATTGCCGTCAACTCGAGTTCAGTTAAGTTGAAACACACTGTATTTTTGACTCAATAAGGGGTTTGTGACCCCATGTTCTATGTCAACTTTTCATCCTCTTGATGCCTACTATCAAGCCTCTGAATGTTTCGGTCGAATTCGGCAACACCCTGTATTTTCGTTGATTAAGATACATTTGAAGAGCTCAGATGGTAAAGGTGGTATGTGACGAAAAAAATCAAATAATTGAAGGTAATCAAAGATCCTCTACCATCTGTTAAATTACGATTTGAAAAAAAAAAGCCTAATACTCAATTTACAAACACACAAAGTTACTTCAATGTAATATGAGTATCACCACTCAAAGAGATTTTAATTGATAAAGGAGGCATTTAACAATAAACGCAAATAAAGATTTTCAGCTTTGCAGTTTATTTTCTCGAAATGATGATCGTGTCACTTAACACCTTTATCCTCTGAGCTCTTCATTTGTCTTTTATTGCAGTATAGGTGTAATACTACCGTATGTCTTTGTTTCAAATTTGCTCATCTTTTTTTCTCCTTCATGGCCTTTCTCGTTATGTATTTGTAAATGTTTTATATCGTATTTTATGCTACATATCTCATGAAAATTTCTTTAGAAAAAAGGAAATGGATAATACGGATAATATACTTAAAGATAGAAAAAATATAGTCTCAATTCGCATGCAGGTGTTATGCGCTGAGAGCGTTTGGCGGAATAGGGTATTTTGAGGTAAATGAGTTTTTATATGATGAAGAATAACATTCGTAAGATTTTTGCAATTTGAACTATACTTTGGAAATTAACAGTTTATTAATTAGCTATTGGTCAACGTTAACGAGGGACATCCTGAATGCATCTACTTATTAATTTTAACCAGCCATAAAGCTGTATTTAAGGAAATAGATTCAATCTATGTATAGAGAGTGCTCCACAATTCGACCGGCCAATTCAGAAGGGTGATAGTAGGCATCAAGAGGATGAAAAATTGACATAGAATAATGGGCCGCAAACCCCTTATTTAATCACAAATACAGGATGTTTCATCCTAAATGAACTCGGGTTGACGGTAATATTTTCGAAAAAATAAAAACGTTGCAATGAAAGTGCAACGATATGCACCTTGTTTTGAGCGAAATGTGATTACACCATGAAAAGTTCTGGTAAAAAACATGTTGCTCAAGCAATCGATGATACCGCATGAATTGATAACACTAGTCTGCATGATATCAGATGATTAAAAACCAATGACTGCCTTTAATTCCCTTTTTTATGCTGATTATAGAACTATTCTTAGTTTTCTTCTATCACGTATAGTTTGTTTGCAATCGACTCGAGTTGATTTCGAAGATTCATCGCTGAGAACAATCATTATGTGGAAGTCACACATAACGTACAGTCGTGGGAAAAAAAAAGTAAACACCCCCTACTAACTCCGCAACAAATTATCGTAGAAGAAAGTTACTGGTATCGAACGATTTTAAATAAAGTCTACTTTTAAATGATGTATATAAAATTTGCTTAGGAGGCCATCTGCATATTAAAACAAACCATAACTTCATTTTTTTTCAATGGCAATACCCAATTCTGACAGCATAAATGAACTCTACACCCTTCAATTAGCCTAAAAACAAATTTTTATGCAACCAGGGGGCTCTGCCCCCTACGAGCTACACTCGCCAACCCCCGTTCAGGGACACCAAAATCCAAAAAGCACGCTAATTTGATTGGCTTTAAAAATATTGAATTAAAATTAAAAAACAAAAACAAAAACAGTAGCGATCTCTCTGTAAACGAGTTTCCATTCGTTTTTCTTGGATTGGGGATTTTTAAGACCATATCTGCTGCTGTTAAAAGATACAATGGCTGTTTTCGTATTTAATTAAAAAAATTAGTTAAACATTCGAAAATAACCTAATGTAAAATGAATTAAGTAAACAGCGTCATTGTCTCCCGGTATTTTTTAACAGCGCTATAAGATAGTTCTTTTAAATAATTCATTTTAAATGTATCGTTTTAAATCTGACGTAATTTACACCAAAGTTTTATTTCTCTTATTAATATTCACGTGAAAATATTTTTGTTGTTAGAAGGAAATATTATTTGCGATGTCTTCGAATTCAAATTAATAGTTGAAAAGATTATCTCAAAATATCTCGCGCAAATATATTTTTTAATTTAAATTGTTTTGCCATATTTTTTGGCCATTTTAAATATGACGTAATTTCCTCCATTTACAGGTTTTAACGCATAGTAATGATTTTTTTATGTTAACATTTTGTTTCTCTTTTAAAATTCCAGTGTAAATATGGTTCTTATGACGCAATTTTCCTGCTTTTAACATGTAATCATTTAATTCTAATTTTAATTTTTTTTTCTGTTTACAATAGTCCCGTGTAAATAAATTTTTAATTTGAAGTAAACATTATTGTTTGCGCTGTTTATAAAGTTGGCAACAGTTTAAGTTAATAACATTTTTTAAATTTGTAAAAAATATCTCTCGAAATACTGAAAATTTGAATTTAAAATAGAAATAAAACCTCAAAAAATAGTCAAATAAAAAATAAATAAATGCAATCTGCACACCGGGAACTTATAACCTATAAAATGATCTAAAAATGATTAAATTCTCATGTATAGTTTTTGCTCCAATAAAACTTTTTTAATGGAACGATTTTGTCTAACTTTAGCATTAAATATCTCTGAAAGTAATTCTTCGATTTGAAAACTGTCTGCATCAGCGTGTTTATCAAATATTTCTTTATAATACCACCGATTTCCATATTTTTGTATACGACAGTTTTTTTAATATTAACGAAGAAAGGCCATGGTCAAGGCATACTTAGATACTACTACAGGCAGACTGATTTGCGTTTAAAGTATGAAGTCGCTCGCCAGAGGACTCTGATACCATGCCCAAAATTGAAATTTGACTCTGACCGTAACTGAAACAACCTGGGAAGGGTAGATATGTAAACAAACACCAAAATTACGTCATGTCGCCATGGTTACGTTTACAGTTCTGCTGACATTCCAATCAAGCTTAGAAATGACAGCTAATTCGAATACAGCTGTTAAGGGTTATTATAAACTGTCCATATCAATGTAAATGTAAAGTTCTATTTACTAAGTGACTAATATAATGTGTTTCTCTTTAAAACTGTTAAACCAACACACATAAAAATATATAAATAAAAAAACACATGCTTAGTCTAAAACATCAATGTCACAAATTTATTTGGTACCACTTAGTTATCCCGTTGACCAATTTCGCCAAATTATATAAATCGCCAAAACACTCGCCAAATTATACAAATTGACATAATTTTTATTTTAAATAACGAAAGAACAAATAAATTAGTATAACATTAATAAATATACAAATAAAACGTCGAAATAAAAGTCACTTGATGACATAAACACGTGTAACTTGCTTACAGTCAAGTGAATGTGACAGTTACGATCAAGCATTATTGGCATTTAATCTTATAGTTCGCCGATAGATTTTTGGTCGACGGGATAACTAAGTACCACTTATTTACTATTTTCACTGCTGAAACAATAAAACTGATCGAAATTTTTTAAATATATTAAAATACTCATAAAATTCCTTGTAATAATTAATAAATGTAATTTATTAAGTAACAAATACCCTTACATGATTTAATCAAAATTGCTTGGATAACATAGAATACTGCAATGATATTTAAATCCGTGATCACCATTTCTTTCTCTGATTAAAAATAATAATATTTAATGTTTAAGGAAGATCGGCTTTTTTTTCTTCTTCTTCTTGGTTCGGGCGAAATTATTATTATATTATATTATATATATATATATATATTATTATATATATATATATATATATTATATTATATATATATATATATATATATATATATATATATATTAAAAACAAATATTTTACCGATAACAGTAAATTAATCAAAAATAGCTGCTTCAAGTCAGTTATAAGAACTGTAGTTTGATAAAAATCAAATTTTAATTTACAAACGTGTATATGAAACCAAGCTATTTTTATATAAATACGGGACATTCAAAAAAGAATAGCAGAACCGGCATTTTTCATGAATGAATCAAACGATCAAGGTAAACAATAAATAATTTAGCTAATCTTAAAAGTATGTGTAACACTAAAATGCTACAATTTGTGTAAAATAGCCTTTTAAATCGAAGGAAATTGAAGAATATAAATATTTAATTTATTACATGAAAATACGATCAATGATTCTGAAACCTCGACGATGAGAACAAGCTTGTTTGTTTGTTTGTTTTATTGGACACATACATCAGACTTGTGTGCTTGACAACAAGGCCCACTTATAAGTCATCGTCGATATACAGGGACAAGATAGCACAATGAAATTTACAATACAGAGAGAACAAGCTTCTATCTGGGCAGGGTATAAATGTAAACAAAGAGCACGTTGTGAAGTTTTGGTTCAGGGTTTGAAGTTGGATCCGAATTCACTTTTTCGGTGAAATGCGCGGGCCGTTATATATCATATCATCATCTATGGCCATGCTTAAGCCAAGACTTTACTATTATATCATAAAACTTATCATAAAAGCCCTTATCATAAAACAGACTTGACAATCCGGAGAAAGACTATAAGTGAAAATGTCCCCGATAATTGCCAACTTATTAGCTGACTTTGTCCCGTAAGTTACGCCACCTGGTGTATACTCCTGGTAATACTCCGTAAACAAATGCATAGTAAAAAATTGAAAATGTTGTGTTATTGGCAAAATTGTATAAAATATTTTTCGAATTCCAGTAAAATAAAGGCGTAAAAAAAATATTTCGCACAATTATGTTCGGGCTTTAAAAAATGAAACAGATCAAAAATGAAGATTTAAATATAAGATTTATTGATCTTTTTTCAGGGTACTTGTTAGTTATCCCGTCGACCAATTTTGCAAAATTATATAAATCGCCAAACTACTCGCCAAGTTCTACAAATTGACACAATTTTTTATTTTAAATAACGAAAAAACAAATAAATTAGTATAACATTAATAAAAATACAAATAAAACGTCGAAATATTGGTTTTATTGGCCATTATTAGCATTTAATCTTAAAATTAATTAATTTATTGCAAACCATTATTGGCATTTAATCTTACAATTTGCCGACAGTAATTTGGTCGACCGGATAACTAACAAGTACCATTTTCAGTATATAGGACTTTGCGGGTTATTTTTTTTTTAATCTTGGCACAATTTGGGCTTCGGAAAGAGCGATTTGTTGCGGATTGATATAAACAGTTATGAAAACAAAACTTATGAACTGTCAGCTTGTTTTATAAGAATTTACGACACAGATGTCATATACGCCCCATATTGTCGCGATTTTTTTCCGACGCCAATTTTGCGAAAACCTCGTTACCATATCATCTATATACGGATAACCACATCAAGCAAAATAACGACACTTTGGTGCCAGTTAAGTATCCGGTGCGTATATGACATTGGCGCCAGAAAGAAATCGCGCCAATATGACATCTGTGCCGAATTTACATGTATAAATTTAGTTTCTAGATATTATTATTGTTTTTTATGTACGATTTGTTTATATTTGTATATAAAATAGATAAATGCCTTTTTTATATTAAATAAATTGTACAAATATTGGAAAATATTGCTTCTTTATATGAAACAGTGAATATGCTTCCAGAAATTACGTTGTCAAATTTTCTTCTCTCGCCAAGGCCCCTATACTTAAAAAATACAGATTTATTATTATATAATGTAGTATTAGCTAATGTTCTGTAATCTGTTCCACAGTCAAAGTTGACTGCAAAAACGCGATGCTGGAATAATGTGGTATCAAGTATACGGTTTAAAAATAAAATTAATTTTGCGCCAAACTGCCCTTACGCCAATTTGCTCTAGGTCTGATTAAGGAAGAATACTCAAATTTTACAAACACCAAAATCGTAGCATGACAAGAATACGGTATTTGCGGAAAGTTGAAGGACATGTATAAATTTAAGTGATTATTAAACTTTATTTTTCCAATTTTTTAAGTGTTTATGACTTCAGTCTGTTTTTTTGTGTATCTATGCGTGTTTTAACTTTCCTAAAATACTTTGATACATTTTAGTAAAACTTACATAACATATGTGAGTTAAAACAAGGAAATTAATTACGCACCAAACTATGCCCGCCAAGATATGCCAATTGGCTGTGGAGCCAATTATGAAACTTTCCATAGATTTATGAAACTTTCCATAGATTAATACACTGTAAAAAAAAATCTGTGAAGTTACTAAAATTTTTCTAGGAAACTGGGATTCCTAGAACTTTTCATGTAACGGCAACAACAAAATTTCATGTAACAGACACACTTTTGCGCCGAAAATCAAAAAATCTGTAAGGTTACTAAGAATTTTTTTGGAAACTGGGATTCCGAGAACTTTTCATGTAACTGCAGCCAGGGTTACAAATAAAAGTTTAGTAAGATTACTGAAATTTTAGCAGATTCATTTGTAAAGTTACAGATTTTTGTAGCTTTACAAAAACTAGTTTTGTAGATTTGCAGCTTTTTTCGTACAGTTACAGGTGAAAGTTTAGTAAGCATGTAACTTTACATGTGTAGAACTACAGATTTTTTTTTACAGTGTACATACAAACTTTATATGAAAAAGCAGTGAAGCTTTCATCTAAAGTATGTTAAACTGAAATGATCACCCATACCTACAAAAATAAAACAAATGATAGGCCAATAAATAAATAAATGAGACTGTGCATTGAAACAAATTGAAGGAGCGATGTTAAATTAATACTGTAAGGTGAAATTAATTGTGAAAAAAAAAGAAATAGCAGAAATAAAATAAATCACATATTTGAAAATATAAAAGAGAAAATGAAATATTTTACATTTTCCGGATCTAGATGCTATCCATTTATTTCAATAACTAATATCACTGAGAAATTCATGGTAAAATAATTTTCTTTCCTGATTATTATTATTATTATTATCATCATTTATTTACATAACGGAATACAGCAGTAAACATTTTTTGTTTAACAGTAAAATAAGTTCATTTTTTAAATAAAATGTCTAGAACATATGAAAATTTTAAGATTAACAACTATCATTTGCAAACTACAAAGCACATCGTAAAGAAAATGGTAAAAGACAAATGGAAAACAAATTAAAAAATATTTCTGTTTCTCACGTTAGATGACGCTAGTCACGGGAAACCATATGGTTTCTAACCACGTATACAGCGGACAAAGGAAACTTAGCGATTGCGAGGCCTGTTATTTCGATAAGGAGGCCTTGGCTTAAGCATTTAAATTGGATGAGTTCTACCCGGAATATCTACGCAGATGCGAAATTTGACTTTCCATAAGACTTTTAGCATTAGTTCGAAATCCGACAATTTCATTGGCTTTCGGTGAACTGAACTGGACTCTATTCAGGTGACGTCAGACGCCAGAGCTGGCGGTATGATGATCTGTTATTCTAGTTACCGCACCGGCAGAATACCAGTATGCGCAGGCGCAAGCACCGCTAGCAGACGACTTTAGCCTTGACCCAGGTTGAATGCATACGTTTTAACTGAAAATTCGCAAACTTAGGGAATTTTCTCGCATAAAGAACAACATTTTGAATTTAGATTACAATATATTAAGTATATGCTGCTGCATCAAAGAATTGTTTTGCGGTATTTTTAACAAACAAGCATTAATAACTCACACTCCATAGACTGCTATGCTAAACACCGCCAGTAAATACCGCCAGCAGACGAATTTTAGCCTCAACCTCAGGTCGTGTGCATAAGGTCCCTTCTTTCCCTGAAAGGAAGAAATCCATTTTACGAGTAAAGGCGCGCCACACACCAGAGAGACATGCGACAATAATCGTGAGACATGAGGCAAATTCTGCTGTTCAAACTGGTTTTTTCTTTGTTAACAGGGTGAAATTGTCGCATGCCTCACGCTTTTTTGTTGCATGTCTCTTTGGTGTGTGGCGCGCCTAATGGAAATAAAAATTGTTGTGACTTGTTGTGGTTTCTGTGTATAGTAAGGATCATTCGAGGCGATAGCCATTGTAGCTATAGGCCCCAAAGCAATCTCCGCTTCGGTGGACGTCAAATGTAACTTGATGCATTAAAAAAAGCTTATGTATTTCTCATATTGAGCACGGAATCAATTGTTATACAGTTAATATCATAATATATAATTAATTATTAAATTTGATATAATTTTCTAGTAAGAAAATTATTAGCAATTCTAAAACAACATTGACTTAGTTAAATTATGATAAAATAATGAGATTTTTATAATAAGCTGCTTAGAACTTTTTTTTTTTTTTTTTTTTTTTTTACTCAGATGTTTGCTATCAGTATTAAAATTCTAGCAGCTTAACTAAAAATAAGTAATTGAAGCTCCATCTAGATATATAAAAATGTTTTTCTATGTCAGTTTAAAAGATACTATTATTACATGTAAATAGATATTTTATTTTAATCATATAACATTAGCTTCTAAGTGGTATTATGTAGTAAAATTTAATCACAATAATATATTTCGAATAAAAATTGTAAAGCTTCTGATAATAAATTAATAAATAAAGATAAAAACAAAAATCTCCATAATAATAATAATAATGGTTATTTTAAATATATATATATTGCAACTAATAGTAAAATATTTTTCATTGTTCATGTTTGATGTATATTACATTTTTATTGCAACATATATATATATACATATATATAATAAAACTTTTGCGAATAATTATTAAAACACAGATATATATATATATATATATATATTTGTTTTTGTTGCATTTTTACCATACATTCAATTATTTAAAGTATAGTAATTTACTGTCTTCAATGGTTAAATTATCATTGAAATATATATTATTAATGTAATTTATATATAAAGGATAAATAATAAATTTTTAAAGATGAATAATTTAATTCTGTTAAATACTATTTATATGTTACTGGAGTTCTAGCATAAAAGTACTTTTCATGAAAGTTTAGAAGATATTAAAATTAAATTTTAATAAATATTCATATTAAACATACAGTTTATATATGATAAGAATTTAGTAGTATTAAATATAGAATAAAAAAAAATTAGAAAGCAGCTGATAAATTGATAAATATTTTTATATATGAAAGATAATACTTAATTTTGAGAAATGAACACTTTAATAAATTACTACTGCTAATTATATATATATATAACTTACTAAAGTTCCAACAAAAAATATTTTTAATGTAAGGTAAGAATATATTATTATTACATTATTATTAAAAAATAGATTAAAATAATTTTTTAATTTAATTATTTAAATTTATTTTAAAAAATCTAACTGACAATTTTTTTTTCAAAGGAACTGGTGATAAAGATCAACTGATTTTAACTAACTGACTTAAGGGTGTTCTCAAATCCAAAGGCAACTTTCTGACATAAGTTTTAATTTATTTTTGTTCGAAAATGCATGAAAGTAGCTGGTGTTGTTGTTCAGAAACTATGTAATTGAGCTGGGTTTTTTTTCATTATTTTTGCAAACACAATAGATCTTTCAGAAAATAGTGTCAAAGTGGACGTTTTGAACCGAATTTCCGCGCGAAGGAAGAAAGAGCACTGAAGAGTGAGCGAAAAACGTGTTTGTCACGCGATCAAAATCGCTTATAACACAATTTGATCAAAAAATGGAAAAACAGTTCAATTCCAAATCGCTTCCATGGTCAGGCTTTCCAATTTTATACCTTTTCTTTAAAAAATGAATTTGTAAATGTGTCAAAACGTTTTGCGCTTGTTGAGCAGAGCAGTTAAGAACAGCCTTAAGAAAATATTATTATTACTCTTTAATTATTAAAGAATTTATTTATTAGAAAAATACCGTATAAGTCATATGAATTTTAAAATTTAATTCAATTATCTGTATAACATTTACAATTAAAAAAAAAATAGTAATCTAAATAACAGATAAATTAAAAATGATCAGCACTTTATAAAAATCTAACATGAAAATACTTTTAATGTAAGCCTAGGAGATTTATTATTGCATTTTAATAAATGTTTACTTTAATTATTAAAAAATAGATTAAATGAATTTTTAAATTTAGTTATTTAAATTTATTTTAAAAAAATTACAACGGAACTCGCAATAAAGATCAACTGATTTTAACTAACTAACTTAAGAAAATATTATTATTACTCTTTAATTATTAAAGAAATTTATTTATTAGAAAAATACCCTATGAGTCATATGAATTTAAAAATTTAATTATCTGTATAATATTTACGATAAAAAAATTTCAAAGCAACCTAAGTAACAGATAAATTTAAAATGATCAGAACTTTATTAAGTTCTAACATGAAAATACTTTTAATGTAAGCCTAGGAGATTTATTATTACATTTTAATAAATGTTTACTTTAATTATTAAAAAATAGATTAAATGATTTTTTAAATTTAATTATTTAAAATTTATTTTAAAAAATCTAATTGACAAAAAAAAAAAAAAAAAAAAAAAAAAAAAAAAAAAAAAATTACAGCGGAACTCGTAATGAAGATCAACTGATTTTAACTAACTGACTTAAGAAAATTTTATTTTTACACTTTAATTATTAAAGAATTTCTTTATTAGAAACATACCCTATAAGTCCTATGAATTTAAAAATTTAATTTAAATATTTGTGTAATATTTAAAATAAAAAATTATAAAGTAACTTATCATAAATTAATAAAGATTTTTATGTCTCGAAGATAATTTTAAAATAAAAAACCTTTAATATATTAATTCTGATAATTTTGCATTTATCTGTTACTATAGTAACAGACAAATTTAAAATGATCAGAACTTTATAAAGTTCTAACATGAAAATACTTTTAATGTAAGCCTAAGAGATTTATTATTGCATTTTAATAAATGTTGACTTTAATTATTAAAAAATAAATTAACTGACTTTTTAAATTTAATTATTTAATTTATTTTAAAAAATCTAACTGCTAAAAAAATTTACAAAAGAACTGGCAATAAAGATCGACTGATTTTAACTAACTGACTTAATAAAAATCAAAACAAAACTCTAAAAAAGTGAAAACGCCAGCGAGAGGACAGAACACGCAACTTTAGTATTACAAATGCAAAATCTTAACCAGCCCTAGTCTTGACCACTGGGTTAGATCATTAATGCATTTGAGATACCAAAATACCATGTGCCGGCTTTACACAGTATTTTACTCTTGTACTTGTCCTTTCAGGGAAAGAAGCTCCGTTCAGTTTCATTGGCTATCGGTGAAGCGTCAGCCAATGAAATTGCAGGATTTCACACTAATGCTAAAAGTCTTATGGAAAGTCAAATTTCGCTACGCAGATTGTCATTGGTCCATTTCCAAATCAAAACTTTTTTTTATATATAGAAGGATTCGTACCATAAGTTTCCGAGAAATTAATTATTTTAAAACGAGCGTATTTTAAGGGCTGTATCCAAATTGAAGTTGGGTTCTCGATTGCTAACCGAGAGAGCCGCCTTCTTGATCAAGGCACCTTAAGCAGTCAATGGAGTCTGTTAGATAACAAGGCAGCAGAAGAAATTTCAAAATATCTACTCACTTCAATCATAGACGGCCCCTTAAACCATCATTTTGCCGTTTTTTAAGCATAATTTGAAAACTACTTGGAAGAAAAATGTGAAATTTGGGATTTTCATAAAGTAGGACTTAATAAATCTAAATCCATCAAAAAAATTGTAGGTTGCAATTCATAATTTTTTCGAATATTAATTTCATAATTCATAATTCATATAATAAAATTATAAAAATTGCAAATTCAGCGTATTTATGTTTGGGCATATTAGTTTTATTGCTAAACAAAAAATTAGCACATTAGGAGCATAATTTCAGAAGATATAAATAAAAATATGAAAATGTAATTTAACATTAGAAGCACTAAATTTTGAATGTTTATAATTCAAAAAGTTATCATTCAAATGACTTGAAATTGGGTGTCTAGGCATATTTTGAACAGAAGATTTGAAATTTCTCGTTAAAATTGGGTATTGCCATTGAAAAAAATGAGGTTTGGGTTCGTTTTAATATGTAGATGACCCCCTACAAATTTTATATACATCATTTAAAAGTAGACTTTATTTCAAATCGTTCGGTACCAGTAACTTCCGTTTACGATATTTTGTTGAAGAGTTAGTAGGGGGTGTTTGTGGGGATCTGGCATCGCCGACAACCCAAAGCCAGCTTGTGAACTGACTCCTATTTTCGTTATATTACATCCATGGTTTCGATTCCGCCGTAACTGAAAACCGCGCGGATTAGCTCCGTGGTAAGGCGGGAAGAAACGTTTTGGAGTAGACTGTTGGACTGCCTCAGGAAAGTAGGTTGGGAATCTGAGCTGTAACGATATACTTACTGTATTGCCACACACACGTGCGATGAATGTAATTTTAAAGTAATATACACTAGTTAAGTTTTTATCGAGTCTTACCCAGATAGCATGAACAATTGCAGCAAGATTAATTTTTTCTTGATATTTTCTTGTCACGACAAATTTGAAGTAATAATATTGCCGCAAGGACACTACTAGGTAGACGGAACATAATCAATAGCTCCCTTGCAACGCAACTTTGCTGTAAAACTGATACAACACTGTCATAAAATAACGACGTAAGCGAAAAATTCCTTTTGTTGGAAGGAGAACAGATATCAACGCGCATGCGCGGAAATTTGACAAAGATAAATTTACAACACTTCTTTATTGAATCCCATGAAGCAGCGCCATTGGATTAGCGTTCAAGTAAAGAACCCAGATATAAAGGTATTTATTATTTTAATTATTCAAATGTGATTCGGATATTTTTGTATTTTTTCTGTACAAACTACAACTTATTTTGTATACAAATTCTAATAAATTAAAAAGTTATGTTTATTTACTGGGTAATGCTTACATTGTTAAAATAGTTTGTTTTTGGTCCATGTTAGGCATTATTGAAAATTTTAATTTTTAAATGAATTTTTCTCAACTTTAAGGGGAATTTCTAAGATATCGTTTTAATTAATATTTGCCTTTTTCTTGCTATTCACGCGGATCGAGCAGTGTTGAATTCAGATATTTTTCTCCGGGAGCAATTTCTGCGGCTCGGGGGGAGGGGAGGGCGACATTTCAGAGATTCGGTGTGGAAATCGCTTATTAAAAAGCATAAAATCTACCTTCCGGAGCGTAATTCAATGTTCCGGGGGGAATGCCCTCCTCTTGAATTCAGCAGTGCGTTCGAATGTATTTTTAAATTTAAATTATCTTTTCATGGTCATTAAACCCTTTTCTCTATATAAATATTAAGTATTTTAAACAGTTTCTTAGTGTGCTATTCTCCATGCTTCTTATCATGTACTGCTATTGTATCGCTATTTTCTAATTTTTATTAAAATTATTAACAGTATTTCCTTCCGGCTTCAGTTTTATTTAATTCTTTAAAAATTTCTCTTTTCTTTTGACATAACTGCTTGTTAATCGGATGTGTATAAGTCTTTTTATTTCCAATTTTTCTTAAATTTTAAATACGAATATTTTGAAATTGTTAATTTTTCGCGTCAGAAAACCGGGGCTTGGAATGTGCCAGAGCAAATGGGAACAATATTCCGTTTCGTAAAATTATGCCAAATATTGATCTGGTTTGCAGTGTTGTAATCGTAAAAAAATCAGAAGGTGTACGCTAAAGTCATGAACGTCATGTCTAGAGTATATACGGTATAACTTTATTCGAGAAACCAGCGGTATACGGAATTTTTCTAAAAAAATCCAGAAGGTATACGGCGTTTACCTCCGTGTACCCTCCAATACACTCCCGCTGGTTTGTGAAATTATGGTAAATATCGTTCCGAATCGTTAAAACATATTAGTATTATAGTTTTATACATATAGCTTTTAACATTCAAGTTAACATTCATCAACAAGTAAAATTTAACATTCAAGCTAATATTAATTCTATGGATGCGGATATTTATTATTATTATTATTATTATTATTATTATTATTATTATTATTATTTTTTGCATTTGAAAGCTGAGGTGGATCTGTACAAAGATCCTTTTGCACTTCACATATTCCCGGGCTCACATTTTATTTTATTTTATTTATTTATTTTTTTTTGCATAGGATACATCTGGTTGATACATATAGTTGTGCAATTGTACCTTTTCGAGTTTTTATGTTATTTTTTATATGCAGATACTTTCAATTTTGAAACCTGTTCTGAAAGTGAAACTGTACTCATATAAAAGAAAACTGTAACCAAAATCGAAAAAGTACAAAAGCACAACAATATATATAGTCCTCAGGTATCCTATGCAAATATATATATTATTTAAGCTGTATAGCATTTTAGCTGTAAAGATTTCTCCCATATACTAACTTTAGCGTTCGAGTTTCTTCGCGTGACTATAGTGTATATATAGTATAATTATGTAGTGGGTTAAGTATATGTATATGTAATGTTACGAGACTAATTCAGTTACGCGAAAACACGCCGTTCGCTAATATTAATACAATGGGAGAATTTTTTAAAGCTATTTTCGTTTGCATTTTAATATTTTAATTTTTTTATTTTATTATTATTATTATTTTTTTTTTTTTTTTTTTTTTGCATTTGAAAGCTGAGGTGGATCTGTACAAAGATCCTTTTGCACTTTTTTTTATTTTGTTTACAAGTATTTTTAATTAGAACACTTTCACTTTCGGAATCTGTTTCGAAAGTGAAAGCATCCTCATAAAAAAAATCCTCCAAAAAAAATCGAAAAAGTAAAAAACTGTCTCTTTTGAGATCGACCTCAGCTGTCATATGCGAAAAAAACAAGTTGGAAATTGCTTGTCAAACGTGGCAAATGAGGTGCGTTCGTACTATAACTAGCTTTATAAATATTTTTTGCACCACATATTCTACTTAATGTATATTTTAGCGCACTTCATAAGTGCATATCAATTTCATTCTCTTCGAAAGGCTGTAACATCATTAAAATGCACTTGCAATAATTTTTCCCATTAGCCGTAATGTAACGGAAAACTTTTGAATGTCCCTGTAATTAAACTGTACATCCGATTTTCACAAAATTTGAAATAACTCGAATAAATTTTGCAGCAATTATGTATTTAAAATTTCAGACCATTCGGTTGGGTAGTTTTTGCTCTGTTATATGCGGACGGACAGACAGACGGACCGAACGACGGCTATAGGTGCTACGTATTTATATAATTACGAATGCACCAAAAAATCATTTAAAAATAATCAAATGAAAACGAGATATTTTTAAAAATTTCTCCCACATAATTAACATTACCGAACAAGTGTTTTCACGTGACTCTTACACTAGTCATGTGGAGAAATTCGAACGCTAATGTTAATCCTATGTGAGGATTGTTTACAGATTTCTCGCTTGCATTTTAATATTTTAAAAATATTTTTTGCATAGGGTACCCGATATCGATAACTTTTATCGTGCATTTGTACTTTTTCGATTTTGGTTGCAGTTTTTTATATAAGTATAGTTTCATTTTCAGCACCGATTCTAACCGGTTTCAAAAGTCAAACTATCTTGATATGAAAAACTGTGACCAAAATCGAAAAAATACAATCGCACGATAAAAGTTATCGAACTCGTTAAAATTTCTTCGCGTTACTAGTTTTAACCCTTTAAGCGGAAAAACTCGAACGCTAACTTTAAACCTATCTATCTTGCTCACATTTTAATGTATTTTTAAGTGATTTCTTTCGGATAGGATACCCGAGGTCGAAATATATTGTTGTGCGTTTGTTCTTTTTTGGTTTTGGTAACAGTTTTTCAATATGCGGACACTTTTACTTTCGGAAGAGGTTGAAACCTGGTCTGAAAGTGAAACTATTTTCGTATTAAAAAAACTGTAACCAAAATCGAGAAAGTACACAAACGCTAACATTATATATCAACCTCAGGTATCCTGGAAAAAAAATCGTGTAAAAATATTAAAATGCAAGCGAGAAATTTGAAAAGATTTTACCCATAGGTTGAACTTTAGTGATCCAATTTCTTCGCGCGACTAGTGTAGACCCTTTACACGGAGAAACTAAAGTTAAATCTATGAAAATTTTTTTTACAGATTTCTCACTCACATTTTAATATTTTTAAATAATTTTCGTTAAACAGGATACCTGAGGTCGATATCTATTGTTGTGAGTTTGCACTTTTCTATTTCGTTTGCATTTGTTTTTTTATATGAGGATAGTTTCACTTTCACAACACGTTCCAACCAGATTCAATAGTGAAAATGCCGCATAAAAAAAAAAAAAACTGAACAAAATCGAAAAATTACAAACGCACAACTCTATCGATAAAAGTTATCGAACTCACGTACCCTATGCCAAAAATCTTTTAAAAATATTAAAATGCAAGCGAGAAATCTGAAAAGATTTTTCCCACAGTTTTAACATTAGCGTTAAAATTTAGGATAGGATACATGAATGCATGAATATGCATAGGATACATGAAATATCGACCTCATGTATCCTATGCGCGTTAAAATTTAGGATAGGATACATGAATGCATGAATATGCATAGGATACATGAAATATCGACCTCATGTATCCTATGCATATATATCTCTATCATTTAAGCTGTACAGCTTTATCGCGGGGAAAATTTCTCCCACATACTTCACATTAGGGTTTGAGTTTCTTCGCATGACTAATGTAGGTTCTTAAGAAATCTCTTTAGTCACGGGGAAAAAGAAAAACGCTGATGCTAAGTCTATGGGAGCGTTATTTTCAAATATCTCGCTCAAATTTTAATTTTTTTGAATAATTTTTTTTTTTTTTTTTTTTTTTTTTTTTTTTTTTTTTTTTTTGCATAGGATAGCTGAGGACGATCTACAACCGTGCTAGTTTTTACTTTTTCGATTTCAGTTTCAGATTCTTTTTTAAAAAATACTATTACTTTCGGAACCGGTTCCGAAATTAAAGCTATCCTATTAAAAAAAAAAAAAAAAAAGAAAAGAAAAATAATCAAAATCGAGAAAGTAAAAACTAGTCCGGTTGTAGATGATCCTCAGCTATTCTATGCAAAAAAAAAAAAAAAAAATTCAAAATTATTAAAATTTCAGAAAGAAATTTGAAAAAAACGCTCCCATAGACTTACCATTAGCGTTCGACTTTTTCCAAGTGACCAGTATGGGTTCTTAACCCTTTAAGACCGGGAGTTTTTTTGGTAGAAATTGAAAGTTTGGGTGGTTTCCCTTTATCGATAGGATCGTATTTGATTGAAAAAAAATATCCGATGTCAGGTTATGACAAGAGAGGACCCGCACAATTGTGTGGATTCGGCCTTAATGTAGCCGTTTTTGGGCGAAATTTCCACAATTGTGTAGTTTGGGATTATGTGTGCAAATATCTGAAAATAAAAGTTTAAGCAAAAAAAGTTGTTTATTGAGATAATTTTCATCAGCCACAATGAAAATATTTGAAACAATTTTTGTTTTTGGACAGACCACTACAAATTCATTTTCTGAGACGTGCTCAATGCTCGCACCCCTCTTAAGAGCCTTTGACAAATGGTATGCCCTTTGCTTCGTGTGGATTGCACCTGATCCTTCAAATTTCTTTTTTTTTAGTTTTTCCAGCAGCGGTATTTTGTTGAAATACCGATCGAAGTACATAAAACTAGGTCTGAACCAGAGTAAGGACTACAGCAGGTCCTAAGCCTAGATCCTTGTGGACCAGGTCTGTATTTTCCCACTGGTATAATACAAAAATTAAAACTATCCCAGATGATGCTGTTACAACAGAGTGTGGTTTGTTTTTGAAATACTACTTTACTGAGGCACGTCCTAAAAAAAGGAATAGTCTGCTCATCTATGGAAATTTTCCCCTGATTTCCTGATAAATTCAAACAGACATTACAGAATCTGTCGAGCATTTGCTGAACTTTCCATAATTTATGATTTATTCCTGGTGGTTTACTTGCTGTGTTGACAAAATGGAATGAATTTATCAAACTTAAAAATCAATCTCGTGGTATGCATATAACTCATATAAAACTTATAAATCATATATGGCATCTATAACTCAGAGCAGAAACATACAGTTCGTTACATGTGCTTATTATATATCTAATACTATCCATTTTAAATAGAAATCATGAATAGTACAAACCTATTAATTTAAAATTGGTCCGCTTTAAAAATGTAATTAATAAAAAATAAATTGCTAAAAACATGAGTTTAAAAAAATCACTTAAAAAATAAAATTTTATATATGAGGAATTGTATCTATTTTGGAAATGGTAAATGCCGGACCCGCACAATTGTGTGGGTCATTGGTTTTTCAACTTTTGTGAAGCCTAATTAAATTTATAAAAGACAAAATCAATTAAAATCATGAATAAACTGTATGAAAAGAAAAATTAAATCTAAGCAAACACTATAAATCATATTTAAAAGAAATTACGACAGTACATACTTTTTGTCTATTGCTGTCAGATGATATAGTCTTTTTTAAAGCAGAAAATCTATCCCTGTATTGTAGTTGATACCCCCTAGTTGTGTCTTATCAAAACATTTAAAGCCAATTAACTCATATAAATGTGCAGATTTGGTTTTAAATCGCACGAAAACAGGAAATAGTCATTCTCTTTTACTTTAGTATCGCTCGCACAATTGTGTGGGTCAAGTTGGTTGGTTGGTTGGTTGATTTTTGACGGCCAATTATCTACACTAGGGATATAGGCCCGAAAGGGGGGGGGGTGCCCTCCGTGGGGGTCTTTCGAAGGGAACCTAACCCGTATTTACGCATGGAAATCCATGGCTCGAAGAAAACCACGAAAACTCTGAACGATTAGGCCGACGGGCGCGATTGGGATCGAAGTCAGCACCTCCCGCCTACCAGCTTCGAGAGCAGAACCTCTCAGCCACTTGTGGGGCGTGTGGGTCAGGGCTTAAAGGGTTAAGAGGCTACTTCAGTCAAGCGGAAACACCCATTCGCCAATGTTAATCCAATAAGAGAAATTTTTTAAGGTAACTCGGTTGCATTTCAATATTTTTAAATGATTTTTTTTATATACTTTCACTTTTGGAGTCGGTATAAACAGTGAAAAGAGTGAAAGTGTCCACACAAAAAAATAAAAAGAAAGAAAGAAAATAAAATAAAAACTTCAACGAACTTAAAATAAAGTAAAAAACCACAATTGCAGAAATTGACCTCGGCTATCCAATGCAAAAGAAAAAGTATTTTTAAAATATAAAAGTACAAACGAGATATTTTAAAAAATTTATCTCGTTGGATTAACATTAGCGATTCGGTCATTTTGCCTAAAGAGTTATAATTTGTGATCACCTTTAGAACTGTAAGCAGGATTCTTGAAAATAGTAAAAATTTAACTTGTAACTTTTAAAATGCACTCTATTGTTTCTCTCTTTTAGGATGCAAAGACACGGAAATAATATAGAGAAGAATGTTAAATAATTGTATGTTAATTTGGTAAATATTATGTTAATACTTTGTGTTATAAACTATTATTTGTAACTGTGTGAAAATAAACTTTGTAATTTTATAGCTTGTATTGTTTTATTATAACTTTGTTCTTTTTAAATTTTTGAAACTTTTCAAATATTTTGTTGTTGCGGAATTATATTTATTCAGATTTGAGGATAGGGAAATTCCAATGTTTTTAATGAGTTTTTTTTCTCCTGAAAGTTAATATGTTTTAGTTATATTCCACTCTGGCCAAAAAGAAATGAAAATAAATTATAATTCCTTTAATACAATTGTATATGAAATTAAAATTGTGTGTGTGTGTGTGTGTGGGGGGGGGGGGGTATACTCATCTAGGTTTGCTTCGAATTGGTTATGTACATGGACCACTTATTTTTAGATAATGTTTTTAATTACCTTCTAAGAATTAGAAGGGAATAAGCAAATAATTCAGAATTGGCGATTCTAATAAAACTTCTAAACAAATTAAGGTATATTATTGGAAGTTATTGGGGCTTACCAGGTAGTTGAATGGTTAGCCCTGTGACCTCCGATTCAACTATGTCGGGTTTGATTTCTGCGGGTGTGGTAGTATATTTGCGGTGATTTGGAATCTACTTTAAACTATTAGTCCTTGTTTACTCGGTCTATATAGCATAAAAATGTCAAGCATTTGACAAACCTCCGATTATATGGAATTCTGCACAAAACTCGCACAACCTTCAAAAGTACGGCTATTAGCGTACAGATAAAAAATATACAATCAAAAATTGAGTAGAAATGCAACAACTGGTGGCCATTCACCAAAGTTTGGGAAGAATTTCATTTTGATATTAAAAATGAATATTCGATGAGTCTTTAAAGAATAAAGTTCTTTTATCATGTTTTGGGAGCATTTTTAACTCGGAGAGCGGGAGGGGCAAGAAATGAGTAGAAATGCAACAACTGGTGGCCATTCACCAAAGTTTGGGAAGAATTTCATTTTGATATTAAAAATGAATATTCGATGAGTCCTTAAAGAATAAAGTTCTTTTATCATGTTTTGGGAGCATTTTTAACTTGAGAAGCGGGAGGTTTTTTTTTTTTTTTTTTTTTTTTTTTTTTTTTTTTTTTTTTTTAATGATTACCATTTGCAAATCGATACGATCATTTGTTACATAGTTACGACAAGTTTTATGAATACGAAGTCGAAAGCTATAATTTGGTGCAGGCAAAGTAGGTTTTACAGCAGCAACTGATAGCCATTCAAGAAACTATATCTGGTAAGAACTTCGTTTTGGCACTAGAAATGAAGATACGATGAGTCCCCTCAAAATAAAGCTGTTTCATCGTGGGGTTCTTTTTGAGCAGGCGAGGGGTGGGGGGGCTTTAACACGGCATGGACGAACAGAACTTATTTTTTAAATGTCAAATGGGGTATCGTTTGTTATGAACTTTTTTATTCTGAATCAAATGATATCGCACGCAAGCCGATACGATCATTGTTTACAAAGTTAGGCCAGGTTATAAGTAGTGGATTAATGACTTGGAAATAAACTCAAAATTATCCTGATTTTGATTATTGATATTTTGAAGACATTTAATAGTTTTGAGATGACTTAATATGACATAAAAAACTCTTTTTAAACGTAAAATAAATGTGACAAAACTATGCTAAAAAATATATATATAATTTTCCACTTTGCATTGATAAAATCTTTTCTGTAACTTTCTTATAAATGTTCGTATCGACTTGCCGATAATGTTATTCAAATACATACGAAACGATACCCCACTTAATCTATTTAAAAAAAGTTGAATTTTGGCCCCTCGAGCTAAAATGCCCCCCCCCCCCCCCCAAAAAAAAAAAAAAAAAAAAAAAAAACACGGTAAAACAACTTTACATTTTGGAGACTTATCGGATCTTAATTTGTAGTGCCAAAACGAGGTTTGTCTCAAGCTTTCGTGAATAGCAATCACTTGTTACTGTAAAAACCTATCTTACCTGTAAAAGACTTTGTATAAATAAAACCTGCCGTAACTTTGTAAGAAATGATCGCATTGACCTGCTGATGATTTCACCTGATTCGGAATTATAAAAAACATAATAAACAATATCCCATTTCACCTACTTATTTATTTATTTTTAGTTACCCCCCCCCCTCCCTGAGCTAACAATGCCCCCTTTTGCGCACAAAACATGATAAAACAACTTTATTTTTTTAGTACTCATTGGATCTTCATTTTTAGTATCAAAACGAAGTTCTTCCGAAATTTGGGTGAATGGCCATCTGTTGTCTCAAAAAATCCTATTTTACCTGTGTACTACACGCAAAATTCACAGAATTGACAACATTTCAATGAAATTACTGCATATTTGCAGCTATACTTGTCATGACAAGATTCCGAGTTTGCAATTCATTTGTAGATGTTCTGACATGACAATATTGCAAATTTACAATGCGTTTGCAAATAGTCTGACATCGCAATATTACTAGTTTGCTATGAGTTTGCAGTAAGATTGATGCAACAAGATTGCAACTTGCACGACAACTTGGCTGCAAGTTCAAAGTATGGTGACTTCGGAGTTTGCATAATCTTGTTGCAGTCTTGTTATGAACTTTCAGACTTGTCATGCTGAGCTTGCTGCAACATTGCAAGTCTGCAAAGTAAGATTGCTGAAAATTTTCTGCAATCTAAAATTGCTATCTGGGTAAGTTTATGCTTCCAGTGTTTTATTTTATTTTATTACGTAAACGACGAAGTTATAATTAGTATCGGGTGTTATGTTGCCCGGTGCTAAAGTGGTGACCCGATTTTGAACAGAACATTTTGCCTAGTGATCTTAATGCATCGCTTTTACTATGGCGTGGTGTACGACGCTCCTGCATTAATAGTGACCCGAGAGGGTATGTATTTTTAATTTAAGCAAGATTTTTGTGCACGAGATGATTTCATGCAGTGGCTGCAGAGTTTTTATTTCATCACCTACTGGCATTCGGAGTTCTCGGCGCTAAGATATAAATAGCGTGAGGATAATTCCGGTGAGTCATAATTTTTTTGATGGTGTCTCAAATTACCATTACCCTTGTGTGTGCTTATTAATTTTGCTTGCCCCGTGGTAAATTTGGCGTTAAACTTTGTGCATTTTATCTTACTTCTGTATATATATATTGTGCAAGGTACTAAATTTTTAAATGCAATTTATGTCATTGCTATCAAAATTAACATTTTTGTTTGCTTAATAATATGCTTATTTTGAAATTCGGGGTATGACGCGAGTTGTTATGATATACTGTAATTAAGCCTGGCCAGATAGAATCGTATGTGTAGGTAAATCGCATTTTAGTGTTTCACACCAATCTCCTCGGCGAATTGAAGGATTGTTTACCGCATATTATCATGCTTAAAATTTTTGTTTTCATACTTATCTTTGCATTATTTTTTCTACTAGGCCTTGCTGTGCATTTGAGCACATAATTTTTTGCTAGGGCTTCTAAAACCATCTATTCTGTATATATTATTATTTCCTGCATTTATTATTATTTTTTTTTGTTTGTGTATTAAATATTTTTTGAAATGGCAACCCCAGTAAACGCCGCAGTTAGCATTCAGAGGGTTGGGGTAAAAGCGACCCCGTTTTGGCGGGGAAATCCGAAACTTTGGTTTTTACATTTAGAATCCCAGTTTAAGCTTGCAGGGATTACTGATAGTGTTACACAGTTTCATCATTTAGTTGCATCAATGCAACCTGAGGAGCTGGCGATTGCAGGTGACATCATTAGCGAGCAGCCTCCTGATCAACCGTACGAAAAGCTAAAAACACGACTAATTAGTCAGTATTCGTTAAGTGAGGATCAGTGCATTCGTGAATTGATTTCTGGTTTACAGTTGGGGGATAAAAAACCTTCCCGTTTGCTGCTAGAAATGAGAAATAAGGATGGTAGCCAGGTCAAAGATGATTTGCTGAAAACGTTATTTCTTCAGCGCCTACCCACTAATGTTCAGCAAATTTTAGCAATTTCTAATGACCCGCTTGACAAATTAGCCGAGATGGCTGATGGTATCATTGCTGCGAATGGTCCGCCCCCCATGGTTCAAAGTATTCAGTCCAGTAATGACGAACTAAAATCATTAATTCTTGCGCTCTCTACACGCTTGGAGAAGTTGGAAGGAAAGGGGAATAATTTCAGGCAGGGTCGTTCCAAATCCCGTGACCGTTTTAGGCAGTATAAATGCGAGAAAAGTACCGAAAAGAATGGCAATTCCCAAAATTTATGTTGGTACCATGCCACGTTTGCTGAGAAAGCGAATAAATGCCGCAAGCCTTGCTCATGGGAGGGAAACTAGTAAGGCCGTCACTCAAATCTGAGGGTGACGGCATAGTTCAAATAAATAGACTCTATCTCAATGACAGAACTACTCATTTGAAATTTTTAATAGACACGGGAGCTGATGTGTCCGTCTTACCTGTATCAAAAGCTAATAAAACGCGAACGGCAGATAAGCTCCAACTTTTTGCTGCTAATGGCACGATTATTCCTACCTTTGGTCAGCAGCTCTTAAAGCTTGATTTAGGCCTGCGCAGGGAATTTCATTGGTCATTTATTCTCGCTGACGTTTCACAGCCAATTATTGGGGTTGATTTCCTTCGGCATTTTGGCTTACTTATTGATGTGCGCCAAGGGAAGTTGCATGACCCCATTACCAACTTACAGGCGCAGGGCATAATTGATAAGTCAGTTAGTAGTAAAATACGCACGGTTTCTGAAATAACGCCATTCCATATGCTACTTAATAAGTTCCCCAGTCTTATGGATACTTCAGCCTCCCTTAACCCCCCGAAGCATGATGTGCAGCATATTATTGAAACCAAAGGTCCACCTGTGTTCGCTAAGCCTCGCAGGCTTCCACCAGATAAGCTTTGTGCGGCTAAGCAGGAATTTCAGTTTATGATGTCTGCTGGGATTTGCAGACCTTCCAGCAGCTCTTGGGCTAGCCCGCTGCACATGGTTCCCAAATCTAAGGGTGATTGGCGCCCGTGTGGGGATTATCGTACTTTGAATGCTGCTACGGTTCCGGATCGCTATCCAGTCCCTCATATTCAGGATTGCACGCAATCGCTCCACGGTAAAAAGATTTTTTCGACATTGGATCTGGCTAGAGCTTATCACCAGATTCCGGTGCGGCCTGAGGATATTGAAAAAACAGCAGTCACAACTCCGTTTGGGCTTTTCGAATTTTTGTATATGCCATTCGGTTTGGCCAATGCTGCTGCGACGTTTCAGCGCTTTATCCATAGAGTATTGTACGGACTTGATTTTTGCATTCCATATTTTGATGATGTACTGGTAGCATCCGAGAATTACGAGCAGCATATTCAGCATTTGCAAATGGTGTTCGAGCGACTAGCTCAGTATGGGGTACGCTTGAACCCATCTAAGTGTGTTTTTGGCCAATCTAATGTCAAATTCTTAGGACATACTATCTCCGCTGAGGGCATTAGCCCACTCCAGGATAAGGTTGACGCGATTAAAAAATTTCCTCGTCCCGAAACTATTAAAGAATTGCGTCGTTATCTGGCCATGCTTAATTTTTACCGTCGGTTTATTTACCATGCTGCGCACACACAGGGGGTGTTAAACAAATATTTACAAGGTGCCAAAAAGAACGACAAAAGCCTAGTTCAGTGGACGGAGGAATCTAATAATGCTTTCGTACGTAATAAGGAAGAACTTGCAAATGCTGCTACATTAGCATACTTCATTCCAACGGCACCCTTATCTATTGTGGTGGATGCATCAGATTTTGCGATGGGTGCAGCCTTGCAGCATCAAGTTAATAACAATTGGCAACCTTTAGCATTTTTTTCAAAATCCTTGTCACCGGCACAGCAGAAGTATAGTGCTTACGACCGTGAACTTTTGGCGGTGTATTCCGCTGTACAACATTTTCGACATATGCTTGAAGGTCGGAACTTTACAATTTTCACAGACCACAAGCCATTCACTTTTGCATTTAGACAAAAATCAGACAAAAGCTCACCTCGTCAAACTCGTCAACTCGATTTTATTGGCCAATTTTCCACGGACATACAGCACATCAGTGGTTTAGAAAATGTGGTGGCTGACGCTTTGTCGAGAGTGAATATTTCGACCATTAAGTCCGGTGTTGTTGATTTGGAACATATGGCTAAATTACAGGCAACTGATATTTCACTTCAACAGGCAAAAGAAAGTGACACGAGTTTAAAATTTCAAACGATGCCAGTAGGTGATTCAGAATTAAAGTTACAGTGTGATATCTCAACAGGTCGCATTAGACCTTTCGTGCCCGCAGGCATGCGGAAGATTATTTTCCAGAAATTGCACGAGTTGTCCCACCCTGGTGTCAAGGCGACACAGAAACTAGTTGCAGAACGCTATGTTTGGACCGGAATGCAGAAGGATGTTGCGGTGTGGGTGCGATCCTGCATCTCCTGCCAAAGAAGCAAAGTCCACCGGCACACAAAAAGTGCTATTGGCACATTTGAACAGCCATCAGCTCGTTTCCAGCATGTGCACATAGATTTGGTTGGGCCATTGCCACCATCTAATGGGTTTCGGTATTGCTTGACATGTGTTGACCGGTTCACCAAGTGGCCGGAAGCAATTCCGTTGGTTGACACTACTGCTGAAAGTGTAGCAGAGGCTTTCTACGCTGGTTGGATCGCCCGTTTTGGGCCACCTTTACGTCTGACGACTGACCAAGGTCCCCAATTCGAGTCATCTCTGTTTTCGGCACTGAATCAATTCCTGGGTATTACCAAGATCCACACATCTCCATAACATCCAGCTGCAAACGGTCAGGTGGAGCGATTTCATCGACAGCTCAAAGCTGCAATCATGGCGCACAACACCATCGAATGGGCTAAGGTATTGCCATCTGTGCTCCTGGGCATACGAACTGCATGGAAGGAGGATTTGCAGGCAACGGCAGCTGAGATGGTATACGGCACTACCATTGCCCTTCCTGGAGAATTCCTGGTGCCAGCAGCTGACGATCCAGATCCGGTAAATTTTCTTGGCGGGCTACGTCAGGTGGTACGCCAATTGTGCCCAGTACCTGCTCGGTCTACAGCTGACCGCCCAATTTTCATCAGCAGGGAGCTTGAGTCATGCACACACGTCTTTCTGCGCAGAGACTGTGTTAAGAGAAGCCTACAAGCTCCGTATGAGGGGCCTTACTTGGTGCTGCAAAGAACTGAAAAAAATTTTACACTTAAAATTTCTGATCGAACTGTCACAGTGCACATAGACAGAGTGAAGCCTGCTTTCTGGTGCTCAGGTGAGGAACAGCCTCCCAATCAAAAAGCAGCACAGAAGCAGCCGGTGTTAGAGACATCAACAAATCAATCAGAAGCTCTCATGCCCAAAAGTGACCCTGTAACCACACGTTCTGGTCGGCGTGTCAGATTTAACCCTCGCTACCTCTGATAGCGGAAATTGTTTCGCTATCGCTCAGGGGGGTTCTACTGTGGGGATCTGGCATCGCCGACAACCCAAAGCCAGCTTGTGAACTGACTCCTATTTTCATCATACCACATCCATGGTTTCGATTCCGCCGTAACTGAAAACCGCGCGGATTAGCTCCGTGGTAAGGCGGGAAGAAACGTTTTGGAGTAGACTGTTGGACTGCCTCAGGAAAGTAGGTTGAGAATCTGAGCTGTAACGATATACTTACTGTATTGCCGCACACACGTGCGATGAATGTAATTTTAAAGTAATATACACTAGTTAAGTTTTTATCGAGTCTTAAGTTTATGCTTCCAGTGTTTTATTTTATTTTATTACGTAAACGACGAAGTTATAATTAGTCATCGGGTGTTATGTTGTCCGGTGCTAAATGTTTACTTTTTTTTTTCCACGACTGTACTTCATGTACCAAACTATGAAATTTCCTTTCATCACAAACGAAAAATTAAATGCTGGAATTTTTGTTGGTCCTCCAATTAAAAAACTGATAAAGACAAAGATTTTGGAAAAAAAAATAAAAACAAACGATGAATGAGATAGAAAAAAGACGCATGGACCGCCTTCAAATATGTTACCGAAAACTTTCTAGGTAATAAGAAATATCCAAATTACAGGAATATTGTTGAAGCAATGCTGGAAAATTTCAAGAAGTTGGGCTGTAATATGAGTGTAAAAATGCACTTTCCGCATTCCATTATCGACTGCTTTCCAGAAAATCTGAGACATTACAGTGAAGAGCACGGTGAGTGCTTTCACAAGGATATAAAAGAGATGGAGAATAGGTACTGGGGAAGATGGGATGTAAATATGACGGCAGACTACTGTTAGATGTTGAAGAGGGACATAAATGATGTAGGAGGATCTGCAAGAAAAACAAAAAGAAAAAAGTTTGTTTAATTGAACACTGTTTTATTAAAGAAATATCATGAACTTATAAGGAAATTTTTAACATATTTAAGGAAATACTTTGCATGAAATTGTGATAATTTTTTTATTGCATTAATTAAAATATTGAAAACACAACTTCTTATTTTTTGAAAAATCCTGACGTGATAGATAAAAATGGAAGTCATTTCCGAAATCAGCATCAAAAATTGATTCAGGAAAACTTGATCATAAGAAATCATCTGACAAAAAGTTTAAAAATGCAGACTGGTGTAATCACAGTCCAAAATGTGGGGCATCAAGTGCATGGTGCTGACGCATATAATGCAAACTTTTACCACTTTTATTTGGTGTTATCACATTTACAATAAAGGTGAGAATGTCTGTTAAATGTTTTATTATAATACTTGTTCGAAAGGTTTTAATTAATAAAGTGCCTTTCAAAGGTCGGATGAAAAATACCCAATATTACGACAAATGACACCCATTTAGAAGCCCTTGTCGAGCCATTTTTAGGTGCGTTCGTAATTATATAAATATGTAGCACCTATAGTCGTCGTTCAGTCCGTCTGTCCGCATATAACAGAGCAAAAACTACCCAACCGGATGGTCTGAAATTTTAAATATATAACTTTTGCAACATTTTGTCGAGTCTTTTCAAATTATGAAAATCGGATGTATAGTTTAATTACAGGGACTGTCAAAAGTTTTCCGTTACATTACGGCCAATGGGAAAAATTATTGCAAGTGCATTTTAATGATGTTAAAGCCTTCCGAATGATCTGAAATTTTAAATATATAATTGTTGCAAAATTTTGTCATTTCAAATTTTATGAAAATCGGATGTATAGTTTAATTACAGGGACAATCAAAAGTTTTCCGTTACATTAAGGCCAATGGGAAAAAAAGATTTCAGGTGAATTTTAAAGTTGTTAAAGCCACTTGAACAGAATAAAATTGATATGAACTTATGAATTTCACTGAAATATACATTCAGTACACTATGCGGTGCAAAAAATATTTATAAATCTAGTTATAGTACGAACGCACCTCAGACAAGCAATTTTCAATTTGTTTCATACTTAAAAACATATTAACCTCTTTGGTTCTCTTCATTAAACCAGGAAAACTCAAACGCAAACTCGTGATGCATGTCAATGGGGTTAGCGTCCACCATGAACCAATTCTCAAATTATTAGACATAACTATTGATGAACATCAGAGCTGGATTCCACATATCAAAACACTTAAAATTAAACTTTTAAATTACGACCATAACTCCTATAAATTAGCATAAAATACATGGGGAATCAAGCCCAATATGTTAAAAACATGGTACCACACAACATTGAACGCATAATCTTTTACTGTGTAGGCGTCTGGGGAGGTTCGCTAATCAAATTGGTTAAGCAAAAACTTGCCTCTATCCAGCGCATATTCCTTCTGCAGATGGTTAGAGTTTATAAAATTATCTCCACGGATGCACTCACAGTACTTACTGGTATTCCACCCATTCACTTAACACTCACTTACGAATACCAGAAAAACAGAATTCTACATTTAGAACACGAACCAATACAGTCAGCCCTTTTTCCTAACTTGCATTTACAAAGAAAAGTCTATAGCTGGAGTATGCATCCGGCGGATGAGACATTCCCATCTTGAAGTAAATATTAATAAGCATTCTTATACCCCTCGAACAATCCAGCCATTTTCACCGATGGGTTACTCACAGAGACGGGATGAGCTTCATCCTTCTGCGTCTTTATAGACGGTGTTGTGGCACATCGGTGGGCCTGCAGGATTGGAGATGACAATTCAGTGATCCAAGCGGAACTCTTCGCAATCCTGCGGGCCCTGGAATGGATTGTTCTCCATCCTCAACTTATCCACTGTTATCTTTATAGTGACAGCCTTTCAAGCCTGCAGGAAAATTTTGCCCATAGGACTAAACATCCTCTAGCACTTAAAATCAAAGTCATTTTAAAAACTCTTGTCCATAGGGTCTCTCTCGTCCATGTCGCCGCACACATCGGAATAGTTGGCAATGAGCTGGCTGACACACTGGCCAAGATGGTCACCTCACGTCCAATAATAGATCTCCTCCTTCCTGTTCCCCCATCCCATGTTCGCCGTTTCCTTAAAAGGAACATTCTTTCAAAATGGCAACTCTACTGGGATGCTTCACGTAAGGCAGGCACACCTATTCTAGGGCCTAAACTTGAAATATATAGTAAGACTAGATTGCACGCCTCCCCCTCCCCCCCCCCAAAAAAACAAACAAAAAAACAATCGAAATACCTTATGCAATTTAAATGCTACGCTGCTAGTGCTTTCATATTTTAAAACAGAAAGGGAAATATCTCAAATGAATTTATAGCTTAAAAAGGCGCAAAGGCTAACGTAGTGAAAAAGATTCCATGCTGGGACTCGAACCCGGGCCGTCAGTATAGCGCACTGACGTTCTACCGACTAAACCACATGGAACGATACCCAGCCTTGAACTTCCTATTACAGGTTGGCAAGGCTACAAACGCAGCTCAAGATGGAATATTTTTCCGTGAGCCACCGACCTGGGGGCAAATACGGACTCATAAAAAGTTCCAGGCTGGGTATTGTTCCATGTGGTTTAGTCGGTAGAACATTAGTGCGCTATACTGATGGCTCGGGTTCGAGTCCCGGCATGGAGTCTTTTCACTAGGTTGGCCTTTGCGCTTTTTAAGCAAATAAATTCAATTGAGATATTGTATGCAAGGCGAATATCTCTCTCTGGAAAAATTTCCAAATATTAATACAGAAAGGGAAAGACAAACATTTTATGATTAAAGTTTCAATCCAGGTATATAGAGAATATAATTTAACTTACGATATTCTTTCAACGTAAACTGCAGATCAGTATCATCAAATTACTTCAGTTTGTTGACTATGTAAGGAAGCAATATTTTGCGCAAACTTTGATTATTTAACTTTTTAATCATTGGAGTTTTGAAGCCACTCAAAATTTTAATAAATCTTTTGCAGGTTGAGGTGTATGCCGTCAGATTAGCAATGCACTTTAAATGTAAGAATTTTTAAAGGTAGAGGTTAAAGATACAAGGTAATTTAACTTTCGATTTTGTATGCACGAAAATTAATGTATTTTTTTTTACTTGTTGATACATGATTAAAATCCTCCGAATCACAAAATAAAAATAAGTTATTCCCTTTTACAAGATCGAGGCTTAATACATATAATAAATATGGCAATAAGACCTTTTTCTCAGAGACCAAGCCCGAGAAATTTTGTGTCATCAGAGCCAACGTCCCTTATAGTCATATACTTATAGGGGGTGTTGTCAGAGCCCAAGCCCGGCCGTGCCGTTTTGTTTTTAAGTCAGTTATCAAATTCCAGTCATATAAAAGAATTCAGCTTCAGGCTTATAAAGCTAATTTAAATTGCAAATTTCAGAATATTTTATTGAAAAAATTGATATACTGTTATAATTCAGCTTAAGATTTTTGCTGATTTTTTTTTTTTTTTTTAATATATAAGTTTATTTAATTCTTTAATATAGATTATTTTTATGCTTATTCTTTTAAAATAGTGTGCTATTGATAAGGTAAATGAAGTTTTCGATTTTTAAGTTAAATCACATCTATTTAGAAATCCAAAGGTCTAATCCAATTTAGTTTGCCTTTTATAAAATTTTGTAATTTAAGTCCCCTTTTGTATGTTTTTTAAAAAATAAGTACCCTCTTAATAGTCCAGGCAATAGGGAATTTTACCTAGCAAAATTAATGGTAGTTCTGGAAATCGGCTTACTTTATGTTTTCTGGGTCGCTGAATCCAAAATTTTAACTTCCCACCAAAATTTTCCCCGGGAACCCCCCAAAGTTTGGTAAAAAGCCCCCCCCCCCCAAAAAAAAGGTTTTTATTAAAAAAATCATTTTTTTTATTGTTTTAGGGAAAAAGTATCTAGAAATTCAGAAAGTAGACAAAATTTGCAACAAATTAGATATATGACATTATGACTTAGGATGAAGGGGAAGGGGGGATCTGCCTCGGAACATGCGCGCGGTGCTGCGTGAACTAAGTTGCGCAATCACACTTAACCACTCACACGTTTACATTTGCCCTCCCATCTCCCCTCCGGACTTTCCTTATAAGGTTTACTTTAAGTTTTTTGGGTCGCTGAATCCGAATTTTTAACTTACCCTCAAAATTTTCCTCCCCGAAACCCGCCCCCCCCCAAAAAAAAATAGTTGTTACTAACTTAAATTTCTTACTGTTTTAGGGAAAAAGCATTACGAAATTCAGAAACTAGACAAAATTTGCAACAAACAGGATATATGACATTATGACGTAGGATAAACGGGAGAGAGGGGGCTGCCTCGGAACATTCCCCGCGCGCTTTTCTCAAAAACCAATTTTTTTCAAAAAATCAATTTTTTGGGAGGTTGCCGGGAGAAATTTTTGCGGGAAGTTACAAATTCGGATTCAGCGACCTAAAAAGCATAAAGTGAGTCGAAATTCAGAACTAGTATTAATTTTTCCAGGTAAAATCCCCTATTGCCTGGACTTCATAACTTAGTGCACGTAGCGCCTTAGTGCATGTTCAGAGGCTGCCCTTCTCCTCCCCGTTCATCCTACGCCATAATGTCATATATCCTATTTGTTGCAAATTTTGTCTAGTTTCTGAATTTCGTAATGCTTTTCCCTCCAAAACAATAAGAAATTTAAGTTAAAAACAATTATTTGAGGGGGGAAGTTAAAAATTCGGATTCAGCGACCCAAAAAACTTAAAGTAAACCTTATAGAGAAAGTTCGGAGGGGAAATGGGAGGGCGAATGTAAACGTGTGAGTGGTTAAGTGGGATTGTGCAACTTAGTTCACGCAGCACCACGCGCATGTTCCGAGGCAGATCCCCCCTTCTCCTTCATCCTAAGTCATAATGTCATGTATCTAATTTGTTGCAAATTTTGTCTACTTGCTGAATTTCTAGATACTTTTTCCCTAAAACAATAAAAAAAATTGATTTTTTTAATAAAAACCTTTTTTGGGAGGCATTTTACCAAAATTGAGGGGTTGCCGGGGGAAATTTTGGTGGAAAGTTAAAAATTCGGATTCAGCGACCCAAAAAACATATAGTAAGCCTTTTTCCAGAACTACCATGAATTTTTCTAGATAGAGCCCCTATACGGTCTCTATTGACTGGACTATAACAACTTTTTTTTGCTTGTCAAAAGTCCCCGTTTTTAAATCAGGAAAATTCTTTAACTCTATTGACAAACCTTTATATTGTAAATGGTTTTGTAAAAAATTAAAAAGAGATAGAAGAAAAATGAACTCCATTTAAAAAAATTATTTTAAACAAAAATGTGATTTAAATGAAAACAGAAAAATAAGATAAAGGACTTATTACAATAAAAATAATCTGGTTCAAAGGTAATAAATGCAAATCTAATGTTAAATTAAATAAATAAAATAAGATTTTAGTTTTTAATATTTTTAATATTAAAATATTTTAATATTAAAATTTTTTATTAATATTTTTAATAGTTTTTAATATTTAAATTACAACATTTATATATTGGAAATGACAATTATCATCTTGATTATTAAAAAAAAATCAATAAATATTAGAGAAAACCGATTTTATTCGATTTTTTAATTAAATGAGAAAATAAATACTAATGTTAAAATTTTTGAACGTTACAGGAAATGCATCTTTAATGTGTGAGCTTGTGCAAACTTTTACTTTTACTTTTACTGCCCGAGAGAGACTGCTCAGACTAGGAAGTGAGTCTGTAGAGCATAGATTGTTCCTCCCGGTCCCCTTTATTGAGGTCTAAAAAAAAAAAAGGTTAGCTTGTGCAAACTCATGTTATTGAAGTGGGAAGTAGGACTTCGTGATCGGCCATCTTGAATCGGTGTGAAGGCTTTGACTATAGGGGGTGTTGGCCGTGCCCGATATCGAAAGTACTCAAAAGATAATTGTTAACAGCATTTTAAAATTGTTTCACGATTAATTTCATTTAAGAATCTTTTCTTCACAGAAATAAGTATTAATCCTAAATATTCCCCAATAACAACGATTTGTGATTTTCATGCCCCTGAAAATCAAATATATGTATTTATACCCAACCAATGGCAGAAATCTGCAAAAGTCACAATTATTGATCTTTAAAATATCCTTGTATAAGTATGGCAAAAAGGCACGAATTCTGTTTTCCGGTCGTTCTGGAAAAAGACTTCAAACACAGGGCCTGATTAATGCACGGGCCTCCGGGGCCTAGGCCCTGGGCCCACCAATTTCAGGGGCCCACAAATTATGTGGCTGATTTTTTTCCCCCTTAATCAAATACTTTTCAAATAATATTGTTTTATAAAATACGAAACGTAAAATTTAAAAATTCTTAATGACTCAATAAAATTTTTAGAAGCTTTTAACCAGGCACTTTTACTTGAAAAAGTGAAAAACTAAGTACTGTAATAAAAAACCTCCATATATAATTTTTCCATAAAAGTCCTTTTCAATTTGAGAGTACCTATAATTTTCAAAACTTGCCGTATCCAGATAATCAGATTTGGGGGAAATGCCAAAACGCATACTGTGTGTATTGGTTTCAATATAAACGAGGATTTTAAAATGTCAGAATTATAGTTTAAAATGATTACTAGACTGTTAGGGAAAACACAATTTTTATGATTTTGGATAAGGTGAGTTTTGAAAAGACGTCCTCATTTATTCTGCAACATAAACTGTGGATCATAGATGTTTGTGAATTATACAAATGCTTATTTGAGAAAGTGGACGGCAATTCGTTTTCTTGATTATCCTTGTAAGTTAATTTTTTTTTTTTGCAAGCTTGAAACTTTCACCCAAACAACTTTGTCAACTCATCAAATAAATCTACTTTTTTTCTGAAAGTGTCGACGGGAATGGGAGGTAGGGGGGCCCAACTTTTTAACAGGCCCTGGGCCCAACTTCAGCTTGATCGGGCTCTGTTCAAACAGAGAGCGAACATAGTCAAGGGGTAGAATATTTCTCCTTTATACCCTACGAAAAACAATTCAATTCACTTTCAAATTGATTTTTAAAGGATTGTAAAACACTCTAATAAACTTGGACTACATTCTTGTTTTTCAAATAGAAAGTTTTTATTTTTAAAGTTTGTGAATTAATAATTATAATAATAATAATACCGATAATAATAGTTATAATATTAATAATAATGGTCACAATAATAATAACGATAATAACAAAAAAATAAAGATACTACTTCTACTACTAATAATAATTGTAACGATAATAATAAAAATAACAATAACGATCCAAATTCTACTACTATTAATAACAATGGTAACGATAATAGTAATAACAATAATAATAATAATAACTACTACTACTACTACTAGTAATAGTAGTAGCAGTAACGATAATAATAATAACAATAATAATAACTACTACTACTACTACTACTACTACTACTAGTAGTAGTAGTAGTAGCAGTAATGTTAATAATAATAACAACAACAACAATAATAATAACGATAATAATGAGAATAATAATAATAATAATAATAATAATAATAATAACGAAACTACTGCTACTAATATCAGTAATAATAATAGTAAAAATAATAATAATAAAGATACTGCTTCTAATACTACTAATGATAATGGTAACGATGATGATAACAATAATAACGATACTGCTACTACTATAACAATAATAAAGATAATAGAAGCAACAACAAAAATATAATGATCTTAGTGATAATAATAATAAAAATATACTATTTTAATGCGAATGAAACAGAATGTCTTACTCTGACGTCTTCCGTTAACCTTTTTGTGAGTTGTCCGGCATTTCTTCTTGATCTTTGGGGATGACCAACCTTTCTCATCAGATAGGTGTTCGGAAAGCCTTTCAACTGAGAAAGAAATAAAAAAGAATGTTTTTGTTCAAATAAAATGCCTAATAATTCCATGAGATATTTATTCAATTTTTAAAGACTTATAAAGCAATTTTAAGAGGCTACTTTGCTCACAGGAAAACAACTGCTCGCTAATGTTAATCCTATCGGAGATTTATTTTTTAATATCTCATTTGCATTTCCGTATTTTTAATTTTATTTTATTTTATTTTTTTTTTTTGCATTGCATAGTTGAGGTTGATTTATGCAATGTCTGTCTTTTACTTTTTCGATATTTTTACAGGTTTTCTTTTTACTAACCTTTAACTGAGGTTGTTACCGGTATCACAGATCGCTGATTTTTTTCAATTTTTACAGTTTAACTTGTATTTTTCAGTTTAACTCAAACACTACCGACATTTTGTTTCGTTTGGAACTTTAGTACTATCACCAGAGACTTTTAAATTGGGGAATTTTAATTATAACAATCAATAACCATCAATTTTGTACAAAAAGCTTAGTACAAAAACGCCATCCTATGAGTTAATCGTGTCTTTATTCATCTTTCGATGGAGCGGTCTCACAGACCGCTTCACAGAAGTTATGTGAAAATTTTTGTTACATCAGTTAAAGGTTAAGATACGTTCACTTTCGGAACCGGTTTCAAAAATGAAAGTATCCTCATTTCCTTCCCTTCTTTTTCTTTAATCCAATGTTGACCAGATTTCTTTAACTTTAAAAATACTAGGGGATCGTACCCGGGCTTCCCGGGTTAAAGAATATAGGTGAAATCATTTTTTAAATTGAAAACTAATATTTTTTTTATATTCCATAATATTTTTAGATTGACAACTTACATTAAAAAAGCATTTTTCATATGGAAAATACGAATTATACAATCAAATAATTTTTTTAAATTTATCAAAAGCGATATTTTCTTATTAGCTGCATGCTAAGAGTTATTTGCCAAGATTTTGCTACTTATGGCATCCTTTTATATTCTGATAATTTCAGAGCTTATACATGTCTGGTAAATTTGTGTTTTATTTACATTATTTTATTTATTTATTCATAGGGAATTTTTTTAATGGATATTAGCCGTAAGAAAATGATGAAGTTTGTATTTTGTTTTAAGGGCAAACGGATTAATCTTTCGTAATCGAGCTCCGCGCGATATAGATAAATTAAAAAATATTTCATGCTTAAAAATTGTTTTTAAAACTATAGACAATCAGTAAACTGAGATGGACTTTGCAAAGTTATTCCATTAAAAAAAAATCCTATTTGGTGATCTAAAAATTTAAATTGTACGATTATAAATATGTTAGATTTGTTGTTTTTTCAATATTATTCTTTTATTTGTTTATAAAAGAAGTATTAATTTCGTTAATTTGTCTTTCACAAATATGTTAGATCGGTGGTTTTTTTAATATTATTCTTTTATTTGTTTATAAAGGAAGTATTAATTTCGTTATGCAAAAATAGTCAGAAACAAATGCTGAAAAATGTTTGTTGCTTTATGTGAAAAATGTTTATTATTATTATGTATTGAAACCGGCACCTGATAAGATAAACTTTAAAAAAATCATGCTTAAAAATTATTTTAGAAAATATAATACATCAGTCAATTAAGATAAAGTTTTTAAACAAATTGCATTTGAAAGTAACTTTTTTCTCTATGCGATGAAAATTGAAAATGTAACGATGGTCAGAAGATTGAAAAATATACTTTATAAAGATACTCTAAATTTTTGTAAAACATTGCGTTTTATCAGTGTGTGATTTCGATTACATTATTTTTAAATGTGAAGCATTTTCACCTGTGAAGAATTTCAAAGCAGCTGGGCTGTAAAAATGACGCATTTCTACAAAACATAATTCAGGTTTAAGAAATAAAATACACGTTTTTTTTTATAAAATGACGTCATTTGCATCCGCTAAAGCAATCCACTTTTACAATCCAGTTTTAAACTTCGTCTATAGAAAAGTGTGCATATGACGTCATTATCACAGAATAACAGACAATATTCTTGACATAGCCCATATTTTAATTTCAACCGTTTTTTTTTAAGGTTTTATGAGAAAATGGCAACAGAAAGATATCTCCTATTTTCGACTATTTTCCGTTTACTTTCAATGACTTTCAATGAAATGAGGTACTTTTGTTGCCACGATAAGAAAAATGTTATTAAAAACTACAAAAAAATTAATATCTGAAAAATAAATTGAGATACAGTTTTCAAACAAATTGCATTTAAAAGAGTATTTTTTCCCTTATACGACGGGGTAAAAATTTAAAATGTGCGATGTTTAGAAGTTTAAAAATTTGCATCAGAAAAAATTGCAAATCCAAAATTTTATTTCAAATTTCAAAGTGTTGCCATTCGCAAAATGACGTATGCGTTACGCACAGATATGTTTGTCCTTTATAATATAGATAGCCCCAGCAACAAAATTACAAGAATAAAGATTTTAGATATTAAAACAATAAAGAAAAAAGCATGCGTCAAGCATAGATTATGCAACATTTTCCAACACATTCAGAATAATGTAAAAAAAAAACTGCAACCTTTAAAAAATTAAAATATTACGCCTAATTCAACCAGATGGAAATGCATAACACATTTCAAAACCCAATTGCAACCGTTCCCATTTACAATCAGAAAATTATCCGAATTTTTTCAGCAGCCCTGTATTGTATATATAGATTTGTATTTATTAACTACATGCATGCCAAAATTTAGTCCACTTAAAAAATACATATACTTCAGTTGAAAATTCCCCTTCAGCAATTTCCTCTAATAAAGGGAATAGTAATGAATACTTTTGCGCAGCCGTGTATATGAGGTATAGAATTTATATATAATGAGTAAAATGCAAAATATTAGTTAAATTTCAAAGCGAATATCGAATTTTAAAACGTACACCTCAGTAATTGCTATTACTCAAAGACAGTACTGTATCTGATTTCTTTTGTGTGTCCCTGTAAATGAATAAAAAATGCTATAAATCTCACTACATTATCGTAGTGAAATTCAGTGATTTGTATCAGTTTCAATACATTTGAAATAGCGTCATGTCATTAAAATCCTCTGCAAACAATTTTCCTGATATACCATAATGTAATGCAATTCTTTTGAGTGTCCCTGTAAATGAACTATTAATCCTACATACTTCATATACAATACCAAACATACTTTGGTGACCCTAAATAACCTTCATCAATTGAACGAAAATCCGAGTATGTTTACGGGAGTTAGAGCATGGACAGAGGGAAGACGGACAGACAAACCGAATGCATAAACACTTTTTAACTTTGTTGGAAAATGTTAAAAAAAACAAAAACACGCAGGGTAATTACAAATAAGAAATAGTTCTATTGTCTTATACTTAAAGATCGCGAAAAGAATAACCAAACAAATGCAATAAGATGGGTTAATAGCTTTCGTGGACATTCTGATATAATCGTGAGATTGACCAAAGAATTGGGACATGATAGCAAAAGGTCTGAAGTTAGGAGTCTGATCGCCAACGGAAATGAAAAACTGGACAACTAATGAAACTTGATTAAAGGAAGAAAAACAAAAAGCCGATATCCTTTTCTTTCCTAGATTCCAAGAAATAGCAACAAATATTCTAACAGTATTTTGTTCAGTTTTCTATTTTTTGAGGGAATATTTTGGTGAAGGAACAGTTTTAAAAAGTTGTAAAACAAAGCCAAAAAAAAAATCTATTAAATTTTTGAAGTAAATATTATATTTGAAGAAATTTCTTCACCTTTTGCCAAAAGGCTTATTGTAAACTTGTCATTGTTAGGTACGTTCGTAACTATATAAATACGTAGCACCTATAATCGTCGTCTGCTCTGTCCGTCTGTCTGCATATAACAGCGCAAAAACTACTCAACCGAAGGGTTTGAAATTTAATATATGAAATCGTTGCAGAATTTTGTCGAGTCATTTCAAATATCAAACTTAAAAAGATATTAATAAAAGTTTTCTTCATTCTATTAATTCAAGGATATCCTATGATATATAATGATTCAAGGTTTCCATGGTGATGATGTCCTATTTAAGATGGAGTCCTATTATTTACGTATTATTGAATTTAATATATAGAATCGTAATAAATTTTGTAGTCATGCATTTTTTCATCCGAGTGCAACAGCTATTGCACCAACATCTGAATATTTATAAAACTAGTTATAGTACGAACGCACCTCATTTGCCACGTTTGACGTACAGTTCCCGACTTGTAACACTTTCCAACATAAATAAAAGTTTTCCTGAATTCGGTTTGTCCTAACGCTTGTCTGTCTGGACCGTGCTCTAACACGAATATATAATACTCGGATTGTCATGTAATTGAAATATGGTATTGAAGTTTATCGTAGCATCAGCGGTATTAAGAATAAAGTGTATAACTTTTATCGTTTGTTTATATGGGCACTCAAAATAATTCCATTACATTATGGTCTATGGAGGAAAAATCTATGCAGTGTATTTTAATGATGTTACACGATTTCAAACATATGTAATTGATATAAATCACTGAGGTGCACTATAAGATGCTTGTTATGGAATATGATGTGCGTAGCATTTATCGCTGGTTTATAGGGGCACACAAAATAATTCGGTTATGACCAATAGGTGCTAGAAGTATTTTTTCAATAGTGGTATGGGTTTTTTAAATTAAAATATTTTTTGCATATTATTTGGTGTGTATAAATTCTATAGATCATATACAGGGCTAAACAAAAGCATTCAAGTACAGCAGATCTCTGATTATCGGAACTATAATTAACCGAACTTCCAGTTATCCGAACAGCCTATTTCTCCCAAATTTTTTTTTTTTAACCGAACTCCCAGTTATCCATTGGTTTGGAATAAAATTTTAAATAAAGAAAAAATATGATACCGGATCAGAAAATGAGGAATGTAAAACAATAAAAGATATGGAAAGAATCCTAAGCTATGAAGAAAATTAAATTAACGAGTGGTTAAATAGTGACGTACATGACTTTGGATATCAGATTTTAAATGATGATGAGATTGTGGATGAGATACATGATGAAAAAGAAATTGAAGAAAATAAAAACGAATGCTCTGAAAGTAACCCAGGTCCGTCAAATAACGAAAAGCCTTTGAATGTTTGGAAACAGCTATGAAATGACTCGAACGGCAGAAGAACTTTGATTCTATTCAACTAACGTATTAAGAAGAATTAGAGATGGGGCAGCATTGAAAAGAATGTCTTCGTTGAAGCAAGCAACAATAAAAAGCTTTTTTGCTTAAATTATAATCTCTGGAGTTCAGAAAATGATAAAAAGAGAAAAAAAAAATGTAATCAACAAATCAAAACAATTTTTAAACATGCCAGCACTAACTGGTGCTGCCAGTTCTAAGCTTAGATAATGTGTAAACGTTTTAGTATAGTCAGAAACAAACCGTAAATTTTCTGTCCCTTTTACGAACTTTTGCTTATCCGAACTAGGGTCGGTCCCGACTTGTTCGGATAATCGGCGCTCTACTGTACATTTTCTTTCAATAACAGAAATTTTTAAAGAGAGATTTTCATCTGTGTTATGCGTTACCTAACTGAATTAAATTTATGCATACACATACAAATCTATAGATTATATACAAGGTTGCACAAAATTATTCCGATATTTTTTCGACTATCTATATTATAAAGGACAAACATATCTGTGCGTAACGCATACGTCATTTTGCGAATGGCAACACTTGGAAATTTGAGATAAAATTTTGGTTTTGCAATTTTCTCTACTGCAAATTTTTACTTCTAAACATCGCACATTTTAAATTTTTACACCGTCGTATAAGGAAAAAAATGCTCTTTTAAATGCAATTTGTTTGAAAGCTGTATCTCAATTTATTTTTGAGATATTAATTTTTTTGTAGATTTTAATACCATTTTTCTTATCGTGGCAACAAAAGCACCTCATTTCTACTGAAAGTCATTGAAAGTAAATGGAAAACAGTCGAAAATAGGAGATAATGTATCTTTTTATGTCATTTTCTCATAAAACCTGAAAAAAAAGTTGAAATTAAAATATGGTCTATGTCAAGAATATTGTCTATTATTCCGTGATAATGACGTCATATGCATACTTTTCTATAGACGAAGTTTAAGACTGGATTGTAAAAGTGGATTGCTTTAGCGGATGCAAATGACGTCATTTTATAAAATGCATGTATTTTAATTCTTAAAGCTGAATTATGTTTTGTAGAAGTGCGTCATTTTCGCAGCCCAGCTGCTTTGAAATTCTTCACAGGTGAAAATTTTCACTTTTGAATGTAATGTAATGTAATCGAAATCACACACTGATAAAACGCAATGTTTTACGAAAATTTAGAGTGTCTTTATAAAAGAGAGGTGACATGCAAATAATACCGATTTAGATTACAGAAGATTATTTAGATTACGAAAGATTAATCCGTTTGCTCTTAAAACAAAATAAAGAGTTCATCATTTTCTTATGGCTAATATCCATTAAAATTAACTTGCCTATGAATAAATAAATAAAACAATATAAATAAAACAGAAATTTAACAGACATGTATAAGCTTTGAAATTATCAGAATATAAAAGGATGCCATAAGTAGCAAAATCTTGGTCAAATAACTCTTAGTATGCGGCTATTAAGAAAATATTGCTTTTGATAAATTTCAAAAATTTATTTGATTGTATAATTCGCATTTTCCATATGAAAATTACTTTTTTAATGTAAGTGGGTAATCTAAAAAAATTATTGCACATAAAAAAATTATTACTTTTCAATTAAAAAAAAAATGTTTTCACCTATATTCTTTAACCCGGGAAGCCCGGGTACGATCCCCTAGTAGACGATAATTGCTGAGATTGGGTTATCAAATGTATTATGTATTTTATGTGGTAAAGTTTTGTAACAGTAATCTGAATGTGTTGGAAAGTGTTTCATAATCAATGCTTGAAACATGATTTTTGTTTTTTGTTCTTTTCTTAGAACAGCTTGCTAAAGGCAACAGATTCTGAAAAGTTGCTATCTCCATTTAAAAATTTTTTTGCATGTTTATCTTTTTTACGAAGTGTTAAAAAAAAATCCTTCAAATAAAAGCTTACTGTTAAATAATCAATTTTGATAAGCCTTTAAAAATGAAAGAAAACATAAAAAATTTAGTAACTCTAATTTTTTGTAACAAAAATCGATATTTTCAGTATTAGAAAAATGAGAAAATAATCAGTAGCAAGTAATTTCATAAACAGATTTAGAATATTCTAGAATTCATCAGAATAACATATTAAAATGTTGCTGGAAGGAAGTTTTACATTATTAACATGTGTGTTACTTTTATGAATTCTAGAACATTTAATAACTGTAAACTCTTTTTTTTTTTTTTTTTTTTTTGGTCGAAATAAAATTAGAATCGTATGCAGATTTAAAGCACAACCACAATGCCAGGAAAAGAAGAGTTTTTAAAATATTTGGAGCAAACAAATCACGCAAGGTATTTACAGCTAAGAAATAACTTGTTTCATTGCCTTACATAAATATTCCAGCTTGTGAGAAGATTAAACAATAATCTGTAGCAAATAATTTCATAAACAGATTTAGAATACTCTAGAATTCATCAAAATAACATAGGAAAAAGTTGCTGGAAGGAAGTTTTATATTATTAACATGTGTGTTACTTTTGTGAATTCTAGTACATTTAATAACTGTAACAACTTTTTTTTTGGTCGAAATAAAATTAGAACCGTATACAGATTTAAAGCACGATCACAATGCCAGGAAAAGAAGAGTTTTAAAAATATTTCGAACAAACAAATCACGCATGGTATTTACAGCTAAGAAATCACTTGTTTCATTGCCATACATAAATATTCCAGCTTGTGAGAAGATTAAGAAGATAATTCTGAGCTTATCGAAGATTTGGGACATCATAACAGAACGTCCAGAGCTAGGAGTGTGATCGCGAACGGAAATAAAAACTGGACACCTAATGAAACTTGATTAAAGAAAGACCACCACGAAGCCAATTTTCTTATTGAATTTTTCATAGAATATACAAAAAATAAATAAATAAACTACAGAAATCAAAACTACTATTTTCTATATTCTTAGAATACTATGCCGAAGTTAACAGATTTTGTAAAATTCCGGTTTTTCTTTTAAAAATATTTTTATAAACGAATTTTAACTAAACTTGTCTTTTTTTTGAAGTGGTAAAAAAAAACTTTTAATTAACCACCCAGCCGCGGGAAACGCTCATATCGCGTTTCACATATTATATACAATTCCGCGGAGAACGCTATTTTCGCGTTCCAATGCTTTTTTAAAATTCAGATTGCTTGATTCCCACCACTTTTTTTAAAAGCGCATAATTCGACTTATTCTTGTATTATTTAATCTGCAATTAAATAAAGTGACTATTTCTACTTTAAAAAAGTGGTGGGAATCAAACAATCTGAATTAAAAAAAATAATAAAAAATATGCCGCGGTTTTAGTGAAGAAAATGAAAAAGTCACCCGCGGCTGACTGGTTAAGCAACTTATTAAAGGCTTGCTGCACTGTAAAAAAAAGGAATAATTCTTAATCTACGAAAATATAATACAAACACGCGCGAAGATATAAAATTACCCTTTTCAAGTTACACATGATTCCGGAAAGTGTTATTTATCTTTAGAAACCCCATAAACCAATATACCGGCAGGCAGCAGCACAAACAATCACCTAATCGAGTCGGCAGCTGAAATTCCAGAATTAGTTAAGACTCGATTCGCATATTAAAACGCAATCGGTCTGCCAAGTCCTATCTTGGTGGAAAACACTTGAAAACCCGATTTTAGCAGTCGACTCGCAGGTTTACCATTGCGTTTTCCTGCACCCATATTATGAAAATAGGGAGGACTGGGTGCAGTAAAACACTATGGTAAACCTACGAGTTAACCGCTAAAATCGAGTTTTTAGGTATTTTCCACCAAGATTGGACTTGGCAGACCGATTGCGTTTTAATATGCGAATCGAGTCTTAACTAATTCTGGAATTTCAGCTCGATGAGGTGATTGTCTGTGCTGCCGCTTCCTTGTCTGTAATATAGTTTCGAGATTAAAAAAAAGCTTTTATAAAAGCAAAGTTTCTGTTGCTACAAACTAATTTTCAGAAGCGTTGCTGAGTAGTTTTTTATAGTCTCATTATCTGATTTTCGGATACTATACATTCTCATTTAAACATTTTCAGCTGCGTAACTGAATTTACATTTATAAGAGTAAAAAAAAAAAAAAAATATTAATTTTAAGGTTAATGTTAATGTTAATGCATTAATTTATCGTGCTTGTCTGTAAAACGGGTTTGAAGAACATTAAAATGTTTACTTGAGAGTGGTAAGCATCCGAAAACCTATATTCCATTCAAGTAAATAGAAACCAAAGGTTTTTGTTTAATTATAATACTATGCATTTGGTTAATTATTATACTATACATTTATATAGTTACTGATTTTTATCAGGTATTATTGCACTAAAAAATGAGGTATTTCATGCATGTATGTGTTCCTTGTTACCTGCTAAAGGGTCTTAAAATAGTTATAAAGGGCTACTTCAGTCGCGCGAAAAGACCCGCTCTCTGATGCTAATCCTGTGGAATAAATTTTTTAAGATATCTTGTTTGCATTTCAATATTTTTAAATATATTTTTTTTTTCTTTGGATAGCTGAAGTCGATCTGTACAAAGGTCGTTTTTTACTTTTTCGATTTTGTTTGCAGATTTTTTGTATGGGGATGCTTTCACTTTAGAAACCGGTTCCAAATGTGAAAGTGTCCTAATTAAAAATAGATGAAAACAAAATAGAAAAAGTAAAAAAAAAAACGGCAGGTGTAAAGATCAATCTCGGCTATCCAATGCAAAAAAAAAAAAAAAAAAAAAAAGAACCTTTAAAGATTTTGAAGTGTAAACGAAATAGCAAAAAAAAAAAAATCTGCCATTGGATTAACATTAGCGAACGGGTGTTTTCGATTGACTGAAGTAGTCTGTTAAGAAATATTTTAATTGTCATTACATAAAATGCAATTGGAACAGATGTCATAACTTCCAACGGCCGCATCTTGGAATTCTTCTTGGCGTGAAAACCCCTTTTCCGCCAAGTAGTAAATATCGCCAAGCACCGGTTTATACGCATGTTTGGCTTAACGAAAATAAAATGTAAATAATAAACAAAATTCGCTAAACTGGGAATCAGTAATCGTTGTATGAGCGCTTCGCGCACATTTACCGAAAAAAAACATCGCCGAATTCAGCATTTCTCGCGGTATAACATTCTCAAAATTCAGCAGTTATCGTTTTGTAGCAATCTCAAAATGTAAAAAAGTCTTAAAGCAGCAAAATATACATAAAAAACGAAACTCGCTAAAGTGGCAATCAGCAATAGTTGTATGAGAGCTTCGCGCGTATTTACCGAAAAAAAAATCGGCGAATTTAGCATTTCTCGCGGTATGGCATTCTCAAAATTCAGCAGTTCTCGTTTTGTAGCAATCTCAAAATGTAAAAAACTCTTAAAGCAGCAAAATATACATAAAATTATCAACATACCTTAACAGATATCTGCTTTCTTGAAACCTCCAGCACGAAATATCTCTCATAACATCGCCGTCATTTTCCAAAATAGGCTTAATAGGCATTGACACGCTATAAACAAACCTCCCTTTCTTGTCAAAATTTCCTCATATTTCTCAATTACTTCAGCAAGAGCGTTTAAACGGACTACAGAAACTATAGTCAATGAAATACATCCAATAAATTTAACATAAAAATAAAAATACAACGATAGAACACGATATCAAAATACGTCCACAAAATTCTAAGCTTCTCAGGGGTTGCCAGAACACGACATGTCACAACACACACGTCACACGGGGTTTACATATCGAGTTTGTCATATCCGTAAACACGGCCAACACGCCAACAAAAAATCCCCAAACAATTCAAAACAACAACGGCTGAGGGAAGCTACGGCATCTAAGCCATGCAATTTTCGTTGCTTTCTAAAAAATTTCATTTACATTTTATCTGCAAAAGTTGTATTTTCATACTGTATAGTAAAAATCTAGTAATGTTTCTAAAAACATATTCCTCATAAAAACATCCATGTCAAAAAGTTCATAATGATTACTCTCAAAGAAATCGAAAGTTCATCTTAAAAAATCGCCTGTGTCCTTTAAAATTACAAAAAAAAAAACAAGAAAATTCACATCAACCTTGATTATTAATTACATCAGACAGTACTCCGTTCCCATTTCCTTAGAAAAACGCTTTCGCCTTTTATGAGGCATCTTCAGTTCTAAATGAAACGAATTCTATCATTATGGCCAATATTTTTTCACTTTTCTCTCTTTTGCCCTAGTTGCTCATCTATAATCTGGCGCCATCTATTGTCAATAATTGTGTGGGTCATTTCATTGCACACTTTCCCTTCATTTTCGTCCTTTATTATTGTAATTTCAATGGCCTCTCTATTTATAGCATTGTTAAGCAGTCGTAGTTAGTGATTTTTTTCGATGGATACTGTATTAATTTTAATGGAGGTTTCTATGTTGGTTCTTGCTAGGGCTGTTGTTTGATTGTTATTCCTTAAATCCCGTACATGTTTTTTCAGTCTTTTTTCAATTTTTCGTTTAGTTTTCGCCTATATTCCAGATTAGAAAAAGTGATTAATGCACTATAAAAATTATTTTAAAATGATTCCGAAAATTATTAGCAGCAAAAGGAACTTTTCCAACTGAGCGAAAAAATGCCCAGGCTGGGAATCGAACCCAGATCCTTGGCTTACAAGGCCAATGCTTTACCGTTTAAGCTAACTGGGCCGACAACCAGCCAGCATATTTCGCTCAGATAACCTTATTGGTAATGAAATCCGGTCTGCCATGTAGACAGCTCAACAGAATAAACCGCATGTAAAGGAACTCCATATAAACGATGGATACGTAGATGAACGATTATTTTAACACAATCAAACTGATTGGTAAAGTTGTCATACGAATTCAATATTTCCAACTGAGCAAAAAAATGCCCAGGCTGGGAATCGAACCCAGATCCTTGGCTTTTTTTCGCTCTGTTTTTTTTATAAATGCTTCTTTAAACCTAAAAAATATATTGATTTTTAAGGTATCCAAAGATATAGAACGCTTTCAGGTATACTGATGCTCACTCGGAAGAGGATAATGTACATTTTCGTTCGTGGAAATATAATCTTTTCCTAAATATAATCTTTTCATAAATGCTTCTTTGAGTCTAAAAAATGTATTGGTTTCAGAGATTTCTAAGGATAAAGAATGCATTTCGGAATTTTGTGTAATTCGAAAGAGGTAATTGTATATTTTCGTTTGTGGTTATTTTATTTTACCTAGATTTAAAAGCTTTTTTTTTTTTTTTTTTTCTACAGTTTGTAAAATAGGTACTTGTTAGTTATCCCGTCGACCAAATTACTGTCGCCAAATTGCAAGATTAAATGCCAATAATGGTTGATCGTAAATGTCACATTCACTTGACAACACGTGTTTATGTCATCAAGTGATTTTTATTTCGACGTTTTATTTGTATTTTTATTAATGTTATGCTAATTTATTTGTTCTTACGTTATTTAAAATAAAAATTATGTCAATTTGTATAATTTGGCGAGCGGTTTGGCGATTTATATAATTTGGCGGAATTGGTCGACGGGATGACTAACAAGCACCGTAAAATATTATTTTTGATAAGCCTAAAAAAATAGAAGAAAACATAAAAGAAATATTTTCTATTATTCTAAAATTATTTTATTTCCAACATTTCAAATCCTATGTTAAATTATAAAATTAACCCATTTTTGCCTGAATTTTGGTTTTCTCAAATATTTTGGTAAATTTCTCTCTATTCTAAAAAAAAGTAACTACCGCTGTCACCGCCGCCGCCGCCGCCGGTTTTGAATTTTTTGTGACCGGAGGTCTTTCTTCGTTAATATTAAGAAAAATAATGCATACAAAAATATGAAAATCGGTGGTTTTATACAGAAATGTTTGATAAACATGCTGATGCAGACAGTTTTCAAATCGAAGAATTATTTTAAGAGATATTTAATGCTAAAGTTGGACAAAATCGTTCCACTAAAAAAGTTTTATAGCAGCAAAAACTATACATGGCAGTGTAATCATTTTTAGATCATTTTATGCGTTAGAATTTGCCGGAGTGCAGATTGCATTAATTTTTTTATTTTGACTCATTTTTTCAGGTTTTATTTCTATTTTAAATTCAAATTTTCGGCATTTCGAGAGATATTTTTTACAGATTTAAGAAAATTGTACTAATTTAAACTGTTGCCAACTGTATAAAAAGCGCGAGCAATAATATTTGCTTCAAATTAAAAATTTATTTACACGTGACTATTATAAACAGGAAAAAAACTTTCAAATTAAAATTAAATAATTACGTATAAAATGCAGGAATTTATTAAAAATTATGTCATAAAAAGTACACACGTGAATTTTAAAAGAGAAAGGATATTGTAAAATAATAAGTTCATTAACATGCGTTAGAAGTCGTAGGAGAAATTACGTCATATTTACGTCACATTATAGTTATTACATAAAATGAACACAAAATAATATTGCAAAAAAGTTTAAATTTAGAAATTGCGCTAGACATTTATTTAATATTTTGAGAGGATCTTTTCAACTATTTTTGTTACGAAAGCGCAAATAATATTCCATTTCTAACAAAAGTATCTTCACGTGAATATTTAAAAGAGAAAAAAATAGCTTGGTAAAAATTACGTTAGATTAAAAACGATTGATTTAAAATGTCTCATTTAAAAGAACTTTCTTTTCGCTTTGTTAAAAATACCAGGAGACAAAGACTCTGTTTACTTAATTCCTTTTATATTAGCTTATTTTGAAATGTTGTTACACGTATCTACGTCATCAAGTTATTTTTATTCGACGTTTTATTTGTATTTTTATTAATGTTGTACGAATTTATTTGTTCTATCGTTATTTAAAATAAAAAATTATGTCAATTTGTATAATTTGGCGAGTGGTTTGGCGATTTATATAATTTGGCGAAATTGGTCGACGAGATAATCAAGCAGTACCGCAGCGGATTTGGCGTTAAAATTCCCCAATCAAAGACAAATGAATAGAAATTCGTTTATAGGGAGATCGCCACTGCTTTTTACATTATAATTCAATCTTTCGAAATCTTTTTAAAGCCGATCAAATTAGCGTGCATTTTGAGTCTGCGGTGTCTGGGCGGGGGTTGGCGAGCGTAGCTCGTAGGGGGCCGAGCCCCCTAGTACTTTAAAATATTGCAAAAAGAACTGGAAAAATACTAAATAAATTAAGGTTAAACTATTTTGTATTTATTTGATAAAATGTAAAAGAACTAAATATGAGTATTTCTAGAAGTATAATATGCATAATTATATGTTTTTATGTCTATATTTATATTTAAAAATTTTTTTAATTGTATATTATATATTGTAACTAGTATTTTTATGAACTACTAAAAAAATATATATTTATTTATTTCTTTACAGAGACTAATAACGTTATAACTATTATCTCTCTATTCTAAAAAAAAGTAACTACCGCTGTCACCGCCGCCGCCGGTTTTGAATTTTTTGTGACCGGAGGCCTTTCTTCGTTAATATTAACAAAAATAATGCATACAAAAATATGAAAATCGGTGGTTTTATACAGAAATGTTTGATAAACACGCTGATGCAGACAGTTTTCAAATCGAAGAATTATTTTAAGAGTTATTTAATGCTAAAGTTGGACAAAATCGTTCCACTAAAAAAGTTTTATAGCAGCAAAAACTATGCATGGCAGTGTAATTATTTTTAGATCATTTTATGCGTTAGAATTTGCCGGAGTGCAGATTGCATTAATTTTTTTATTTTGACTCATTTTTTCAGGTTTTATTTCTATTTTAAATTCAAATTTTCAACATTTCTAGAGATATTTTTTACAGATTTCAGAAAATTGTACTAATTTAAACTGTTGCCAACTGTATAAAAAGCGCAAGCAATAATGTTTGCTTCAAATTAAAAATTTATTTACACGTGACTATTATAAACAGGAAAAAAAACTTTCAAATTAGAATTAAATAATTACGTATAAAAAGCAAGAACTTATTAAAAATTACGTCATAAAAAGTATACACGTGAATTTTAAAAGAGAAAGGATATTGTAAAATAATAAATTCATTAACATGCGTTAGAAGTCTTAAATAGGAGAAATTACGTCATACTTACGTTACATCACAGTTATTACATAAAATGAACACCAAATAATATTGTAAAAAAGTTTAAATTTAGAAATTGCGCTAGACATTTATTTGATATTTTGAGAATTAATTTAAAATGTCTCATTTAAAAGAACTTTCTTTTCGCTTTGTTAAAAAATACCAGGAGACAAAGACTCTCTTTACTTAATTCCTTTTATATTAGCTTATTTTGAAATGTTGTTACACGTGTATACGTCATCAAGTTATTTTTATTTCGACGTTTTATTTGTGTTTTTATTAATATTGTACGAATTTATTTGTTCTTTCGTTATTTAAAATAAAAATTATATCAATTTGTATAATTTGGCGAGTGGTTTGGCGATTTATATAATTTGGCGAAATTGGTCGACAGGATAATCAAGTAGTACCGCAGCGGATTTGGCATTAAAATTCCCCAATCAAAGAGAAATGAATAGAAATTCGTTTATAGGCAGATCGCCACTGTTATTTAAATTATAATTCAATCTTTCGAAATCTTTTTAAAGCCGATCAAATTAGCGTGCATTTAGAGTCTGCGGTGTCTGGACGGGGGTTGGCGAGCGTAGCTCGTAGGGGGCCGAGCCCCCTAGTTAATAATAAAATAAGAATAATCGTATTGCAGACTTAAAAGCAATCTATTTCATAAATATCTTCAAAAGGGGTTTACATGAATAACTGTCTCCTAAATGTCGAACAAAAGTTATGTGCCCATTCGTTCCTAGAGCCCATATTTTGGGCGTTGAAAAAATGCATAAAAAATAGGCTTGAACATATAATTTCGCAATTTAAAAAAGTCTACAAGCTAAGATTATGACTTATGTTTTTGGATCCTTGATAGAAAAAAGACAAATAATTTATTTTTTACATTTCGCTACCTTGAAAATTTTAAAATTTATAAACACCGAAAAAAGCCTTCATTTAAGCAAATAAATATCCACCTTATGCTGTCATCTCTCAGTAATAGTTAAAGGCATTTGTAAATAATTATTTTATACAATTTTTATGTTATAAAAGAGAAGAAAATTATACAAATTTATTAAAATTTGGAACGTCCCAAAAAACAGGACGCTAGGCACAAATGGGTTATTTTTTGTTACAAAAAATTATATATTATTAATATTAGAACAAAAATCAATGGCAAAATTTTTTTATAAATCTCTCTATTCTAAAAAAAAGTAACTACCGCTGTCACCGCCGCCGCCGCCGGTTTTGATTTTTTTGTGACCGGAGGTCTTTCTTCGTTAATATTAACAAAAATAATGCTTATAAAAATATGAAAATCGGTGGTTTCATACAGAAATGTTTGATAAACACGCTGATGCAGACAGTTTTCAAATCGAAGAATTATTTTAAGAGTTATTTAATGCTAAAGTTGGACAAAATCGTTCCACTAAAAACGTTTTATAGCAGCAAAAACTATACATGGCAGTGTAATCATTTTTAGATCATTTTATGCGTTAGAATTTGCCGGAGTGCAGATTGCATTAATTGTTTTTATTTTGACTCATTTTTTCAGGTTTTATTTCTATTTTAAATTCAAATTTTCAGCATTTCTAGAGATATTTTTTACAGATTTCAGAAAATTGTACTAATTTAAACTGTTGCCAACTGTATAAAAAGCGCAAGTAATAATGTTTGCTTCAAATTAAAAATGTATTTACACGTGACTATTATAAACAGGAAAAAAAAAACTTTCAAATTAGAATTAAATAATTACGTATAAAAAGCAGGAACTTATTAAAAATTACGTCATAAAAAGTATACACGTGAATTTTAAAAGAGAAAGGATATTGTAAAATAATAAATTCATTAACATGCGTTAGAAGTCTTAAATAGGAGAAATTACGTCATACTTACGTTACATCACAGTTATTACATAAAATGAACACCAAATAATATTGTAAAAAAGTTTAAATTTAGAAATTGCGCTAGACATTTATTTGATATTTTGAGAATTAATTTAAAATGTCTCATTTAAAAGAACTTTCTTTTCGCTTTGTTAAAAAATACCAGGAGACAAAGACTCTCTTTACTTAATTCCTTTTATATTAGCTTATTTTGAAATGTTGTTACACGTGTATACGTCATCAAGTTATTTTTATTTCGACGTTTTATTTGTGTTTTTATTAATATTGTACGAATTTATTTGTTCTTTCGTTATTTAAAATAAAAATTATATCAATTTGTATAATTTGGCGAGTGGTTTGGCGATTTATATAATTTGGCGAAATTGGTCGACAGGATAATCAAGTAGTACCGCAGCGGATTTGGCATTAAAATTCCCCAATCAAAGAGAAATGAATAGAAATTCGTTTATAGGCAGATCGCCACTGTTATTTAAATTATAATTCAATCTTTCGAAATCTTTTTAAAGCCGATCAAATTAGCGTGCATTTAGAGTCTGCGGTGTCTGGACGGGGGTTGGCGAGCGTAGCTCGTAGGGGGCCGAGCCCCCTAGTTAATAATAAAATAAGAATAATCGTATTGCAGACTTAAAAGCAATCTATTTCATAAATATCTTCAAAAGGGGTTTACATGAATAACTGTCTCCTAAATGTCGAACAAAAGTTATGTGCCCATTCGTTCCTAGAGCCCATATTTTGGGCGTTGAAAAAATGCATAAAAAATAGGCTTGAACATATAATTTCGCAATTTAAAAAAGTCTACAAGCTAAGATTATGACTTATGTTTTTGGATCCTTGATAGAAAAAAGACAAATAATTTATTTTTTACATTTCGCTACCTTGAAAATTTTAAAATTTATAAACACCGAAAAAAGCCTTCATTTAAGCAAATAAATATCCACCTTATGCTGTCATCTCTCAGTAATAGTTAAAGGCATTTGTAAATAATTATTTTATACAATTTTTATGTTATAAAAGAGAAGAAAATTATACAAATTTATTAAAATTTGGAACGTCCCAAAAAACAGGACGCTAGGCACAAATGGGTTATTTTTTGTTACAAAAAATTATATATTATTAATATTAGAACAAAAATCAATGGCAAAATTTTTTTATAAATCTCTCTATTCTAAAAAAAAGTAACTACCGCTGTCACCGCCGCCGCCGCCGGTTTTGATTTTTTTGTGACCGGAGGTCTTTCTTCGTTAATATTAACAAAAATAATGCTTATAAAAATATGAAAATCGGTGGTTTCATACAGAAATGTTTGATAAACACGCTGATGCAGACAGTTTTCAAATCGAAGAATTATTTTAAGAGTTATTTAATGCTAAAGTTGGACAAAATCGTTCCACTAAAAACGTTTTATAGCAGCAAAAACTATACATGGCAGTGTAATCATTTTTAGATCATTTTATGCGTTAGAATTTGCCGGAGTGCAGATTGCATTAATTGTTTTTATTTTGACTCATTTTTTCAGGTTTTATTTCTATTTTAAATTCAAATTTTCAGCATTTCTAGAGATATTTTTTACAGATTTCAGAAAATTGTACTAATTTAAACTGTTGCCAACTGTATAAAAAGCGCAAGTAATAATGTTTGCTTCAAATTAAAAATGTATTTACACGTGACTATTATAAACAGGAAAAAAAAACTTTCAAATTAGAATTAAATAATTATGTATAAAAAGCAGGAACTTATTAAAAATTACGTCATAAAAAGTATACACGTGAATTTTAAAAGAGAAAGGATATTGTAAAATAATAAATTCATTAACATGCGTTAGAAGTCTTAAATAGGAGAAATTACGTCATACTTACGTTACATCACAGTTATTACATAAAATGAACACCAAATAATATTGTAAAAAAGTTTAAATTTAGAAATTGCGCTAGACATTTATTTGATATTTTGAGAATTAATTTAAAATGTCTCATTTAAAAGAACTTTCTTTTCGCTTTGTTAAAAAATACCAGGAGACAAAGACTCTCTTTACTTAATTCCTTTTATATTAGCTTATTTTGAAATGTTGTTACACGTGTATACGTCATCAAGTTATTTTTATTTCGACGTTTTATTTGTGTTTTTATTAATATTGTACGAATTTGTTTGTTCTTTCGTTATTTAAAATAAAAATTATATCAATTTGTATAATTTGGCGAGTGGTTTGGCGATTTATATAATTTTGCGAAATTGGTCGACAGGATAATCAAGTAGTACCGCAGCGGATTTGGCGTTAAAATTCCACAATCAAAGAGAAATGAATAGAAATTCGTTTATAGGGAGATCGCCACTGTTATTTAAATTATAATTCAATCTTTCGAAATCTTTTTAAAGCCGATCAAATTAGCGTGCATTTAGAGTCTGCGGTGTCTGGACGGGGGTTAGCGAGCGTAGCTCGTAGGGGGCCGAGCCCCCTAGTTAATAATAAAATAAGAATAATCGTATTGCAGACTTAAAAGCAATCTATTTCATAAATATCTTCAAAAGGGGTTTACATGAATAACTGTCTCCTAAATGTCGAACAAAAGTTATGTGCCCATTCGTTCCTAGAGCCCATATTTTGGGCGTTGAAAAAATGCATAAAAAATAGGCTTGAACATATAATTTCGCAATTTAAAAAAGTCTACAAGCTAAGATTATGACTTATGTTTTTGGATCCTTGATAGAAAAAATACAAATAATTTATTTTTTACATTTCGCTACCTTGAAAATTTTAAAATTTATAAACACCGAAAAAAGCCTTCATTTAAGCAAATAAATATCCACCTTATGCTGTCATCTCTCAGTAATAGTTAAAGGCATTTGTAAATAATTATTTCATACAATTTTTATGTTATAAAAGAGAAGAAACTTATACAAATTTATTAAAATTTGGAACGTCCCAAAAAACAGGACGCTAGGCACAAATGGGTTATTTTTTGTTACAAAAAATTATATATTATTAATATTAGAACAAAAATCAATGGCAAAATTTTTTTATAAATCTCTCTATTCTAAAAAAAAGTAACTACCGCTGTCACCGCCGCCGCCGCCGGTTTTGATTTTTTTGTGACCGGAGGTCTTTCTTCGTTAATATTAACAAAAATAATGCTTACAAAAATATGAAAATCGGTGGTGTCATACAGAAATGTTTGATAAACACGCTGATGCAGACAGTTTTCAAATCGAAGAATTATTTTAAGAGTTATTTAATGCTAAAGTTGGACAAAATCGTTCCACTAAAAACGTTTTATAGCAGCAAAAACTATACATGGCAGTGTAATCATTTTTAGATCATTTTATGCGTTAGAATTTGCCGGAGTGCAGATTGCATTAATTTTTTTTATTTTGACTCATTTTTTCAGGTTTTATTTCTATTTTAAATTCAAATTTTCAGCATTTCTAGAGATATTTTTTACAGATTTCAGAAAATTGTACTAATTTAAACTGTTGCCAACTGTATAAAAAGCGCAAGTAATAATGTTTGCTTCAAATTAAAAATGTATTTACACGTGACTATTATAAACAGGAAAAAAAAACTTTCAAATTAGAATTAAATAATTACGTATAAAAAGCAGGAACTTATTAAAAATTACGTCATAAAAAGTATACACGTGAATTTTAAAAGAGAAAGGATATTGTAAAATAATAAATTCATTAACATGCGTTAGAAGTCTTAAATAGGAGAAATTACGTCATACTTACGTTACATCACAGTTATTACATAAAATGAACACCAAATAATATTGCAAAAAAGTTTAAATTTAGAAATTGCGCTAGACATTTATTTGATATTTTGAGAATTAATTTAAAATGTCTCATTTAAAAGAACTTTCTTTTCGCTTTGTTAAAAAATACCAGGAGACAAAGACTCTCTTTACTTAATTCCTTTTATATTAGCTTATTTTGAAATGTTGTTACACGTGTATACGTCATCAAGTTATTTTTATTTTGACGTTTTATTTGTGTTTTTATTAATATTGTACGAATTTGTTTGTTCTTTCGTTATTTAAAATAAAAATTATATCAATTTGTATAATTTGGCGAGTGGTTTGGCGATTTATATAATTTTGCGAAATTGGTCGACAGGATAATCAAGTAGTACCGCAGCGGATTTGGCGTTAAAATTCCCCAATCAAAGAGAAATGAATAGAAATTCGTTTATAGGGAGATCGCCACTGTTATTTAAATTATAATTCAATCTTTCGAAATCTTTTTAAAGCCGATCAAATTAGCGTGCATTTAGAGTCTGCGGTGTCTGGACGGGGGTTAGCGAGCGTAGCTCGTAGGGGGCCGACCCCCCTAGTTAATAATAAAATAAGAATAATCGTATTGCAGACTTAAAAGCAATCTATTTCATAAATATCTTCAAAAGGGGTTTACATGAATAACTGTCTCCTAAATGTCGAACAAAAGTTATGTGCCCATTCGTTCCTAGAGCCCATATTTTGGGCGTTGAAAAAATGCATAAAAAATAGGCTTGAACATATAATTTCGCAATTTAAAAAAGTCTACAAGCTAAGATTATGACTTATGTTTTTGGATCCTTGATAGAAAAAATACAAATAATTTATTTTTTACATTTCGCTACCTTGAAAATTTTAAAATTTATAAACACCGAAAAAAGCCTTCATTTAAGCAAATAAATATCCACCTTATGCTGTCATCTCTCAGTAATAGTTAAAGGCATTTGTAAATAATTATTTCATACAATTTTTATGTTATAAAAGAGAAGAAAATTATACAAATTTATTAAAATTTGGAACGTCCCAAAAAACAGAACGCTAGGCACAAATGGGTTATTTTTTGTTACAAAAAATTATATATTATTAATATTAGAACAAAAATCAATGGCAAAATTTTTTTATAAATCTCTCTATTCTAAAAAAAAGTAACTACCGCTGTCACCGCCGCCGCCGCCGGTTTTGATTTTTTTGTGACCGGAGGTCTTTCTTCGTTAATATTAACAAAAATAATGCTTACAAAAATATGAAAATCGGTGGTTTCATACAGAAATGTTTGATAAACACGCTGATGTAGACAGTTTTCAAATCGAAGAATTATTTTAAGAGTTATTTAATGCTAAAGTTGGACAAAATCGTTCCCCTAAAAAAGTTTTATAGCAGCAAAAACTATACATGGCAGTGTAATCATTTTTAGATCATTTTATGCGTTAGAATTTGCCGGAGTGCAGATTGCATTAATTTTTTTTATTTTGACTCATTTTTTCAGGTTTTATTTCTATTTTAAATTCAAATTTTCAGCATTTCTAGAGATATTTTTTACAGATTTCAGAAAATTGTACTAATTTAAACTGTTGCCAACTGTATAAAAAGCGCAAGTAATAATGTTTGCTTCAAATTAAAAATGTATTTACACGTGACTATTATAAACAGGAAAAAAAAACTTTCAAATTAGAATTAAATAATTACGTATAAAAAGCAGGAACTTATTAAAAATTACGTCATAAAAAGTATACACGTGAATTTTAAAAGAGAAAGGATATTGTAAAATAATAAATTCATTAACATGCGTTAGAAGTCTTAAATAGGAGAAATTACGTCATACTTACGTTACATCACAGTTATTACATAAAATGAACACCAAATAATATTGTAAAAAAGTTTAAATTTAGAAATTGCGCTAGACATTTATTTGATATTTTGAGAATTAATTTAAAATGTCTCATTTAAAAGAACTTTCTTTTCGCTTTGTTAAAAAATACCAGGAGACAAAGACTCTCTTTACTTAATTCCTTTTATATTAGCTTATTTTGAAATGTTGTTACACGTGTATACGTCATCAAGTTATTTTTATTTCGACGTTTTATTTGTGTTTTTATTAATATTGTACGAATTTGTTTGTTCTTTCGTTATTTAAAATAAAAATTATATCAATTTGTATAATTTGGCGAGTGGTTTGGCGATTTATATAATTTTGCGAAATTGGTCGACAGGATAATCAAGTAGTACCGCAGCGGATTTGGCGTTAAAATTCCCCAATCAAAGAGAAATGAATAGAAATTCGTTTATAGGGAGATCGCCACTGTTATTTAAATTATAATTCAATCTTTCGAAATCTTTTTAAAGCCGATCAAATTAGCGTGCATTTAGAGTCTGCGGTGTCTGGACGGGGGTTAGCGAGCGTAGCTCGTAGGGGGCCGAGCCCCCTAGTTAATAATAAAATAAGAATAATCGTATTGCAGACTTAAAAGCAATCTATTTCATAAATATCTTCAAAAGGGGTTTACATGAATAACTGTCTCCTAAATGTCGAACAAAAGTTATGTGCCCATTCGTTCCTAGAGCCCATATTTTGGGCGTTGAAAAAATGCATAAAAAATAGGCTTGAACATATAATTTCGCAATTTAAAAAAGTCTACAAGCTAAGATTATGACTTATGTTTTTGGATCCTTGATAGAAAAAATACAAATAATTTATTTTTTACATTTCGCTACCTTGAAAATTTTAAAATTTATAAACACCGAAAAAAGCCTTCATTTAAGCAAATAAATATCCACCTTATGCTGTCATCTCTCAGTAATAGTTAAAGGCATTTGTAAATAATTATTTCATACAATTTTTATGTTATAAAAGAGAAGAAACTTATACAAATTTATTAAAATTTGGAACGTCCCAAAAAACAGGACGCTAGGCACAAATGGGTTATTTTTTGTTACAAAAAATTATATATTATTAATATTAGAACAAAAATCAATGGCAAAAATTTTTTATAAATCTCTCTATTCTAAAAAAAAGTAACTACCGCTGTCACCGCCGCCGCCGCCGGTTTTGATTTTTTTGTGACCGGAGGTCTTTCTTCGTTAATATTAACAAAAATAATGCTTACAAAAATATGAAAATCGGTGGTTTCATACAGAAATGTTTGATAAACACGCTGATGCAGACAGTTTTCAAATCGAAGAATTATTTTAAGAGTTATTTAATGCTAAAGTTGGACAAAATCGTTCCACTAAAAAAGTTTTATAGCAGCAAAAACTATACATGGCAGTGTAATCATTTTTAGATCATTTTATGCGTTAGAATTTGCCGGAGTGCAGATTGCATTAATTTTTTTTATTTTGACTCATTTTTTCAGGTTTTATTTCTATTTTAAATTCAAATTTTCAGCATTTCTAGAGATATTTTTTACAGATTTCAGAAAATTGTACTAATTTAAACTGTTGCCAACTGTATAAAAAGCGCAAGTAATAATGTTTGCTTCAAATTAAAAATGTATTTACACGTGACTATTATAAACAGGAAAAAAAAACTTTCAAATTAGAATTAAATAATTACGTATAAAAAGCAGGAACTTATTAAAAATTACGTCATAAAAAGTATACACGTGAATTTTAAAAGAGAAAGGATATTGTAAAATAATAAATTCATTAACATGCGTTAGAAGTCTTAGGAGAAATTACGTCATATTTACGTCACATTATAGTTATTACATAAAATGAACACAAAATAATATTGCAAAAAAGTTTAAATTTAGAAATTGCGCTAGACATTTGTTTGATATTTTGAGAATTAATTTAAAATGTCTCATTTAAAAGAACTTTCTTTTCGCTTTGTTGAAAAATACCAGGAGACAAAAACTCTCTTTACTTAATTCCTTTTATATTAGCTTATTTTGAAATGTTGTTACACGTGTATACGTCATCCAGTTATTTTTATTTCGACGTTTTATTTGTGTTTTTATTAATGTTGTACGAATTTATTTGTTCTTTCGTTATTTAAAATAAAAATTATATCAATTTGTATAATTTGGCGAGTGGTTTGGCGATTTATATAATTTGGCGAAATTGATCGACAGGATAATCATGTAGTACCGCAGCGGATTTGGCGTTAAAATTCCCCAATCAAAGAGAAATGAATAGAAATTCGTTTATAGGGAGATCGCCACTGTTTTTTAAATTATAATTCAATCTTTCGAAATCTTTTTAAAGCCGATCAAATTAGCGTGCATTTAGAGTCTGCGGTGTCTGGACGGGGGTTGGCGAGCGTAGCTCGTAGGGGGCCGAGCCCCCTAGTAGTTTTAAATAGAAGTTTCAAGAATTAACTTTAATGTATTAAAATTTTGGTGAAAGAAAATTTTACAATATTACTACAGTCATCCCCGTTTAAACGAATATTGATGGTTCCAGAAATAATATTCGATTAAGCGGGGAACTTCATTAAACGGGGAATCATAACTGTAATATTTAATGCGTAATAAAAAGGTAAAATAACCATCTACGGTATATTTAATTAACAGCATAATAAATCGTTAATACAAAAACATAAACTAAAATAAATACAAATGCTGATATATAAAGTAAATACGTCTTAATTTAATGTCAGTACATACATTTATATGGTTTGCATCACACTTGATGCAGCTCGTTTGAATTTGGTCAAAACTTTACTACTTTTAATTTGCGTTACTTATACTGCCTTAAAAAAACCGTTTTAAGGGGTTTGTTTTCGTTTAAAGTGGAATTTTAAAGGAGTAAATATCGAGTTATTTTTCAAATGAGTGAAAAAATATCACAACTACCATCTCGAGTCTCGAAGTGACGGCGCATTGTCATTAAAGCCTAGTTAACAGCAAGAAGTGGTGGTGGGGAAATTATTTGACCTGCCCATTATACACCTGCCGGCCGAATTATTGCAGGAAGAACTGAACATTTGTTTTCAGCATAAAGGAACCGAAAATGACAAAAGGTGGAAGGAAATTCCAGCAGAAACGTACTTTCTGCACCTATTTTAAAACATAGGTCACACAATTGTTATTCGATTAAGCGGGAACAGTTCGTAAAAGGTTTTTGGTTTGAGCAGGGAAAAATAACATAGAGCCAATAGGAATAAATTCGGTTCCGGAGGATTCTATTCGAATAAGCGGAGTATTCGATTATCCGTGACCCGATTAAGTGGGGAGGACTGTATTCCTTTTACTTTCGAAAATTCTAGCATCTTTATTTATTGTAATTAGGGGAGCTCCGCCTCTCTGCTCGCTACGTTCACCAACCCTCCGCGTAATCGGTTCACGTTTCCATTTGGTATCGCGAAGCAATCCCTATTTTCAAGGCAACCCCAGATGTAATTGTTTCGCGTTTCCATTCTAAACCATTCGCGATCCCTTATTTTCTATGCATTCAATTTTTAGATTCCACTTGGTGAAAATGCGCTCTTCCCTAACTCCTGACAATTCTATTTACTTATCTCCAAGCACATAATCATTAGAGCTTACAGAGTTTCATAATTATAAGAATTATTAAATATAAAATTATATATATACTATTACGAATATTGCAAATAGTTAATGTTTGAGCTTAAAAATAATGTAAATAGTTCAGTTAAGCTCTACTCATAAGCTAATATTAGTTTTTGTTGCACTGAAATATCTCAATTTGTTGATTTTCTGCAAGCAAGTAAACCCTATTGGATTTCAATGGGAGTCTATGGAAATTTGGCAAAATACTGAAAATAGCGCCAAGTTAGTGTAACTTTTGGCGACTAATTTTGATCGCCAAATTTAGCGATATACCCCCAAGTTGGTGACAAACTTGGCAACAGAGCCACCTTCCCTTGATAACACCCCCCCCCCCTTATAACGTCAGAAAGCTCTGACCAATCAGATGCATTTCGCGGTATCTACGTAGATGTTCATTGGTCCATTTCCAAATCGTTACTTTTTTATATATATAGAAGGACAACTTTTTTCCCAAAGTAAAATTACAATAGCATTACAGTTTCAAAGGTAACTTACAAATAAAATATCAAGACATCAAGAGTTTTAAACTTGTTTGGAACAAATAAACCACGCATGGTATTTACAGCGAAGGCATTACTTAAGTTTTACTGTCTTAGATTTCAGCTCGTGTAAAGAATGATCAAGTAATGCAACAAAATCAGAAAAATAAGATTTCTTGGACATTCTAATGTAATTGTGAGATTCATCGACGTATTGGGACATCATAGCAGGAGGTCCAGTGCGAGAATCCGATCGCCAACGGAAATGAAAACTGGACGAGTAATGAAGCTTGATTAAAGAAAAAAAAAAAGATTTCTTTTCTTTTCTTCTTTTCTATTGCTGTAGAAGAAAAATAAGTAAATACTTTTTAGAATACTTGCTTTTACTTTCCATTTACTTGGCATATTTTCCGAAAAGAAGACATTTTAAAACTTATTTCTGATAAAATTTTTACAGTATTTGTATTTTCTTTGAAATACTAAACAATTTCTTGAGCTTAGTAAAAGTTTCTCTCTATTCTAAAAAAAAGTAACTACCGCTGTCGCCGCCGCCGACGCCGGTTTTGGATTTTTTGTGACCGGAGGTCTTTCTTCGTTAATATTAAGAAAAATAATGCATACAAAAATATGAAAATCGGTAGTATTATACAAAAATGTTTGATAAACACACTGATGCAGACAGTTTTCAAATCGAAGAATTATCTTAAGAGATATTTAATGCTAAAGTTGGACAAAATCGTTCCACTAAAAAAGTTTTATAGGAGCAAAAACTATTGATGGTAATTTAATCATTTTTAGATCATTTTATACGTTTGAAGTTTCCGGTGTGTTGATTCTATTTCTTTTTTTAATTTGGCTAATTTTTTGAGGTTTTATTTCTATTTTAAATTCAAATTTTCAGCATTTCTAGAGATATTTTTTACAGATTTTAGGATGTGATATTAATTTAAACTGTTGCCAACTGTATAAACAGCGGAAACAATAATGTTTGCTTCAAATTAAAAATTTATTTTCACGTGATATAAACAGAAAAAAAAAACTTTCGAATTAGAATTAAATAGTTACGTATAAAAAGCAAGAACTTATTGAAAATTACTTCATCTATAATTACACGTGAATTTTAACAGAGAAAGGATATTGTAAAATAATAAATTCATTAACATGCGTTAGAAGTCTTAAATAGGATAAATTACATCACATTTACGTCATATTACACTTATTACGTAAAATGAACAAAAAATAATATTGCAAAACAGTTTAAATTTAAAAATAGCGCGAGACGTTTACTTGATATTTTGAGATGAACTTTTCAACTATTTTTTTTTTTTTTTTTTTTGGACAGCGGAAATAATATTTCATTTCTAATAAAAGTTTTTTCACGTGAATATTAAAAAGGGAAAGAAAAGTTTGGTGAAAATTACGTCAGATTAAAAACGATATATTTAAAATGTCTTATTTAAAAGGACTTTTCGCTTTGTTAAAAAATACCGGGAGACAAAGACTCTGTTCACTTAATTCATTTTATATTAGATGATTTTGAAATGCAATTGTATCTTTTAACAACAGCTGATTTTTCCGTTAAATTCCCCAATCAAAGAGAAATGAATAGAAACGCATTTATAGGGAGATCGCTTTTGACTTTTTAATTATAATTCAATCATCCAAAATCTTTTTAAAGCCGATCAAATTAGCGTGCTTTTAGAGACTGCAGTGTCTGAACGGGGGGTTGGCGAGCGTAGCTCGTAGGGGGCCGAGCCCCCTAGTATTCTACAAAAAAAAAAAAAAAAAGAAAAAAAAAAGAAAAAAAAAGTTCTAAACTAACTTTAACTTAAATATTTCACATCAAGCAACGAAGGATACAGATATTTATTAAAACGCTTTTAGAGAAAATATGTATATTTTTAGTATGCGAAGCAAAATTATTAGAAAATAACACTTTTACATATTTTTCATCAAAACATTCTAGAATCAAATAAATATCATACTGGTGTATCATCAGAATATATATTACATGCATTTTTTACTATACTAGGGGGGCTCTGCCCCCTACGAGCTATGCTCGTCAACCCCCGTTCAGACACCGCAGACTCTAAAAGTACGCTAATTTGATCGGCTTTAAAAAGATTTCGGAAGATTGAATTATAATTTAAAAAACAATGGCGATCTCCCTATAAACGGATTTCTATTCATTTCTCTTTGACTGGGGAATTTTAAGGCCAAATCCGCTGCGATACTACTTGATTAACCCGTCGACCACTTTCGCCAAATTATATGAATCGCCAAAGCACTCGCCAAATTATGCAAATTGACATAATTTTTATTTTAAATAACGAAAGAACAAATAAATTAGTGCAACATTAATAAAAATACAAATAAAACGTCGAAATAAAAATAACTTGATGACGTAGACACGTGTAACTTGCTTAAAGTCAAGTTAATGTGACATTTACGATCAACCATTATTGACATTTAATCTTATAGTTTGGCGAATGATAGATTTTTGGTCGACGGGATGACTAAGCAGTCCCAAAAATACATATGTCAATCGCTGTTTTCGTCTTTGATTAAGTAAAATAAGATAAACATTTCAAAATAAGCTAATATAAAAGGAATTAAGTAAACAGAATCTTTGTCTCCCGGTATTTTTTAACAAAGCGAAAAGAAAGTTCTTTTAAATAAGACATTTTAAATTAATCGTTTTTAATCTGACGTAATTTTGACCAAACTATTCTTTCTCTTTTTAATATTCATGTGAAAATACTTGTGTTAGAAATGAAATATTATTTGCGCTTTCCTAACAAAAATAGTTAAAAAGTATCCTCTCAAAATATTAAATAAATGTCTAGCGCAATTTCTAAATTTAAACCGTTTTGCAATATTATTTGGTGTTCATTTTATGTAATAACTGTGATGTAACGTAAGTATGACGTAATTTATCCTATTTAAGACTTCTAACGCATGTTAATAAATTTATTATTTTACAAATTCCTTTTTCTCTGAAAATTCACGTGTAATTATAGTTTTTATGACGTATTTTTTAAATAATTATGTACAAAAAGCAGGAACTTATTAATTCTAATTCCAAATGTTTTTTTCTGTTTATAATAGTCACGTGTAAATAAATTTTTAATTTATTACACGTATAAATATTTTTTTTGAAGCAAATATTATTGTTTCCGCTGTTTATACAGTTGGCAACAGTTTAAATTAATATCACTTTCTAAAATCTGTAAAAAATAATCTCTAGAAATCCTGAAAATTTGAATTTAAAATAGAAATAAAACCTAAAAAAATTAGCCAAATTAAAAAAAAAGAAAACAGTCTGCACACCGGGAATTTCAAACGTATAAAATGATCTAAAAATGATTAAATTCCTATGTACAGTTTTTGCTCCTATAAAACTTTTTTAATGGAACAATTTTGTCCAACTTTGGCATTAAATATCTCTTAAAATAATTCTTCGATTTGAAAACTGTCTGCATCAGCGTGTTTATCAAACATTTCTGTATAATACTACCGATTTTCATATTTTTGTATGCATTATTTTTCTTAATATTAACGAAGACAGACCTCCGGTCACAAAAAATTCAAAACCGGCGGCGGCGGTGACAGCGGTAGTTACTTTTTTTTAGAATAGAGAGAAATATTCATTTTACGTTCGCCAATTTCAATATATTTATTAATGATGACCCTTTTTTCTTTCTTTTCTTCCTTCTTTCTTTTCTTTTTCTTCTTTCTTTTCTTTTTCTTCTTTTTTTTCTTCAAAGTAAAAGTGCAATAGCAATCGTAATACAATTTTAGAGCCAACTTACAACCACAATGACAACAATAAGTAGAGTTAAAAAATGTCCGGAACAAATAAATCATGTAGGCAGTTGTGAATTCAGAGGGTGGCTTGGGAGGGGGCATCTAGCCGGAGCACCAAAGTTTCCTCCAGAAAGTTTTTAGATTTTCAATTTATTAATTGTCAGAAAGTACAAATTCCCCCCTCACCAGATCTCCATAATTCCCCCCTGAAACGAAGAAATCATTTCCAGACAAAAACATCTGTATTCAACACTGGATGTAGTTTATCATTTACAACTAAATAATAATTTTATTTTATTGTCTTATATTTCAGCTGATGAAAAGAATAATCAAGTAATCCAATGGGATCAGAAAATGTCTTTCCTGGAGATTCTAATGCAGTACCGAGATTCATCGAACACAATTGGGACATCATAGCAGAACGTACAGAGGGAATGAAAACTTGACAACTAATAAAACTTGATTACTGAAAGACCATCAAAAAATCGATTTCCATCTGGATTTTTTTCCAGACGACAGAAACACGAAACAAATACTTTTTAGACTATTTCCTTCTTCTTTCTTATTAATCAGAATTTTGTCGAAGATACCGGATTCTAAAAAGTTGAACAGTTTTGAAAAACCTTATCATAAACATATTTTAATTGTGTTTCAACTTGTCTATTTTTTCTTCGAAGAACTAATAAAAAGTTTACAACTTCTAAGTTGTTATAAAATTATGATTTTTCGTAAGAATTGAAAAAAAGACCCCCATAAAAAAATAGTTCCTAATTAGTATAAACTTACCTTATTCGAACATTTTATGTTAACCGTTAAGTAATAAAAGTTAATTTTGTTACAAACCTTCTGCAAAGATAAAGGTATATACAAATATTATACAGACATACAAACAATAAGTAAAATGGAACAGATGTCATAAATTCCCGGGGCCACCATCTTGGAATTTTTCTTCTTTTTCGCCAAGTAGTAAAGGTCGCCAAGCACCGATTTATACGCATGTTAGTCTTAACAAAAATAAAATGTAAATAATAAACAAAACTTGTTAAAGCGGCAATCACTAAACGTCGTATGAAAGGTACGCGTTCATTAACCGAAAAAAAAATCACTGGATTTAGCAAACTCCTTCTGCAGCAATCACAAAAATACACAAAACACGTTAAAGCAGCAGTTAGTAAATGCACGTATGTTGCTGTTCCTCAATCTCAAAAATGAACGAAATGCAGCAGAAATATACAATAAACGACTAATAGAAAACATTACTATAGAACACAGCAACAAAATATACATAAAATTACCAACATACCTTAACAGACATCTGCTTTCTTGAAAGCTCAAGCACGAAATACCTCCTAGCATCACCTTCATTTTCCAAAATAGGCTTATGAATATGCACTGTTAACAAACCTCCTTTATTCTTCAAAATTTACTCATATTTCTTAATTACTTCAGCAAGAGAGTTTAAACGGACTACAGAATCCATATTCAATCAAATACATCCAATAAATTTAACATAAAAATACAAAGGCAGAAAGATACAAAACGATATCACAAGTTAAAACGGGCTTCTTGCGTACCCACAACACAATCTCGATGAAAAACGGGGTTGCCAGAACACGTCACGCCAGAACACACACGTCACACGGATTCCATATCGGTAGGTAAAGATCGGCAACATAAAATCGCCAAGAAATCTCTAAACATCCAAGATGGCGGCCAAGGTAATATACGGCATCTAAGCCAATAAAATAAACCCAACTGGAGTGAAAAATTAGCCAGAGCCATGAATCAAACCTGGGACCACAGCATACTAGGCTGTTGCTCTAACCATTGAGCCACTCCGGCCGATACCTGCGTCTGCAATTTTTTACTAATAAACCATGTTGGGAAAGTCATCAGCCATCTATCTGACAGCCTTGGATGACGGGACAAGGATGAATAGATTTTACTATTCCATCGATCTACAATAATATTTACCAACATGGTTTATTAGTGAAGAATTGCAGACCCAGTTATCGGCCGGAGTGGTTCAGTAGTTAGAGCAACAGCCTAGTACGCTGTGGTTCCAAGTTCGATTCCTGTCTCCGGCTAATTTTTCACCGCAGTTGGGTTTATTGTATTTATTGTTTGTATGCCTGCATAATATTTGTACATACCTTTAAAATTTGAATGCAGGCGTTATTTTTGTGTGTATGTGTGTTTTAACTTCTGCAAATATATTTATATTTTTCACACTAGAACAAATAGCATAAATTTTTGAAAATATTTTTATATTTTATGATTATGTACATGTTTGAGTCACCTTTTAAGTAGTTATAAGTATGTTTTAAAGTTTATTAATAACAAGGTGAAATTTCCTTCACGACACTAGTGTTTAATACAGTGTTTTGACTCTATTGTAGAAATCACAGTCATGACAATTTTAAATGCCATCCCAAAATGTTGCTAATATAAATCCGCGATGTTTAATCTGTTCATCACCACAGATCTATTTATGTATTTCCCTAGTTTTTTTGGACCTCTAGGATTTAAGGCTGAAATTACTAACATCGTTTAGAATAAAGAATACATAAACTAAAAGAGCTCATAAATTAATTATATAGTATTTTTGATAGTATTCTTGTTTTTTTCTTTTTTCGAATTTTAGATAATTGAAAAAATTACAATGAACGTGAAATCTTTATGGACCCTCCTGAAGATGTGCAGCAGACTTCTCGGAGTTTGCGTACCACTCGCTGAGACCCAAAATATATAAAAATAATAGAGCTTGTAAACTAATTATACTGTAGTTTTTGACAACATTCTTGGTTTTTACTTTCATATCACCAGCAAGATTTCTCTCGGATTTTTGATAAATAAAAGATTTTAGATTGAATGCAAATCTTTGCGGACTTCATGCACACGTATCGCAGACGTTCTGGAGTCCGTGTGACGAAAACTTATTTTTTAAAGCTTAGGGTGGAGTTCATTACATCAAATCACATGATCATTGCCGACCTAATTCGTTGATAAAGCCATTCTAGGGAGAAAAAAAGCAAACAAGTGTTTTATCAGGTTATTGTGTCTGCTGCAGATCACGCGATCAGACGTCATGATTTCCGTTAAAAGGCGGGAGAAATAAATAAGAGCTTTCTCGGCCGGTACTAAAATCGGCCGTGGTACCACCCACTGGGAGACAGGATATATAAACTAGTAGATATTATAAACCAATTACATTACACGTTTTTACAGCGTTCGTATTTTTTCCTTTCAAATTAAACATAAGATTTCTCTCGGATTTCAGATAAGTGAAAAATTTCATAGACCTTCGCAAACCAATAGAAATATTGACCACCGTTTAAGAACCACTTATATAAATAATCCTTTTATCTTTGTAACTTTGAACATATTTATCAAAGTTAACAAGTTTTTTGCCAACTAAATTTAGACACTTAACACAGTTTCAAAGCAAATTTACCACCAGAACGACAACAACAAGTACACTTTATAATAGTTCACATAAGTGTTTTAAGTCTATGAATTAATTTTATTGTCTTACATTTCAAATCACGGAAATAACAATGTAGCATTTCAATAAGATCAGATAATATTTTTTTTATGTGTATTGTAATGTAATACGGGGAATAACCAAAGAATCGGCACATGATAACAAAGCGTTTGAAGCGTGAACATATGGGCTAACAAAAATGAAAAACTGGAAAATTAATCAAATTTGAACAGCTATCATAAAACTAGTCGTTGGGGGCCACCGTAATATCATGAATATGCATAATATAAAATAGGAAAATAAAGCACGTGTAAACTATTTATAAAATGCATATCCAGTGTTAACTAAGATTACTGCAATTTAATAGGCTTTTTTGCACTATTACATTCTAAGTACATACCAAATTTCAAGCCTCTATCTCAATTTGTTCGGTAGATAGAGTGTTTGAAATCGTGGCTTGATGACGTTATAAACTTTAAACCGAGGCTAACGAGAAAGACAAGCTGCCGCGGTGGGTCCGATTCTTCTTTTTTTACAGACCGCTGGAGTCACGTGATGCTCGAATGCACCAATGAAGGTGTGCGAAAAGAGCATCACGTGACTCCAGCGGTCTGTAAAAAAAGAAGAATCAGACCCACCGCGGTAGCCTGTCTTTCTCGTTAGCCTCGCTTTAAACGCTGTATTACTGAATTACGTAAAAGAAACATCCTTAACTCGGAAAAAGATAATCATATTAACTAACAGTTTGCTGCTTCGTATTAAGCGTCTCATTTCCAATTAAAATGTGTCTTTGAATTCAAATTTGAATGAAATACAGGGTCATAAAAAATCGAAGAGTGTGGAAAATAGGATTACAAATGAGGAGCAAACATTCAAACCGTGTTTTCTCACAAAAAAAAATTAAAAATGAGTTATTGTTACTTTTATGAACTCTGTGTTAAATTGCACAGAAATAAACGGTATTTTTAACCATTTTTCTCCGATTATAAACCAATTTTAAAACTTGACATTTCAATCAAAGAGTGTTTCCTCTAAAGCCTGCATTCAGTCAAACAGTGATTTCTCCAGTCTGCCAATCATAGTTGTCGCTTAATGTTTACTTTCGAAACCTACCATACATATCACAATCGAAACGGATTGTTTTAGAGAAAAATAAGAGAACTGTTAAGGTTAAGGGCTTCCAGAATTATAGATTTCAAGATCTAAGTGAAGAATATAATGTAAATCTTCTTAAAAAGGGAGTTACTGTTGCGCGTGTTCAAAATGTTATTTTAGAATCTCTTCCTCTTAGCCACACCTTATCTGTTGAAAGGAAAAAAGATGTTAACAAACTTTTGAAGGTAATGTATGGTGAACAGTGGAAAAATCAACCTGATGATGCATTCAAATGATACAACCATATTATCCATGATTTACCAGCCTGCAATGAAGAAGAGGGGGAAGTCCGTGACTGTCTAGATGAAGGTATTGGTTTTAAAATTTGAAGTGGATTTTTGGCAAACGAGTATTTATTTAGTAAATATTTAATGAATGCTACTAGCTACCATAATCTGTCATTTTATTTTATAAATAAGCAACTGAAATTCAGTATTTGCTCAAGTAAAATAATGCTTTTGTATTATTTGTGAGTTAGAACTTATTTCATTCAAAAAGCGTTTTATCCACTTGTCAAACAATCAAAACATGGTTACGAATAATCGAGGTTATTGAAACTCAATAGGCTTCTTTTCATTCTTAAATACTAAGTACACACTAAATTTCAAGTCTCTTTCTCAATTTGTTCGGGAGATAGAGCGTTTATAGACACACATACAGACACACATATGGACAGACGGACGGCATTTTTTTTTTCTCTAAAAATATGTTTTTCGGAATATCCAGTGTGTGAAACGTATAAATCCTTCAACTTTTTTTCTGTTTTTAAAACGATTACAAGATTTACCGTAGAGATTTACCGAGATTACAAGATTTACGTATTATGGGTTAAGTAAAACTTTAATTTTTCATTCTTTCCTAGATTGAAATTCCAGAATATAGAGACCAACTTTTAGTTAATTTCTTGTACTTTTCTATTTTATTTTTTTATAAGATTTCTGAAAGCTCAAAAATGTTTAGAAATCCTTCATCCCTTTTCACCTTGTTTATTTTTAGTCAGGAGCACTAAAAAGTCTCCAACTTCAAACTAAAAACTTACTGTAAAGTTATAATTTTTAAAAATAAGAATTGAAAGATAGAATCAAATAAACATAATAAAGTGATTTTTTTTTATAGGCTTGAATCTAAATTTAGAGTATTTACCTGAGTATGCAATGCACGTAACTCGCTGAATTATAAACTTTTTTTTCTTTTTTTTTTTGCCACAAACTTTTGTGAAAAATATCTGTATTTTTAGTATAAGAAAAAAAAATCAGTAGCAAACAGTTTCGTAAATATATTTAGACAGAAAATTCTTGAATTCATCTCTATGACACACTAAAACATCGTTAAGAGATTTTTAAAATATAAATATTAAATTTTTATTTCAATCAATTTTAATATATTTATCAACTTGACCAATTTTTGCTAAAGTAAAATTACAATCCCAACGCATTCTCAATTTTACAGCCACCATTACAGGATAAGCAGATTTTTAAAAACGCGTGAAATAAATAATTCATGTACACGTTATTTACAGCTAAGAAATTACTTAATTTTCCCTCCATGTTTCAGCTCGTGGAAAGAATAATCAAGTAATGCAATCAGATCAATAAAAGCTTTTGGACATTAAAATATAATTGTGAGATTGGTCAAAGAATTTAGGTATTATAGAAGAACGTCCGATACGGAAGACTGATCTTTAAACGGAAATGAAAAACGGGACAAACTTGATTAAAGAAAGACTATCAAAAATTCGATTTTCTTTTGTCTTCCCAAGTTCTTGGAAATCAAATTTTAAAAAAAGTTCACTGTACTACTTACATTAAAACGAAAATAAGTTTTTATTTTATGAATATGGTTTAGAAAAAAAATGCGAAATACAGTTATACAAAAAAAAAAAGTACTTTTATCTGATTGCTCAAAATTATTTGATGTCTTAAGATTAAGTACGAAAAAAAAAGAAAAAAACCATTAAATAAATATAGGGTGGGCGAAAAGGGTCCTTATGCCTTGCCTTGAGACATAAATTTTGGACGTTTTGTGAGCTCGATAAAAAAATACCATTCATTTTTTAGAACATATTTATTAATATTTTAAAAATGTACAAAAAAAAAAATAAATGTTATAAATTGATAAAGTTGGCGGTGAAAAAAAAAAAAAAAAAAAAAAAAAAAAGAGGTGTGCTAATTGACACGATTAACCCTTCTGGTCATCTGAAACAAAATAATAAAAAAGATTCTTTATTAATAAGGAAGTCGTTATAGCCCTTACCTAAAAGAAAACGAATTTTTCTCTTTTTTTTTGCAAAACGGCAGCTATCTGAAAAAAAAGCATTTTTCGACTCTTTTTTTTCATAAATTTTATTTTTTTTAAATAGTAAAAAAAAATAATTTTAATAAAAAATGGTAGGGGCGATAGAAAGTTATTTATTCTTGGTTGGTACAAAATTTGAAGTAAATCGGCTAAATAGAACTTGAGATATTATGTGAACCACGTTGAAAAAAATAGTTTAGAGAAAACGTTGTAATGTAGTGTTGTGAGAAAAATAAATATTTGATGTGCCGATGACAAGCACAGTGCTGATTTAAAATGATTTACACATGGTTTCATTCGTGACAAGTCGTTAAACACAAAAAACGGTCAGATAGTCGGGCATTGTCCACCGTCTATTGTTCTATGTATTACAGCGGCTCCGTCCAGTGGCGTACCCAGGATTTTATTTCGGGGGGGGGGGGGGGGCTGACTTAAATTTTCATAATGTTCTAAATCTTACGAAACACGTTGCATTGTGTTATAAACAGAAATCATTTTTGTCAATAAGGCCGTAGCCAGAGGGGGGGGGGTTTCAAGGGTGACTTTGTTCCGAATTTTCCGAAAATTTGAAAAATTCGGTCATCAGTCCGAAAATTTGGACTTAAAAAATTATCGCGATTTTTGACAAATGGTCGCCGAAAAAAATCAATTTCGTCAATCGTTCGCAAAAAAAAAAAAAAAAAAAAACATTTATTTCGTCAATCGTTCGCAAAAAAAATCTCCAATTTCTTTAAAGGATCAAGGAAAAAACCGGAATTATGTCATACGGCCGCAGATAAAATGCGAAGTTTGCCAAAGGATCGCGAAAAAAAAGTCAAATTTCGTCAAATGATAGCGGAGAAAACGTGAATTTCGTCAAATTATTCTAGAGGAAACGCTAATTTTGTCAAAATGAGCACAGAAAAAACCCGAATTTCGTCAGAAGGCCGCAGAAAAAACGCGAATTTCATCAAAAGGTCGCGGAAAAAACGCGAATTTCGAAAAAAAGATCGCTAAAAACACGCATTCCGTCAAAGGGCTGCGAAAAAGAAGCTAATTTCGTAAAGGATCGCAAAAAACGCGAATTTCGTCAAAGGGACACGGGAAAACGTGAATTTCGTCAAAAGGCCACAGAAAAACGCAAATTTCATCAAAAAGACGAGAAAAAGCGCAAATTTCGAGGAAGGATTACGCAAAAACGCGAATTTTGTCAAATGACCACAGAAAAAACGCGAATTTCGTCAAAGGACCACAGAAAACTGCAAATTTCGACAAAGCATCGCTAAAAAAACACGCATTCCGTCAAAGGGAAGCTGAAAAAACACGAATTTCGTCAAAGGGACACAGAAAAACGTGAATTTCGTCGAAAGGCCGCAGAAAAACGCAAATTTCATCAAAAAGACGGGAAAAAAACGCAAATTTCGTCAGAGAGCCGCGGAAAAAACGCAAATTTCGACGAAGTATTGCATTAAAAAACACGAATTTCGGCAAATGACCACAGAAAAAAACGCGAATTTCGACTAAGGATTGCGTAAAAAAACGTGAATTTCGGCAAATGACCTCAGAAAAAACGTAAATTTCCTCAAAGGGCCGCAGAAAAAACGCAAATTTCCTCAAAGGGCTGCAGAAAAAACGCAAATTTTGGCAAAGAATTGCTAAAAAAAGTATGCATTCCGTCAAAGGGAAGCGGAAAAAACGCGAATTTCGTTAAAGGATCGCAAAAAAAAAGCATGGTCACAAAGAAGGGCCACAGAGAAACGTGACTTTCGGCAAAAGACTGCGGAAAGAAGCGAATTTCGTCAAACAGCAGCGAAAAAACAAAAAAAAACGACCATTTCCATAAAAAAACGCGAATTTCGTCAATGAGCCGCGAAATTTAACAAAAAGACGAGAAAAAAGCGAATTTCGTCAAAAAAGCCGCGAAAAAAACGCAAATTTCGACGAAGGGTTTCGTAAAAAACGCGAATTTCGGCAAAAGTTCACGAAAAAAACTCGAATTTCATCAAAAACTCGCGGAAAAAACGCAAATTTTGACAAAGGATCACGAAAAAAAAATGCGAATTTCGTCAAAGGGTCGCGGAAAAAAGCTAATTTTTCAAAAGTTCGGGGAAAATGCAAATTTCGTCAAAGCGTCGTGATAAAAACCTGTATTTCATCAAAGGATCGCGTTAAAAACGCATACAAATATCTGTGTTTATTATTGTATGTATAGTTTTTAAACTGAAATAATATGCTGAACTTTTTAGAAATCTGGTTAACACGAACCCACTCAGCCTGAAATTGACCTGAATATAAACAGAGTTAACCCAAACTACAACAAAAATAATTAGCAGCAGGAAGGGATTACCTCTCCTTTCCCCCTCTGCTGTAACCTTTCAGAAAATTTGCTGAGAATTTCAGATTTTTTTTTTTTTAACTCTGACTCAAATCTGGGGGGAAGGGGGGAGGGCACGGGTCCGATCCTGAGACCGTCCCACGTCGAAATCTGTTGAAAAGTGTTACTGTTTTTTTTTTTTTAATATACTTTCATTTAAAAGAAAGTCATTATAACATAAAATCTATAAAATTGTTCTTCCAATCCCCGAAACTAAATTCTGGCTACGGTTCTTGTTTAACAATAAATTAATATTGTAACAAACACAAAATATTTTTTGTATACACAAAATATTTTCATACACATATATAAAATAAAGACTTTGTTTATTATTTGTGCATTGCACAAGTAATAAGAAGGACTTTAAACCGTTCCAGATGAAAAATACTGGCTGCAAAGTTAAGAATAGGAAGATAAGTGGGGGGAGGGGACATTACCGAACTCCAAAGATGTCTTTGCAGTCAAACAAGAAGTCACTGTGTATCTTACAGATACGAGGAAGTAATCGAGTGTTAAAAACAAAAGTTAATGAATATCATTCACAGTCAGCTCTTCCGCACATATATAGTGTGCCTGACTTCCGACTTACCAAAATTCTGAAGGGATTAGCTAAGGTGTCATTATGCACTAATATGGGACTAACAAGAAAGACAAGTGCGATGCATGACAAATATATATATAATTGAATTGATCTAAAAAGTAAGAAGTAAACTTTTTTTACCATTTAATCTGACCGTTTTAGCAGGTAAAAGAGGTTTAGTCCCTTCAACCCTCCGCACCCCTATATTTCGGTGTGGCATGGAGATGCGACTGAAAAATGAAAGTTAATAAGCTACTTTTACAGTCAACTCTTCCGCACCGGATTTCAGATTTTGACGAAATCGACTTGAGATTAGCTGTGGTGTTACTGTGCATTAACATACCCCCGCATTGACAATCTTGGCGCCCGCCGACTATGGGAAAAATAAAAAAAATCCTTAAATTAAACTACTTTTAGATTTGTCGAATTTATTTGTAGGTCTCTTGAACTCAGTATATATGTTTTCATTTATCGAGTAAAACAGTGATTCCAGTCATTTGAAAATGGATTTTGTGGTCTCAAGTAAATTTGGTCGCAGGACTGAGGAGGATATTGGATTAACAGGAAAAACAAATTCGTGGCATGCCAGAAAATAAAACAAATTTATCTGAAAAAGAAGGAATATCAGCCCTTTTTTCATTTCACTGCGATCTCTTCAGAGGTGGAATGGAGCTGTAACGTCATAACCCCCGTCCCCATCGAATCCTTTGGTGTATGCTGGGGCATCACTGTGCACTAATATATGGGACTAACCAGAATAGCTGCGTCGCAGAAAAAAATTAAAAATTAATCTCAAAAGAAAGAAAAAAAACTGGAATTTTTTTTTCATTTCATATTTGATTATTTCGGAAGAGTAAGTAACCCCATCAGCCCCTTCCCCTCATTGGGTATACTGTGGTGTAACTGTGCGTTGATATGAGACTAGCCAGAACGTGTAGTTCGTTGTATTGCAGAAAACAAGTGCATTACAAATTCATCTCGAACAAAAAGAAAAATATCAGCCTTTTTTCATTTCATTTTCGACTATTTTGGGAAGGGGCTGTAACCCATCACCCCCTTTCTACTTCTTTCGGTATAATGTGGTGTCACTGTGCACTAATATGGAACTAAAGAGAAGAGAGTGTCTAGTCTGTTGAATAATAGGAGAAAAAAAAATACAAATTTATCTCAAACAGAAAGAAAAAAAAAGCAATAATTTTTTATTTCATTTCCGACTATTTCGGGAGGAGGGGGCTGTAATTCCATCAGCCCCCTCCCCATCTTTGGGTATGCTGTGATGTCAATGTGGACTAATATGGTGTTAACGAGAATGGCTATTTCGCTGTATGGCAGAAGAAAAATTACAAATTTATCTCAAACAAGAAGAAAAAAAACAGCCTTTTTTTTCATTTCATTTTCAACTATTTAGGAAAGGGACACCCCATTAACCGCTTTTACCTCTTTGGGTCTAATGTGGTATCACTGTGCACTAGTATGGACCTAAAGAGAAGAGAGCAGCTAGTCTGTTGAATGATAGAGGAAAAATACAAATTTATCTCAAACAAAAAGGAAAATATCAGAACTCTTTCATTTCATGTTCGAATTTTTGGGAGAGGGCTGTAACTCCATTAACCCCCTTCTATCTTTTCGGGTATAATGTGATGTCACTGTACACTAATATGGAACTACAGCGAAGGGAGCGGCTAGTCTGTTAAATGATAGGGGAGAAAATGCAAATTTATCTCAAATAGACAGAAAAAAATCAGCTCTACTTTTTCATTTCATTTTCGACTATTTCCAGAGGAGGAAGTTGTAATTCCATCAGCCCCCTCCCCATCTTAGGGTATGCTGTGATGTCAATGTGGACTAATATGGTGTTAACGAGAATGGCTATTTTACTGTATGACAGAAGAAGAAATACAGATTTATCTTTAAAAAGTAAAGAAAAAACACTTTTTTATTTAATTTTTCGCGATTTCTGGTTGGGAGGGGGGGGGGGTGCTGTAACCCCATCAACCCCCTTTCTCTTCTTTGGTGTCAATATGGACTAATATGGAACTAAAGCGAAGGAAGTGCATAGTGTGTTGAACGATAGGGGAAAAATGCAAATTTATCTTGAACAGACAGAAAAAATTCAGCACTATTTTTTCATTTCATTTTCGACCATTTCGAGAGGAGGGGGCTAAAATTCCATCAGCCCCCTAACTAATATAACCTGGGCTAATATGGTGTTAACGAGAATGGCTATTTTGCTGTATGGCAGAAGAAAAAATTACAGATTTATCTTTAAAAAGTAAGAAAAAAACACTTTTTCATTTAATTTTTTGACTATTTCGGGAGGAGTAGAGGGGGGGGGGGGGGGCTATAACCCCGTCAGCCCCCCTTTCTCTTCTTTGTTGTCAATGTGGACTAATATGGGACTAATGAGAATGGTTTGTCCGCTGTATAATGGAAAAAAATTAAAAAAATTTCCATAAAAGAAAGACGAAAAATCAGCACCTTTCTATATCACTTTCGAAAATTTCGGGGGGGGGGGGGCTGTAGCCCCATCAGCCCCCCCCCCCCTTGGGTACGCCACTGGCTCCGTCACGCCGCGGCGTGATGGGCTTATCTGCTGCGTCACAAAAATAGCTATAATTCCGTATATTATTGGAATTTTAAAATTTTATTTGCTCTTATGGATATATTCTTAAAGGTCTAAACTTTAAGAATATGAAAAAAAAAAAAATCAATTATTTCAAAATAATTCTAGACTAGAATACCCCCTTAAAGTTTTATAAAAAGGATATTGTCGTATTGGAGTGCTGTTTGGACAAAAGAGATAAAATAGTTCCAATTTTCTCCAATAGGCGAATAACTGTATATTCAATATTTTCACATATATGGGAAATGTTAATGTATTACAGTAATTTTTGCTCAAATTATAGCAAAATAAATCAAATGACATAATTTTCAAGATAAATATAATAAACTAATACAACAATATTATTATTTATATCAACTGTCATGAATTCCATGTCCCTCAAATTCCTCTGAATTTCAGAAATCCTTTACAGTATGGTTTGAATGAAATTTTGGAAGAACTGCAAAATTACAAAAATCCGACAAATGGCGCGAAACTTCCGAACTTTTTGCGGGAAAGTATCGCCAGCTATTGGTAAATTGGTAAATTACATATTATGCAGTGGACGAACTGAGTCCGAGCTTCACGGAATTGAAACACTGATTTTTCTCTTGCCCGAACTCAGGTCGGACATTCCAAAATTGGTCCGAATTGAGTTCGGGCGTCACGAGCAAGGGGTTAATTAGTCATTAATGTGTATAAAATAAAATTTTATTTCATTTGTGTCAAGTGCGGTCCTTAATGACTTATTTTACCTTTAGTGACATATTAGAATGTAGTTGGGAGGATTATTTTATTACAAATCCTAATTTTACTTTTATCAATTCTAATACAATTATCAACTGTGACCACTTTTTTCCAAAGTGATATTACGTTCACAACATACTTTTAAGGCTTTACAACCCCAATGCCAGGAGAAGAAAAGTTATGAAAATGTTTGAAAAAAGTAAACCAGGCTATTCACAGCTGAGAAATTACTAGACTTTATTGTCTCAGATTTCAGCTCGTGAAAAGAATAATCAAGAAATACAGTAAGATGAATAAATGGTTTTTGTGGACATTCTAATGCAATCGTGAGATTCGTCAAAGAATTGGGTTATTATGCCAGAACGTTCGATGTGGGAGTTTGATAGGCAACGGAAATGAAAAATTAATAAAACTTGATTAAAGAAATACTATCAAAAATCAAATCATTTCTTTTCTAAGAAATTAGATCTGAGAATTTCTTTTGAATTAAAGAATGTTTAATAATATTTTATATTTTCTTAGAATTATTCTTTGCAGTCAATTACTGTCAATGAATTGAAAATTAACTTTGTCATCTGAAAAGGTGACAAAATTTCTTTTAAAAACCTTCTCATAATCAATCTTCAAATCTTCTCAAACGTATTTTAACAAAGTTTATCCTTTCTTTGAAATGTTAAAAAAATGTTAAACTCAAAGGTCCTGTGCCCCCACGTTTGGAACAAATAAACCACGTAGGGTATCTACAGTGAAGACATTACTTAGTTTTATTCTCTTAGATTTCAGTTCGTGAAAAGAATGATCAAGTAATGCAACAAAATCAGAAAAATAGCTTTCGTGGACATTCTAATGCAATTGTGAGATTCATCGACGAATTGGGACATCATAGCAGGAGGTTCAGCGCTAGAATCTGTTCGCCAACGGAAATGAAAACTGGACAAGTAATGAAGCTTGATTAAAAATATTTCTTTTCTTTTCTTTTCTTCTTTTCTATTGTGGTAAAAGAACAAAAAGTAAAAACTTTTTAGAATATACTTGCTTTTACTTTCCGTTTTCTTAGCATATTTTTCAAAAAGAAGAGATTCTAAACTTCTTTCTGATAAAATTTTAACAGTATTTATATTTTCTTTGAAATGCTAAGCAATTTCTTGAACTCACAAAAAGTTTATTCTACAAATAAAAAATAATAATAGCAATATATATATATATATATATTTATATATATATATATACATATATATATATTTTAATTGCTCAACTAATTTTATTTCGAACATTTCACATCAAGTTACTGGCGGAATACAGATATTTATTAAAACGCTTTTAGAGAAAATATCTGTATTTTTAGTATGCGAAGTAAAATCATTATAAAATAACATTTTTACATATTAGACACATATAAGATATGCAATAAGATTAATAAATGCTTTCTATGGACATTCTAAAGTAATCGTGAGATTCGTCGAAGAATTGGGATGTTATACTAGAACGTTCTATGTGGGAGTTTAATCGCCAACGGAAATGAGAAACTAATAAAACTTGATTAAAGAAAGACTATCAAGCATCGAATTATTTCTTTTCTAAGAATTTAGATCTTAGAATTTCCATTGAAGTAAAGAAAGTTTGATACTATTTTATATTTTCTTAGAATTCATTGCTAAAGTCAATAAATTGAAAGCCAACTTTTTCAACTGAAAATGTGACAAAATTTCTTTTAAAAACCTTCACATAATCAATCTTCAAATCTTCTCAAACTTATTTTAACAAAGTTTATTCTTTCTCTGAAGTGTTAAAGAATGTCTTCAATTTTAACTAAATGCTTACTGTCCTCCCCCCCCCCCCAAAAAAAAGAAAATGATAAGCATTTAAAAATATAATTGAAAATAAAATAACATTTAATAGTTATTCTGAAATTATTTTATTTCTAACATCTAACGTTATTTGAAAATTATAAAACTAATTTTTGTCACAAATTTTTGAAAAAAAAAAAAACTCCGTATTTTTAGTATTAGAAAAAATCAATAGTAAATAACTTTTCTGATAAGTATTTAAAAATAGAAGTGAAAATAAAAGAACTTTTTTGTTACTTTAAAATTATCTTACTTCCTACATTTAACTTTATTTGTTAAATTATAAAAATAATTATCGTTAGAAACTTTTGAAAAAAAAAAAACTGTAGTTTAAGTATCAGAGCAAAAATCAATAACAAATAACTTTTGTAAGTAGATTTACTTAGGATATTTTTGAATTCGCTTTTACAGAATTTTTAAAATATTTCTGAAAGAGAGTTTCATAATATTAATATTCACTTTACTCTTGCAAAATCTAATATATTTAACAATTGTAGCAAAATTTTTGCCAAAGTAAAATTAAAAACGCCACACAGTTTGAAAGCAAACTTACAATTAGAATTCGAAAAGAAGAAGAGTTTTGAAAATGTTTGGAATAAATAAATCACGCAGGATATTTACAACTAAGAAATTATTTATATCTATTGTGTTAGATTTCAGCTGGTGAAAAGAATAATAAAGTAATGGAGTAATATCAGCAAATAGCTTTCGTGGAGATTCTAAAGTAATTCTGAAATAGATAAAAGAATCGGGATATTACAGAAGAACGTGCGATGCGGGAATCCGATTGCCAACGGAAAGATAACGGAAAAAACGGGAAAAAATAACTTTTAATAGTTATTTTTTAAATTATCTTATTTCTAACATCTAACGTTTTTTGAAAACTATAAAACTATTTTTCGTCACAAGTTTTTGAAAAAAAAAAACAAAAAAAAACAAAAAAAACAAAAAAAAAACAAAAAAAACCCCCCTCAGTATTTTTAGTATTAGAAAAAATCAATAGTAAATAATTTTTGCAAATAGTTTTAAAGTTTGCAAATCCTTTTTGAAATCGCTTAAAGCAAACTTACAATCAGAATTCCAAAACAAGAAGAGTTTAAAAATGTTTGGAATAAATCACACAGGATATTTACAATTAAGAAATTATTTATATCTATTGTGTTAGATTTCAGCTCGTGAAAAGAATAATCAAGTAATGGAGTAATATCAGCAAATAGCTTTCGTGGAGATTCTAAAGTAGTTCTGAAATCGATATAAAAAAGAATCAGAATATTACAGAAGAACGTGCGATGCGGGAATCCGATTGTCAACGGAAACGAAAAACCGAACAACTGAGGAAACTTGGTTAAGAGAGCGACAACAGCACAGCTGTCAACTTCTACCATGTTTTAAAAATCAGAGAACAAGTAATTTTACTTAATGAATAACATCAAAACTGTACTGCATTTTATTAAATAGATTCCTCACACATTTTATTAAATAGATTTTCTGATTCAAAGCCTGTTTATTTGATTAAAAAAAAAGACGTAGAAGTTGACAACTATATAATATTTGCAAAATCTTATGGAAAAAAGCTGATATTTAAGTACCATTTTTTTTCGGGAACTATACGTCATTTCAATAATCTATATATTTAAAACATAAAACAAAATTCGTAAAACCGATTTCAGCAAATTTGAGCAGGCGCAATGAGCATTTTAGAGTGCTTTCTGCCGGTAAGGTGAAAACGGTAACGCGTTATCGGTAAGTGGAACTGGACGGAAACCAGTTTTGAATAGACCTTATACGAGGCTGACGAAAAAGACAGGTTACAGAGATGGCTTCCACATATTTTTTTTACTGACCGCTGGAGTCACGTGATGCTCGAATGCACCAATAAAAGTGTGCGTATCGCGCCACTCTAGCGGTCTGTAAAAAAAAGACACGTGGGATGCACCACGGTAGCCTGTCTTTTTCGTTAGCCTCGATCTTATATATGTGTCGTCACATCCAAGAGCTGGCGATATTTTGATCCGTTAAACTCCAGATAGACGTATTATTCTACTCGCAGTCTTTTTGTTCTGGTTAGGTGGCGCTTTCTTGTAGTTACGCGGCGTTTTTCATCTTTTATGGCTTTACAGAGAAGGTGCTAGACATCCTGCAAAAGGGGAAAGCTTACTTCAAGTTCGATGTAATCTCCTTATCTTCTTTTCATTGTTGAACCCATCAATGTCATCATCATTGTAGAATTCCCCCTCCTTTTATTCAAAACCACATTTTATTACTTTGCCATGAGAGGGAGCACTTTTCTTTTGTAGTAAAAAATATTTAAAAACTTTATGAATAAGTGGCGTATTAACCCTTTGTTGCATACCATCCACTACAGTGGACAAATATGCTATTTTTTCTCCTATCTAAGCTATTTCATTTACTGTTCCTATTCAAAGCTTATGTTACTCTGTGACATCTATGCTTTCAGTAGAAAAATTGAGATAGCAATACAAGCCGGCGGATAACTTAGCACATAGGAAATAACAAGTTTAAAGTTGGGTATTTGCTAGTTTTGACGTTTGCAACAAAGGGTTAAGGTCTAGGTGAGGCACAAAAAATATTGAGATTATACAACAGGAGTTTATTTTCACTTGACACTGTTTTATTCTGTACTATATTCTTAAGTCCAAATAGTAATCACCTGTTGTATAATCTCATTTTTTTTTATGTCTTTTAATAGACTTTTTACAGCGTCACCTATTGCTGCAAATATGAATTATTTTTTCATTTGCTTAAAAAAAATGATAACTTATGGTGCAAACTGCATTTTCTTATCCTTATTTGTTCTTTTTTTTTTAAAGCTAATAATAAAAAAAAATACGGACTTTTTACCCACGCTGCGAAAAAGAAATGGCGCCTATCGACTCTCCACAGTTTTGGAGGATAGTTGAATGAAATAATTTAAGCTTCTTAGACAATTTTAATTTTCCCCGCCTTCGTTTTTCAAAAAAGTTTCTATTTTCAGATAAATCTCCTAAGCAACCCCCTCCAACGAAAAGAAGAGAATTAATCTACTTTAAAATCCCCGAATTTAATTTTGACGTTTTCAAACAGCTTTTGATGTCCTACGTCAGTTCAGGGCGACAGCCTGCCCACAGCATATCTGGCTCCATTTTTTTCACATTAAAATCACTTATTGGCATAAAAAATACCACATAAGTGCAAATAAATACCTGTTGTATAATTTTATATTTTTTATGTATTTTTATCATATGGATTTTTATAGCGTCAGCAATCGCTGAAAATTTTAACTAAGTTTCCTGTACCAAATTGATGTTCAAAAGCCTAAAGCCTACGTTATATAAAAATAGAGTACCTGTACCAAATAAGGCCACGTTAATGTTTCAGGTCCTAATAGACTGTGTTACATCGTAATTTGCATTTTAAATGTTGTTGGACAGAATATTAATACAATTTTTTACAATATTAAATCACACCTACATTTGTTGTTTTTTAATTGTGACCAGTACAGCGCGTGTAAAAACTATAAGGACAGCAAAAAATTGTAAAAATTTTGATAAATTGAAAATGCGACAAGTGAAATTGTAATTTAATGTTGATCATAAAGTAGAAATACTAATATAAAAATCAACAGAATGTATCTGTATTCTTTTTATTGCGAAAAAATCATAATTACGCAAAACGCTATTTTTGACTGTGTAAAAACTTTAAGGACACCTGTATTTTTTTTTATACAAATGGTATATATAATTATTATTAAGGATCGACCGAAATAGGTTTTTAATGCCGAAACCGAATTTTGGAGATTTTCGATTCTATTTTCGGCCGAAAACGAAAACGAGTATGTCCAAAAACTTTTTTAAAGTAATTAAATTGTATGTATTATAGTAATTAATAAATACATAAATATATTATTAATTAATTATACGTATTTATTAAATATGCATAATAATTAATGAATTATGCGTATTTATGAAATATACATAATTATTAATTAATTATACCTGTGGCCCAAATTGTCTCTCTGTGCCTTAGATCCAAAATCTGAGTTTCGCCGAAAACGAAACTCAGATTTTGGACCGAAACTCAACCGAAAATATCAGTATTCCGGAAATCTCGTTTCTTCCGTCGGAAATTTTTAAATTTTCTCATCGATTTGAGCTTTGTCGGTCCGGCTCAAATGAGACTATTTATTGCTACGAACTTCGTTGTTTGTAATTATCAGTCATGACTGACTCAATACTTGAATGCAAATTATAAAGCAAGCAATGTATATATAACTAAACTTTTTCACGTGCTCATTAGAAGCTACAGACATAACAGTAATAGAAAATTTTCAGTTTGAAACCGCAGAAGAGTTTCGAATACTCTTTGAGAAAGTTCAAGTTTAATAGATGATCATTTACAGAAATCATTATAAAATATAAATCGAGGTGTGTATACATAAAACTAAACTATTTGTTTTATTAAATGAAATTCGTATAATTAGAAAATCTTTCTGTGTAGTTGATGAATTAATTACGTTTTATTTTATATGAAAAAAAAAAAGTTTTGAATCTAAGGCACTGAGACTTGGGTCACACGTATAATTAATTAATAATTATGTATATTTCGTAAATACGCATAATTAATTAATTATTATGATATTTAATAAATACGTGTAATTAATTAATAATATGTATGAATTAATTACTTTAATACATACAATTTAAGTACTTTAAAATGTTTTTGGACATTTTCGTTTTCGTTTTCGGCCGAAAATAGGAAGATCGCCAAAATTCGGTTTCGGTTTCGGTTTCGGCTTTGAAAACCAGTTTCGGTCGATCCTTAATAATAATTTTATATAACATTTCTATAAAAATATACTGGTGTCCTTAAAGTTTTTACACAGTCAAAGATAGAGTTTTTTGTATGATTATGATTTTTTCGCAATAAAAAGGACACAGATACATGCTGTTGACTTTTATATTAGTATTTCCACTTTATGATCAACATTAAATTACCATTTCACTTGTCGCATTTTCAATTTATCGAATTTTTTGCTGTCCTTATAGTTTTTACACGCACTGTACAGTTTAAAACAGAAGGCACTTTATGACTTTATGACCCAAATTATGAATTCATGAAAATTTCATCTTCTAAAGCATTTTTCGTGAATTTTTAAAACTACATTAGAAGATTTATACAATCATTTAATAAATTTTAGAAGGATAGCCTTGAGGCCTTATTTGGTAGAAGTACCTTATGCTTGTTTATAACTGCCCTTTGTTAAAAAAAAAAAAAAAAAAAAAAAAAAAAAAAAAATCGAATTTTTGACAAGTTATGATGTAAACCGCATTTCCTTACCCTTACTTGTTCTTTTTTTATGAATAAAAAAATATTATGGACTTTTTGTAATGTCTGCATAATAGAAAATGTTGGATTTCCAAAATTTTTGGGAATAGTTGAATAAAATAAGTTAATTTCCAAATGAGCGAAATAATTCTCAAGCCGGGAGTCGAATCCAGATCATTGGCTTGCAATAATTTGGCAAAAATAATAGATATCCACGTATCCATCCTTTATATGGAGTTCCCGTACCTGCAGTTTACTTTGTTGAACTGTCTACATGACAGACCAGATGTGATTATCAATAAGGTTATCTGAGCGAAATATGCTCGCCGGTTGTCAGCCTAAGTAGCTTAAATGGTAGAGCATTGGCAACGTAAGCCAAGGATCTGGGTTCGATTCTCGGCTTGGTGCATTTTTTCGCTCAGTTGAAAATATTCAATTCGTATGAAATAAGTTAAGCTTCTTAAAGAATTTTAACTTTCTCGCTCTCATTTTTTCAAAAGTTTCTATTTTGAGATAAATCTCAAAAGCCCAACGTAAAGAGCAGAAAAAAATTAATCTACTTTTAAGTCCCAGAATTTAATTTTGATGTTTGTAAGCAGCTTTATACGTCCTACGTCAGTTCAAGGCGACTGCCCTGTTATGCGATATCTATTTCCATTCTTTTTATATTATAATTTATATTTTTATTGGAAACAAAATTGGCACTTACGTACAAACAAATATCTGTTGTATAATTTCAATATTTTTCTTATGTTCTTTAATTGTATGGATGTTTATAGAGTCACATATAGCTGAAAAATTGAAATATGGTTCCTTTTCCAAATTTTGGCCAAGTTAAGGCTTTAGCTTTCAATAGATTATGTTACTTTATTTTAACATTTTAAATGTTGTTAGATATAATATTTATACATATTTTTACAATATTAATTCAACTCTTGAAGCTTTTTAATTACGACCAGGAGAGCTCAAAACAAAAGAAATTTTAAAGTGGCTTTATTAGGAAGATCGGTTTTAAATAATGCCATAATTTTCTAAATACAAGATTTAACATTTATTAACCGATATGTTGCAGGTATTAGACCAAAATAAAGAGTTTTACATCAGCAAATAAATAAATAGAATGCTAAATTCACCTTTAAAAAGTTAAACTTAAAATTGCACTTTGTGCAAAATACTTAAAAGATGACAAAAAATATTTAAAAAGATGCTAAATCACTTTAATACTTCTTATACTTCTTAGTACTTTCAGTTATCAACACAGCTTTCGCCAGATAATACAAAAATACTGTTATTAACGTCTTATTTTTCAAATTCGACGTATTTGGTGTCGAAAGGAATGAAAGTGAAAGTGAATTTTTAGATCCGGAAAAAATTGGGAAAATAAAATATGGATGTAGCGGGAAGTGGATTATTACTTGTTTTATGATTCTTTAAGCAAACTGAGCCAAATTTTGTGTATGTTGTAGGATAGAACGTCATTACAAACAGTATTTTCTTTAGTAATAATTAAATAACTATCACGATTTAATTATCCGTGAATTAATAGAAATTATTACTAAAGAATATACTGTTTTAATGATGTGAAAAACGGCAAAACCTTAGTAGCGATGTGTTGATCCCCAAAGGTCATATTTCGAAGAATTTCAGTTCGCTGTGCAAATATGTTTAATAAAATTTGTATTTTCAGACTAGTCTTGAAACTTTGTGAATACACCCTGTATATGCTTTGTCGGCCCAAGACCGTTCCCTACAAGATATAGGCTGATGCCCTTATTAGGAACACGACCTTATTTGTCAGTTATGTTTAGCCCGACCTTATGTTTAGCTTTGTATTAAAAGAAAAAAAAATCGACTCTTTGGCAAGTCATGGTAAAAACCGCATTTCCTTATCTCTACGAGCTCATTTTTTATGAATTTAAAAATTTTCTATGGATTTTTTGTAAAGTCCGCATAAAAAAAAGTTTCCGTGCTGGTGCTCGCCACAATTTTTGGGATAGTTGATTGAAATAAGTTAAGCTTCTTAAAGAATTTAAATTTTGTCCGCCTTCGTTTTTTAAAAAGGTTTCTATTTTGAGATAAATTTTCCAAGAACTCCTTCCAACTTAAAGAGAAGAAAAAATTAATCTACTTTAAAGCCCCCGAATTTAATTTTGATGTTTCTAAGCAGCTTTAGACGTCCTACGCCTGTTCATGGCGACCGCCTAGCTGAGGATATCTGGCTCCATTCTTTTTACATTAAAATCACTTATTGACCTTTTAAAAGACTTTTTTTAATTAAAATTCATATAAAAAGCACAAATGAATGTACAGTCGTGGAAAAAAAAGTAAACACCCCCTACTAACTCCTCAACAAATCATCGTAGAAGAAAGTTACTGGTACTGAATGATTGGAAATAAAGTCTACGTTAAATGATGTATATAAAATTTTCTTAGGAGTCATCTACATATTAAAACGAATCCAAACTTCATTTTTTTCAATGACAATACCCAATTTTAACGAGATGTTTCAAATCTTCGGTTCAAACTATGCCTAGACACCAAATTTCAAGTCATTTGAATGATAAGTTTTTGAATTATAAACATTAAAAATTTAGTGCTTCTAATGTTAAATTTCATTTTCATATTTTTATTTATATCTCCCGAAATAATGCTCCTAATGTGCTAATTTTTTTGTAGTAATAATACTAATATACTCAAACATAAATACGCTGAATTTTCAATTTTTATAATTTTATGATATGAATTATGAATTATGAAATTAATATTCGAAAAAATTATGAATTGTAACCTACAATTTTTTTGATGGATTTAGATTTATTAAGTCCTGCTTTATGGAAATCCCAAATTTCACATTTTTCTTCCAAGTAGTTCTCAAATTATGCTTAAAAAAAGGCAAAATGATGGTTTAAGGGGCCGTCTATGATGGAAGTGAGTAGACATTTTGAAATTTATTCTGCTGTACTGTAATCTAACACACTTCATTGACCCTTGAGTGGTGCTTAAGGTGCCTTGATCAAGAAAGGGGCTCTCTTGGTTAACAATCGAGTACGGAACTTCAATTTAGATGCAGCCCTTAAAATACGCTCGTTTTAAAATAATTAATTTCTCGTAAACTTATGGTACGAATTGCATAAAAATTCGTTTTTAGGCTAATTGAAGGGTGTAGAGTTCATTTATGCTGTCAGAATTGTGTACTGCTATTGAAAAAAACAAAGTTATGGTTCGTTTTAATATGTAGATGGCCCCTAAGCAAATTTTATATACATCATTTAAAAGTAGACTTTACTTCCAATCGTTCGGTATCAGTAACTTTCTTCTACGATAATATGTTGAGGAGTTAGTAGGGGTGTTTACTTTTTTTTTCCACGACTGTACAAAATTACTTTCAGGTGCATAAATATAATATAAGGTATAAAATTATTTAAAATACATCAAAAATATCTTAAAATACATTTAGAAAAACTTAGAACGTTTTCAGCCATTACAAGGCCGTCATCAGTGGGATTTAAATATTGTTATTATAATAACAATATAATAAATTATTATAATGTATAATAATAAGTTATTATAATATATATAAATAATATAAATATAATATAAGTGGGATTTAAATGTTGTTATTGTAATAACAATATAATAAATTATTGTAATATATAATAATAAGTTATTATAATATATATAAATAATAACATTTAAATCCCACTGTGACGGCCTTGTAATGGCTGAAAACATTCTAAGTTTTTCCAAATGTACTTTAAGATATTTTTGTTGTATTTTAAATGATTTTGTATCTTATATTTATGGACCTGAAAGTAATTTTGTATATTATTTGTGCTTTTTATATGAATTTTAATTATTTAACTCAAGGTGGATTGAACACTAGAATTTTAACTTTCCTTTATTGAGTATTTTTTATACCAAGTTTTTAAAATAGATGCATTATATGTACTTGATTGAATTTTTTCAGCAAATTATAATAGGAGAAAACTTTTATTGAAATCATAATTGAATATTTTTTTTGTTGATGACATTTCATTATTCCGTTACACAGAAATTTTGATTTGCGGGCGTTCAGCGAAGGCGTCGAGGAGCGCTGGTGGTAACTACCTTAGCAGAAGTATAAAAAGATTGTTGATTACGATAAAAAAAAAAAAATGTCGGTAATGAGCTGAGATACCCTTAAAAATACGGACAGTTTGGACATACACAAAGACAACGGCGGCGTACTCTACAATATATTACCATTAATGACCGGCAACTTTCAATTTTAGACATTTTGTCGAATATTTAGAAATATACTTAACAGATTCTTCTGGAATTTCAGGATTGAAAAGAACAGGTATGACCTCAAATTTAGCAATGTCGATTTGATAAGGGGGGCAATTAGGGGACCAACAAAAAATCAAAGAAAAAAATAATACTTGGGATCACCCTGTAAAATAAAATGCATGAAATGATCTATCGCTACCGAATATAAATAAACAGACATTGTGGAATATGTGTATTCTTTTGTGTAAGAATAGCACGTATATTAATAGAGATATAGCGATTTGTTTAAAAAAATTAAAAAAATTCTTGCATGTTTTTTGCTTATAACATGCAGGGTTTTCAACCAAATTTAACCCCGGTTTCAGAAAAATTGACAAAATATAGTAGAAACAACATAGTGCAATTGGAATATGAATATATTAATTATTTTAGGAAATATGAGCAGTTGTATGAAATAATTTTTATCTGCGCATGCGCGAACGATAACAAGGATCATTTTACTTAATTTAATAGTCAACTCTATGGAACAACGTATTAAAAAAAATCTAATCAAATATCGTAAAAATTCAGAAAGATATCTGTGTTAGAATGAGCAAATTTTTAGTAGTTCTCTAAAAGCTGCTGAATGATAAGGGATTTTCCACAAATTGTCATTTTTAATTTTTAATTTTCATTTTTTATTGATGCTTTAGTTCTTCTTGGATAACCACCAGAACGAGCCTATACCATGATCAAAAGAAGTATCAAAATCGAAGCATTTTTTCCAAAACCACTTGTTGATACTCACTAAATACTAACTTTTTTCTGAAAGTCAGTTAATAAAAAATGACAATTTGTGTAAAATCCCTTATCATTTAGCTGCTTTTAGAAAATAACTAAAAATTTGCTCACTTTAACGCCGATATCTTTCTGAATTTTTACGATATTTAACTAGATTTTTTTAATAAGTTGCTCCATAGAGTTGACTATTAAATTATGTAAAATGATCCTTGTTATCGTTCGCGCATGCGCAGATAAAAATGATTTCATACAACTGTTCATATTTCCTAAAATATTTAATATATTTATATTCCAATTCCACAATACTGTTTCTATTATATTTTGTCAATTTTTCTGAAACCGGAGTTAAATTTGGTTGAAAATCCTGCATGTTATAAACAAAAAACATGCAAGAATTTTTAAATTTTTTAAAAATAAATCGCTATATCTCTATTAATATACTTGCTATTCTTACACAAAAGAATACACATATTGCACAATGTCTGTTTATTTATATTCGGTAGCGGTAGATCATTTCGTGCATTTTATTTTACAGGGTAATACCAAGTATTATTTTTTTCTTTGATTTTTTGTTGGTCCCCTAATTGCCCCCCTTATCAAATCGACATTGCTAAATATGAGGTCATACCTGTTCTTTTCAATCCTGAAATTCCAGAAGAATCTGTCAAGTATATTTTTAAATATTCGACAAAATGTCTAAAATTGAAAGTTGCCGGTCATTAATGGCAATATAGTATATGCGCCATCGGTTTTTAAAGCCTAGATAACAACTTTTAATGATATATTTGTGTAATGCTATGCTCAGTTATTTTTTAATGCATTTATTGTATGGAACCCTCCATACGGCAGTAACACTCGCACTTGACCGGTTATTTATGAATTTTAAAAAATGTATGGACTTTTTCTTCACTCTGCATAAAAGAAATATTGCGTGTTAGCTCGCCACAATTTTTGTGGATAGTTGAATGAAATAAGTTAAGCTTCTTAAAGAATTTTAACTTTGCCGCCCCTATTTTTCAAAAGAAGTTTCTGTTTTGAGATAAATCTTCTAAGCCCAACAAACGAAAAAAAAAAAATTAATCTACTTTAAAGCCCCCGAATTTAATTTTGATGTTTTTAAGCAGTTTTAGACGTCCTACGCATGTTCAAGGCGACGGCCCAGCTAGAGGATATCTGGCTCCATTCTTTTTCTGTTTTAGATAAATCTTCTAAGCCCTTCAACGAAAAAAAATTAATCTATTTTAAAGACTCCGAATTTTATTTTGATGTTTTTAAGAAGTCCTACGCATGTCCATAAGACGTCCTACGCATGTTCAAGGCAGCCGCCGAGCTTGAGGATATCTGGCTCCATTCTTTTTCTGTTTTGAGAAAAATCTTCTAAGCCCTCCAGCGAAAAAAAATGAATCTACTTTAAAGCCTCGGAATTTAATTTTGATGTTTTTAAGCAGCTTTAGACGTCCTATGCATATTCAAGGCGACCGCCTAGCTAAAGGATATCTGGCTTCATTCTTTTTTACATTAAAATCACTTATTGACCTTTATTACTCAATCATACTACCTCACTTATTGAGTATTTTTTTAGACCAAGTTTTAAAAATAGATGCATTATATGTATTTGACTGAATTTTTTCTGTAAATTATAATAGAACAAAACTTTTATTGAAATCATAACTGAATATTTTTTCGCTGATGACATATTTCATAGCCTTTCAGGCAGTCATCATTAAAATAAGCATAAAAGTGAAAAATAGTTTTTTAAAATACACTCTTTTATAAACATTGAATGCTTCACTTGAAAATTGCGCTGGATTTCATGAGTGAAATTCGTGATTTTTCCTAAATATTTCCGTTGCAATACATTAATTTGACGCGGTCACCAAACCTGAATTCGCCACTTTTTTAAAGGCTTGGTAGAAGGCGCAAGCTAGTGAATTTATTTTAAAAATTATGTTTTTTGCTCTATTGCTTTTTAGGGTTCCGCACTTAAAAAGTGAAAACGGAACCATTATAAGATCACTGCTGTGTCTGTCTATGACAGACGTTTTTCTTGTAAATTATGAAACGTAGAAAGCTCAAATTGACAGAAGTAATAAAGGCTATTGACCCACAAATTTATTGTCCATTCGCAAATATAAGAACAAATATTAGGCAGATGAAAAGTTATTTGAAAATAAATTTTTTTTTCTTTTTTTCTTTAATATCGTGTGGGTTATCGTGTAAAAGATTTTGTAGCGCCGAACTCAAAAATACATTTCTTTTAATTTTCAGTGCTATATTTTCAGAGATAACGTCGCAAATGCAATGCAAAAAATATGCCCCGCCCCTATTTCTGAATCCACTGAAGCTAAAGTTATGAAAAATATAGGAGTAGTAGAAGTCCTAACCGAGATTTATACATTGCGTGAAAACTATAGCGATTAATTACCCTAGGTCACATGGTTTTTTGAGAAAATGGCATTTTTCAGTTACACACAAATTTCAATTTGCGGGCGTTCAGTGAACTAGTTGAGGATCGCTGGTGGTAACTACCTTTGCAAAAGTATAAAAGGATTGTTGATAATAATTTTAGAAAAAAATTGTTTATAATTAGCCGAGATATTAACCCTTAAATACACGGATTTTTTGGGCATACACAAAGACACGGGCGGCGTATTCTATGTGCCATCGGCTTTTAAAGCGTAGATAACAACTTTTAATGATATATTTATGTAATGCAATGCTCAGTTACTAATTAATATATTTATTGTACGGAACCTTCTATGCGCGAGTAATACTCGTACATGATTGGTTATTATGAATAAAAAAAACATATATGGACTTTTTCTGCACCCTGCAAGAAAAGAAATGTTGTGTGTGTTAGCTCGCCACAATTTTTGTGGATAGTTCAATGAAATAAGTTAAGCTTCTTAAAGAATTTTAACTTTGCCGCCCTCATTTTTCAAAAAAAGTTTCTATTTTGAGATAAATCTTCTAAGCAACTCCCTCCGACGTAAACAGCGGAAAAAATTAATCTAAAGCCCTCGAATTTAATTTTGAGGTTTTTAAGCAGCTTTAGACGTCCTACGCCTGTTCAAGGCGTCCGCCTGGCTAGAGGGTATCTGGTTCCAGTCTTTTTACATTAAAATCACTTATCGACCTTTTAATGGTATTTTTTTAGAACAAGATTTTAAAATAGATATTACGCTTGCCATAGCTGTTACATAGAGAAAAAAAAAAAAAAAAACATTACAAAGCTCTTCGTTCACTTCAAAGAATGATTCGACCAGTGTTGCCAGATTGCGGGCTTTTTTAATTCAGATTATTTGACTGACACCACTTTTTTAAAATAGTATAATTCGCCTTATTTTTCAGAATTTTTATCGATTTTTAAATAGGCCTAATATTTCTATTTCAAAAAAGCGGTGACAATCAACAATCTGGGGACAAAAAAGTCCCCAATCTGGCAACACTGGATTCGACCCACCTTTAGAAATTTCTTGTTTTTTCTTTCGATTTGGCCCTTCTTAAAGTGCTATCACACTTGCTATTTGAGTGAATCTTTAAATTCAACACGAGGCTCGATATACAAATTTTCCCACAAAAAGGCCGTGCGATATAGATTTCGTGCATGAAACATTATCTGCTTCTTTTTTTTCCGATTATAATTTATTACACTTTCTTATAACTTCTCTCGGAAAATCATTCCGTTATGTGCCTAGTTTGACCATCGGATAATACTCAAATTTGCTTATTTCGAGACGGCTGCCGTACCAACTAGATTTTCGCTCGCATTCTCAATTATACAGTCTGTCCATAAAATAATGACCCAGATTCAATGGTGTTTTATGACAGTTTAACCCTTAAATGCCTGAGTTTTCAAAAATCATTTAAAAAATGTTTTTCGGCTTTCTTTTTTGAAATAAATCATGGGAAAAATACTTTAAAAAATCATATTTTGTTTTAAGTATGGTTTACGGCTAAAAAACAGTTTGTTACTTATCGGCAATACTGGTATTTAATTGAAAAAATAATTTTCCTTGATAAAATTCTATAATACAAGAATACATGCAAGAATTGTGAGAACTATGATAAGAAATAAATTTTACTTGCTCACTGCAGAACAAAATAGGATATTTCGCAAGCTTCCTAACAAAACAAAAAGAGCATGTATCAACAATTGAAAAAATAAATCTACCTTTATTCATAAACAGCACAAGTGTTGCCATCTAAATGTTGAAAATGAATTTAGTAATATTTTCAGAATGTATTTTATTGGCAACATTATGCATTATAGCTTCAATATAATTCTAATAATATTTATAAGCCTAAATTGGGTATGTTGCCTAAAGGAAACACCCGGCATTTAAGGGTTAATTTAGACTATTTACAACAAACCATACATCCAATCGAAAGTACAAATTAACCTAGTTTTTCTTACATATCTTTAGTAGGTGCACCTTTTAGTTATACGGCAGCATCCTACCTAAAATCCAATTCTTCACAAATTTCGGTTAACAAGTCCGGAGTCATGGAAGCAAAAACGTTGTAAATTCTGTCTCAACTCTGGCAAATGATTAGGTAGCGGGGGAACGTAGACACGATCTTTTAAAAAACCCCAAGGGAAAAAATCGCATGGCTCTAATGGCTTTTTAAATATTCGGCCCAACAATTTACGTTTGCGTAGGTTTGCGTATTTTGCCATTTTGCGTAGGTGGCACTGCAAGCGAGTCTGACTTTTTTCTGACTGATTTGTGAATGAATAATTTAATGATTAAAACATCAGAATTTTTTACGGGTAAATTTTAAATTTACTCATAGACCGAAAGCAGGCAGCACAGATAATCACCTCATCGAGTTCAAGGATAAAATTACTAGGATTATTTAAAACTTGATTTGCATATTAAAACGCAATCGGTCGGCCAAGTCATATCTTGGTGGAAAACACCTGAAAACCCGATTTTAGCGGCTGACTCGTAGGTTTACCATTGTGTTTTCCAGCTCACAGTACTCCATGTTTTCATAAATTTGGGTGCAGGAAAACACAATGGTAAACCTATGAGTCAGCTGCTAAAATCGGGTTTTCAGGTGTTTTCCGAAAAGATAGGACTTGGCAGACCGATTGCGTTTTAATATGCGAATTAAGATTTAACTAATCCTAAAATTTCATCCGTGAACTCGATGAGGTGATTGTTTGTGCTGCCGGCTTTCGGTCTATGAGTAAATTTAAAATTTGCCCGCAAAAAATTCTGATGTTTTAATCACTAAATTATTCATTCGCAGATTAGTCAGAAATTCTAGTTTCTGTCGAAACTATTCGTGATGTAATGTTTTGAGTTCTTTTACCGAACTTAGTATCTGTATTATAAAGGACAAACGTGTCCGCGTGTAACGCTGACGTCATTTTGATGGTGGCAACAGCAGACGATTAAATTTAACTTTTACTGCAATTTTTTTAACTTCTAAACATCGCACATTTTCAATTTTTACACCGTTGACTAGAGAATAAAATGTACTTTCAGATGCAATTTATTTGAAAAATGCATCGCAATTTTCTCAATTTTTATTATTTTTTAAAATAATTTTCAAGCAGGATTTTTAAAAAAATCTATTACTATCGTGTACAGACGATCACGAAAAGCAAATCCATTTAGACTTAAATTAATTTAAATAGCTTAGCATTTGTTTCCGGCTGATATTCCATAACGAAATTAATTCATCAATGAAAAACAGTCATCAATCAATAAATAAAACAATAAAATATAAATAAAACACAAACTTAAGATATGTAACCGAACTATTTGCTTAAACCACTGAAATGACGAAAGTAAAAAGGCTGATTGTAAATAGTGATCTTTGGTGATTTCTTCGGCTGTTAATCTCTGTCGCGAAGCCAATACGAAAATACCGCTTTTAACCCATTTTCGAGTAAAGGTGCGTAAACGCACCATTTCAATAGGTATTTTTTTATTAACACTGTGACGAATATTTTTCACGAATTTTATTTTTCTGCTATTTTTAAGGGTTCCGGAGACATCTATAAAATATCGATAATTCAATTGGAGTAAACACTTTCTGTTGAGAAATTTTCAAAATACGCTAGTTTTTTTAAAAAATTGAAACGGTTATTGACAAATTCGACTTTTTGAAAATGTATAATTATTCCACTTGAGATTAATCGTATGTTTTTATAATAGATTAAAGTTACAAGTTCTGTAAATAAAATAATAATGAAACAAATGTCATAAAAATTTAAAAAAAATTATTAATTTTAAATTTAACGGTGCGTTAGCGCATCATAGACCGAATGAATGAAAATGCCGAATGCATTTTATTTCTCAAATAAATTATTATTTTTCATGCACGAAACTTTTTCTTTTTATTAATGAATGTAATTTAAGCATATCTCAATAAAAATAATACCACATTTTATAAAATTTCTATGCATGACCTAAAATGGGTTAATACATTTCTCAAACTTTATTTGAACACATAATTGCTATTTTTCATATAAATATGATTTTTGGTATTGTTAGTGGACGTATTAAAAATTATATATTTAATGAAATAAACAATTAAATTAAAAAAATTAAAAAAAAACCGACTGCGTAAAAAGCGAATTAATTCATTATTTCTCATCAATGTGAAACTATTTTTTTTTTCAATTCCTACTATTAGCTCACACTCTCGCTATATATATCTTGAATATTAAAGACGTGAATTATCACATTGCAATGTGATAATTCACACCTTTAATATTCAATAATTTCAAGCGTAATTTCACTGCTGAAAAGTAGTTGAAAAATTAATTAAAATTGTATATATATCTTGCTCAAATTTTCAATCGTTAATAAAATACTTATTATTCATCCAATCAAGCTCAAATAATTTTTTTTTAAAAATTGTAGTGGATGACACTTGATGTTAATCCAGTTTTTTTAAATATTTATTCATTAATTAAATTAAATTAATTAATTTTCAATAACTGAGAGAGTTCCCTTCTTGATGAAGGTATTTTAAGACCGAGAGACCCCCCTTCTTGATCAAGGCATTTTAAGCACCATTCAAAAGGAAAGAAGAATGGAAGAAAAAAAAATTCTCTTATTGACCTAAGTAGGAATTGATTTAAAATATTTTTTTTTATATTACTTACCTATTTTTTTTATTTACTTGCATTGATGACTTTTAAGTTGTGTTTAACTGTTAGTTCCTATCTATAAACACTGTTTTGATGAGGTCTATAGATGTCTATGATGGTTAGAGTTGCAGTAAAGCTAGAGATCCACAATACATACACAACTTCCAGGTTGTATAATATTTTAACGGAGCTTCTGACTGTAAAATAGTCAATGAAACGTCGTCTTCATTTTAAAAGACCTATCCAATGATATGCCACTCAATAGGGTGCGTAATTTTTTTCTGTCTCTAACGCCATTTTGTATTTTACGAGCGCCATATTGAATTTATAAAAACAAAACCCAGCCTATAACCATCGGGCCGTTAAGACGAATTGATAGAGACCCCATTCATTGAAATCCATCCAGCCGTTGGGATGTTTCGAGGGTATAAAGAAATTCAAATACACAGATACGCGTGAAACACATAACCCTTCTTTTCAGTCGGGTAAAAAATTTACTACACTGTTAAAACTTTTGCAGCATTCTGGCAGGTCATTCGACCGTTTTTTGAAAAAACGGTTTCATAACCATAATTTAACTATATTCTGACCATAAAATGGGCAATAATATGGTCAGAATAGTGTTAAATTCACGGTTGTGTAACCGTTTTCGAAAAAAAAAAAAACGGTCAAATGACTTGCCAGAATTCTGAAAATTTTTAACAGTGTAGTGTTCTCATTTAAAATGAAAAAAAAAAGTTTTTCATCCATATTCTGGAACCCGGGATGCCCTGGTTTCTTCCCTCGTATATTTAAAATCAGAAAATCCTTTTAAAGAAAAAATCTTTGTAAGCCTGCGTTATGATAAGCCTGCGTTATAATAATGAGATAAATTAAAATAACGAGATTAAGATTTCATTATCACAATAATAATATAATTATAACTTTATGTAAAAAATTAAAGAAAGAGTATTAAATTATCCTAAGAAATCGAATGAAGTAAATAAGCGAAATTCTACAGATAAAGAGATTATGATTAGATAAAAAGAGCTGTACGGTTAACGTCTACCGAGTTTTTGAAGTAACAGTTATAAACTTTATTTTAATTCGTCAAAGATAATTGATTTAGCTTCATATTTTATTTAATTTAATTTTTGTTTTTTCCTTTGATGTGGAAAGGCTATGGTTTTGCTTACTTCCGGAAATTGACCTGCATTTTTAATTTTATTATTATTTTTTAATTTAAGGGGCCTCAGGATTCTTAAAATTGGAATAAATAAAAAATAAGACCATTTTTAACATTTAATATTTTAAAATGTATGTGATTTTAAAACACAATTTTTAATGAGATGAAAGATATAAGTATGTTCTTTCATTTCATGTATTTAATCAAGTTGGAAATTGCACGCCAAACGTGGCAAATGAGGTGCGTTCGTACTACAACTAGTTTTATAAATATTTTTTGCACCGCATATTGCACCGAATGTATATTTTAATGCACTTCATAAGTGCCTATCAATTTCATTCTGTTCGAAAGACTGTAACATTATTAAAATGTACTTAAAATATTTTTTTCTCATTGGCCGTAATGTAACGGAAAACTTTTGACTGTCCCTGTAATTAAACTATACATCCAATTTTCATAAAATTTGAAATGACGCGACAAAATTTTGCAACGATTATCTATTTAAAATGTCAGACCATTCTGTTGGGTAGTCTTTGCTCTGTTATATGCGGACGGACAGACAGACAGACGAGCCGAACAACGACTATAGGTGCTACGTATTTATATAACTACGAACGCACCTAAAAATGGCAGTTTGCAGAATTAGCTTTATAGGGGGCTCCAAAATGTTAGCCATTTGACGAGCAGAAAATTGGTATAACAGTTTACGGGCGGGATTAGAAAATAAATATTGCAACTAGAATGAAAATTTTGATGCTTTATTATACTTCAGATTATATTAATTACCCTGAACATAAATAAATTTGTATTTAAAATTTTTTTATATTTTTAATACAATGTTGTATATAGCTAATACAAAATTTTTAAAATTTCAACAGTCTAATAACCTAAAAAATATTTTTTTTTGAACAATAAAAAGGAAATATTAGGTTCAGTGTATACCGACTAACATGAAACATACAAGGTGTCCAGCGAATAAGACCCTGATTTCAAAATTAAATATCTCAAAAACAAAGATCAATAGAATTATATGGTAAACAATTTTTTTATTAGCTAAGCTGTAAAAATATTATACAGAAGTTGTAAAATTTAGTTACAAAAACCGTTAACAGATGGCGCTGTAATCGCAATGCCTATAAATTGTGTTTTGAAGTCCAGAGCATTAGTGCCTCATTCCTGGATGGCTCCCTATGGAAGGACGAAAAGTGGGAAGTCCGCTTCTTAGTTGGGGTGATGTGTAGAATCGGAACCATGTGTTGACAGAATTGAGATTTGTTTCAAATTTTGTTATAAGCTATTTCGGTCTGGATACTAATATACTGTGGTATGTCTTTTCTCTCCTAATTGCTAGATCGTGGAATTGAATTCAAGCAGAGGAGGAATTGAAAAAATTGGAAATCTTTACTTTTTAATATTTATTTAAATTGTGAAAAAAGTTTGAATAAAAAAAATCCAAAATTTGTAGTTTTAAAATTTAATAATGCTAAAAGAAACCGCTTTTTTACTTTCTTCTATCTTTACAAGAAAAAAGTATTGGATTCGTGAAAAATTGGATTCCGGTTTTTGACGGATTTATACGTTTTAGAATGCCCAGAACACGATATGATGTTTTTTAGAAAATGTCTGTCTGTGAGTCTGTCTGTCACTCTGTGAGTCTGTATGTGAAAAAAATATTGTGGGCGCTCTATCTCAAGAACTAAAGCACGGAATTTCACAAAACTTTATATTTAGTTATACCCTGATATAAACTGGACCTGATTAGTTTTTGGTGAAAATCGCCCAACAGGTGGCGCTGCTATGCGGCATTTTCACGATTTCTGCAATAGCTATATCTCAAGAACTACTGCACGGATTTTCATAAAACTTCAGATTTAGTTAGTCCAGGACATAGATTGGTGCTGATTACGTTTTTGTGAAAATCGCTCAACAGGTGGCACTGCTATGCTGCATTATTCATGATTATCGCAATAGCTCTAACTCAAGAAAAAATGCACCAATTTTGATCAAACATCAGATTCAGTTAGTCCCTGATATAAATTAGTGCTGTTTAATTTTTGGTGTAAATCGCCCAACAGGTGACGCTGCTGTGCTGCATTTTTCACTATTTCCGCAAGAGCTGTATCTCAAGAACTATTGCACGGATCTTCATCAAACTTCAGATTTAGTTAGTCCTTGACATGAATTGACGTATAAATTAGTGCTGTTTAATTTTTGGTGTAAATAGCTCAACAGGTGGCGCTGCTATGCTGTATTTTTGCAATTTCCGCAATAGCTTTATCTCAAGAACAAATGCTTGGAATTTCAACAAACTTCAGATTCAGGTATACCTTGATCAGTGGCGTGGCGTCCGGTCATCGCTGGATGCGGCGATGACCAAGCAATATTTTAAAACTCTGAATAAGCTTTTAAAACTCTACGATCCAGTTTTAGCAGAACATTTGGAGTTCATGTATAAGTGAAGGTAAGATTTAAAGTTTCTTTTTTGAACATTCAACCATTGAATTTTAGAGTTAATAATTTTTCACCACAAATTTAAATAATTGCGATGACCACCGAAAATTTTCACGCCACGCCACTGACCTTGATATCAACTAGTGATGCTTATTTTTGGTGTAAATCGCTCAACAGGTGGCGCTGCTATGGTACATTTTTCAGAATTTCCGCTATAGCTCTATCTCAAGAACTAATGCACGGATTTTCATCCAACTTCAAATTCAGATATACTTTGATATGAATTGGTGCTAAATCGTTGGTTGTGATTTCTTGTACTATTTAAATGATTTAATTGACGTTATTTATATAGAAGAATGTTTTGTGATGGCCACAACATACTAGTTTTTAATAATTTAACATTTATAATAATGATTCATAAATTATTTTTTTTAATTGTAGAAAATAGTTTGAATGAAAAAATACAAAATTTCTATTTTTTTAAAATTTAATTAAGTTAAAAAAATATCCTTTTAATTTTAAAAACTGATTTTCATTTTTTTTTATCCTTGACCACAGAAGTATGATGCAGCGCGTAGCGATATGATCCGAAGTTTTGGAAAGGATTGCAGCCTCCAAAATACTTTTTCTTCGACGTTGATGATACAACTTATCATCAATTCTTTTTAAAAATTAAATGATTTAATGGATAGTTTCTGTCCTAAAACTTTGTTTATAAAGAAAAGAAATAAATATGTTGTGCTAAAACCAAAATATTATGCCGTGATATAAAAATATAAATGAAAAGTGCAAACTTACTTTTTTATTTATAATAATTCAGGTATAAACAATAATACCAAAATATTATGCCGTGATTTAAAAACATAAAAAATAAAACAAGAAGTGCAAAATTATTCTTCTAAATATATGCATTTTGATTTAAATAATTATATGGCATTAAAAATTGAATTTAATAAAATATTTTAATAAGTTCTTATATAATGATTTCTAAACTTTTATTGAAAATTCTGTTAATTGAAATTCTCTAAAATTAAAGTTGGTGCAATAATTCTGTGACCAAATGTCTCCACTTCTGCACATCACTCCAACGAAAAAGTGGATTTTCCCACTTTTCGTTCTTCCATAGGGAACCATTTAGGAATGAGACACTAGTGCTCTGGACTTCCAAGTGCAATTTATAAGCATTGCGATTCCAGCGCCATCTGTTAACGGTTTTTGTAACTAAATTTTGAAACTTCTGTATAACATTTTTCCAACTTAGCTAATAAAGAAACCGTTTACCGCTTAATTCTATTGATGTTTGTTTTTGAGATATTTAATTTTGAAATCAGGGTCTTATTCGCTGGACACCCTTAATTTTTTGAAAATTTCATGAAAAAATATTCAGAAGTTTTAGAGATAGCCTGCGCGTTATGTCAAGAAACGTCATTTGGAGAAAAATGACTTCAACGTTTCGGAAACGCTGCTTCAGCTATTGAGCAGGCATAATTCTAAAAGCCACAACTTCTATTCTAATGGGAATTTCAAGGAAACAATTATATCAAAATGTTCAGAAAATATAGGAGTTTAACATCTAAAAAAAATTAAAATTTTGAACATTTTGAAGCTTTAAAAGCCATACTTTTGCTTCCATACAAGAAGAAAAAAATGCAAACCAAAAATGCAATCATTCATTTATCAATTTATCTGTTTGTCCATATATATACATATATTGTGTGAGGCGCCTATACGTCACAATATTTATTTTCATTTAAACTATTTTCCTTGTAGTAATTCTATTTTTTCTTCTTCTCTAACGGTTTATTTCCGGAGTGAAAAAAACATCCGTAATCCCAAAGGCGATCTCTGATGTCCGGGGATTAGAACCCCCATTTGTTTTCATCTTTGTTCGGTCACCCCCAGCTGGAAACCATATCCTGTTTGTACAGAAAAAAAAGGGATAGTTACAGTCCTATTTTTGTCTGCAATTTCGGACTTTAATTCAATTTTTTTTTCTCAATATCTCTCGTTGATACATAATACATAACATCAACTGACTTTTCTCTTTGCACTCTGCTGACAACAACAACTGTTTTATTAAAGAAAAATATAAGTTTAATCGTGTATTGGACTTTTATGATAGACTAGATGTTATTTCAATTTTAAAAAAGTTTTAAATATGACAAATTACTTCTTTGATTAATTAAATTATTTTTTGAAGCTGAATGTAATAATGACAAAGAAACTTAATCATATTATGATGAAGAAAAATAAGCAATTAGCCCTACAAGTACGACGGATGAAAAAAAAAATCCAAAACTAAGTTTAAAAGAAATTTTCTAAGATAAAAATTACATAAATAATACAATACATAAAATATGACGCTGCTTGTCCATATCTTACACATAAGGGGCCGTCCACAAATAATGTCGGGCGGGGGGGAGGGGTTCGTGAAATTGTGACAATTTGTGACAATGATGTGGGAGGGGGTAAGAAGAAGTGTGACATCACACATTTTGGTTAAAATAAAAGAATTAAAAATCAGCAGATTAAATTTTGAAGTTCTTTTGAAATTAAAATATTTTATGTTCATAAAATAAAGATAAGATTTAAAGCCAAATATATTAAATTCCATTTCAAATTCCAAACTGCTACTGTTTTGCATTGCTCTTTCATATTAATATTTTATTACTATGTATTGTATATTAATTATGTTTATTGTTATAAACCTTAACGTTATTTCATACAAAATAAGTACACTTATTATTTTTATTATTAAGCTCACAAATGTTATTAAAACACATAGATAAAGTTTAAAAATAAAATTTTAAATATGATTTATAATGTAGTGCTTTGTTTCTAGCGTGGCATGTGACAAGAAGAGGGGAGGGAGTATGGTGAAGTGTGACACTTTCTGACAAAAGAGGGGGGAGGGGGTCAAATATATTGAAAAAAGTGTGACATCATTTATGGACAGCCCCTAAAACCTTTTCTATGAGTGAGATATGGACAAAAAGAAGCGTTCATAACGACTGTTTAAATTTTAAATCCGGATGATGGCTTAGCATTAGTCGAAAGTGCTCGATTTTTCACATCTTTTTAATTGTTTAATCATCTTTTAAGTATCGTATCACTGTATAATTTTATATTATATTATTAAGATGAATTTTAGAATTCTGAACTAGTTTAAAAAATTTTCTTGGGCTTTATTTACTGAAACGTCTTAAAAAGGTATACATCTCCTATAGTTCTCTATACAAAGGTCCTGTATACATATCTTTTTCTATACAGCTGGATTTCTCAAAGTAGGGTACGCGTACATCTTGGGGGTATGCGAAAAAATTCTAGGGGTACATAACGAAAATGTGTTCAAACCAGCATACGACACACTTTGGCATATTTCTTCGATCTGACTGGTCAAAAGTCTATTTCATAAATTACATCATATGGGCGAAAAAATGCATACATCATAAAGATCATTGGGATCCACGTGATACCATTTTTCCTCCTCTAACAAACAGTTCTTTTTTTTTTTTTAACTCCTCTTGGTTTTTGTATGTAAAGATGGAATTTTGCAATCGATTTTTAACCCATTTTCTGATAGGCTGGAATTATATACCATTTTTCCTTCCCTAAACAAACAGTGATTTTTTAGGCTCTTCTATTTAATTCAACTTGACTTTTGTATATAAAGATGGAATTTTGCAGTCGATTTTTAACCCATTTTCTGATAGGCTGGAATTATATACCATTTTTCCTTCCCTAAACAAACAGTGATTTTTTAGGCTCTTCTATTTAACTCAACTTGATTTTTGTATATAAAGATGGAATTTTGCAATCGATTTTTAACCCATTTTCTGATAGGCTGGAATTATATATCATTTTTCCTTCCCTAAACAAACAGTGATTTTTTAGGCTCTTCTATTTAACTCAACTTGATTTTTGTATATAAAGATGGAATTTTGTAATCGATTTTTAACCCATTTTCTGATAGGCTGGAATTATATACGATTTTTCCTTCCCTAAACAAACAGTGATTTTTTAGGCTCTTCTATTTAACTCAACTTGATTTTTAGGGTTCCGTACTTAAAAAGTAAAGACGGAACCATTATAAGATCCCTTCTGTGTCTGTCTGTCTGTCACAGCCATTTTACTCGTAAACTATGGAACGTGCAAAGTTCAAATTCGGGGAAGTAATAAAGACCATTGACCCACATATTTTCAGATTAATAAACATTCATAAATGTATTTAGTAAAAATGTAGAGGAGCTAATTATGGTACTTGAAAAAAAATCTTTTCTTTGTATATCGTTTGAGATATCGTGTGAAAGATTTCGTAACGCTGAACTCAAAAATATATTCCTTTTAATTTTAGGTATTATATTTTCAAAGATATCGCGGAAAATGTAGCGCAAAAATATGTTCCCCCTTATCTAATTCCGAATCTACTGAAACTAAAATTATGAAAAAATTAGAGGTAGTAGACATTAATTTAAACCTTGCTGGAAAAGTATAGCGATCGCCATAGGTCACATAGTTTTTGAGAAAATCGCAGTTTTTCTGTTACACCCAAATTTCAATTTACGGGCAATCAGAAAAATTGTTGAGCATCGCTGGATATACCTATCGTAACAGAAATATAAAAGCATTGTTGATAATGAATTTCGAAAAAAATCATCGGTAATTAGCCGAGATATTAACCCTTAAAGATACGGCCAGTTTGGACATACACAATGACAGGGGCGACGTACTCTAAGCCTAGTTAGCAACTTTTAATGATATATATGTGTAATGTAATCTCCAGTAACAGTATAAAAGCAATAAATGTCAAATTGTTAAAAACATACTAATTTTAGGGGTCTCAGGACTCTAAAAATTGAAAAAAAAAAAGACCATTTTCAACATTTAATGACTTAAAATGTATATGATTTTAGAACACAATTTTAATTGGGATGAAAGATATAAGCATGCTCTTTCATTTCATGTATTTAAAAAATTGCAAGTTGCAGAATTAGTATTTATAGGGGGCTCGAAACTGCTAGACATTTGTCGAACAGAAAATTGGCATAACAGTTTGCAGGATTACAAAATAAACATTGGAACTAGAATGAAAATTTTAGTGCTTATTTATACTTCAGATTGTAATAATTAGCCTGAACTTAAATAAATTTGTATTTAAAGCATTTTTATATTTTTAATGCAATGTTGCATTTAGCTAATACAAAATTTTGAAAATTTCAACAGTATAATCATCTAAAAAAATATTTTTTTGAATAATAAAAAGGAAATTTTCGGTTCAGTTTATACAGACTAACGTGAAATATATGTTTTGAAAATTTCATGAAAAAATAATCAGAAGTTTTTGAGATATCCTGCGCTTTATGCCCAAAAAACGACATTTGGAGAAAAATGATTTCAAAGTTTCAGAAACGCCGCTTCAGCTATTGAGCGAGTATAATTCTAAAAGCCATAACTTCTGTTCTAATGAGAATTTCAAGGAAACAATTATATCAAAATGTTCAGAAAAGATAGAAGTTTAACATCTAAAAAAAATTAAAATTTCTAAAATTTTGAAACTTTAAGAGTCCTGCGACCATTTAACCCTTTCCGGCGCGTAGCAATTCTGTTTATAAACTTATGAAATAATGGACTGACACCAGAATTTATAAACGAATTTATTAGAAAATACGAACTTGCTTATTTTCACGCACATGATAAAAGGAAATTTTTAATTAAATATTCTTGGTGCAGCTTGTCTGTTTTGGAATTAAAATTACCGCCCTCGAAAGGTTTAATTAGAATGAATCAAATAAATACTGTGGGATTCGCGACTAGTTTGCATTGAGTGTATCTCTCAATACGCCTCGGGTGACTTTAAAAGTTAATTAAAAACCTATCTGGAAAAACGCGGCACTGACCAAGGCGGCGTTGCAACTTTGCGACCTCCTTTCGAAGCGCGCTTAGCACAATGCCAAATTTAAACTTTGAACAAAGGTTTTGTTTTAGCTACACTGTAGAAATAAAGGTTATTTCTAGGCTGAATTTAGTTTTATGAAAGGCCAAATGAAGTTTAAATATGCACTGCTTTTATTGTCGGTACCGAATTAAGTTAATCATAAACAGATTAGGATAATATTAAAAAATGATTTATACAGAATAGCTATATTTGATATTATTTAGGTTCCATATCTCTTTGAACTTTCATGATATATCCATTTACACTTTTCTAATATATACTGTTATACCCAACCCTACGTTGTATAGTTTTTTATAAGTCTTAGTATTCTTTTAGCAACGGTTTTTTTAATAATGCAATTACAAATTCATATACTTATTCTACGGAACCCTCTGTGCGCGAGTAATACTCGGACTTGACCGTTTATTGTATATAAAGATGGAATTTTGCACTCGATTTCTAACCCATTAGCTGATAGGCTAGAATTATATACCATTTTTCCTCCCCTAAACAAACAGTGATGTTTTAGGCTCTTCTATTTAACTCAACTTGATTTTTGTATATAAAGATGGAATTTTGCAACGATTTTTAACCCATTTTCTGATAGGCTATAATTATATACCTACCATCCCCCCCCCTCCCCTAAGCATACAGTGATTTTTTTATTAGGCTCTTTTATTTAACTCAACTTGGTTTCTGCATGTAAAGATGGAATTTTGCAATCGATTTTTAACCCATTTTTTCTCCCCTAAACAAACAGTGAATTTTCTTTACGCTCTTTTATTTGACTCAACTTGGCTTTTGTGTTTTTTGTATGCAAAGATGAAATTTTGCAGTCGATTTTAAATCTACTTCCAGAAATGCTAGAATTATAAAATTAAGTTCCGAAGTGTGCTGCCTATGACAATACAACATTTTGATATTTTTGGAACTTAATTATAAATTGATATATTCATTTTAACCCTTTAGCGGGCAGTGTCAATAAAGTAGGACTCCTAATTTTTATTTCACTGGCACCTAGAATATTTAATTAAAATTTTCCTTTTGTAACGTACCTGAAAATAAGCAAGTTCGTATTTTCTAATAAATTCGTTTATAAATTCCGGTGTCAGTCCATCATTTCATCAGTTAAAAAACAGAATTACTCCGCGCCGGAAAGAGTTTAGGCCTTTTTTTTTCGCCACAGGTGATCAATCGCCAAATCTTCTCTGTAACTCGTACAATTGTATACGAGTTTTGAAACAACAATGGATTTAATGATGCGCCCATAAACGCTCCCATAATTACGCCAAATGACTGTAAAACTGTAAACTTTATAATATACTTATAACTACTTAAAAGGTGAGAAAAACATATAAAAACATATAAAAATATTATTTAATGCAACCCGAGATCTTTTGAACACACACGCGTTCATTTTCAAAGGGAAAAAGATGATTGACTGAATAGAAATACATTTTAAAAACAAAAATAGTACCAATATAATTATTATATTTGTTGTTATATTGGTATGACATGTCGAAAACTTAAATATTAAGATATACTTCGAAAAAGCTAAAATTATCATTTCAACGTCTAACCACTTCTCGTCAATAATCCGTGAATCCATTGAAATTTTACTTAGAAGTGATAATGTTTGCAACGATGTCCTTTCCTATAATATTCCCGCAATTTGGTACAATATCCTAAATATTTTCAGACCTCCTGATAATATGAGCTGATCTTTTCATCCCTCTGCAGATAAATGGACTGAACTCCGCTTGCGCGTGCGTACTATTTTTGTTTTTGTTTTTAAAATGTATTTCTATTCAGTCAATCATCTTTTTCCCTTTGAAAATGAACGCGTGTGTGTTCGAAAGATCTCGGGTTGCATTAAATAATATTTTTATATATTTTTATATGTTTTTGCCACCTTTTAAGTAGTTATAAGTATATTATAAAGTTTATTAATATCAAGGTGAAAATTTCCTTCACGACACTAGTGTTTAAAACAGTGTTTTTACTCTATTGTAAAACTGTAAGAAAGAAATATTTTAATCACTAAAAAGTAGAAAATGTAAATAAAAATTAAAGTGTAACATATATACAGTAATACCCCGACTTACGTCACCCCCAGGGATGAGAGCGCTAAAACCCAAATGGCCGATTATTACCACTAAATTTTAATAGTATTTCAAGCATTATTTACTGACAGAATTTCTGAGATTTAATAAAGCAAAGAATGCTATTAAAATTTAGTGGTAATAATCGGTCATTTGGGTCGGAACGCTCCCATGCCTGGGGGTGACGTAAGTCGGGGTATTACTGTATTAAAAAATACGCTTTAATCAATTAATAGTTTCATAATCATTAAATTATTATTATATGATGGGAAATCTATTTATAAATCCTAAAAAAGTAGCTTAAGGGGGTAGCTTTAAACATGCAAAATTTTCGAAAATTTTTTAAACACATATTTTGATTCCTTAATCATTTTTGAGCAATATGCAAAAAAACGCATTAAAAAATTCCCATTAGTTTACTAATTATGGCAGTTTTACTAATACTACATGTTAAGACTACATTCGATAATTACGCTTTGCATTACGTTTATTCAAAACAATGAATTTTGTTACTGCGCGCAGTTTTACTAAAAACACTATGCATGGCAATGAAAAAAACTTTTCACCACATATTTATTACTGTATTATCTACAACTTTAAATCAGAAAAAGGTAGAATTTTACTTTATTTTTTGTTTTTTACTTTGAAAAATATTTTTCTAAGTGAATTTTTTTTTTTTTTTTTTTGTTATTATTTTAGTTTTGTCAATATTTTTTACAAATATTCTGGTTTTAGTATAAAGGAACAGTATTATGTATTTATTTTCACCAAAATTTTCTCTTCATATGCATATTTTCGGATTGTATCATGCGCGCAAGATTTTTTTTTCTCTTATTATCATATATTTTTAAACTTATCATTTCAATATTTATTTATGAATTTACAAGCATATATATATTTTTTAAATATAAATTTAAATATGAGCTTTATATTTAAATGAAGTTTGATTTTTAGGTGCGTTCGTAATTATATAAATACGTAGCACCTATAGTCGTCGTTCAGTCCGTCCGTCTGTCCGTCCGTCTGTCTGTCCGCATATAACAGAGCAAAAACTACCCAACCGAATGGTCTGAAATTTTTAATATATGATTGTTGCAAAATTTTGTCGAGCCATTTCAAATGTTATGAAAATCGGATGTATAGTTTAATTACAGGGACAGTCAAAAGTTTTTCTTTACATTACGGCCACTGGGAAAAATTATTACAAGAGCATTTTAATGATGTTCCGAATGATAATGATCCTTCCGAATGGTCTGAAATTTTAAAGATATAATTGTTGCAAAATTTTGTTGAGCCATTTCAAATTTTAGGAAAATCGGATGTATAATTTAATTACAGGACAGTCAAAAGTGTTCCGTTACATTACGGGGAATAGGGAAAAAATTATTGGAAGTGCATTTTTATGATGTTACAGACTATGCAAGTGCAAAAAATTATACATTCAGTACAATATGGGGTGCAAAAAATAATTATAAAACTAGTTATAGTACGAACGCACCTCATTTGCCACGTTTGACGAGCAATTTCCAACTTGTTATTTTTGACTTATTACACAATTGTTGAAGTTTGTAACATAGTGGTATTTTTTCCTTTTTCAACTTGTTCAAAGGTATCCTACCCCTTTAAACAAAGTTTTATTTCTCGCCACGTGTTGCCATACCTTAAAAAAGAAACCGAGCTAAAGTATAATTTTTTAAATAAATTCATTAGCTTGGGCTTTCTACAAAGCGTAAAAAAAAAGCAGTGAATTTTTCATAATCGAGTTCGGCACCAACGCCAAATTAGTGTATTGTAATTTAAATTTTTGAGAAAAAAAAATAAAAACCATGAATTACAGTAAAAAAATAAAGAAAAAAAGGCTTGGTTTTTAAAATGAATATTAAATGCTTATAAAAAGTGTTGTTTTTAAACACATTTACTTTTATATTTATTCTATTGTATTTGTACTAACATTAAAAAAAATAATTTTTGATTACTTGTAATGCCTTAACTGTTCAACAGTCCACAGCAATTGCAAGACCATAAAGAATATCTTTTGAAATTAGTGGTACGAAGAGAATGTAAAAATAGTCGCTAATGGCATCTCTTTTTTGAGGTACATCCTGTATATAATTTAATTTGAGGTGGCCATTATGTCAAAACCATTGTTTTCATTGAAAATGTGTTCTTTTTTGTAAGTCTATATATATATTTTCTAATCATTCATGTTTAGAGCAGAGAAACATCGGTCCCGTAATCCAAAAAGCGATCATTGATGTCCAGGGATTAACATCCCTCATCTGTTTTCATCTTTGTAAGCCTACCTCTAGCTAAGATACGTGTAATGTTTATATAGGGGGGAAAAACCACTCCTGTTTTTGTCTTTGTTTTGCCAGACTGCTACTATTTTTTTTCCTGAAGTTTATCTTAATAACAGATAATATGGCAACAATTGACAATTTTCTCCTTTGTCTGCTGATAAAAATATTATTTAACAAAGGAAAGTATATGTTTAATAAATAAAGTGAAAATAGAAATCCCCCCCCCCCCCAAAAAAAAAAACAAACAAACAAACAACAACACTGTTTTATAACCGTTCAATATTTATCTTAAAAATCACATCTAATTTCATGACTGTAATACATGTTGTTCCAAAAAAAAAAAAAAAATCCATTGCAATAGATTTATTTGGCGTGAACCCGATTATGGTAAATTTACCTGTTAATTTTTGATTGCTAGAACGCACGAACTAGCAAATTTATTAAAAATATATAGATAAATCTTGTTGTGTTGCTTTTTAAGATATGGCAACAGGAAAGAAAAATAACTACCGTTGTACCATTGAATTGATGGTTCATTTGCCAATAATTGCGTTATTTCAAAATTCTGCTACATCTACAATTGAGTTTTAAATTAAGGTACCTCTACAAAATAAGTCCACGTTGAGGCTTCAGATCGCAGTAAACTATGTTATATCAGAATCACATTTTAAACGTTGTTGGATGTAATATTTATACATATTGTTACACTCTTTTATTTAAATCAACCTGGTTTTTGTATGTAAAGGTGGAATTTTGCAATAGATTTTTAACCCACTTCCTGATACGCTGGAATTATAAAAATTATGTACAAAGGTGAGTTTCCGATGACAATAGAGCAGTTTTTTAAAAGGATTAATATTCATATTTTTTTTACGAATTGCACCATTGTAAAGTGATATGAGCGTGCATGTGGTTCGGTATTTCGTTTCTTCGTATTTTGATTTCCCGAGGCGATGCGTAATTTTGTAGTATGTCCAAAAAAAGAAGGGGCAGAGGTCGTCAGGTACATTAAATGTAAAACAAAAAATTGTTGTTATTGTCAAAACTTTGTGAAATTTTTATGAGTTAAAAATATAACGTTTCCGTAACCTGTGTAAAAATTTTGAATTTTTTTTTTTTTTAAATATTTACTGGCAAAGGCGCTTGTAAGAAATCTTTTTTTTTTTTTTTTTCTTATCACACCAAGTTGTATTCAATAAAAAAATAGTTCTTAAAATCAAAATTCTTTGACATTTTCATTCAAACACAAGCGGTTTTAAAGCCTGTGTAAGAAATTCGCAAAAAAATATTGATATTTAGTTGTAAAAAAACTATTTTTTCTTCTCGCTTTTCTTTTTCGCGCTGGTCTTTTACCATTAAAATATAATTATCGTGCAAAAATAGGGATATTTAGCCGTAAAAAATGAGCCGCGTTTTCTCGTTTTCAGCGAAAATTTTGCAAATTTAGATAATTTTGCAATTTACATTGCTAATATCACACAGTAAATAAAAATTTTTTACTTAAAGACGCATACTACATAAAAACACTTTTAAAACATTAAATAAAAATTTTAAAAGCTTAAAAACAAACAAGTTACGACCCCCCTGTGGTCTTCATCAGGGTCATATTCCAGATTAAAATTTTTATTAATGTTTTAAAAGTGTTTTTATGTAGTACACGTCTTTGAGTAAAAATTTTTAATTTATTGTGTGAGTTTAGTCTCAAGACGTAATAGTCCTTCAATATATGTAGGGGGTCTAATATTATGTCACAACTTAAATACTTACTTTGTAACGCATTTACTACGTTGGTTGTTGTTCAGTTGTTATGGCGTCTGCTCGTTGATCCTCGGGTTGGAGACCGGGACGAATTACATTTGATTTTCTCACTTTTTGTTTTTTAAATATACTTGTAATTATAATATACTAATCTAAATTAAATTTTTTAATATCGTACGTTAATTATAATTTTAACATATTTAAATTTTAATTTAGCATTTTTGATTTTTAAACCCTTATTAAACACTTCTCCTTATTTAAAGAAGTTTTAAAAAATGGATCTATTATTGACTAGTAAAAATTACAAAATCATTACAAAATCTGTTGTGACACCCTCTATTTATGATAAAACAAAACATCTCCAAATAAAATAAAAATAAATACAGAAAGAAGATAAATGAGAAAGAAAAATAATTCAAAGCGCAAGCATATATATTACAAATTTAAAAAGTCCTTCCGGCCAGTGCCGGGAGGAAGAGGTAGCTTTCATATTCCTTATTTTTAAAAAAGCCAACTTATGTTATTCAAACACACGAAGCTCAATTTAGTAGAAACCGAATATAGGAGATTCGATCTAATTTTTATCAATACTAAATCATTATGAATGATAATTTCGCGAATTTAGTCAGCTTTATCCAAGCTGCTTTTATTTAAACTAACTTATATTTTGCTGCCAAATTCGGAGATTTCTTAAAGTGCCTGCCATTTTAAGACAACGTGGTGGATGAGACTAACCAGTGAACTTGGTCGAGACCTTAGTAATTGCTGTGCACATGCTCACTCACATCGGTATCGGTTGATATGTACGAGTGCTGTCGCAGGCAAAAAATCAGATTTTTCAAAATGTCACCCCTATTAGAAATTGAAACTGCTATATCTGAGCCATTTTTTAAGACAAAGACTAACAAAAAATGCTCCTGAATCCTTATATCAAGGTCAAATACTTAAGAAAGAAACCTTTTTCAATTTCTAATTTTTTTGCACCTCATTTTAAATATAATTTTTTTAATTTAATGGCCGCCATTTGGAAACAAGATAGCTGATGAAGCTGGCCAGCGAACTTGGTCGAGATATTGATGGATACTATCCACATGCCTTCTTAAATCGAAATAGGCGAATACGTGTGTTATGGCGTGACAAATACAAGATCGTTTCAAAATGTTAGCCATGCTAGAAATCCAAAGTGCTATAATTCAACCATTTTTTAAGATATAAACAAAATAACAAATTTTCAAAAACAAAAACTGCTCCGGAATCTTTGTATCAAGGCCAAACACATAAAAAAATCTTTTTCATTTTCCAATTTTTTAATACCTCATTTTAAATATTAAATTAAATATTTTTTTAAATGGCAACCCTTTTGAAACAAGAAGGCGAATCAAGCTGGCCAACGAACTCGGTCGAGACATTGGTATGTACTATGTACAGACCAAGTTACATCCAAATCGGTTCATAAATACGTCTGTTATCGCGTGACAAAAATCAGGTCGTTTTAAAATGTCAGCCACAATAGAAATTCAAAATGCTATAACTCAGCCATTTTTTTAGATATAGACGAAACAAAAACTGATCCGGAATCTTTGTATTAAGGTGAAACACATACGAAAAAAATCTTTTTCATTTTCCTATTTTTTGGTATCTCATTTTAAATTTTAAGTTTTTTAAATTTTTTTAATTGGCCGCCATTTTAAAACAAGATGGCGGATGAAGTTGGCCAACGAACTCGGTCGAGATATTTGTATGTACTATGTACACACCAAGATACATCCGAATCGGTTCATAAATACGCCTGTTATCACGTGACAAAAATCAAGACGTTTCAAAATGACAGCCACGCTAGAAATTCAAAATGCTATAACTCAGCCATTTTTTAAGATATAGACGAAACAAAAACACCTTCCGAATCTTTGTATCAAGGTCAAATGCATAAGAAAAAAATATTTTTTCAATTTTCAATTTTTTGGTACCACATTTCAAATTTAAGTTTTTCTTAAAAATTTAAATGGCCGCCATTTTTAAACAAGGACGCGGAGGAAGCTGGCCAACGAACTCGGTCGAGACATTGGTATGTACTATGTATAAACGAAGTTATATCCAAATCGGTTCATAAATACGCCTTTTATCGCGTGACAAAATTCAGGATGTTTCAAAATGTCAGCCACGCTAGAAATTCAAAATACTATAACTCTGTCATTTTTTAATATATAGACAAAACAAAAACTGCTCCGGAATCTTTGTATAAAGGATAAATACATAAGAAAAAAATATTTTTCCATTTTCAATTTTTTGGTATCCCATTTCAAATTTAAAATTTTTTTAAATATTTTAAACGGCCGCCATTTTGAAACAAAATGGCGGATGAAGCTGGCCAACGAACTCGGTCGAGACATTTGTATGTACTATGAACACACAGAACTACATCTTAATCGGTTCATAAATACGAGAGTTACAGTGTGACAAAAAGATATATATGGATATATATATATATATGGGTCATTTTCAAAATAAGTACAATTTGGTGTCTTACTGTTCTAAAATTTATTATATTAGAAATTGGTAAAAATTTCAAACCCGAAATTGTTCTTCATTTCTTCTTTTAATAATCCAAGTGTTAAACTAAGTAATTTATGTAAAAATAAATTAAATTACCTAAAAAATAAAAATAAATGATTAACTTTTCAATGGGAACCATACTTGTCTCAAATCCAAACTTTGATTTTTAACATATTATATTTTCTAATGAATAATCACTATTTTCATTAATTTGGGCAATTTTATTTTGAAAACAATATAAATTTTGAGTACTTATAGCAATATGTGTGAAAATTGATTTTAATATGGAATAATTTTATGAAATAAGACTGTCTTACGAGTTTTGTGTCACTGGTCTAACAACTAATATTTTTCAGTTTTAAATACTACTCTGATGATAAAAAATGAAGGAATTTGCTTTTTTATGTTAGCAACACTGTTTGCAAACAAAATGGTGGAAAAACTAGCTTCCTCCATGTGGTCTACTGTTTAAAAAGGGAAAAAAATGTTCCTAAATCAGCTAAGTTCTTTTATTATGTGTCACTGGTCTAACAAATATTCTGTTAAACAGATAACAGTTAAATCAATTTAATAGAAAGATTATTATAATACAGTAAAAAAAGTTTTGTTTAACACCCTAAATCATAATATTACTATTTTTAAAAGAGGAATAAAAATGTATTTCTTAAGAAATGTCACTGGTCTAACAGTCACTGGCCTAACAATATATTTGTTAAACTAGTGACAAATCCTGTTATGCCAGTGACACAATGTTAAGCAATAAAATAATTTCATGTAAAAAATGTATTTTAAAAGTTATAATAATAATATTATGACTGTTCAAAACTTTAATAAAGAATGTCTTTAAGTTAAAACAAAAATATCAACAGTTTAATGCAAAATGTCACTGGCCTAACGCATGTCATTGGTCTAACTAATACTTACTTTTAAGTAATTGATGTATTTGTGTTAATGAGTCAATTAAGCTCAGCCACTGCATTATTTGAGTTATAGTTATCTTTTATTAATCATAATAAAATAATTTGTGGAAAAAGTTATACTTTAAAATTAAAAAAAAAAATTGCTGAAAATGTACCTTATTTTGAAAATGACCCATATATATATATATATATATATATATTTATAAATTTTGAACGAAGGGTGGTTTCGGGGTCTGGGGGTCATGATCGATGAAAATATACCAAAATTTTTTTAAATCGCTTTCCTCCGAACGGCTTCAATAGGTAGCTTTTTGTAATGAAAGCTACCTAAAATCGCAAAAAATATGTTGTAATTCAATTCTTATACTAATTTTTAATATAATTCTGCTTCTTACTTTAAAAACAGAGTATTATTATTATAACTTTGACTTCCCTTGTTAAGGCAATACATAAATGGTGTTTATTTAAAATCACGAATTGACACAATTGTTCAATATCACTGCATCGATAAATGATATATGAAATACATTTTAAAAGTTATTTAAAAAATTAACCGTTTAATGGTGTTTAAAACAACGATTTAGTTACAAATGGAAAAATAAATAGGTTAACATCCTAATTAATACACAATATTATAATTTTTAATTGACAATAAGATTTTAAAACTATAATTACATATTTATAAAACGGAAAATGAGAAAAACAAATATAGCGCGTTCCAGGATCGAACCGGAGCCCTCGGATCAAGTAGCAGACGGCATAATAACCGAGCTACATCCAACATGCTAATACTGTTACAAAGTAAATATTTAAATTGTGTTATAATATTAGACACTCCCAATTTCTCGAGAACTAAAGAGCGTTGTAGAAAATCCGTTAAACCTGAGACTCGGGGGCTTCTACCCTACAACATATATAAAAATAATCAAAATCTGTGATTACTAAGCTTAGCCCTATTATTTTTAATCGCTTTTCCCTGTTTATGAGTGTATTGATTAAGAAGGTATCTGCTGCGTTCGGAGCGCTTTAAAAAAAAAAAAAACCAAAATGTACAATATGGAATAAATACAGTAATACTTCGACTTACGTCAACAATTCGTTCCAAGACTAGCGACGTAAGTCTGGTTACATTTAGATAAACAAAAATGGATAAGTAATAAAAATTCACCCAAATCTAATGAATATATTCTACTATATTTAGGGACTATGTTACATGTATTTAACCTTAGCAAAAAACGGCATCAAGCAGGACGGTCGTCCTGCCAAGCCAAGCTGAAAAAAAAATGCTAACCCCGCCAAACAAACAAACGCCAAGAATAAGGCAAGACACCGTAACTGCTTATTATACTGATGACAACTTCTCCATGTTAAATGAACGAAATATGCCAGCGTAAAATTTCCCATATCAAAAGAAGCAACCATCGCAGAAAAATAAAACCAACACTAAAAGGACCTAATAAAGAAGATCTTCAATTTGAGATCAAATGCATCCTCATAAATTAATTATAAATAGAGATATAGATTTTTTAAAATAACGTCGAGATACTGAAAATGACAGATTTATTTTCTTCGTCACAACTTATGTTTAAATCGAGGTAGAGACTTAAATAATGGACAGAAAAAAGTAAGTATTGAATTTTTGGATAGATATTTACTCAATCTACGTGCTTTTAAAAAATTCAGCTTTAAAAACATTAATTTTCTATTCATAATTAGCGAAAAACTGTTAATTAGTTCTAAAGTTTACAAATTATGCCAAATAGCGATAAACCCGCCAAAATATTTTAGAAATCTTATACTTTTCTTTTATATTATCCTTTTGCATTGATTTCATCGAAGATAACTATGGCTGAGATTCAGATAGATTTTTCGCTGTTAGCGAAATGAGTTTGACCAATCAGAAGCCTGCATGTTTGAGAATATTTGCGGTTTGTGGATCCCGGCCTATGTCATGAAAGTTTTGAGTCTTTTTTTTAGTGCCGTGGATGAAGTGCAATGTTTGTAGAAATGTAGGCTAGGATGCAGATAGATTTTTCGCTGTTAGCGAAACGAGAATCGCCAATCAATAGCCTGCATTTCTGCAAACAGCGAAAAGTTCACAAAAATGCAGGCTTCTGATTGATGAATCTCGTTTCTCTGACAGCCAAAAATCTATCTAGATTGCGCACAATGGAGGATATTCCAAATATGGGTTCGAGGCTGAAAAAGTCACGTGATACCGGTAATTTATCCAAGGAACTTCTATCTGATAAGAAGGGAAGATACTACTACTTTGCCTCATGAACCGTTTCATTGGCTAGCGGGGATTTACATTACACGTCTACGGAGCCTTCCCTTCTTTACGATAGAAGTTTTTACCTTGACCACGTGATCAAAATGTAGATGGAATATCCTCCATTATGTTGAACACAATTTTGCATTTCCACATCCAGGTAGGGTATTAATTGTCATAACAAGAATACATATTCGAAACTATTTAAGGCACTGATTCTGAACTCCTTTGCTATACCTTTCAATATCAAAGAAGTTGTTGTTTCCATAGTAACAGTACTTTTCTGTATTGCTTTCTCTAAAACACAAATATAGAAATTTAACAAAGAGCACTCAGAATCAACACCATAACAGAGAGCCTTCATACATAAGAGTGGTGATATATGCACAGGAAGCATGCTCATTTCAAGTTTTTGCCGAAAGTATGGCTACAGCGTCTAGAATACCTTGTGTGGAAATATGCTATCCAAACAACGCTAAAAATTTGTATCCCTTAAATGTGCGACGATACTGCTAAAATCCCACGTATCGATCACAGCGACATCTGCGGGATTTAGTATTACATTGTATAGACTAGCAATATCTTGCAGTTTGAGAAAATATCCTGCAGATGTCGCTGTGATCTGTATATTTCAGCAGCATCATTGCACAGTTAAGGGATACAATATTTTAGCACTTTTTAAAGTATTACAGGGATAGCCAATTTCCACACTATATATACAGCGCCTAGAAGATACAGTGTGGAAAACGGCTACATAATAGTGCTAAAAAATTGAATCCCATAAATGTACAACGATGCTGAATAACAAGATGTCGATAGTAGCGCCATCGTAGTGATTTAAAAACGATAGTCATTCTAAAAGAGACTCTTTAACCTATTTCACGTCATTCATTAACTAAATTAGCTTATAACAGACCAAAATATCCTATATTTATAGTTTCCGATATTTAACATTCTATAATTTTGGAAAACTCAGTGTTTATATTCAAAAGAGTTACGAGATGGCGCTCGTATCAGCATATTGCCGCTGAGCATTGTTGGAGATTTATGGGATAAAAGTTTTTAGCACTTTTTAAAGCATTATAGGAATAGCCGTTTTCCACACTGTATCTTCTAGGCGCTGTACTATAGCTCCGTTATAGGCCTAGATTATATGTTGTAGAAATCGACTATTCCAGCAATACTTAAAAAAGCGCGGAAATAGTAAATTCCTTAAATGTACAACGATGTTGAATTCTAAACAGTCATTTGCAGCGACATCTGCAGGATATTTTTTAAAGAAGAAAGAGACACGTGTAATGCACCGCTATAGCGTCTAGAATACATACTGTGGAATTTTGCTATCCAAGCAGCGCTAAAAAGTTGTATCCCTTAAATGTGCACTGACGCTGAAATTCAGGGAGCTGATCGCAGCGACATCTGTGATAAACTTTCAAAGTAAACATCGTATTATTACAGCGGGCTTGACGCCAAGCACATAGGTCAGATGTATGTTAATAAAATGTAAAATAAAAAAACGCTACAGCGTCTAGTCCAAATTATAGCGCCTAGAATATATAGTGTGGAAATTGGCTATCCCTGTAATACTTAAAAAAGTGGTAAAATATTGTATCCTTAAATGTGCAACGATGCTGCTGAAATATACAAATCGCAGCGACATCTGCAGGATATTTTCTATAACTGAAAGATATTGCTAGTCTATACAATGTAATACGAAAATCCCGCAGATTTCGCTGCGATCGACACTTGGAATTTTAGCAGTATCGTCGATCATTTACGGGATACAAATTTTTAGCGTTGTTTAATAAAATATTTCCACACTAGGTATTCTAGACGCTGTTACCAAATCGTCATGAAGTTTTAGGAAATATCCTGCAGATATCGCTGTGATCGACTCATTGGATTTCAGCATCATTTGAAATTTAAGAGATCCAATATATTAGCACTTTTTAAAGTATTACTGGGATAGCCGATTTCCACACTATATATTCTAGGCGCTGTAGCACCGCGGTAGCCTGTCTTTTTCGTTTACCTCGGAGTAGATATAGATGAAGTCATTTGTAGCTGTTCCTAAACTGTGGCCAACAACATATAAGGCCAGTTCATAACGTCACACGGAGTTGATTATCTGTACACAGCAATGAACACAGAAAAAAATCGGCTCGCAGCTTTGTACTAATCATCGTGTAAAGATGATCCAACTCTGAGACTAACGAAAAAGACAGGCTACCGCGGTGGGTCCGATTCTTCTTTTTTTACAGACCGCTGGAGTCACGTGATGATTCACGTGATGATGCACCAAAGAAGGTGCGTGAAAAGAGCATCACGTGACTCCAGCGGTTTGTAAAAAAAGAAGAATCGGACCCACCGCGGTAGCCTGTCTTTTTCGTTAGCCTCGATCCAACTGCGTGTGACTTTTAAACATCATGAACTGGCCTATTATGTCATTGGTCGCGCAAACACCCTCCCTCCTGCGTCCACCGTATATAGCGGCATCTTGTACTGGAGACTGCTAAATGGGCTGCTATCGGTCAAAATCAAGAGAGAAAAGGGCAGAAGAGAGGGAAATAACTCGTTTTTTTGGTAACTAGTTTTTCACACGGGAAGATTGACATGTCTGTTCCTCTCCTTTCATAACTTCATGGTGGTGAAATACGCCAAAGCATCCTAAATATCTGAGAAAGTCTTGACTCGCGTCACGAAAACATCACACAAAGCAGGCAAAGCAAAGAAACAAAATCATTCATCGGCTCGTGAATATGAACGAGCCAATGAATGATTTTTCTTCTTTGTTTTGCCTGCTTTGTGTGACGTTTTTCTGACAAACGTGTCAAGGCTTTCTCCAATATTTAAAGGACGTTGAATAGGCCGGGATCAAGATAGATATTTCGCTATTAGCGGGATGGGATAGATCAATCAGACGTCTGCATTTTTCCGAACTTTTTGATGTTTGCAGTAAACACCGGAAAGCCTGCAAGGATAAAGGCTACTGATTGGTCAATGTAATTTTACTAACAGAGAAAAATTTATCCGGATCCCGGACATTAACTTTGGTTGGTTAAAACAATTTTGAATAAAATCAAATCAGGAAGCCAATGTTTGTTAACTTTTCTGGTTAGTTTAATTGAAATCTTGCTCGTCTATTACTGAAAACTGAGTTACCGTACTTTGGACAAAAAATTGAATATGAGTACACGACTTGTGCATATGTCACCACTCAAACACAGTGTTGCCAGATGGGCTACTTTTTTTAATTCAGATACTTGATTGGCACCACTTTTTTGAAATTGCAAAATGCGCCTTATTTAATGACATATTAATTAAGGCGAAAACAAAGGGAATTTTACCGTTTATAATAAGTGCTGGCAATCAAGAAATCTGAATTAAAAAAAAGTAGCCCGCTGGACTCTAACATATAAATGTTCTGTGCTATGACCATGATTCTAAGTGCAGTTGGTTAAATTTGAGTATCTGGGCATTAGAGAAAGCAATAGTGGCCCACTGTGGCTGAGTGGATAAGACACAAAGCCGCTAATCGCTTGAGAGCGTAGGTGGAAGCAGATTCGAATCCCGCCGTGACCCGCATGTGATATGATGTATGTGTTCAATAAATCAAACAAACAAACAAGCAAGCAATAGTGAAAGGTACAGTTGGCATGGAAACAACGACTTCTTTAATTCGTATAGAAAATTGATGAATAGTAGTAAATGACTCAAGTTTAAAATGTAGGCAAATGGTCTGGAAATATCAATGGCTCCCATCTAGTATTTCACAAAATTAATTTAATAGTTTCACATGATGTATAACTTGATGCAACTCTTAACTATTGAAAATTCTGCAACAAGACTTATGTAGGTAGATCTTTTGAATGAATAATTCAGAATTCTGAGAACAAAACGAAGTTCTTAAGGCTCTTCCTCACACCCCCCTCAAAAAAGGAAATACGATAGAAAGATATAAGAATTTGGATAGCTTCGATATGTCTGTGATCTTTTGTCAGAGTTCAGAAAAAGAGTCTGGGCATAAAAAAAAGATAAATTTAACGAACGATAAGACTATAGATTTCAGGCAATTTTTAACCGAAAAATATTTAATTCTAATGTATATGCGGCTTTAATAATAGACTATTAAAGATAATCAATTTAGGGGAAATTTTATAGTAAATTAATATCCTCACATTTATGCAAATAGGTATGGATAAACAGACTTGAGTAAAATTACATATTTATTCTTTCTTCTCTATAACACGATCTAAATGAAGATGAAGTTATATGCACAGTTTATATCTCTAAATTTTTAGATTTTTTTAATCAAAAATGTTCCTTTATTATGTCTAGAATTGCTAGATTTACAGATCTTCGATTCTTTAGATGCCTGCGGGTTTTCATACTCGGATTAACCGTAGGTATTTGTAAAGGTAAATTTATTTTGCAAAACCGTCAGCAAAAAAAGTTAGAAAAAACAATTAACTGACAGACTAACTGTAAATATATATTTTATTTCGACTCTGTTTTTTACTAAATTTTCATCTTTCGTAGAAAATTTTAAGGAGATATAAATTGAGAAAGACTGATACTTTGAAAGAAGAAATTGACTTTCCTTAGTTTTAAATTATTAATCACTATAAAAAATGAATGATAGGTAAACAAAATGTATAATATTGTGTTTGCTCCCTGCTTATAAATGCTATACAAGGACTAATTTTAATTTGAGCTAGTAGAATTATTTCAGTTATATATCATTTGTTTTAAAAAAAGAACTGATATCTACTAAAAAACAACTTTTCAAAAGTAAAAAATAAGCCAAGCAAAAAAAAAAAAAAAAAAAAAAAAAAAAGAAAAGAAAAAAGGTGAAAGTTGTGGCTAAAAAATAGTGTGATATCAAATTTCCAAGCTTATATTGCGGTACTTATTTAACATTTTTTGATAAAAATTTACCATATGTAAGTCGAGTACCTAAGTATGCGTTGATAGAAAGCCTTTTCTCCTTTACTAAATACATTATAACGTGTTTCTGAAAATTAATTTTTTTTAAATTATGCATGATGGGCTTGGCGGCCATCTTTCCATATTTTACACAAATTTCTAAGCACTCAAGCTCGTAACATATTTGCATTATTAAGAATTTCGAAGTTATAGTTTTAGCTACAGACAGATAAATTAAGAAAGTTTTTTATTTTGAAAAAACAAATTGATTTTTACTGCTTTAACTAATTAATTAATCCCCCTCCAATAAAAGAGAATCATAAGATGAAACCTGAAGTTACTTCAGCTTTATTTTTAGACACAAATTTTTAGGCACCCATTTCCATAAATTAAAAGAATAAAATGTTTGCTTTAGTAACAATTTCGAACTTCCAATCTTAACAATGAACTTGTGTGCTTAGAAATTTGTGTAAAATATGGAAAGATGGCCGCCAAGCCCATCATGCATAATTTAAAAAAAATTAATTTTCAGAAACACGTTATGATGTATTTAGTAAAGGAGAAAAGGCTTTCTATCAACGCATACTTAGGTACTCGACTTACATATGGTAAATTTTTATCAAAAAATGTTAAATAAGTACCGCAATATAAGCTTGGAAATTTGATATCACACTATTTTTTAGCCACAACTTTCACCTTTTTCTTTTGTTTTCTTTTTTTTTTTTGCTTGGCTTATTTTTTACTTTTGAAAAGTTGTTTTTTAGTAGATTTGTAATACAAGAATTTAGAATAAATCAATAAGTTGTTAACGTACAATTTATTATTCTTCTAGCTGCCCCGTTCGAATCTTTGAGGATGTGAAAAATCTTGCACTGAATTTTAAACCGACAAAATTTTCTTTTTAACGGTTTATGTAGCATGAGTGTGAGTTTTCTAAGCTTTACCTAGTCGTTGCTGCTTTTTGCTCGTCCTAATCAATATCTTCAAGAACGCTCATTTCAGATTCAATAGGGTTTAGTCCTTCGGTTAATTTTTCAACCGTCATAATCCTTCCTCCCCCCCCCCCCCCCATGGCGGTTCAAAATCCTGATCTATTTCTTCGAAAGTACTTTGTTTCTTTAATTCAATAAGTTCATAGATGGTTAATTCTGGATCAGGGGAATTTATGAGTTCATCAACATCTTCAGCATCCATCTCTAAATTGAGTTTTCTTCCATACTCGACAATTTCAGCAATTAGGATAGACACAGAATCACAATTTTTAGGTGTTGTCTTAGGGGGATAAAATTGTGATAAAATTTTCGGGATAAAATTTTGAATAAACCTATCTTCAATTAATGAGGTGGTAACCTTACATCTAGTAGTTTTAGGTTTTCCATTTACTTTTTTAATTGCTTGTCGCTATCACACGACTGTCGCAGGAAATTATTAAGTCTTTAAAAAAAAAATCATAAAGCGTCTTAAGGAAATTTCTTTTCCATTCCAGACGACGTAAATGCGGAGTGACGTAAGTCGGAGTATTACTGTACACATATTTTTTGTTCAATTGTATATGATGTTCAATTGCACTATGATGAAAAAACTTAAAATTGCAGCAATACCTTCATAACATTTTAAAAACTCGGGGGGGGGGTGCCTTTTTAGGTGCGTTCGTAATTATATAAATACGTAGCACCTATAGTCGTCGTTCAGTCCGTCCGTCTGTCCGTCCGTCTGTCCGTCTGTCCATCCGTCTGTCCGTCTGTCCGCATGTAACAGAGCAAAAACTACCCAACCGAATGGTCTGAAATTTCAAATATATTATTGTTGCAAAATTTCGTCGAGCCATTTCAAATTTTATGAAAATCGGATGTATAGTTTAATTACAGGGACAGTCAAAAGTTTTTCTTTACGTTACGGCCAATGGGAAAAATTATTGCAAGTGCATTTTAATGATATTAGAGCCTTCCGAATGATCTGAAATTTTAAAGATATAACTGTTGCAAAATTTTGTCGAGCCATTTCAAATTTTAGGAAAATCGGATGTATAATTTAATTACAGGGACAGTCAAAAGTTTTTCTTTACATTACGGCCAATGGGAAAAATTATTGCAAGTGCATTTTAATGATATTACAGCCTTCCGAATGGTCTGAAATTTTAAATATATAATTGTTGCAAAATTTTGTTGAGCTATTTCAAATTTTAGGAAAATCGGATGTATAGTTTAATTACAGGGACGGTCAAAAGTGTTTCATTACATTACGGGGAATGGGAAAAAATTATTGGAAGTGCATTTTAATGATGTATCAGACTATGCGCTTTATGAAGTGCAAAAAATTATACATTCAGTACAATATGAGGTGCAAAAAATAATTATAAAACTAGTTATAGTACGAACGCACCTCATTTGCCACGTTTGACGAGCAATTTCCAACTTGTTCTTTTTGCAAAATTTCACGCTTACGCCCGACAGCGTAGACTCAATTCAAATGAATATATTTCAATCTCCTTTGTACTACACACTACTATGACACTTACCTGTACACTGAACTAGAGTTTTACAATGTCTTCAAAATGAACTGAAATATTTCAAAATATGTCAAAAAAAAAAAAAGATGCACTTAATAAAAATTACCATTTTTTATATTCGAGTACCTATAAAATAATTACATTAACCCATAGAGATTAGATTCTATTTCAGAACATATTGAGTAATATGGAAAGCATTCTGAGAAAATTTCACTGAAATATGTTTAAAACATTTTATGTAATGAAGTTTATTGAAATAACGGAAAAATTGATTTTCCAGAAATCGCATTTAAAAATTTCTTATCTACAAGACACTGAAACAATTTTCAAAATTTTTTATCAAAACTTCCGTTTTAGTATGTAGGCCTTAAGGATAAAAGAGAAAAAGTTCAAAATTGGATTTATTTTTATTTTTATTTCTATTTAAAATATTTCTTTAGTAGGCGTGAGATGCAATCAATCTCCTTATTATTTAATCGCTTCACAGGGAAAGAATTAACGATCTCACTTATCATTAATCCAGTATAAGGTGAAAAAAAAAAACTGAGTTATTATGAACCTGAAAAGACTTCTAAATGAAGACTAAATGAATCTTTAGCATAAAAAAAAATAATAACAATTTTTATCTTTTACTACCTACCACTAATTGTCCTCGAAAGATAAGTTATTTGTGACATATTTAAAAAGTAATATTTGTTTTAAAATTGAATTAGTTAAATACTACTAAAAATATATCTATAAAAATCCCTTTTTTTAAGAGTTTCATTATTCAAAAAGACTTTTTAAATGGTTTTTGCTTTGCATCACTTGAAGTTATGGGATTTATTTTTGAATATCTTTATTTATTTTTGCAAAACTGAAATGTTAGGAAAATTATATTAATTTTAAAATTTTAAAAATAGATCCAGTTTAATAATCGAAATGTTGAAACTGAAATAGGAAAACTTTAACACTCATGATATGAAATACTACTTTAATATATAAAAGAATATCTAATATCCTTATTAACGGCAGTGTGATATAGCTGTTTTATTCGCTTCTTGAAAAATCTGTGTTATTAAGCAGTGTCAAAAATTATGAGACACTGAATTGCGATTATAAAAGATTTCTCAATTTCAATGCATACTTAGTAAATTTTAGCTTAATGGGTGTATTAGGTAGATTTCGTAAGAAATACTATCTATTACATTCTCCCCAATGTTGGAATTTCTGAAAGAGTTTCGCAGATCTACGCCGATCATGAGTCCTAGAACGCAAAACCATCCTTAGTTCAAAACTTTATCTATTTATTTTTCTATCTATCTAGTTATGTATATAAAACCATTAAAAACAATTACAAATTACCACAAAGGAACATAGTCAAAAATAGAATTAAAGGAATATAATGGAAATTTGTAGAACCAAGGCAGAATCCTCAGACCCTGAATACCTTGGCACTACAATTAAAGTGTGTGGTTTCATCTTCGTATTACTCATAAAAAGCTAAATAATATGAATTTAGGGCTACCAAATCACAATAAAACCAGAAAAAATTGTCAGTTTTTTATACACACGATAACTTCCATAATTCTACACAAATCCAAACTGATACATAAAATCAAGGGGCATAAAATATCGGTCGAGATCGTCAGTTTAAAGTTATTATTACTTCTAGGAAAAGGGCCAAAAATTTATGTATCACAGATTTTTGATAAAATTAAAATGGGCTCAAGGGGCGAAAAAAATAGGGTTTCAGGAAGAAAAAAAATCATTACTTCGTCAATTCCCAATATATCAAATACACGTAAACTTATTATAAATCTTCTTAATACTATTTACAACTTTTATATTCACAAGTTTTTAATAGGCCAACTCTTACTACAAAAAAGAAAAAAAAATGAAAAAAAAAATGAAAAAAAGGGAGGAGGGTTAAAAAGAAAAAAAAAATTCATAACTTCGTCAATTCACAGGATATCAAATCCGCTTGGATTTATTATTAATCTTTTTAATATTATCTACAACTTTTATATTGACAAGTTTTTGATATGACCAACTCATACAGCAAAAACAAATGAAGCAAAAATAGAGGTTGAAGAAAAAATTATCGTATTAACATGATTCTGATGAAACCAGCTCTTACAGAAACAAGAAATTAAAAACTCGTCAAAAGCGGCCAGATAAAATTGTTAAACTGGGTTTATCTCTGATCTTGATTTAGTTTTTTTTTTTTGGTGAAATTAGCACTTAACTTCGAAATCTACCTCCGCCTGTAGGCCGATCCGGACGGGATTTTTTTCATTTTAATACTAACTAATCTAGGAACATTGAATTACAATTGTGAACGAAATATGTTTTATTTTAAAATTTTTCGCATATTTCTAGAAATTACGTTATCATGATTTGCTTTTCAATTGCATATATATCAGGCAATCCAATCCGGGCTACCCGAATGAAAGATGCCTGATATGCTGCCCTGTATATATGGTAAAGTTGAAAATCGTTTCTTAATTCAGAACTGTAAGTAGATATTTTACGTTTAGTATATTTCCTTAGCTTGTCCAACCACTACACTAAAAATATTTCTTGGATCTTTCGTATTAGCCAGTGGTCAATCGCCCAAACATTTCTCTATTTATAGCAAGCTTCGTGATTCTGATTATTTCAGTATTTAAGCGGGTAGTTCGATTGCATATCTGTTAAATTTGTGATTAAATTATTCGTAAAGTTTTAATTTCGCTTGGCAATCTAGTTATAGATGATTAAACGAAATAAAACAAATGTTGAATTATTTCCATTGTTTTAAGTGCGAGTGAGTTAATCTTCCGTAATTGAGTTGCCACAGAATGAAAAATTTTCATTATTAAAAATTATTTTAAAAACCATAAAAAATCAATAAATGTAGATACAGTTTTTAAGCAAATTGCATTTGAAAGTATATCTTCTTTTCTGATCGACGTTGTAAAAATTGAAATTGTAGAGTTTTTAGAAGTTAAAAAATATACAGTAAATCTTAAATTTATTGTCCAAGTCATTGCCCAACGTAAACATGACATCAGTGTTACTCATTGACTTTCTTTGCGTAATGGTATAGATCAGGGATGGCGAACGTTTTTGAGTATGCGTGCCAAAAAAATCAAAATTATTATGTATCAACATTCTAACGTGCCAGAAATATTTTAACTTAGATAAAATCCAATAATTATTTTTTATAGAATTTTTACTTAAATATTTTTACTCTTATACTAAATTCGATTCCTAACTTATTTATTATGTCGTATTTACTCAATAATATAGCCATGTCGCATCGAATTCCGCATTAGTAATCTATAAATGCGTTTTTATTTTATCGTGTACTTCCAAATAGGATCATTTTTAGTTCTTTAGGTAGAAGAAACTTCAATATATACATATATATTTACACTAACAGTTAAAATTCAATTTATATATATTTACACTAACAGTTAAAATTCAATTTTCAAAATTAAATCCTAAATATATTAAAACCTAATCTGAATTAGAAGCGTGTGAATTAGGTATATTACTATGCAAACTATCTCTTAAAACTCAATTTTCAAAAATAAAACTTTTGAAATTTGATAGAGAAGCAAAATGATTTGGAAAACACTGTATGTTGAATGGTTTGGCAAGAAATGACGTTACAAGGAGCTTTCATTGACATTTATAATACCTTAGTTCATTCAAAAGTAACGGATTATTTTAAAGTAAATTATATACATGTTACATAAAACGATACTTTTTTGTAAAAAAACATAAAGTGGATTATTCTCCATAAACTGAATATAGGGTACACTGTTAAAAATTTTGCAGCAGTCTGGCAGGTCATTCGACCGTTTTTTGAAAAAACGGTTTCATAACCATAATTTAACCATATTCTGACCATAAAATGGCCAATAATATGGTCAGAATTGTGTTAAAATTACGGTTGTGTAACCGTTTCCGGAAAACACGGTCAAATGACCTGCCAGAATGCTGCAAATTTTTAACAGTGTAGAGGAGTACACAGTGAGACATGGTACACAGCGAGACAGCAGCCATTTTGACATATAGCTGTAACTTTTTCTCTTAGCTGGAACACACACTGAGCCACTTCATCTTATGCAACACGTGGATGTAGTTTCGGCACTTCGGTTACTTGTCCAACGAAATAGTAAGTAATTATTTATTTTATAGGGGTTAAAGTTACATAAAAGTCCATTTTAGAGTTTATTTCTTTTGTTATGGCATATATTTACTTAACCAAACTTAGCTGTATCTAATGATAGACTATGTCGACAAAAAGACACAGGCATTCAAAGCTATGAAATTGATGATGAAACAGATATGGTCTCCATTTTGTTACAACGTAACGAAAGTACACAGTGAGACACACAGTTGTGGTACACAGTGAGACATGCCTCATTGTGTATCTACTCTGCGGTTCTGACGTAAAAAAAGTTATTTATTAATAAAAGAAGGGTTTTTTTTATCTCTATCTATCTGTGCGTGTGTGTGTGGAGGGGTGCGATGGCTAGTGAAATCTACTAAACGTAAGAGGCTGAAAATTTGCTTGAAGGTAGCCTAATGTCTGCCATTGTCCACCCGAGGCTCATATTTTTTAAAAATGTTTAATCTAGAAATACTAATTAGAAGTCATAAACTGCAGAAAATTATTGATAGAGTATAAAAATGTATGATTTATGAAAATATCATTGTCTCACTGTGTACCACTTGCGGTACATAGTGAGACAATTTTCGATACTCCGTTATGCTGCTTCTGTGCTTTTATAAATAACTTTTTTAAAACCATTTATACATTAATGTGTAGCGTATTTGTGTAGCTTAAAGATGTAGCAAAAAATGTTTCAAAAGAATAAAAATGGTTGCCATTCGTTAAGTAATAATAATTTTCGTCTCACTGTGTTCTACCTTCCCCTAATCTATAAGTTTTTTCACGTGACACAGAAGTTTTTCTTACATGCCAAGTTAAGCACGCGTGCCATAGGTTCGCCATCCCTGGTATAGATAGACATACCCTCATTATAATGTTTAAAACAATATACGAGCTGATACAGGGAAGTTCCCGGACTTAATGGAAAAACAAGTTTTATTTGTCCTTTCATAATTTTGGCTGCCATCTCCTTCAAAATAGTTTCCTTGTGAACATATACATACAATCGCGTTTTCCACTTCTCGAAAACACTTCTGAAGTCATTCCCTCGAAAGCGGTCAAGAATCACCCGCGATTCTCGTTGAATGCCGGACACAGTTGCAAAACTTCGTTCTTTCAGTTTCATTTTCAATTTTGGGAATAATTCAAAGCCACAGGGAGCTAGATCCGGAGAATTGGGTGGGTAGGGAAGAACAACCATGTTGTTATGAGTTAGAAACTGTGTTATCTTAGGTAGATGCGGGTTGGTGTATTGTCGTGGAGAAGAAGCCAATCCTCATCACGCCAATGTTCAGGTCGTTTTCGTCGGACGTCTTTTCTCAAACGCCTCAAAACCTCACAGTAAGTGTCAGAAATAACTGTAACATTAAGACTGATCAATTTGTTCTACATTTTCATCTGTTTTGTTGATGCTTGGTCGCCCTGAACTTTGGTAATATTCAAAAGAATGACAACCCGCCATAAAACACGAGAGGTATTCAAAAACCGTTGTCCGATTTAAAGCTTCATCGCCAAAACCATATGAAGCATTCCAAGGTTTTCGGTCGCAGATTTATTGAGCTTCAAACAAAATTTTATTCACACACGCTGCTGGATTTTACCGTCCATCGCAAACAGTCCGCAACATGAAGTCGAAAAAAAAAATGCGTAGAAACAAACTGTGTTCTCACATCTTCAAGTAAAGCAGTGAAGTGAGGAGAAGAGGTTACCTTGATAGACTGGGAGGCGACAGCACAGACAATCACCTCAACGAGTTCAGAGCTGAAATTCTAGAATGAGTTAAAACTCGATTTGCATATTAAAAAACAATCGGTTTGCCAAGTCCTATCTTGGTGGAAAACACCTGAAAACCGAACTTTAGCGATTAACTCGTAGGTTTACCATTGTGTTTTCCTGCACCCAAAGGCATGAATACATGGAGAACTGGGAGCAGGAAAACACAATGGTAAACCTACGAGTCAACCGCTAAAATCGGGTTTTTAGGAGTTTTCCACCAAGATAGAACTTGGCAGACCGATTGCTTTTTAATATGCAAATCGAGTTTTAACTAATTCTGGAATTTTATCTCTGAACTCGATGAGATGATTGTCTGTGCTGCCGGCTCCGGTTTATGACCTGTTTTCGTCCCCCGCTTTCACAGAGACAGTTACAGTAATAGCAGTGCGGGAACTTTCCGATAGCACTTCGTATAGTGTTGTTATGGCAAAACTTAATAATGAAAAATTTAACATTTAAACAAATGTTAAATGCTATTTTTCAATTCACGTTAATATTTTGATATCATCTAAATTCTGTTTCTTTCAGACGATGATAAAAGTGGTATTAGCAACGGGCCAATTTGTTAAACACTAATGCACTTCTTTTAAAATAAAATTAAATAGCTTTATATTAACCTTAGCCACTCTAATGCGTAATTGAAATCTGTCAATGCAATACGTAAATTAAGCAAGAAATAAATGTCGTGCATCAAGTATTGATTATGAAGCATTTTCCAACAAATGCAGACAATACCGTAACAAAGCTTTACTGTTTAATAGTGTGAAAGATGATATCAAAGTAAACAAATCGGAAATCATATAAAGCATATGAAAACTTAATTTTGAGAATTACCATCTATACTAGGAAAGGAAATTCAAATTCTTATTGGAGTACCTGTATATGATCTTTCTATTTGTATATATGTTACAAATTATGTTAAAATTCAATTTAATTAGGAAACGCTTAAGAGCACATGGACATAAAATGGTTCAAATTTTTGAGTTTTTAATTGAGTTATAAGTTGATAAAACAGAAAAGAAAATGTTGATGATGAAATGTTAAGTCAATATGATTATGATGTTGTAAGATTTTAAATTAATATATTTAAGTATTATGGGTGTGTATATAGTTTTTTGCCTTTACGAAAAAAGTGGTTTTTTGATGCTTCGGTTCACTTTTCTAAAAATCTATTTAAGGTAAACAGTTGTAACTTTCCAAAATTGTGTAACTAACTCTATTTGAAAATAATAGAAAGCGGTTTTCATTTTGGCTTAAAAGAAATAAAACTAAAAATATTTTACTAAAAAACTTTGAAAATACTTTAAAAAATATTTTAGTAAAATATTTTGAAACTAAAAATTTAAACTATTTTGAAAATCCTTTTCAAAATTATTTAGTACAATTGTTTTAATTTTATTTCTTTTAAGCCAAAATGAAAATCGCTTCTTATTATTCTCAAATAGAGTTAGTTACACAATTTTGGAAAGTTTCAACTGTTTACCTAAAATAGATTTTTAGAAAAGTGTACCGAAGCATCAAAAAACCTCTTTTTTCGAAAAGGCAAAGAACTATATACACGCCCACAATGCTTAAATATATTATTTTAAAACATTCCAGCATCATAATAATATTGATTTAACATTGCATCATAATTTTTTTTTTCTGTTTTATCAATTTATAACTCAATTCAAAACTCAAAAATTTCAACCAATTTATGTTTCATATGCCCTTAAGGGGGTCCGGGACACATTTTAAAATAAGTTTTATTTATTGAGTTAAAATTTTGAAATTGTTTGCATTGTGTTAAACATATTTTGTAAACAAAATTACATGATAAAACTTCTCATAATTAAAAAAAAATAATTGTAAATTTATTAAAAAAGTGGGGTAATTTAAAATCGTTATAACTCGAAATATTATTTGTATAATTTTTTTTATTTCATTTAAATAAACAGAAATATATAACTTTTAATTTCGATTCAGCATTTTTAATTAATTTACATAAAAATTAAAAATATTTAAAATTAAAAATTAAAAAATAATGATGTAAAAAATCATATTTTGAAAAGTAAATATTTTTTTCCAAATTTGCTAAATCAAAATTAAAGTAAAACAATTGAAAAAGACATGTTCCAAGTTTGAAACATTTATCTGATGTTGACTTATAACAATTTAAATACGAGAAATAGTGAAAAAAAAAACCATCATGAAGAAAAACGCATTTTCACAAGAAGTCGTTTCTCTGACCTGACAACCATTGCTTGAAATCTAGATTTTGAAAACAAACCAAAAGGAAAAAAATAATAATTCCCTTTTCCAATTAAGATAGAAACATGATTTAAACGTCATTTTAAACAGAAAAAAAAAACAAAGAAAGTTTTAATGCAATGAAATGTTTTTAGAAAATTTGAAGATTTTTGTGTTCCGGACTCCCTTAACATAGTTGCCCTCATAGCATGCATGGTCACAGTGACGTCATTGTGACGTCACTGTAAGTCACTGTGGTCACGTCACATCTGTGACCAAAATGCCACCACTCAGTGATGTCACATTGTGACTGAGATGTGAACTTCTTAGAAAACTTTAAAAAATTACAAAAATTATTAAAAACATGTTATTTACTGTAAAATATATTTTTCTGCCGGATTAACAAATTTTTTAAACCGTGGTCCAAGTTGCATCTGTGCCTCTAACAAAAACTTTTTATTTTCATATAACATAAAATGTAATTAATTCATCAGCAACACAAAACGATTTCCTAATTATGAGAATTTCATATTATTAAAAAAATGTTTTAGGTAAGCAGACCTCGACTTATCTTTTATAAAGATTTTTGTAAATGATCATCTGTTATACTAGAAGTTTCTCAAAGAGTAGTCGAAACATTTCTGTCGTTTCAAACTAAAAACTTTCTATTACAGTTAAGGCTGCAGCTTTTAATGAGCACGCAGAAAGCGTCTTCAAAGTTCAGTCATATATGCATTTCTTGCTTTGTAATTTGCATTCAAGTCATTTTTTTTCCTCTTAGTGTTTCACTATTTTAAGTATTTTTTTTTTTTTATTCTACTTCTTTCAAACGTTTAAAATAGAATTGACATTTTCCGAATATAAAATTAATGTACAAAATTTAGGCAAAGCCCACGACATAATTAATTATTCATGTTTTATTTTTTGTTTTCAAAATATATCTTTAAAAATTATTTTACAAGTTTTATTCTACAGAAAATTAATATTAAGAGAATGACAGATTGACAAAGAAAAACTCACCTCTTCTCGATAATCTTGTTGTATTTTTTAAGAAGATATTTTGTATATATTACCTGTGATACAAATTTTACTTTTAAAAACAAGGAGGGAGTCATCATTATTACCATTAAATTAATTTGTATACATTTTGAAAATTTAAGCAATGTTTTATCTAGTAAACTCTAATTATGGATAATATTATTATTATAATTTACGTAAATGAAACTTTACAATTCAATAAAACTGATAAAAATAAAAGATGAAATACAATAAAACATTTTCAAACAGGAAATTGAATTAGAGACAATTTGACAAAATTATTACGCATTTAATTTCCTTCCGAAACTGTGGTATAGAAAAACAAATAAAACCAAAAAACATCTGCTTCGAACTTCGAAACTTAAAAATCGTCTGCATCTGCACTATTTCAGTTGTTACCACTCGACCGCAGAATAACGGATAAAAGTAACAGTGAAACTTTTTAGAATAAACGCGGGACACTGGACAGTTCTGTGGACACTGAAGTTCTGTGGACACTGGACAGCATAGATGTGTTGACACGGATTTAAAAACTGAAACAAGAACGTTCTCAGGATCCAAGTTAGTTCAGCTAACAAAATATAAACCCGAGAAAATTACGGTAGCTTTGACTTGTTGAAGATGATTCAAGTCATTGCTGTCGTACTTATAATCGGATTTAATTGGTTCCCCAAAATCAAAGTATCACGTACAACGTCAATGAAATTAGGTATGTAAAAATATTATTTTCCCTGTTTGCTTTTTTTTTTTTTTATATTACAACAATTTTAGTTAGTTTCTCATTAACATGCTGTAGAACATAAATATTTCATTACATTTATTTTTTATTTTGCTGAAATATCTAAAATATTATTTTCCTTGTTTGCTTTTTTTTTTTTTTTAATTACAATGATTTCAGTTATCTTCTAATAAACATGTTATAGAACACAAATATTTCATTACATTTATCTTTTATTTTGTTAAAATATCTAACTTCCTTTTCAACAGCTTTGATCAGATTATTAAAATTAGTGATTTAAATTGCATTTTAATCTGGTTTATTTTCTTATTTAAATATTGGGTTAAAACCACATGGTGGCATAAATATAAAAGTATATGGACAAGTATTATCATCAATCATTAACATAATTAATAGACATTTAAAGATAAATTATTTAAAATTTTTGGATGTTATTAACGTTTACCATAGCAAGACCCCTATTTGTAATGAAGTTTGTAGCATGTTATTTCATTTACAGGGACAGTCAATTGTATTCCATTACATTACGGTTTGTGGGAAAAAAATCGTTTCAAATGATTTTTAATGATTTTACACGCTTTCAAACAGAATAAAATTGATATGCATTTATGAAGCGCACTAAAATGTGCATTCCATAGAATATGCGATGCAAAGAATAGTTATTGTTCATTTACAGGGCTAAAAAAGGAATTCCAATACATAATGATATAGGGGTGGAGGGAATTGTTTGCGGCGTACTTTATTTATGTTAATCTATTTGATATGTAATGAAATTGATATACGTCGTTGAGGTTTACATACTATGAATTATTTCATGTATAATACGAAGTGTATATAGCATTTACAGGGACACACAAAATATTTCAGATACTATATTGTATCCGAAGTACTGTTCATTAGCGATGATTGCTGGAAATACATTTTTAATTATGATATACACTTTTATGATTCACTACATTTATGCATAGTATATGGTGTATATATATATGCTATAATTCATATACAGGAATATACAAAAGTATTCGAAAGGGTTACTGGGTATTGCTTAAAGGAGGTTTTTAAATAAGTTATGCATTTTAACGCTGCACTGTATTTAATTTACTAAGAAATGTTTGTAGTATATAGATAAAATGATATACAGGGTCACGCAAAGAAATGGATACGTTGCCATCTATGAATTATAATTTCTGGAAATGTAATTTCAGCAGTTTTAAGAGTGTTTTAGCTTGAATAAAATTTTAACTAAATAGTGGCGTGTAATAAAGGTTCTAGGTAAACTACAGTGTTGTACAAAATTATTTAAGTATGTTTCCATATATTAGTATAAATTGCTGAAAGAGAATTTCAACCTGTTATGCGTTTCCTTGATAAACTAAATTTTTCCATTATATAGTATATATATATCAATCTACAGATCAAATACAGGACTGTTTAAAAGAATTAGAAAACATATTTGGCTGTGGATGGTAGGGTGTCAACGATTTTAATCGGTTGATTTAAATCAGCGATTAAATCATGATTTTAATCAACCGATTTTTAAAAAAAAATCATTGATTAAAATCAAAAATTTTCTAAATGTTTAAAATGTCAAAAAAAAAGTATTAAAATCTAACATGAACATAATTTGAAAGTTTCTACAGGTATTTTGACTTATTAATAAACAAAAAAATGCTTTAAATAATTGTTTCTAAGCTTAATTCATTAGTATTGTAAAAAAATTAAAAACAGTTGAGTTTGTAAAAAGCATTGTTTTTAAGTTTTTATCCAAATTAAAACAGTTTCATTTAAAAATGATATTTAAATCTAACATAATTTGCAATGTCATAATTTCCTTTAGGTAATCAATTTATGCATTATGTTATATAAAATACACATAGCAAGTATAATTACATTTCTACAAGTAAAAGAATAAATAGTAATTAATAGCAATCTCAAGTTAAAGAAGAATGAAAGAATGACATCTGCTCAGCAGCTAAATTGTAAATGAATGCATAAGAGAAAAAGAAATAATTGGTATAAAAATGCTAAGCACAGCAAGAGCTTCTTTGGCATAGGTTGAATAAATGTTTATTATTATTATTATTATTATTATTATTATTATTTTATTTTATTTTTTTTGTAACTCATATATATTAAAAAATTGAACCATTGAAAGCTAATAGAGGTAATAATGCTGTTACTTAAATATTTTGAGATTTCAGATATTAGTGGCTTACTTATATTTATTCTATATGAATGGGTTTAACTCATTTTCATTTTTTTCTTTTTTTTTTTTTTTTTTTTTTGGTTAGCATACACGTACATGTGTGTAAGTATAGATTTTGGTGGTTTACAGAAATTTTCCTAAATACAAATGCAAAATGAACTGCAAATAATATTTGTTAGTTTTGTTATTTGTGCTACTAACTAATGAATTTTACTTATTTGCAGTTTTTATTAATTCTGTAATTACTTATACTGCTTCTTCTAGGCCATTTTGTTTAATGGTGCCACACCATGCCCCTTTTGAAATTGGCAAAATGCACCCTGCCTTAAAAAAAGAAAAAAAAAGTTGAAATTTACCTGTAGTTGTAGCCAGAGATTTCTTGTAAAAAACTTCCCCATTCAACAGTATTCTAAATTCATGTGGAAAAAATCTTGCAAAAACATAGAACTTTATTTCTTTAGAAAAAATAGGATATTATTAAAATATGTTATTTAATTGTATTTTTCAATTTGTTATTCATAAAATTATTAAAAATTAAGGACACTTTACTTATAATGCTAAAAAATATTCTTTTTTTTTTTTTCTTACATCATTACTAAACACATTACTAATATATTTCCTCATGAAATAGTGCCCGTTTTTTGAACTAGCATCCTGTCCCTTTTTCTTTCTAAAATGAATTATTATCATTTTAATAATTAAGGCTTAAAAATGTATAATATGTTCCTAATTAGAGAGTTGATTGTTTAATAATTGATTTGAAGTAATGTTAGCTATTTAGTATAAAATGCAGTTAATAATTTTCATAAATGTTAAGTATCTCTAGTATTTATAAAGTTTTACATAATTATTACAATATTAATGTATATAACATTATTGTATAATACTACCTAATGAAACTACTAATTTGCAGTTTTTATTTCTGTAATTACAAACTAACAATTATAATTTTATTAATTAAAGTGTAAAAACATAGATTATGTTAGCAATTAGTGGTGTAATTGTTTTGGAAACCTAAAACTCATGATAGCTATTCAGTATTTGAACGCTGGGAAAAAAATCATACAAATCTGATTTAAATAAAAAAAATCTGATTTAAATAAAAAAAACCGATTTTATTTATTTATTTTTTTTAAATTATGATTTTTTTTACACCTTAGTGGATGGTAACTGCGTAAATCAGTTTTTAAATGTTTTACGCGTTTTCATGTTTACTTAGTTATCTTATTTACGTTATTTCCCCCGATGTCTTGATAAAACATTTAGGAAGAGTTGGAAAGTGTTTTATAATCTATGCCTAACGCATGATATATCTTACTTGTTGTTTCTATTTCCCAGATCAGTCTTTCATATAAAACATACCAAATCTAATTAGCTCATATTCACAAAATACAATATATACGGGAATAAAAAATTTAAATAAATAGGGCTTATCATGTAGTTCTATAAGTAACAGTTGTATTAATGTCCGTTAGACTCCATGTTCGTATTTAAAAAAGCAATGACAAATCATAACACATTAAAAAGCTTACACATTCTTAATATTAAGCTTGAATTCAAGATCAAGCTAACTTAATAAAAAAAGATGTCAGTTAATAAGCATTGTTTTTTAAATGGAAAATTAAAAATATTTTAGAAGAATAGGACTCCAAAATAGCGATATCTTGCTAAAAAGTACGGTAAAAAGATAAAATTTTATATTTCAAACAAAACTTTACTTTAAAATTATCGTAGTTTTTATGACAAGAATCATCACAGTATTAATACTTGGACATTTTTCCAGAGAGAAACATTCGCCTTGCATACAATGAAAATCAAATTTCAAATAAATTGCTTAAAAGGCGCAAAGGCCAACATAGTGAAAAATATCCACGCCGGGTCTCGATCCCGGGTCATCAGTATAGCGCACTGACATTCTACCGACTAAACCACATGGAACGATACCCAGCCTGGAAATTTTCTCCTTATTACATGTTGGCAAGGCTACAAACGCCGCACAAGATGGAATATTTATCGTGAGCCACCGTCATGGGGCAAACACGAAACTTAATTAAACCAGCATCGATTAAATCTATATTAATACTTGGAAATTTTTCCAGAGAGAAACATTCGCCTTGCATACAGTATTTCAAATGAAAATCAAATTTCAAATTAATAGCTTAAAAGGCAATTTTAATTTGAAATTTGATTTTCATTTGAAATACTGTATGCAAGGCGAATGTTTCTCTCTGGAAAAATTTCCAAGTATTAATATAGATTTAATCGATGCTGGTTTAATTAAGTTTCGTGCTTGCGCCATGTCGGTGGCTGACGATAAATATTGCATCTTGTGCTGCGTTTGTAGCCTTGCCAACATGTAATAGTGAGAAATTTTCCAGGCTGGGTATCGTTCCATGTGGTTTAGTCGGTAGAACGTAAGTGCGCTATACTGATGACCCGGGTTCGAGTTCCAGCATGGAATCTTTTTCACTAGTTCGCCTTTGCGCCTTTTAAGCAATTAATTTGAAATTTGATTTTCATTTGAAATCATCACAGAGTTTATGACAAGTTCGTCACAAATGACACATATTTCACAAATTGGTCACAGTGTGACTTCAAAACATTGTCACTTTCGTCACAGGTTCGTCACAAAGTTAATGCCAAAATAGTCACAAATGACACACTTTTCACAAATTAGTCACACCGTGACTTCACAGAGTGGTCACAATGTGACGTCACAAACGACCTCTAAAACGGCCATAACGGCCTCACATTCTAGTCACTGTGACGTCACATCCACGTCACGTGACGTCACATCGACGGTCACAAAATCACAGTGTGACTTCACAACGACGTCGCCGTGACGTCACCATGCCTTACGGGTGAGAATTCCCCTTCAGCAATTTCTGTCAATAAACGGAAATGTACCCGAATTCTTTTTTTACAGTCCTATATATGATCTATATAATTTATACGCATCAAGTAATATGCAAAAAAATATATGATCTATATAATTTATACGCATCAAGTAATATGCAAAAAAATATTGAATTTAAAATGATAAACCACCACGGAAAATGCACTTCCAGCACTTATCGTTCAAAGACAGCATTGTAATCGAACATATTTGTGTGTCCCTGTATATGAATGATAAATACTATGCACATCATATTCAAAAGTAAACTACTTGTTGTGCACCTCAGTGATATACACCAATTTCAATATCTCTGAAATAGTATAACATCTTTAAAATTCACTGCAAACCATGATGTAACGGAATTCTTTTGAGCGTCCCTGTAAACGAAATATCAATGTTACACACTTAATTTTTAATAGTGAACATTCATAGTATATCTCAATGACTTATATCAATTACATGCCAATCCGACTATATTTATGTGAGTCAGAGCTTGGGCAGACAGACAGACAAACCACAATCATAAACACTTTTCAGATATGTTGGAATGTGTTAAGAAGAAATATAAAAGGATGAAAGAAAAAGCATGCGTCAAGCCTACACTGTAAAAAAAAAAAAATTCGTTAAAATAAGGAAATTGTACTGGCAATCGAGACGCCAGTACAATTTCCATATTTTAATGGATTTTTTCCCCGTAAATTCCAGAAAAAAATCCGTTTTTGCACGAAATTTACGGGAAAAAAATCCATTAAAATACGGAAATAGTACTGGCGTCTCGATTGCCAGTACAATTTCCGTATTTTAACGGAATAGTTTTTACAGTGTCGATTATGAAACACTTTCAAACGTATTCAATATAATGTAACAAAATTTCACCATTTAATAGGTTGAAAAAGGATGTCTAACTGAACCATTTGAAGACGCATAACACATTTCAAAACTCCATTTCAGCAATTCCAATCTATAGAAGAAAAATTATCCGAATTCTTTGAGCAGTCCTGTATATGATATATGGCTTTGTATCTAGAAACGGCATGCATGGAAAAATGCAGTTCTGTTTGGAAATACATACCACATTTCAAATTTCCCTTTCAGCAGTTTTCGCTAATAAGGAGAATGGTACGTGAATTTTTTGTGCAGCCCTGTATACGAGGTATCAAATTTATACACAACGGGTAACATGCAAAAAATTAGTTCAATTTAAAAGCGCATACCTAAATTCAAATCGCTCTTCTAGCAATTTTAGCTCTGACAGTACTGTAACCGATTTCTTTTGTGTGTCCCTGTAAATGTACGATCGAAGCTATGAATGCCTTATTCTATAGTAATCACCTTGCAGTGAAATTCAGTGATGTATATAAATCTCAATACATTTGCAGGGCTGCCACAGGCGACTATTTTTTAATTCTACCTCACACCACTTTCTCAAAACAAAAATTATTGACATACTGTCCAAGAACATCTGCAAGAAGCGTTTCCCCTAGGCGTTTTCGTGAGGGCGCAGCGCCCTGCCCGTTTATTTATAGCTGTAAATGCACCCTGCCCGTTTTCATATCACTGCAAGCGCGCCCTGCCCATTTTGGGTTTGCAAAATTTTGCCGTCGGCATATTTCAACTAACGAATTTTAACAATAGGTCGCGAAAAAAATCCGGAAATTTGCAATCGGTCGTTGGATCTGAAATTCTAGAGCTGATCACGGGAAAATATCGCAAAATTAGTCTATCGATCGTGAAAAAAAAAGATTGTGAAATTCGTCAGTCCTTCGCGGAAAATATGGCAAAAAAAGTCTATCAATCGCAGGAAAATATTATGAAATTCATCAGTTGGTCGGAAAGAACAAACTGTTTCAGCCGGACGCGGAAAAAAAAAAATCGTGAATTTCGTTAGCCTAACGCACGAAAAACTAAAAAAAAAAAAATCTCCAATCGCTCACGGGGAAAAAATCGCGAAATCTGTCGATCGTTCGCGGAAAGAAAATCACGTAATTTGTTTATGTTAGCATGAAAAAAAAAAAAAAACCCGCGAGTTCCGCCAGTAAACCACGGAAATTATGCAATCGATCCCAAGAATAAAACCCGCAAAATTCGCTAATATGTAGCAGGGAAATATTGCAAATTATGTTAATAGATCACAGGAAAACAATCACGAAATCCTCTTTTCCAGTATGTCACAGGCGGAAAAACATCGAAAATAGCCGATTGGTCGCGGGAAAATCACACAAAATTCGAAAAAAAGTTGCTAGAAAATAACGCGAAAATCATCAATCAGTCGCAAGAAAAGAAATCGCGAAATTTGTTAACCACTCGCAGGGGAAAAAAAATAGCGAAATTCGTACACGATAGAGTTAAAAAAAACTATAGAAATTAGCCAATCAGTCCAAAGAATAAAACCTACAAAATTCGCTGATAAGTAGCTGATAAATATCGGCAATTATATTAATCAACCGCAGGAAAAGAATCACCAAATCCTTCAGTTACTCGCGGTAAGAAAGCCGCGAAAATCGTCGATCGATCGCGGGAAATCTCCGCGAAATTCTTCAATGGATCACAAGAAAAACCTCAAAATGTCCCAATAAGTTGCTGTAAAATATCACAAAAATCATCAATCGATCGCAAGAAAAAAATAAATTCATTCATCGGTCAGGGAGGAAAAAACGCAAATTTCGTCAAAAGATTGCATAAAAAGTATCACGATTTTCGTCAAGACTGCCCAAACAAACATCGCTAATTTTGTTTATTAAACGAAATTCGCGTTTTTTCCGCAATCCTATAACGAAATTTGCGTTTTTACGGTATCCTTTAACGAAATTCGCGTTTTTTCCGCTATCGTTTAACGAAATTCGTGTTTTTTACACTATCTTTTCACGAAATTCACGTTTTCTCGCGATCTTTTGACAAAAATTCGCGTTTTTCCGCGATCCTTTGACTAAATTTGCGTTTTTTTGCGATCCTTTGACGAAATTAACGTTTTTTCCGCCATCCTTTGACGAAATTGGCGTTTTTTTCCACATTTTTTCGACGAAATTCGCGCATTTTTTACAATTTTTTGACGAAATTCGCGCTATTCCCACAATTTTTTGATGACATTTGCGTTTATCCGCGATCTTTTGACGAAATTCGCTTTTTATCCACGATCTTTTGACAAAATTCGCTTTTTATCCGCGATCTTTTGACGAAATTCGCGTTTTTCCGCGATCACCTGCCGAAATTTGCGTTTTTCCGCGTTCATCTGACGAAATTCGCTCTTTTGACGAAATTCGCGGCAATCAAATAAACAGCAACAAAAACAAATTTCAAAAACCCTTTTCTTAAAAAAGTGTCCTTTTTGTTCAGCTGAAATGCCCTTTCTTGAAGGAGCACCCTGCCCTTTTTTATTCTGGGGGAAACCTACAAAATCTGTTTTTTTTTAAATAGTGGTGCGAACAGAATACAAAAATAATCACATGTGGCAGACCTGCATTTGAAATAGCGTAATCTCGCTAAAATTGACTGCAAACGATTTTTCTCCATTGACCATAACGCAACGAAATTCCTTTGAGTGCCTTGTAAATGTACTATTAATGCTACACACTTCTTATTCAATAGCGTACATGCCATGGAAAACGTCATTAACATATATCAATTGTATGAAAATCCGCGTATATTCACGCGAGTTAGAGCGTGGACAGACAGACGTACAAAAGGACAGACAAACCGAATTCATAAACCCTTTTCAACTATGTTGGAAAGAGTTAAATTAAAAGAAAAAGAGTTAACGTAATTATTTGACAGATGTTTTTAAATTGACTATAATGCTTTCTTTGAGTAGACCACAACATTTCGGATGACTTATCTTATATACAAGTTTATATCAGCGTGACTACTGCCGAAATAGCCAATTACTGGAAATGCTACACACTTCATATTCAATATACAGTACATGCCATGGTAAAAATCCTTAACATCTATCAATTGTATGAAAATCCGCGTATATTTACACGAATTAGAGCGTGGACAGACAGACATACAGACGGACAGACAAACCTAATTCGTAAACACTTTTCAAGTATGTTGGAAAGAGTTCATTTTTTTTTTAAAAGAGTCAACGTAATTCTTTAGCAGATGTTTTTAAATGACTATAACGCCCTCTTTGAGTAGGCCACAACATGTCGGATGGCTTACCTTGCATACAACTTTATATCAGCGTGACTACTGCCGAAATAGCCAATTAATGGTGTAACAAAGGAAGTCACAAAATTTTCTCACCCTGTTTATGATATCGACTTGAACATCTAATGAAATTCACGTTAATCTTCCGGAGCAAATAAAAAGCACTTTCCTGGATTTATTTTTACGATCGGACGTCAGTCGCCCCCGCTATCCGCAACGTACTGCATTTGTTTTGATTTCGTAGAAAATGCGTAGATTATTTTAAGAAGCACTAAAATTAAAAGTTTTTCCAACTTTATTTCACACGATAAAAATTATGACATGATATGAATTTTATTACGGGGGGAAATAATGCTACATGACTCCCTCTCACCTATTCGTATAAGATATTCGTAAATAGCTTTTATAAAATAAGTAGGATGATAGTATAATGAAACCTCCCTGTGCGACCACCTCCATTAAGCGATAACCTCCCTGAACGATCTTTTTTTCATGGAACAAAATTTATTGCCATAGGCTCAATTCTAATTTTACCTCCATTCAGAGACCATCCCAGTTGAACTCCCTCCATGAGCGACCCATTTCTCTGACGAAAACGAAACAAATTCTGTTTTTTCCTGGTCGCTTGAAGAGGGTTTTATTAGAAAAATAATTCCGGAGAGCGCATTATTCATCAAACTTCTAAACTAAGTTTAGAATTTTTTTTTATTCCGGTAGCTTTTAAGTGCTTAAACCCCTTTGTGCCTTTTTAAGGAATGAATTTAACTCTGATGACAAATTAAGAAGGACGGTCAATAAACTACCCTGCCCTATTCTGTCGGGAAACTCTCAAAGAAATAGATAAATTAATGAAATCGTCCTTATTTGTTCCCTTCCAAAAAAAAAATTGCATTTATTTACCCAACTTCGAAAGGACGTGGAATTAAAAGTTATAAAAGATAAAACCGTAAAATGAAAGCAAAAGTCAATGTATTCATTTTTTAAACTCTGCAGTAATTAACTTATGTAATTACCTTTTGTTTTGATACTTAAATTTTCATATTTTTTTCCCAGTGTGAAAATTAAATTTTATAAACATTAATTTTTACCTTTTTCAACAATTAAAATCTCGATTTAAACATGACCTCCATTAAGAGACCACCTCTCGGAGCAACCAATTGTTATTGGAACGGAACGTGGTCGCTTTAGGGGGGTTTTACTGTACCTATCAAAGCAGTCATACTCGACTTGTTTTACTGGCGGGTCACAAACATTATGTACAGTCATGGGAAAAAAAGAATTAAACACCCCATGCTATTTCTACAATTAATTATAATAGAAGAAATTAATTGGTACTAAACGATTGGAAATAAAATCTACTTTTAAATGATGTATATAAAATTTGCTTAGGGGAGATATTTACTAATCAAAGCCAGGCCAAACTTTGGTTTTTTTCAATGGCAACACACAATTTTGACAGTATATTTTCCATCTTCGGTTCAAACTATGCCTAGAAACGAAATTTCAAGTCATTTGGGCGATCAGTTTTTGAATTATAAATGTTCAAAATTTAGAGCTTCTAATGTTAAATTACATTTTTATATTTTTATTAATACCTCCTGAATTATAATGGGTCATTCCACACAAAATGAGCAAAAATTAAAAAAAAGTCGTTGCTGCATAGTAACCGATTTTAATAAAATTTGATACACAGATTCAATTCATATTCAAATAGAGCACTGCAAAATATTTCGACAAAAAAAAAAAATTATTATTAGCAGTTTTGGACATTTAAAAAACTTGTGACGTAGAATGGCATGTGTACAATCGTTCAAAGTTACAAGTTCCGTATGTTGAAAACTATTTAACATAAATTAAATCTTTTTGTAATATTGTAATCTCTGGAAAATTATCTTCCTGTTTATTTAGTAATAATAATTTGGTAACGTAATGATTAATCTTAAATTGGTTGTAAAAATTGAAAATTTGTCATTTTTGAGAAAATTAAAAACGTTATAAAAATTAAAGGAATTCAAAAACATCTGTGAAATGGATGCCTGATGTAGTGTTAATATAAAGATCGAATTGCTAAAGTTTTTAAGTTGCCATGTATTTCCTTCACCTTTAGAAAAATTTAGAAACTTAAAAAAAAAATGACAAAATTGTAATTTTTCCTCTTATTGATAGGCAAAAAAAAAATAATGAAGGAAATGTCAGACATTACAGTTATTGCAAAGACATAAAGATCAATAAGTCCATGACATAAACAAAAAAAAAATCAAGATTGCCTTTTGATTCCTAACGTCCCAAAATTGGGTTAAAAAAGTAATATTGTTGCATTCCAAAGGCTTTCCTCTTTCAATCCGCGAGCGTTTTTTTACAATATTGCACGATTTCAAAAGGAAAAAAATCTAGTGCTGCCATCTATGGATTTAGAGGATAAATATATAATTTTTTGTTCAACGTAATAATTTTTTTTATTGTAGTTTAAAATAAATATATTAATAGCCAAAAATAAACTGTAAGCCAGAATAAAAGTTTCTATATTTAAAATATACACTTTTATCTATATATCAAATAATTTAAAAGTTTATAAAGCTTTCCTTCACTTAAAAAGAAGTGATAGAAATATTGCATTTTACCCTTAACATTTTTACTATTTATTTCTTTTCTCATTAAGGAATAAAAAGGTAAGAATGAAACTTTTGATATTTAAAATATATACTTTTAGCTATAAGGTCAAGCAATTATAAACTTGTCAGAGCTGTCCTTCATGTGTAAAGGACCAATAGAAATATTGCCTTTTTACCTCAAAAATTTTCAAAAATAATTTTTTTCTCATTACGGAATAAAAATACAATTACTCACTTACGCCAATCTGTTACTTATTATTCATTCCTAATTATAAATAATTTTTAATATAGTCTTTCCATTCCTAAGGCTAATAATCAAAATTGAAATTTCAAGCATGTAGACAAAACTTCGACATTGCATCCACTTTTAGTGTAAATTTTAATACTTAAATAAACAAACCTGAAATCTATTATTAAATAGATATGATCTGCTTATAGACTGAGTTTCATTAAAATCTCTGCCATGTCTGTCACAGCTGATTAGCTCATTTCGCATGGAATGACCCTAATGTGAAATTTTTTGTGTGTGGTTATAATACTAAAAACCCAAACATAAACACATTGAATTTGTAATAATTTTTTTTAATAAGAATTATGAAATTAATATTCGAAGAAAATATGAATTGCAAGCTACAATTTTTTTGATAGTATATATTTATTATGCAAATTCTCAATTTAAATTTTTTCTTCCAAGCAGTTTTTGAATTAAGATTAAAAAACACCAAAATGATAGTTTAAGAATGTGCAAAGAAGCATAATTGAAAAAAATATATTTTACTCATTTTATTGAAACCTTTGTACTGGCAATAGTGGAAAAACATTAATCGAGTGAAATGGATATACAGGCAAGAAATATACATTAATAGAATTGACGTAGTCATCCTGTAGCATTTCAACAATCGAGTACCGAACTTCGATTTGGATACAGCCCCTAAAATAGGCTTGTTTTAAAATAATTAATTTCTCTGAAAATAATACAAGAATTTCATGCAAATTTAGATTTTGGCTAATTGAATGGATGTAACCTCTTTGTTTCCAAAGCTAAAATAATGCTACAAATACTCATTCGTTGGTTTTAAACAAACAAAATGACATCATAGATGACAGAAAAAAGAACTTTTCGGAAATTGATACTTTAGGGGACTAGTAATTCAGGTTTACAAATAGGGATCTAAAATTACAAATTCTGTTAAAATATCAATTTAATTATCACTAACCCAAATTCACACAATCACAAAAAGGCCTTTAAGCAAGTGAATGGTATACAAATCCTCAAAACATTTTATTGCAAAGGATTTAAGTTAAAAAGTATGAAAATTTCTCAATTTCTTGGCCACACCCTCTTGAAGGCGTTTTACAAACTTAAATGAAAATAACATCTATTTTATGAGGAAATCACCATAGATTTTGCCATTTATTGGTTTGCCTTTAAAGCAAAAAACATTCAGCTATTAAGAAATGAAGTCAAAATGCAAAAAAGTCAAACAGTTTAGTTTTTATGGGGAAAAGAATAGAGGTCCACATGTGGACCGAGGTAGCGAAGAGGTTATGGTGCCAAGTTTGGATTTGCTATTGAAAAAAAAAAAAAAAGGTTTGGGCTCGTTTTGATATGTAGATGGCCCTCTAAGTAAATTTTATACACATAATTTAAAAGTAGACATTATTTATAATAGTTTGGTACCAGTAGCTTTCTTCTACAATAATTTGTTGCAGAGTTAGCAGGGGGTGTTTACTGTTTTTTCCCCACGACTGTACATACTATGCTAGGTGGGCAGCAACACAATATACTTACACAATAACTTACACAATAAGTTAAAAAAGCGGGGGCGGGGAGTAATTAAAAAAGTAACAAAGCAAAAGTAGATAACAAAGCGATGTAACAAAACTAATACAATCAATATTACCCACATAATAAATATAAAACAATACAACGCAGAATTTCTAAGTTAAGAAATAAAAATCAGCAGATTTACTAAATAAATCAGACCTTTTTTGAATGTAAGAACTTTTTATATTTTAATGATGTAAAAATCTACAATCCAAATTTATTTAATTTTAAATAATGTTTTTTTAGCGTTGAAACTTAAAAAATATATGTAAAATTTTAATTCAATTAGAACTGCATTTAAAAAGAACTTTTGTTTAAGAAAATTGCAGTCAGGGATCTTTAACATAATTTTAAATTTAATTGATTATGGCTGCATAAATGTGAACAATTTATGTATTGAAAACCATGGTCGTAAATATCTTATTCAGTGAAAAATGAACGGTGTTTCGATCCTAGCTGAACGATGACTTTCGTCAAAATAATAATGAGGATATTTTAGTGAACATACTAACTTTTGCCTTGTGTGCAATGATATCTCATAATGAGAAGTATGGGAAGACTACAGTAATTCGATGACCTACGCAATAAGTGCTGTCAAGTATTTTAACCCCTTGAGGGGCGGTGGGATATATTGTATCCCACCTACGTTTAACCCCTTAACGGCCGCTTAATATTAGGAAAAACCATCCAAAAAGTACCTAATTTTTTATTACAGAAATTAAATAATTATAAGGTTTCTATATAAAGTAGGCAATTAGTTTTTTTAAGACGAAAAAAAAAGATGTTATGGAACAAATTCACATTTGTGGAAAATCCATCATGCGAAAATTCTGTGTTTTAATGTTTGTTTTGCATCCTACAAATTAATGCCAATAAGACCTTTATTTTTCCCATCTTAGATCTTAATTTATAATCATCAAACAAATTTTTACAAATAATATTTGAAATAATATAACATACATTAAATTTTGATTATTAATAATTGTTTTTAGTGTGATTCATTTCGAAACATGCAATACAAAGTCTAACATCACAATCAGCGCCAAAAACCAAATACGAGTGGTAATATTCAAAGACTTTACACCAAATGCCAGTTAAATTTTTCTAGTTTCAGAAGTTTTTTCCAGCAATAAATCTCCAACCCGGAAATAGGACGAGCACGAGAAATAACGAACGACATCTCATCCCGTGATATTGACGGGAGCGAGAATTAAGGGGTTAATTAAGATTTGCACCAGCAAATTTTTATTAAGTTTTACTTTATAACTTTGGGGGAAAGGAGTTTAAAAATTGCTTTCCTTATTTGAAATAAAATTTTTCTAAATTCCTGTTAAGAATTTAGCATTAGACAAATGCAATTGCTTGCCCCTCAAAGGGTTAAGGTTTTTTCAGTACTCTTAAAACTGGAAAAAAAAAAAAGAAAAAAAAAGACCATTTTCAACATTTAATATCTTAAAGCGTATTTGATTTAATTGCACAATTTTTATTAGGATTAAAGATATAAGTATGTTCTTTCATTTTATGTATTTAAAAAATTGCAGGATGCAGAATTAGCATTTACAGGGAGCTTACAGATACTGATACAGATACTCTTACTGATAAAAATGCGCGGGGGAGGGAAGGGGAGGCCACGCAAAATATACTTTTTAAAACAAAATTAAAAATCATAGTGACGTAATTACAAGGAAAGTATGCATTGTTTTGAATGGTAAACCCATTTCATAAAAATTTAAAGACAGCTCATATTCAAAATATTAGAAAAATTGAGAAAAAGTAATAAGAAAAAATTATTTTTCATTTATTTATTTTTGATACTAAGTAAATGCAATTAGATTTCTTATAAATTAAATCTGTAATGTTTAGGTAAGATTTTAACATTTACAAAATATAAAATACAATACAATAAATTAGGTATGCAGCTTTCTGAAACACATCAAAATATTAGAATAAAATTTAGATTGGTTCGAAATATTAGAATATTTTATTTTACGCAACAATATAACCTTATGAATATGAAGTAAATGGTATTTAATATTTTGCAGCATCCCCTTTAGCTTTCATAACCGTGTACAATCGATCTTGCATACTATATACAAGGTGTTTACAAACATTTCTATCAATATTAGCCCAAATAGACTTTATACGTGCCACTAACTCAATTTTACTTGAGGAGGATTTTCTTGGAGTTTTTTTTTTCATTATACACCATGAGTTTTCGATGGGATTAAGATCTGGTGAGTTTGGTGGGCAAGGAAGTACCTTAATGTTGCGTTGGCGGAACCAATTCTTAGTTGACACCGAGGTATGCGGTAATGCTAAATTTGGTTGAAAGATGAAATCATCTTCAAATAAATCTTCTGATGATGGAATCATGTAATATTCCAAAATTTGTTGATATATCTGAGATTTAAACTTTTCGTAGACGATGCATAACTTTCTAGGTCCTTTTGCACTCATGCAACCCCAAACCATGACACTATCAGTAAATTTTACGGAACGTTTAAGGCATTCCATATAAAATACTTCTTGCTTCATTCTCCAAACTCGAATACCTTGATTACCATATGAAAAACAAAACATACTTTCGTCACTAAATGATATATTTTTCCAATCTTCTTCGCTCCATAAACGTCTTGATTTATACCAATTCAATCTTATATGCTTTTGTTTTGCAGTTATGAGAAGTTTTGTTTTCAGTACATGAAATTCAAACTTAAATTTATGGAGATGTCTTAATGTTGTCAATGTAGAAACTTCAACTCCTTCTTCTTTCCATTTTCGATGCAGGAATCGCACACTTTTAAAACGGTTTTTCTTAACTATACGCTTCAGTTTCCTGTCATCTCTAGCAGATGTTTTTGGTTTTCGGCCGCCATTTCAGCGATTATTTTGAAATTTTCCTTTTTTTTAATATCGTGTTTGTATTTTACTAACGTTTGATTGCGAACAATGTAAATAATTCGCTAACATTGATTTTTTCCGTCCCTATACAAATCAACCATACGAAGTTTTATAGATTCAGGAAATATCACTCACAAGACCCATTTTAAGACGAAAAAGCAAACAAACTGCAAAAAGAATACTGATTTTAAATAAAATCGTCTGAATTTAATCAATGATGCCACCAGTTATGAATTGGTGATAATCAAAGGAGAATTAATGTGAAATATTCTAATATTTTGAACCACTTTAATAAATATTCTAATATTTTGACTTTTCAAAATAATTTTTTTTCAGTTAATCTTTTCAAAAATGACATTAATTTTAAGATAATAAATAAGTTTAATCAAAGTTCTTAATAACAATATTGTTTGCATATTTGCATTAAAATACATTAAATTATCAAACGATATTTTCAATTTGTAAAAAAAAAAGTAATTATTCTAATATTTTTAATATGAGCTGTAAAACGTTAACGTTCCAGATAAACTTAAACAGGTTACGGATAAACGTTCGTGAATCTAAATAAAGATATTTTATCACTTTTTATAGCATTATTTAGCCTAATCTAATCCATCAGTTTAATTTTTTAATGAAATGGGTTTACCATTCAAAACAATACATACTTTCCTTGTAATTACGTCACTATGATTTTTAATTTTGTTTTAAAAGGTATATTTTGCATGCCCTCCCCTTCCCCCCCTCACGCCTTTTTCTCAGCAAGACGTAAAGGATACTTGATCATAAAAAAATTTCTATATAAATATATATTTCTATATTTCTATATAAATATTTTATATTGCTCATTATTTTTCATCAAAATACTTTCCAATGATTTGACTGATATTTTTAGATTTTTGCGCAATAAATTTAAGCATAAATTTAGTTTTAATGAACATACCCACACAAACATTAAATTCACTACATCGTGAAAACTTATCTATTTTACAAGAAATATTTTCGATACAATAATTGATTAATACGAAATTGAATGTACTGGTAAGTTTATTTACATAAGCTAAATTTATATTAAAATATTCATTTATTTTAATAATTTAGAATATTCATGAAACGTTTTGTAAATATGGTTATCCTATTTATTTAACGATATTTTTCCTCAAAAGAGACTTTTTACTTGCAAAATCAATATGTCACATTTTAAAACATTGTATGGAAAAACAAAGTTGCTCTTTCTATGCTTATCTCATGATGTTTTTAGGATAATATAGACAGGTTTTAATTAAAGCAGTCTCTACCCACTCAAGTATCATCAATTCCGTGTGACTATGTTAAAATTACAAACATAAGCTAAGAAAGATTTCTTTTTACCACTTTAAATCCTTTTTATGTCACGTCTTGTAGAAGTAAAACAAGTTGGAAATTGCTCGTCAAACGCGGCAAAAGTGGTGCGTTCGTACCATAACTAGTTTTATAAATATATTTTGCACAACATATTGTACTAATTGTATATTTTAGTGCACTTCATAAGTGCCTATCCATTTCATTCTGTTCGAAAGCCTGTAACGTCATTAAAATGCACTTGCAATAATATTTTCCCATTGGCCGTCATGTAACGGAAAACTTTTGACTGACCTGTAATTAAACTATCCATGCGATTCTCATAAAATTTCAAATGTCTCGACAAAATTGTGCAACAGTTATGTATTTAAAATTTAACACCATTCGGAAGGCTGTAACATCATTAAAATGCACTTGTAATAATTTATTCCCATTGGCCGTAATGTAACGGAAAACTTTTGACTGTCCCTGTCATTAAACTGTACATCCGATTTTCATAAAATTTGACTCGACAAGATTTTGCAACAATTATAAATTTTAAGTTTCAGACCATTCGGTTGGGTAGTTTTTGCTCTGTTATATGCGGACGGACAGACAGACAGACAGACTGACAGACGGACAGACAGACAGACGGACGGACTGAACGACGACTATAGGTGCTACGTATTTATATAACTAGTAAATCTGCAGATCAGGAGCCTCAACGTCAGCTCTGCAAGTCACTGTTTTTAGACACACTTTGGTAATATTCCATTTCCTGCAAACCGCAATTTAAAGTTTTCAAATTATGTAATTATTTATAAGAATAAAAAATACGAAGTTTTCAGACATTAGAAGCATTAAATTAAAAACGTTGTTATGGAAGGATATTTTGAAACAATTTTCATGAGCTACTAATTCTGATACTTTTTTAAATAATAAAATAGATTTCTTCAGGGGGTGAGGCTCCGCCCCCTGAACTCCCCGTGGTCTCATTAATTTACATATGTAACTTTTTATTTATTGCGCTAATGGTTATTGCAAATCTTTAATTTCTTTTTATACTTCCGAGCCTTAATTTTCAATACTGGTGGACAGAAAATGATTCACATTGACGCAATTATATTAAAAGTTTAGGTTTCATGAATGAAAATATAATTTCCTTTTAAAAATAAAATAATTTTCATTCATATTTTCTGAAATGAGGCGGCATTAAGAAGTAACACTCGTCATAAAATATTTTTTTTAGGTAATCTAGTTAATGCTTGGTTCTTAAGAATGAGAATATTTATTTCCTAATACAATGACGTCATTTTAGACAGCGATAATTTTGCGGTGTAAAATTTTGACATTTATTATATATTTGATTTTCAAAAGTTTTTTTTTTTTTCTCATTGAAATTTTCGATTAAAAATTAACATTTCTGTTAGCTGTGTGCAGACGATAAACCATGAGATATTAGTAACATTTCTTTTAATAATAAGAATTAATATCATAACACAAGCCTTTTTATTTCAACCTCAAAGCATATTAGTTTTATTTTTGATATATGAGATCAAATTCACCTTCTTTTCGTATTTTAGTTTTATTTCCAATATGAAGACGTATTCATGTCTATTTTTTATTTCATTTTCCTCTTGCACATGAAAATCTTTCAAATCAAAATTAACTGTTTAGGATAAATTATTATTCTGGGATAGGATTTTCTTGGCAACGGTAAAAAAAAAAAAATGATTGTTAAATTTTATAGCAAAATGTCGATTTATTCCTTATGAAAATAATGAACTTCTTAATTTAAAGGAAAAAATATTTGAACAAAATAAGTAGACCATAGTCTTTCTTTATTTCTGGGGTAAATTTCATCTATATGTAAAGTCACAAAGGCATTAATTCGTCCCTTTTGACTTTCATTGACTTCAAACAATTACAAATACTTTCACGTTTACGATATTTTTAGGTGTAGTTCCGTCGCTAGGCAACAGTTAAAAGAAAATAAAACAATGAAATGTGTGCTTTGAAAAAAAGTAAATTTATAAAAAGATATATTATTGGAACACGTATATAAAATACCTCCATAAGTTAAACACCGAATTTAAAAACTCTGACAAATGTATACACAAAATTTCAAACTAATATGAATAATGTATGGTTCTAATTAGAAATTACATCATCCATAATTTACTATTTAAATCCTTCAATCATATGAGCCATTTCCTTTCAACAAATAAAAATGGAAAAATCGTCTGAATTGCTATAGGAAAGCATTAAGTCGCAAAATAAAATGTTCTATATATTCCGAACGCATGAACCAAATTTAACCAAAAACTATACAGCTAAATCTGGGGATTTTACCAACATGCATACTTAATTTTAAGCTAATCGGATGCTTTTTACGGCAGTTATCGCGGAACAGACAGACAGACAGACAGACAGACAGACAAACGGAAACCAAAACTTTTCGTGTCTCCACAGTAAGCCTTCACTGACGTTTCGGCAATTACGAACGCACGTAAAAAAGAAAGAGAAAATCATGTGTCAAGCATAGATTATTAAACACTTTGCAACATATTCAGAATAATGTAACAAAACTTCGCAGATTAATAACTTAAAATATTATGTTTAATTGAACTATTTGGAAACGATAACAGATTTGAAAACCAAGTTTCAGCAGTTCCCATGTACAGTCGGAAAATTATCCGAATTCCTTGAGCAGCCCTGTGTATGATATAGAGATGTTATATGATATAATCTATTTATATAAAATCCAAGTCTCTGTGTGTCCCTCACAATTCCGGTTGTACCGCCTCATTGATCGCGGAGTCAATGTTGGATTTTCTATGGAGAAATCAGTATCAGCTTTGGGCGATTCTCAAAAGGTGGGCACTGGACACACGTCATAACTTTAAGCCTTTCAAACATAACTTTAATTAGCATTGACTTTATTTTTTTTTTTACACTCAGTTTTTAATTCTATTCAGAGACAAAAAATGACATAATTTATTGTAAAAGCTTTGTATAAATATCTTAAAATTTTATTATTTTATGCTAAAGAGGCCAATTTCGGACATTCATAACGTTAACTGCTCCAATGTACCACCAAGAAAAAGAGTTTTAACTTCCTTCCAGGTGGTTCTCTCGGTAAACAACGAATGCATAAAGGAAACGGATGATTTTTTGATAATTTCGTTAAGAGATGCAGGCTGATTTATTGCTTTTTTTGAAGATAGAAGGACTTTTCTATAAAGAATTTTTCTGTATTTTGTTATGTCCAAAAGTAACGTACGCCACAAAGCTATCATTTCCACGAAAAATACATCAAGTAAGTACTTTAAACTCTTTTATCTAACTTTAAAATTATTTAAAAAAAATTAAATTATTTGTATGTGTTTTTATAAGATTTTTTTGCAATAAATGCACTTTTCTCAAATAAGAAAGTGGAATGTCCGAATCGTGTAACGATGGAAACGCCGATTTTATTTTCGGTAAATTTATTTTTAAAGATGATTTGGTGTCCTGAAACGTATAAAAAGATTTTTATTATAATGTTTTATCGTAAATAATTACCGTGTTTTGTATAAATAAAGTGTATTTAGTATGTGTAATAATATAACTTGACTTGAAGCATGCTCAACTAATGTGTGTAACGATAGACACAATATGGCGACCGCTGCGATCCTTACGAAATTTCGAACATGCTTATTTAAAAGTATGATTTAAAATTAATAGTAAACTTCTTTTTTTATTTCAAAAGTAATTCTTCAGTGATCTTACGTGTTTTTATGTATTTTGCAAAGTTTTCTTTGTAGCAAATGTACCCCAAAAGATTATTTAATAACAATGTCCAAATCGTGGAACGTTCTAAACATTAATAATTTTAATTTTCTAAATACATAAATAAATATACTATAACAGAGTCCATTGTTCTAACATACATCTTAAAAAATAAAATAAATATTTTTTTGTTAAATTATTGTACTTGAGTTCTTTTTTTTTTAATTCAAGGTTTAAGAATCCCATCTCCTTAAAATTCCATTCTTCCTCTTTGCTCCACCACCAAAATGCAAGGCAAATAAAAAGTTTAAGCCACATCGTGCTGTAACTTTGGTAAAAAAAAAAGAAAAAAAAACAGAAATTGACAGTATTCAAAGTATAGAAAAGACAGCCAGCGGAAACTGTTAAAGGTACTCAAAAGATTCACTCCGTACACACGACAAATAAATTTGGTACTATTCAAATAAGAAATAAATCAGGTTTTTACAATCTCTGTAAAAAACAATCAAGAATGCATTACCAGTGAAGCTGGTGAAAAAAATATTGTTTCTACAATTGACTCCTCACAGTTGAAAACAGATTGACATTGGTGACTGGTACTTTGTATTAATTCATGATGAAAACTTATGGCCAGGTATTATTGAAAAGATCTGCGTTGATAATGGTGAACAAATATTTTCTATAAATTTTTTGACTCCTCAGGCAGACATTGATTTTAACAGGTTTCGTTATCCATCTAAAAAAGACAGCACAAATTTAAAATATGAAGATATTTTGTTGAAATCATCAAATCCACCTCACCCGGTGACAGCAAGAGGAGACTTTTCTTTTGATAAAAAAATTACAGATATGTGCATTAAAAAATAACAATATAATTTTTTTTTTTGAAAGAAAAAAAAAAGAATAAATTATATATTGGATACTTCTAATATTATATAAAGGTATGTTTTTTGCATAATGTGCAATTCCTATAAAATTAAGATATTACTTCTAAAAAAGTAGTAAATATTTTAATATCAGAGATTAACATTTGATTTTATTATTATGATTACTGGATAACAAAAAGTTAATTATACATTATATATGTATACACATACAATTATAGGACACATTTACTACATTCTTAGTCTTAAGAATTTTTTAAATACTAAGCGCAACGTCCAAAATCTGTCAGCAATATCCAAAATCTGTAACGTACGTGCGAAAAAATGTCCAAAATTTGCAACGTACACAACTGCTAATTAAATGCTTTAATAATTAATTTTCCAGAATAGTTGTTGTCTTTTAATGTTTGTGTATAATTTTGTAGACGTATATACTATACTATTAAAAAAAATTGGCCTTAAATTTGAAAATTTTAAAAATTACATAGTTAACGTTTAATGATCCCACCTTTTTAGAATCTCCCCTTCAACAATGAGTACCTGTTGAAAAATATTAATATCAGAGTTACCAAAATAGCGCCAAATGTTGACCAACTTAGCGAAATATCGACAAATATGACCAAATCTCGCCAAATTTGGCGACAAAAATAAGTTGTCATATATGAAGTCAACTTGGCGATAGCTGGCTAATTTGGCGAAATTCCCATTTAAACCCATTAATCTTCCATAATCGAGCTCACCTCAATTTAATTTAAACTCCGCACATTTAAGTTTTTTTTTCAAAATCTATGGGTCAGAATTTAAAGAGTAATAGATGAAAATGTATATCTATATGAGTAAAAAACTAAAAATAAAATAAATGTAAAAAAGAAAAAAAAATTCTGAAAGGCATGCTTTCATTAAAATTCACAAAAATGTAAAGTATATATTTAAATGCACAAAAAAGTAGAAAATAATTTTTGGGTTTGAAAAGAAATTGTTTTATTTTTCCATGTCCAAAAGGAAAACAAAGCGTGGGCGCCAACTTTATATACACATACAAACGTATATAATATAATATCATAAAAAAAAAAACTTAAATTAAACAAAAGTTAAATTACATTGGCTCCCACGTTTTCATTTTCCTGTGTTACATATATCTTTATATCTCCTTTTCCGTCATTTTTGACGGGCTATCTTTCTAGTGTATCTATAAAGTACATGTATGCAAAAATTTAGTTCAGTTGGGAAAAAAAATCCACAATTGAAAATTCCCCTTCAGCAATTCCCGCTTATAAGGAGAATGGTACACTGTATACGAGGTATAGAATTTGTGAACAACAAGTATTATGCAAAAAGTTAAGTTACATTTAAAAGTGCATACAGAAATTGAAAACGTGCTTCCAGCAATTATTGCTCAAACACAATACTGTAACCGATTTCTTTTGTGTGTCCCTGTAAATGAACAATGCTATGAACACTTTATTCTATAGTAATCATCTTGTAATGAAATTTAGTCTTTTATTTCCTTTTTAATACATTTAAAATAGCGTAATGTCATTAAAATACACTGCAAACGACTTTTTCCCCATTGACCATAATGTAACGGAATTCTTTTGATTGCCCTGTAAAGGAACTAATAATGCTACACACTTCCTATTCAATACCGAACATGCCGTGATAAACATAATTAACATGTATTAATTGCATTAAAATCTGAGTATATTTACCTGAATTAGTGAGTGGACAGACAAGACAGACGGCCAGACAAACCGAATTTATAAACACTTTTCAACTATATCGGAAAGTGTTAAGACAGTATAGCTTTATCAAAAACCTTATTTAAAGGTTTTATAACCTTATATACGAGTGGGTATCAATAAGTTTTTGCCCTCATATAGAAGTAATTGAATAAAATTTATGAAATTGCTACATTGTATTAGTCCTTTTCTATATAGTCACCGTGCACAGTAACACATTTCTTCAAACGGTATTTCAAAAAGAGGGGGGGGGGGAGGATGTATTCCAGGAGGCGCGATAGTAGACCAAAAGGGAGGCATTTTTCTAACTTTTACCGACCCCCATTGTTGGAAAGGACTGTGACCACTTATTCATATTATGCACCCCCTCCCCCCTCCCCCCTCCCCCCTCCCCTCAAATTTACCCAAAGGGAGCATGAATGGTGTCCGCAAAATTTACAAAAGTGCCCCCCCCCCGGAGGGGAAATTGAGAGGAGGGGCTCAGGATGTGCATAAAATGAATATGTTGTCACAGGCCTTCTAACAATATGTCATATGCAGGGGTTGGTAAAAGTTAGAAAATGCCCCCATTTGGGTCTACTATCGCGCCTCCTGGAATACATCCTCCCCCCCTCTCTTTGCAAAACTTTTTGCAGAAATGTGTTACTGTGCACGGTGACTATATAGAAAAGGCTAATACACTGTAGAAATTTCATAAATTTTACTCAATTATTTCTATGTGAGGGCAAGAACTTATTGGTACACCCTCGTATCACATGCCATTAGTAAGGTTTTAAATATATCATAGGAATAATTCAGGGCTTTCTGTGTTACAGAACATACAGCTTGGTACACTGAACTTAGGTAGAAATAATTTTTTTATTGATAGCTCCAATAGCTTTTTTACATATATAGGGTGTTCAGATAATTCATCCGAAAAACTTAGGGTTTGTTAGGGGACATCAAGAAGAACAAAAATTGCAGTGGAACAAGGTGATGTCGCAAATCACCTATTTAATCAAAAATACAGAGTATTCTACTTTAACTCAACTTGGGTTGGCGGTAATAACTTTTAGGAAACCGAAGTATTATAATGAAACTTTTAACAGATACGCCCACCTTTGCTGTAAATATGATAACATAAACAAAAGTGGTAGAAGTTTCCGTTGTATTCAGTCTGAATTTGACGTTTTAGATTTTGGACTGCGATTACCAGTTCATACGGTATCATCGATTGTGTGAACACTCGGTTTTTTTAGATCTTTTCGTGCTGTTTTCCCGTTTCATACAAAACAAGGAACATATCGTTACATTTTCATTGAAATATTTTTATTTTTCTCAAAATTATTACCGTCAACCGGAGTTCAGTTTGCGTTAAATACCCTGCATTTGTAACTACATAAGTGGTTTGAAATCCCATGTTGGATTACTATTTTTGTTCGTCTTGGTCCCCCCTAACAACCCTCTGAGTTTGTCGGATAAATATTTGACACCATTTATATCTATACTAATATTATGAAGAAGTAACTTTTGTTTGTTTGTGTGTAGGGATAATCTCTGGGAGCCAGTTTAAGGGGTCTCAGGACTCTTAAAGCTTTAAAAGTTTCGAAATTTAAATTTTTTTAGATGTTAAACTTCTATCTTTTCTGAACATTTTGATATAATTGTTTTCTTAAAATTCCCATTAGAATAGAAGTTATGGCTTTTAGAAATACCCGATCAATAGCTGAAGCGGTGTTTCCGAAACATTGAAGTCATTTTTCTCCAAATGACGTTTTTGGACATAACGCGCACGATATCTCAAAAATTTCTGAATATTTTTTCATGAAATTTTCAAAACATATGTTTCATGTTAGTCTGTATAAAATGAACTTAAAATTTCCTTTTTATTGTTCTAAAAAATATCTTTTTAGGTGATTATAGTGTTGAAATTTTCTAAATTTTGCATTAGCTAAATACAACTTTGTATTAAAAATATAAAAATGCTTTAAATAGAAATTTATTTAGGTTCAAGGTAATTATTACAATCTGAAGCATAAGTAGGCACCAAAAATTTCATTTTAGTTGCAAAATTCTATTTTGTAATCCTGCGCGTAATCTGTTATGCCAATTTTCTGCTCGTCAAATGTCTGACAGTTTGGAGCACCTTGTAAATGCTAATTCTGCATCTTGCAATTTTTTTAATATTTGAAACAGAACATACTTACATCTTTCGTTCACAATTAAAAATGTGCTAAAAATCAAATACATTTAAAGATATTAAATGTTGAGAATGGTCGTTCTTTTCCCTTTTTTCCAATTTTAAGAGTCCTGAGAGCCCTTAATAATGGTGGTAAAATACTGGTGACCATCTCTGCTCCAAACATAGTCTGTGTTTTATGTCGGTACGACAACACGGTACGGAGTTATGCAGGAGCAAAAGAGTTCTAAGGTTTCAATTTCCGTAATATTGTTAAGGCTAGAAACTTGAGATTTAGTATGGTGGTTAATTTTAAAATGTAATGATGAACAATTTCTAAACAGTTTGAAATTTAAAAGAGTGAAATGAGCGAAAAAATGTTCTGAAAACGTTCTATATTACGATAAAATCTAAACTGTTAAGATCAGAAATTTAAAACTTGACATGACTGTTACTTTTAAGACATAAATACTCGCAACATAACAATAAAAAAAAATCTAAATGTAATAGGTTGCACGTTCAAAAATTTCTTTTGCTGTGACGCTGCTTGGGTTAGAAAATTGAAATTTCTCATTGTGGTTATTTTTAAAATGTAAATGCTCTCGAAGAAAGGTTTCTAAAAAAATTCGAAATTTAAAGAAGCGAACTGCGTGGAAAACATGCAAAAACATTTTAAATTGCGATTTATTTAGAATTTTTAGGGCTAGAACTTGAAATGCATAATAAAAATACATTTCTTTTTCACCAAACAAATTGAAAAACCTCATTCTATTTTAAGGCAACACAACAGGACATCACTCAGCTAGTTTAATATGTTTTTTTTGATTGTTTACTAACAACAACAACAAAAAAAATCTACTTATATAAAATCCAAGTGTCTGTAAATTTAAGGTAACTATTCCGGTGCGAACCGTGAAATCTATATGTTTAAAACAAAATGCTGTTTTTTCAGTCTTCTGCACTGAGCTTTCTACTGAACAGATTTTGCTAATTGTTATTTTTTATGAAAGCAGTTTATTTACAGATGTTCCTAGCTATGCACTATCTATTTTTAAAAATAAATATAAATGTATTTACAAAAAAAAAAATTGCTTTCATTAAAATTTACAAAAATGTAGAAAATATATATGTTTTATTAAATGCACTAAAAAGTAGGGAAATCTTGAAAAAAAAAAAACCCTTAAATGCACTAAATTTAAATTAAATTGCGGTGAGATAGGTTCTGTTAGATTAATGGATTTAAATGGGAATTTTTCCAAATTAGCCAACTTTCGACAATTTGGCTTCACATATGGAAACTTACTTTTGTCGCCAAATTTGGCGATATCTCGCTAAGTTGGCTGAAATTTGGCGATATTGTGATAACCCTGTCATTAGCACTTTTCAACATATACTCATTGTTGAAGCTGATGCTTATTTCTCCATAGGAAATCAAACGTAACCATCTATATATATATATTATGCTATCGTATGTGGCACAGAAATCGCGATTATTTGTTAACCCCTTGAGGGGAAAGTGATTGTGTTCTTGTAATGTTGAACTCACACCGAAATCTTTGAAAAATTCTACTTCAAAATAAGTAAAAGCAATTTTACGGCTTTTTTCCACCAAAGTTAAAAAAGTAAAATTTAATAAAATTTTTCTGGTGTAAAACTTCATTAATCGTAGATGGTATATAATATATATAGCGGTGCCCCTCAAGGGGTTAATTGTTTAATGGCAACGCCCGAAAGAAACGCATCTCATTGGCTATTGAAAATCATTTAATGCATCTCCATACCTATAAGGTGGGTTACCATAGGGGGTCCTTGTTCTGTCGCCAAATGCCGCCAAGTTTGTTGACAACTTGGCGACCAAAATTACTCGCCAAAAGTGACCGCAACTTGGCGATATCCCTAATATTTCACCGAATTCCCATAGACTTCCAATGTAAACCAATAGGGTTTATTTGCTTTCGGAAAATCAACAAATTGAGATATTTTAATGCAACAAAAAGTAATATCAGCTTAAGGGGTTATAATAATTATATATAAGGGAGTCCAAGTAAATTAAATTATGAATAACAGTAACATGATACAATGCTTAGCATGCTTTCCCAAACATAAATTTTAAGGGAGACCAAACTGGTCGCAAATGGCGCTAGTGTATATATATATATATTACGATATCGTATATGACACAGAAATCGCGATTATTTGTTAATTGTTTAATGGCAACGCCCGAATGAAACTCATCTCATTGGCTATTGAACAACATTTAATGCATCGTCATACCTAAAAGGGGGTTACCATAGGGGAGACACAGTTCTGTCGCCAAATTCCGCCAAGTTTGTCGCCAACTTGGCGATATCACTATTATTTCACCAAATTCCCATAGACTTCCATTGTAAACCAATAGGGTTTATTTGCTTACAGAAAATCAACAAATTGAGATATTTTAATGTAACAAAAACTTAATTATATTAGCTTAAGGGATTATATTAATTATAATTAAAGGAGTCCAAGTAAATTAAATTATGAATAAAAGTAACATGATACAATGCTTAGCATGATTTCCCAAACATAAATGTTAAGGGAGACCAAACTGGTCGCCTAGGGCGGCTAGTTGAGTAAATATGTTTCCTTTGTCTCCCTTAGAGATCGAATAAAAAAAAAAAAAAAAAATGTCCAATTCATGTATTGCCTTCAGGAATGCATATAGTATATTCAATATTTTAAAGCTTTATATCAACAGGAAGTGGATAAAAATGAGTCACAAGATTTGACTGCCACACACAGACAAAATTGTAAGTTAAAAGAAAGCACGTAATATTTCCATTTTTATAATTTAATTTCAATTCCTACTATTAGTTCACACCCCTATATATATATATATATATCGTGTTCAAATTTTCAATCATTAATAAATTACTTATTATTCATCCTATCAAGTTGAAATAAATTTTTTTTAAACTTGTACTGGATGACAATTGATGTTAATACAGTTTTTTCAAATATTAATTCATTAATTAAATTTTAATTAATTAATTTTAATTTTACATGGGAGGCAAAATGGCGGCCATTGGTTATTGAACAGCATTTAATGCATCTTCATATCTATAAGGGGGGTTACCATAGGGGGATCCTGTTCTGTCGCCAAATACCGCCAAGTTTGTCGCCAACTTGGCGATATATCGCCAAATTTGGCGACCAAAATGAGTCGCCAAAAGGGACGCCAACTTGGCGATATCTCTAATATTTCGCCAAATTCCAATAGACCTTCATTGTAAACCAATAGGGTTTACTGGCTTATAGAAAATCAACAAATTGAGATATTTTAATGCAACAAAAACTAATATTAGCTTAAGGGTTTATATTAAATTTTTCTTCGATGCCCTTAGTAGAAATTGACTTTAAAAACAAAATTTTTATATTACTTGTTTTAATTTAAAAAGTTGTTTAGGAAATTTCTTCAAAATGGTGGCAATCGGATTACTTTCATTGTTTCAGATAAAAGAGAAGTAATGAAAAGTATTCATTCTTTTTGACGTATTTTTTGATTTGCAAGTTATTTTCGGAAAAAAAATATTAACGTGTACTTTATTTTTATAAGCGAATAAAAATTCATATTTATTGCGATAGCATGATAATATTGTCTATTGGGTTTGATTTATCTTTATGCATTCTGACTTTATTAGTTCTTTCATTGCATTTAAATTGAAAAAATATTTTTATTTGAATATACTGTGGGTCAGCATAAAAGTACGTATATAAAGTATCTTTGATAAGTTTGCTCCCGTGACGTTATGCTTACCTTGAAATGTCTTTTTACATTAATAAAGCGCTGAAGAAGAATCCATATGATTGTGTCAAGATGACGTCATTTTCACTGATTTTTCATTTCTTAATTCTAAAAATTAGAATCTTAGCCTTTTTTGATCATTGAACTATTTGAGAAATTTAATACTGAGCAAAAAATTATCCTCCTCATTTCTAATTGTAGAAAACATTTGACATTTTTAAAATGTACTTTTCTACAATACAAACCTTTCAATAATAAAGTTTTCATATTTTTTGTTCGTATGAAGTCTTATGAAAATGAAACGCAACTTAACATTTCGTCATTTCTGACGAGGTTATATACTAGTTTTAATATAGAAAAACAGCAATTATGTAACAAATGTAAATAAGTGCGAGTAATAAGCCAAAATTACGTCCACTACTAACCATATCACAATATTAAAATATTTATTTGCTTAAAAGACGTTATAAAAACACATTAAAAGTAAATTAAAAATCTATATTTACATGATTCAACTCTTTTACTCAGTCGTCATCAGAATGTATACATGTACGCGACATAGAGGTAACACGTGCGATCTCGAAAATGTAGGGCGCGCTATATGATTACTTGTTTACATTCAATAATTTTTTCCATTTTTCATAGTCATTGTATTTGTAATTTTCTGTTATACATTCTACAGCCAAAATCATATAGGCCCATTTGTCTGCTCCCGATGCTGGGGAAAGTCTATGAAAGACTCATAAAACATAATTGTACTACTTGGAAAATAAAAACTATTTTAATAAATTTCAATTTGGTTTTAGAGAGGGTAAAAATACAATACAACTACTACAATTATTAAGGGATAAAACTAAGAACTATTTAAATAATTACAACTATTGCGCGATTCTTTCATTTGATATAGTTAGGGCATTCGATAATATTGACTGGCTAACATTAAAAAACATAATCAAAACATAATCAAAACATTACCAATACCAAAATATCTTCAAAACATTTTACTTAGCTTTCTTACCAATAGAAAAATAATTACGGATTATCTTACAAATCAACTTAAAAGACACATACATCAGGGATGTCCACAGGGGTCGTGCTTAGGCCCGCTCTTGTGGCTCCTTGTTGCAGATATTGTATTAAAACAATTTTACCAAAAGTTTGAAGACCTCTATGCCTTTTGTGATTATTACAATATGATCATTAAAGCCAACTCAAGGAAACAATTTGAGGATGAGGCGAACGAGAAAATTGAATTTTTTAGAGTAATATGTGAAAACTTAAAACTTACCATTTCACCAGAAAAAGCAATATTTATGTTACTGGGCAAAAATTTAATGGAAAAAAGGGGACCTATTTTGCGACTGGGGACAGAAAAATCAAACAAGAAAAACAAATTAAACTGTTAGGAATAATTTTTCAAGAAAATCTAAATTAGGATTTACATATTCAAAATATCAGAAGTAAATTCTAACTCTAACTTCATCAATAAAGAGAGTTCACTCAGCGACTTGGGGTGTCAACAGGGAGTACCTGAGGAGTTGGTACGTTACAGTGCTGGAGAAGGTCATAAAGTATGGCTCAGAGGTCTGGTTTGATGATCTTCGGGTCATTGACAAGAGGAGCCTCCAGAGCATACAACGCCTATGCTTTGTCTCCATCACAAAATGTTATAAGAACGTGGCAACTCATACACTACGGCCATTACTGTTAACACTCTATAACAAATCTCTTAAAAATAAAATATTAGCTAGGGGGCCATTCAAATATTACGTAAGTACCTAGGGCGGGGGAGGGGGTTAGCGATTTGCTTATTTTTGCTGACAAGGGGGAGGTGGGGGTTTGAATGATGCTTACGTAAGACATTTTCAAAATATTTTAACTTGTAAAAAAAAAAAAAAAAAAAAAAAAAAAAAAAAAAAAAAAAAAACTATTAAAAAATTTGAAATTGGAAAAAAGAAATAGCAAAAGAATATCAAACTTGAAGTTCCGATGTCAGCTATTTTGACCGCACAAGGAAAACATAAACGATCTCTTTTATCTAGAGGTGACTGTTCATGTTTGATGCACGAGGGCTTATTATCTCTGAAAACTTACTATTTCCAATTGTGAGAATAGAATAGAATAGAATTGAATGGACCGATGCGATGTGCTGTATTGTGACAATACGTGTTTTCCAGGAAAGTTTCCAAAACGTAAGTAAAATTCCATCTTTTTTGCTTCCACCGCTCCTCTGTCAAGTGGTTGAACCCCATAACTAGTGACCGATTGCTCTACTGTCTGGTGTCTCGTGAGTTTTGAAAACCTCTCAGTACTGTAGTGTAGTGGTTTTAAAAATAAATGAAATCGGAAATATGTCTTCATTTCGAGAAATCTTGTATAAAAAACTTTTTGATAGTTTCAAAATGTCTGCATTAGATAAATATTTGAAGGATATCAACGTAAAACTAATGATGTGTGGCGGCAGTATAAAAAGTCTTCTAAAACTGACAAAGAGTTAGGGGTATTTGTGCTAAAAAGAATTGAGGACGAACTGCGTAAGGCAATCAAAAAGAAATCAGTCTTTCTGGATTATTTTATAAAGGTAATTATAATAAATTTATTCTTAAAATTTTAAATATATTTTATCATATTTTTAAGTTTACGTAATTACTTGTAAAAATTGGAAAAAGATAAGATAAAATGACCTTGTAGCCTTGGCGAAACATGGTCACTATGGCAATAAATAAAGACCAAGGAAATGCCAAAAAACGAGTTATTACTTTTTAAACCTTATTTTTTCTTTTCAAATAACTCGAAAATTAATGCATCAACGGGGGAAATAAATTAAAAAATATCTAAGTTTTGTAGCAGATAATCTTCTAACTGTTTTCAAATTTTGTACCTTACTAAAAATGAAATGTAATCCAATTGAATTGAAGATGCCGTATGACTATTTTTGCCCTTCCATAAAGTCACAATTATCCGCAAGATCTTGTGGAAGTTGTGACCAATACCATGCATCTCAGAAGTCAGCAAAAAAAATTCAACACAGTGAAATAAAAAGAAAATTAACTAGTTAAACTGATGGCATTGAGCTCAAAGGCTATTCACCCTAATTGTATATTATACTCTTATGTCAAAGAATAATGACCCTCGAAAAATAAAAGAAGGGATTAGTCCCCGTTGCCCCTTTATACTTAACCAAAGAACCCCCAAATTTAATCAGGGAAGCTCCTTAACATAATAAACTGGTATACCAAATTTGAAGCAAATCAGATAATTCTGCATGAAAAAACCATTTCTCTAAATTAAGGGGGTATTAGCTCCTCCATTTCTCTCTTTATGTTGAACCAATGAACCTTCAAATCTAATCAGAAAAGCTCCTTATCAGAATGAACATAGGAAAAAAAAACTAAATTAGATAATTCTGCATGAAAACCCATTTATCTAAATTAAGGGGAGGGGCAAGCCCTCCTTTCCCCTTTTTATACATAACCAATGAACCTCCAGATCAACTGAAGGAAGTCATATCGGAATAAACTGGTATATCAAATTTGAAGCAAATCGAATAATTCTGTATGAAAACCCATTTATCTAAATTAAGGGGAGACTAGCCCCGTCCCTCCTTTATACTTAACCAATAAATCTCCAAATCTAATCAAGGCAGCTCCATAACATAATAAACCGTTATACAAAATTTGGAACAAATCGAATATTTCTACATGAAAAACCCATTTATCTAAATTAAGAGGGGGGTAGCACCCCTTTTCCTCCCTTTATATGTAACTAATGAACCTCCAAATCTAATCAGGGAAGCTCCTTAACATAATAAACCGGTATACCAAATTTGGAGCAAATCGAATAATTCTGCATGAAAAAACCCATTTATCTAAATTAAGAGGGGGGGGGTAGCACCCCTTTTCCTCCCTTTATATGTAACTAATGAACCTCCAAATCTAATCAAGGCAGCTCCTTAACATAATAAACCGGTATACCAAATTTGGAGCAAATCGAATATTTCTACATGAAAAACCCATTTATCTAAATTAAGGGGGGTAGCCTCCTTCCCCCCCCCCTTTATACTTAAGTAATGAGCTTCCAAATCTAATCAGGAAAGCTTTTTAACATAATAAACCGGTATACCAAATTTGGAGCAAATCGAAGATTTCTGCATGAAAAACCCATTTATTTAAATTAAGGGGGGGGGAGGACTAGCTCCCTTTCCCCCTCTTTATTCTTACCCAATGAACCCCAAAAACTAATCAGGGAAGCGCCTTATCAGAATGAACCTAGAAATTTTTTTTAAGCAAATCGGATATTTCTATCAAGAGTTATCGCGTTATGTACATACGTACCTACATACAGAACCGGCGGGCACATAAGCTCTCAGGCTTTGATAGCCTGTGAGCTAGAAAGCGAGAAGGCCTGTCTTATACGACCATTGAGAATTGCTGCTCGTCGAGCAAATTAACTTATGTGTGTCATAAAATTCATGGAAGATGTTGAGTTGATCAATGAAGATGAAGTTGATCAAGATTGCATCCGAAAAGAAAGCGATGAAGATAATCAAGTAAAATTGGAAACCAATATCATAACAGATATGGAACAAAAAGAAATGTGCCCAGTTAAACTGATGGCATTGAGCTCACAGGCTATTCGCACTAACTGTATATTAGTACTCTTATTTCATAGAATAATGCCCTCAAAAAATAAATGAAAGGGGATTAGACTCTGTATCCCCCCCCCCTTTATACTTAACCAATGAACCTCCAAATCTAATCAGGGAAGCTCCTTAACATAATAAACCGATATACCAAATTTGAAGCAAATCAGATAATTCTGCAAGAAAAAACCATATCGCTAAATTAAGGGGGTGGGGTCTAACCCCTCCCCCCTCCTTTATACTTAACTAATGAACCTCCAAATCTAAGAGGTAAAGCTCCTTATCAGAATGAACATAGAAAAATAAATTAAAGTGAATTGGATAGATCTGCATGAAAATCCATTTATCTAAATTAAGGGAGAGGATTTGTCCCCTTTCCCCCCTTTTATACTTAACAAATGAATCTCCAAATCTAGTGAAGGAAGCGCCATAACGGAATAAACCGGTATATGAAATTTGAAGCAAATCGAATAATTCTGCATGAAAAACCCATTTATCTAAATTAAGGGGGAGGGACTAGGCCCCCTTTCCCCTATATACTTAACTAATGGACCTCCAAATCTAATCGAGGCAGCTTCTTAACATAATAAACTGGTATACCAAATCTGGAGCAAATCGATTAATTCTGCATGAAAAATCCATTTATCTCAATTAAGGGGGGGGAGACTAGCCCCCTTTATATTTAACCAATGAACCCCCAAACTAATCAGGGAAGCGCCTGATCAGAATGAACCTAGAAAAAAAAATTGAAACAAACCGGATGTTTCTATCAAGAGTTATCGCGTTACGTACATACATACATACATACAGAACCGGGGGGCACATTAGCTCTCAGGCTTTGATAGCCTGTGAGCTAAAAATGGCTTGAGCAGTCGTCGTCAGCACCTTATAGATATGGGCATGTTCAAATTTAAATTTTACAAATGGCTAAGTTCTAAAATTGTGATTGCGAAAAAGGGCTAAGAAATTTTCTTAACCCTTTAACCTTTAAGACCGGACTGCTTTTTGAGTTTTTTTTTTTTTTTTCGAAACAATGATATAACTGTAATTTGTAACTGATAATTCACTATCTTTTGACAAAATTCATATAATATAGTTTCTGTTAACCAGCACAATCACTCGATTCCGGCATTTATGGAATAGATAACATAGGAAGGTAGAATTTATTTAATGATTAACCCGCAAGATCGTGCGGGTCCGGTCTTAAAGGGTTAACTAGAATTGTAAGGAAATAAAACAAGCATTTTTTAATTTTTTTTTTTTTTTTAAATCGAGTACAGTTTTTTTTTTAAATTTGAATTAAGTCCTATTATTTTTCAAATTAAATTATTAGTGTTAAAGAAAAGTGTGTGTGTGTGTGGGGGGGGGGGGGGGCGTTGCAATTTTCTTACGTAATTATTGGGGGGTTTGCGATTTGCTTATTTTTGCTGACAAGGGGGAGGGGGGTGTCAAAAATTGCCAGAAACATGCTTACGTAATATTTGAATAGCCCCCTAACAAAGACTTATTAATAATGAATAATAGTGTTCTGTTAAATGATGATATCCAACCAAAAATTTACAAATACGTCACCAACCCAGAAATCGCAATTAATAATCTTATAGTCGTAAAGAACGAACTTAAACAATAAAACATTATAAAAATTTATACGGATGGATCCCACGCCAATTCAAACACCACATTTGCAATAGTAGCATACTCACAAAACAATAAAATTTACGAAAAAGTCAAATGTATACAAGAAGGCAATTCGGTATTTCAGGCGGAGCTGCAGGCGGTGGTCGACACGATTCAATGGGCCCTGTCGTCTAAATACACTAAATTCCAAATCTTTTCAGATAGCTTATCAACAATATTATCACTCTCTAATTTATTCCCAAACAATATCACAATTTTAAATTTATTTAAACTAATCACAGAACATAAAAATAAATTAATATACCTAATATGGGTTAAAGGACACGCAGGAAATTTTGGTAATGAACTGGAGAACAAGCTGGCGAATGATGCCGCCCAGTACTGCAACCTACCAATTTGCCGGGAAGTAAAACTTCCCAGGTCGTTTTTGAATAAGAGTCTAAGAACATTTTTATTGGATAGATGGCAGTACAGTTGGGATAACTCAGAGGGAGGCAGATTCACCTATGCAATTGTACCAAAAGTTCAACTTTCATTATTATGCAAGGACAGGGTCTCACAAGGAAGGTCTCCATACTGGGCATACTCAGAATATTTTGAAAAAAATACCAATTAACCTACTTATGTATGTAATAAAGGATCAGTCAAATTTAGCGGCGGAATTACAGTAGAAAGTCTGTAAAAAAATTAAATACTTTCGAGTATTTGGCGCGAAAAGACGAAAGAGTCACGCGATTTGGCGAACAGTACTTTTCTTCGCCAAAAGCAAACGATTTTAATGCATCTGAAAATTGTTTGTTAATGGATTTTTAGAATGCGTTTAAAAAGTATTTAATGAATATAAACATAAACAATGAGAGAATTTAATAAATACATTTTTTCGTATTACATATTTATGTTGCTTGTTACTTAATTTTATTACTTTAAAAACAATTTCATCTATAAAAAATACTTTCATATATTTAAGCATATTCCAAAATAAAGGCAAGATTCATTTAGCAGTTATTCATTTCAAACCAAGGAATTCGTCGTTTCCATAGCAACAAAATTGAACCGACAGCGCTCCATTGGACTTAATTTTGAGATATTGAAACAATTTTAATTTTGTTTTAATTCACAAAATTTGATATTTAACTTTCATTATAAATACATATATGACAAAACTATAGCTAAATCAAACTAAAACTGACAAAACTACAGTTATTTAAGTTAAATTTATTTAAACTAGTTCAATATGAAATATTTTTATCTTAAGGAGTATTCGACATGAAAAAGTATTTTTCGAAATTTCATTTCATCGCCAACCGATGATAAATCGCCAAATAAACGAAATTTTCATTATTTTTTTACGAACGTTCTATCGAGGTTCCGCCAAATTTTTTTATAAACATATATATCCACATAAGACGAACACTCTGTAATTTTTTCAGATTTTTTCTGAATATGCCCGAATGGAGACCTTCCTTGTCAGTTTACTTCTTGACAGGCTGCGGCAGTTTTCCGACCTTTTTACACAGAATAAATAAAAAAGAAGATGATCTCTGACAATGTGGTCGGCGTGGAGATCCAGTACACTATCTTTTCGAAAAATTAAGTTTATGAAATACAAATTTACTAGAAAACATCCACAACTGCTAGACAATATATTAGAAATTTTAAATAACAAACAGTCCCTCAGTCAGCTTTACCAAAATTATAATATTCTTAATGAAAAATACTCGTTCATTAATTACAAATTCATGCTAGTATGATTTGTACCTGTGGTCTGACAATGATGTGGGATGCGGAAATGTAATTATAGGTGGAAAAGCGTGATTCGTGATTGGTGTGGTTCTTTTAGGTATCGTATTGTATTCTACTAGAAATATTGAAAATAGTAAAATATTGAAAAAATTAATTGAATTGCAAAAGTGTTGTAAATAATGTAAATAATCTGGTTACTGCTGAATTTGTATTGAAAATTGTTTGTCATAATTTGTAACTATATTGATTAATTTAAATTTTACGATTATGGCACAGTTGTGTTAAATGAGTGATTGGTGAAGTTCTTTGGATATCATTTTGCAATCTACTAGAAATTTTGAAAAAAGTAAAATAACGCTTCAATTAATTGTGTTGCAAATGTGTTGTAAATAATATAAATAATTTGGTCATTGCAGCATTAGTATTGTAATCTGTTTGTCATAAATTGTAACTAAATTGATTATTTTAAACGTTATGATTACTACACAGTATGTCATTCTGCAATGTGACCTGTAGTGTGATTTTGAGTTTAAAAGTCATTTAGAAAAATGTTATAAATAATGTAAATAACTTAGTAATTATTGTAATTGTAGTAAATCGTATCATATTGTGTAATATCTTAAAAAATTGTACTGAAACATGCATGCAACCTGGTAACTACTGTAATTGCATGATATCTTAAGTATTATTAATTTTAGTAATTATTATCTGAAAATACTTAGTTTATATTCAAACCAAAATACTAACTAACGTTCCCTGTGTTGCGGTGCCGCAAATATGGTAGGAACATCCCGCCCTGGGCTAGGGGCTTGACCCAACCATCAGCCACAAGCAGGTTCCCAGGGTGGGCGATTAGATTAGATTAGATTGGATTAGATGACGACTCAGTAAAAGAGTTGAAACATGTAAATATAGATTTTTAATTTACTTTTAATGTGTTTTTATCATGTCTTTTAAGCAAATAAATATTTTAATATTGTGATATAACGATTATGTATTCAAATAAAGTTTAGAAATTTATTGAAAGCGATACTTTTGCATTAGCAGCAGGCCAGAGGTTAATATCAGAAGAAATCGCCAAAGATTTCGCTACTTATAGCTTTTTTATTCTGATTATTTCAGTGTTTACACACGTAGTTCCATACATACACAGTAGAACCCCTCTAATCCGAAATTCCGGTTAATCCGAATCCATTTTATTTTCTATTTGATTTACTTCGACTTTATTCTAAGCTCTATTCTCTTTTATTATATTTAGTCCAGGCAATAGAGACCGTATAGGGGCACTACCTAGCAAAATTCATGGTAGTTCTGGAAAAAGGCTTACTATATGTTTTTTGGGTCGCTGAATCCGAATTTTTAACTTCCCACCAAAATTTCAACCGCAACTCCCCAAATTTTAGTAAAAAGCCCCCCCCCCCCCCCCAAAAAAAAGGTTTTTATTAAAAAAATATCAATTTTTTTGTTGTTTTAGGCGAAAAGTTTCTAGAAATTCAGAAAGTAGACAAAATTTGGAACAAATTAGATATATGACATTATGACTTAGGATGAAGAGGAAGGGAGGATCTGCCTCGGAACATGCGCGCGGTGCTGCGTGGACTAAGTTGCGCAATTCCACTTAACCACTCACACGTTTACATTCGCCCTCCCATCTTCCCTCCGAACTTTCCTTATAATATTTACTTTAAGTTTTTTGGGTCGCTGAATCCGAATTTTTAACTTCCCCCCCCAAAATTCCCCCCCCCCAAAAGTTGTTTTTAACTTAAATTTCTTATTGTTTTAGAGGAAAAGCATTACGAAATTCAGAAACTAGACAAAATTTGCAACAAATAGGATAGATGACATTATGACGTAGGATGAACGGGGAGGGGGATGGCTGCCTCTGAACATGCACTGCGGCGCTACATGCACTGAGTTATGAAGTCCAGGCAATAGGGGATTTTACATGGAAAAATTAATACTAGTTCTGGATTAAGACTCACTTTATGTTTTTTGGGTCGCTGAATCCGAATTTGTAACTTCCCACCAAAATTTCACCCGGCAACCCCACCTCCCCCCCCCCCCCCCAAAAAAAAAAAAATTGATTTTTTGAAAAAATTTGGTTTTTGAGAAAAGCGCGCAGGGAATGTTCGAGGCAGCCCCTCTCTCCCCGTTTATCCTACGTCATAATGTCATATATCCTATTTGTTGCAAATTTTGTCTAGTTTCTGAATTTCGTAATGTTTTTACCCTAAAACAATAAGAAATTTAAGTTAATAACAACTATTTTGGGGGGGTTTCGGGGTGGGAATTTTTGGGGGTAAGTTAAAAATGCGGATTGAGCGACCCAAAAAACTTAAAGTAAAACTTATAAGGAAAGTTCGGAGGGGAGATTGGAGGGCGAATGTAAACGTGTGAGTGGTTAAGTGGAATTGTGCAATTTAGTCCACGCAGCATCGCGCGCATGTTCCGAGGCAGATCCCCCCCTTCCCCTTCATCCTAAGTCATAATGTCTTATATCTAATTTGTTGCAAATTTTGTCTACTTTCTGAATTTCTAGATATTTTTTCCCTAAAAGAACAAAAAAATTTATTTTTTTAATAGAAACCTATTTTTTTTTTGGGGGGGGGGGGGGGGTTGCCTGGGGAAATTTTGGTGGAAAGTTACAAATTCGGATTCAGCGACCCAAAAAACATAAAGTAAGCCGATTTCCAGAACTACCAATAATTTTGCTAGGTAAAATTCCCTATTGCCTGGACTAATTCGTCCTGGACTTAAAGCACGTCGAATTACGAAATTTTTTCCGATTACAGGATGAATGTCGGGGAAAATGTGTAGCAGATAGAACAAGGGATTAAGGGGACAAGGAACCTTTAAAACCATTAAAATCAATTTTTTATTTTTTGTAAATTCCACTTTAAATGTTATTCAAGGGTACATTATATGCATTGTGGCAAGCATATATCACAAAAAAAAAAAGAAAAAAAATTTTTTTTTTTGAGAAAAAAGTGGAATTTTACGCGTCGTCTTAGAAGTCTTCGAAATGCGGCTTGCGCGTTCCTTATCAATGAAAATCCCCAATATTTCTTATAAAAGTTTGGTTTATCTATATAAATAAAACTGTGCATCAAATTTTATATATTTGAATATAAAGATTAAAAAAAAATTCAAAATTTTTTGAAATTTTTTCGAAAAAATTTCAAAAAATTTCAATTTTTTTTTTAAATTTTTATATTCAAATATATAAAATTCGATGCACAGTTTTATTTATATATATAAACCAAACTTTTATAAAAAATATTGGGTATTTTCATTGATATGGAACGTGCAAGCCCCATTTCGAAGATTTTTAAGACAATGCGTAAAATTCCATTTTTTCCTCAAAAATAATTTATTTTTTATTTTTTTGTGATAAATAAATGCCATGATGCATATAATGAACCCTTAAGTAATTTTTAAAGTGAAATTTACAAAAAAAAAATTTTTTTTGAAAATTTTTAAAATTTTAAAAATTAAAAAAAATTTTGAAAAATTTTGAAATTTTCTTTTAACTTTTACATTCAAATATATAAAATTCGATGCGCAGTTTTATTTATATATATATAACCCAAACTTTTATTAAAAATATTGGGGATTTTCATTGATATGGAACGCACAGGGGGCATTTCGAAGATTTCTAAGACAACGCGTAAAATTCCATTTTTTTTCTCTTTTTTTTTTTTTTTTTTTTTTTTTGTGATAAATGCTTGACATAATGCATATAATGTACCCTTGAATAATATTTAAAGTGAAATTTACAAAAATAAAAAATTGATTTTTAAGGTTTTAAAGGTCCCTTGTCCCCTTAAACAACAACAAAAAAAAATCGCAGTAAAGCATGTTTTTCATCCTTTAAACAGCTTGAATAGAATTAAAAAAATATTGAATAATGTAAAAGTACAACATACCGGGTGTCCCAAAAATGACTGATGGTTTTTAAAATTCAATAACTTTCAAGCTGTGACAGATATTAAAAAAATTATTGCAGGAAGTTTATGTATTATGTAAGGAGTTTTTTATTTACTGTGATTCTTGATTTTAGTTCGAATTTCAAACAATAGATGGCACTGAGAGCAATAGGCGGTCCAGACCCGATTTTTGGTACTTCGGGATCCATTCAATACATTTTAATCTCTTTTTTTCGCATGGAAGAAGAGAGAGGTCGAAAAATTGAGCCTGGATTTAGCGGTTGTTGCTTGCAGCGCCATCTATCGATGCTATTTGTAACTAAAACTGAGAATCAAAGCATAAAAACTCCTGACATCTTACATAACACTCCTGCAAGAATTTTTTTAACATCTGCCACCGTTTGCAAGGTATTGAATTTTAAAATCTTTCAGTCATTTTTGGGACACCCGGTATGTACACGAATATAAAATGAAGACATGCGTTGTAGGTCTACTCGTAGAAGTCGTCAAAAAAAATCTTTCAATTACGTTCAAATAGGTTCAAATTTGAACCTATTTTTATATATAAAAAATAGACCGCGAGAGGGTTAAAGAAAATTTAATGTAAAATTTAATTCGTCTCGACTATATAAAGGTAGATTGCACTTTTCATGTAAAATACAGTAAAACCTCCCTAAAGCGACCACGTTCCGTTCCAATAAAAATGGGTCGCTCGGAGAGGTGGTCCCTTAATGGAGGTCATGTTTAAAGCTAGATTTTATTGGTTGAAAAAAGGTAACAATGAATGTTACTAAAATTTATTTTTCACATTAGGAAAAAATATGAAAATTTAAGAATCAAAATAAAAGTTAATTACATAAGTTAATTGCTGTAGAGTTAAAAAAAAAATGAATGCATTGACGTTTGTTGTGATTTTACGGTTTTATCTTTTATAAATTATTTCCAAGTCCTTTCGAAGTTATGTATTTTTTTTTTTTTTTTTTTTTTTTTTTTTTTTTTGACGGGAACAAATAATGACGATTTCATTCATTTATCTATTTCTTTGAGAGTTTCCTGACAGAATAAGGCAAGGGAGCTTATGGAGCGTCATTCTTAATTTGTCATCAGAGTTAAATTCATTGCCCAGAAAGGTACAAAGGGGTTTAAACACTTAAAATTTACCGGAATAAAATAAATAATAGAAATCTAAACTTAGTTTTGAAGTTTTATGAATAATGCTGCGCTCTTCGGAATTATTTTCCTAATAAAACCTTCTTCAAGCGACCCGGAAAAAAAGGATTTTGTTTCATTTTTTTCCCAAAGAAATGGGTCGCTCATGGAGGGAGTTCGATTGGGATGGTCTCTGAATGGAGGTAAAATTAGTATTGAGCCTATGGGAATAAATTTCGCCCCATGAAAAAATGGTCGCTCAGGGAGGTGGTCGCACATGGAGGTTTCACTGTAATTTGCTCAATCATACTTGGAAAGCACAGTCGAAGATAAATATTTTTTAATGTGGTCATTTTCTCAACCATTCACCTGGGTGTAGCTTTTACAGGGCTGCCACAGGCCACTATTTTTATATTATGTTCGCACCAGTATTTTCTAATATATATATTGAAATATATTTCTCTTGCAAATGTTGTCAAAGTGTCTGTTAATGCTTTCTGTTTTGAGAAACTGGTGCCAGTTAGAATTAAAAAAATAGTCACAACTATTGATGATAATTACTGAAACTGGGTTTTCGCATGCGTTATGCATTTACCAAATTGTGTACTTTATAATTGACATTATTTTTCGCTTTATTAAACTGTGAAATTCTGCTAAAGTTTTCTGGGAGTGTTGAAAGTGTTTCATAATCTTTGCTGGACGTATGATTTTTTGTTTTTAGGGTTCGTATTTAAAAAGTAACAAATTTGAAATTGCACGTCAAACGTGGCAAATAAGGTCCGTTCGTACTAAAACTAGTTTTATAAATATTTTTAGCACCGCATAGTGTACTGAATGTATATTTTAGTACACTTCATAAGTGCCTGTCCATTTCATTTTGTTCGAAAGGCTATAACATCATTAAAATGTACTTGAAATATTTTTTTTCCCATTGGCAGTAATATAACGGGAAAATTTTGACTGTCCCTGTCATTAAACTATACATCCTATTTTCATGAAATTTGAAATGACTCGACAAAATTATGCAACAATTATATATTTAAAATTTCAGACCATTCGGTTGGGTAGTTTTTGCTCTGTTAGAGGCGAACGGACAGACAGACGGACCGAAAGACGACTATAGATGCTACGTATTTATATGATTACGAACGTACCTAAAAATGAAACCATTATAACATCTCTCCTGTGTCTGTCTGTCCGTCTGTCGCAGCCTTTTTACTCGTAATCTATGGAACACAGAAAGTTCAAATTGGGGGGGAGTAATAAAGACTGTTGTCCCGCATATTCGTAGATTATAAACCATTCACAAATATATTTAGGAAAAATGTAGAGGGGCTAATTAATTTACGTGAAAAATAATTTTTTTTCTTTGTATATCGTGTGGGACTTCGTATGAAAGCTTTTGTAACTCCGAACACAAATGTACATTTCTTTTAATTTTAGGTATAATATTTTCAGAGATATTGTCGAGAATGTAATGCAAGGATATTTCTCCCCCCCCCCCCCTTCTCTATTTCCTAATCTGCTGAAATTAAAATTATGAAGAAATTCGAGGTAGTAGAAGTTAATTTAAACCTCGAAGGAAAACTATAGCGATTATGTTAAGTCGCATAGCTTTTGAGAAAATCGCATTTTTCTGTTAAACACAAAATTCGATTTCCGGGCCTTCAGCAAAGGAGTTGGGGAGCACTGGAGGTAACTATCGTCGCAGAAGTATAAAAGGATTGTTGATAATGATTTTTAAAAAATGTCCGTTATTAACCGAGAAATTAATCCTTAAAGACACGGACGGTTTGGACATACATAAAGACACGGTCGGCGTACTCAATGCGCCATCGGCTGTTAAAGTCTAGATAACAACTTTTAATGATATATTTATGTAATTCAATGTCCAGTTACTAATTAATGTATTTATTGTACGGAAGCCTCTGTACTCGAGTAATATTCGCAGTTGACCGTTTTTTTCTTTATAATTTAGATGTAAAGAAAAAAGGGAAAATAATAAAATAATTGATTTGGTTCAAAATATTATAATTCCGATACAAAGGCAGAGTTAATTGAATACATTTAAAAAAATTAATATATATGTATATATATATTTTTTTTTCAAGGAAGGAAACTTCGCAATGCTGGTCATAAAAATGTATGTTTTTCGAGAAATGCAAAGAAAGATATTCTAAAGTTTTATGCCTAAAGTGGTAAAAATTATATCATAATTATTTCACAAAGTGGCGATTTTAGATTTCCAAACAACCTTAGGTTATACTGAATGAAATTTATGTGTTTCTTAGAGTACAGGTAGGAGGGGATACACAATTATTTGCAGGCAAGAAACTCTCGAAATATCCGTTTTATGTCTTCATTTACGATCAGGTTAATACCGATCACGAAAATAACAAGTGGCTTTTACACACGTAATACCGAGGGGATATAAATAGAATACAGATAGAAACACACTTTAGTAGCTTCAAATCTAGTAGATAATTTCAATATTTGACTAAATTTATGGATCTTTTATTAATTATAAGGTGTGAAAAAAAAAGACTGAAAAAAAGTTAATATATGTATATGTATATATTTTTTTTTCAAGTAAGGAAACCTCGCAATGCTGATCATAAAAAAATTTTCTTTTTTTTCGGGAAATGCAAAGAAAGATATTCTAAAGTGTTATTACTATACTGATCAAAATTATTTCATAATTCTGTAACAAAGTACCGGTTTTAGGTTTCCGAACAAACTTATGGTTATACTGAATGAAATTTATGTGTTCCTTAGAGTACAGGTAGGAGGGGATACACAATTACTTGCAGGCAAGAAACTCTCGAAATATCCGTTTTATGTCTTTATTTACGATCAGGTTAATACCGATTACGAAAATAACAAGTGGCTTTTACACACGTAACACCGAAGAGATATAAATAGAATACAGGTAGAAACACACTTTAGTAGCTTCAAATCTAGTAGATAATTTCAATATTTGACTAAATTTATGGATCATTTATTTATTATAAGGTGGAAAAAAAAGAGTGAAATAAAAGTTAATACATATTATTTTGATTATCTGGGTATATAAACATAAACACATCTTCTCATTTCTAACAATACTGTATATAAAAGTGATAAAAATCTTCGTAAAAAAAATCCCCATTTGCAAAGTTTTGCTGTGCAATAGAGAAAAATTTTGCCTTGAAAACAGATAATTTGCACAGCATGTCATTCTTTGGCTTATATATACAGTATGCCCACTAATGTCTTTTGCCACCCTCTTAAACTTCGGAACGGATGAAGAAATGATTTTGAATGGAAAGAGGAATACAAATGTGCATTCAAATGTCTATTGTGGCTGACGGTAACAAGTTTGAGAATCTAAAATAAAGGTATATTGTTATAACTAGTTGTTTTTTCCCTAAGATGTTTTTGTCACGTCACAGTGTAGGAAATCACGAAAAAACAAATGTGCCTTTTAACTGTTCTATTCTTCGCATTAATGTTCATAATGTGTCTTTTAGTGCAAAATCGATGATGCTGTACAACTTTGTAAATCCCCTTTTTCCCCCTATGTCTTTCCGTTTTCGAGATAGGAATGCTAATTCCACAGTTCTTCACCAGGTGGTATCGTAGGCGGTTTCATTCAGTAGCGCATGGCTACTTTACTATACCTAGACACCACTTCTATGAATATATCAGCAGCCGTCCCGAATTTTTTTTTTTTTTTTTTTTTTTTTTTTTGAGCCCCAATAAAATTGCCTCAAAAATATCAAAATTTAGCCTGCAAGTACCTTATTGCTATATTTATCAAAAAAGAATATGAACCAAACTGAACCTGATAGATCTTTTGGGATTTTAATTATTTTAATAATTGAAAAAATGAGGAAATGATGCTGTGTATGAGTTAACGACAGATCACCATTAAAATTGACACGTGTAATTATTGGTAGACAAGAATAAAACATATTATTTTCAAAATATTTTATTTGATTATAATGACATTTTTATCCATAAATAATCACATGTAAAATTATTTATCAAATTTATACTGGGTTGCTCTGCTATTGCAAGGAGTAGGCCGAGGCAGTTTATATTTGATATCTATCTATTTACAATAAAATCCGAGTGGAGAAAAGTGTAGGTAACCATTCCGGTGCGAAGCATTCTGGTCTGCGAATCGAACGTAGCTAAACGCGATGTTAAGCTTAATGGAAATCATATGCTAACATATGACAGCTAAATGATAATTTCTTCTACTTGAAATAATGTTTGTTCAGCATATTGTCATATAAAACATGTATATCATACCCAATTTTAATGTATTAAATTCCAAATTAAAAATAAGCTATTATAAACATCGTATTACTAGATATAAAATAAAGAACACTGTTGCCATTCACAATTTCCGAATCTTGATACAAATAAATGGTTCTTTGAACGTTACATAAAAAAATACAGGATAGCGTGGATGCTGCTCTTAAAATATTTGTAAAAGTATATTAAAACCTTTAAGTATTTTAACTTTGATTAAAACCTTCAAAAACTGTCCAATTAAGTTCTAAATTAAAAATAATGGATAATTATCTATACAACAACCGGAAATACGAGCTGTAGGCAGCTACACTAGCGCCTTCGGTCTAAGTTTTAGAGAAAATTCCGTCTATAAATCAGGATGATGTTTCTTGCTAATTCTCTGGCACCATATATCAGCAATTAATATAAACAAAGAAATTTTCTGTTCAAATTGTACTTTTTTAACGCATTTTATCAGATTTGAAGGCACTGCAAATAAAATGAATATTTCTTATCAATTGTTATTCAAATTGAAACATAAAGAATGTATTACACAGTGGTACAACATATTTTAATTATCTTGCAGATAAAATTATGAATTTCAACATAATAAGTTTGTAGCGAAAAAAAAATTCATTAATGCAATTTACTTTCAGAAACATTGCAGATTAAAATCATTAACAATTTGCTGTTTAGCGTATTACAGAATAATTCAAAATTAGTTTCTGAGTAGAAAAATAATTTGTACGTCACAAAATTAATATAGGATAAAGAATAATATATAGAAATAACCTTCTACTCAGTATATATTAAAAGAGAAATTACGCTTAATTCTATAAAACGTTTTATAAAATATTTTACATATTCGCATTACTGAGTAGAAGGTTATTTTTATATATTATTCTTTACACTATATTAATTTTGTGACTTACAAATTATTTTACTACTCAGAAATAATTTTAAACAGTAAACTTTTAATGTAGAGCGAACCTAAACAAGCATGTTCGTCATAGAATGTGTAGCTGGAAATAGCGCCTTTAAGCGCTGATGACTAAACAGTGGTTTACATAATTTCTTTGTTCTAATCATCAAAAATCAAAGGATAATACATTTTGATTAACAAAATGCATGAGGCATCTTTTTTTTTTTTTTTTTTTTTTTTTTTTTTTTTTTTTTTTTTTCAGAAAAAAATATATTTAAAAAAAATATTGTTTTGAAGATTTGTCATTCACATTTCGTCATTTTTTACGGGGGTTATATACTAGTTAAATTATAAGTATGGATGTCCTTTTGTTGAGAGCCAAACATATTTGTTGCTTCCTGTTGCAACCATGACATTTATCATGAATTTTTCACCGTCTACTGAAAAAATCTCTCCTTTAATGAGAGTTCTTTGTTATTTTCAATTAATAACTCAGCTAATTATTAGAAATTTTAAATTCTGAGTCTCTGGTGCACCAGGAGAGGCCTTGGACTAACCTCACACAAATTTTCAGCTTTGCGTATGTGCTAGATTTTGCTAGCCATCGCATACAGACACACACAGAGAGAGACAGAGCGAAACTTTCTTTTATTAGTATAGATTTATTAGTATAATGCAGGGAGAAAATTTTACGAAATACAACTTATAGGACCATATAGATAGTCGTATAGAAATGAAAAAAAAAAAAAAAAAAACCTATCACATTTTTAAAATGAATATCGGAATTCTTTCATCAGCATAATCTTACTATTCTTATGTTATTCTTTTTATGAAATTTCGGAGTTTTCTGGCATTCAAAAATCGCCTGGCCGTTTTTAGTTCTGGATATCTCTGAAATTCCATAAAATTCAACCTACTATAACACAATGAGTTTTGTTCGTAGAAGAGGAGAATTTTTACTGTATTATTTATCAGAGCATGAAGAAAATTTTTCTAAATATAACTTATAGGACCAAGAGGTCGTAAAAAATGAAAAAAACTATCACATTTTAAAAATAAATATCGGAATTCTTTCATCAACATAACCTTATTATTCCTGCCTTATTCTTTTTATGAATATTCGGAGTTTTCTGGCATTAAAAAATCGCCTGGCCGTTTTTAGTTCTGGATATCTCTGAAATTCCATAAAATTCAACCTACCATAGCACAATGAATTTCGGTCGTAGAAGAGGAGAATTTTTATTGTATTATTTGTCAGAGCATGAAGAAAACTTTACGAAATACAACTTATAAGACCAAGAGGTCGTATAAAAATGAAAAAAAAACTATCACATTTTTAAAATGAATATCGGAATTCTTTCATCAATATAATCTTCTTAATATAATCTTATTATTCCTACCTTATCCTTTTTATGAATATTTGGAGTTTTTGGCGTCAAAAAATCGCTTGGCCTTTTTCAGTCTGAATATCTCTGAAATTCCATAAAATTCAACCTACCATAAAACAATGAGTTTTGTTCGTAGAAAAGGGGAATTTTTACTGTATTATTTGTCAGAGCATGAAGAAAATTTTTCTAAATATAACTTATAGGACCAAGAGGTCATATAAAAATGAAAAAAAAAAAAACTATCACATTTTTAAATTAAATATCGGAATTCTTTCATCAACATAATCTTATTATCCCTGCCTTGTTCTTTCTATGAACATTCGGAGTTTTCTGGCATTAAAAAATCGCCTGGCCGTTTTTAGTCCTGAATATCTCTGAAACGCCATAAAATTCAACCTACTATAACACAATGACTTTTGGTTGTAAAAGAGGGTAATTTTTATTGTATTATTTGTCAGAGCATGAAGAAAATTTGTCTAAATATAACTTATAGGATTAAGGGGTCGTACAAAAATGAAAAGAAGTATAACTTTTTTAACCGCTTCTCTGATTATTCCGAGTTATCTCAGATTCTTACATATTACAATTAAATATTATAACGAGAAAATTCGGGCGTCGCATAATTTGTCACTACGATTTGTTTTGTCACGTTTTTACTCGGCCTGAAGCTTACAAAAGAAGGAAAATACTCTTATATTATATAATAAACTATATATAATTAGATTATATATAATATTTGATTGGCAGTTTTCCAAGTTTTGTGATATGAGATACAAATTATGAAAGGCAATGATGTGATTGCAAAAAATGTGACGATTTTTTGCAGTTTTTTTTTCGAAAAGATTGGTAAGGGAAGCGATTAAAATGAATATGGGAACTCTTTCACCAACATAATCTTAGTCCCTACCTTATTATTATTAGCCCTCCCTTCCTGCTTTTCGGTGTCTTTAATTTGTGTAATTTCCCTTTTAAATTTGTCCGGTTTTAATTTTTGATTTTTTTTAAAAACCTGGCTTCCGCTGGAGTCTCTTACACTCGGGACATGGCTGGGGACCTATGAACCTGGCTTCCGCAAAAGAGTCGGAAAAAAGAAGAAAAGCGTAAAGGACCGCGGACCGAAAGAGGCCGTTCACCGCGGCGGTCGACCTTATTCTTAGTTCCTACCTTATTCTTAGTTCCTACCTTATTCTTAGTTCCTACCTTATTTTTTTATGACATTTCGAAGTTTTCAGGCATAAAAAAATCTCTTTTTTAGTTCTGGATATTTATGAAATTCAATAAAATTCAATCTACCATAACACAATGAGTTTTGGTCATAGAAGAGAGGAAATTTTATTGTATTATTTTTCAGAGCATGGAGAAATTTTTTCTAAATACAATTTATAAGATCAAATTTCGTATAAAAGCGAAAAAAAGTATTACTTTTTTCAAATGAATATCGGAATTTTTTTATCTGCATAATCTTAGTTCCTACCTTATTTTGAACACTTTTGCAATTTAAAATTTAAATTGCTTACATATCTCCAACATTAAAGACCATTTCCATTATTTAGGACACCGTATATAGCCAAAAAGGAAACTAAGAATGATTTTTAACCGACTTCAAAAAGAAGGAGGTTATCTTGCTCTAAGGTTGCCTGATAATCAGATTAATTTTATTTTAAATCTTGAAGAATAGGCAGCCGTACTAATTGCGGTTATCTTTGTTTGACGAGCGTCAGTTTGATTGACCAGTGACATGAGTGACTTACATGTAATTATAAGACTATGAATTTTTGTTTTCTATGTAAATCGATAGTAAAGTGCTGAGAAGTATATTCAAAACACTTTTGAACCTATCTTCTTCATAAAAATGAAACATTTATAGAATTCGTAATTTTTAGGAGCGTTTAGTTTTTCCACTATCCCGAGTATGCCTAGTCATCTAGCAGGGTTCTCGCTGGCTTTTGACCAACATTAGCGATTTGGCGAATAAAAAATAAAAAACAGTATCCAAATAAAAAACAGTAGCCAAATGAAAAAGTTTTTTTTAGAAAAATAGATTTGACGTGAAGCACTGAAAAATCTATCTTTTACTCCTTATAATATTCCTTTTTTGCAATATGTTCTAAAATAACCTAATTTTTTGAAATTGCTTATAAAATAGAAATTCGACTATCCGCTACAGAAACTAATAGAAATAAGTACATTCTAAATGTTTCAGGCATTCTGTTAGCAATTTAAATAAAGTAGAAATGCATAATGACAGCTGACAGGAATTTACAGTTATTTTTTTAATTTATTTGTAGGTGAGCGTAGTGAAAAGTGTGTTTATCCAGCATTACAAATGGAGGCAAGCAAAGAAGAGCAGAGAGATGTGGTTCAGTTTTTGGTGGCTGCGGTGTTGGAACACTATGCAGACACGTTGCAAAAACTGAAACTCGCCATAAATGAAAACGCCTTGGAATACTGTTGGACGGAAGCATCCTTTTGCGTTGTCAAAGCCGTACAAAACGGGAAGCGAAGGGCTCTGAAATTGAGGGGGCACCATATTTATACTACAAACATTGTTTCTTCATCTTTTTAAAGAAATAAAACAAACATATATAGGTATTTACAGATTATGCATTTTTTTCGCCAATGAAAGTACGTTCATTTTTCGTTTCAAAGTTATTGCATTGTTATTTACCCTGTTACACTTAAATACAAATCTATGAATAAGGATTTCTTTCTTTCAAAAACCTCTTTTAGGTCTTTGTCTTAGTCTGTTCCAACAACCTTTTCTTTTTCTGAGTCTGTAATTTTCCTTCTGTTCTTGTGACAAAAGTCAAAATAGCATGGAGTTTCCTTCTGGCAATGCAAAAGATTTGTAAACTGTTAAACCGTGTTAGTTGTATATTTTCTACACCTGTTTCCCAGATTCCCTTTGCCAAAATATAAGTGCAGTTTTCTCTTATCTTATGTTATTTAGTTGTTTGGAGTTTCTAAATTAAGATTAAACATAAAGTTCCAAAATAAACGTGAAATATGTATTCAATAGAATTTATTTCTGTTCCTGCACTTTTCAGTTTTGTGACACATTTCACAAAGAAAAAGTGTGATTATGTGTGTGTTTGGGGGGTGGGCGCCAAATTGAAGCTTTGCCCTGGGCGCAGTTTTCTCTTCGCACGGTGCCGTGCATGATAATACCTATCCCTATACCGACAATCTGGTGAGGGATAAGCTTCAGCGATTTGGCTGGGAAACACTTCAACATCCTCCATACAACCCTGACCTTTCTCCACGTGATTTTTACACTTTTGTCCCCTTGAAGAAAGATATTCGCTCACGTTGGTTTTGTACGGACGAGGAAGTGCAAGAGTTGGGTGAGGTTGTGGATCCGTCAACAATCTAATTCTTTCTACAAGACTGGAATTCCTATTCTCGTCTCCCAGTGGGATAAATGTTTAACAGTTCTGGCAATTATTTTTTAATAAAAATATTTCATATTCACTTTTTAGCGTATTTTCGGTTTTCATTTGACGACCGCTTATAAATTCTAATGTTTTCAAGTAAATATGAATAAAACTTGTTTGTTGATATGAATAAAACCAATTCAATGATCCCAATTTAGAACATTTACCCGTTAAAGGTTATTTGATGTAACATAATATTGGTATGGGTGAAATATCGCCAGTAAATACGCAATAGAGTTTTAAGAAAATATATTACCATAAAAATATAAAATATTATCATTGTCTCGGTATTCAGTTGTTATTCTTATTCCAATTCAATGATCCCAATTTACAATAGTTACCCGTTAAAGAATATTTGATCTAACATAAAATTGGTATAGGTGAAATATCGTCAGTAAATATGTAATAGGTTTTTAATAAAATATATTATAATAAAAATATTATCATTGTATCGGTATACAGTTGTTATTCTTATTCTAAATAAATGGTCTATTACGAATAAATCCGACTGAACTAATACTAAATAAAATGTACTATGTTTGACACTACGCTACAATTAATAAACTATAATCGCATTTATTATTCGTCGTAAGGTATTAAATTGATAAAAGTGACATATGATTACCTTCCATCCTCTTAATGGATCTTTATTGACTTTATCCGATTAAGCATCGGTATTTGTAAAACGTCGCTATCGAATATTGATACGTGTATTGGGGAATTATCCCATTATTATGCTGATCTCTTTAATCCCATTTAAAAGTTAAGGGGGGGGAGGATTTTGTATGAAAGTAATATAGGGTGACCGGGCCAGTAGTTGATACCCCTCCAGTAGTTGATCAAATTTTTGAAATATTGCGCTATTTCAGACGAAAATGAGTTTTACGCGTGACACTAGATATAATATTTTTGTTTGAATGTTGGAGCACCTGTTGTGACATTGTTGCCAGTTGCCTGCTGTAAGAGAACCAATTTTATGATTTTTTTTTTTAATTAGAAAGTGTAAAAATTATTTTTTGATCAGTTGGAGACAATTACGGTAAGTTAAAATAATCCACTTCCACCTTGCTTATTTCAAATAAATTTTTATATGAATTATCGTTAATCACAGCTTAAGCATGATATTTTAAAGATTATTTTTTGAATTTTCGACTGATTTCTTCGACTGATCAACTACTGGGAAAATGGCAATTAAATAAACTATTTACTTATAATTTCGTTGTTATTTAATTTTAGCAGATTTAATTTTTCTCCATTATAGGACATTCTTTAAGGGTTGCAGCAATTATGTTAGTTTACTTCTAAAACTTAAAAGGAAGGAAATATAATAAAACCCCCACAGCACCGACCTTATTTGATCAACTACTGGCTCAGTCACCCTATATACATATTTAAGTGCATTGCACTTTTAATTTATTATTTACTAGGTGACATAGCAACCCGATATGTTGCATTTAAATTGCATGAGATCTATATCACAATGTATATTCCAAACGGAAAAGTCAAAACATATATCAAAATACACTGCTCAAAACAATTAGAGGAGCGCATGGTTTTAACGAAATTACGCAAATATTTACACCGATAAGTAACGTAAAATAAAACATCCATAATTTAAAGTATTGTAGAAAACATATAAAGAAAACTTTACATGTAAATTAAAGTTTATGAAGTCAAAAACTAGGAAAAAGAGATAAGTGCAGAAATCGGGATTTTGCAGAAACGTCTGTTTTACTGCCTCAGTTGTAAAATTCAATTGCTCAGCTTGTGTTTTGAGAAAAGGTGGCTTGAAAATATCACAACAACATGATTTACCGCAATCCATGACTTGGCGTGTTATCGGGACAGTTGAATTTGGGGAAACACAACGAAGTGTAGTGGACGCTGTTGGATCCGCAAGAAGTGTCCATGAAAGGTTGTGGAATCGATTCCAAGACACATGGAATGGTAGTCATCGACAAGTGCAAGATCGAAAATGTGCTAACACACAAACTGATGACCGATATATCCTGTTAACAGCTCGTCGAGACGGAACGGACAATGCTACTCAGCTGCAAACACAGTTGTTCTTGGCCACAGGACGAAGGGTGTCCAGCCAAAATAGGCTTAATCAGGGTGGTCTCCATGCACGTAAGCCAATGGTCTGTATTCCGTTGACCTCAAGCCACTGTGCGGCCCGAAGAAGGTGGGGAACTGAACATCGAGTTTGGAGGCAACGTTGTTGGAGTCAAATTATGTTTACAGACCAGTTCCGATTCAGTTTGGATGTGACATCTGATGTATTTTGGCATGAAGAGAAAGAGTCACTCAAAATAATCCCACATTCGTCCGTGAAAGATCACATTACAGACGAGGTGGCTTGCTGCTATTGGCTGGAATCAGCATAGGTGGACGTACGGGCCTGCATATCATTTGGAATGACACTTTGACGATTCGAAGCTATACAGACAAGATACTGAGACCTCATGTCGTATTTTATGTTGCAGAAATTAGTGATTTCTTTTTTTCCATGCATGATAATGCCAAACTTCATACAGTTTGTCTTGTGGAAAACATGCTTGAAGCTAAAACAATAGAGGGTATGGAATGACCAGCATGCTCTCCTGACCTAAATCCGATTGAGCATGTTTAGGACAAACTCAGACGACGCATTGCTGCGAGACCGAGGCCTCCTTTTACTGTCCGGAACTTGGAGATTGCAGTTCTTGAGCAGTGGAACAGTATTCTGCAAAATCTTATCGATAACCTCATCGCATCCATGTAAAACAGGTGTGCAGCAGTCTTAGGTATTCGAGGAGACCACACGCCATATTAAAAACCTTGCATCATTTCTAAACAATACTTTTTTTTTATCATTTACATGAAAATAAATTGTTGCCCTAAACCATCTTTTCATGTTCTTTTTATTTTTTTCAAAGAACAAAAGCTCCCTTACAAATTTTTTGCGTCTTTTTTTCTGTATTGCGCATTGATACACGTGTACTATTTATTTTATGCCCACACATGGCTGTCTTGTACTGTTCTTTTCACTTTTTTGCTTGCTCCTCTAATATTTTTGAGCAGTGTATTTATTTGCTTAAAAGACGTTACTAAAAACACATGTATTGCGCATTGATACACGTGTACTATTTATTTTATGCCCACACATGGCTGTCTTGTACTGTTCTTTTCACTTTTTTGCTTGCTCCTCTAATATTTTTGAGCAGTGTATTTATTTGCTTAAAAGACGTTACTAAAAACACATGTATTGCGCATTGATACACGTGTACTATTTATTTTATGCCCACACATGGCTGTCTTGTACTGTTCTTTTCACTTTTTTGCTTGCTCCTCTAATATTTTTGAGCAGTGTATTTATTTGCTTAAAACACGTTACTAAAAACACATGTATTGCGCATTGATACACGTGTACTATTTATTTTATGCCCACACATGGCTGTCTTGTACTGTTCTTTTCACTTTTTTGCTTGCTCCTCTAATATTTTTGAGCAGTGTATTTATTTGCTTAAAAGACGTTACTAAAAACACATGTATTGCGCATTGATACACGTGTACTATTTATTTTATGCCCACACATGGCTGTCTTGTACTGTTCTTTTCACTTTTTTGCTTGCTCCTCTAATATTTTTGAGCAGTGTATTTATTTGCTTAAAAGACGTTACTAAAAACACATTAAAAGTAAATTAAAAACTGTATTGACATGTTTCAATTCCTTCACAGAGTCGTTATCAGAATGTATAACAGAAATTACAAATACGATGCATATGAAAAATTCCATATGAAATATTTCTTCATATGCATTGTATTTGTAATTTCTGTTGTACAGTCTGATGACGACCCAGTGAAGGAGTTGCAACATGTCAATATAGGTTTTTACTATACTTTTAATGTGTTTTCAGTGACGCCTTTTAAGCAAATAAATATTTTAATATATGTTTTGAATTTTCCGTTTGGAATATATATTGTGATATGGTTATTAGTGGACGTAATTTAGGCTTATTACTCGTTCTTACTTATACATTTGTATGAGATCTTACGATTTTCTTTTCTTTTGGAAAATTTAATCTACTTTAATATACGTTTAGAAGAAAACTATAATATTAATTTGATTAAATATTGAATTTCAAAATCATTTATAATGCAGGTTAAAAGTGTATTTAATAAAAATGCTCATTCTCAATACTTCATTTGAAAGAAAACATTGCGTTTTTTTTTTCGGATTTTGTGAAATGAAAAATGAAGTCATTTTGACGAAATTGTATAAATTTGGACGAACTTATCAAGAAAAATTTCCGATTTACGAGGGGGAGTCGGAAAATAAGTTTCCCCTGTCGACTGTGGCCAGAGTTGTGTATGAAAGTCAAAAAATAGAATGAGCCATTAAAAATAAGACACATCTTTATTTTTCTACATAATTACCAAGTACTTTGAGACATTTGTCATACCGCTTGATAAGCTTCAAAAAGCCCTCTATGAAAAAATCAGGGCTTTGCATACGGACGAAGCGTTGAACGGCTATGGGCGAAAGACGACACAGCAGGTGAACTCGAACGTGCAAGACACCGATACACCATTGGGTAGAGGTCGACCGGATTGTGACTTTGGATCAAACGTGGGTCCACCATTTCACGCCCGAATCGAAGGCCGCATCCATGGAGTGGAAACATTCGTCGATACCTGTCTGAAAGAAGTTCAAAAGAATTTCGTATGCAGGTAAAGTGCTCCTCACCGTTTTCTGGGACGCCCAAGGAGTTTTTTTGCTGGACTTCTTGGAGGATGGAACCATCAATGCTGCGCGGTACCGTGACACTCTATCGAAATTGAAAGAGGTGATTCGGAAAAAGTGGCCTGGCCTTCTCAGATTTGGCGTTCTGCTGTTGGATGACAATGCGAGACCACACTCGGCAACGGCAACGCAAAACCATATTGCAACTCTTGGTTGAGAGCGCCTACTTTATCCGCCATACAGTCCTGATCTCGCACCAAGTGACTTCCATCTGTTTCCAGCTTTGAAGAAGAATCTCGGAGGAAGGCGCTTTGGAAGCAATGCTGAAGTCAAACAAGCCGTTCAACGTTTCTTTTGTATGCAAAGCCCTAAGTTTTTCCTGGAGGGCTTTTTGAAGATTATCAAGCGGTATGACAAATGTTTCAATGTACTTGGTAATTATGTAGAAAAATAAAGATATGTCTTATCTTTAATGTCTCATTCTATTTTTTGACTTTCATACACAATTCTGACCACAGTCGACAGGGGAAACTTATTTTCCGACCCCCCTCGTATTAATTAAAATAAATGCTTACAAAATGACATCCCCCCCCCCCCGAATCAGTCCGCTTTTAGTGGCCTTGTAAAAAATTTTAACAGACGCTTTTAAGAAAAAATTAGTTGGTAAAGGTGTTTCTTCTTTAAATTTGTGTAATCTTGTCTAAATATAGGACAATAACACTCAAGTTGCATTTTAGTTTGTTTATTTGTTTAATAAGTTTTAATTTGGTATAGAATATTAGCTGTAGACAAACGTTGAACTATTTTATTGTATAAATTTGGAATAACTTATCAAGAAACATTTTCGATTTCGTAATTAAAATAAATGCTACAAAATGACTTTTTTTTCGCTCAATCACCGCTTTTAGTGGCCTTGTAAAAAATTTTAACAGTCGCTTTTAAGAAATAATTAGTTGATAAACGGTGTTTCTTCTTTAAATTTGTGTAATCTTGTCTAAATATAGGGCAAAACACTCTAGTTACATTTTATTTTGCTTATTTGTTTAATAATTTTAATTTGGCATGGAATATTAGCTGGAGACAAACGTTGAACTATTTATATTATTTTACAAATTAATGTTTACAACAAATAAGTTATTTATTATTCTTGCATTATGGAGTCGGCACGCGATAAAGATAGATTTCAAAAATTCATGCTTTAAAATTATTTTAGAAACCATAATAAATCAGTCAATTAAGATGCAGTTAAAAAAAAAAAATCATGGTAAAATGTTGCCATTCGCAAAATAACTTCAGCGTTACGCACAGAAACGTGTGTCGTTTATAATATAGATTGACCTTTATAATATACATATCACGCTTTTATTTGTTATTCATAACACGCGTTGTTTTACTTTGTTAATGTATTTAATAAGTATATATGAGTATTCGTAATATATATTTATCAAGCAACAATTGATACAAAATATAATAAATTTTCTCTAAGGCGGACCCTGTGTAAGTTGGAAATTTATCTAACGCGGAGAAACAATAGAAAATAACCGAAAAAAGCATCAATAAAAGATTATTACGTAAGACTATTACGTAAAATATTATGTATGCAATAGTATTTGTTATAGTAAATGTTTTCCATTAAATTTCAGAATTGAATCAATTTTGTATCGGTACTATTTATTTTAGAATTCAAACGATGTTTTTACAAGGTTATTAAATACAATAAATTTAATAATATGTGTTATTTAATTAAAAATTTCATAAAAAAAAAGGCACGAAAATAGAACGCACAGATTACGAATTTAAAAAATACATGACTGGGAGAATTTTTTTTTCTTTTTGCTGTTTTGCCTTTCCGTCTTAGACAGACTTTGCTGTAAATCTAAAGTCTTTTACAAATGTATTTACCTGTATTTATACTGCATCAAGTCATACACATAAACAAAAGAGCTCACCGCTGCTATTATGCCGAGTGATTGATATTGTGACGCCACATGAATATTGATCATTAATTTGACTCGATTTTTCCTTCTCGATAGGATAAAGAAGGGGAAACAACTTTTACAGGCAAAATATCGTGGAAAATGCATTTATTTTATTAGTTGAGAGAAATCGCTAATGGTTCTTCTAGCTCGTGAAAACTCATACTAAACTACGACGAAATATCAGTAGGGGATTATTTATTATCCAGCAAAATTAAAAAAAAATTAATTTTCATCTTCAGACGGTTGACTCCTGATACCACACTACTATTCCCCTTTTTAGGTGCGTTCGCAATTATATAAACGAGTTGGAACCCGTCGAAATTCGACGAACTAAAATGTTAGAAATGAACTGTCAGATCGAATTTATAATAAACGTACAAAATAATTACAATAAAAAATTCATCTAACATTGGTTGTCTCACTCTTAAAACAAATAATATTTTTAACCTAAAATTACCAAAATATTATTTCCACAAACTTCAATTGCTTAAATTATTGAAAAATTAAACTCTATTAGAATACGTAATCAAGATGAGTAATTGTGATGAATTTATCGATTGAGACTTTTATGTTTGTTTTTATGGGATGAAAAATCAGTAAAAAGGATTTCGCTTTGTCACATCATAAAATTTTCCCCCATGAAATCTAAATTGTACGTTATTTTCACATTCCCATAATTTACATACGCACCACTCAAATTCACAATTTGAATGTATTTTAACGTGCAATAGATTATTAATGAATGTATTTCTAAACTTAAAGTCACGTTTGTGCGATACAACTTTTCATGTGAACATTCGCACAAACTTTAAGTTCTAATCTCAATACCCGCGAAAAAAAAATTCAGAAATTTGCCTTTAATTGTCATAGTATTGGCAATTTAGTATTGGTCAAATATTTAGTTTTATCAAAATAAATGATCGTTTTGTTTTAAATATGACGTAATTTTTACTCACTGAATCATTTTGCCTAGCGTCTCAAACTCAGTATCAGCGTAATGTAATAATATTGAAATGTAACTGAAGTAACTGTTTATGAAGAGGAATGCGTGTTTTTTTTTTTTATGTCTGACATCATTTTATGTTCAAAAATTATAAAAAAGTTACTTTTATTTGTATTGTAAAAATGGCATCAATAAGAATATAATCAATAAAAATAATAAACCATGACTATTTCCCTTTACCTTCAATATAAATGGAGTACTTCAGTTGCCACAATTACAAAATTTGTATTAAAAACTACAAAAAAATTAATATCTCAAAAATAAATTGAGATACAGCTTTCAAACAAATTGCATTTAAAAGAGCCTTTTTTACCTTACACGACGGTGTTAAAATTTAAAATGTGTGATGTTTAGACGTTTAAAAATTTGCCGTAGATATAATTGCAAAACCAAAATTTTAATTCAAATTTCAAAGTGTTGCCATTCGCAAAATGACGTATGCGTTACGCACAGATATGTTTGTCCTTTATAATATAGATACGTAGAAACTATACTCGTTGCCTGGTTCATCCGTCTGCCTGTCCGTCTGGCCGCATATAACAGCGCAAAATTTATCAACACGAAGGATTTGAAATTTAATATGTAGAATCATTGCAAAATTTTGTCGAGTCATTTCAAATTTTATGAAAATCGAATCAACTCTTAAAAAGATATTAACCCCTTCACGGTCGCTTAATATTTGGAAAAACCATCAAAAAAGTACCTATTTATTTTATTACAGAAATTGAATAATTATAAGGTTTCTAAATAAAATATGCAATAAGTTTTTTTTTAAGGCGAAAAAAAAAGATGTTATAGAACAAATTCATATTTGTAGAAAAGCCATCATGCGAGAATTCTGTGTCTTAATGTTTGTTTTACACCGTACAAATTAATGCGAATAAAACCTTTATTTTTCACATCTTAGATCTTTATTTATCATCATCACACACATTTTTACAAATAATATTTGAAATAATATTTATACATTAAATTTTTATTATTAATAGTTTTTTGAGTGTTACATATTTCGAAACATGCAATACAAAGCCCAACATTATAGTCAGCGCAATAGCTAAACCCAAATGGCAATATTCAAAGACTTCACACCGAAATGCCAGTTAAATTTTTCTGGTGTCAGAAGTTTTTTCCAGCAATAAAGCTCCAGCCCGGAAATAGGACGGGAGCGAGAAATAACGAAGGACACCTCAGCCCGTGATATCGACGGGAGCGAGAATTAAGGGGTTAATGAATGTTCTTCATTCTGTTAAATCCTATCATACATAATTAATTCAATAATGTCCCATGATAGGTCATGATTCTAGGTTTCCATGGCGATGACGTCGTATTTAAGATGAAGTTCTATTATTTTCGTATGACTGAATTTAAGATATAGAATCGTATTAAATTTTGTATTAATACATTTTTGCATAAGAGTGTAACAGCTATTGCAGCAAGATCTGAATATTTATAAAACTAACTATAGTACGAACTCACCTCATTTGCCACATTTGACATACAATTTTCGACTTGTTGAAAATCGTTTTTCAAAGAATTAAGTACTTTTTAAAAGACAATAAATTTATAAATGTCTACTTAGATAAAAAATTATTGTCTTTTATTAAATGAAAAATTAAAATTAACCTCTTCGGTTCCTGGGTCCTCATACGGGGACCTCTGTTCTTTTCCTTATAAAAAGTAAAACATCCTATTGTTTTTACATTTTAACATCACTTCTTAATTGCTGAATGTCTTTTGCGTTCAAAGCAAACGAATAAATGGCAGCATCTAAGCTGATTCCCACATAAAATGAATGTTATTTTCATCTGAGTTTGCAAAATGCCTAAAAAAGACCAAAAGACAGTATCACTAAGAAAGTGAGAAATTTTCGTAAGTATTTAACTTAAATCTTTTTCAATAAAAAATTTTGAAAATTTGTAGATTATTTACTTGTTGATTGCTCTTAAATTTGTGATTGCGTTAAATTAGGTTAATGGTTATTAAATTGATGTTTTTAAGGGGTTTGTAGTTTTAGATCCCTATTTTTGAACCTAAATTACTAAGCGCTTAAAGGATCCATTTCAGAAAAGATATTTTTTCTGCTATTTACGATATCATTTTGTTTGCAAAAAATCAATGAATAAGCATTTGTATTATTATTTTGGCTTCGGAACTGAAGAGGTTAAAAAAGAACAAGTAAATAAATAAATAAATAAATAAAAACCTTTCATTATTATCACACATAAACTTCTTGAGAGTAAACATCGAATTTCGATAACTGAATTTAAAATGTGTAATCCTGTAGAGATCTGCACGGGACGTAACTTTGCCCGGCGTGGCTCAATTTCTACAAAACCTTTTTTTTTTAAACATACAATTAAGGTTCTTTTAAAGACTACTGCAAACGTATTTATACAAAACTTTTTCAGTTTATTCCAGACTATAAACGCCCGAAAGTAAAAAAAAAAATACTCAATAGTAACATTAATTATCACCTAGACTCTTAGGTTATTACATTCAAATAAAGACTTATTAAAAAATTATTGTTGTTTAGAAAAAAAATATGCTTAAAAACATCATAACTTTTGTTGTCTAAAAGTATGTATAAAAGAATTTTTTGAAATTATTCCACTGTAATTTATTAAAGTATATTAGCAAAGAATTCGTCAACAAAAGTTTGTTATAACTATTACTTTTATAAAAGAAGTCGGAAATTTTACATCAAACGTGGGAGGTGCGTTCGTACTACAACTAGTTTTATAAATATTCAAGTCTTGGTGCAATAGCTGTTGCACCCTTATGCAAAATTACATGAATACAAAAATTATTACGATTATATATATATATTAAATTCTGTAATACGGAAATAATAGGACTTCAACTTAACCAGGATGTCATCACCATGGCAACTTAGAATCGTTACCTATTACGGGACATCATTGAATTAATGACGTGTGATAGGATTTAATAGAATGAAGAAAACTTTTATTAATATCTTTTTAAGTTCTGATTCGATTTTCATAAAATTTGAAATGACTCTAGAAAATTCTGAAACGATTCTATATATTAAATTTCAAACCATTCGGTTGAGTATTTTTCCCGCTGTTATGTGCGGACAGATGGACAGACCAGACGACAACTATAGGTGCTACGTATCTATCTATCTATCTATATTATAAAGGACAAACATATCTATGCGTAACGCACACGTCATTTTGCGAATGGCAACACTTTGAAATTTGAAATAAAATTTTGGTTTTGCAATTTTCTCTACTGCAAATTCTTAAACTTCTAATCATCGCACACATTGAATTTTTACACCGCCGTATAAGAATAAAAATGCTCTTTTAAATGCAATTTGCTTGAAAGCTGTATCTCAATTTAATTTTAAGATATTAATTTTTTTGTAGTTTTTATTTCTATTTTGTAATCGTGGAAACTGAAGTACTCCATTTCTGTTGAAAGTAAAGGGAGAAAAAGAAAAATAGTAGGTTGCTGTATCTTTTAGTTGCCATTTTCTCATAAAAACTAAAAAAAAAAAAAAAAAAAATGAAATTAAAATACGTGCTACTTCAAGAATATCGTCTGTAATAAAACCCGGTGAGTTTTGGCTTTTATAAATTTCAAAACTTTATTTGATTGTATTATTCATATTTTTCATATGAAAAATGCTTTTTTTATTTTTAGTGGGCAATCTAAAAAATATATTGCATATTAAAAAAAATATTACTTTTCTATAAAAAAAAATTAGTTTTGACCTAGATTCGGCAACCCGGGGAGCCCGGGTACGATCCCCTAGTTTATATAATTACGAATACATTTAAAAATTGCCTTCCCGACGCGTCTCGGAACAATTAAGCCCAGGTCTGGTCCGACACGAGTTTGTAGAAAAAAATGTAAGCCTGAGCCCGGTTCGAGATTGCTGAAAAATTGAGACCGGGCTCAGACACGATGTAACTGTCCGATGCAGATCTCTATGTTGGACATTTTGGATTTCTGTATTGATATTGACAATCTTACATTGGATCTTGTAACATATTTATAAAATATTCTCAGCCCATTCCGGTCAATTGAAAATTATTCATATTTGGTCAATGCAGTCCAACACTTTTAAATATGCTAGATTTGGCCAGTCAATTCATTTAATTTTAATCCTTTACATCACGATTTTTTCTATTTTTATGGAAAACATTATTTGAAATCTATATATTGATCTAATAATGGGAAAAATGGTGAAAAAAATTAAATTTCAAAATTTCACCTAAAATTTGATATTTTATGGCGTGTACCCTATGTACTCAATTAGGGCTTTAAAATATTGTATTGCTATATTTTGCAACAAATGATCTTAAATTAATTAAATTTACCTGCTTAACACTCTGCAACTTTTTTTATATTAATATTTTTAAGTAATCAGTAAAAATAATGAAAGTAAATTTTACCTTAATAGCTTGATCAATTTATGCTAATTCCGATACCTATATCGATTTGGCTATAGATTTATAGTAATAATCGATACCTATATCGAAATCATCTTCCGCTTTTTTAATAACGTTCAGTTTAAATTCTGCAGTGTTAAATAACACGTTTTCTTTTAGACATTATTATAACTTTCAACATCATAATAATTTTATTTCATAAATGATTGAGATTGAAATTTTTGAAAGTGATGAGTTGAGAAACGCTTTGTTCATCACAGAAACATGTTGCCAAAGAGCTAAAAAAAATAACATAAAAATCGGAAGCCACTCCCACTAGCACGGTTACGTCATATGTGAACCAATCACGAGCAACTCCGCGAACGGTCGATAGCAGACAATCGCGCGATAGAAACTGGATGTCTGACGTGAACTTCTGCTTAACAAAAAAATCAGCAGATAATCCGCACCGGTAGATAATACGCACTTTAAAATGTTAGGTTTTTTAACAGATAATCTGCGGATTATAGGCCGGAAATTACGGTATTTAATTCAAGGTAAATATAGCACTAGAATTTTAACTTTGATGTATTTATTTACATATTGATTCTATTATATATATTTTTTAATTTAAAATAACCATTAATCTATAAATTTAGATGTTAGTTATAGAAAAGTAATTAGATGAAGTATATTTCTTTAAGGGTGTTCTCAAATCGAAAAGGGCAACATTCTGACATGAGTTTTAATTTATTTTTGTTCGAAAATGCATGTAACTAGCTGGTGTTGTTGTTCAGAAACTATGTAATTGAGCTGTTTTTTCCATTTTTTTACAAACGCAATAGATCGTTCAGAAAATAGCGTCAAAGTGGGCGTTTTGAACCGAATTTCCTCTCCGAGGAAGAAAGAGCACTCAAGAGCGGGAGAAAAAACCTGTTTGTCACGTGATCAAAATAGCTTATAATTCAATAGGTAATTGATTGATCAAAAAATGGAATAAACAGTTCAATTCCAAATCGTTTTCATGGCCAGCCTTTTCAATTATATACCTTTCTGTTAAAAAATGAATTTGTAAATGCGTCAAAATGTTTTGAGCTTGTTGAGCAGAGCAGTTAAGAACAGCCTTAAGGCTGTTCTCAAATCCAAGAGGGCAACTTTCTGACACAAGTTTTTATTTATTTTTGTTCGGAAATGCATGAAACTAGCAGGTGTTGTTGTTCAGAAACTATGTCATCGAGCTGTTTTTTCCATTTTTTTGCAAACGCAATGGATCTTTCAGAAAATAACGTCAAATTCGACCTTTTGAACCAAATTTCCGCGCGAAAGTAGAAAAATCACTCAAGAGCGGGTGAAAAACGGGTTTGTCACGTGATCGATATCGCTTATAACTCAATGGGTAATTGATTGATCCAAAAATGGAAAAAAAAAAAAACAGTTCGATTCCAAATCGCTTCCATGGCCAGGCTTTCCAATTTTATATCTTTCCGTTAAAAAATGAATTTGTAAATGTGTCAGAACGTTTTACGCTTGTTCAGTGGAGCAGTGAAGAACAGCCTTAAGAATATATACAGTGGAATCTTTTGATTCAATCAAAATATCAGAAACACACTCTCTCAGAAAAATAAATAAAATAAAATAAAATAAAATAAAATCATCATCATAAAAACAAAGCAAAAAAAAAAAAAAAAAAAAAAAAGTGGCATGTTGCCGGATCCCCCTGTGATTGGAAGAGATTTTTCTGTTATTTGAGGGATTTTCTGTTTTTCAGTGGATAATTTCCGGAAATTAAAACTTCGGTTTGCGAATTTTTCGTGTTTTTAGAGAAATCTTAAAATGTCGTTTCTAATATGAAAGATTAACACGCAGTGTTATTGCCGGAACACTCTTGTGGTTTGACGAAGATGCCGCTTCAGATTGCAGGATTTCAATCGACTTTTTACATAATATTGATGAATTTTATGTATTTTGGGGCAAATCAAAGCGGAAAATTTCGTGTTTTAGCAACAGTAACAAAAGGGCAATGAAAATAAAAAACTTATATTAATTTCTCTTTCTGAGAGTCTAGAAAATCTCCACGTACATTTACTTTTATAAATTAATAATATTAAATAAATCTACCTAATGTATTGAGGGGTATTCTAGTCTAATGGAATACATTTTGGGAGTTTTGTCGAGCTCGATTAAGGGGTCTCAAGACTCTTAAAGCTTTAAAATTTTAGAAATTTTAATTTTTTTAAATGTTAAACTCCTATCTGTTCTGAACATTTTGATATAATTGTTTCCTTGAAATTCCTATTAGAACTGAAGTTATGGCTTTTACATTTATACACGTTCAATGGCTGAAGCGTCGTTTCGGAAACTTTGAAGCTATTTTTCTCCAAATGACGTTTTTGAGCATAACGCGCACGATATCTCAAAAACTTATGAACATTTTTTCATGAAATTTTCAAAACATATGTTTCATGTTAGTCTGTATAAACTGAACCTAAAATTTCCTTTTTATTGTTCAAAACAATATTTTTTAGGTGATTATACTGTTGAAATTTTCTTAATTTTGCGTTAGCTAAATACAACTTTGTATTAAAAATATAAAACAGCTTTAAATACAAATTTATTTAGGTTCAGGGTAATTATTATAATCTGAAGTATAAGTAGGCACCAAAATTTTCATTCTAGTTGCAATAATTATTTTGTAATCGTGCGCGTAAGCTGTTATGCTGTTTTCTTTCTCGTCAAATGTCTAACAGTTTGGAGCCCCCTGTAAATGCTAATTCTATATCTTATAATTTTTTAAATACATGAAATGAAAGAACATACTTATACATTTTATTCCAATTAAAATTGTGTCTTAAAATCAAATACATTTTAAGATATTAAATGTTGAAAATGGTCTTTTTTTTAACTTTTTTCCAATTTTAAGAGTCCTGAGACCCCTTAAAAAAAAAAAAATTACCAGTTATATTTTTACAACATACATCTATACTCCTATTATAAAGAGGAAAAAATTGTTTATTTGTCGGAGGTAAGCTCTGGAACTACCGAACCGATTCCAAAAGTAATGGTATCAAAATGATGGTGTGAGTCCAACTTAGAACATAGGCTATATCTTATGTCGGTGCCACCACCCCAAAGGGGGTATAGGAGCAAAAAGCGTTCTAAAAATGCGATTTTAGCGTTACTGAAGGGCCTAGAAATATGAAATTTTGAGTATTAGTTACTTATAAGATATAAATGATGTCTAAGAACACTGTAAAAAAAAATGCTAACTTTCCATGTAAAATCCAGGAACGTTTCGCCTTTTATCAGGTTTTCAGAATAATTTAGCTCTTTCCTGTGAAATTCTGGTTTTCTTATCTGAAACGTTCCTGAACAAAAGATGGAAACAGCAAAACGCTGCGGCCGCCATTTATTTTTTTTTTTTTTCCTATAATCCGTTGCTGGCGCGCGAGTGTCGAAAACGAATTCCTTAAATGAATGTAAAAAAATCAATATGGAATGCAAATAAATCAATAGAGGACATAATCCTTTACGTCTCTATTGTCAAGATAATTCAGATGAAAATACAATACCTCTGTGACATCACTAAGAGATTATCTCTCGTACTTGTCTGTGAAATCTTTAACGAGCAGACTGTGTAAAAAAAATACACCTATTATTTGGATCTGCATTAACCAGGGGACAATCAAATATGATTCTCACCTATTTTGATTAATTTAAAGTATGTTTTAGAGTTCTTATCTCTAATTATTCTTGTGAAAGGATTTCTTCAAATGGGCCTTAGATTTTCAGAAATTAGATGCCGAGTTTTAGCATACGTTTCAAATACCCATTAGTTTGCAGCTCTCAACGTGTCTTTCGTGGTGTGGACGCAGAAAGCTTGCACGCCACCCGTACGGCCCGGGTTCGATGCTACCTCTTGACTTTTTTTTTCTTTTTTAATTAATTTTATATTTTAACACTTTATTACAATTTGATTTAAATTTGACATATATTTGACACTTTGAATTGCTGCAAATTTGAAATTTTTTTTTTTTTTTCGGAAAAAATATACAATTACGTTTAGGTTTTTTTTTCATGAAAATTTATATGTATTTTATCTAACTTGTAAACTAACATAATTACTGACGAAAATCCAAAATATTTTATGTCTAGATTTTTTTTCTAATTATTATTTACATTTATATATTTTTATATTTTAAGCAAAGTTCAGAAACAATATATCACATATATATTTACTTTATTGAATTTTAACTGAAAATTTATTTTTTCGTGTTAATTATAAATAATAATTTTGATGTCAATTTCAAAATATTTTTTCATTCTAACAAATAATGATAATAAAGCGAAAATTGTCAACTGGAAATGTAAAAATCGTCTGCGGATCCCCATGCTGTGAAATGTCAGTAATGTCATAATGAAGGGAACGAACATCCAGAGTGAATTATGTCAGCCACGTATCGGTCCGGATAGCCTAACAGGTAAGGCATTGGCACGGCACGCCAAGTATCCAGGTTCGATCCCTGGTCTGGACATTATTCGCTCTTGTGCTACTCCAGCCTCGAATATGTCAGTAATGTTTTGCTGTCAACAGAAATATTCCTGGTATTTCGCAGGAAACTTACTGGCATTTCTGTAGAAAGTTTTTAACATATACAGTAAAGTACCAGTCATTTTCAAGAAATGTTTCTTGGAAATAATGGGCAACTCAGCTGCCCATTTTTTCCCAGGAACGTTGCGGAATTTTTTTTACAGTGAACAGTTCTTAAGCAATTCGAAATTTAAAAGGGGTGAAAATGCACAAAAAGCGTTCTAAAAAACGTTCTAAATGGTAGTTTCCACACAATCTCAGGAAATAAAAAACCGATTTAAAAAATATTGGTGTCAAAATGATGGTGACAACGCTTGCTCCAAGATAGGCTATGTTTTATGTCGGTGTCACTACCCCGAAGGGGGTGCAGGAGCGAAAAACGTTCTAAAAATGCGATTTATGTGTTACTGAAGGGCCTAGAAATATGACATTTGAAATATTAGTTACTTATAAGATATAAATGATGTCTAAGAACAGTTCTTAAAAAATTCGAAATTTAAAAGGGGTGAAAATGCACAAAAAGCGTTCTAAAAGACGTTCTAAATGGTAGTTTCTACACAATCTCAGGAAATACCAAACCGATTTAAAAAATATTGGTGTCTTAATGATGGTGACAACGCTTGCTCCAAGATAGGCTATGTTTTATGTCGGTGTCACTACCCCAAAGGTGGTGCAGGAGCAAAAAACTTTCTAAAAATGCGATTTATGTGTTACTGAAAGGCTTAGGAATATGAAATTTGAAATATTAGCTACTTATTAGATATAAAGGATTTCAAAGAACAGTTCTTAAACAATTCGAAATTTGAGAGGGGTGAAAATGCGCGAAAATCGTTCTAAAAAACGTTCTAAATGGTGGTTTCTACACAATCTCAGGAAATACCAAACGGATTTTTTAAAAAATGGTGTCAAAATAAGGGTGTCAAAATGACGGTGACAACCCTTGCTCCAACATAGGCTATGGTTTATGTCGGTGCCACTACCCGAAAGGGGGTGCAGGAGCAAAAAACGTTCTAAAAATGCGATTTTTGCGTTACCGAAGGGCCTAGAAATATGAAATTTGAAATATTAACTACTTATTACATATAAAAGATTTCTAAGAACAGTTCTGAAACAATTCGAAATTTAAAAGGGGTGAAAATGCGCGAAAAGGGTTCTAAAAAACGTTCTAATGGTGGTTTCTGCACAATCTCATGAAATACCAAACCGATCTAAAAAATAATGGCGCAAAATGATGGTGACAACATTAGCTCCAACATAGGCGATGTTTTATGTCGGTGCCACTACCCCAAAGAGACTGCAGGAGAAAAACTTTCTAAATTGCGGCTTTTGCGTTAAGGAAGGGCTTAGAATCGTGAAATTTGGAATGGTAGTTAGTTATAAGATATCAATGGATCTAAGGACATTTCCTAAAAAAATCGAAATTTAAAAGGGGGTCAAAATGCGCAAAAAGCGTTGTAAAAATCTTTTTAAATTGCGATTTCTATGCAATCTCAGGAAGTACTGAACCGATTTCAAATATAATGGTCTAAAAATGATGGTGACAGATATTGCTCCAAGATAGGCTATATTTTATTTCTGTTTCTACTACTCCAGAGGAGATGCAGGAGCAAAATGCGCGAAAAGCGTTCTAAAAACGTTCTAAATGCCGATTTGTCGGCAATATCTCAGGAAGAGTGAATCTGATTTCAAACGTAATAGTAGGAATTTGATGCTGACAGCCTCTGCTCTAACATAGACACTATTTTATGTCGTTATCACTATCACCAAGACGTTGCAGGAGCAAAAAAGCGGTCTAAATTTCGATTTTTGTGATCGGTAGGGGCTAGCAACTTAAAATTCGGCAAGGTACATATTTATTAGATATAAATGATCTTTAAGAACAGTTTCGAAAAAAATGGAAATATAAAAAGGGGTGAAAATGCGCGAAAAGCGTCCTAAAAACGTTCTAAATTGCGATTTCTACTCAATCTAAGGAAATACCAAAGCTGTTTCAAAAGTAATGGTTGCAAATAAATAGTGACAGTCCCTGCTATAACATAGGTTATATTTTATGTTGCTGTCACTAACATCTGAGGCTGAGGGTTGCAAAAGCAAAACATGTTCTAATTTGCGTTTTTTTGCACAACTGAGGGGTCTAACACTTTGAAGTATGGCATGGTATTTACTTACAAGATGCAACTGCTTTCTAAGAACAGTCGAAAGAAAATTCCAAATTTAAAAAAATGAAGTGAGTGAAAAGCGTTATAAATTACAATTTTTAAGCAAACTTATAAATTACAAAACCGATTAAAAAAATAATGATGAAAAATTTTGGTGATAGAATCTGCTCAAACATAAGCTATATTTTATATCTGTTCCACTACCACCAGAGGGTTGCAGGAGCTAAAAACTTTCTAAATTGCGATTTCTGTGATACTGAAAAGGCTAGAAACTTTATATATGACATGATAGTTACTTATAAAATATAAATGCCCTCGAAGGAACGTCGAAAATAAATTCGAATTAAAAAGGGGTGAAACGAAGTGGAGGTGCAAAAAGCATTTTAAAAAAAGTTCTAAATTACGATTCTATGCAATTTAAGGGAATATAAACCGATTATAAAAGTAATAGTTGCGAATCAATGGTAACAGTCTCTGATCCTACGCAGGCTATATTTTATGCCGATAATTCTACCATTTGGGGTTCACAGGAACAACAAACGTTCTAAAAAAGGGCTTTAAAAGCTTTTTAAATTACGTTTCTGTGGAATATTACGAAATAATAAACCGATTTAAAAATTAATGTTGGCAAATTAATGGTGACAGTTCCTGTTTCAACATAGCCCTTTATGTTGGGAGAGGTGGTAGGACTTGGAACTTGACATGATGGTTAATTTTAAGATGTAAGAAGATGGTTTCTAAAAAATTCAAAACTTCAAATGAATACTGAAATGAGCGTATTAATTGAGCATAAAAGTTTCGAAATATTTTTTAAATTATCATTTATTTAGTTTTACTTCATTTTATTAATTTAAGTCTCATTTCTGCCTAATGTAGTGTAATAATGATGTTTAATCAAACTGTGTTTTACATAGTAATTTTTGAATTATTCCTAAAAGTAATAAGTACCTTTTAATAAAAAAAAAACTTTTAATAAAATAAAATATTATCTTTTAATAAAATAAAAATTTAGTTAGTACCTTTTAATAAAAATTAGACATATAAATATCTCTTGGCATATTTCAAATATTACGCGAGCAAAGCCGCGGGGTTTGCTAGTTACTTATATAATATTTAAACACATTGGTATTTTTGAAAAAAAAATATTGAAAAAAAAAGAAAATGAAATAAGTTATAAGCTGGTAAAGTTGGGGTTAAAAAAAGGGGGGGGGGTGCTGGTTGACACGTTTTCAACCCTTCTGGTCATCTGAAAAAAAAAAAAGATTCTTAATTAGTAATAATGTCGTTATAGCTCCTACCTAGGAGAAAACGATTAAATGTTTTCGCAAAATGGCGGCTGTCTGAAAAAAAAAGCATATTTTGATTTTTTTTTCATAATTTTAATTTTTTAAAAAGATTAAAAAAAATAATATTTTTTATAGAAAAATGTTAGGGGCGACAGAAATGTATACAATCAAGATTGGTACAAAATTTGAACTAAATCGGTTAAATAGAACTTGAGATATCATGTCAACCATATTGAGAACAGTAGTTGTGGGAAAAACACAGTAATGTAGTGTCGTGAGAAAAATAACTGTGCAGATGTGCAGATGTCAAGCATAGCGCTGATTTAAATGATTTACACATGGTTCCATTGGTGACGAGTAAGTCATTATAATACCAAAAATGGCCGGGTAGTCGCGCATTGTCCACCATCTATTGTCTGATTTGCTCCGGCGTGACGGGCTTAGTTGCTGTGTCACTAAAATAGCGATAACTCCATAAATTATTGGAATTTTAAAATTTTCTCTCGGGGATATAGTTTTAAAGATCTAAAATTTAAGAATATATATATATATATATATATAGTCATTTCCTGATTTCTTCAATTGATTTCACTCTTCTGTATGGGTATAGATGACAGCACTAAACATTTTTGTTAAAAATCTAATTACAATATAGTTTCCTTTTTCACACCAGATGACAACAGTTTTCATTGACTAACTGGCCACATGTTTTAATAGTCCACAATCTGATTGCATCCTCACATGTTATAATACTGTGGGTCAAATTTCTGATGTTTTGGATTTTCGTCTATAATTGAGATATTGTGCTCTAATAATTTTTCAATTTTTAATATCTTGTGTGAGGTGTATCTTTCTTTAGATTTCTTGGTTTTTTATCATTTATTTTGTTTTAGAATGCGCTATTAGGAGCTGAATTTTCTCATTTTAGGCTTAATCCCGTCAAAATTATATGAAATAACGCATATTTACTATGAATTAAACCTGCAAGCTCCTCTGATGATTCTGTGGGTTATTCATAGTTTATTATTTTACATACTGGTTTCCTATGTTCATATATTGTTCATCTTTAGAATTTTACCAATTTGTTCATATATTTGTGATTTCATCTTTATTATATATATATATATATATATATATATATATATATATATATATATATAACCATTAAAAAATCATTACAAATTACCAACAAAAATTATGAAATTATAAATAGAAAGAAATTCATTCATTCACAATTAAACTATTCCCCTCAACATATACAACATAGATAAAATTAATTCTAGATCAGAATACAATTTCACCATCATTTTCTATTTGCAATTAATGTTAAGGAGATCACGTAATGCGTGCCACTTACCGTATAACGCAAATATTTTTTTCCCAAATTGATTGGGCAGAATTAAAACTAGTTTGGTACATTATTTCAATTTTTAATACATTATTTCAAATAGATTTCCCGTTTTATTATGCTTTAGTTTTAAAATCCTTCCTAAAATCAAAGCAATTCTTATCAACAATTATGGGAATTTTCCCTTTTTATGTTCCTTTAATTTAATTTTTTCTTCTATAGAACTAATGCAGGTGAGATTAAAATCTATGTGAGGTCTACATTTTTACATTGATTCAATTTAAAATCCTCTCTAAAAATTATACAAGGACCAAAGATCAATATGGATTTTCCTTTTTTTGGGGTTGTATTAATTTTAGAACCATTTTTAGAAATAATATAAATGGGACCAAATAGTTATACATTTTATTATTTTACTAGCTAAAGTAACCCGGCGTTGACCGGAATTTTAAGAATGTTTGTTTTGAAAAACCAATTCCAAAATTTAATATACAACATAAAATAAAATACAAATGAAAACCCAATATAAAAATGTATAAATTTATATAACAGACGCAAAATAATACAGCTATAAATGAACTTGTTTCCATTCATCATTGGAGCAATAATGTTTAAATACGCCAATATTTCCATAGACGAGTTTTTATCATGCTTCAATACCTTTTTTCACACTTATACGACGTTATATATTCACCACGTCCTTTATATTTCCAATATGACGTAATATTACATTGTTTTAATTCGTCAAATTAATTAAATAATTGTAATTTTTTACATGGAAATCATAAAACAGAAAAATTATGACGTAACATTCATTTTTGTTTTTATTTGGTCAAACTATTTATTTTATTTTCATTTATCACGTTGCAATCTTGCAGTAGAAATGTCATGATGTAATATTATCATTTTTTAAATTCGTCAAACCATTTATTTTATTTTTTCACGTGGAAATCTCTCAATAGAAAAGTAATTGTTGTGGTAAGAATTTTATTGTGGATTTTTAATTGTTGGCAACAGCTATAACGAAAAATGTTTAAATTTGAAAAGAAATTGCTGTTAAATTTTTGGTTTTTTATTAATTAAAAATGAACTATAAGTTATTTCGATTCCGGATTACTTTAGCTGCCTCGGTCGTGTTTTAATACACATGTACGTAACATTTCACAACTCTTGCTTCGAAACTGTGGATTTGTATAGCATTACAGACAGACAAATTTTCATTTTTATATATTAGATTATTGCTTTAAAACTGAATATCAATTTTATTACATTTTAATTTAAAGAAAATTTATATTTTATTATTTAAAAAAATAATAAATGGTAAATATTCAGCGATTTTTCGATTAGAATTTAAAGAGAATGTATAAAATTTTCCAAAGCATTATTATTTTAAATTATTGGAAGCATGATTTCAAATTCTATTTGAATTTTTATTAACAAAAACATGTTTATGTTCACAATAATGTGTTTTCCAATGAAAAAAGTAAAAAATATTTACAGTGTGAATGAATGATACATCAAATAAAATCTTCAAATCTCTATTTTTAGTATGCACTTAAGTTTTTCTGAACTTAAAACTATAGCTCATAAAAGGATTTTGACAAATCACTTTAGTTCAATGAAAATATAAAATACATTCAATTAAGGTTTTATAAATAAATATCCTAGGTTTTAAAACTAAGTTATATTTAATTTTTTGGAATCAAATTATAGCAACATTCTTTTACTTATTAAAAGTAAACATATCATGGATCACAGTCAGTGAATAAAAATATTATATTATTTATACTGAGTGTTCTTTCTTATCGTTTGCCAATAGCTAATTCTTAAATAATTAGCTTTAGCGGTATAGTTCTAATTGAAAAAATATGCCACATCTTTTGGCATCATATGAAAATACATTTACATCAAAATAGATATATTTTTTAAAAAGTTGCGAAATTAAAATTTTTATATGGTCTAGGTGTCTAATAAGTTAAATTTAGAAAAGTTTTCACCATTTTATATCAAGTAAAACAGTTAAAATTGAGCTCTTCTATAACAAACACCTACCAAATTTGAAATTTATGATTTTTCGGCGTTTTCTGGCTCTAAGATAAGAAAAATGTGTTTTTAGTGTCATAAAACGCTGAAATGCAATACATGCAAAGTATCATAACTCGATAAATTTTGGACATACATAATACATGTATGACCCTGTTGTATGGTCCCTGTTGTAAAACTGTAGAGTAGATAAATTTGATGCTGTTGATCAGAAATAATCTCACTTTGACGAGACCTAGATTAGTAGGTGTGGTGAATCCTTTCCCAAAATTTATAAAATTTAATTCCCTTAAATCGACTCCAAATGATCTCCCCGTTCGTACTACAGCAACGAACTAATTCCAAAGAAATCTATTTTAGCAGATAATCTATACTACTATTATAAAGAGGAAAAAATTGTTTATTTGTCGGAGATAAGCTCTGGAACTACCGAACCGATTCCAAAAGTAATGGTATCAAAATGATGGTGTGAGTCCAACTTAGAACATAGGCTATATCTTATGTCAGTGCCACTACCCCAAAGGGGGTGTAGGAACAAAAAACGTTCTAAAAATGCGATTTTAGCGTTACTGAAGGGCCTAGAAATATGAAATTTTGAATATTAGTTACTTATAAGATATAAATGATATCTAAGAACAGTTCTTAAACAATTCGAAATTTAAAAGGGTTGAAAATGCACAAAAAGTGTTCTAAAAAACGTTCTAAATGGTAGTTTCTACACAATCTCAGGAAATACAAAACCGATTTAAAAAGTATTGGTGTCAAAATGACGGTGACAACGCTTGTTACAAGATAGGCTATGTTTTATGTCGGTGCCAGTACCCGAAAGGGGGTGTAGGAGCAAAAAACGTTCTAAAAATGCGATTTTAGCGTTAATGAAGGGCCTAGAAATATGAAATTTTGAATATTAGTTACTTATAAGATATAAATGATATCTAAGAACAGTTCTTAAACAATTCGAAATTTAAAAGGGGTGAAAATGCACAAAAAGCGTTCTAAAAAACGTTCTAAATGGTAGTTTCTACACAATCTCAGGAAATATAAACCGATTTAAAAAATATTGATGTCAAAATGATGGTGACAACGCTTGCTCCTAGATAGGCTATGTTTTATGTCGGTGTCACTACCCCAAAGGGGGTGCAGGAGCAAAAAACGTTCTAAAAATGCGATTTATGTGTTACTGAAGGGCCTAGAAATATGAAATTTGAAATATTAGCTACTTATTAGATATAAATGATGTCTAAGAACAGTTCTTAAACAATTCGAAATTTGAAAGGGGTGAAAATGCGCGAAAATCGTTATAAAAAACGTTCTAAATGTTGGTTTCTACACAATCTCAGGAAATACCAAACCGATTTAAAAAATAATGCTGTCAAAATAAGGGTGTTAAAATGACGGTGACAACGCTTGCTCCAACATAGGCTATGTTTTATGTCGGTGCCACTACCCGAAAGGGCGTGCAGGAGCAAAAAACGTTCTAAAAATCCAATTTTTGCGTTACCGAAGGCCCTAGAAATATGAAATTTGAAATATTAGCTACTTATTAGATATAAAGGATTTCTAAGAACAGTTCTTAAACAATTCGAAATTTAAAAGGAGTGAAAATGCGCGAAAAGCGTTCTAAAAAACGTTCTAATGGTGGTTTCTACACAATCTCAGGAAATATTAAACCGATCTAAAAAATAATGGCGTCAAAATGATGGTGAAAACCCTTGCTCCAACATAGGCGATGTTTTATGTTGGTGCCACTACCCCAAAGGGGATGCAGGAACAAAAAACGTTCTAAATTGCGGCTTTTGCGTTACGCAAGGGTCTAGAATCGTGAAATTTGGAATGGTAGTTAGTTATAAGATATCAATGATCTCTAAGGACATTTCCTAAAAAAATCGAAATTTAAAAGGGGGTCAAAATGTGCAAAAAGCGCTATAAAAAACTTTCTAAATTGCGATTTCTATGCAATCTCAGGAAGTACTGAACCGATTTCAAATATAATGGTGTAAAAATGATGGTGACAGATCTTGCTCCAAGATAGGCTATATTTTATATCTGTTTCCTCTACCCCAGAGGAGATGCAGGAGCAAAATGCGCGAAAAGCGTTCTAAAAACGTTCTAGATGCCGATTTGTCGGCAATATCTCAGGAAGAATTAATCTGATTTGAAACGTAATGGTAGGAAATTGATCCTCACAGCCTCTGCTCTAACATAGACGCTATTTTATGTCGGTATCACTATCACCAAGACGTTGCAGGAGCAAAAAAGCGTTCTAAATTTCGATTTTTGTGATCGGTAGGGGCTAGCAACTTAAAATTAAGCAAGGTACATATTTATTAGCTATACATGATCTTTAAGAACAGTTTCGAAAAAATTGGAAATTTAAAAAGCGGTGAAAATGCGCGAAAAGCGTCCTAAAACTGTTCTAAATTGCGATTTCTACTCAATCTAAGGAAATACCAAAGCTATTTCAAAAGTAATGGTTGCAAATCATAGGTGACAGTCCCTGCTATAACATAGGTTATATTTTATGTTGCTGTCACTACCATCTGAGGGTTGCAAAAGCAAAACATGCTCTAATTTGCATTTTTTGCACAACTGAGGGGTCTAACACTTTGAAGTATGGCATGGTATTTACTTACAAGATTCAACTGCTTTCTAAGAACAGTCGAAAGAAAATTCCACATTAAAAAAAATGAAGTGAGTGAAAAGCGTTATAAATTACAATTTTTAAGCAAACTTATAAATTACCAAACCGATTAAAAAATTAATGATGACAAATTTTGGTGATAGAACCTGCTCAAACATAAGCTATATTTTATGTCTGTTCCACTACCACCAGAGGGTTGCAGGAGCTAAAAACTTTCTAAATTGCGATTTCTGTGATACTGAAAAGGCTAGAAACTTTATATATGACATGATAGTTACTTATAAAATATAAATGCCCTCGAAGGAACGTCGAAAATAAATTCGAATTAAAAAGGGGTGAAGCGAAGGTGAGGTGCGAAAAGAATTCTAAAAAAGTTCTAAATTACGATTCTATGCAATTTCAGGGAATATAAACCGATTATAAAAGTAATAGTTGCGAATCAGTGGTAACAGTCTCTGATCCTACACAGGCTATATTTTATGCCGGTGATTCTACCACCTGGGGTTCGCAGGAACAACGAACGTTCTAAAAAAGGGCTTTAAAAGCTTTTTAAATTACGTTTCTGTGGAATATTAGGAAATAACAAACCGATTTCAAAATTAATGTTGGCAAATTAATGGTGACAGTTCCTGTTTCAACATAGCCCTTTAAGTTGAGAGAGGTGGTAGGACTTGGAATTCGACATGATGGTTAATTTTAAGATGTAAGAAGATGGTTTCTAAAAAATTCAAAACTTCAAATGAATACTGAAATGAGCGTATTAATTGAGCATAAAAGTTTCAAAATATTTTCTAAATTATCATTTATTTAGTTTTATTTCATTTTATTAATTTAAGTCTCATTTCTGCCTAATACAGTGTAATAATGATGTTTAGTCAAACTGTGTTTTAAATAGTAATTTTTGAATTATTCCTAAAAGTAATAAGTACCTTTTAATAAAATAAAATATTACCTTTTAATAAAATAAAAATTAAGTTAGTACATTTTGATAAAAATTAGACATATAAATATCACTTGGCATATTTCAAATATTACGCGAGCAAAGCCGCGGGGTTTGCTAGTATCACTATAAATGGAATCGCGTGGACTCCGATGTTGCTTTTTAACACTTTCCAACAAAGCTGAAAAGTGTTTATGACTTCGGTTTGTCTGTCCGTTTGTACGCGCTCTAACTCTCGTAAATATACTCGGATTGCCCTGAAACTTTTGGATGATATTAAGGCCACCAAGCACGAAACCTATTTCAAAAGAAGTTTGTAGCATGTTTAGTTCATCTACAGGGACAGTCAAAAATATTCCGTTACATTATGGCCAATGGGAAAAAATCCTTTCAGATGATTTTTAATTGTGTTATACACTCTTTCAAACATAGTAAAATTGATATTCATTTATGAAGACCATTAAAATATGCATTTTGTTGAATATGCGGGGCAAAGAATGGATATTATTCATTTACAGCGCCACACAAAAGAATTCCGTTACATAATGTTATAGGGGGAGGGGGATTGTTTGCGCCGTATTTTAATTATGTTAAACTATTTCATATATAATCAAATTGATATAAGTCGCTGAGATTTACTATAACTTATTTCATGTATAATACGAGGTGCATAGCATTTACAGGGACACACAGAAGATTTCAGATACTATATTGTACCAGAAGTACTGTACATTAGCAGTGATTGCTGGAAATGCATTTTGAATTATGATATGCGCTTTTCTGTTTCACTATATTTATGCATACTATATGGTGTATATAAATACTATAATTTATATACAGGGCTACACAAAAGAATTCGTAAGGGTTACTGTGTATGAGCGCAAATTGCTTAAATGTGGTTTTTAAAGGAGTTATGCATTTTTGTGCTGAACTGCATTTAGTTTATTAAGAAATGTTAGTAGAATATGCATAAAAGGATATACAGGGTGACTCAAAGTATTGGATACATGCCGTCTATGGACGATAATTTTTGGAAATGTGATTTCAGTAGTTTTAAGAGTGTTTTAGTTTTATTTAAATTTTAGCTAAATAGTGGCGGGTAATAAAGGTACTAAATAAACTACAGAGCTGTACAAAAGTATTCAAGTATGCTTCCATCTATTAGTATAAATTGCTGAAAGAGAAATTTTAACCTGATATGCATTTCCTTGCTAAACTAAATTTTACCATTAAATAATATATATATATCAACATACTGGTCCAGTACAGTTCTGTTCAAAATAATTGGAATACATATTTGGCTATGGACGGTAACTGCTGGAATCATTTTTTAAATGTTTACTTAGTTATCTTATTTACCTTATTTCCCTAAATAACGAAGTTTTGTTAAAGCTTTCAGGGAGTGTTGGAAAGTGTTTCATAATCTATGCCGTACGCATGATTTTTCTTTCTTGTTATTTTAAATAGAAAGCTCACTTTCATTCAAAAGTGGCGAAAATCACAGCTGATGACTCTATAGAAACTGCTAGTTGGAAACTCTATATGAAGTTAACAAGGCTCGAATCGCACGAGATAACTAAGCAACCCGTGGGTGAGATGCCTTCCAAATCCACTGATTCCAATTACTACCGCGCTATATATAGCTACTATACAGCCACAGTTACCTAATTAACACGTGATTTTTAAAAATAACCATGAGAACTAGATTCCCGGAGATATATACGTGCCTTGCGAAACTTGAAGAAATGACAGAATAAGTCTTATTCACGACAAATATTAGGATTCAGGACACCACAATCGCATGTAAAATTTCAAAACTCTTTCGCCCACTAGAGTATCCTTATAAAACAGTAGCTATGCACTCTTCCACAATTACTTTTGTTATTTATTGGAGATAATTAAAACTGATAGTTTACAAGTCAAATCATGTATGGAGTACACAATTTTCGTGCAAGAATAGAAAATTAGTTACCAAACTCAATTGAATACTGATTATGTACTGATTACTGACGCAGAGTAGTTCAGTTTCAATGGGAACAATTATCAACACGTGATAATTGTTGGAAACTCTGCATTATGGTTAATTGAATTAATAAAAATAAGATATATAAGAAATAGTTATATCACAGATGCGTTTTTCACCAGAAATATCTATTACAAAATTTATTAAATTATTTAATTTTAATAAGTTTGGTTTAATTGTATTCACATATTTATTTTCTGGTTCTTACTAAATTATTTTAATAACGACATTTCTCAGATATTAAAAGAAATTATTACTCTAATTAACACTTTGTATCACCACAAATCTGCAACATACACAAAAGTCACTGTTACGTATGCATTGGACTTTAAAGACGATTTTATTTGTTGCTGCTATCTTTCAACAGAGCAGTTAATGTAGATTATTCATAGAGTTTCCACCAGATGGTGATACTGGATTAATTTTTTATGCCGAAGTTTTATTTATCATTTGAGCAGTGTCCCATCGTTATTGCTGAAATGAACTTCGTAAATTTTGTCAAATGTTAGTTATACAGTGGGCTTTAAATTACGATTTTATTTATTGCTACAATCTCCCAACACATCAGTTAATATAGATTGTTCACGGAATTTTTACCAGACGGCGATACTAAATTATTTTTTATGCCGAGTTTTTATTTATAATTTCAGCAGTGTCACATTTTTATTGCTAAAATGAACTTCGTAAATTATGATAAATTAAAAAGACTACAGATTTTCAAAAAAATAGTTTTATTACAAAGGTAACATTGTATATTTTGAAATTTTGTAGTAAAAAATGAAAATATTTGTGAGAAGTACGAAATTTTCAGTTTATTGCAAATGTGAAAAAAGTGACTTCTAGTCAATAATTACTTACCAGTCATACGTAGTATAGGGTAAGTCTTGTAATCGTTTTAAAAATAGAAATTTTTTTTGACATATTTACATGTTTCAGACACTGGAGATTCCGTAAAACATATTTTTAGAAAAAAAAAATTGCCGTCCACCTGTGTTTGTGTATGTGTGTCTGTGAACGCTCTATCTCCCGAACAAATTGAGATAGAGACTTAAAATTTGGTGTGTACTTAGTATGCAACAATGGGAAGAAACCTATTGAGTATCAGTAGCCTCGATTATCCGGAACTGATTTTTCGGACTCTTGAAATAATCGTTCGGATAAAAGGTATATAAAATTTTTCGAAGTTGTTTATTTTAAGGAGTGAATATAAAAGACAATAAAAAAACATAAATTTTGCATAAAGGATGAAGTCGATCGGATAATTAGTTGCTGAGATATTTGTAATCCTATTTTTCACAGTCTTTGGTTTTTCATGACTCTGTATTTCATTCAAATTTCAATTCAAAGATATAATTTTAATTGAAAATGAGACGCTTAATCCGACGCAGTAAACTGTCAGTTAATATGATTATCATTTTTGGAGTTATAAGGATATTTCTTTTACGCAATGCGGTACTACTCGATTATCCCGTCGACTCAAAAATTATCGCCAAACTATAAGATTAAAAACCAATAATGGCTTATCGTAAATTTCACATTCACTTGATATTAAACACGTTACAGGTGTTTGTTGCGTCATCAAGTGATTTTTAATTCGACGTTTTATTTGCATATTTATTAATCTTTCACAAATTTATTTGTTCTTTCGTTACTTAAAATAAAAATTATGCCGATTTGTATAATTTTGCGAGTAGTTTGGCGATTTATATAATTTGTCGAAATGGGCCAACAGGATAATCAAGTAGTAACCGCAATTAAGTAATAAAGTACAGTGAAACCTCCCTGTGCGACCACCTCCTTGAACGACCATTTTTTCATGGAACGAAATTTATTCCCATAGGCTCAATACTAATTTTACCTCCATTCAGAGACCATCCCAGTTGAACTCCCTCCATGAGCGACCCGTTTCTTTGAAGAAAAAGAATGAAATTCTGTTTTTTCCTGGTCGCTTGAAAAAGATTTTGTTAGAAAAAGCGCATTATTAATCAAACTTCTAAACTAAGTTTAGATTTTTTCTTTTTTTTTATTCCGGTAACTTTCAAGCTTTTAAACCCCTTTGTGCCTTTTTAGGCAATGAATTTAACTTTGATGACAAATTAAGAATGACGGTCGATAAACTCCCCTGCCCTATTCTCTCAAGAAACTCTCAAAGAAATAGATAAATTAATGAAATTGCCATTATTTGTTCCCGTCAAAAAAAAAAAAAAATTGCATTTATTTACTGAACTTCGAAAAGACTTGGAAATAAAAGTTATAAAAGATAAAACCGTAAAATTAAATCAAACGTCAATATATTCGTTTTTTAAATTCTGCAGTAATTATGTAATTAACTTTTGTTTTGATACTTAAAATTTTTATATTTTTTCCTAATGTGAAAAATATATTTTAGTAACATTAATTGTTACCTTGTTTCAACAATAAAAATCTAGATTTTAACATGACCTCCATTAAGAGACCACCTCTCGGAGCGACCAGTTTTTATTCGAACGGAACGTGGTCGCTTTAGGAAGGTTTTACTGTATTACTATGCATTAAAAATATTTAAATATACGTTTAAATTTTATTTTGGAATTGCAATGCACTTTATAAATTTTTTAAACGTGTTTTACTTTCATATTTTATGCTATGCATATCCATGATAGGTAAGTATTCCGGTGGTCCCCGAACGACTAGTTGTTTTATTTCTATATTTATTTTTATTTTTTAATTTTTTGTTACTTGTGCAGAATAATGTCTTCAAACCTCTGAGTAAATATTTTTCTAATCGGAGTTGTTAAGTCAGAAATGGTTAAATCTATTACCAAGTAAAAAACTAAATTTATCAACAAAATATCTGAGAGTGCCAAAAGAGAATTCTGAAAGTAATGAAAGCCAAAGTTATGTTTTACAATAACATACTTATTTCTTAGAAAAGCCTAAAATAAGTCACTTTTGTGGGCATTTCCAGATATTGGCGATGATTGTTTATTTGCTAAAGCAACAATATAACATACAACAAACTCAGACACGGGACTTTCAAACATAGAACGAAACTGTCGTGAAAATAACCGCCATAAATAAACTGATTACTTTTTATGATATCTTTTTTTTTTATGTTTTTTGTGATAAAACGATATAACACTTATTTTCAAAGATAGATAGAAGTTATTTCGCTAACACACTGCAATGATAAAGCAATGGAGACGGAATTTTTCCTATAAAATAAAGTGAAATGTTTTCGAAAGAGTTTCATTGGATTGCGTAAGACCCGAAAGGACGAATCTAAAACAGTTGTACTCAGAGAAATTCAGAAATATGATGATAAAAAAAATGTTTAATATTGGAATAGGAAAGATACATTAAAGAAGTACACATGTACAGTAGGGTGGAACTAAAAAACGAAGTTTCGAATTTTATATTCTAATAGCAATTATTTTTTTCCTTTTTAACTCCATAAAAAGAAAATATTTTTCTTTTAATTTTAAAATAATATTTTCCGGTTCCTCTTAGCGTCTGATTTTCCTTAAAAAACGAATAAAAGCCAATAATTGCATGAAAAGTGTTTTAAGCTTATTGTTAATTTTATATTTTGTAAAATTAAAATAATGAAGTATTAATGCCCTGTAATAAAGATTAGAGATGCAACAAATATTCGGTCGAAGCCGAATATTCAGCCCATTCGGCCTGTCTGCCGAATATTCGGCTTCGGCCGAATATCAAGTCCATTATTCGGCCTTGGCCGAATAATACACTGTAATAAATGTTTTTATATTTACACAGTATAACTTTTTAATTTGACAATTTATATTCATCATATATAATGAAAATTTTATTTGAAATTAACTAACACTTTTTTTTCCATTAACTTTCATACTCCGAATGGGTTTTATCTACCCATTTTCATATAAGAGGCTAATTTAGGAATCATGTTAAAAAAAAATTATGCTGTATCAGTAAGTACAAAAAGTATCTGTAATAAGCTAACATAATCTGTTAAATTTAAAATTAATCTATTCAAAATTGTTTTAATACAGCTGTAACAAGCTAATTCAATTTTTTTTTTTTTTAATCATAATGGGAAGTTTAACATTTAACCCTTGTTACATAAAAAAATATTTCTTTCAATAATATTTTGAATTATACCTATAAAGAACATAAATATATGATTGATTAGATATAGATGTATTATATGTATAAGATATTTAAGTCGTATATGTTGCAATAGTTAAGGTTTTTTTTTTTTAGTAAAATACGCTTAAAAGTGAAATATAATTTAAGTGATTTTTTTTTAAGTCTGTTACTATTTCTTATTAAATAATGAAAGAAATGTAAATACTAAATTCTTTTAATTAGTATGCATTTATGTTTTAGATATTTTTTTCAAGAATAGCATTGTAATGCCTTAAAAAACAGTTAAAATGTTTTCAATAAACGTAGATTGTGATGCAGAAATAATAATAATCAGCATTCTCAGATGATAGTCTTTCTTTTTTTCTTTTTTTTTTTTTTTCGTAAATGTTACCTGCTTCTGAAAATAACCTCTCACTATATATGGTACTTCCTGGTGCAGAAAGGTACTTTTGGCTAATTGTGAAACATTTAGAAAGTCTTCCGAATTTTTCGCCCACCACCCCTAAGGACGCTGTTGTCTTTCTAGTAGTGGCTGGGAAAGAAAATTACTAATTTCTTTTACTCTTCACATTGAGGCGCACTTTATAAAGAGGCTTCACTGCTGACAGCAAATTAAAAAAAAATAATAAAGATAAATAAAAAATTTGTTAATTGTGAGCTTTATAGAGTCTACAGTGATTTTTTTCCACCATTTTAGAGGATATTCCTTTCACCCTTTCTATCAGTGGTTTTTCTTAAGATATTAAGATTTCTTATTTTTTATTTTATTTCATCTAAAAGCTGAAACTTATGTTTCCTAGTACTTTTAAAATCTTGTCATTATTTTAAAATGTAGCAACAACACATATAATATATATTAAAATGTAACTAGACAGTACCTGATGAGGAACTTTTGCTAAGAATTTTTTTTTTTTTTTTTTTTTTTGGGGGGGGGGGGTGTCTGAATTATATTATTGAGGCAATTTTTAGGCCAAACATGGCCGAATATTTTTTCAGAGTAAAATAATGCTTTAAAAAATTAAAAATTTGTATATAAATAATTTTTTTAAAGAAAACAATACATTTTTAATGTGAAATATACAAGAATTGTGCATATAGTGCATACCATATTTTGTTTTTAGGCCAAAATAAGTTCATTATTCGGCTGCAACTTGGCCGAATATTCGGTATTCGGTTATTCGGCCAAACCACTATTCGTTGCATCACTAATAAAGATAATAATTTAGTTTGAGTGCCATGGAAAAGATGGTGCCACTTTATTTGACTTTTGTACAAGTCAGCGTTGTGGGAGTCGCTTTTCATTGTCTCTGATTTATTTGGCTGCAACTCATAAAATGTTAGTCCGATTTAGAGTGTGTTAACAGTTTCTTCGATTATTTTTCAATAAACAGTCGACGTCAAATGCGACAATGTCTGCTAACGTACCTAAATCTAGAAATTTGTTGAAGTGTCTTGTATTTCGCGAAACAAAATAATTAGCATTAGTCTGTCATCTTTGGCGAACATATGAATATGTTATGAAACATTATTTATGCGTTCAATTTAATTTAAAATCTGACAGCTGGGATCTGGAACACACTGTTTCTGAAATATCTAAAGCTGTTGCTGATACAATTAAAAGTATTGTTGACACCTTCAATTCCAACGGTTTCTAATACACAAATCTTAAAAAATAATTAGAGATTATTGTGCGAAATGTTAAAATTTGAAGAAAAATATTAATATTAGGAAGAATAAGCCCACATCCAATATAAAATTGTAAAATGTTAGGTAACCGTGCAAAAAAATATTATTTGTGTAAATGCACTAAATATTATCGTGTATCAGAACAAGAACGCAATTTCTCAAAAACCAAAGAGAGATGAGGTGATGACAATAGGGGTCAATAGATATAAAAACTACAAAAAAGTGTAGCAAGACTGGAAAAGGAAATATCAAGGAAAGAAAAAGTTATTTCAAAACAAAAAAAACTAGTATGTTGTGGCCATCACAAAACTTTCTTCTATATAAATCAGATCAATTAAATCATTTAAATAGTACAAGAAATTACATGAATTTAGCACCAATTCATATCAAAGTATATCTGAATTTGAAGTTTGATGAAAATTCGTGCATTAGTTCTTGAGATAGAGCTACAGCGGGAATTCTGAAAAATGTAGCATAGCAGCGCCACCTGTTGAGCGATTTACACTAAAAATAAACAGCACTAAATGATATCAAGGTATACCTGAATCTGAAGTTTGTTGAAAATATAAGCGTTAGTTCTTGAGATAAAGCTATTGCGGAAATCGCAAAAAATACAGCATAGCAGCGCCACCTGTTGAGCGATTTACACCAAAAATTAAAAAGCACTAATTTATACGTCAATTCATGTCAAGGAGTAACTAAATCTGAAGTTTGATGAAAATCCGTGCGATAGTTCTTGAGATACAGCTCTTGCGAAAATCGTGAAAATGCAGCACAGCAGCGCCACCTGTTGGGCGATTTACACCAAAAATTAAACAGCACCAATTTATATCAAGGACTAACGAAATCTGAAGTTTGATGAAAATTCGTACATTTTTCTTGAGTTAGAGCTATTGCGATAATCATGAATAATGCAGCATAGCAGCGCCTCCTGTTGGGCGAATTTCACAAAAAAGTAATCAGCACCAAACTATATCCTGGACTAACTGAATCGGAAGTTTTATGAAAATCCGTGCAGTAGTTCTTGAGATATAGCTATTGCAGAAATCGTGAAAAATGCTGCATAGCAGCGCCACCTGTTGGGCGATTTTCACCAAAAACTAATCAGGTCTAGTTTATATCAAGGTATAACTAAATAATAAGTTTTGTGAAATTCTGTGCATTAGTTCTTGAGATAGAGCGCCCACAAAATTTTCGTCACATACAGACTCACAGACAGAGTGACAGAGTGACAGACAGACTCACAGACAGACATTTTCTAAAAACCATCAAATCGTGTTCTGAGCATTCTAAAACGTGTAAATCCGTCGAAAACCGGAAGTCGAAAATTTTCACGAATCCAGTACTTTCTTCTTGTAAAGATAGAAGAAAGTAAAAATGATGTTTTGATTGAATGAATTGCCAAATGAAGAAAATAATTCGGAAGGAAATTTTTCAATCGGAAGTTCTTCTAAATTTGACAATCAACAATATGAAAGAACCGGAGTATTAGACAGAACTGAAAAGATTATTGCAAATGGCACCCTAGAAGATATGAGTATTTGTGATGATAATAAAGAAAAGCTAACTGACAGAACGACTTGAAGACAAAGAGAAAAGAAAACGAAGAATTTGAAAGAACAAGAAATCGAAATGAGTTAATTTTAGAAGGTTTGTATTTTGATGGCAGAAAGGATACGATACTATGATAACTGAATGCACTATGATAACTGAAGCAAAGGGAAAAAAGTATAACGAAAATTCATTAAAGAAGAACACATGATCTTAGTTCAAAAACCAGCATCAAATTATATTGGTCATATTTCATTGACATCTTCTTATGTTAATATAGCCACTGCAATTTTGGTGTATTTTCAAAATAATAATACGGACATTTCAAGTTTGAAATTTATTGGGTGAAACGAAACCGCCGTCAATGCAGGACGCAAATCTGGAGTTATCAAACATTGGAATCAAGACTGTAAAAACTTTACAATGGATAATTTGCTTATTACAGTCGAACCTCGTCATCGCGACACTCTAAGGACCAGAACAAAGTGTCGTCATAAGCGGGGTGTCGCGGTAACCGGAGTTGGAGAAAAATGTTTATGAAAAGCTGTATTTTTAATTAATTTAAGACAATTTGAAATTCATAACTGTTGTTGCAGTTTTAAGCAATAAAAGATTATTATTAAACAAAATAAACACAAAAACAAAATTGAAAAGAATAAAAATCAGATTTATCATGAGTTGTTTTTTTTATTGTTACATGAAATATTGAAGAACTAAGATTTGCTTATCCCTAGATGTGTTTCCTACAATTCTTTTTTCAATATTATACAATGAATTGTAATCAATATTCGTTTTTTCAGAAATGGATGTTAGATAATTTCTGATCGTTTCAATGCAATTCAATGCTTCGGTTTTAGTCGGATGAAAAACGCTGTGTAATCACAAGAAAGCGCCGCCTGACCAGAACAAAAAGACCGCATGTAGACTGATACGTCTATCTGGAGCGTGGCCGTTCATAGTGTTTGGGTTTATTTATTCAGATAAAGGATTGAAGTAAAATTTCTTATTTATCTCAATGGGTGTTTTAGACACTTTTGTGAAAAGTTTGGCTAAGACGTTTTTTACCGCTTAATTTACGTGCTTATAATATGGATTATGAAAAATGGACAATTTTCTAAATTGTCGGGATATCCGGAGTTGAAAATTATACAACGACGTAAAATCCGGAGTTTATTTACATTAAAATCATATACAGAAAATCGGGACTTTGAAAAACTGACGTGATAAACGGAGTAACGTAAAAACCGGGTGTCGGGATAACGAAGTCCGACTCTATATGCAAATTAGCATTTTTTATATACTTATTTCAACAACTTGCTGGGAAAACTACGGGTACTAAAGGATTTTCTGAACCTATATGAAAGCAACTTGAAAAAATGCAAACATATTGAAATTATAGAATATAAAAAATGGATCCTGTCTCGACGGATTGATCCGATGAAGAACTTTAAAAAAAGTACAAACACGGGAACACCTGAATTTTAATTTTTCTTTGTCATACTCAAATAGTTGAAACGTGTGTCAAAATTGCCTCGCAAGCTGAGTCAACCGTCTTTAGATATTAAACAAAAGATGGTTTTATCTTGGGAAACTTGAATTCCCGCAATGTAATGACAAAGCTTGCCTGAGAAGCATTATAAGCCAGTAGGTTGAATATCCAATTGACCACGCGCACTGGGCGGAGCTTGCAATGTTTCCACAAGTATTGTGGTATTTGATTGGCTTTTGGCGAGCGCTTGTGGGAAAAATAGAGAAGCTGATTAGCTATAATCCATCGTGACGTTGTATGACGTCAGTAATGCTTGTGGTCCATTGAATTAATCCATAACAAAGAAAAGTAAGGAGGATGGAAGTCGATAGTTAGCCACCTCCTCGTGGTGACTTCTGGGTACTATTTACTTAATATAAGCAGATATGAGCTAACAGTTACATTGTTTACTTTATGTTACTTTATACTGAAATTTTAAAACTTTGACGCCCTTGAGGAACCGGAAAACAAATTAATTTTAAAAAACCTTTTCAGCCGATTGTTTATACATCCAAAAAGGAAAAAAGTTTTTACTATTACACATTAAAACAAAAAAGTTTTTTTTTTACCCTATACTTAAGTTCCACCCTAATGTACAGTGATAGTCTGATATAACGAGTATGGTTTTTTACCAGAATCTCGATATTACGAACGATTAACAACTCACTGTCATCAAACTAATGTTAAATACAAATTGTAACGAGAAGTGCATTATGACAAAAATTTTCATCACAAATTTTCATTGTCGTTCTAACAGACTTTTACTCTAGAGTATAGGTGCAGATTCACGGTCACCAGTCGCCACGTGGCGATTAACTTTTTTTCTTTGGCCACTAACTTTCGGTGTCTCAGTCGCCATGCGTTATACAAGGATGCCCCAACGGCGAATTTCTACTTAAAAAAAAACTAGTTGGATGTGCCAATCCCAAAACTTTCTTCTATCTTATACATCTTAATATTTCAAATCCTAGTTACACATGTTAATACTTCAATATTATTAGTTCAATACTATACCAACTTTGATTTTCATCTTAAATTTCTGTTCAAGTCAATTAAACGGACTGAAAACGAGTTAATCTATATCATGATATTTGTTAAAATTATTAATTTTTCCTTATTCTGTCGTTATCAGCTGTTTGCGAATAGCCGGCATAGCAGGAAGCGAGTTCCCGCCGCTGCATGAGCCGCCGATGCACAATAGAACTACGAAAAATCAAGAAAAGTATACAAAAATCGCTAGCTCGGAGCCCCTTTACTGCGCAGTATTTCCAAATTCAAGGAGAACCTGTTAGCCAAAGCCAAAAACAAGCACAAACATTTTGGTTCAATTGTATGCATAATTTTATACGCTGTTCGATGGTACAATAATGAAAATGGCACAGAGATCGGAATTATAGCGCCCCCTTCTTTCAGAAGTTTTTCAAGTTCAGGGAGGACTTGTTTGCCATAGCCAGAAACATGCACAAAAAATTTGGTTCAATTATATGGATAACTTCATACACTTTTTGATGGTACAATAATGAAAATGGTACAGACATCGCAATTATAGTGCCCCCTTCCGGCAGAATTTTTCCAAATTCAGGGAGGACCTTCGTGACATGACCAAAAATAAACACATAAAATTTGGTTCAATTCTATACATAACTTCATACACTTTTCGGCGGTACAATATTCAAAATGGCACAAAAATTGTACAAAAATCGCTATTACAGCGCCCTCTACGAGCGATTTTTTTACAAATTAAGGGAGGACAACCTTGCCATAGCCAAGAACTTAAAAATTTTTTTTGGTTCAATTCTATGCATAACTTCATACACTTTTCGATGGTGCAATATTCAAAATCGCACAAAAATCGCTGTTACAGCGCCCCCTAACCGCGAATTTTTTGCAAATTCAGGGAGGATCTGCTTGCCTAAGCCAAAATCTTAAAATAAAAATTTGGTTCAATTCTATGCGTAACTTCATACACTTTTGGATGGTACAATATTCAAAATCGCACAAAAATCGCTATTACAGCGCCCCCTAACCGCGAATTTTTTGAAAATTCATGGAGGACCTGCTTGCTATATCCAAAAACTTAAAATAAAAATTTGGTTCAATTCTATGCATAACTTCATACACTTTTCGATGGTGAAATATTCAAAATCGCACAAAAATCGCTATTACAGCGCCCCCTATCGGCGAATTTTTTGCAAATTCATAGAGGACCTGCTTGCTATATCCAAAAACTTAAAATAAAAATTTGGTTTAATTCTATGCATAATTTCATACACTTTTGGACGGTACAATATTCAAAATCGCTATTACAGCGCCCCCTATCGGCGAATTTTTTCCAAATTCAGGGAGGACCTGCTTGTCATAGCCAAAAACTTAAAATAAAAATTTGGTTTAATTCTATGCATAACTTCATACGCTTTTGGACGGTACAATATTCAAAATCGCACAAAAATCGCTATTGCAGCACCCCCTACCGGCGAATTTTTTCCAAATTCAGGGAGGACTTGTTTGCCATAGCCAAAAACTTAAAATAAAAATTTGGTTCAATTCTATGCATAACTTCATACACTTTTCGATGGTACAATATTCAAAATCGCACAAAAAACGCATTTACAGCGCCCCCTACCGGCGACATTTTTCCAAATTCAGGGAGGACCTGCTTGTCATATCCAAAAACTTAAACTAAAAATTTGGTTTAATTCTATGCATAACTTCATACACTTTTGGATGGTACAATATTCAAAATCGCACAAAAATTGTTATATCAGCGCCCCCTACCGGCGAATTTTTTCCAAATTCCGGGAGGACCTGCTTGCCATAGCTAAAAACTTATAATAAAATTTTGGTTTAATTCTATACATAACTTCATACACTTTTTGATGGTACAATGGCGACAGACAGACGGACAGACGGACGGACGGACAGACGGACAGACGGACAGACGGACAGACGGACGGACGGACAGACGGACACACAGACAGACAGACATTTTCTATAAACATGTTTTTTGGAATCTCTGACCCCTGAAACATGCAAATCCGTCGAAAACCGGAAGTCGAAAAAAATTTCGATTACAATACTTTCTTCTATTGAAGATAGAAGAAAGTAAAAAAAAAAATCAAATCCAATATTCTCCTAAATAATTTCAACATTCCAGAATGATCTGTTTAACACAGCAAACGATAGCATTACATAGAAAAACAAATGTCTGAAGTGTGATTTGATTTTTATACCGCAAAATAATTTCACACATTCGCATTTTTTTTAGATGTAATTTTATATGACAAAATCAAAATAAGAAATTGTTTTTCTAATATTATCCATTGCCATGATTGTTTAGCTTATACATTTTTTTAAATGTATCTTGCCCTACTATACCTTCTGAATGACCATAGTTTAAGACATATTACACTTAGTAATGAAATTTAAAGAATTTTATGATTAAATTAAACATACTCATTTAATGTAATTAGTCTGTGTTTTCTTGTACATGCATATATATTAAATTTTTTTTTCACTTTTAATTTATCCCCCCCCCCCCCACTACACAAACACTATTGTTTTTATGTGTTTTTTCGCAATGTCGCCACTGGATATTTTGGGTTTAGTAGCCGCTGGCTCCTTCCAGATTTTGGGAATATGCACCTATACTGTAGCATAGATTAACATACAAGATCGGACACTCCCATAGTGCGTAATGGTAATGCGATTGCGATCGCAGCGCTTTTAGTGATAATGGGGAAGAAACTTCCCATCCTTGTAATATTTTCGTTATTGAGCGTCTACCTTATTGGGATCTTTCTTTTTTAATGTTGCATGTTTACGTTTTCAACAGAATGTTACAGCGGTACATGAACATAGAATAGATATTCTATTCTACATATCTAATATCTATTCTATGTTCATGCACTGATATATATATTTTTCTTTCGTACATGATGGATGAACGATTTAAGTGCAACGAAAAGCAAGCTAAAAATTTCATTTTGAATATTATACGTCAAGTAAATATGATATAATTGGATTTAAAGCTACATAAAGCGATGGTGTAATGTAAAAAATATACGAAATATTGCACCCTACAAGTCCCAGAAACATTAATGAATATTCCCATTTGGTAGAAAATTTTTTACAGACTATGTTTTATTAATTTATAAAGTTTAATGTATTAAACAATCATTACAATAATTTTTTAAAAATTACGCATTTTCACTTTCTCACAGATTAAATAAAATGATTGTTTTAAATCTAAATAACATTCAATCAGTTCAGTAATATTTATGATATTAACATATAGGAAATAATGATAAAATTGTAGATAGCGAAAAATTCCTTTGTACTATTTTTTAGAATTATATAAATCTAACGTTAAAATAAAGCAAAACATAGAGATATTGATAAAATTGTATTCGATGTGAACAAATTAACACAATACCCGAATTTAATTTCTTACAATTTTATCTGATTAACTTACATATTTACGTTTTTAACAATATTTCCTAGGGGTTTTCTTTTATATTACTATTATAATTATAATTTTGTAAGTGAAAGCTGAACGATCAAGTACAAAAAAAAAACAGCGACACAGCTAAATAAATCATACATAAATAAAATATCGTCTGCCTCTGGTTCGTTTAGGAAAGAATAGATATTCAAAACATAGAGAGTAAACATATTTCATCAACGTAGGTAAATTTCGGAGACTTGTTAATTCTTCCCTATTGTCGGTAGTGACGCTAGTACTGTTACCATTACAGATTTTGCCGCAAACGTCCCATCTTGTATTTCAATCTATGTACTGTAGAGGGTGGTTCGCTACCGCGTTTAGAAGTCTGCACAAGCCCAGGCTTGGCCCGATTATCGCAATTGCTCTATCTCAAGAACAAATGCACTCATTTTCATCAAACTTCAGATTCGGTTAGTCCCTGATATAAATTACTGCTGTTTAAACTTTTGGTGCAAATCGTTCGACAGGTGGCGTTTCTATGCTGCATTTTTCAAGATATATGCAATAACTGTATCTCAAGAACTAATGTATGAATTTTCATCAAGCTTTAGATTCAGTTACTCCCTTAGACTATTCAGTATAAATTGATCCTAATTAGTTTTTGTCCAAAATCGCATAAAAGGTGGCTCTGCTATGCAGAATTTTTTACGATTTCCGCAATAGCTCTATCTCAAAAAGTAATGCACGGATTTTCATCAAACTTCAAATTCAGTTAGAAGTTAACAAAAGTTGTTGGTCATTAGAATTTGGTGTATTTCAGGAAGTATTAACATGTATGAGATAGAAGAAAGTCTGGGGATTGCCATATCCGACTAGTTAGATTTTCGATAGACTTTCTTCACCAGATCAACTACTGCGAAAATGGCAATTAAAAAAACTATTTATTTATAATTTTTGTTTCTAATATCTGCAGATTTAATTTTTGACCACTATAGGACATTCATCCAGGGTTGTAGCAATCATGTTAGTTTACTTCTAAAACTTAAAAGGAAGGAAATATGATAAAAACCCCGTAGCACTGACTTTATTTGATCAATTACTGGCGGGGTTACCCTATAACTGGGTTGGCGAACCTATGGCACGCACGCCCGAGATGGCACGTACTACAATTTCTCTGGCAAGCAAAAAATTTAAATTTCATAATTATTTTTTAGATAAAATTAATTTTTTGTTTCTGTTATAACAAACAAAATTTTCTTTAACATGTACAGACTGCACATATAGTATAATCATTTTCATGAAATAAAACATTAAAAAATTTTCTTTTTCTGTGATTCTATGTAGCGTTTTTGACATGCAACTCCTTGTCCTTTCTGTAAAATTTTTAAAATGCTTTACTTGATCAAATGAATTTTATAAAACAGTCACTGCATTAAAATGACAAATGGAGCCAATTTTGCTCTGTATATTACTAAAATAACAATACAAGAATCAGGTATAAAGCAGCTCCTACCAAACGTACAGCAGCAGAAACCTCGTTAATAAATTATTACTGCATTTTTAATGCAGCTAAAATTATTATACGTTATATGTTGCATTAATGATAAATTAAAAATTACAGAAATAAAAATTTCCAAAATTTCTTTCCTTCTGTAAGCTCCACATGAACCTTTTCGAGTTAAAGTTTCATAAAATTAAAGGGTAATTCCAAAATACAGAATAATAGCATTTTGACTTTTGCTTTTATTTATTTAATGCATGAAACTGAATGATTCTATTAACTAGTGTTCCGTATAAACGGCATGTGTAGCAATATTTTCTTTGTGTAAAAGTTTGGCACGTTGCGATGTTGATAGATATTGTTTTTAAATTTTTGGCACGCGCATATGAAAAGGTTCGCCATCTCTGCCCTATAACATGTCCAGCGTAGAGCAGCAGTTGCATAGTCTCTGATCTAGGGTTTAATTATTTCAGCAGACTCTGACCAGGATAAGGCTTACATGGAGGGACTATTCTGCATTATACGGCTTCCGAAAATGTAGCAATTAAAATCATATAGGAATTTATAATTTTAAATTTTCTCATAAATATGTATGCAGTATTCTAGATAAAAGTCTTAGTTGAATGAAAAGAAAAATCGGTACAGAAGAACCTAGATTAACCGAGCTTCGATTAATCGAGGTTTCTGTTAACCGAGCCGATAACAAAGTGTGATTTTGTTTTCTTTTGAATGGTTGGTTGGTTGTATTTATGACGGCCAATTATCTGCACGAGGGATATAGGCCCAGGGGGAGTGCCCTTCGTGGGGGTCTTTCTAAGGGAACCTAACCCGTATTAACGCTTGGAAATCCAAGGTTCGAAGAAAACCACGAAAACTCCGAACGATTAGGCCGACGGGCGCGATTGGGACTTTCTTTTGAATGAGCCTTGAAAATGACCACACTTTTTAGTTCACCGTCCGAGATATATATGCTCTTCTGTCTCCAAAAGCACTAAACTCCCAAAAAACATTGTACTCTGAGAAGTCAACAGCGAACAATGCTTTGTTTCCAGTGGCCGTGTGAACTTTCGTAAATTTTTCAATTTGCTTTTAAAAATTTGCTACTAGTAATTGATTTCCTTTTTAAATTTGTTAAGCTGTGAAACAGAACTTTACATATATTTATTTTTATTATTTAAAAAACGTTCTATTGTTTATTTTTTTATCTTAAGAGGTGTTAAATTCGCAAGCACGGCGAGTTTTTACACACAGTTTCTATTAACCGGGATTTCCGATATCCGAGGTACTAACGGTCCCAATTAGTTTGGATAATCAAGGTTGCACAATATTTTCTAGGGAACTTGAGTCGGTCTGTTTACATTAATTTTTGCACGGGCCGGGCTGCGAACCGCAAAAATAGAAACGGGCCGGAAGATAGCTTTCGTTCGGACCAGACCTGGCTCGGGCAGGGAAATTCCGGCCCACGCAGACCTCTACTGGGTATACGTACATTGAAGGGGTACTGCAGCTCACTAAAACAAACATTTTTCATACAGGAAAATTGGATCGCAATCTACTTATTATATATAAATACAGAGTGTCTCAAAGCAACTCGATCCCGAGTTTTTCTTCATAGCTTTAACAATAATAAAAATATTTTAACAATTTTACAGCAGACATGTACTTTACTTTCTATTAAATGGGATAACACCCTAAGGCTAATGTCAGACGGGCGTCTTTTTGCATGTCTTTTTCCTTACGTATTATCCCTTCACAATGCCGCTAGCATTGTGTAGGGATAATACGTAAGAAAAAAAGCGTGCAAAAAGACGTGCGTCTGACATTACGCTTAGAATTGCTGAAAATGTCTACGATCTGCGTCTAAAAATCTTGGCCTAAACATTTCGTAATTTGGAATGTAGCTCACAGTGCTAATTACAGTAGACTTCTTGTAATGCTATCAAATTTTGTACAAAATAAAGTAAGTCCCTTTTGAATATATCGATAAAATATCTTCAGGACCGTTAAAGTCAGAAACGAAAACCCAGGTTCGACTTGCAGTGAGACACTCTGTATTTATGACTGAATAAGTGGATTGAGACCCATTATTTCCAAACAAAATAGTTGGATGTGGCAAACCCAAAACTTTCTTCTACGCTGTTAAAAATTTACAGCATTCTGTCCAGTCATTTGACCGTTTTTATCGAAAACGGTTACGCAACCGTAATTTAACACTATTCGGACCATATTATTGGCCATTTATGGTCAGAATACAGTTAAATTATGGTTATAAAACCGTTTTCTCAAAAAAATGGTCAAATGACTGGACAGAATGCTGCAAAGTTTTAACAGTGTATCTCATACATGCTAATACTTCCTCAAAAAGCATTATAACAGCACCACCGGTTAGGTGATTTAACCAAAATATATTAATACATGGAAACTTTTCCATAGAGAAACATTCGCTTTGCACACAATATTTCAAATGAAAATAAAATTACAAATTAATTGCTTAAAATGTGAAAAGGCCAACCTAGTGAAAAAGATTCCATGCCAAGACTCGAACCCGGGCCATCAGTATAGCGCACTGTATTGTCCCGGGTTCGAGTCCCAGCATGGAATCTTTTTCACTAGGTTGGCCTTTGCGCCTAGTAAGCAATTAATTTGAAATTTGATTTACATTTGAAATAACCAAAATATAATCAGCAAGAACTTATGTCAACTTCTAATTGAGTTTGAAGTTTGATGAAAATCCGTACATTAGTTTTTGAGATAGAGCTATTGCGGAAATCGTGAAAAATACATCATAGTAGCGCCTCCTGTTTGGCGAGTTACACCAAAAACTAAACAACACCAATTTATATCAGGCACTAACTGAATTCGAAGTTTGATGTGAATTCGTGCATTAGTTCTTAAGATAGAGCTATTGCAATAATCATGAATAATGCAGCATAGCAGCGCCACCTGTAGGTAGATTTACACCAAAAACTAATCAGCACCAATTTATATCAGGGACTAACTGAATCTAAAGTGTTATTTAATTCCGTTCATTAGTTTTTGAGATAGAGCGCCCACAAAATTTGTGTCACAGACAGACATTTTGAGTCCCAGACAGACATTTTGAATCACAGACAGGCATTTTGTAAAAACATGTTTTTCTGGATCTCTGACCCCTAAAACGCGTAAATCCGTCGAAAACGGGAATTCGAAAATTTTTACGAATCCAATACTTTCTGCTTGTAAAGATAGAAGTAAGTAAAAATGCTACCACCAGTCAAAGTTTGCACATGCCGGCAGTAGCGAGTCACACTGTATACAGAATACAGGATGGCAACTTTCTTATTTTTTTCTACCTTTATTAACATTATTTTAAAACAAAAATCTTCGTGGCAGATTCCTTTAACATCTGCAATGCAATAGAAATATACCAGAAATTTTACTATTTTATGATAGTGGTGGTCTAAGTACTAAAGTTTAGGAACGCAGCGAGTTTATCCAGAATCCAGCTCAACACTTTTCAGTTGCACTGTAAAAAAAAAAAAAAAAAAAAAAAAAAAAAAGGTGTGACTTTACACCAAAAATGGTGGCAACTAAATTGCCACCAAAAGGGATGTAAGGAAACACCACCAGTAAATTGGTGTAATGAAACACCAGCAATTAATTGGTGTAAAGAAACACCACTTTTGGTGTCATTTTAGTTACCAGCATTTTTTGGTGTGATATAACACCACCACTGGTTTGTTTGACCATACTAACTCCACTTTATTGTTTCATGATTTTAGTTACAGTAGATTCGGAATTAAGGAGAGGGAATACTTTTTGCAATACATTTTCGACGATATCTTTGAGAACAGAATACCCAAAATTAAAACATATATATTTTTCAGTTTGTTGTTACGTGATTTTTCGAAAGATAAAAAAAAAGTTCGACTAACTTAATTAGCCCTCTGAATTTTTTCTAAAATACTTGTGATTGGATAATAAATATGTCGGTCAATAGCCTTTATAACTTTGGCAAGTTCCGCGTTCCATAATTTTCGAGGCAAACGGTTGTGATAGACGGACAGACAAACACGCGAGGGATCTCATAATCGTTCCCTTTTTAATTTTTCAGTGCGGACCCCTAAAAGTATTTAAATCCCCCCACTGGTTTCCAAGAAAAAGAAACACCAACATAAGCTTTTTAGGTGCGTTCGTAATTATATAATTACATAGCACCTGTAATTGTCGTTCAGTCCATCTGCCTGTCTGTCCGTCCGTCCGCATATAATAGAGCAAAAACTACCCAACCGAATAGTCTGAAATTTTAAATATATAATGGTTGCAAAAATCTTTCGAGTCATTTCAATTTTTTTGAAAATCGAATGTATAGTTTGATTACAGGGACAGTCAAAAGATTTCTGATACATGGGAAAAATAATATTTCTAGTGCATTTTAATGATGTTACAGCCTTTTGAACAGAATAAAGTGCTCAAAAATATACATTCAGCACAATATGTGGTGCAAAAAATATTTATAAAACACGTTATAGTACGAACCTCATAGCACCTCATTTGTCACGTTTGGCGTGCAATTTCAAACTTGTTTACATGCGATTTCGCAAATACTGTCGCTCCCTTAATTTTACAAGTTTCTTGTAATGTGATGGTTTTTCTTTTACGGTAGTGATGATTCATCTATTTTTCTTTCTAAATGTCTTCCCCAAAGACATGATCATAAGGTCAAAGCTCACTGATGTCTAACACCAAACTCCTCTTCATGTAATTACATAATGCAAAGTGTGTTAATAAGCAATCATTTATTTAAATGCTCCCTTGAGTAAAGTATGATGTAATGCAATAATGTATTACAGATTTTGATATTATGTTAGAATTACATAATGAAAATTTTTATTTTTTGAGTTTTTAATGTCAAAGTTCAATGATATATTTATCTGACCAGCTTTGCCAGACATGGGATATTTTTTTAAATTTAAAGTATCTACAACATTTTCAAAAAAGCAATATTTGTAGTTAAGCAGTAGAAAAAGTCGTAATATATTTTGATTAAATATTTTTCTAATCTAGCAATGCTGCATCTTATGTTGAATTCCTTTCTTAAACTTTTAATTACAATTAAGTACAATTACAAAAATGTAAAATTTAAAGTTTTTTTTAAATTTAAAACTTTAAATTATTATTTTTTTAATTATAAAATTTACATGTTATATAAAATTAATTTATTGGGAGTCATCTCTTTTAAGCCTTCAAAAAATCGATTTTTTAAGTTTTAATATAATTTAAAATAAAAATAATTCTGAATAATAAAAAAACAATCACAGACATATACGATTAAGTTAAGAGTCGTTTACTAGTCGAAAAACTGGAATATATTTGGAATAAAATATTTTTTAATTTGGCAACGCTGTGTCTGGCGCTGAATGTATTTCTTAAACGTGTTTAAAGAACGGCACAATTGATTTTTTTTTAATTTAAAACATTAAATTATTAAATTTTCCTGTTAGATGAAATTAATTTATTAGGAGTCATCACTTCTAAGCCTTCCAAAAATCGATTTTTTCTTTTTATATAATTAAAAATTAATGTAATTCTGAATTTTAAAAATATTGACCGCAAACATCTACGATTAAGTAAAGTGGATTTTAGAAGTCCAAAAAAGTGGTAAATATTTTGAATAAAATATTTTCAAAATATGGTAACACCGCATCTGACATTGAAGATATTTCTTAAACGTTTTAAGAGAAGGCTACAACTTTTTAAATTTAAAATTTAAAATTATTATTTTTTAAATTATAAAATTATCATATAGACAAAATTAACTTACTGGAAGCCATCACTTTTAAGCCTTCAAAAAATCCATTCTTTATTTTTTTGTTTCCATATAATTTAAAATTAATATAATTCTGAACCAAATAAATGAATACATAAGAAATAAACCACACGAAGATTTAAAATTAGGGCCGGTCAATATATTTTTTTTTTAATAAACTTGTTGTGATTTTAAAGGATTTAAAGTTTTCCATGATTTTTCCCCCTTTTAACGATATTTAGCGTAATAAAAATATATTATCAGAATTATATTACTATTTTTAGCTTTTCATTAGGTACGCAAATTTAAAATGACGTTTCTCGTATTTATGTAAGCTATCTTAGAAATTGGAAATGTTGCGGTAGAAAAGGTTATAATATAAATATATTTATTTAACTCAAATGCTAAATTAAAAATCAGTACAAAAGATCATTATATAAAAATATTCCCGCGATGCCGAGGAAATGGGGTCCGTGCAACTATAAGTTTTATGCAATTTTATGGGAAGAATATTATTTTGGAAAGTTTAAATCATATTTTTATGAAGAGTAGAAAAAAAAAAAGTAAAAATAGTTAAAAAAAAAAAAAAACAACACGCTTTTATAAAACTACAATGGTCATCTGGATCATCATGCCTAATTTGTTTACTGCAATTCATGTTTTTCTCAAAATTTTCCGTCACAATACATTTATTTATCGTGGGCAACAAATTCAATTATGAAATGTTCACTGCATATTTTACGCTTCGCAGAAAGCTCAAACACATGAATTTATTTAAAATTATATAATTTCTGCTTTGTTTATTTTTCAAAAAAGGAAGTAGGAAAAAGAAACATTATTTAAACTATCTTTTTGGTATTTCTAAATTGTATAATCGTAAATCAATTAATATTTAACTACATATTGATGAAAGTGTATTTTATGTAATATTACAGTCTTCATTTTTTATTGATAATTTATTTTCTACTTTTAAGGCTTTAAAATGTTTCATATTTTCCCCCAAAATTTCCGTTACCATACATTTGTTTATCGTGGGCAACAAACTCGATTATGAAACGTTCACACATTTTTTATGCTTCACAAAACATTTTTTATGCTTCGTAGAAAGCTCAAGCAAATGAACTTATTTAAAATTATATGATTTCTGCTCTGTTTATTTTTCAAAAAAGGCAGCGGAAAAAAAGGAAACATCATTTAAACTATATTTTTGTGATTTCCAAATTGTATAATGTTAAATCAATTAATATTTAACTGTATATTGATGAAAGTGTCTTTTCTGTAATATTACAGTCTTTATTTTTTATTGATAATTTATCTTAAGTCTTTACAATGTTTCATATTTTCCCCCAAAATTCCCGTTACAATACATTTATTTATCGTGAGCAACAAATTCGATTATGAAATGTTCACTGCATTTTTTACGCTCCGTAGAAAGCTCAAGCAAATAAATTTATTTAAAATTATATAATTTTTGCTCTGTTTATTTTTCAAAAAAGGGAGTAGGAAAAAAAAAGAAACAGTATTTAAACTATCTTTTTGTGATTTCTAAATTGTATAATCGTAAATCAATTAATATTTAACTATATATTGATGAAAGTGTATTTTCTGAAATATTACAGTCTTCATTTTTTATTGATAATTTATTTTAAAATGTTTCATATTTTCCCCAAAAAATCCCGTTACAATACATTTATTTATCGTGGGCAACAACCTCGATTATGAAATGTTCACTGCATATGTTACGCTTCGTAGAAAGCTCAAGCAAATGAATTTATTTAAAATTATATAATTTCTGCTCTGTTTATTTTTCAAAAAAGGCAGCACGAAAAAAAAAGAAACATTATTTAAACTATCTTTTTGGTATTTCTAAATTGTATAATTGTAAATCAATTAATATTTAACTATATATTGATGAAAGTGTATTTTCTGTAATATTACAGCTTCATTTTTTATTGATAATTTATTTTCTACTTCTAAGGCTTTACAATGTTTCATATTTTCCCCAAAAATTCCCGTTACAGTACATTTATTTATCGTGGACAACAAACTCGATTATATGTTCACTGCATTTTTTACGCTTTGTAGAAAGCTCAAGCAAATGAATTTATTTAAAATTATATAATTCCTGCTCTGTTTATTTTTCAAAAAAGGAAGTAGGAAAAAATAAAAATAAACATTATTTGAACAATCTTTTTGGTATTTCTAAATTGTTTAATCGTAAATCAATTAATATTTAACTATATATTGAAAAAAAGTGTATTTTCTGTAATATTACAGTCTTCATGTTTTATTGATAATTTATTTTCTACTTTTAATGCTTTAAAATGTTTCATATTTTCCCCAAAAATTCACGTTATAATACATTTATTTATCGTGTGCAACAAATTCGATTATGAAATGTTCACAGCATTTTTTACTCTTCGTAGAAAGCTCAAGCAAATGAAGTTATTGAAAATTATATAATTTATGTTTTGTTTTCAATTTTTTTTTTTCAAAAAAGGAAGTAGGAAAAAAAAGAAACATTATTTAAACTATCTTTCTGGTATATCTAAATTGTATAATCGTAAATCAATTAATATTTAACTATATATTGATGAAAGTGTATTTTCTGTAATATTACAGCTTCATTTTTTATTGATAATTTATTTTGTACTTTTAAGGCTTTACAACGTTTCATATTTTCCCCAAAAATTCGCGTTAGAGTACATTTATTTATCGTGGACAACAAACTCGATTATGAGTTCACTGCATTTTTTACGCTTTGTAGAAAGCTCAAGCAAATGAATTTATTTAAAATTATATAATTCCTGCTCTGTTTATTTTTCAAAAAAGGAAGTAGGAAAAAAAAAAAATAAACATTATTTGAACAATCTTTTTGGTATTTCTAAATTGTTTAATCGTAAATCAATTAATATTTAACTATATATTGAAAAAAGTGTATTTTCTGTAATATTACAGTCTTCATTTTTTATTGATAATTTATTTTCTACTTTTAATGCTTTAAAATGTTTCATATTTTCCCCCAAAATTCCCGTTATAATACATTTATTTATCGTGTGCAACAAATTCGATTATGAAATGTTCACTGCATTTTTTACTCTTCGTAGAAAGCTCAAGCAAATGAAGTTATTGAAAATTATATAATTTCTGCTTTGTTTTCAAAAAATTTTTTTCAAAAAAGGAAGTAGGAAAAAAAAAAGAAACATTATTTAAACTATCTTTCTGGTATATCTAAATTGTATAATCGTAAATCAATTAACATTTAACTATATATTGATGAAAGTGTATTTTCTGTAATATCACAGCTTCATTTTTTATTGATAATTTACTTTCTACTTTTAAGGCTTTACAACGTTTCATATTTTCGCCAAAAATTCGCGTTACAGTACATTTATTTATCGTGGACAAGAAACTCGATTATGAGTTCACTGCATTTTTTAGGCTTTGTAGAATGCTCAAGCAAATCAATTTATTTAAAATTATATAATTTCTGCTCTGTTTATTTTTCAAAAAAGGAAGTAGGAAAAAATAAAAAGAAACAATATTTGAACTATCTTTTTGGTATTTCTAAATTGTATAATCGTAAATCAAATAATATTTAACTATATAGTAATAAAAGTGTATTTTCTGTAATATTACAGTCTTCATTTTTTATTGATAATTTATTTTCTACTTTTAATGCTTTAAAATGTTTCATATTTCCCCCAAAAATTCCCGTTATAATACATTTATTTATCGTGGGCAACAAATTAGATTATGAAATGTTCACTGCATTTTTTACGCTTCGCAGAAAGCTCAAACACATGAATTTATTTAAAATTATACAATTTCTGCTCTGTTTATTTTTCAAAAAAGGAAGTAGGAAAAAAAAAAGAAACATTATTTATACTTTCTTTTTGGCATTTCTAATTTGTCAGTCAATCGTAAATCAATTAATATTTAACTATGTATTAATTAAAGCGTATTTTCTGTAACATTACAGTCTTCAATTTTAGGGTTTCGTTCATCTGACGAAACCCTATTCGTCTCACTCCTCTGCCTGTCTGTCTGTCACAGAGCCCGTTATCAGAAACTATATATGTCGGAGACTTGAAATTTTGGATACTTAAAGCTGAACACCTCACATCAAACGACAAATCATAAAATTTTGCAAAAATCTTATATTTACCCGTCTGGGCTCTAACTTGTGTATTTTAATCTTTGTTTTCTGACTGAGCACCTAATTAAGTTGAAGACTTGAAATTTTGAATACTTATACCTGAACACTTGCGATCACACGACAAATCATAAAAATTTCAAGTCTTATATTTATCCCTCCGGTCTTTAACTTGTGTATTTTGAGCAATTTTTTCTAACCTCCACCCTTTTTACCTGTGGGGCACTTTTCTAACTTTTGCCGTCAACTCCTTTGACCACTCTTTGATATTATGCACCATAGCCTTACATATTTTAGTTCCACTTTTTACCGCCAGGGGGCACCTATCTCGAGTGCTACGGGCCCGATCCACTCGACTAATATATCTACGGATAGGTTGTAAAACGGAGTTTCGTTCGGATAGAGGTTTGTTTAGATTAGAGTGCGCCCCCTTTTTGCGAAATGTGGAACTAACAGATTTTTCAAGGATAAAGTGTTTTGAAAGGAATATTAAATGAAACCCTCTGTGCCATCTGTGATCACACTACCCACTTGTTTATTTATAATTTATTTTCTACTTTTAAGGCTTTAAAATGTTTCATTGTAGTAAGTTTCATTGTAGCGGTTTGGCCTATTTTGGGAACTACTTATTGGAGCATAGTTATATCCATTACTTTTTCAAATCCCATATGTAGGAGTTATAGAGAATATTTGGCTATTTATCATCTGTAGAGGTCTAATTGAGAAATTCCTTAAAATTGATGTATTAATTAATAATTAAGTTGTAAAAATAAGAAAATGTTGTAATGAAATCGGAAACACATATTTCTACACAATTTTCATAATTCTAACATGTCAGCAAGTAGGCTGAAGACCGATTGCAAAATTCAATCCTTACATACAAAAATCAGGTTGAGTTAAATATTCAAGAGTGTAAAAAATACTCAGTTCAACACTTACTAAAGCATCAGTTTATTTTGGTTAAAAACAGTCTCTTTCACGGAAAGTAATAGCTTTCTCCGGGAAACGTAGTAAGAAAAATGTAACGCACCATACGCAGTATTTCTGTCTAAGTTGATATGGGAAATTACATCCAATTTACTTCTACAGCTTATAAGACAAACATACAATTATATGTGCATATTATAATGCTTTTTTGCATGGAAATCACAAACAGTACATAATTATTATTTAAGGGTGTTCGGGACACATTTTAAAATAATTTTTATTTATTGAGTTAAATTTATTATTATTATTATTTTTTTTTGTGTGTGACGGTTAACCATATCATTTGTAAACAAAATCACACGAAAAAACTTCTCATAATTTTTTTAAAAATTAAAAATTAAAAATTTATTAAAAAAAGTGGGGTAATTTAAAATCGTTAAAACTCGACATATTATTAGTAGAATTTAATTCTTTTGTCATTTAAATAAACAAAAACGTATGAGTTTTAACTTTGATTCAGCATAATAAAAATATTAATTTATATAAAAATTAAAAATATTAAAAAAAAAAAAAAATAATAATGATGCATTTTTATATATAAAAAATCATATTTTCAAAAGTAAGTAATTTTTTTTTCAAATTTGCTGAATCAAAATTAAAGTAAAACAACTAAAAAAGACATGTTCCAAGTTTGATCCATTTACCTTTGACGGTTCTTGACTTATAACAATTTAAGTACGAGCAATGGTGAAAAACTCATCATGAAGGAAAACGCATTTTCACGAGAAATCGTTTACATGTAAACCATCGCTTGAAAGCTAGATTTTGAAAACAAACTGAACAAAAAAATTAACATTTCCTCTTCCAATTAAGATAGAAACATGATTTTAATGTCACTTTAAGCAGAGATAAACAGCGAAATTTTTAATGCAATAAAATGTTTTTAGGAAATCTGAAGATTTTTGTGTCCCAGACCCTCTTAAACGTTAATAATAAAAATAAAGTTTAAAGTTTAAAAATAAAATTAACTAAAATAGTAATTGAAATAATTGAAATAAAAAAATTAACATTTCCTGTTCCAATTAAGATAGAAACATGATTTTAATGTCATTTTAATCAGAAATAAACAGCGAAAATTTTAATGCAATAAAATGTTTTTAGGGAATCTGAAGATTTTTGTGTCCCGGACCCCCTTAAACGTTAATAATAAAAATAAAGTTTAAAAATAAAATTAACTAAAATATTAATTGAGATAATTTAAATAAAAATAAGTTGTAAAAATATAAAACAATAAATTTAAATTAAAAATAATGAATTTATTAAATATTATTAATATCTTTTGAAATCCCTCACCTCCCCCCTTTTTATATGAATACACACAAGGGAGTCTCTGAAAGTTTACTTTCATAAGCGCATTTGTCCATCTCCCATCGTTGTGTCCATTCATTATAGACTTTCTTAAAAATAACAAGTCGGAAATTGTACGTCAAACGTGGCAAATGAGGTGCGTTCGTACTGTAACTAATTTTATAAATATTCAGGACTTGGTGCAATAGCTGGTGCACTCTTATGCAAAAATGCAAGAATACAAAATTTATTACCGTTATATCTATTAAATTCAGTAATACAGAAATGACAGGACTCCATCTTAAATAGAACGCACTCACCATGGCAACCTAGAAGCATTTCCTCTCATGGGATATCATCAAATTAATTACGTGTGATTGGATTTAATAGAATGAAGTAAATTTTTATTAAGATCTTTTTAAGTTTTGATTCGATTTTCATAAAATTTGAAATGACTCGACAATTTTGCAACGACTTTATATATTAAATTTCAAACCATTCGGTTGGGTAGTTCTTGCGCTGTTATGTGCGGACAGATGGACGGACGAACCAGACGACTGTAGTACTGTAGACGACTGTAGACGACTACGTATTTATATAATTACGAACGCACCTAAAAAGTACCCATATTAATGGCAGACCCATCATCCGCTCGACACATGGTCATCTGCATATTAAAATGAATAAAATGTAAACTATTTTTCAATAGCAAACTTCAAATTTGACGCATTTAAGAAATTACACGTTCTTCAATTAACCTAAATACAAATTTCCAAGGCATTTCTACGATAAGTAGTAAGTTATTAAATGTTTTATACAAAGTCTGTTTCAGGGATCTTTTCAAATTGAAATGCGGTATAAAGAAAAATAAAGAAGTTGGAAATTGCTCGTCAAACGTGGCAAATGAGGTGAGTTCGTACTATAACTAGTTTTAGAAATATTTTTGCACCGCGTATTGTAATGAATATATATTTTAATGCCCTTCATCAGTGCATATCAATTTAATTCTGTTCGAAAGGCTGTCACATCATTAAAATGCACATGAAATAATTTTTCCCATTGGCCTTAATCTAACGGAAAACTTTTAACTGCCCTCTCATTAAACTATACATCCGATTTTCATAAAATTTGAAATGATTCGACAAAATTTTGCAACAATTATATATTTAAAATTTCAGACCATCCGGAAGCATCATTGAAATACACTTGCAATAATTTTTTCCCATTGGCCGTCATGTAACGGAAAACTTTTGACTGTCCCTGCTATTAAACTATACCTCCGATTTTCATAAATTTGAAAGGATTCGACAAAATTTTACAACAATTATATATTTAAAATTTCAGAACATTCGGTTGGGTAGTTTTTGCTCTGTTATATGCAGACGGACAGACGGACGGACTGAATGACGACTATAAGTGCTACGTATTTTTATAATTACCAACACACCTAAAAATAAAATAATACAATTTATAATAATAATAATAATAATCAAATTTTCAATTACCGTATATACTCGCGTATAAGACGAGAAATTTCTGACAATTTTTGGCAACCAAATTTGGGGGGTCGACTTATACGCGAGTCAATTAAAAAATAAAAAATTAAACTTCGAATACTGCAAAATTCTGACTTTTTATGTGTATGAATAATAAAATATTACAGAAAATATACAAATAATAATAATTTATCATTAAAAATTTTTTCAATGATTTATTTTTATTTACTTAGTACTTTTTCGCATAGGCAAGTGAAATATTTGGTTTGATTTTACGCAAAATTGAAGTAAAAAGTTATGAGGTCGACTTATACGCGGGTTTTTGATTTTTTGCAGAATTTGCATTCGAAAGTTAGGGGGTCGACTTATACGCGAGTCGATCTATACGCGAGTATATACGGTATATGATAAATTGCCTCTATTGTAATCGCAGTAAATTTTTATATACCTCTTTCTGTACACTGGACAAAAGAAAAATGCTAAGTTATATTTAAAAATCACCATATATATTATTTATGTAGAAAATATCCCTTTTTCTCAGCTAATATGTAGTATGCAATGATGAATGAGGTATCCTTGGAAAAAGTTTTTTTGCCCATATCCGACATCGGATACTGAATTTAACTTATAGGTAGCGTAAAACGATGAATAGGGTATCATTGACAGGATTTTTTGCTCACATCTGACATTGCATACTGAATTTCCATTACAAATTTAGCTTGTCATCATACGTATTATTTCTGATGTTAACATACCCTTTTCTAGGCATATATAAAAACCGCAACGACGCTGGGGAATCCTACAAAAGATTTTAGAACAGGCTTTTGATAAGTGTTGCCAGATTTATCTAAAAAAACCTGGAAGAATTGGATTTACACTAGTTAGTTTTGGTTTTATCGCTCTATTGTGCATTTTTTATACCATACTTAAACTATGTTGAATGTATTAAAATAGCAATTATAGCCTTTGTGCAGGAAAATTAAAAAGCAGTAAACCAACGTTTAAAATGCACAAATAATGGATGAAAAGCAGCAAACAGCTGTTTCGAATCTACAGCGAGATTCTTCTTCAGTGCAAGATAGGGAAAAAGGAACAACGTGCTAGAAAAAGCAAGGCTGAGCAAAATGATAGACAGAGACGCGCTGCCTTATATACCCTATGCGGGTATCGAAAGCGCCAGAAACAACCAATGAGAGAGAAGCAGTGGAAACGACTGGGTGGACAAGTAGCGACATCTACCGGAGAAGGAGAGAAAAAGAAACCAAAAAAGAGGAAATTAAATTAATGCTTTCCAAATACTTGGAAAATCTGGAGTACTAGATAAGTCATTGACTAAAGAGTGAGACTTTTTAATGATGTGGTAAGCTTCCCAAAAATCAAGATCAAGGTTAGAAGAACATTTTTGGATAATGGTGGCTGAGGAAAAATCGAACCTATGTTGAGAAGTCCAAGAATGTTGAGCAATAGAAGAACGTTTGAACTCCTGATTTTTAACATAACTTTCATGCTCTTTTAAACGAAATCTAAGAGCACGTTTAGTCTGGCCAATATAAGAAAGACCACACTGGCAAGAGATTTGGTAAATACCCCAGTTGTCAAGGCGATCAACGGGGTGTTTGAGATTTGAAAAAGTGATTTTATTAACAGGAGAAAAAATAACATTAAAATCAAACCTTCTTAGGATTTTAGCAACTTGCTGACTAATTTTAGGAAAAAATGGCAACACAACTGAAGTATTAGAGTTGGAATTAGAATGCTTTTCAGAATGGACGGATTTCGTCAATTTCTTATAAATAGAATCAATAATATTAGAGGAATAACCACGATCAACAGCAATAGCTTTGATGTAATTAAGTTCAGCACTAAGTAACTGAGGAGTGGAACAAATATTGGTAGCCCGAAAAACAAAAGTATTGAAAGCAGCGAATTTCTGGTTAGGGGGGTGAGAAGAAGGCCTGTGAGGTGGGAGACTGACAGCAAAAGGTTTACGAAAGACGGTAGTCTGAAAGCCATTTTCACTACGAATAACAAGGACATCGAGGAAAGAAAGACAGTTATTGGTCTCAATTTCAGAGGTAAATTGAATGCAGGAATCAATGGAATTCATAATAGAGAGAATATGATTAATATCCGAAATTATTTAAACCAGGACATAAACATCATCATCATAACGAACATAGAACGGAAATTTTAAAATTTCAAAAAGTTTGACCTCAAAATAGTGCACATAAATATCGCATAAAATTGGACTAAGAGGATTACGCATAGCCAAACCATCAATCATGCGGAAGAAATTACCATTGAAAACAAAAGTATTTTGCGACAAGCAAGCGCGAGTGAGAAGGATAAGTTCCTCGATTTCAAAATAGGAGAAATGGAATTCACAAAGCCTGTTCTTGAGGCAATCTAAAGCCCCTTCAACCGGAACGTTTGTAAATAATGATTTAACATCAAAAGAAACCATCATGTGACCCTGCGGCTTAAAATTATGAAGTTTTTTAACAAAATCAAAAGAATTCTTAAGAGTGAAACAGTTACTGCTCAAAAGTGGGGAAAAAACAGAAACTAAATATTTGGCAAGCTTATAAGAAGCTGTACCGTTACTAGAGACAATAGGTCTAAAAGGAATGTCAGGTTTATGGACCTTAGGTAAAGCATAAAACCTGGCACTATGCGCAATAGATGGAATAAGAGACTTCTTAAAGTTAGCAGGAATAATATAAGAAGACTTGATGGCAGACTTAATAGAGTTAATTTCACTAGTGGAAGGGTCTTTGCGGATGTCCACATAAGGACCATCTTTAATTAATTTAAGAGATTTTTCCAAATACGAAGATTTGTCGAGAAGAACAATCTGACCACCTTTGTCAGCCTTGGTAATGATTAAGTTTGGATCAGAACACAAATTTTTCAGACATTGTTTGACTGGATTTTTAAGATTAGGCTTATAAACATTAGAATTGAAATCAACAGTATTGGCAATGAGATGCCTGATGGACTCTTTTTGGGAAGAAGATAGAGCGCTATGCTTAAAGGCCCTTTCAATAGGAGCAATTAGATTAGGTAAAGAAGGAAAAGCAGAGACGGGGAAATTGTTATTCAATTTGAGAGCATCGAGCTGATTGTCACTTAAAGAAACACTAGAAAGATTGACAACATTTTGGTTAACAACAGGCAAATTGCTAGAGTTGTTAACGACAGAACTTTTACAAAGTGCATTAAATTTCTTCTTTAAAACCGAACAATGAACAGAAGAAGCTGTGAGAACTCTACTCCTTGACCTTCTGTCTATAGACTCAAAATCAGGTGTAGAATTAGCGACGCTGATATGTAAGGAATATAACTCAAGTTCTATATGAGCAATTTTATAGCGAGTCTCTTGAATCAAAGCTCTTAAAAGAGCTAATTTAGAACGAAATAAGACCTTGTCAATTCTATTAGAAGAAAATAAATTACAACGTATAGAAATGAAATTAGGAATAACCTTCTTACGCCTACAGTCAAGTAGGAAATGTAAGTGTTCCAAAAACCTGTACTTTTTTAATCGTAAATTACAAAATCAATCCGCAATGTCTCAAATTAATAGATTTTGTAATTTACGATTAAAAAAGTACAGATTTTTGGAACACTTACATTTCCTACTTTACTGTAGGCGTAAGAAGGTTATTCCTAATTTCATTTCTATACGTTGTAATTTATTTTCTTCTAATAGAATTGACAAGGTCTTATTTCGTTCTAAATTAGCTCTTTTGAGAGCTTTGATTCAAGAGACTCGCCATAAAATTGCTCATATAGAACTTGAGTTATATTCCTTACATATTAGCCTCGCTAATTCTACACCTGATTTTGAGTCTATAGACAGAAGGTCATGGAGTAGAGTTCTCACAGCTTCTTCTGTTCATTGTTCGTTTTTAAAGAAGAAATTTAATGCACTTTGTAAAAGTTCTGTCGTTAACAACTCTAGCAATTTGCCTGTTGTTAACCAAAATGTTGTTGTCAATCTTTCTAGTGTTTCTTTAAGTAATAAGCTCCATGCTCTCAAATTGAATAACAATTTCTCTGTCTCTGCTTTTCCTTCTTTACCTAATCTAATTGCTCCTATTGAAAGGGCCTTTAAGCATAGCACTCTATCTTCTTCCCAAAAAGAGTCCATCAGGCATCTCATTGCCAATACTGTTGATTTCAATTCTAATGTTTATAAGCCTAATCTTAAAAATCCAGTTAAACAATGTCTGAAAAATTTGCGTTCTGATCCAAACTTAATCATTACCAAGGCTGACAAAGGTGGTCAGATTGTTCTTCTCGACAAATCTTCGTATTTGGAAAAATCTCTTAAATTAATTAAAGATGGTCCTTATGTGGACATCCGCAAAGACCCTTCCACTAGTGAAATTAACTCTATTAAGTCTGCCATCAAGTCTTCTTCCATTATTCCTGCTAACTTTAAGAAGTCTCTTATTCCATCTATTGCGCATTGTGCCAGGTTTTATGCTTTACCTAAGGTCCATAAACCTGACATTCCTTTTAGACCTATTGTCTCTAGTATCGGTACAACTTCCTATAAGCTTGCCAAATATTTAGTTTCTGTTTTTTACCCACTTTTGAGCAGTTACTGTTTCACTGTTAAGAATTCTTTTGATTTTGTTAAAAAACTTCATAATTTTAAGCCGCAGGGTCACATGATGGTTTCTTTTGATGTTAAATCATTATTTACAAACGTTTCGGTTGAAGGGGCTTTAGATTGCCTCAAGAACAGGCTTTGTGAATTCCATTTCTCCTATTTTGAAATCGAGGAACTTATCCTTCTCACTCGCGCTTGCTTGTCGCAAAATACTTTTGTTTTCAATGGTAATTTCTTCCGCACGATTGATGGTTTTGCTATGGGTAATCCTCTTAGTCCAATTTTATGCGATATTTATATGCACTATTTTGAGGTCAAACTTTTTGAAATTTTAAAATTTCCGTTCTATGTTCGTTATGATGATGATGTTTATGTCCTGGTTGAAATAATTTCGGATATTAATCATATTCTCTCTATTATGAATTCCATTGATTCCTGCATTCAATTTACCTCTGAAATTGAGACCAATAACTGTTTTTCTTTCCTCGATGTCCTTGTTATTCGTAGTGAAAATGGCTTTCAGACTACCGTCTTTCGTAAACCTTTTGCTGTCAGTCTCCCACCTCACAGGCATTCTTCTCATCCCCCCTAACCAGAAATTCGCTGCTTTCAATACTTTTGGGGCATTCCACGTCAAATCAGGCAGTAAAATATCAATATGTAACCCACCATCACAGATTTTAATGAAACTGCGTGTGTTTGTTCTTACTATTAAGATATGATCACCAGTAATTTTTTTTGCTCCTTGGTGAAATAGTTTCTGAGAAAAAAATTGTCAAAATTTTGAAAAACTGCCGTCAGTTGGCATTCTTGATAGCTCGGTTTTCAAATGTAGCATGTCTTATATATAATCATATTTCAATATCTACTCTACAAATCATCTTCAAATAATTTATGCACAATATTTAGGGTACGCAGCTTATGAAAAAAATATATTGTTACGCTTATAACATTTTAAGTGTGTCTAAAAAAATATTTAAACTTTGAAGCGGTGAATTTTTTATGAAAAATAATGCATTAACAAAAAAAGCATTATCAACAAAAGGCGGTATTTTTATTAATTTTATTTTTTATGGGAGATATACTTAAAGGTGTCCTTTACCTGATTCTGAAATAAAAATAGTGGGATTTTGGGTGTTTTTGGTAGTATTTCCTATTTAAAAATATTTTGAGGTGCATTTCATATCAAATCAAGCAGAGTCATTCCATGTCAGTTCCCCTAAGCCATTTAATCACTGTCACAAATTTCAATGAAATTGGGTTTGTTTATAACTTATTTTAAGACGTAATCACCTTTAATTTTCTTGATCCTAAGTAAAATATTTTTTAAGATAAAAAATATCAAAATTTTGAAAAATTGTTTTAAATTTTTTTAATGACAGTTCGATATTCAAAGACTACATAAAAAAAAAAAAAAAAAAAAAAAAAAAAAAAAAAAAAAAGTCATTTCAATATAAAATCACTAAATAGGTTTCAAATAATGTATATGTGACAAATAATGTAGGCTGATTATTATTTCTTGTTTTTTATCATGTTTAAACACTAAGAGTGTCTTTTATCTTATGAATTTTTAAAATCAAGAATTTTGTCAAAAATAATGTGTTAATCAAAAATTTATTATTAACCGAAGGCAGGGTGTTATTGCTTTTTTTTAATTGTACGTAAAAATATCTTTTAAATGGTTATAAAATAAAACTATTTTTATTTATATGAACATATGAGAAAAAATTATCAACATTTTGGAAAAATGCCACGAGTTGCCATTAATGATTGTTCAGATTTCAAAGGCCTCATTTTATATATAAAATCATATTTCAATAACTAATAAAGAAATCTTCTTCGAATAATTTAAGCAAGGTAAATCAAGTATCTAGATTATGAAAAAAATATTGCTGTAATGTTAAAAAATATTTAAATGTGTCTAAAAAATTGTATAATCTTTGAAATCAAAAATATTTTACAAAAAATAATGAAATTATTAAAAAAATCTTTATCAATCAGAGGCGGAGTTTCTATGACTAATTTTTTAATTTTAAATTGTACATAATACTACATTATAACTGGATCTGAAATAAAAATAGTGGGATTTGGGTTGGTTTTAGTAGTATTTAAATCATATTTAAAATTATCAATATTTTCAAATGTAAAACCTATCCAATGTATCATCCCTGGAAATATTTTTATTTATACATTTATTTTATTTTTCAAATTATCTTTTATGTTCATTTCTTAAGGAAAAAAATAAACAATATTGTTTTTTAGTAAAACTTCTAGGGCGAAGAGCAATTATCCCTTTCCAAAAAAGAGAAAAATCACTAGCTCCTCACCGCCCAATAGAAATTTTCAAAATGACAGTCCTAGTCTTTAAACTCATATTTGGCTGTTAATATTGAAAATTTAGCATTGAGCTGCTAATATTGAAAAAAAAAAAATTTCACTCTGTTGAAGAAAATTTTGACGTATACGCTCTTTAAATATATGCAAAAAATGCATAATCCATTATATTTATATCTTTCAAATAACTATATCTAAAAAAATATTTAAAACTTAATGAGTTGCACTTTTGTAACTTTATTCAGTTTCTAATGATATGTAATTTCGGGTGTATAGCCCGCAGATCAAACAATTCAGTTTGGACCCAGAAATTTTATTCAGTATTTGAAGACCAATATTTACTGCGATCTAAAAAGTTACATTTCATTTAAAAAAATTTCTGGGTCGAAACACGATTGTATGATCCGCGAGCTATACACCGGAAATTACGGTAATTTGATTTATTTCATCACAATATTGCTGAAAGATGGATTTTCAACATATATATGTGTGTATATATATCCCTGTTCTCAAACAAATTATTTAAAAATTATTCATTTATGTTTAATAAAGCATATATATATATTGTTTATACACTTACAGAAAATACATATAGCAAATTTTATGATATTATGTCAATAATGTCTAAAAGTAAAGAACTTATCTAATAGTATGTAACGAAAAATTTAACATCTGGTGTAATGACAACAAAATTTTATAATTGTTTTGCTTAATTTGGATGAATGAAAAAAGCTTACATGTTTATATTTTATTGAAGTACAGGTGAAAATGTCACAAAGACATACCTCAACAACCACTGAGTATGTCACATTCACACTACAGATGATTTTTTTTTCTTTTGATCTTTCGGGTTTGATTTCAGATGGTAATGAATTAATTAGTTTTGTTAGAAGTGTCATTGCAGTCAGCATATTAGGCTCACTATTTTTTTTTATATAATTTGTTTTGATTGACTCGATGAACAACAATATTTAAAGGGACCATTTCATGACTTTTCAATTAAAAGCTGATTTATAAATTCATCATGTTGTTTAGTTATTATTATCGTCTTAGGATAATAAGTTGATATTAAAATTTTTAAAAGCAGTTTATTTATTATTTGAACAGTTGAAAGTATTTTTCAATAAGAGTGCGGGCTGTTGATTTTAAGTCGGCTGTTGAGCAATGTAGTGTTGGTAAAGGAACTGGTACTATTTAATTTAATTTTTATTGCTGTAAATAATATTTGTTATTTTATTATTGTATGTATTATATTTAAGCAAGAGTAGAAATACACGATATCGTAGTCATTTTAGTACATCTTAGCATGAAAAGCTTCAATATTTATCATTAAACATTCACATTTTATGAAAATTTTGTTAAAATTGCTCATATTTTCACTATTTTTATTTTATAACTATTTAAAAGATATTTTTACGTACAATTAAAAAAAGTAATAACAGCCTGCCTTCGGTTAATAATAAATTTTTGATTAACACATTATTTTTCACAAAATTCTTGATTTTAAGAATTCACAAGATTAAACACACTCTTAGCATTTAAACATGACAAACAACAATAAATAATAATCTGCCTACATTATTTGTCACATATACATAATTTGAAACTTATTTAGTGATTTTATATTGAAATGACTTTTTTTTTATGCAGTCTTTGAATATAGATCTGCCATTAAAAACATTTTTAAAAAAATTTCAAAATTTAGATATTTTTTTTATCTTAAAAAATATTTTACTTGTAATCACCTTTAATTTCCTTGATCCTGTCTTAAAATGAGCTATAAACATACCCAGTTTCATTGAAATTTGTGACAGTGAATTAAATATCTTAGGCGAACTGACATGGAATGACTCTGCTTGATTTGATTTGAAATACGCCTCAAAATATTTTTAAATATGAAATACTACTAAAAACACCCAAAATCCCACTACTTTTATTTCAGAATCAGGTAAAGGACACCTTTAAGTATATCCCCCACAAAAAATAAATTTAATAAAAATACCGCCTTTTGTTAATAATGCTATTTTAGGTAATGCATTATTTTTCATAAAAAAACTCACGACTTCAAAGATTAAACATATTTTTAGACACACTTAAAATGTTATATAAGCGTAACAGTATTTTTTTTCATAAAATACGTACCCTATATATTATGCATAAATTATTTGAAGATGATTTGTGGAATAGATATTGAAATATGATCATATTTATGTCATGCTACATTTGAAAATCGAGCAGTCAAGAATGCCAACTGATGGCAGTTTTCAAAATTTTGACAATTTTTTTCTCAGAAACTATTTGACCAAGGAGTAAAAAAAAAAATACTGGGAATCATATCTTAATAAAAGGAACAAACACACGCAGTTTCATCAAAATCTGTGATGGTGGGTTACATGCCTGCCTGAACTGACATGGAATGACCCTTTTGTTTTTCGGGCTACCAATATTTGTTCCACTCCTCAGTTACTTAGTGCTGAACTTAATTACATCAAAGCTATTGCTGTTGATCGTGGTTATTCCTCTAATAGTATTGATTCTATTTATAAGAAATTGACGAAATCCGTCCATTCTGAAAAGCATTCTAATTCCAACTCTAATACTTCAGTTGTGTTGCCATTTTTTCCTAAAATTAGTCAGCAAGTTGCTAAAATCCTAAGAAGGTTTGATTTTAATGTTATTTTTTCTCCTGTTAATAAAATCACTTTTTCAAATTTCAAACACCCCGTTGATCGCCTTGACAACTGGGGTATTTACCAAATCTCTTGCCAGTGTGGTCTTTCTTATATTGGCCAGACTAAACGTGCTCTTAGATTTCGTTTAAAAGAGCATGAAGGTTATGTTAAAAATCAGGAGCTCAAACGTTCTTCTATTGCTCAACATTCTTGGACTTCTCAACATAGGTTCGATTTTTCTTCAGCCACCATTATCCAAAAATGTTCTTCTAACCTTGATCTTGATTTTTGGGAAGCTTACCACATCATTAAAAATTCTCACTCTTTAGTCAATGACTTATCTAGTACTCCAGATTTTCCAAGTATTTGGAAAGCATTAATTTAATTTCCTCTTTTTGGTTTCTTTTTCTCTCCTTCTCCGGTAGATGTCGCTACTTGTCCACCCAGTCGTTTCCACTGCTTCTCTCTCATTGGTTGTTTCTGGCGCTTTCGATACCCGCATAGGGTATATAAGGCAGCACGTCTCTGTCTATCATTTTGCTCAGCCTTGCTTTTTCTAGCACGCTGTTCCTTTTTCCCTATCTTGCACTGAAGAAGAATCTCGCTGCAGATTCGAAACAGCTGTTTGCTGCTTTTCATCCATTATTTGTGCATTTTAAACGTTGGTTTACTGCTTTTTAATATGTTGAATGTGTTATTAATATTTTAGGTTAACAAATTTGTTTAAAAAGAGGTTATTAATTAATCGATTTAATCATTATTTTCCAACTGCATTTGTATTAAATTATCCTATTAACATTGATTAACTAAATTTTCAGTCATATATCCCATTAAGAATGAAGAACCAATTGAATTGTTAAAATAAAAATATATCAAGACATCCTACAATTCCATAGTGATTATGAAAATTTTTTAGTAATGGACACCCTACGAAAATAAATATTTGTATAAATAAAAACATACATTTATTTTACTTAAATAGGTGTCACAAATATAAAAATTAAAATATGTTGACATGTTTCGGTTTAATAGTAAAAACCGTAACCATAACACACACATAATCAATAGAAATGAATGACACTGGGTACCAAAAAATAATCTAAAAACCAAAAAACATAAAAATGCAAAAACACTGCGCCCTCTATGATCTCAAATAGCCTACGCTACCGCATTTTTGCATTTTTTTTTTTTTTTGGTTTTTAGATTATTTTTTGGTACCCAGTGTCATTCATTTCTATTGATTATGTGTGTGTTATGTTTACGGTTTTTACTATTAAACCGAAACATGTCAACATATTTTAATTTTTATATTTGTGACACCTATTTAAGTAAAATAAATGTATGTTTTTATTTATATGATATGAAAAGGTGAAGTTTAATTTTGTTTGAGTTTTTACGAAAACTTACAACGGTTTTTGACATTAAATATTTGTATTTAAGCATAATGGGAGATAATAAACAAAAAAAAATAAATTAAAAATAAAACGTACTAAATTATACTAAATTAAAAATTTTGTAACATAGGTACTTATAGTACTTATAGTAATGTCAAGTTCAGATAATCTAATGTTACCCAAGGGTTTGCGAATGCGCAGTTAATATTACTCAACTCTCCCAAGATTTTTGTCATATGATTTGAAACAAGTCGTTTTTACGTTCGATGTTCATGTATAAAACTTTTTTTTCGACAAAAGGGGAAATTTTGGAGATAATAAATGAAACAAAATATTAAAACTTAAGATACAGATATACTAAATAAATTTTTTTCTTAATTTAGTATAGATAAAGATACTTATAGATGTAGATACTTATAAGCCTATAATAACGTCAAATTCAGATGATCTAATGTTACACAAGAGTTTGCGAATGCGCGCTTAATATTACACAACTCTCCCAAGATTTTTGTCATCCTGATCGGAAACAAGACATTTTTACGTTTGATGTGCATGTATATAACTTTTTTCCGGCAAAATGTGAAATTTTGGCGATAATAAATGAAACAAAATATTAAAACTTAAGATTATAAGTCTATAATAATGTCAAGTTCAGATGATCTAATGTTACCCAAAAGTTTGCGAATGCGCACTTAATCTTACACAACTCTCCCAAGATTTTTGTCATCCTGATCGGAAACAAGTCATTTTTACGCTTGATGTGCATGTATATAACTTTTTTCCGGCAAAATGTGAAATTTTGGAGATAATAAATGAAACAAAATATTAAAACTTAAGATACAACAATACTAAATTAAATATTTTTAAATTTAGTATAGATAAAGATACTTATAGATGTAGATACTTATAAGCCTATAATAATATCAAGTTCAGATGATCTATAATGTTACCCAAAAGTTTGCGAATGCGCATTTAATATTACACAACTCTCTCAAGATTTTTGTCATCCTGATAGGAAACAAGTCGTTTTTACGTTTGATGCGCATGTATATTTTTTCTTTCTCGGCAAAAAGTGAAATTTTGGAGATAATAAAAGAGACAAAATATTAAAACTTAAGATACAACCGTACTAAATTAATTTCTTTTTAAATTTAGTATAGATAAAGATACTTATAGATGTAGATACTTATAAGCCTATAATAATGTCAAGTTCAGATGATCTATAATGTTACCCAAAAGTTTGCGAATGCGCATTTAATATTACACAACTCTCTCAAGATTTTTGTCATCCTGATAGGAAACAAGTCGTTTTTACGTTTGATGCGCATGTATATTTTTTCTTTCTCGGCAAAAAGTGAAATTTTGGAGATAATAAAAGAGACAAAATATTAAAACTTAAGATACAACCGTACTAAATTAATTTTTTTTAAATTTAGTATAGATAAAGATACTTATAGATGTAGATACTTATAAGCCTATAATAATGTCAAGTTCAGATTATCTAAAATTACCCAAGAGTTAGCGAATGCGCACTTAATCTTACAGAACTCTCCTAAAATTTTTGTCATCCTGATCGGAAACAAGTCGCTTTTACGTTTGATGTGCATGTATATAACTTTTTTCAAGCGAAAGGTGAAATTTTGGAGATAATAAATGAAACAAAATATTAAAACTTAAGATACAGATATTCTAAATTAAAAAATTTTTTAATTTAGTATAGATAGAGATATTTATAGATGTAGATACTTATAAGTCTATAATAATGTCAAATTCAGATGATCTAATGTTACCCAAGAGTTTGCGAATGCGCACTTTATATTATACAACTCTATCAAGATTTTTATCATCCTGATCGGAAACAAATCGTTTTTACGTTTGATGTGCAGGTATGAAACTTTTTTCGGCAAAAGGTGAAATTTTGGAGATAATAAATGAAACAAAATATTAAAACTTAAGATACAGATATACTAAAGTAATTTTTTTAAATTTAGTATAGATAGAGATATTTATAGATGTAGATACTTATAAGTCTATAATAATGTCAAATTCAGATGATCTAATGCTAGCCAAGAGTTTGCGAATGCGCACTTAATATTATACAACTATATCAAGATTTTTGTCATCCTGGTCGGAAACAAATCGTTTTTACGTTTGATACGCATGTGTATAACTTTTTTTCGGCAAAAAGTGACATTTTAAAGCGAACTAAAAAAGAAAAAATTCTTCGAACTATCAAAAGTAAGATGTGGTAGAAAAACGGAAGAAATCTTCATACGAGAAAAAATTAAACGTCCATTGTACGACAGGCCTAGAAAATGCTGTAAAACGTAAAACTTACGGGGAAAACCTACGATTTGCCAATCCTATAAAATTGACGTAGTACACTAGTATTTTGCTAAAACAAGTTGTTTGATTAAAAAAAAAAAATGCAGAATTATAAATTAATGAAAAATGTGTCTAAAATAAACTCAAAGATTGCAATTGCAAGAGCCTCGCACGGGTCTACTAGTATATATTATATCTTGTGACAACATTTTTTTTTCTATGCATATGCAAAACGCGCAACGATGAAGGAGGTATCATATGAGAGGTTTTTGAAAAGGCTTTTGACATAATACACTCACATTTATTTAAAACACGTTGTTTGATTAGTAATTAATGAAGAAACGTACCAACAAATTATCAAAAAGACTGCAGTTTTGCGCGGGGTCCATTGATATATTAAATTATAATTAAATAAATTTAAAATTTTACAACTCCTACAACATCCTCCTTAAAGTGCTTTTAAGGGTATAAAATCTACTCTTATATTATTTGGAAAATTTTAAAATATCAGGATAACCCTGATTATAAACTTTTACTCACCTGTCCCAAATTTTGATACCCCGGTTCCATGGCAGGCTGGTCAACCATCGCGAACCTACAAAAGGTTCTGACCACTCAATTGTTTATATCAGGGACGGCGAACCCATGGCACGCGAAAGAATAATTTTGGAATGGCGTTGCTTGTGGCTCTAAATCAAAATAAAGTGAGCTAGATTACACAAAATTGCGTCTGATCTTTTCTAAATTCGATTAAATGGAAATTGAAAAATTTTAATTGCAGCATATTATATTCCAATCTAATTAATTATGGTCTCAAAAAAATTCAAACAAAGACGATATTTGAAATCTATCGACAAGAATTGCTTATTAGACATTACTAAATTCTAATGATAAAGTTATGGAAACTTTGAATTTATTTCAGAGCTATTCAAAGAAACTGGTGTTTGCCATTTTAACAGTTTTTCTGCCTATCTATGCTTTCAAGCCACTGTTTTCACAAATGAATAATATCGAAACTTATACTGAAAGCACTTGTTAGATAAACCCGGCGTTTAGTTTGCATTAAAATTTACCTGATATTAAGTTGCAAGAACAGAAATCAAATTACATAGCATTAATTTTTTTTTAATATATTTGTTGCCATAATTATTACAGTGTAATACCTACATGTATGTTCCTCATATTTTTTAAATCTTAATAGAAAATTTTAAGCAATTTTAATCCATTATTTTTCCACCTACTAAATTTGTTTTTAATTGACACGTCATAGTGACGTAAAATATTATTTGATCAAATTTCGCATGCGGCAACAAAAAGGTTCGCCGACTCTGGTTTATATAAATGCTATCTACCTCGTGTCCAATGAATATGGACCATATTAAAAATAAAATTTCTACAACATCGTGGAGCCATTGTCCGCTCGCCATATTTTTATTTCTAAAGAAAAATTACTAAAAATGTAATTTTTTTCCAATAGTATCTTATAAATTTGAAAAAAAGAAAATCCCCAACATTTAATTAACCAAAATAGAAAATTTTAAGTCGTTTCTACGGTATAAATTGAACTATTAACTATTGTTTTTTAAATCTTATTTTAAAAGAGTATTTTCAAATAGAAATCTGGTATCTGTATCGAGTATTTATAATAATGAAAATCACAGCATTATAATAAAATACTTCGATTGCAACTGGAGCAAATATTTATAAATAAACTTTTCTATATGCAGTACAAAAAATAAAATATATAAATTAAATGTATATTAAATTATAATTAAATTAGATACGTTAATTTTTCAACTCTTGCATCATTTCCTTACTGTGATTTTAAGGGCGTAAAAATTTATTCGTATGTTATTTAACAAATTTTAAAGTATGAGGCGACCGCATTTCAAAATCCGGGAAAGCAAGATTTTGAAATAGTCTCCTACCAACACCATTTTTTAAATAAAGAATTTAAGAATGAAATAAGATAAGAACAGTTTGTCAGGATATCCCGAGCAAGACAGTTTTCATATATATTACCAAAAAGATATGCAGAAACGTAACATTAAAAATCTAAAAGTGAGTATCTATCGTCTTTTTCAAAAAAAAAAAAAAAAAAAAAGGATTTAACGAGTTTATTATATTTTTCGTCACAAGGCTCAGCTCCCCTGAGCTCCCACATTCAAGATAATTATTAAATGCATATGCGTAAATTAGAAAGAAAGAACCACCTTTATAAAAAATTATCTTTCACGGGGGTTTGAATGCGGGGGCAGCGTCTCCTTGCAGAAAAATTCTTAGTATTTTTTTTTTTTCTCTAGTGTTTAATTGTTACTTTAGTCACATTAGAAGAACAAATTTTATTAGTTTTTTGTTCAAAATCGTCAGAAAACAAAGAAAAATTAGCTAATTAAATTTGAAAATCCAAGGAGGGTCAAATACCCTCCTTTCTCCTCTCCCTTGTGGGCACATATGTATGAGGATCAAATAATCATAAACTTTTACTCACCTGTCCCAAATTTTGATACCCCAGTTCCATGGCTAACTGGTCAATTCTCTCGGCCCCATCAGTGATTCTGACCACCCAGTCGTTCGTATAATGTCCATCTCCATCATGTCCACTGACCATGGAACATGTTAAAAACAAAAGTATCCACAGCTGTGGTGGAAGCATCGTCCGTTCGGAAACGGTTCTAGAGTATAAAAGAGTTTCTCTTGAGACATCGGGAGCGCGAGTTGGTGGGAAGTGGTGCCACCTGGAGAAACGGGAGATAGGAGGGTTTATCTCAATAGGAACAGAGCTGAACGGTTCTCGCCATATTTGGTCACCAACTTCTCCGAGAAAGATTCTACTATTAGTAGTGTTAAGGGGACCGGGAAAGCCCTATCTCCGCAATGTTAAATCCACCAACTTTATGTACCTTTTCCTCAGGAATGGTGAAAGAGAGAGGTCTAGATTTTTTAGAGTAGTTAAGATAACATGTTTTACGTATTTTAACAGACCATTTTCTTTCTGAGTGAAACTAAAAATTAATTATTAATTATTTATTGAAAGTCATTTTTAAATTAGCATTTTTGATAAGATTTCACTGCCTAAAATAAATAATTTTCAACAAATCATTAAATCACAGTGTTAAAGTATACAAAATAACATAATATAAGTATTAAAAAAAATCAGAGTTTTTAAGTTTAATAGATATCGAAAAAATGGAACACAAACCTGAAAAACCAAGTTTTGAGAAAAAGTCACTTAAAGATTTAAATGGCCATTAAGCTGTGAAGTTCTCTTGGAAAGAAGAATAATTCCAACACTTCTTTATATATATATATATATATAAACATGTGTGACACATCGTTGGAAAGATAAAAGTTTAAACTATTTAATGATATAAAAAAGCAAAAATCGATTTTTTCCCCAAATTTTGCTTACCTGGTCCCCTTAACACTTTATGTACTGAATTATGAATTCATGAAAATTTTATCTTCTAAAATATTTGTTTAAACTACATTAGAAGATTTACATAATCATTTAATAAATTTTAGAAGGATTTAGAAGGATTCATTAAATTTCAATTTATAGGAATTTTGTGCAATATTTATAACCTCACTCAAATCTTTTTTTAAAAATATTTTTCTTAGTATCTTGTAGAATAAAGAAATGTACAAATATAATGTTCTTACAATAGAAATATAGAAATATTTCCGAATTGAAAAATCCCCCCCCCCCCCCCCCAACGCCAAGAATGCTGAAAAGATGCCAGTGTTGCCAGATTGGGGACTTTTTTAATTCAGATTATTTTATTGTCACCACTTTTTTGAAATAGAAATATTCGGCCTATTTAAAAATAGATTAAAAATTCTGAAAAATAAGGCGAATTATACTATCTTAAAAAAGTGGTGACAGCCCCGAATCAGGCAACACTGTAAGATACAAAAAAAAAAAAAAAAAAAATCATCCTTTTAAAAATATTTTTGTTTTGATTAACCAATAATTTTTTTGGAACAAGATAGTGTAATGTATTTATAACTCATTCTAAACTGTATTACATTTTTTTTTTATAACAAGTTATTTTAATGGTACTTATAAGTACTGTCAGTAGATAAATGGTTAATGTGACTAGATTAGAGTTTTGAACGGGTCGGTTTGTACCTCGCTCCAACCCGAAAATTTTGCTTAACACTGGAACGTTCAGCCGGTGTTGATTCGACACGGACCAAATGATTAAATGTTAACTTGAATCAAAAATTTCTTTTTAAAATAAGTTAAATGCAAACCAGAGAACTAAGTTAAATAAACAAATTAAAAAGTTTTAAATAAAAATTCTTGTGTAAAATATTTTTATTAAGGTTTAGTAAAATTTCCGGACGTTCTAGTTTTAAAGTAAACCCGAAATCTGACAAGAAAGATTTTGCCAACCCGAAACCCAATCCAAACACGAATCCGAAATGGAAGAAAATTAATCCATAGAATTCATAGAATATCCATAGAATCCATACAATTATGAAAAAGTGATTTAGAATTATCTCTCTAATATTATCTTTTTTTATCAGATTATTTTTATTAATTTTATTTTTCAATATAGGGTAGCCTGGAGTAATTTTCAGACAGGGGAATGCGGGGTAATTAACAGACAGCAGTAATACTCGCACACTAATCAGAATCTGGCCAAAACAGTTTTCATTTCAGTTAAATCAACTATTTTTCTATTCCAATTAATATTTTCATAATAATTAGCAGCTTACTCTGTCTTGTAGAAAATCGGTTTTCTAAATGCTGTAAAAAAATGACTGTTTAACTTTTTGCTTTACTGATTTCAAATTTCAATTTCTCGGGTGTGACAACTCTAGTGCAAATACTACTTCGTTTTTGAATAATAAAATACGTTATCTCTTTGGAAACAGCGAAATAGCATTATTTGGATGTCCATCTGGGAAAAAATTGAATAACAAAAAAAAGTGTAGCTTTTAAGAAACACCGGGACAATTATCAGAAGGCCTTCAGTATAGTTTCTGAACACGAATATGTGTTACAAAATATGTTTTGATTGATCTTACATGGTAAATTAATTGTTTGCGAGTAATTAAAAATAGGCTGTATATTAAAATATAACTTCAAAATGCAATCTGTAAGTTAAAATGAAAATACTGGATGGAGTTTAGTCTAAAATGGGAGATTTATGATGAAAGATCGAGATTTATAAAGAAAGTGAGAGATGCCATTTCAGAATAAAAAAAAATATATGATGTATGTTATGGCCAAACATTATGTCTGAGACAGGTACAAAAGTTGTTCCACAACGATGACTATGAGAAAAATCTAATGGAAGTTTAAATGAAAGTTTTAAACTGACTTGGGAATGATCGATATTGGTGGCCAAAAAAAGATAAAGTTGAACTTATTGCCAAGTCCTTTTTTTTTACCTATTTAGATTAAGCCTGTTGCTTTCCATGTTAAAACTATTGAAGATGTGAAAGAACTGTAAAATAATGTTAAAAAATTTTCACAGTGATATCTTTACTGGCAAAGAAAATTAAAATGGTTAGACCTGTTGAAATTAGTGCTATGGAAAAATTTCATTGTAGTGTGAAGAAGCAGGTTAGGCTACTAAAATATTTATTTATTTATTTATTTATTTTAACGAAATTGGTGTCGTTTTGATGTTCTTATTTAATGTTGATTTTTATTCAACCATGAACTATTTAAAAAGTATGAAATTATGTACTGATTTACGTAAATTTATATAAAACAGATATAGGTACAGTAGCTATGTGTACAAAAGTGCCATATAACTTACTATTATTCGCGAAAATGTAAATGGATTTCAGATGTACAATTACAATTGCGTTTTCATGTCTTTTTTCTGTATTCAGAATGGTCTAATAAATACCCCATTTTGTATCATAACATTTTACAATGGTGTCTCTTAATTACCGTCATTGGTGTTCAAATTTGACCCTTAAATAGCCCCCCAAATAGCTGTCTGGAAATTACCCAAACCACGGAGTAATTTTCAGACAGGATTTTATTAATTACCCGACTGCCAAGAAGGGTTATGTGTTTCACGCATATCTGGGTATGTGGATTTCTTTATATCCTCGAAACATCCCAACGGCTGGAGGGATTTTAATGAATGAGGTCTCTATCAATTCGTCTTAAACGTCCGATGGTTATAGGCTAGGTTTTGTTTTTATAAATTCCAAATAGTGGCCTAAAATACAAAATGACGGTAGAGACGAAAAAAATTTTTTACGCACTCTATTGAATGGCATATCATTGGATAGGTCTTTCAAAATGAAGACGATGTTTCATTGACTATTTTACAGTCAGAAGCTCCGTTTAAAAGGTTGTATAAACCTTGAAGTTGTGTAGGTAGAATCTCTAGCTTTACTGAAACTCTAACCACCATAGATTTCTATAGGCCTCATCAAAACAGTGTTTATAAGTAGGAACTAACAATTAAACACAACTTAAAAGTCATCAATACAAGTAAATAAAAAAAATAGGTAAGTAATATAAAAAATAGTTTCACATTGATGAGAAAAAATTAGTCCGCTTTTGACGCAGTCGGGTTTTTTGATTTTTAAAATTTAATTTTTACTTGTTTTATTTCTTATTATTAATGCTAATTATCTAAAAATGCTTCAAAATAATCACCAGGCATGCGATGATTTCACAAAGAAAAAAATAAAAGAAATAGTCATTAATTCCTGAGTAATTGCAAAAGTTTTGTGTTTGTCTGAAAATTACCCCAGGCTACCCTATAGTTTTTTTTTCATTAAAAAAAATATTCAGCTCTTTCTTTAAAAAATTAAAACTTAAAATCCCGAAACCGAGCCGAATCCAAATCGAAATGAAAAAAATAGCGCCAACACGACCCGATGTAGGACTCTATAGCACATATGAGGAGCTCACAACCATCCCAGATAGCATTTTTAATTTTCAGAAAATTTGCAGCAGTCTTGCTTTGAAAACTTGCAAAGTTGCAGCAAGCTCAGCATTACAAGACTGAAAGTTCATAACAAGACTGCAGAAAGATAACGCAAACGCCGAAGTCACTACACTTTGAACTTGCAGCTAACTTGTGCTACTTCATTTCATGCTGTATCAAATTTATTGCAAATTAACGGCAAACAAGCAATCAGAAATACTGCAGACTTACTGCAAAATAGTAATCTTTCCACGCCCCATTACCTGTTTGCAACTGTTACACTATAAGTTGTTACACTACAATTGTTACACTACAATACCCTTCGGATGGGTCCATAGACCTGATCAGGTCTATTGATGCGAACACACCGTCAAAAGGTGCATGCATCGCTTTCATAACCTAAACAAGTTAAGGTAATATTTACACTTTTCAAAACGAGCCTTTTTTGATATTTGAAAAGTGTAGCGTTTAGAAAAAGCGGTGCAAACCGAATAAAATTTCTGCAATTTCTGCGTATGTGCTGATTGTCTATTCTCTACAGAGGGATTTTTTGCTTTCGTCACTTTCGCGAAATAAAGACAGTCTTGCCATCACTTTCACAACAAACTACTCATGGAAGTAGGGGATTGTATATACCAAGCGGGAAATTTGCTGCGAATTTCTCAATTCAAATTTGTCACGGCAAGATAATGTCAGAAAAAATCAAACTTGCTGCTAATGTTCATGGTATCTGGGATAGTAAACCAAGTTCATTTTGAAAAAAAAAAAAAAAAAAAAAAAAAAAAGAGATAGGTGATTTTAGAAGTTGCATGAAATCTTGGTTTATTCCCTCCCATAGTAAAACAAGTCTGTAAACAGATGACACGTATGAGAAAGCATGTGAAAACAGTATTGGTTCACTTTGGGAGTGGACAAAAGAGATTTTATCCACTCTCTAAATTAGTGATTCCCAACGTGGGGGCAATTTGACTCTTTAGGGAGGCAATTTCAAATTTAATTCACTGTCCTTTTTTTTTTTTTTTTAGAAAAGTTACGTTTTAGACTAAAAATAAATATTATAGGGAAAAATTAAATTATTATTATTATTTTTTTTTTTTTTTTTTTTTTTTTTGCTGAGTTATAAAAATGTTTAAAAAGTAAAGTGCACCAGTATATTTATATGAATTTTTTTTTAGTAATTTACAGCCCTTTCTTATATTTTTTTTTTCAAAATTTCTATAATTTTTCTGGTTACAAATGTATTTTACAATTTTGTCAATCTCTTATCAAATATCACATGAGCTATTTTTATCTATTTACTCTGCTGTACGTAACATTAAATACTTTTACTCGTGAAGTTACTTAAGAGTATAACTAAATCTTATTGTCTTTAACCCCCTCACTGACAAGCCCTTGTTAATACGTTCACTAAGCTCCAGGTTTCACTGCAATACAAGCAATATTTAAAGTAATATAATTCTATTGATTTAATGTATTTTTATACATTGAACAATGATTAATACTTCCAAGGATTGCATTCATATTCGTTATTAAGTTTTTTTATAAAATGTTCAAAGAATCATTTTTTTAGCATTTAAAACAAAATGCAGAGAAAACAACACTACAATTTTGCCCTTTTCCAAGACGGTCGGAGGGTTAACATATTTAACAAAAAAATATTTAACTAAACATCGTAAATACCAGCTTTATAAACTTTTAAATCTTTAATAGCATTAGAAAAGAAAATGGATAAATAGTAAATTTCTATGTCTGTAGTACAGGCCTCCTACACAGTACTTTGGGCCACTTTTTCCTGGTTCCACTCAAATTTTCATTATTAAAAAGTATTATATGTGATTTTTCAACGTCGAAATGGAGTTGTAACCAATTAACATGAAACAATGAAGCAAAATGTATGGTTTTAAAGAGGAACTTTTTTATTTTTTTATTTTTAAATTATTTTTTAAGTTTTGGAACAAAGTAGCCCCTGCTGGGGGGTTTCTTTGGTCCATTCACATAGTTTTATATAAAATGAATACATTTCATATGTAAATGAATACATTTTTATTGAAACTCCCTTGGAAAGCATTTACTAATAAATTAACACTGCAAACTCAATAAACATTTTTTTTTTTTTTTTACATTTAAACACAGTAAAACAAATACAGTAGAACCTCGATTATCCGAAGTAATTGGGACCGACCCTCTTTCGGAAAATCGAAATTTTCGGATAATCGAGAATGCTTCAATGTTAAGATTAAGGAGAAATATATGCAATATTTCTTATTATGGTAACAAGTGCTTAATAAAAATAAAGCAATAGCAAAATAGAAACGAGAATAAATTACCTGAATTTTAATTTTGAAATTAAGTACCTTTTACGTATAGGGTTTGAAAAATGTTTTGTTTGTCGCAGTTTAGGCTGCCTTTGCTTTGAAGATCAATCACGGAGTTTTTTAATATTATTAGTTCACCACTATCACAGCCTTTCTGCTGCTCCAGCCATGCCAAACCTTTTTCAAAACATACAAAAGCTAATTTGTTCGTTTTCTTCGTTCCACTCCGCAGTTCAAGTTAAATTCAAAGGAACTCTAAGAAAGGGGATCGAAAATATTTTTATGTACTCGTAGTTCGGAAAGGACCGCTTGCACAATAAGTATGTAAGTAAAAAAAAAAAAAAGCTTTCAAAATGGATTTTGCACACAAGGAATTTGATAGTTAAAAGGAAAAAAAAAAAAAAAAAAAAGCTTTAAAAATGGATTTCCGTTAACCGGGAGTTTCGGATAAACGAGATTCTACTGCTCTAATATTAAAGAAACGAGAAACAGTTTTCGTCATGTTATCCTCAACAAGTGGAACAAAAACAATTAATATAACATTTTGCAACAGTAACATTTGAAAAAAAGTTACTTAAAACATGTTTTAACAGATTTGGTTGTATAAAAGGCTATTCTAAATAATTGGTGCTATTTTCGGGCCAGAAATAGCCTGGCACAAAGTAGCCCCGAAATACTAGTTTTTATGTTAGCTTTATGAAAACGCGAACATTTCCTCTAAAAATAAAAAGTTAAAGGAAAAACTATGATCATACATGGGTTACAGGTTACGAAGGACAATATTTTGACACTTACCTTATTTGTAGGTCTTATCCAGATTGTTTCACTATAGAAAGTTTGGAGAGTTAAAATTTACACAGGAAAACAGTTGTTTACAAACACATCCAGTGTTGCCACAAAAAAAATCAAATTACCCTCAAACTACTCAACTACCCTATAGTAGCGTATAAAATATTTTTCAATGGCAAAAACTGCAAATTATCTCGTATTGTTTGTTCAATACAAAGAATAAAAACTTTTTTTGTTTTTTTTTTTTTGTTTTTTTTTTTTGTGATGGACCACAGTAGCAAGGACCAAAGTAGCCCGGTTGACCGTAAACGAATATATAACATATGCCATTTAAATAAGAAGATGTGATATTAAATGGCAGTTAATTAACGATTTTCGGAGATAGTAAAAGATAAATGTGACTAAATATATATAGAAAACTATATGTAAGAGAAACGACACATTCACCTTATTACTTTAAGTTAAAACATGAATACATTAAAATGATTCTCAGTTTTTATTTCTAAAATAGGTGCTAAAAATACAATTAACAGGTTTTAAAAACATTAAAACCAATAATCAGATGGTAAAAAACTTCCCGAGCGCTTTCGACCAAGCCCTGGTCATCATCAATGGGGTGAAAAATGAGAATAAGACCTTCAGAATGCATACCGGTATAAATAACGCTGGGCGATTCCAAAAACTGTAAAAAAAGGGGGGGGGGGAGGGAGGGGGACGGATGAGTTCATGCAGCTACTTTGATCATTCCAATCCAAAGATTCCATTGACACCAAAGTAGACCAAACCAAATGCTCGGTATATGACAGGACAATGTATCATTACAAGTGTTTCTGCCTCTGGTTAAAATTTCAATAGACTCTCTCAAAATACATGTGTTAAATTGATTTGTATGTGTGATGATCTTTGCTTTACTAAAAAGGATGTCAATATCAGCTTCTAAATTTAACCGAGCTAAAGCTGTAGATGGTTTCCCCTTTCCTATATCAGCCATATGTTCTTTTCAGCCTTTCCTGTAGCCTTCTGGTTGTCATTCCAATGTATGTATAAGTTCTATTGTTATTTTTATATCTGAATGGGATCATATAAATTCCTGCTTTGTTATATGAATTAACTGGATCAACTTTTCTGTGAACTAGATTTTGTATAAAAATAGCAAATAAAGCCTTTGTGCAACAATATTAAAAAGCAGAAAAACCAACGTTTAAAATGCACAAATAATGTATGAAAAGCAGCAAACAGCTGTTTCGAATCTACTAGCGAGATTCTTCTTCAGTGCAAAAGGAACAGCGTGCTAGAAAAAGCAAGGCTGAGCAAAATCATAGACAGAGACGCGCTGGCTTATATACCCTATGCGGGTGGCGAAGGCGCCGAAACAACCAATGAGAGAGAAGCAGTGGAAACGACTGGGTGGACAAGTAGCGACATCTACCGGAGAAGTAGAGAAAAGAAACCAAAAAAGGGGAATTAAATTAACGCTTTCCAAATACTTGGAAAATCTGGAGTACTAGATAAGTCATTGACTAAAGAGTGAGAATTTTTAATGATATGGTAAGCTTCCCAAAAATCAAGATCAAGGTTAGAAGAACATTTTTGGATAATGATGGCTGAGGAAAAATCGAACCTATGTTGAGAAGACCAAGAATGTTGAGCAATAGAAGAACGTTTGAGCTCCTGATTTTTAACATAACCTTCATGCTCTTTTAAACGAAATCTAAGAGCACGTTTATACGTTAAACGTGCTCTTAGATTTCGTTTAAAAGAGCATGAAGGTTATGTTAAAAATCAGGAGCTCAAACGTTCTTCTATTGCTCAACATTCTTGGTCTTCTCAACATAGGTTCGATTTTTCCTCAGCCATCATTATCCAAAAATGTTCTTCTAACCTTGATCTTGATTTTTGGGAAGCTTACCATATCATTAAAAATTCTCACTCTTTAGTCAATGACTTATCTAGTACTCCAGATTTTCCAAGTATTTGGAAAGCGTTAATTTAATTCCCCTTTTTTGGTTTCTTTTCTCTACTTCTCCGGTAGATGTCGCTACTTGTCCACCCAGTCGTTTCCACTGCTTCTCTCTCATTGGTTGTTTCGGCGCCTTCGCCACCCGCATAGGGTATATAAGCCAGCGCGTCTCTGTCTATGATTTTGCTCAGCCTTGCTTTTTCTAGCACGCTGTTCCTTTTGCACTGAAGAAGAATCTCGCTAGTAGATTCGAAACAGCTGTTTGCTGCTTTTCATAGATTTTGTAGTTTAGCTGGAGGTTTAGCTATTATTGCTATATCATATTTTTTTAATGCATACCTAATTCTCTCATAATTACGTTCCACAACTTTATGAGAGAATTAGGTATGCATTAAAAAAATATGATATAGCAATAATAGCTAAACCTCCAGCTAAACTACAAAATCTAGTTCACAGAAAAGTTGATCCAGTTAATTCATATAACAAAGCAGGAATTTATATGATCCCATTCAGATATAAAAATAACAATAGAACTTATACATACATTGGAATGACAACCAGAAGGCTACAGGAAAGGCTGAAAGAACATATGGCTGATATAGGAAAGGGGAAACCATCTACAGCTTTAGCTCGGTTAAATTTAGAAGCTGATATTGACATCCTTTTTAGTAAAGCAAAGATCATCACACATACAAATCAATTTATCACATGTATTTTGAGAGAGTCTATTGAAATTTTAACCAGAGGCAGAAACACTTGTAATGATACATTGTCCTGTCATATACCGAGCATTTGGTTTGGTCTACTTGGTGTCAATGGAATCTTTGGATTGGAATGATCAATGTAGCTGCATGAACTCATCCGTCCCCCTCCCCCCCCCTTTTTTTACAGTTTTTGGAATCGCCCAGCGTTATTTATACCGGTATGCATTCTGAAGGTCTTATTCTCATTTTTCACCCCATTGATGATGACCAGGGCTTGGTCGAAAGCGCTCGGGAAGTTTTTTACCATCTGATTATTGGTTTTAATGTTTTAAAACCTGTTAATTGTATTTTTAGCACCTATTTTAGAAATAAAAACTGAGAATCATTTTAATGTATTCATGTTTTAACTTAAGATAAATGTGTTTTGAAGGGAAATAATGGCTACTTAAAATTGATAAAGGTTATAAGTAGGATAAAGGATAAAAGTAATTATTGAAATTCCTCCTGTGTACGCTGGCCTCCAAAAGTTCATGTACAGGGACTGGATACTTTCGATTGCACACGTTTTGTCGAATATCTACAAAAATTATTGGCGAATTGTTCTTGAACTTCTGGGATGAAAGGAACATGTTTGATTTCATATTTCTTGGTGAAGACTTAGTCCGGCCGACAATTAGGGGGCTAATAATAAATTTAATAATAAAATAATATTTGCGATCATCTGTGCAACAGAAAATGCTGGAAATGGTTTGCCACTGCGTTAAATGACTATTTGGGTCCTGTTCAACATTCATGTGCATTTGTGTAAGCATAGCACTCATTTTCGTGAAGATGTTATTGTATAATATTATTAGGGAGGGGGGAATCAAAAATCATTATATAGGTATAACCCAACGAAAATTCAATATCAGATGTAAAGAACATTAGCGGACATAAAATATAATAGAGGTACTGCTTTATCTCGGCTGAATCAAATAGAGAACATTAACATACTGTTTAACGAGAGTAGAATAATCTACAGGTCTAATTTTTATTTACAATTATTTATAAGAGAATCCATTGAAATTTATTTAAGAGGTTCAGGAGTTTGTAACGATACATTATCTTTTCGTATCCCGAATTTATGGGTTAAATGGTTGGACATCTTACGGCATCGGGACATAGAGGGAACATGAGCAATCGCAAAAATGTAGGGCGCGTTATATGAGTACTTGTTTATGTTCGATGATTTTTTCCATTTTTCATGTGCATTGTATTTGTAATTTTTTTGTTATACATTCTGATGACGATTCAGTAAAAGAGTTGAAACATGTCAATATAGATTTTTAATTTACTTTTATGTTTTTATAACGTCTTTTAAGCAAATAAATATTTTAATATTGTGATACAGAATTCTTTCAGGTGAATAGAGTTCACTTTTAAAAAAAGAGATATATTTATAGAATATGTGCGTGAAGAGGGGGTGGGGCATCGTGATTTTACAGATGCTTTTGGTGGGGCGTGGCCAATAAATGGTTGGGAACCACTGCTCTAAATGGACTATCTCATTCTTTTTTAAAATGGACTTGGTCTACTATGGTTGTGAGCCTCTCATGTCAGGGTCGTCATTCAGGGAAGGCGGGAGGGGTAATTGGACCTCTCTGAATTACAGACTTTTTTTTTACCTCTATTTGTTTCTTTGATTTCTTATTATTAGTAAAAATGTTTCCCTTGTTTTCACCAATACCAATAATTGCCTGTAAATAAATTATAAAATTAAAAATATTCCTTTGAAAACATGTATGCAAGATTAATGCAATAGACTTAAAATAAAATGTAGATTTGCTATGTTCAACAAAAGCATTTTGTCTCTGCAAGCAAAATTTGAAATGACGCTTCTGCAAGATATGTAAACGGAACGTAAAATGTTAATATTGATTCCCCTCATGAAAGCAGATATAAAATCCGACCGCTCGAGAAAAACCAGTTTTTCTCTCTCTTTTTTTAGGCTTTCGTTCGTCTGACGAAACCTTATTCGTCTCACTCCTCTGTCTGTCTGTCTGCCTGTCCGTCACAGAGCCCGTTCTCAAAAACTATGCTGGAGGCTTGAAATTTTGCATACTTATAGCTGAAAACTTCACAACTATGTTGAAGACTTGAAATGTTGCATACTTACAGCTGAACACCTTACATCAAACGATAAATCATAAAATTTTGAAAAAGTCTCATATTTAGCCCTCTGGGCTCTAACTTGCGTATTTTAATCATTTTGTTCTAACTGAGCCTCTAATTAAGTTGAAGACTTGAAATTTTGCATACTTATAGCAGAATACTTGTGATCACATGAAAAATCATAAAATTTTCAAAAAGTCTTATATTATTTACTCTTCCGGGCTCTAACTTGTATATTTTAAGCAATTTTTCTAATCTCCGGACATTGTACCCGGTGGGTACTTTTCTAACTTTTGCCGACACACCTTTGACCACTCTTTTATATTATGCACATAGCCTTACATAATTTAGTTCCACTTTTTACCGCCAAGAGTTGCCTACCTATCTCGGATGCTATGGGCCCGATCCCCTCGACTAATATATCTATGGATAGGTTGTAAAATGGAGTTTCGTTCGGATAGAGGTTTGTGTAGAATAGAGTGCGCCACCGGGTTGAAAAATGTGGAACTAACAGATTTTCCAAAGGATAGAGTGTTTTGAAAGGAATATTAAACGAAACCCTCTGTGCGATCTGTGATCACACTTACCCACTTGTTTAGTTTTCGAATGTTGAAACAAATTTGGAAAGGCTTTTAAAAACCACTATCTCATTCATTCTTAAGATATATAAATAAAAACAAAGATTAAGTTTAATTTTTTCTCATTTTTATATTTTATTTTTCTTTTACACATAATGGAGTGTTTCACCATGTTTTGACAGAAAAGCACATTTTTTTTCTTCATTTCTTCATCCTTTAAAAGAATTGCATATTACTCATATTATTTTTTTTTTCAAGTTATATAGAAACCAGGACTTTTTTCAGATTTTATTAAAAGCCGAGGCATTTACAACAAGTTGGAAATTGTACATCAATTGTGGCAAATGAGGTACGTTCGTAAACTAGTTTTATAAATATTGTTTGCATCGCATATTGTACTGAATGTATATTTTAGTGTACTTCATAAGTGCGTATCCATTTTATTATGTTCGAAAGACTGTAACATCATTAAAATTCACTTGGAATAATTTTTTCCTATTGGTCGTAATGTAATGGAAAACTTTTGATTGTCTCTGTAATTAAACTATACATCCGATTTTCATAAAATTTGAATTGACTCGACAAAATTTTGCAACAACTGTATATTTAAAATTTCAAACCATTCGGTTGGGTAGTTTTTGCTTTGTTATATGCGGACGAACGGACAGACAGACCGAACGACGACTATAGGTGCTACGTATTTATATAATTACGAACGCACCTAAAAAGTGACGAGACGCCCGGACAAATTTTGGAATGAAATGATTTTATAAACATTTAATGGCTTCAATAATAGCTTTTTATTTTCATTAAAACATATAAAAGTGCCAATAAAAAAAGATAACAATTTGGATGTAAAAAAAAAAGTTACTGAAAACAGAAAAGTAAAATTTATAACAATATCAAAAAGGAAAACCCCACTCTTCTAGATATACCTTACAATATCAAGTGTCTGACCCCTCCCCCTCTCGTCCCCCTGAAGCCCCTGTTCTTCCTAAAACGACTTTATATATGTACAGCCCCATTACAAATACATAATTCTTTGCTGCTGAAAAAGTTAAAAATTAAATGTAAAAAAATGCAATTTAACAAATTACAACGACCATTTGGAAAATGATTTTTTCAAAGACTAAAATTTAAGACATAAAAAATCGCACGGAGTTGGTCATACATTACATACGCCATGAAGTAAATATTAATAGTGTTATTACACGTAAAAATTACAAGCGACGGAAATCGCCTGCGACTCGTACGTATTATCCACCTGAAACTTATGTATTATCCAAGCATTTCATTGGCTGTTCGGGAAAAGGCTTTTCCATCGTCAGATTTCCAAGAAATCTGAAGACACATTTTAAATGAAATTTCATTATTAAACTTCTAAACATCCCACAATATTATTTTTTACGCCGTCGTATAGAGAAAAAAATGTACTTTTAAATGCAATTTGTTTGAAACCTGTATCTCAATTTGTTTCTGAGTTATTAATTTTTTTTTGTAGTTTTTATTACTTTTTTGTCATAGTGGCAACAGATCTCTGTTGAAAGTAAAGGGAAATACATATTACTGTGTAGACCCATCAGAAAACGAATAAATTGCGGATTAAACAAATAAAAACCTTCAGATATGCTTTTGATTTCCCATCCTGACGAGAACAATAACCATTTTTCCAAATGTTTAATAAGTTTTTCTAGGAGAGTTTGGTACCTTCTGTTAGCATTTTAAACATATACTACCAAAATAAATAAATAAATCCGTAAAATTCACATTAAAAAACTTTCACTTCCTTTTTCTCGAAATTTAATTTTTTATATAGAATGTCCTCTTCTACCCAGGTTTTCAATGTTGGATTTCATTGTCAGTCATCAGATAAAGAACGTGGGAAAAAATGTAGAATGTTCTCGAAAAATTATATTTATGCTGTTTACACTGTCATAAAACAAATTAAAGAATCATTTAAAAGTCCTTAGAACACACCAATATAACTTTAACAAAAGTAATTCAGTACTTTCTATATTATTGCGTTTAGCTAAAGTTATATATAGAGAAAATTCGGTTATTATGGAATACCATTTTATTTTTATTTGTAAGTCAACATAAAAAAATGAGATACGTTAAAAGTTAGAAAAGAACAAATTTTGATTATTTCTTAACACATTTTTAATGCGTTTAGAGTGAAGAAAAAAAAATACATCTCAATATTTAACTTTAAAAAAAAGATTACACTTTTCGGATAGCGGCAACCAGTTGGGAAATAGGAACAGAATTACAAGGAATATTAAAATTACAAGAAAAGCCACAATTTACAAGAATCTATATATATCCCAATAAAAAGTTTTCGGTTAAAAAAAAAAAAAAAGCGCCAAGTTTTCCTTAATGTTTCGGCCAGAAAAAGTAGTGATATCTGAAGTTCGCACAAGTTAAAAGCCAAACATCCCAAATCTTTCATTGAAAATGGCTTCCTGCGACTTGGCCGTTAATGCCTTCTACAGAATTTCAAAATTAATGATTGGAAATTACGCATTTATGAATTATTTAAATATTAAAAGTAATATTAGAATGCGAAGAGGCAAATTCACATAAAGACATAAGTAAAAGATTTCTGATAACTACCATTCAGTTTCAACAAACATTAGTTTTGATTACAGATCATTTAGCCCACTTGCGGTTTAATTGCCATTTTGTACAATCTAAAGCTAAAGTCATTAACGTAAAACCCAAGAAATAAAACAAAATTTACTTACGTCAAATCTCACAATATGTTACATTATATTTTATTGTATAATATTGAAATCTTGTGTATTGGCGAAAGAGATTTTTTTCGTTTGAACATTTATTATAGTTTATTTGCAAACATTAAGAGGTATTCGATTTATAAACTGTTAAAAGCTGATAATAATTATGTTTTAGCAATTAGGGATATTATCTCCTGAATACAAGTATTTTGTTATTTTTAACTTCTAAGCATTTAAATAGACTGAAGTTGTTTAAATGCTCTTTTCAAATGTGTATTTTATTTCTGTATTCTGTGTCACAAAATGCCTAAAATAATCAAAAAATGTTGTTGGCATGTAGCTCATTTGTACATATTTGAAAATTTGAAAAACTCTCACGAAGGCATTAACGGCCAAGTCGCAGGAAGCCATTTTCACTGAAAGATTTGGGATGTTTGGCTTTTAACTTGTGCGAACTTCAGATATCACTACTTTTTCTGGCCGAAACATTAAGGAAAACTTGGCGCTTTTTTTTTTTAACCGAAAACTTTTTATTGGGATATCACTACTTTTTGTATGTTTTTTCAAGTTTGTTATTCTAAACTATATTAATATGAAAAAACTCAAAATTTCGGTACTTTTATGTTAGCCGGAAGAAAATCTCCTCGTTAGCCTTTTGTTTTTTTGCCAATAGCAGTTTTCATTTTTCACATGTGTAAATTAGAAACAATGCTTTGATTTTCAAATAAAACATTTTGGTTTATGTTATTATTTCTTATTTATTTATTTATTTATTTCTATGTTAAATATTCTATTAAATAAAATGAGGGAAATGCATCTATTTTAATTGAGATGACTGAAAAGTTTATATCTTTAAATGAAATGAATGCAATATGAACAATGGAGTTGGGAACAGTATTTGGCGATTTGCCACTTGCGACCGGCTAACATAAAAAAACCTAAATTTATTTTATTGAGCTTTACAAATTTATACTTTATTTCTTTTTATATTAAAGTACTAGCCGCCTCTAGCAAGCAGTATTTACCGTATTACTTCCATGTTAAACATTCCATCATGTTACTGTTATTCATAATTTAATTTACTTGCCCATTCTTTCGCCAATTCGGAAGCTTTTGATAGAGAAATCATGAACTCTTTACGATCATGGAAGCACATCATATATTTTGTGTTGTTATGTATTTCATCTTTCGTGACAAATATCTCTTAACTCACTTATGCATGTTTCCTTAGCAGTTACGATTCGTTCTCTAATGCGGAAATTTTTAATCCTATTAAGTAATCTTTTCTAACTGGGTTCACTACCAATTGTTGTATTTTAACTGATACGACTGGGTACAAGTGAAATGGTTCTTATGAAATCCTTTGACAATATCTGCATTTGAATTAAACCATATTGATGCTATTATCTTTTTGTTTCACGTTAACCCTTTCAATAGACTCGATTACGGAAGAATAGAAGGTCTACCGGCTCACTGCCATGATCCATTTGAAAATCTATCATTCTTCTCATCTGATCGTGTTGAAGAATTAGTCAATGTGCCATGGTTTTAAGATTTTAGCTAATTTTACTCTAAACCTGAAAACTAAAATGCGAGGAACCGGATTATAGAAGATTCATTCTACATATTGATTAACAGGTTACATATTATAGAATTATAATAATCATAAGGAGAACTGGCAGTTTCAATGCTTTAATAGTTTTCGTAAATTCTCTTTATATAATACAGAAGTTTTAGCGGTGAATAGATTAAGAACCTAGTCACAGTAAGTATAATAACAGTACAATATAATAACAATAGCAGAGGTTTTGGGCAGTGGCGAAACTATTAGCACTTTGGAAATATTCGTACGTTATATCATTTAACTATTCTGATGATATGCGGAAAATAAAAATAGATGGCTTGCATTAATAATTAACTCATTGAAAAATAGCCAGTAGCGTGAAATATTCGCCAAGCTTGGCGATATTTAGCAAAGTTTCGCCAAATTTGGTAATATATCATGTCAGAGTTCTCAAATTTGGAGACAAAAAATGTTTTGTTTATTCTGACGTCATAATGATGCATATGTATTATGTATTATACACATACCTATAATATGTATGATGCAAATGTATTACGTATTATATGCATATGTATAATATGTATGATGCATATGCATAAGTTCATTAAAATCACTAAAACGCACTTAAAGGAATAGGGTTTCATAAATAGTAGGGATAATTGCCAGATTGACCAAAGTGCTATTGAGATTAGAATTCCGACATTTATAATAGACCGGGAGGCGTCTGCACACACCATCACCTCATCGAGCTTACAGCTGAAATTTTAGGATTAGTTAAAACTAGATTAGCATATTTAAATGCAACTGGTCTGTTAAGTCATATCTTGGTAGAAACCACCTGAAGACCTAATTTTAGTGGTTAACTGATAGGTTTACTATTGTATTTTCCTGCATCCAAAAGTTTGGAAACATGGAGGAATGGGTGCAGCAAAACACAATGGAAAATCACCAATTAACCCGTAAAATCGGGTCTGTAGTTGGTTTCCACAAAGATATGACTTGGCAGACCAGTTACATTTCAATACGCTAATCGATATTTAACTAATCCTAAAATTTCTGCCGTCAACTCGATGAGGTGACGATCTGTGCAGACGCCTCCCGGTCTTTAATAAAATTTATTTTAAGGAAGTAAAAGATAGAAAGATGGACAGATAAACTGAAAGATTTGCCTTAAAAGCATATAAAAATTCGGTACTTGTTAGTTATCCCGTCGACCAAATTTCTGTCGCAAAATTGTAAGATTAAATGCCAATAATAGTTGATCGTAAATGTCACATTCACTTGACAACACGTGTTTACGTCATCAAATGATTTTTATTTCGACGTTTTATTTGTATTTTTATTAATATTATACTAATTTATTTGTGTTTTTCGTTGTTTAAAATAACAATTCTGTCAATTTGTATAATTTGGCGAGTGGTTTGGCGATTTATATAATTTGGCGATATTGGTCGACGGGATAACTAACAAGTACCAAAAATTCATTCCGCTTGAAATCATGTAACACCTTTATAACTCAGGCTAATTTTCTGTAATCGGGTTTTGGCGACCAACATATCTTATCTATAACTATAATCTTTCTTTTACAGATTTAAAATTAACAATAAATTAACAGTATGTAGGCTAATAATACAATATAATAACATTAGTAGCGGACTTCGGACGCCGCATCTGTCGCACATCGTTAAAGACAGTTTATTAGTTACACATTTCATTTAATTAAAAGGAGATTTTTAAACTCTGATATGGAATTAGGATATTTTTCCACTATAGGGACCTTGGCATTTTTTAAAAATCTTGGCGCAATTCGGACTTCAGAAACTGAGATATGTTGCCAAATGATATAAACAACTACGAAAACAAACCTGATGAACTTTTATGTTATTTATACGTATTTATATACATATAAACATTTTATTTATACATGTATAAAATATTATTTTTTATATACAGATTATTTATGTTAGTATATAAAAATAAATATACGGGTTCCTTACATTAAATAAATTGTATACATATGGAAAAAATGGCTTGTGTATATGACACAGTAAATAGGTTGCCAGAAAATATATTATCAAATTTCTTTTCTCGTCAAGGCTATTTTCTGTATTTTGGCAAAGCTACTATATCGGAAACGTATCGAATTGCGGTTATATTTTGTTAAATGTTTTATTGTTTTAATTTCGTAAATATATCATAACCTATACTGATTAAAATTTTTAGGTACATTCATTTTTTCTATTTAACAAACATCTTTGGAAAAGCATATATATAAAATGTTATTCTGCTTGAAATCACGTGACCGCCTTCAAAGCTCTGTAATCGAGTTTTGGCGACCAACATTGGCACAATTGAATGTGTAGGAACTGTTTACGGCCAAATGAACACCCCCTGTTTGAAGGGTTTAGAGACGGAAATTCTGTGTTTTCAGATTTTTCTGGTTAATTTTGCTACAAACCCAACTTACTTGTGAAATTTCATAATTCTACGACTTTTAGAAGTACCTTAGTTATTTGATGATGCGAAGTGAGTCAGTAACAAAAAAGCGCTTTTTCGGAATTCAATATTTCGAAAACTACTAAATACAGAAACATGAAATCGTGGAACCTTAGTTCAGTTTGACCATACGAACATGTGTATAAAAGAAAAAATTCTGTATCTCTCCCTAAAACGACGTTATGAGGGGGTGAAAAGTGTGCCGAAATGGTTCAGGAAAAGGTAGCTTACGGCTTGTGCGAACTTGGCGGACGCACTGCCGTGCTCCCAGATAAATTACACTATCGTAGGTGGTACAGAAATTGCGATTATTTGTTAACTGTTTAATGGCAATGCCCGAATGAAACGCACCGCATTGGTTATTGAACAGCATTTAATGCATATCCATATCTATAAGGAGGGGTTACCATAGAGGACCGTATTCTGTCCCCAAATGCCGCCAAGTTAGTGTGCAAAAACACAAAGGTAGTCTATTTTTTCGGTCCCACAACAGTCCACATGAGCCCACGTCAGGCATTATATCCACTCCTCCCCTCTTCACTATAAAAAAAATCCATTAAAATACGGAAATTGTACTGGCAATTGAGACGCCAGGACTATTTCCGTATTTTAATGGAATTTTTTTCCGTAAATTCCAGAAAAAATTCCGTTTTTTCACAAAATTTACAGAAAAAATCCCATTAAAATACGGAAATAGTACTGGCGTCTCGATTACCAGTACAATTTCCATATTTTAACGGGTTTTTTTTTTTTTTTTTTTTTTTACAGCGTTTTATCCGCTGAATATTTCTCATTGCAACGCATGCATACCGCCTCTTCCTCATCTGTTGTGCAACCTGGTAAAAATCCCATCTCAAATGATACGTCGGAGTGGAATGATTGTTCGTCTTCAATAGACTCGTCTTGAAACAGTTGTCTAGCTGATATTCCATATTATCCGACACATCATCTTGAAAAAGAAAACCTCTTCAGTCGTCAACAAATTAGCATAGAGGGAAACTGACTAACAAGCAATAAATATAACTGTTCAATTTTGTACGGAACTATGTTAACATCACTGATAATTAAAATATTGAAAATGACGTCATAAAAGTTATATTTATACGTGAATATTAAAACAGAAAAGAAACTTTAGAATAATAAATTCATTAATATGTTAAAAACAGTAAATGGTGGACATTACGTCATATTTGAAATGGCCAAATAATAACATTGCAAACAGTTTATATTTAAAAATACATTTGCAGAGACATTTTTTTCATATTTCGAGATGATCTTTTTAACTATTGTTGCCGATTATAAGACATCGCAAATAATAATATTTCCTTTCTAACAACAAAACTATTTACATGTGATTTTTTTTTTAAAAAAAAAAGAAAGAAAATTTTGGTGAAAATTTCGTCAGATTTAAAACGATACATTTAAAACGTCTTATTTAAAACGATATTTTATAGCGTTGTTAAAAAATACCGGAGGCAAAGATTCTGTTTACTTAGTTCATTTTATATTCGCTTATTTTCAAATGTTTAACTGATCTTATTTATTAATTTTATTTGCTAAAAGGTGGAAATTAAAACTTTAAAACAGTATGTTTATTCGACTGTTATGTTCGGCTCTACCCGAGTCATTTTCAAAATAAATAAAAATATTCTAAAATTGCACGGTCTATGAAACATCATTATTCAATTTTTCCTATTATGCACGGTTTTTTTTTTACTTGGATGTTTAATATTATTTTCGTAACCATTGAGTAGGTCGAGCAATAATTTTGATAAGTTAAATGATGCTGCAAAGTTACATATCGAAATTTGCGTGTTACAATCTCTGTGATTTGTCTTTTAATGAATGGATAACATAGACTGGAGGGGAAAATTATCTTATTTTCATTGAAATTTATTTGGATGGTTTCTTACTGATATAATATTGCTAGGGCTGTGGTTTTCCTTGTATATTTAATATCAGCTGCATGCGCCTTTTTCCTATACTTGAACTTCCTGCTAGTCATACCAATATAGTAATTCTTCTTGAAAATATAACCACCATCAGATAATAAATAAATCACGCAATCAGTGAATTGTGACATTAATTATTCCTTACAATAATATTTCTGAATTATCATACGAATAAAATTAGACTATAAATCAGTACAAACTCATAATCTTCGAACGTCGTAACATTAAAACGAAACTGTGTTTATCCAAATATAAACAATAATTAACAATATATCAAACAAGACTGTTTTCCTCAGATGTGATGCAAGGAATATCACGTGATTGACTTAACAGAACAAAAGACTCTACTGTCCCATTTTCATTATGCTATCTGATTATTAAATAAAAAAGATGTAAAAACAAATCGCTGCCAAAAAGTGCAGCGTAACATGTTATAATATAAAACCTTAAACACTGTAATATTTAATACTTAATATACAATTTCTTAAATTTTAATATAATTCAACAATAACAAATCAACATCATGAGTGAATTCTCCATGTATGATATTATTTAACACAATTTTTATCCTCGCAGTTTTAGTTTGGTATATTTATAGTTTGATATTTTAAGATATTGGCCGGAATACTTTATCTATACTTCTTTTATCAAAATGTGAGCGCGCGGAACCTACTAATGCAATAGAGGCTGCATTTTTGCAAACAATTCTTTGATCTGTCTGCTCTAATAAATGATATTTCATATACTCCTGAATAACTCTCAAAATATAATTAGGTCAATTTTAGTGCAAATAATATTCTTTAATTTCGGAGGTGGTTTGCCTATTAAGAATATATTGAAACGCTTAAGACTGTATTTTAATTTCTCAAAAAATCTTGGAAAATATTGAATAGCATAAAGTTTGTATATTTGCAAACAAAATTATGTTCAGTCTTCTTATTACTGGCAATATGCGCTATTAATTTATTAATATATTGAACTTTAAAACCATTACTATGTGCAATTCTGCGAATGTTATCATTATCCAAATTATTTTCTGTTCATACTAGAAAAGCCCTTCTTATGAAAAATCTGTAGGTTGATATTTTATACGGAAATAGAAAATATGTATTATTTGGTATGGTAGCCTGGTTAGCCATGGTTTTCCTGAAAACAGATCTGTCGATAGCTTGATTTGTTCTTGTTAACATTATGTCAAGGAATGTAAGACTTTTATTATGTTGAATTTCCATAGTGAATTTAATATTATTGTCCATTGAATTTAGATGATTTGTAAATACTCTTTTAAGTTTTCCAGTAGTGCCAAATTATAAAAATATCATCAACATATCTAAGCCAAGTGTGGGGCGTTAAATGAAATGTACTAAAAACTTTAGTTTGTAATGGGCGGAGAGTATATTCAGCTAATAAATCCGAAATAGGGGAACCCATTGGGGCTCCATGAGTTTGTTTATAATATTTACCATTAAATGTGAAATAGTTATTGTCAATGATAAGTTTAAGTCCTCTTTTTACTGTTAATTTTTTATCGTCTTCTAAATCATTTATCTGTTCAATATCATCACAAATCTTATTGCAAACATCATCCGTGTCAATTAACGGATATAATGAAACAATATAAAGACCAGTCATAATATAATTACTTGGTAAATCGTAGCTGATTGATTTTCTGAGTAAAATCTTATGTTCATCTAATAGTGAAAATGAAGAATCTGGTAAAATCTGTTTTAAAAAGGGGCCACAAGCCTTTTCTAAAAAGTAAGTTTTTCCTGAGCACTTAGAAACTATATGCCGTAATGGCATATTGCTTTTATGATCTTCTAGTCTCCGAATAATCCTAGGAATAACAGGGAGCTCATTTATCCAATTTGTATCGATTCTTTAATGCGAATATTGTTCTATATTTTTATAACTATCGAGCACAAACTAATGAAGCACAAAAACAGCTATTAGATGTCTTAACAGCAGATGATTGGGCCTTAAAATTCCCCAATAAAAGGGACATGAACGGAAACCCGTTTACAGGCAGGAAGATTGCCACTGTTTTTTTTAAAAATTATAATTAGTCTTCCGTAACCTTTTTAAAGCCGATCACATTTGCATGTTTTTAGAAACTGCGGTGTCTGAACGGGGGCAGGAAGGAGGGGTTGGCGAGCGTAGCTCGTAGGGTGCAGAACCCTCTAGTATAATAAAATACTTTTGAGCTGAAAAACGCATAAAATAGTTGAAAGTGCTTTTTCAGGAAATCCCGTCCATAGATGATAATCTGAATTATTTTGTGTAAACTTGTATCCATAAAATTTATACACATCACACAATATACTATAATGTAATTCAACCGGAAAATACGTAACACAACTAAAAACGCATTTCCATCAATTACCAACCATAGTCGGCAATGTATCCGATTTCTTTATCAAAGACCTGTATATGAATTTATTTATATTCTACAAGCGTATTTTACAAGGAAAGGGCCAACCTTGGTAATCACAGATTTTGATTATTTAAATATGTGTTGGAGGGTAAAGACCCCTTAGTTTCAGGTTCAACGGATTTTATACAACGCTCTTTAGTTCTTGAGAAACCAGGGGGTCTAATATTAGTACACAACTTAAATTTTTACTTTGTAAGAAGAAGGATAAGTTGCTCAGTTGGTACGGCGTTCGCTGGCTGATCCGCGGGGCTCGGGTTCGATACCCGAACGCGCTACATTTGTTTATCTCATTTTTTGTTTTATGAATATACTTGTAATTATAACCTAATAATCTTGTTGTCAATTAAAATTTATAATATTATAAATCAATTATAATTTTAACCAATTTAATTTTTTACTTTTAACTAAATAGTTGTATAAAACATCATAAAACTGTTAATTTTTTTAAAAATCCTTTTTAAAATGTATTTCATATATTCTTTATCGATGCAATGATATTATTGAACAATTGTGTCAATTCTTCATTTTAAAGAAACATCATTTATGCATTGCTTTAACAAGGGAAGTCAATACGATAATACTATTACTTTGTTTTTAAAGTAACAAGCATAATTATATTTAAAAATAGCATCAGAATTAAATTACAACCGATTTTTTGCATATTAAAGATTTTTAAATTTGTAATACGTATGCTTGCGCTTTCAATTATTTTGCTTTCCCCTTTATCTTCTTTCTGCATTTATTTTTATTTTATTTGAATATGTTTTATTTTATCATAACTAGATGGATCCACAACAGATTTTATAACGATTTTGGATTTTTATTATTCAATAATAGATCCAATTTCTTTTTAAATCTGTTTAAAGGATAAGAAATGATACAAAATAAAAAATGATAAATTTAAATTTAAATTTGTTAACATTATAATTAATGTACGATATTAAAATTTTTAATTGAGATTATTAAATTTTAATTAACTGTATATTTATAAAACAAAAAATGAGAAAAAGAAAGCAGCGCGTTCGGGTATCGAACCCGAGGATCAGCCGGCAAACGCCGTACCAACTGAGCCACGACCAACTTGTCTTTTTCTGTTACAAAGTAAGTATTTAAGTTGTGTACTAATATTTGAACCCCCCCCCCCGGTTTCTCAAGAACTAAGGAGCGTTGTATAAAATCCGTTGAACCTGAGACTAAGGGGTCTCTACCCTACAACATATATTCAAATAATCAAAATATGTGATTACCAAGTTTGGCTCTCTCCTTGTTAGTATGCTAAAGTATAGTTTGGTTGGAAAATGAATAACACAGTTAAAACACACTTTAGAACACATTCATGGCCATAGATGATAGTACTTACGAATTCTTTTGTGCAATAATCTATAGATTTTATTATTCCAAAACGGAAAACGCATTTCCAGGATAGTGCTAAAAAAGGATGTTATTCAATATAAGAAAAACAGTGTTGTTACAAGCGACTATTTTTTTAAATTCTATTTGTACCATTCTTTACAAACAATTTTCTTTGTCGTAGATTTCCCTTGAAATTCTATTGAAATTCAAGGCAATGATTTTTTTGAGAGTGGTACAAATAGAATAAAAAATAGTGGCAAATCTGCAATAAACTGTAAAAAAAGTAGACGTGTTTGAAAATGTTATGTAAGGCGAATGTCATAATAACATTAAACGAGGCAAAACAAATGCAGTGTGAGGCATTTTCCTGGAAATCCAGTCTTCTCAATATTTAGAAAACTAAATATAATTCTAACCTATACTTATTACTATACATATCACTAAAGATTTTTATATTTAAAAAAAGCGTTTAACAAAAATTTCTTCATAATATAACAGTTTGAAAATAATAATAATAATAATAATAATAACACTATTAATATTATTATTATTATCATTATTATTATTATTATTATTATTATTATTATTATTATTATAAGCAGTTATCCTGTTATCTCCATACTCGAAAAATTCCATACATAAAAGAGATATAGCTACATTTTACGACCTCTATGTGTTGATAATTTTTATTATTTATACATGGTAAAATATCTTTATACATAGATATATCTTTCTTTACATACTTACATAGGTCCATATTACATACTTAGGGGCTCTCTATATATAACGATATCAATTTAGGGAACTGGGGAAGAGGGGGTTCTGGAACTTGATATCGTAAGCTATTTCTAGCAGGAGGGGGTTGTCTTTTATTATCGTTATCATTTTTGATCCAACCAAAATCTTCTTCTTTTTTTTTTGGAAACCTTTTCTTTCCATCGAGATAGTCTAATAACTTTTTTCTTAGTCTGTTATCTATTCTTATGAAAATACAAAGTTATTATTAAGGACACATTATTATTAAGCCTACATTAAAATGGCCGTTTTCTTGAAAATTTTCGAATTTTTTTTATTGTTTTATTTGAAACATTTACTATTCCAAATCTGGTTTACTTTTATTTTCATGATTACCAGAGGAGGAGTTACGGCCAATTTAATAAACAGGAAGAATGAGTCAGATACCGGAAGTGAGGGTAGGAAGGCCAGGAGAAATGTGAACAATGTTTCTATGCAATCCTTTTCTTAATTTTTTTTTTGCATTAAAACACTAATATACTTTAACTGACCCTTTTAGATTAATTTTGTATGTATCTGAAAGATATATAAGAAATCTTTAAATGCGATTTCTGAAAAATCACTTATTCTGTTATCTCTATGCTCGAAAAATTCCATTACATAAAATGTTTTAAGCATATTTCAGTGAAATTTTGTCACAGTACTTTCCATATTACTCACTATGCTCTGAACTAGAATCTAATAGTAGAACTTTACATAGGATCCGGACTACATACTTATACATAAGGCGCGTTTTACACCCTTGTACAGCACATAAAAGAAAAAAAAAACTCTCCTCCGCCTCAAATCATAATTTAAAAGTAATACCACAGTCTTACCCGGCCTTCTCACCGCGCGAACTGATATATCACTAAGCTGCAAGTTTTATTGCAATCGAACCATTATTTAAATTAATATAATTCTACAAATATAATCCAGTTTTAAAAAATTAAGTTACGGTTAACACTCTCAAGGATTATATGCCGATACGTAATAAAAAATTTATATCGTGTAGGAAAAACGTCTTTTTTTAGCATTAAAAAAACACTGAGAAAACAACATTACGATTTTGCCCTTTTGCGGTCAGGGAGTAAGGGGCTGTACATATATAACGTTATCAACTTTTGGTCATTTTGCACACCCTCTTCTCCTCCATACGGTATCATACATTATCATTCCGCGCATTATCCCCAACCCCTCTCCCTAATGATATCTTTCTCACCAGTGTCTAAAAATTCTTTTTATTTTTCAGCTTTTTCTTTTTCTTTTTATACGTTTGCAACGATACACATTTATTATTCGCATATTTTACTGATTTAAATGAAGAGGTCAATAAAATATCAATATTATGGATGAAATAACTTTACACTTAATAACACTACAGTAGAGTGCCGATTATCGGAACTCCAATTAACCGAATAGTCTATTTATCCCCTCAATTTTTTTTTTTTTTAAACCGAACTTCTAGTTATCTGAATAGCCTATTCCTCCCATTTTTTTTTTTTAACCGAATTCACAATTATTCATTGGCTTGGAATAAAATTTTAAATAAAGAAAAAACTGTTACTGGATCAGAAAATGAGCAATGTAAAACAATAAAGGAGGTGGGAAGAATACTAAGCTATGAAGAACATGGAATTAACAAGTGGTTAAATAGTGAAGTGCATGACCCTGGATATCAGATTTTAAATGATGATGAGATTGTGGATGAGATTCATGATGAAAAAGCAATTGAAAAACATGAAAACAAATGTTCGGAAAATAACCAAGGTCCATCACATAAAAAAGCCTCTGAATGTTTGGTAACAGCTATGAAATATCTCGAACATTATTCCTATCAACTAACGTATTTGAGAAGAATTAGAGATGGGGCAGCATTGAAAAGAATGTCTTCGTTGAAGCGAGCAACAATCAAAAGCTTTTTTGTTTACATTGTATCTCTAGAGCTCAGGAAACGATAAAAGGAGAGAGAAAAAAAATTAATGATAAAAATGTAAAATAATAATAATAATAATAATAATAATAATAATAATAAAATAAATAAAACATGCCAGCAGTAACTTGTGCTACTAGTCCTAAGCTTAGGTGACGTGGTAAAGATTTTAGTATAGTCAGAAACATCCCTTGAATTGTCTGTCCATTTATCCGAACGTTTGCTTATCCGAACTAGGGTCAGTCCCGACTTGTTCGTATAATCAGAGCTCTACTATATTTTAAAAAGAAAATACCATTTAAAAGTATTTAATAATAGCTTTTTGTTGCATAATGCATTCAATAGTAATATTGTCTTGTGGCACTTGTCCCCTGCACGGGGAGGCAATAAGTAGAATTTCTTATCAACAAAACAGGCGTCCAATATTCTTCCCCATTTTTTTTACTAACAAAAATAACAAGTATCATTTTGAACCTGGTTTCTCTAACTACGCATTATATGCTCACTTGGCAGAAGAATAGGAATGCCGAACTTTGGTATATTCCATATTTTGGAGTAAAATGATTTTACAATTATTTAATAGCTTTAAGGTATCTGCACTGAAAAAAAAATGGGTACTCAAAATTGAGTAAAAAATACTCAATTTTAAATACGTCACATACTCAAAATATCTCCGATCCAAATGCACTCAAAATTAAGAAACACATGTACTCATTTTTGATTCCATAGTTGTGTTCAAATGTGATTCGTTATGTACTGCCCCCCCCCCCCCCCTAAACCTAAAAATTAAAGTAAAAATGTACTGACATTTATTTCCCGTTCAAAGTTATTAACAAGAAACGTTTAATGGATTATTTATTAAGAAAAACAGCAAAATTATTAACAAGATACCCAAATCGAATATTTTTATGACAAGAGCATTATTTGCAAGCACTTTTAAATTATTTTAAAACACTGTGCGTAATTTAATATTTACATTAATAAACATCATTTAAGCCGCAGAAATGAAATAAACCATTACAGGGTACAAAATTATCCCTTTTTTTTTTTTTTTTTTTTTTTTTTTTTTGGGCGGGGGGGTTGATAACATGTGATGCCTCAAAGTGGAGAAAGAATAAGTTCATTTTTGATCCAAAAATACTCAATTCGATATGAGTACATATATTTACTCAATTTTGAGTACTTCATTTTTTCAGTGTGCCTAACGTTCTGTGCGCATTTTTTTAACTGTACAATATTGAATAAATACGCGCATTTTTAGTTAAATTGTAATGCAGAATGATGAAAAAACACAAATCCTAGCAATATCTCATAACCTTTTAAAAAATTGATTTTTTTTATATGTTTTTTAGGAAAATTTCATACTTACGCCAGACAGCGCACACCCAATTCAACTAAATATATTTAAATTTCGTTTGTTCTACATACTACTATTACAATTGTGGCGTACTTATGGTAATGGGAGTTCATGAGGAGTCTTATAGGCTTTAAATATAGAGCTTTTATTCAACAACGGGCAAAGGCTTTGGCAGACAAGATCTCATAAATTTCGCTCTCCGTGATAGCAATAAAACAATCTTAATTAAATATAACGTCAAAAGTTAACTCACGTAACTTCATTTCTGCGGAGCGTGCTTAAGCAGCGACGGCGGGGTTCATTTCAAATCCACGTCTAGATTTCATCTCACTCTAAACCTGTTCTTCTTCCCAGGCTAAGCTCCAGCCATACAGGCCGTTTCTCCCCACCAAAACTATTTACGCCATCTCACACTCTCTCCAACGTCTAACTGCACTGACTAACCAACTACTACTTTAACATATTTTCGCTCCCCTATTTATACTCTGACAGACTGAGCAAATAAATTTGTATGCGGTTACCGCTAACTCGCGGAACAGTGAACTCCTAATTAAAAATGCACCGCAGACAATTAGAGTGCCTCTATATTAGAGTTACGTCTTACACCATGTTCACCTTCAAACCACTAGAGAGCCTCTGTAACAAAGTTACTGGTTCCTTACACACTTACCTATGCAACTGAACTATATGAGTTTTACAATATCTTCAAAATCCACTCAAATATTTCAAAATATGTCGCAAAATATGTATTTATATTAAATATTACCATATTTTTTTGTATTCGAATACCTAAAATAATTATATTATCACATAGAGCTTAGGTCCTTGTTCAGAACACAGTGAGTAATATGGAAAGCATTTTGACAAAATTTCCCTGAAATATGTTTAAAACATTCTATGTAATGAAGTTTTTAAAACTTGGAGATAACAGAAAAAATTGATTTTTCAGAAATCGCATTAAAAGATTTATTTTATATCTTTCAGTTACAATGTTATTAAAGTTTATACAAAGTTAATCTAAAAGTGTCAGTTAAGGTGTATTAATGTTTTTATGTAAAAAACGTAAGAAAAGGATGCAAAGAAACATTGTTTACATTTCTCCAGGCCTTCCTACACCCACTTCCGGTATTTGACTCATTATTTCCTTTTTCTTAAATTGGCCATAACACATCTTCTAGTAATCATAGGAATAAAATTAAACTAGATTTGGAATCGTAAACAACTGTTGTTTGAAATAAAATATTAAAAAAAAAAAAATCTCGAAAATTTTCATGAAAACGGCCAGTTTACCATAAATAACTTTGGCCATAAGTCAAATACCTTAATAATATCTTTGTATTTCCATAAAAATAGATAACAGATTAAGAAAAGATTTAATAGATTATTAATAGATTATTTTGATGCAAAGAAAAAGTTTCCTAAAAAAATTTTTTTTTTTTTTGGTTGGTTCAAAAATGATAGCGATACCAAAAGACAATCCCCCTCCCTCCCCTAGATATATCTTACGATATCAAGTGCCAGACCCTACCTCTCCCTAAAGAATGATACCAAAAGACAACCCCCCTCCCTCCCCTAGATATATCTTACGATATCAAGTGCCAGACCCTACCTCTCCCTAAAGATTCTTTAGGGAGAGGTAGGGTCTGGCACTTGATATCGTAAGATATATCTAGGGGAGGGAGGGGGGTTGTCTTTTGGTATCGCTATCATTTTTGAACCAACCAAAAAAAAAAAAAATTTTTTTTTTATATGTACAACCCTAAGACGCGTTTCAAGAGACCGGACAAAAGTAGCGTATGGAGTGGGAGTGCTTATTAACCCATTAAAGATTGACGTTGCGTTTTCGCAACATTACGCTTGTGATTTTTTTAAACATTTTATACCCGTAAAAAAGAAAAGTAAAATCTGTGTTATTTAATTGACACATTTCAGTGATTCATAATTATAGTAGTTCTTGGAACTACAGCTATACCTATATTTAAATATAACATTAACTTCCTTTTCAAGTTCTTAAACTTAATTTAACCTTTTTATCTATATAATTAAAGCACTTATGCTAGTACATATCTTTAATATTTTTTTCATTTTATAATGCATTTTTAAACAACTACACCTTTCTCTTTTTCCCAATGGCTCATTAGTTTGTAAGACATCATATCTACAGCCTGGGTGTTAAGTTGCTTGTCAATTAGGAAACCCTTCAACGCTCTTCACTGTTAAGCTGTTCAGTGATTCATAAAGTAAAAGTAAGTGTTTAAGAAAAAGGGGTGTGAACTGAATAAAATTCCTGTAAAATATGCTGGTCCTTAATGATTTAAAAGTGATTTGTATATTATTGTAGTAAATGATCACTTGCTTACGATACAAAATTGTGTCTTTTACGCACATTTAGACTAAAATTTAAGTATATTCGTTTAAATTTTTATTTTGTTTTTCAGAACGTACTGGGATAATTGAAAATAAATGTACATTCAAATATGGCTTTAATATAGATATTCGATACAACGAAAATTTAAAGCAACAATAAAAACTAATTTTCTCGCTGAGCCCAGAAATTTTAACATAAAAACAAGTATATTAATTGTACAATATCATTAAAATACATCAAAAATTTACCTCCGCCAGATTAATAACGTATCGATAATGCAATATTTCATGTGGTCGTAAAAGATAACTTTAAACTTTTAGAACGCCTTATTCTGAATATAGAGTATATTCTAGGGAACTTTAATTAGTTTTGTTCCGTTTGAAATGTTCAACACCATTAAAATACACTTCAAAGACATAGTTAACACCGATTGTAATATATACAAATCTTTTTGTACGTCTTTATAAAAGAATTTCAAATGCTAGTAACATGCTGTTTTGGCCTTTAGTAACGTATAATGAATTTCATAGCGGTCATTGAAGCATATTTACAGAAGTTAGATTGAGAAAAAACATGCGTTTTGCTATACCGTTTACATTGTGCGCTTTCCAGCTGCAGTAAATTTTAATATAGTATGTGGTACACTACTGGGGAAAAAAGTAAAACTCTCATAAAAATTCTGCCGAAAACTATCGTATAAAAATTGTACTAGTACCAACCAGTTGACAACGACGTTCACCATTAACTGACATGTGTGGATTATTATGTGGGAGCCGCTTACACATTCAAAATTATACCACTTTTTTTTTAAAATGGTAACACCCACTTTTGACACTATATTTGGCAAAAGACACAAGCCAGACAAACAAACCAATGTAATAAACCCATTCGGAAAGTGTGAAAAAGGAATAATAGTAGGTAAAATGTATTTCGAGACGAAAACGAACATAAATAATTGGTCTCTAAGTTTAATTTCTCTTCCTTTCTTTTAGGAAAAAAAAAAACCCCTTCGATTTAATTAATGCATGTTAAACTTTAAAATTATTTTGCAATAAATCTAATGATTGTGATTTGCCACTTACATTGGAATACAATATAAACGTAATAAAAATAGATGAAAAAAGTATTCGCCAAAATAAATATTGAGTTTACAGTTAATCTTTCGCTGATTTAAAAATCGAAGCAAAAATTTTAATTACTTTAATCCATTCTTTGAATTCATATAAATTTTAACGATGTTTTTCATGAATAATTAAATGATTGCAGATTATTAAATACTTTCATATCTGGAACAATTTATTTTCGAAAATTGTTCTTAATATACATTTAAAACCTCAATAAAACATTTACAAATTATTCGTTAGGATAAATTTTGAAAACTCTGTTTAAATGCTATTTTTATACATTGATTTATACATTTCCAAAAATAAACCGTTGTTAGATTGTTATGAGTCGAGTCAAGAAAAACATTTATATAGTTTGAAGTTAAATAAACATGTATTACTTAAAATAAATATGATATATAATTTGTGGGATGTCACACAAATTTTTAAAACGAATATAACGTAGAATTATACGCGTAGGTACTTTTGGTCACAGATGAAAAGGAAAAATAGTAACTTAACACTTAATTTCCTTTAAATTCGAATGTCAGATGAAAAGACATTCATCTTGATGTTTCAGCGCGGTGCTAAATTTGAAAATTATTTTAAACAAATCTACGATTTAACATTTTTAATCGAATGGAAATGCATCATGGTAAGATTAAAAATAGATGAAAAGAAATGCGTACTTAAATAAATATGTTAGAAAGCGGGAATTATACGTGCGTTTTAAATTTTGATATAGGGTAAGTCTAGAATAGATGGCCACAGAGGAGAGATGGCCAGTTTAAATATTTCCAAAACTTCATGATAGATTGCAACAGAAACTGTCTTCGTATGAAATAGTTCAACGAGTTTATTTATGGCGACGTGCAGTTGTCTCTTTCGATTATAAAAAGTAAGGGCAATTTTAATGTTTATTTCATTTAGTGGTTGAATATTTTTTTGACTTAGTTATCTGAATGTTTTGCAGTACGTACGTTATACATATTTTTTACTATATGGACTTTTAAGACACGTATAAAATCTAAGCTTTACTTCTAAGCCTAAAACAAAGACGTACAATGGCTATTAATGCTTTCAATTGGGCGACCATCAGTCCTTCAATTTCAGGAGAGATGGCCACATGAAATCGAGGAGAGATGGTCACATTTACTCAATATTTCAAAATAATACGAAGTGGTGATTTTAACTAAATACATAATTAAATTTAAAATAAATATATTAATTTATCTAATTGTTTAATTTTTTAACTAATATAAATATTTTAATAATAATAATAATATAATAAGACCTCAAGATTTATTTGTTTCAGAAAATACTGAAAAACGTTGGAAACTTTCATAACAGAAACTGATAAAGTTGATAAATAAACTAAATTAACGTAATAAAGCCAAAATTAACGCGAGAAAAAAAAAACACGACACTTTCAGTAGCGAAGAAAACGAAATACATTTAAAATTATCAGATTCTACAGATTCCGAGTAAATAGAATTGGATTAGGATCACTGTGTTGGTAGTGCAAAACATTATAATATCATATCCAAAAAGGATGTCTGGATACAATGCATAAGGTACCTGAAATGTGTACAAATTATCAAGACCTTTGTCAAACATGTGATAAGATTTTACGAAAAGTGAAGTATTGAAATTATATTCTTCAAATTTTGTTTATTCGAGTTTTATTCACTCATTTTCCATCCTATAACTGCATCTTTACAAATTTCTATATGTGTTTCATGATTAACCTTATGAAATGTGTTATTTTTTTGCTATTTAACTTCACTTTTTCTTTTTTGTATTGGATGACCATCTCCCCTAGGCTTTAAGGAGAGATGGCCATCTTCCATTTTAATTTCAATGTTGTTTAACACTTTTTGATTTCAATATTTAATTATCTTTTCCATAAAATATTATGAGTATATGTATAAGAATTTTAAATATGCATCAATATTTCTTGTATTTGCATTTTAAGAGTTTTTATTTCAATCGTTAAAAACTGTGGCCATCTATCCTAGAGTTATCCTATAAAACTTTCGGCGGAGAATGTACATAAGCCACGTTTTCATAAAAATGTAGTTATCTGTATGATAACATGACCCATCAAGGCCTCTTGCCGCTCATCAAACATTATTAAAAAACTACAAGAGATTGCACTGTTATGCCTGAATATTGCTGCTCCCCAAATGAAATACAGTCGAACCTCGTTATCCCGACACTCTAATGACCAGAAAGAAGTGTCGTCATAAGAGGAGTGTCGCGGTAACCGGAGTTGGAGAAAAATATTTTATAAAAAGCTGTATTTTTAATTAATTTAAGACAATTTTAAATTCATAACTGTTTTTGCAATTTTAAGCAATGTTATTATTAAGCAAAATAAACACAAAAACAAAATTGAAAAGAATAAAAATCAGATTTATGATGATTTGCTTTTTTATTGTTGCATAAAACATTGATTGAAAAGTGATAGTTTTATAGAAAAACGTGTGATAAACACGCTGGAGCAGGCAGTTTTCAAATCAAAGAATTATTTTAAGCACTATTTAATTTTGAAACTGGTCAAAGTAGTTCAGTTAAATAAGTTTTATGTATCAAAAACTATACTTAGCAATTTGACCATCTTTTGAAAGCATATACGGGACTATACTCCCTGTAGGAAAAATTGGTTTTTCAAGAACAAACGTCCTCTTTTTCATTATCCCTTCGTTGGTCGCTCCTCGGGCCTTATCTTAGGTTAGTAACGATGGGAACGAAGGGAAAAGGAAAAGACAACGTTTGTCCTTGAAAAGCCGTTTTTTCTTACATGGAGTATAGGTTGCGCTGTGCAGTGTCCAATATTTTTTTAATTTGCCTAATTTTTTTCAATTGTTTATTAAAATGTTCATTATCTTAATAAAAATTTAATTCATATTTTTAAATTTCTCATTTTTACCTATTGTTGCCAATTTTAAAAAGTCAAATAATGATATTTATAAACACTTTTAATTGAAAAAAAAAATATTCACATGTGAATTTTAACCCTTTCAGGGGCAAAGTACTTCTGTTGCTAAAATGTTGAAATGACTCATTCACACCAGATTTTAGAAACAAATTTATTTAAAAATAAGTAAAAGCTTTTTTCAGGTACAGTATAAATGCAAAATTTAATATCAAACTCTGGTGGCAATATGGCATAGCGGAATTAAAAGTAAAAGGGATATATTATATCCCACGGCCTTTCAAGAGGCTAAAAGATAAAGAAAACCTTAAAATAATTAAATTATTACGTGCGAAAAGTACTAAAAGGGAAAATTGCGTCATGTTAAAACAATGTATTGTAAACGTCATATTTAAAGCGATTTTCTTATAGTGTCTGAAAGAAAAGTTTTCTTTTACAGTTCATTCGAAAGAGAATATTTAAGAGAAAATATAAAAGATTGTCAATTTATGCCACGGAGTTACAGTTGTCATTTTTTTTGCTTATTTGGCGATTTTATAAATATAAATTAGTAAATATTTGTTTAAAAAATGTCTAGAAAACGTTGTTGACAAATATTTAATAATTAAAATTTAATTCAGCCAAATAATAATTACATTTATTTGATGCATTGATTTCACGAATTAAGCATCTACCGGGTGAGCCAAAAGTTCGTTAAAACTTTAAAAACTCATAAAAAAGGAAGAAATTATGATAAAGGAGTGGCCTTTAATTTGTGCAACAAATTCGGCCAGTAGAATCGGCCAATTCTACGACAACAGTTGTGTCGTAGAATGTTGTGGAAGTCATGTTGAACATTTGTTATTGGATAACAAATGAATGGAGCGTATTATTGTACTGTTCATTGTTTTACGGGTCTTCAGCACCCTCTACATGTAATTTTGACATGTGATTTTTTTTTTTTTTAACCGTTTGGAAAAATGGTTATTGTCCTCGTCAGGGTAGGAAATCAAAAGCATATCTGAAGGATTTTATTGGTTTAATTCGCATTTTATTCGTTTCCTGATGGGTCTATACAGTAATCTGTATTTCCCTTTACTTTCAACAGAGATGCCTTTGCCTATACCTTCTGTTGCCACTATGACAAAAAAGTAATAAAAACTACAAAAAAAAAAATTAATAACTCAGAAACAAATTGAGATGCAGCTTTCAAACAAATTGCATTTAAAAGTACATTTTTTTTCTCCCTATACGACGGAGTAAAAAGTAATAGTGTGGGATGTTTAGAAGTTTGAAAATGAAATTTCATTTTAAATGGGCCGTCTTCTTGGAAATCTGACGATGGAAAAGACTTTTCCCGAACAGCCAATGAAATGCTTGGATAATACATAAGTTTCAGGGGGATAATACGTACGAGTTGCAGGCGATTTCCGTCGCTTGGAATTTTTACGTGTAATAACACTATTAGATCAATGTCAGACGGGCGTCTTTTTTGCTGCTTTTTTGCTTAAGTATTATCCATTCACAATGCTATAGTATTGTGAATGGATACTACTTAAGCAAAAAAGCAGCAAAAAAGACGTCCGTCTGACATTGGTCTTAATGTTTAATCCATGGCGTACGTAATGTATGATCAACTCCGTGCGACTTTTTATGTCTTAAATTGTAGTCTTTGAAAAAATACTTTTCCAAATGGTCGTTGTAATATGTTAAATTGCATTTTATTATTTTTTTTTTCTGCTAAAAAAAATCTGACTACCTGGTGAGCCCTTTCTTGCAAACCGCACTCCTTTATCATAATTTCTTCCTTTTTTATGAGTTTTTAAGGTTTTAACGAACTTTTGGCTCACCCGGTATTTCGAACAATTGCATTTCTTTTAACCTATTAAAGACTGATGTTGCGCTTTCGCAACATTAAGTTTGTGGGTTTTTATTATTATTATTATTATTGTGAATATTTTTACCCGACTGCCAAGAAGAGTTATGCGTTTCGCACGTAGCTGGGTATGTGGATATTTTTATACCTTCGAAACAGCCCAGCGGCTGGATGGATTTTAATGAATGAGGTCTCTATCGATTCGTCTTCACCATCCGATAGTTATAGGCAAGGTTTCATTATCATAAATTCAAAATGGCGGCCTTAAAATGCAAAATGGCGGTAGAGACGAAAAAAAAATTACGCACCCTATTGAGTGGTATATCAATGGATAGGTCTTTCAAAATGAAGACTGTGTTTCCTAGACTATTTTACAGTCAGAAGCTCCGTTTAAATATTACGCGACCTGAAATTTGTGTAGGTAGGATCTCAGACTTTACTGCAACTCTAACCTTCATAGACATCTATAGGCCTCATTAAAACAGTGTTTATAGATAGGAACTAACAATGAAACACAACTTAATATCATCAATACAAGAAAATAAAAATAAAAATAGGTAAGTAGAGTTTCACACAGATGAGAAATAATTAATTAGTTCGCTTTTTACGCAGTCGAGTTTTTTTATTTTTTAAATTTAATTTTTACTTTTTTCAACAAATTTATAATCACTTATTGTATGTGGGACTTTTATTTTCAAGGGGGTGTGGGATATGTTAATTAATTCGAGTTGTAAAAAATTAGAAATATGAATAAAATAGTACGGAATGGTTTGAAAATTTTTATCGATAAATTTCGGATTGTGTTCATAGATGCACTTAACCCCTTAATTCTCGCTCCCGTGATATTCACGGGCTGTGTGTTTTATTGAGATTGTTTGATTTCCACGAGTTTTATAAAATAGTGTAATTGGCTTTATTCTGGTATCACTTTACCTCTCATTAAATAGGGTGAATATTTTTTTTCAAAAAAGTGGTGGCAATAAGCAATCTGAATTTTTAAACAGTAATTTAATGCGACCGTTAAGGGGTTAAAGAATGAAATGGATTCATGAAAATTTTCGAATTCCGGTTTTCGACGGGTAGACACGTTTTAGGGTTTAAAGATCCCGAGAAATATGTTTTTACAAAATGTCTGTCTGTGATTCTGTGAGTCTGTGTGTCTGTATGTGACACACATTTTGTGGGCGCTCTATCTCAAAAACTAATGCACAGAATTTAATAAAAATGTATATTCAGTTAGGCCATGATATAAATTGGTGTTGATTATTTTTTGGTGTAAATCGTACAACGGGTGGTGCTGCCATGCAGCATTTTTCACGATTTCCGCAATCGCTCTATCTCAAGAACTAATGCACGGATTTTTATCAAACTTCAAATTTAGTTAGTCCTTGATATGATTTGGTGGTGTTTACGTTTTATTGTAAACAACCCAACAGGTGGCGCTGCTATGCTGCATTTTTCGTGATTATCGCAAAAGTTTTATCTCAAGATCTAATGCACCAATTTTCATCAAAATTCAGATACAGGTATACCTTGATAAATATTGGTGCTGATTATGTTTTGGTCTAAATTTCCCAACAGATGGCTCTGGTATGCTGCATTTTTCACGATTTTTGCCAAAGCTCTATCTCAAGAACAAATGCACGAATTTTCATCTATCTTAGGATTCAGTTAGATTGACACATGTTATTGCTGATTAGGTTTTGGTATTAATCGGCCAATAAGTGGCGCTGCTAAGATGCATTTTGTAGGATTTACACGATTTTAGCGATAATCATATCTCAAGAACTAATGCACAGAATTTCATATCTTTAGAATTATCATTATGGACATAGATTGCCATTTAATTTTCTCACTGTGATAGCGAATTTTGAAGTATTAACATATATGAGATAGAAGAAAGTTTTGGGATTGCCACATCCGACTAGTTTTACATGTTTTCTCTCTTGTTTTTGTATAGACTACAATCGTTGTTATAAAAGTCCAAGAGACAGATACATTTTTTACTTAACCATTTTGTATAAGCTTTTTTTCAAACGTGTGGTAGATCTTTCTTATTGAATGACGAATGCAGCCGTCAGCTGTCGTGACAGCGGTGGATTTGGCCTTGGGAATCAAAAAATCCGCCAATCAAAGTGTAGTGAATAGAAATCCGATTACAGAAGATGCCCATGAGAATAGCATTCAATCTTCCGCTTTTCCTTTTTTTTAAAACAAAGCAAATCGTCATGTTTTTAATGCCAATGGCATCTGAATGGGAGGTTGGCGAGCTTAATCCCCTAGTGTTTTAAAAAATAATAGGAGTCTCAATGTTTCAGAAATATTCTTCTTGGCGTTCTATATATTATATCCCAGTTGCTCTAAGTGGGTGGAATTTGAAAGCTATACTAATCCTATTGATGTTCGATGCTGTTTATTGTGTTAAATGAATAATAACGTTAAAACAATAAATTTTCTTTTGCACTTTGATGTTTTATATTTTAAATAATTATCGTAATTACAAAAATGTTTTGGATAAGTTTTCAGTACTATTATTATTATTTAGAAAATTAACGAAAGCAAACCATGATTTTTAATTATTGATATAGAACATATTAGGGGAGAATAGCCGAATTTGAGACCACTTCACTTATTTTCAGGTGTAACTCACTTAATTTTTGGAATATCTGCAAAAGATAATTACACAGGGCCAATCTATTCATTTACTAACTAAATAAATATTTAGATCAATTTATTTTTGAAAATCTTAAATTTTATTTTAATTTGAAAAATTTGTCAAAAGTGGTTCAAATTCAGCAACTGGTCGCCTAAGTTGGACCCCCAGTCTCCTAAATTGTACCAAATAATATCAGGTTGATTTAATGACTAGGAAATATAACTAATTCTATTAAAAGCAAAGTTTTCGATTAATGAAACAATCAAACAAAACAACAGCAATAAAATATAATGAAATCAAATATCTGAAAATAAGAGTAACTGTTTTAAATCAAAATGTATTCAAAATATAAATCAAAGTTATCAGTAATTAAGAATAGAAATTATGGAACTAATTGTCAGTTACTTGAATGCCATGTAAGGAGTGATGCAAAGCTTATACATGAATTTTGTTTTTTGTTTTTGTTTTCCAGCGCACACAACATGGAACCGTATATGGCAATCTGAACACTGAATCATTTCTGCTACTTTATTTTTCTTACAAATTAGGCAAAACCAATAATCACTGTCTAGATTTTGTTTATTTAGATTCTGAATTATCAGACCCTTTTTTTTGCAACAGAAGTTTTCTTTACATGATGTTTGTAGTTCTTCTCTTTCATCGTTTTCTTGCTAATTGTATTGCGCCTATTTTTTTAAACTCGATGTTCCAATTGCTTTTGTGCTGTAAAAGCTTCCTTTTTGTCTTTTTTTTTCATTTCAAGATTTAGTTTATATGGTGATGATGTTAACAAAACTGTTTTTGTCTCCCTCTGTACTTTGATTTAACTGAATTTAGCAAGGGAAATACCATTTCTAATGATTATTTTGCTTTTGGGGAGGATTTGTAGCTGCAGCCTTGTTGCAGGTCAATTTCTTTACAACTTACTGTCTGCTTTTTGTTTCCTATATCTTTAACAGCTTTTGCTGTCACGGGTGTTTTTCTTCCAAACAGTTTGTCTGTGTCTTTTTCAACATTTTTATCAAGGTTTGAGATTTTATGCGTTTTAATTGAAAAAAAAAAAAAAAAAAAAAAAATATATATATATATATATATATATATATATAATTCCACCCTCCGGAACTGTAAAAAGTCTTCCATCACAAATATCCTGCAGGAGGAAAATGTTTGAATTAAATTCTGTAGATCAAATATGCCGTAGGAATAAAGAATTCAAAGAAAATAAATACAATTACATACAAGATAAAAGACAATGCAAACAAAAGTTATTGCATAGACATGTAAAAATATTTTTATGTTTATATAGCCCTAAACTGTATAAAAAAATTAATCTAGATATACAAAAAAAAAAAAAAAAAACTTGCATGGAGATAGTAATCCATTATAAAATATAAAAAAAGTAGTGTACAAATCGTACCGTCCTCGAAATTCAATACTTACTTTTCAAATTTATGAGCGCATATTTGGTCCAATTTAAGGAACTTAAATTGGCCCAATTACGGCAACTGCGCCATTTTTTAAAACAGTTAATTTCGAGACTAAGAACAAAAACGAAATCAAATAAATCCGCGTGAAAAATATGCGCAATAAACAGATGAATTCATATATGTATATGAAAACATAACAACTTACCTCAGATTTAAAATATTCACTTACGTTTAGTAAGAAAAAATGAGATCAAAACAGCTAACTTTAGGTTTTTTTAAACCGTCTGAAAACAGCACGTGGTAGGCGGCTGCTTCTTCTAATAATGAGTGACGTCATTCTGATGAGTAGGATTCCAGCGGTAGATGGAGTCTCTTCCTGTAATTAACGGCAGAATGGCAACGGTCCAATTAAAGTGGCGGTCCAAATATGGCTACTCTCCCCTACAGGAAAATTCATTTAAAATTATATCTTTAAAGCAATACTGTTTACAAACACAGAAATCTTTCTTAAAAATAGCTTTTTAATGACTAGATCATTCAATAAATAATCATTCAAAACTAAAAACGCAAAAAAATTCCTAAAACTTAAACTGTCATAACTTAATATTAAGTAAACTTGGAAAACTAATATAAAAAATATAATTAAACTAATATTAACATATCATAACTAATATTAACAAAACTTGTGTAACTGCAAAAAAAAAATAGAAGAAAACTCACTGAACACGCAGAATTTAATATGGATTATCGAACATAACCATACTTGCCAATAGGTTTAGCTACTCTGCCAGAATGCGTAATTTAGGATTTCGTGGGAATGGCTCATTAGTTCAAGAGTTATTCATTGATATCTGGCGAATGATTCATTACATGTTGTTTTCAGCTCGTGTCTACAATGTGACAAAAATGATATTACAAGTATTTCTAAAGTTATATAATCTGAAAACATAGAGCATTTGTTTTTACATTTTCTGTTTCAGTTTTGAAAATACTTTATAAATTACTCATTTACTTACCTGTCCCAAAAATCGTGTAGACCTGTCTTATAAGACACTATGATTATGAATGATTAATGAATTTAAATGTATATTTATTATTAAATACTGCCATTTGAAAGATTTCTTATTAGTTCCAGAAATTTTAACATATTTAATGAGGGCATTTTCCCGATTAAATTACACCGAAATTTCTATTTTGAAAAACCGGTGATAAAAGACTAAAAATTGTGTAAAAGACGCTCGTCGCGAAGGGGTTAAACAGACAATATGCTTATGCCAATTCTTATACTTTTATTTTTTAACTTTTTTTTTTTTTATAGCCGGCTTACAATGTACACTTGTAAAATTTGACCAATTTTATAGTTTCAAAAGTGTGCGGCAATACGGCGGACTATAAGGTCAATTACAAAAGAGTTCAAAACAAAACAGGAAATAAAATCATGTTAATCAAATAGTTCTTCCATTCATTTTTAAAATTAGGGGCCTCGGCCTTCCTACGAGCTACGCTCGACAACCCCCGTTCAGACACCGCAGTCTCTAAAAGCACGCTAATTTGATCGGCTTTAAAAAGATTTTGGAAGATTGAATTATAATTTAAAAAAACAGTGGCTATCTCCCTATAAACGGGTTTCTATTCATTTCTCTTTGATTGGAGAATTTTAAGGAAAGATCAGCTGCTGTTAAAAGATACAATGGCTGTTTTCGTCTTTGATTAAATAAAATCAATTAAATATTTCCAAATAAGCTAATATAAAATGAATTAAGTAAACAGAGTCTTTGTCTCCCGGTATTTTTTAACAAAGCGAAAAAAAAGTTCTTTTAAATAAGACATTTTAAATGTATCGTTTTTAATCTGACGTAATTTTCACCAAAATTTTCTTTCTCTTTTTAATATTCACGTGAAAATACTTTTGTTAGAAATGAAATATTATTTGCGCTGTCCTAACAAAAATAGTTGAAAAGATCATCTCAAAATATCAAATAAATGTCTCGCGCAATTTTTAAATTTAAATTGTTTTTCAATATAATTTTTTGTTCATTTTACGTAATGAGTTTAATGTGACGTAAATGTGACGTAATTTCTCCTATTTAAGACTTCTAACCCATGTTAATGAATTTATTATTTTACATACAATATCCTTTCTCGTTTAAATTTCACCTGTAAATATAGTTTTTATGTTCAATAAGTTCCTGCTTTTTATACGTAATTATTTAATTCTAATTTGAAAGTTTTTTTTCTGTTTATAATAGTCACGTGTAAATAAATTTTTAATTTGAAGCAAACATTATTGTTTGCGCTGTTTATACAGCTGGTAACAGTTTAAATTAGTACCATTTTCTAAAATAAGTAAAAAATATCTCTCGAAATGCTTAAAATTTGAATTTAAAATAGAAATAAAACCTTAAAAATAGGTCAAATTAAAGAAATAAATGCAGTCTGCACACCCACACCTGGTAATTCTAACGTATAAAATGATCTAAAAATGAATTAATTCCCATGTATAGTTTTTGCTCCTATAAATTTTTTTAATGGAACGATTTTCACCATCTTTAGCATTAAATATCTCTTAAAATGATTCTTCGATTTGAAAACTGTCTGCAACAGCGTGTTTGTCAAACATTTCTCTATAATACAGCCGATTTTCATATTTTTGCATGCGCTATTTTTCTTAATATTAACGGAGAAATACCTCCGGGCACAAAAAATTCAAAACCGCTGGCGGCGGTGGTGACAGCGTAAGTTACTTTTTTATAGAATAGGGAGATGTTACCTATATTTTTAAAAACTTTATATAATTGCTCAAGACAAAATATGGTCAACTAGAAAAATTGTCCTTTTATAAAAAAATATCATTACAAAAAACAACAAAAAAACAACAACAACAACAACAACAAAAAAAGTTCTGGATCTTTAAAATTGAATGAGTTATACTTAATAAAATATTGATCACTGTAGGAGACTCTGTATCAATTTAGAAATGCAAACCTGTGAGATATTGTAAAGGGACAATATGCTTATGGCAATTCTTATATACTTTTATTTTTAAACTTTCCTTTTTTATACCCGGCGTATAAAGCACAATTGTAAAATTTAACCAATTTTATTGTTTCAAAAGTGTGTGGCATACGGCGGAATATATGGTAAATTACAAAAGACCTCAAAATAAAACAGGAAATCAAATCATGTTAATCAAATAATCTTTACATTAATTTTTAAAATGTTACGTACGTTTTTAAAAATTTTTATGCAATTGCTCTAGACAAAAACTGGTCATATAGAAAAATTGTCTTTTAATATCATTGCAAAAAAAAAAAAAAAAAAAAAAAGATTTCTGGATCTTTAAAATTGAATGAGTTATATTTAATAAAATGTTGATCACTGTAAGATTCTATATCAATTTAGAAATGTAAACGGTGTCCCCAGGCAAATGTTTTAGCGTGAGACTACACTAATCACACGAAGAAACTGGAAGAAAGTGCAAAAAAATGCTGATAAATGGGAAGTATCAGGCTTTATACCTCTAGATCAGTGTTTCCCAATCTTTTTTTGGCCGCGCCCCACCTAAGCATCTCTAAAATCATGATGTACCCCCTCTCCTTCTATATCATATAAATATTGTCACATAAAAAATAAACTTCCATTTTTCCGGATGGATCCGAAAATAGCATTAACTCTGATAAACGATTTCACATTCTTTAATTTATCAAAATCATATTTTTTTAATTACAAGTATGCTTTTAACCATGAATGCAGTGATGCCATGGATCTTCGGATTTACATTTACAAAAGTTTTATTGTTTTTTGGCAACTTACCTCAAATTTAAAAGTGATAAATCGTCTACATGTTTATTCTCGTAAAATTTTTTGAAATCTCTCTCATACTTTGTATTACATCTGATAGAATTGATACATTTTATAATGGATTTTAGTACTTCGTTCAGAATAAGTGATATTTGTTTATCGCCGAGACTGTATGGATAACATAATTCGCAAGTAACATTTACGGATTCGCGCTTTTATCCATTTTAAGTAACTATTTTTCTTTCCTCTCACAACACACTTCTTTGATAGTGGGCTTTCCCCCCGCACTATTATAATTTGGCCACCATGTTTTCTCCAATTTTAAATTTTAAAATGCATATGTCATGAATGTCATATTCTGTATGTGGTCTGCAGAAGAGCCATAAGAAGTTTACTTTCAACCCTTTCCTTCCGTGATGCGCACGGGGTTTTATTAATTTCATAAATGTAGGACCACATTTAGATCATTCAAAACATTTTTTAGATTAAACATGTCCAAATAGTCAATTTTAGTCAATAGTCAAAACCCTACAAAATTTCATAGGTAAAATTTCCCTCATGGGCATATTACACTATGAATAGGTGTACAAGTTTTTTTTTTTAATAAATAGTAAAAAAAAAAAAATCTAATTTACTAAAATAATATTAAAACCAGAAAAAATTAAAGTGATTTTTTAATATATAAAAGGTGTCAAATTATCCAGATGAATTCACATAATTATTCCGGTGTCAATGTATTTTTTAAACTTTTAAATGGGATCGTTTCGAAAATTAATTTTTATTCAGTTATTTTTAGATTTTTTTTCATCTGTTATTTCTATTTTTGACTAAGACACTACTTTCATTAGAAAATAATGACAGAAAATTTGTTAATAAGAAATCTGAAATTGCCCCACGTTGGGAACCGCTGCTCTAGATAATCCAGATATCTGTTTGATTCAGGATAAGGATATTCCTTTGAAACGGGATGCTAATATTCCTACAACAGTGCCATCAAAGAGAAAAAAATATATTGTTAAATAGCCTGTAGAAATTATTATTATTAAAATACATTTTTTCATTTAGCTTACGCAGCCATATTGCGTACCTTACTTTATTGTGTGCGGAAAGGGGAATGAGACAGGGGATCAATGCGAAAAAAAAAAAAAAAAAAAAAAAAATATATATATATATATATTTATATTGCCTACAATCATAAATAAATTGGTATTTCATTTGATAGCCTTACAATGGTATCACTGAGATCATTAAACAGATATAGTTTCAAAACAGTACACATTACAGAAGATTAGAATATTCCACAAAGCATATTTTTCAACAACCAAAGTAAGTTTTTTCTGTTTGAACTTTAAGGCAATTAATAGATAATCTTAAAGTTTTATATATTTTTGCATGCTAAAATGATTTAATCTCTTGTTATATTTATTGTTATAAGTGGCAAAAAAATTTGACAATATTTTTTAAAACAAATCTTTTAAATATTTTTATGAAACTAGTGATCTGAAATATTTTATTGGCAGAATTTTTACATTTTATAAGAGAAAAATGCATAACATTTGTCAGTGAAATAATCTGTTGTCATTTTTATTGTAGCTATTTTATAAGGTGAAAGTATTTCTTACATAAAATATATTTATTTTATTAGTCCCCTACTTTTACGTGGAACTACAATCCAATAATTGTCTATCTAATAATCCTTTAAAACAGTAAAACATTAAAACATATGTTATCAATAATCTATATATATAAAACAAGAGATGTCTGCCTGCCTGCCTGACCGAGGCAAGCGCCGAAATTATAGCACCTAGGCCTCTGAAATTTTCGTCATGTGTTAATTTTGTCCTCGGAAAGTGTACTTCACAGCCGAATTTTAAAATTTCAATTTAGATTTTTTGTTTTAAATTAAAACTTTATGGGTTAGAGGCTATTTACAACTTTCCGCCAATCCGCGGCAATGAAGCAGCCAGCCAATGAGAGCAGGCGTTAAATATTGGATCTATCGTAGCGACAGCGGCAAAGGGCAAACTTCATTCTCGCAACTCCCAATGTTTATGTGTCGTAAGCTGCATGTACTGATCTACCGTAAGGAGAAAAACCCTGAGAGGGGTTGCTTCTTCAGAAGATACCAAGTAGGAGAGGTGGGTTGGAATCGGAGGAGGTTACAGTTTTGGCGCGATTAGCATTCGTTTTATGCTCTCCTTTTTTTTCTATTTTCTCTTTTCGACAACACGAATATATCGAATTTAATAATACTAGTGGATCGTACCCAGGTTCTCAGGGTTACAGAGTGTAGGAGAAAACCATTTTTTTCTAATATTAATAATACTTTTTTTACATGTACTATATTTTTAAGTTTGCCCACTCAAGGCCGAAACTAGCCTTTTTTGCACCCGGTGCAAGCGTGGATTTTGCCCCCCCCCCTCTCTTTCGCAAAGTATATTTACCAAGAGAATTTTACTAATTTACTAATAGCCGGCTTATTTTAAAATTTAAAATATGTAATCTTAAAATATGTAATACTGAAGTAGGTAATCTACAATGGCGGATCAAAGGGGGAGGTCACGGAGGTCATGACTCCCCTCTGAACACCAACAAAAATATTCTAAAGATCATTTTTAAAATGAAATATACAGTTAGAGTCCCGATTATCAGAGTCCTGCTTAACCGAGTTTCCGCTTTCACCGAATTATTTTCTTCTGATGGACTGATGGCTCCTATTATTATGAAACAGCCATTATAAATGAAGTGTTAGGTGAAGATGAAAGAGCAGCCGTAAAAAGTTAGAACTCTGATTTTCTGTAAAAAGAAAGCATTCGTTTTATGCTCTCCTTTTTTTTTCTATTTTCTCTTTTCGACAACGCGAATATATCGAATTTAATAATACTAGGGGATCGTACCCGGGTTCTCAGGGTTACAGAGTATAGGAGAAAACCATTTTTTTCTAATATTAATAATACTTTTTTTACATGTACTATATTTTTAAGTTTGCCCACTCAAGGCCGAAACTAGCCTTTTTTGCACCCGGGGCAAGCATGGATTTTGGCGCCCCCCCCCCCCCCCCTCTCTTTCGCAAAGTATATTTACAAAAAGAATTTTACTAATTTACTAATAGCCGGCTTATTTTAAAATTTAAAATATGTAATCTTAAAATATGTAATACTGAAGTAGGTAATCTACAATGGCGGATCAAAGGGGGAGGTCACGGAGGTCATGACTCCCCTCTGAACACCAACAAAAATATTCTAAAGATCATTTTTAAAATGAAATATACAGTTAGAGTCCCGATTATCAGAGTCCTGCTTAACCGAGTTTCCGCTTTCACCGAGTTATTTTCTTCTGATGAACTGATGGCTCCTATTATTATGAAACAGCCATTATAAATGAAGTGTTAGGTGAAGATGAAAGAGCAGCCATAAAAAGTTAGAACTCTGATTTTCTGGTCAGAATGGGAAGGAAAAAAATGGCCATAATTTTTTTTCGAAGAAAATGGCCAGAAGAAAATGATCCATTCCAAAGGTATAATCTTTCATTTGGCGCCCCTTGGCTCTGCCGCCTGGGGCACATGCCTCCTCTGCCCCCCCCCCCCCCTTTAGTTTCGGCCCTGTGCCCACTAATACCGAAATGCATTTTTATCTGAGGAATGTTATTATGCAATCAAATAAAGTTCCGAAATTTATTAAAAGCTTTTGTATTAGTCGCATGCCAGGAATTATTAGCCGGAGATTGTGCTACGTACAACAGTCTTTTTGATTCTGATCTTTTCAGTGCTTTAAGCGAGTAGTTCAACTACATGCCTGTTAAATTTGTATTTTATTTATATTAACAATCTAGCTACTTTCTGACACATTCCTGAATTAGTGTTTATTCGTCAAATTTTCTTATTAAGAAGCTATGGAATCAAACAGCGTTTTCTATTTTCTGACAAAATTTTAATGATATTCATATTTTAAGAACTCAATGGACATAATTCCCTCAAATTTCATATTTTGTTGACGTAAGTTTGTTCTGATTAGGCTACGCCAGTATTAACATGTATGAGATAGAAAAAAGTTTTGGAATTGCACATCCGACTAGTTAGTTTGGATTTAATTTTCTACCGAATAAAGCACGGTTTTCCCTAGATCCAAACGACAGTAAAGTTGCCATTTTTTTACTTAGGGGCAAGAAGGTCATTTTTTTGCGGGGGGGGGGGGGGGGAAATGGGGATATTTCTTAAACCAAAATGGCAATTTTGGTTTCAGGGTGTTCTCAAATCCGAAAGGGCAACTTTATGACATAAGTTTTAATTCATTTTTGTTCGGAAATGCATGAAACTAGCAGAAGTTGTTGTTCAGAAACTATGTAATCGAGCTGTTTTTTCCGTTTTCTTAAAAAGCAATAGATATTTCAGAAAATAGTGTCAAAATGGACGTTTAAAACCAAATTTTCGCGCGAAAGTAAAATAACACTCAAGAAAGGTGGAAAAACGTGTTTGTCACGTGATCGAAATCGCTTTTAACTCAATAGGTAATTTATTGATCAAAAAATGGAAAACTTAGTTCAATTCTAAATCGCTTCCATGGCCAGGCTTTCCAATTTTATATCTTTCCGTTAAAAAATGAATTTGTAAATGTGTCAAAACGTTTTGCGCTTGTTGAGCAGAGCAATTAAGAACAGCCTTAAGATCAAAATTGGTCAAAATAAGATTTGGTTTGGTCCATGGCCTGAAACTGCTTAGGGGAAACTCATAAAAAAAAAATGAATGCCTTCTTAACAATGGAAAAAAAAATCAAAAATTGCGTATATGCTTTATAGAATAAATATGCTATGGATGTAAAATTACAGAAGGAATTATGTGTGTTGGTGTAATTCTTTTTTTTTTTTTTTAGCTCTGGGAAGAGCTTAGTCTTTAAAAGACTATTTTTTAGTCCTAAAAAGGACTGTTTTTTGTTTAGGAAAATGAAATCGATTAATCAAATGGTCGAATGTCATCAAAATCACTTTCACTATCATAATTTGATGATTCAGCAGTGTCGGTATCAGATCACACTCGTTTTCGTCCACTTGTATAATTAACTTATCTACGAGGTCTTCTATCAAACCGTCTTTTTTCCAATATTCATTTTCGATATGCTCAATATGTTTACAATGCTCTTCCCACTCATTTGAAGTAATTTGTGAGAATGCCTCGTCCAGTAATGAGTGTAAACTTCCCAAACTTAAATCGCCGGTTACGTTGTTTTCTCTTATGTAGCTTTTCACAGATGACCACACATATTCTATTGCATTAAGGTGACAATGATACGGGGGTAATCGGAGAACTTCATGCCCTTCATCATTCATAAGGTGTCTGTTTTATACTCAATAGTTTTAGGGGCATTTTGAGTGATATCAAAAAGTTCGGCTTTTCGCATGTTTGTGTCATGTACTATCCCTTTCAGCAGTAACCAATCAAGCATGACAGATTTTGTGGAATATTTTGTCGGAACGGGATCAACTTTTTTAGTATGGTATGGAGCGTTATCCATACAAATTACGCTTTTTGGCTGCAAGTTTGGTATTAATTTTTCCAGTATCCATTTTTGAAAGTTATCGAAGTTCATCTGGCCATGATAATCTCCAACAGTTGAAGAAGCTTTATATACCAGTTCAGCTCCAGGAATAAACCCACTAGAGGATCCGGCATGCACCACTATAAGCCGATTTTTAGAATTTGTGTCCACTTGAATGCCCATTATTTTATCATCATCTTGCCAACATTTTCCAAATGTCAAATTACTATCGATCCAAGTTTCATCGATGTAAACAATGCATCGATCATTTCTTCTATGATTTTTCATGACACGCAGATACCGATTTCGCCAAAATACAATATCAGGTCTTTCCATCAGAATATTTCTGCGACTGCTGCTTTTTTTCCAGCGGAAATTCATGGAATGCAAAATTTTTCGAAGAGATTCTCTCTGAAACTTGAATTGAATGTTTTCTTTCAATATAGGCAATAATTTTGATATTGAAGGGACTTTCTTCTTATTATTATAAAAATCCTGGATGATTTGTCTTATAGCACATTTATTGAAATCATCAATAACACAGTTCCGAATTTCTGGTCTTTTCCTGTGTTTTCCTGGAGTAGACAAAATATTATTATCACTCTGCTCCATTTTACTAACTTCACATTTAATTTTTTTCACAGTAGATTCGGACACTCCTGTTGCTTCAGCTGCTCTTTTAGTGGCTTGGGAAATCGGTATTTTCAAAGATTTCGCAGCAGCCTCTGCTTTAAAGAAACCAGTCACGTTACTGACTATTTCACGTGCTTGAGAATGCAGTGTTTTCCCTTTCTTAAAAGTGGATGTCATTTTAACGATAGGGAATCTGACAGTGGTATACAGTCTCAGATAGCAATGATTAAAAGTTAAATCAGTGGGAAAATATAAAATCAAATGCGCAATAATGAAGAGAGAAGAATATAACCGTCTGGCGATGGCATGAACACAAAGCAGACTGCGTGTTTCTTCCCTTGTTTTCGCGCCTAGTATATACAAAAGAAGCCAACGGTCAACTACGGTCACCCAAAAATGAAGTGGACAAGTCCGTTTCTATAGTGACCACGGGGAGAAAGATATTTCTCAGGGTCTTTCTCGTTACGCGTAAACAGTAAATATACTTTTGCGTTTGTCTTCCTATAAGATTTAATATTATTTACATTAATTGTGATATTTCGAAGCGTTTTTTACTTATTTTGCAAGGTATACAATTCACGTAAGTTAGTTTAAATTGTATTTATTCTTTGTGTTAATGGCGTAGTCGCGAAAGAATGAAATGTGTTTCTTGAACTTTACTTTCTCTGAAGTAAATAGTTTCTGTTCTTGGGCAATTAAAAGTGAAGTTAATGTTCGATTCTTATGAAACTCATAATATATCACCATATAATTTCATCATATAAGTATTTCACGCCCTCAGGATTTTAAATTCAGTTCTTTTCCTTTTGTTAAAATCTTTTCTACATATGTTACACTTTATTGAATGTTTTCATAGTGCCAGGCATATCAGTTTAAAGTTTAGGCGTAATTCAATGAACGAAATTTTTGAGTACTGTTATTTATTGTAGTTATCTTTCTTCCTGTTAATATTGACTATATTTTTCGACACCCAAGAACGGTGAAATCATAACATGCTATAAATTGTACAACTGAATGCAAAATCCTGTGAATGTAGTATGAGATGTATGTTTTAATTAAGATTTGTTATTGAAATTAGTTTATTTCATATACAAAACACCATTTGTTATGAGTTTGGTAAGTAATCCTACCAAAAACCTATATCTTGAACTTTATTGAATGTTTTCATAGTGCCAAGCATATGAGTTCAAAGTTTAGGCCCAATTCAATGAAGCGAAAATACCAGATTTGCATGCCCGTTCTTGGGCGATTCTTATGAAACTCAATTTGTCACAAAATGGTGATTTTATTGACTTCATTTTTGCAAATTAAAATGGTTTCATGACAATATACATCTTTTCCCAAGAACGGACATGCAGTCTGGTATAAGATGTATATTAGAGTCCTGCGCGGTTCGGGTACAACCCGACCCGAACCCACAAATTCCACTTTAAGTCAACCCGCAACCCGACCCAAACCCCCCAAAATAATTTTCGGAAATCCAATCCGAGCCTGCAAAAATAATTTCCATCAACCCGTCCTGAACCAGCAATGCAAAAAAAGTAAATTATGTTTTAATGCCACTATGAAAAATAATCTACAATTGTATCTCTAATACAATTTTTATGTTTTACATAGAAGAATGAAGAAATCTATATTCTTTAACATTCAAATATAGTAAAACCTCTGAGCATGTTGGGATCATTGTATAGAGTCAAACATCGAATCGGGTTATCCTGAATTTTGTTTTTTCGGCTCGGAATGAATCTAATTTTCTTTCTGCAGGTCGGGTTCGCATTACAAGAATTCTTTCGGACCATCTATAGGTTTTTTACTGGATTCGTTATAATCATTATCGTATCAGTAATTGTGAAAGTTTGTTTATATTAATTTCCAGAAACGAATTCTAAGACTATACAAAACTGACAGGCACGCATTTTGTTTTTGTGAAACTTTGATCTGCGGTTTTTATAGAATTTTAATGTGAAAAAAATAGTTTGGACATTCTTTTAAAAAATCGAGTCAACCCGAATCCGAACTGTAAACTTCAAAAAGCCAACCCGAACCCGAAACAATGAAAGCCAACCCGAACCGCAACAAAAGAAGTTGAAGTCAACCCGAACCAGATTCGCAACGGGAAAATATAGACCCGACCCGAACTGCAGGTCCGGTTCGGGTAAAAGTGGGTAACCCGACCCAATGCAGGACTCTAATGCTATGCTATGTTGTCAAGTTGTCATCGCCCAAGAATGGGGAAATAAAACCCAACAACTTTTGACTTCAGGGAAAATGAATGAGGTTATTTGGGTTTTCCTTTTGTTAATATTTTTTCGCCACATAGACTTACCCATATATTATGAGTTTCGTAAGAAATCCCAATGAAAACATATTTATTTGCTTTACTGAATGTTTTCCTTTCTTATCAAAATTATGATATGTAACATGCGAGAAATTGTAGAACTGGATGGAAAATTCTGTCAGTGAGGTCTACGGTTTGTTTTCTTTCAGATTTGTTATTGAACTCATTTTATTTCATTTAAGAATATTTTTAGCCACTAAAGAATAGAGCATGTGTTTTCATTAAGATGAGAAAAGATTAACAAAAGGTAAAGAACTGAATGAAAAATTCTCAGTGCGCTAAATACTTATACAATGAACATTTTGTGATATATTACGGGTTTCATAAGAATCGCTCATGAATGGACTCTTAATCGCCCAAGAACGGAAATTATTTACTTCATAGGAAGTAAAGTTCAAGAAACACATTCCATTCTTGGGCGACTATGCATATATAAATCGCCATTAACACGAAGAACGCATACAACTGTTACTAACTTATGTGATTTGTATATTTTGCATAAAAAGTAAAAAAACATTGTGAAATATCACAATTAATGCAAATAACATTAAATCTTATAGAAAGAAATGTGCAAAAGTGTATTTTTCTTTAGACATAAATAAATTTCTTAGACATAAATAGTGCAATTTATCTTTACCCCTAAGCTATGAAGTGCGGTCGCTGGACCCCATATTTTTTACCGCCTGCTCTCATTGGCTGGCTGCTTCATTGCCGTCACAATGCCATATGCACATTTTAATAATAATATAAAAAATCTACATTGAAATTTTAAAATCCAGCTGCGAAGTGCACTTTTCAGTGACAGCATCTACACATGACAAAAATTTCAGTATACGGTGAAGCATGCAGCAGTGAGCCCTGTCAGAGGTTCTTATAGGTGAAATTGGGGTCTTAATTGAGTGATGGTTACCATTATTTCCGAATAGAAATTTCAGCAAATTTCTTAAATTCTTATTTGTGTCACCACCCCATCGAGTAATATATCTATGGATAGGTTGAAAATTTGAGTTTCATTCGCATATAGGTTTGTTTATGAGAGAGTGTGCATCCTGGTGGTGGAAAGTGAAACTAAAAGATATTGCAAAGTCTGCATAGCATGCCTGCTATACCCGGCTGCAGGCGGTGGTGACCTGTGTCGGATATTCGTATAAAACATTGTGCCCCTTGGCGGTGGAAAGTACTTCGAAGCATATGCACGGCTAGGATAGTTAGGTTATGGTTAGGTTAAGTTACCGTTACGTAGGCCTAGGTCTTAAATTGGTTTACAGCTTACATCGGAAAATCCAATTTAACCATTGGTCTTAAATCGATTTAAACTAACATCGAAAGTCGCGATTTAGCTAATGTTTTGAATTACGATTTAGCCATTGTCCTTTTAGCCTTACATCGCAATTTAAAACAAACATCAAAAATCCGATTTAACCATCAGTCTTATATCGATTTAAAGATAACATCAGAAAAATTTATTTATCTATTGGCTTTAAATCGATTTAAATCAAAATACCGATTCAGAGCTAACATTGGAAAACTGATTTATTTACATTGATGCAGCTTCTGCATGCATGGCGAGCTGCTGTTAAATCGATTTAGCAGGATCCGATTTAAGAAAACTTTGCAAGCTTCAGTGCTTTTCGATTTAAGGAAAACATGGCAAGCTGGTGTTAAATCGATTTAGCAGGATGTGATTTAAGCAAATCTTAATGAAATTGATTCACTATTATGTCTGAAAAAAAAAAAAAGAGTCATGGTTAAAGTCCAAATTCATCTATTTTTTGCTTATATTTTTTTGCATTCTTTTGATCAAAAATTAATTTTCATATATTGAAATACTTTAGTTTTAAATTATTATTATTTTGCAATTAATTAAAAATACTTAAATGATGAGTTGAATAATATTTTAATAATCCTTCTCCATCCACTATATCAATGTCAGCATTTATGTTAAACGAATTTTATTATAATCTAAAAGTGAAAAAGGAATAAAATTGCACCTTATTTCTCATATATTCCCCCCCCCCATTTTTTTTGTTTAGCTCACAGGCTATCAAAGCCTGAGATCTAATGTGTCCGCAGGTTCTGTATGTACATATGTAACTTTTGATAGAAATATCCGATTTGCTTCAAAATTTTTTTCTATGTTCATTCTGATAAGGTGTTTCCCTGATTAGCTTTTGAGGTCCATTGGTTTAGTATAAAAAGGGGGGAACGGGGCTAATCCACCTCCCCCCCCTTAATTTATATGAATGGTTTTTTCAAGCAGAATTATCCGATTTGCTTCACATTTTGTTTCTAGCTTCATTCTGATAAGGCGCTACCCTGATTAGTTTTGGGTGTTCATTGGTTAAGTATATAGGGGGGAATGAGGGGTTAATTCCCTTAATTTAGATCAATGGCTTTATCATGCAGAATTACCCAATTTGCTTCAAATTTTGTATATACCGGTTTATTTTGATAAGGCGCTTCCATGATTAGATTTGGAGGTTCATAGGTTAAGTTTAAAGGGTCTAATACTCCCCCATTAATTTAGATAAATGCGTTTTTCATGCAAAATTATCTGATTTGCTTCAATTTTTTTTTTTTTTTCTAGATTCATTCTGATAAGATGTTTCCCTGGTAAGTTTTTGGGGTTCATTGGTTGAGTATAAAGTGAGGGGGACAGGGGTTATTCTCTCTCCCCCCCCCCATTCATTTAGATAAATGGATTTTACATGCAGAATTATTCGATTTTCTTCAAATTTTTTTCTAGGTTCGCTCTGATAAGGCACTGATTGGTTTTGGGGGCTCATTGGTTACGTATAAAGGGAGGAACGAGGGGAGATGGGTTAACCCCCTTAATTTAGATCAATGGGTTTATCATGCAAAATTAACAGATTTGCTTCAAATTTTGTATACCTTTTTTTTCATAAGCCGCTTCCCTGATTAGATTTGGAGGTTCATTGGTTAAGTATAAAGGGTGGGGGGAAGGGGCTAACCCTCCCCGATTAATTTAAATAAATGCGTTTTTAATGCAGAATTATCTGATTTGCTTCAAATCTTTTTTCTTGGTTCATTCTGATAAGGCGCTTTCCTGATTACTTTTTGGGTTTCATTGGTTAAGTATAAAGAGAGGGGGGGGGGGGGGCTTATTTACCAAATTAATTTAGATAAATGGATTTTACATGCAGAATTTTTCGATTTTCTTCTAATTTATTTCTTGGTTCATTCTGATAAAGCACTTCCCTGATTAGTTTTGGGGGCTCATTGGTTAAGTATAAAGGGAGGAACAAGGGGAGGGGTGGTTAACCCCCTTAATTTAGATCAATGGGTTTATCATGCAAAATTACCCGATTTGCTTCAAATTTTGTATACCGGTTTTTTTTTTCATAAGCCGCTTCCCTGATTAGATTTGGAGGTTCATTGGTTAAGTATAAAGGGTGGGGGGAAGGGACTAACCCTCCCCCATTAATTTAAATAAATGCGTTTGTGATGCAGAATTATCCGCTTTGCTTCAAATCTTTTTTCTAGGTTCATTCTGATAAAGTGCTCCCCTGATTACTTTTTGGGTTTCATTGGTTAAGTATAAAGGGAGGGGGGGGGGCTAATCCACCAAATTAATTTATATAAATGGATTTTACATGCAGAATTATTGGATTTTCTTCAAATTATTTTCTAGGTTCATTCTGATAAAGCGCTTCCTTGATTAGTTTTGGAGGTTCATTGGTTAATGGGAAGGGGGGGGGGCGAGTTACCCCTCTTAATTTAGATCAATGGGTTTATCATGCAGAATTACCTGATTTGCTTTAAATTTTGTATACTGGTTTATTCTGATAAGGTGTTTCACTGGTTAGATTTGGAGGTTCATTCGTTAAGTATAAAGGGGGGAACAAAGAAGCTAATAACCCTTAATTTAGCTAAGTGGGTTTTTCATGCAGACTTATCCAATTTGTTTAAATTTGGTATATATGTTTATTCTGATAAGGCGCTTCCCTGATTAGATTTTGAGGTTCATTAGTTAAGTATAAAGGGGGGGGTTGTTATCCCCCTTAATTTATTTTTCAAGGGAATTATTCTTTAAAATAAGAGTATATTGTACAATAAGCGTGAATAGCCTGTGAGGTCAATGACATTATTTTAACTGGGCACTTTTCTTTTTCTTTACTACTTTTCTCATCATGGTAAATAAACAGTTTAATTCATCATTGAATATGCTACTGTTTTTAACTCTAGACCTTTTTCATTCTGTGACAGTAAAAAAAAAGTGTGTATGTTGTTAGAGTGGTACTATTTGGGTGGGCTACAGGAAAGTCCCCCCCCCCTTTCCTTTAAAGAATTTAGATTGTAGTGACCATAACAAGTCAGACAAAAAAAAAAACTAAAAAAAAAAAAAAACACAGAAAAAATGCGTCAAGCATAGATTATAAAACTCCAATACATTCAGAATAATGTAAACAAACTGCACCGTTTGAAAAATTAAAATATTGCGTCTTATTCAAACACATAACACATTTCAAAACCCAATTTCAGCTGTTTCCATCTACAATCGGAAAATTATCTGAATTTTTTTCAGCAGCCCTGTATATGATATAGAGATTTTATCTATTAACTAGATGCATGCCAAAATTTAGTTCACTTAAGAAATACATATACTTCAGTTCAAAATTCCCCTTCAGCAAGTTCCTCTAATAAGGAGAATGGTACGTGAATACTTTTGTGCAGCCCCTGTATATGAGGTATAGAATTTATATATGAGTAACATGAAAAAAATTAGTTAAATTTAAAAGGCCATACAGAATTTTAAAACGTACAGTCCACCAATTATTACTCAAAGACAGTACTGTAACCTATTTATTTTGTGTGTCCCTGCAAATGAATAAAAAATGCTATGAATGCATTGTTCTAACGTGATTGTAGTGAAATTCAGTGATTTATATAAGTTTCAATACATTTGAAATAGCGCAATGTCATTAAAATACTCAGCAAACAATTTCCCCTCCCCCCCCCCATATACCATATTGTAATGGAATATTTTTGACTGCCCCTGTAAATGAACTATTAATCCTACATACTTCATATACAACACAAAACATGCTTTGGTGATCCTAAATAACCGTTATCAATTGCATAAAAATCCGAGTATATTTACCAGAGTTGGAGCGTGCACAGACGGACAGACAAACTGAATGCATAAACACTTTCAACTTTGTTGGGAAGTGTTCAAGAAAGAAAGAAATTATAAAATGTATTAAAATAGATCACTAACTTTTTAAAATGAAAAAAAAATGTGTGTTTTGAGTCCTTCAAACTTTTTTGTGTGTAAAATATGTACCTCTTTTCAAAAATATTTCTTTCTTTTTTAAATGACCTCCCGAGGTGTCAATTTTCTGACGCCGCTGTGAATTAGTTACAGCAAGATTCGACCTCATTTGAAGACTTGACGGAAGGTGAAACTCCCCTCAATTGGTGGAGTCTATTTCTGATCCGAGGGTATTAGGGGCTATTTCCCCAAGGGAATGTGGAAATGGATTTTTTCATGTGATATATCGTTTTAAAGCTTTTGACCTGTACATTACTAAGCACTCGCTCCTCTCCTCTTAACTCATTTTTTCATCAGTACAGGGTGTTTTAAAGTTTTAATTTGTTCATGACTGTCGCATACAATTTTCCAAAAATTTACATAGCAAATCTCAACAATTAACAGCTTCTCCCCCTTTTCCACACAGTGAGTGGGTACGTATTTCAGTCAAAATCGAGTTAAAGGTATGGAATCATATAAATTTAAGGATAATTTTTAAATATCACCACGGACCCGGGCAACGCCGGGCGGGTCAGCTAGTTGGTAAATAAAATATACCATTGTAGTGTGGAATAAAATTTATTTTTCACATATTTTCATACCTATCCCATTGATAATTTGAAAAATATGTATGCAAGCTAAAAGTTATTAAAATTATTAAAATTAAACAAGAATTCTTTCTTAATTGAAACTATCGTGTTAGTTACTAAATATTGAAGTATTCTTTTAAACAATGCTTTGAAGTTAACATTGTATACACTTAGAGTTGCTGTCTAAATATGAAAACTGTTTTATTCATCTACACTCTAGCCTACTTTTAAAATTATATAAATTTATTGAATATAAAATGTCTGTTGAGATAAAAATAAAGACGTAAGTGTGCAAATAATAGATAATTTACTGCTACCAATTTTTAGAAGTCGACATACACGATTAAATCCACGGGGAACGTTTGAATAATCGGGGCAAAACTACGATTTTCACGGTTTTTAAGAAAATTGAAAAAAATGTCTTATATTTGAAATGGCGTACTGCGCTCGCTATTGAGTGTATAAAAAAGTTGTAAGTATGAAAGTTGTAGAGAATTTTGTGTTCTTTAATATTGTAATTGACAAATAATATGCTACGGCAAAAAGTCTAGAGATATTTTTAAAAAATCAAAAAAAGTCCCAAAATTATGTTGTTTTTTGGCCACAGAAAATTTAGCCTTAAGAAATTTTGTTAGAAAACTTGGGTTTTCCATGTTAGCATCATTATAAACAATTCAGAAAAAAAAAAATCTTCTACCTAACCTTTTGCAAGGTAAAATGTACATTTCCCCTGGACTAAAAATATCATTACAAAAAAAGTTCTGGATCTTTAAAATTGAATGATTTATACATAATAAAATATTGTTCACTGTAGGAGACTATATCAATTTAGAAATGTAAACGTGAGCGATATTGTAAGAAAAAGAAAACGTGAACGATGATGCACATACAGTTGACATTTAAGAAAAGATAAACGATGCGTGCAACAATGTTAGTGACGAAGAAGTAAAAAATAATTGCAGATGCATTATAAGAAGAGCCAAGTAACGTATATAGAAAAAACATTTTGAAAATGGTGTATGAATAGCTCTTTTTTAAATTATGTTTCTGGAGTTAAAACTACATTGTTTTTTTACATGATTTCTAACTGTCTAATAATTTATTTAGATGCATTTATGATGTAATTTTCTCCTACTTATTGACATATCTTTGATTTAAAGAACGCCATTTTCAACTTGTGTATGGTTCCTGTTTTCACTGATGAAATAGCCTTTTAAATGGTAGGAAAAAGTGATCAGCTCTCTTCCATTTTTAGGTAGCTTTCTTTACAAAAAGCTACCTATTGCAGCCGTTCGGAGGAAAGCGATTTCAAAAAATTTTGGTATATTTTCATCGATCATGACCCCCAGGCCCCGAAACCACCCTCCGTTCAAAATTGATATATATATATATCAATATATATATATATCAATATATATATATATATATATATATATGACCTATGTCACACTGTAACTCTCGTATTTATGAACCGATATGGATGTAATTCGGTGTGTACATAGTACATACCAATGTCTCGACCGAGTTCGTTGGCCAGCTTCATCCGCCATTTAAATATTTAAAAAAAATTTTAAATTTAAAATGTGGTACCAAAAAATTGAAAATGGAAAAATATTTTTTTCTTATGTATTTGACCTTTATACAAAGACTCCATAGCAGTTTTTGTTTCGTTTATATCTTAAAAAATGGCTGAGTTATAGCATTCTGAATTTCTAGCGAAGCTGACATTTTGAAACGTCCTGAATTTTGTCACGCGATAAAAGGCGTATTTATGAACCGATTTGGATGTAACTTCGTTTATACATAGTACAGACCAATGTCTCGACCGAGTTCGTTGGCCAGCTCCATCCGCCATTTTGTTTAAAAATGGCGGCCATTTAAAATTTTAAGAAAAATTTAAATTTGAAATGTGGTACCAAAAAAGTGAAAATTGAGAAAATATTTTTTTCTTATGTGTTTGACCTCGATAAAAAGATTCGGGAGCAGTTTTTGTTTCGTCTATATCTTAAAAAATGGCTGAGTTATAGCATTTTGAATTTCTAGCGTGACTGACATTTTGAAACGCCCTGATTTTTGTCACGCGATAACAGGCGTAATTATGAACCGATTTGAATGTAACTTGGTCTGTACATAGTACATACCAATGTTTCGACCGAGTTTGTTGGCCAGTTTCATTCGCCATCTTGTTTCACAAGGGTTGCCATTTTTAAAAAAAAATGTAATTTAAAATTTAAAATGAGGTATTAAAAAATTGGAAAATGAAAAAGATTTTTTTTTATGTGTTTGGCCTTGATACAAAGATTCTGGAGCAGTTTTTGTTTCTGAAAATTTGTTCTTTTGTTTATATCTTAAAAAGTGGTTGAATTATAGCACTTTGAATTTCTATCATGGCTAACACTTTGAAACGATCTTGTATTTGTCTCGCGATACCACACGTATTCGCCTATTTCGATGGAAGAAGGCATGTGGATAGTATACATCAATATCTCGACCAAGTTCGCTGGCCAGCTTCATCAGCCATCTTGTTTCAAAATGGCGGCCATTAAATTAATAAAATATATATTTAAAGTGAGGTGCAAAAAAATTAGAAATTGAAAAAGGTTTCTTTCTTAAGTATTTGACCTTGATATAAGGATTCAGGAGCATTTTTTGTTTGTCTTTATCTTAAAAATGGCTCAGATATAGCAGTTTCAATTTCTAACGTGGGTGACATTTTGAAAAATCTGATTTTTTTGCCTGCGACAGCACTCGTATGTATCAACCGATTCCGATGTGAGTGAGCATGTGCACAGCAATTACTAAGGTCTCGACCAAGTTCACTGGTTAGCCTCATCCACCATGTTGTCTTAAAATGGCAGGCACTTTAAGAAATCGCCGAATTTGGCAGCGAAATATAAGTTACTTTAAATAAAAGCAGCTTGGATAAAGCTGACTAATTTTGCGAAATTCTCATTCATAATGATTTAGTATTGATAAAAATTAGTATTGAATCTCCTACATTTGGTTTCCACTTAATTGAGCTTCGTGTGTTTGAATAATATAAGTTGGCTTTTTTAAAATAAGGAATATGAAAGCTACCTCTTCCTCCCGGCACTGGCCGGAAGGACTTTTTTTTCATTAAATTCTGTTAATTTTATAAATAAAAGTTATTTTTAATGATCTAGTTGGGATTGATCAATTTTGCATAGAGTGTCTTATAACAATTCCAAAATCTAAACTTTGCGAAAATTAATGAGAAAACGATTTTATTAGCATAAATTGAGAATTAAAAACGGAAGACGCTGAAAGTATCAAAAAAGCGATTTTTTTTTTTTTTTACGAAAAAATGTTTCAAATGCCAAGCCACGGCCAAACTCGAATCCCCTAAGAATCGAGTTTGGCCGTGGCCAAGCTTAACAAACCGGACAACCCTTGAAGGGCCAACTCTAATAAAAAATATTTCAAAAAAAGAGTACAAAAAGGTCGCTGATTGAATGTGCCACACAAAGTGAATTGGAGAACGCTGAATGTGACACACGAAGTGAAGTGGAGACGTTGAAAGTGCCAGGGATGAGATGCGAGGCGACGGGTGGCCATAACATGATCATGTTGTTATTATTTATATCAATGGGATATTTTTAAGCAAGGTGAAAAATATTAAATATGTAAATAAATGAAATGCCTACAAATGATAATATTAGTATTTAAACACTTAACGAAAGGAAGGTAGGTACTTACATTTTAAAGTGTTGAACAAAGAGCCCAAAAGAAGTGAAGTCGTAAACGCTGTAAGTACGAGAAGTAGGAGTTTTTCTTTTTTTCGTTCTCTTGAAAAATTTCCTCTTTTGAACTTTCAGCGTTTTCCATTTTTAGTCCACATTTACATTTTACTCTTTATCTTATTTTGAAATTTATATTGTGGGCAATTCCACAGAATTTTTTTTTTTTTTTTTTTTTTTTTTTTTTTTTTTTGGGGGGGGGGGGGGAATAAAATTTATAATATGCTTAATTTAAGGGTATGATTGGAAAACTTGATATTTTTATATTCTATAATAAAATCCTAATAAAAAGGCATTGTAAATTACTGTTTACAAACTGAGTTAAGTACCATTATTGTCTTTGTAAAGTCATAATGTTACGTCAGTTACACGTGTAAATGCCATTTTCTTCTTTTTTATCATTCAGAAATTAATTAAACAAGTTACTGTTATAATTTGGCATTACTTAGTGTTGTTGAGAACATTAAATCACTTTTTTTTAACGGAATAATTTTGTTAATTTTTACACTTCAATGAAGGCAGAAAAATGTTTGTCTATTGTGTGTCACGCCAGTTACAGAATTTTGAATTGCAATTTTTGGTACTAAAACAGAGATTGAAATAATCTGTAGGTATTAGGGTATTAAGTCCTTAAGTCATAATGTTACGTCAGTTACACGTGTAAATGCCATTTTCTTCTTTTTTATCATTCAGAAATTAATTAAACAAGTTACTGTTATAATTTGGCATTACTTAGTGTTGTTGAGAACATTAAATCACTTTTTTTTAACGGAATAATTTTGTTAATTTTTACACTTCAATGAAGGCAGAAAAATGTTTGTCTATTGTGTGTCACGCCAGTTACAGAATTTTGAATTGCAATTTTTGGTACTAAAACAGAGATTGAAATAATCTGTAGGTATTAGGGTATTAAGTCCTTAAGTCATAATGTTACGTCAGTTACACGTGTAAATACCATTTTCTTCTTTTTTATCATTCAGAAATTAATTAAACAAGTTACTGTTATAATTTGGCATTACTTAGTGTTGTTGAGAACATTAAATCACTTTTTTTTAACGGAATAATTTTGTTAATTTTTACACTTCAATGAAGGCAGAAAAATGTTTGTCTATTGTGTGTCACGCCAGTTACAGAATTTTGAATTGCAATTTTTGGTACTAAAACAGAGATTGAAATAATCTGTAGGTATTAGGGTATTAAGTCCTTAAGTCATAATGTTACGTCAGTTACACGTGTAAATGCCATTTTCTTCTTTTTTATCATTCAGAAATTAATTAAACAAGTTACTGTTATAATTTGGCATTACTTAGTGTTGTTGAGAACATTAAATCACTTTTTTTTAACGGAATAATTTTGTTAATTTTTACACTTCAATGAAGGCAGAAAAATGTTTGTCTATTGTGTGTCACGCCAGTTACAGAATTTTGAATTGCAATTTTTGGTACTAAAACAGAGATTGAAATAATCTGTAGGTATTAGGGTATTAAGTCCTTAGTAAGAAATATTTTAAATCGTAAAAATTTGTTCTAGTTTTATTAGTAAATTTTCTACAGAGTTTTGGAAACAAAATTCGATGATAAAATGTTACGTTAGTTACGATGGAATTGCCCTGGTCTGTTTATCGGCAAGAGGAAAAAAAAATAAATAAAGCGCATTTCAGTCTTTTTGGGATACACTGTATATATTGTAAACTGTAACTTTTGTAACTATGCTGGTCTGTTGTAAGTTATTGTATATGTATATGTATTTATTCAAAGACGCATCTTACAAGATGTATGGGGCCCGCCAGCGGTGGGGAGGTTCTGCTCTCAAATTTCCTAAATGGGAGATACTGGGTTCGAATTATAGTCCTGCACGGGTCGAGTTATATCCGATCCGAACCGGATACATTTCAACCTGAACCTGAAATATTCAAAACCGAATCCGACGCAAACCCGAAGTGAAAGAAAATTGATACATATTTTAATACAATTATGGGAAAATAGTCTGCAATATCAATATTATCTTTATTGTCTAAAAATGAACACATATATATTCATTAATATTCAAATACATAGTTTTTTTCAATTAAAAAAATATTCAGGACTATTTTTGTTTTGAAAAATAGGGTCACTTGAACCGAAAGAGTAAAAAAAATACCCACGAAACATCCCAACGGCTGGATGGATTTTAATGAATGATGTCTCTATCGATTCGTCTTAACCGTCCGATGGTTATAGACTAGCTTTAAATATTACACAACCTGGAAGTTGTGTAGGTAGGATCTCTAGCGTTACTGCAACTCTAACATTCATAGACATCTATAGGCCCCATCAAAACAGTGTTTATAGATAGGAACTAACAATTAGACACAATTTAAAAGTCATCAATACAAGTAAATAAAAAAATAGGTAAGTAATATAAAAAATAGTTTCATATTTATGAGAAATAATTACTTAGTTCGCTTTTTACGCAGTCGGGTGTTTTAATTTTTTTTATTTAATTTTTACTAGTTTGTAGTTTTTTTTTTTCTTTTTTTTTTCGATTTGTTTCAACTTCTTTGTTCTACATCCCTCATGCAGATAATCGGCCGTAAGTAAATCCAACCAACCAACTGAACACATATGTAGCTACGCACTTAGGAATGTATGAGGCCAATGAATTATACATGCGACACAGAATCGAAGAGGAAAAGTAACAAAGTACGGAGAAAATTTAAAAGTATTTATTAATCTTAGGAACTCAGGCGAAAAATAAATAAAGACATTTTTTTTATTTGCTTATTTATTTTCATTTTAAAATAAATTTACTTTTAGATTTTCGTATGCATTTGCCTTACGAAAACAGTATTTTGTGCGACCAAATATGTCGTTGGAGTACCCACGTTTTCCGTAGCAAATGTATGGGAACTGCAGGAAGCAACAGATGGTCGCGTCACTCCGAGAAATGAACAAAACATGAAGGCGGTGTTACGCACACATGTGCGCTCTTACCTGGATGATAACAAAACTAACTCGGAAACTATCGCTTACAGTAGATTAAGCCTTGTTTTTATCACTGCTTTTACTTAGTTTGCACTTTGTGTAAAGCTCGTATGCTCTATCGGAAACTTATCGAATACTAAGCACTGTTTACATCGCTAATTCGTTCTAATTTACTCCCGAAATCTATTTCCTTAACCCATTTTCGGCCAAAGGTGCGTAAACGCACCATTTCAATATATATATATATATTATTAACACTGTGACACATATTTTTCACTAATTTTATTTTTCTGCTATTTCTAAGGGTTCTGGAGACATCTATAAAATATCAGTAATTCAATTGGAGTAAACACTTTCTGTTGAGAAATTTTCAAAATACGGTAGTTTTTTAAAAATTTAAACGGTTATTGACAAATTCGACTTTTTGAAAATGAATAATTATTCCACTTGCGATTAATCATACGTTTTTATAATGGATTAAAGTTGAAAGTTCTGTAAATAAAATAATAATAAAACAAATGTCATAAAAAAAATATTATTAGTTTTAAATTTAAGGGTGCGTTAGCCCACCATTGACCGAATGCATGAAAATGCCGAATGCATTTTATTTCTCAAATAAAATATTGTTTTTCATGCACGAAACTTTTTTTCTGTCTTAATGAATGTAATTTAAGCATATTTCAATGAAAATAATACCACATTTTATAAAACTTCTATGCTTGGCCTAAAATGGGTTAGGGGTGTTCTAATTTTTTTTTTCCGCGAAATTTTTTGACACATATACCTACTTATTTGCATGCAAAAATGTAAAAACATGACACTTGTACGATGTAAAAAAAGGCAAACATTTCTAAATCTAAGAAAATATAATATAACCACAAATTAAAATACATAATAAGCTCTTCCGTGCTATCCATGATACCGGAAAGCGTTCTTTATCTCAAGGAACATCATAAGCTGATATATGTTCGAGATGAAAAGATCATTTATAAAAACAAAGTTTCTTTTGATTCCACTGATTTTCGAATATCCTGTAGCATAGTAGTGCATTAATTATTTTTTTCAAACCGAGATCATCGGTTTTTAGGTTATCAGTGCTATCAATGTTAAGAATGCTATCAATATTTCCAACTTTTTTTTTATAGTGTGTTAATCAGGTACTAACCAGGTCTCAACTAGGCGTATACGTTTTTCGGATACTGTACATTTTTCAGTAAATATTTTCATGCTCAACAAACATGTTTTAAGAGTTCTCAAGACTCTTAAAACTTCAAAAATTTCGCAATTTTTATTTTTTTAGATGTTAAATTCATGTTTTTTCTGAACATTTTGATATAATTATTTCCTTGAAATTTCTATTAGAAGAGAAGTTATGGCTTTTAGAGTTATACCCGCGCAACAGCTGAAGCGGCATTCGCGAAACTTCGAAGTCATTTTTCTCTAAATGACGTTTTTGGTCATAACGTTCAGGACATCTCAAACACTTCTGAATATTTTTTCATGAAATTTTCAAAACATATGTCTCATGTTAGTCTGTATAAACTGAATCTAAAATTTCATTTGTTCTATTGTTCAAAAAGAAAAAAAAATTATGTGATTATACAGTTGAAATTTTCAGAATTTTGTATAAGTTAAATACAACTTTGTATTAAAAATATAAAAATACTTTAAATACAAATTTATTTAGGTTCAGCGCAATTATTATAGTCTGACGTATAATTAAGTACAACAAATTCCATTCTAGTTGCAAAATTTATTTTGTAATCCTGCGCATAAGATGTCATACCAATTTTCTGCTCGACAAATGTATCACAGTTTGGAGCCCCCTGTAAATACTAATTCTGCATCTTTCAATTTTTTTAAATACATGAAAAAAAGGAACATACTTATATCTTTCATCGCAATTAAAATTGTGTTTCTAAATTATATACATTTTAAGATATTAAATGTTGAAAATGGTCCTTTTTTTTTTCAATTTTTCCAATTTTAAGAGTCTTGAGACCCCTTAAAGGCAAACGTGCTACATTAACAACATTAACATTAAAATTAATACAATTTTGTTACGCTTTCATGTATGAATTCCGTTACGCAGCTGAAAGTGTTAGTTGATAATAGATGATATCCTAAAAACTGATATTCCGGGTTGACAAAACTGATTAATACTGTATAAAAACTACTAAGAAACATTTCCGAAAATGGCAACGAAAATAGCAGTGGCAACGAAAGAAACTTGGCTTTGATAAAGTCTTTTTTAAATCTCGAACAGATATTAGTTTCTGAGATTTGCAAAAACAGGGCCGAAACGAGGGCCTTTTTTGCACACGAGGCAAACATGGAATTTGGCGCCCCCCCCCCCCCCCCCCACACACACACACCTCTTCCTCCGTAAAGTATATTTACAAAGAGAATTTTACTAATTTTCTAATAGCTAACTTATTTTAAATTTCAAAATATGTGATACTGAACTACGTAATCTAATTTGTCAAATATTGATTCATTAAAATCTTTGAAAACTGAATCAAAAAGAATTGAAAAAAATTCCGCTTTATACAGGATCCTTGTGCCATATCATCCTTAGATTCTTCTATGCTTTGGCATACTTCAGACAGGACGATTTTAACAGTACCGTGCTAAATATACACATGAGAAAAATCGACAAACAAAATCTTCATTTGGCGCTCCTTTGTTCTGGTGCCTGGGGTACATGCCCCCTCCCCCCCCCCCTCCCCCCCCAGTTTCGACCCTTGTAAAGATGAAGATTGCATTTCGGAATAGTGGATAACTTGAAAGAGGTCATTGTGTATTTTTGTTTGCAGCTATATTATATTATATTTTTGTATAATAAGATACGTTTGTCGCTTTACATTTTTTTTAAAAACTACACCAGGATTTTGTTGGATCAATTTGGAATTTTTCAATCGTTTTTTAAACTACTTCTTGATATGCTACAATTATAACAAGTTGGAAATTGCTCGTCAAATGTGGCAAATGCGGTGCGTTCGTACTATAACTAGTTTTATAAATATTTTTTGCACCGCATATTGTACTGAATGTCTATTTTAGTGCACTTCATAAGTGCCTATCAGTTTCCATCTGTTCGAAACGCTGTAACATCATTAAAAGGCACTGGCAATAATTTTTTCCCATTGGCCGTACTGTAACGGGAAACTTTTGAATGTCCTGTCATTAAACTATTCATCCGATTTTCATAAAATTTGAAACGACTCGACAAAATTTTGCAAACAATTATATATTTAAAATTTCAGACCATTCGGAAGGCTGTAACCTCATTAAAATGCACTTGCAATATTTTTTTTCCATTGGCCGTAATGTACGGAAAACTTTTGACTGTCCCTGTCATTAAACTATACATCCGATTTTCATAGAATTTGAAATGACTCGACAAAATTATACAACAATTATATATTTAAAATTTCAGACCATTCGGTTTGGGTGGTTTTTGCTCTGTTATATGCGGACAGACGGACAAACAGACAGACCGAACGACGACTATAGGTGCTACGTATATATATAATTACTAACGCACCTAAAAATTACTTTCACAGGTATGTTTCCGATGACAATATAACATTTTAATAGCCGTAGAACTAAGTTTATTAGCATCTGGTATGCTATTTGTTTTAACCGCCTATGAATGTGTCGTCTCCAAAAAATAACGTTTCGTTGTATAAGCCAGCAGAAAACAAAGCAGAGGTATCATTGTACGGAATAATCTCTACTACAATTTTTTTAACTTTTAAGCATCGCACATTTTTAATTTTTATACCGTCGTATTGGAAAAAAAAAAAGTACTTTTAAATGCAATTTATTTGAAAACTGCATCTCCATTTATTTTTGAGATATTAAATTTTTTGTAGTTTTTAGCACCATTTGTTTAATTTGGGGAACTTAAGTACTCCATTTCTGTAGAAAGTAAAGGAAAAATAGTTGAAAAATAGCAATTATATCTTTTTGTTGCCATTGTCTCATAGAAACTGAAAAAAAAAAATGGAATTAAAATGCGTGCTGTTTTGAAAAAATATAAATGAATGATTTCTGATAAAACATGGAGCTATTATAAACTAAATTTAATTTTAAGTACATTAATATTACAAACAAATGAAGGCATATGAATCATGAAATAGCCAATTTTTTTTTGTCCAGTTTCTTGAATGACGAATCTCTCTCTCTCTCTTTTTTTTGATTTGTGTATTATTCAGCGATAGTCACGTCCTATGCATATTTTACTGTAGATGTTGTTTAAGACTGGATCGTAAATGAGGAATTCTTTAGCGGATGCGGATGACGTCATTTTATATAAATTAAAAGCGCGTGTTTGGAACCTTAAAACTGAACTATCTATATTTATATACATATATATTTTTTTTTCATCGGGGACTACACTATATTCTGAAAAAGCAGAATTCCTGTTTTCTAGTATATTAATACATTAATTTTAAAGCATTCTTCCGTTAGCGCGCTGCAGGCGATAAATCGCCAAATATTTTTTGGACCTCTTGTGACTGTTTATGAGCGGAAAAGACAATGGATTTAATGATGCATTCATAAGCCCTCACCTAAATAGGCTAAATGTCTGTGGAACTGAAACAATGAAATATTTTAAAGCTTTAAAACTTGAGAATAAATTATAAATAACATACGAAGGTTTTTAATATTAGGTTGAGCAAAAAGTTCTGGGAAATTTTTAATCTAATAGTTACGAGAATTTATATCGTATATAGGAGTACCAATAGTATATCTACAGGAGTTCAGGAATTTTGACTCCAAAATTCCTATTGAACAGTATGATTTGCGCGTGTTAATCCGGTTTTATTGGAGAAAAGGTCTAATGATTCTGGACGAATGAAGTTGAAGAAGCATGTCAAGAGTTTTTCGATTCCAAGTAGCCGTCATGGAACGTCCAACAAATCCGGAATCTGGAAGAACGATGGCAGAAAATAGTGGACTACACTGTAAAAAAAGACGGACTAAAAAACGGAAATACTACTCGCAATCTAGACGCCAGTACTATTTCCGTTTTTTTACGGGAATTTTTACCCATAAATTACAGAAAATGTTTCGTTTTTCTGATTAAAAACGGAAAATTTCTGTAATTTATGGGTAAAAATTCCCATAAAAAAACGGAAATAGTACTGGCGTCTAGATTGCCAGTAGTATTTCCGTTTTTTAGTCCGTTTTTTTTTTACAGTGTATGATGGTCTCTACTTTGAAGAATAGTCCTTGTTGTTTTTGTTGTTAATTTGCGCATAACAACGCAACTTTCACAAATTTCCCAGAACTTTTTGCTCAACCTAATATTAAAAAAATACGCTTTTATCAATTAATAGTTTCACATAAAATTATGTATGATAATCACTTATAAAATGAAACACACTAAGTTAAAAATGCTATAAAAGTGATAAAATACCTTTATTTAGATTAACGTATGTTTCATCGCACAACCGGCGACATTTTCAAAATCATCCTTGATAGAAATGATCAAGAATGATTTTGAAAATGTCGCCGGTTGTACGATGAAGGTACGTTAATCTAAATAAATGTATTTTATCACTTTTATAGTATTTTTAACTTAGTGTGTAATAGTTTTATCTTAATTAATTTACGATTGTATCGTACCCCACTCCGCGTCTATTTCCGAATTTACTGAAACTAATATTATGAAAAAATTAGAGGTAGTAGACGTTAATGTAAACCTTCAGGAAAATAATAGCGATTACCCTAGGTCACATAGTTTTTGAGAAAATCGCATTTTTACGTTGCACACAAATTTCGATTTGCGGGCATTCAGCAAATGTATTGAGAAGCGCTGGAGGTGCCTATCGTAGCAGAAGTATAAAAGCATTGTTGATAACGATTTTCGTAAAAAAAAATGTCTATAATTAGCCGAGATATTAACCCTTAAAACACGGACGGTTTGGGCATACATAATGACAGGGGCGGCGTATTCTATGTACCATCGGATTTTAAAACCTACATAAAAACTTTTAATGATATATTTGTGTAATGCAATGCCCAGTACTAGTATAAAAGCAATAAACGTCAAATTGTTAAAAACAGACTAATTTAATAAGAATTAATCACATAAATATCATATGGCATTCGCGCCCAGTTACATTGAATAGATCTTTGAATACGTCTCCCATGTCTTTAAACATTAATTAAAAACCTATGTGGGAAAACGCGGCACGGACCAAGGCGGCGTTGCAATGTTGCGACCTCCTTTCGAAGCGCACTTAGCACAATGCTAAGTTTAAATTTTGTGCAAGAGTTTTGTTTTAGCTACACTGTAAAAAGAAAATATTATTACTACGCTAAACTTAGATTTACGAAAGACCATATGAAGTTTAAATATCACTACTTTTATTGTCAGCGCCGAATTAAGTTCATCATTAACAGATTAGGATAAGATTAAAAAAGAGTTATACAGAATAGAAATATTTAATATTATTTAGGCTTCTCTTAGAACTTTTATATCTCTTTGAACTTTTCATACCATTCATACTGGTCATTCTGGTATAACCATTCATACTTTTCCAGTATATACAGCTATACCCAACCCTACGTTGTATAGTTTTTTACAATGTCTTATTATTCTTTTTCAATGATTTTATTAATAATACAGTTAATAATTCATATATTTTTTGTACGTAACCCTCTGAACGCGAGTAATACTCGCACTTGACCGTTTATTTTGTTTACTGTTGCCAAATCTTTAGGGGAAAAAAAGCAAAAAATATATATTTTTTAATAAATTCAACTTGCTTGTGCTTTCTGCTGAGCTAAACATAAGCAGTGAATTTTACATAATAGAGTTCGGTGCCCACGCCAAATGAATGCATTGCAACGGAAATTTTTGGGGAATTGCAATACAAAAAAATTAGGCGTGATTTTCAAGATCACCATTGAGTGCTTATAAAACAGAGTTTAACCCTTTATACCTCAAATTATGAATTCAAGAAAATTTCATCTTTCTAAGGTATTTTCGAAACTACGTTAGAAGATTTACACAATCGTTTAATAAATTTTAGAAGGATTTTGCCTATTAAAATTAATTAATCAAATTTCAATTTATAGGAATTTTGTGCACTATTTATAACTCTACTCAAATCTTTTATTTATAATATATTTTTTTAGTATTTTATAGAATTCGGAACTGCACAAATATAATGTTCTTACAATAGAAATATAGAAATATTTCCGAACTGAACCTCCCCCTCCCCCCAAATCTTTTAACGCTAAGAAAGCTGAAAAGATGCAAATGCAAAAGAAATCATCCTTTTAAAAATATTTCTGTTTGGTGCAACCAATAATGGTTTTCGAACAATATAAAGTAAAGTATCTATAACTCATTCTAAACTGTATTATTACTAATCGATGTATTAAATGAATATTATAAGAAGTAATTTTAATGGTACTTTAAAGAACCGTCGGGGCATAGAGGGTTAAAAAAACTATTTTTATTTTCATACTTATTTTACATTGCAGGCGTGACTATCGAAGTGATTTGAAACCGAAAAACTTTTTTCATTTTTTGATATAACTGAATTACGTTTCGAATTATCCGGGATCGTTGCCTCCTGATGATCTTTATCGGACTGTCGCGTACGGAAAATAGATTAAAAAACGCCAACTTTGATAACTGTTTCTCCAAGATCCTCTGCTTTTACAGAAAAAAAAAAAAAAAAAGAATTTTCAATTTCATTTTTATGAATAAGAGCACATGACAATCTCATGCGTTTACGAACAAAAGTGAATTCAAGAATGCGTCAGAAAGTATAGCCAGTTTGTATTTATATATGCCTATAAGAAAGATAAGAAATGTATAGCCATATACGATCATTACTATATGTAGATAGTAACAAAAGTAATTTATAGACAAAATATTACTCGATGAAAAGACATGTACAGTAAACCAGACCCGAAAGGGTAAATTACTATAACAACATCCAATTAACAAAAGCAGTCACTGTTAAAAATTTTGTGGTATGTTGAACCAGTAGCTCCAGTAGCTGAAATGGATAAGATGGTGAAATCTTGAACCAACAATTGGAGCTAAGGTTCAATCGGAGCTCCAAATCTTGGAGTGAGATTTCACCATCTTACGGTGGCAGCGACTGGAACACCAAAAGTTGGTTCAACCTACTACAAATTTTTTTACAGTGATATACGAGCAGAAAGAGAATTATAGAATGCATTTGAATGGACGTAAGAAGCAGCAAAACTGAACTATTGAGGCACCGAGGAAAAGAACTAAAGAAAAATATAGTTCTACTTTTTATAAATAATATTATCTCATTACACTATTTTACTGGTATTATTATTAGTGGTGCCTGATATTTATTGAAGAAGAGCCTTATATATTTTTTTTATCGTCAAGTAAATCTCATTGAATTTAGCGACTCACAGTTTGCGCACCACTGGTCTAGAGGATATTTTAGTTACTCATTTTAAACGATGTAGAAAGAAGCTATACAACAGATGATTTATGGACAAGGCACTTATTTGTACCATTTAAATCATTTAATTGGTTTTATTTACATAAAGGAAAGTTTTTTGATGGCCACAGCATATTAGTTTCAACACATTTTGGCTACTTCAATATAATTTAAGATCTACAGTTACTGTTTCTCTGACGCATTTTCGGTACAAGACTTTTTAAATATATGCATGATCAAAATAGTTGGTTTATTTAGCAATTTTTATTGTATTTCATTTACATCAATTTTGTTATTTTTTCGATATTAAGTACTTACAATAACTCAAAAGTATTTTTGTATGTTAATATGTGTGTCAAAAAGTAAAAATATGCAAAAAACAACAAGATGGCGCTGGTACTTTATATCAAATAAGAAAATCAAATCTTTATTATAAAGCAAAAATATGTGTGAGTAAAGCACACGTCATATTGAAGGTGCCAACACGTGATCAATATATTTGCATCGTAATTTCCGTTTTATTGCATTTTTTAAAAACTTCTCATCATCGTACAATGTTAGTATTTAGACCGTCGAACAGGGGTAAAGAATGTTCCTTCAAATGCAAATCGTTTAATAAGTGAATCTCCACATTTACTTATTTTTGATGGTTTTTAAAATGATTTTCACGCACATTTTTGTAAAAAATTATCTCTGCCACGTACACCACAATTACGGAAGGTTAACCCGTTTGCACTTTAAACAATATAAACAGTTCACTATTTGTTTCTGGCTAATATTCTAAAGGAGATTAAAACTTCAATTATAAATAAATAAATAATACAAATAAATCACAAATTTAACAGACATGCAATCGAAATACGCGCTTAAACCACTGAAATTATCAGAATCAAAAAGGTTGCTGTAAGTAGGAAAACCTTTAGCGATTTGTGCAGCTATTAAGAGGCTGCTTCAGTCAAGTGAAAAGACCCTCTGGCTAATACTAATCCTGTGGGAGATAGGAGGTGGGTTCATATGGGCTATTTTTCGCCCATCATGTATGCGAAAAAGAAAATTTCAGATTCCGACAATTTTTCAATTTTTTTTTGTATACTTAAAGATATGTATTTTTTCTTTAATATAAGATTTACGTGATAAATAAAGTAGTAAGTCATAGAAATTAAGGCCCGAAAATAGAGTGTTTTGGTGATTTCCTACATTTTTGACGTTTTTTTTTCCTGTGAATTACTATTATTATCTTTTAAGAAGCGTTCCATGAACCAAATTAATTTTGACTTGTAATGATAACACTCTTTATAAGCTTTTATATGAGCATTATTTTATTTCGGTTCAGCGCGCGCTTCTACCTATTATAGAAAAAAAAATATATCGTGCGAGTATCATAGTCTTCTAATAGAGTAACTGGACTAAGAGCCTTCCATTGTTACTTCTAAGGCTAAGATCTGGCCTCTATAAGGGTGTTCTGTCCACATTCTGCAATATAAGAAAAAGATTAATATCATCTTCTGTGCAATGTGCACGCCAGGCTTTGATTGAGAACTTCCACTACACATTGGCATGAAACACGTCATCAGAACACAGGTTATTGAAAAATATACGAGGCCTTTAGCAAGAAGATTATATATTCCCAGTAACGACAGTGATAGTGTGATTGTTGATGACACTCACATTTATATCCAGAAGAGGTCGAACTGTTCCTTTCAGAGACGATCTTTCTCGTTTCACAAAGGAAGACGAAGACCTTTGATTAAACCTATCATGTTGGTTAATGGTTACTAATTCAGATTACATTTTAGATGTTTTCAAACCTTACTTCGCGGATACATAGAGCAATAACTCTCAGATACTTACACATATATTAAACTAGTATGTTGTGGCTTGTGGCCATCACAAAACTTTCTTCTACATAAATCACGTCAATTAAATAATTTAAATAGTACAAGAAATTACATCAATTTAGCACTAATTCATATCAAAGTATATCTGAATTTAGAATTTGATGAAAATCCAAGCATTAGTTCTTGAGATAGAGCTATAGCAGAAATTCTGAAAAATGTAGCATAGTAGCGCCACCTGTTGAGTGATTTACACCAAAACATAAACAGTCCTAATTGATATCAAGGTATACCTGAATCTGAAGTTTGATGAAAATTCGTGCATTAGTTATTGAGATAGAGCTATAGTGGAAATTCTGAAAAATGCAGCATAGCAGCGCCATCTGTCGAGCAATTTGCACCAAAAAATAAACAGCACTAATTCATATCAAGGTATACCTGAATCTGAAGTTTGTTCGAAATCCAAACATTAGTTTTTGAGATAGCGCTATTGCGGAAATTGCAAAAAAAGCAACATAGCAGCGCCGCCACCTGTTGAGCGATTTAAACCAAAATATATAAAACGTCCATTCATGTCAAGGAATAACTTAATCTGAATTGTGATGAATATCCGTGCATTAGTTCTGGAGATTGAGCTATTTTGGAAATCATGAAAAATGCTGCATAGCAGCGCCACATGTTGAGCGATTTACACCAAAAACTAATCTGCACCAATTTATATCAGGGACTAACTGAATATAAATTTTTACTCAATTCCGTGCATTAGTGCTTGAGATAGAGCGCCCACAAAATTTGTGTCACATACATACAGACAGACAGACGGACAGACTCACAGACTCACAGACAGGCATTTTGTAAAAACATGTTTTTTGGAATCTCTGACCCTTAAAACGTGTAAATCCGTCGAAAACCGAATTTCGAAAATTTTCACGAATCCAATACTTTCTTCTTGTAAAGATAGAAGAAAGTAAAAAAGATGCACAAACTATCAGAGACTGGCTTAAGCCAAATGATGTTAGGATTATTGATAGAGGCTTCCGGGATTGTTTCGAACTGCTGGGAGTAATGGTTCTCGTACATGGAATGCCTAGATTCCTAAATAGGCAGCAACAGTTTTCAACAGAGGATGCTTACGAAAAGCGTGTCGTGACTAAAGTTCGGTGGGTCGTAGGAGCCGTTAATGGGCAGTTGAAAAACTGGAGAGCCACTGGATAAAGTAATACCAAATACGCAAATACCTTATATTGGCGACTATATGCGAATTATATGTGCTATTCTCAATGCTTTCCAACCTACGAGTATTAAAAAACTGAAGATGACGAAATAATCGCTCACCGGATGCTTGATTTAGTTAAAATGACAAATTACTTAAAATAGGATAGTCAAAGAGAAAGGATGGGCTATAGAAAAAAGGCGATCTGGATTAAACTAACTGATACAAATCTTCAAGATTTTCCACGTCTAACTTGAGATCAGCTGCGACATCAACTGCAATATACCAACTTAAACAAAGCCAGTCCTCAAGAGCACTTAAATAAAGAAGATACTTACTCTCTTTACATACATTGTGAAGAAGAATTCTGTTCTCCGAGTTCAATTATGATCACGACACACAAGTGCTAAAAACTACAGGGTGGTTAAAATTAAACTGACTGTGCTCAGAGGCTTATGACTAAGGCTCTAAGGAACGGATCCGAATGGAATTTCATATGTATGTTATGTAGATCATGCGGCTGAGGTTTTCGTAAAAAAAGTTTCAAATTCCGTCACCAGGTGACGCTTCAACAATGTAAATTGAAAGATAACAATTCAAAAATCAAAGAATAACGGAATATTTTATTTATTTGCACACCTGTGTGCTCTATGTGCATAACTTGTCGGTCAACTATTTCTGAAAGCGCATCACCGCGTTATCAACAGCCGCACGCAACGTATGAGTAGGAAGGAGGGAGACATGACGTACGATGTTAGCTTTCAAGTCCGCTAAAATAGTTACACGTCCTTGATAATCATGATCTTTGAGAAAACCCCACATCCCGAAGTCACAAGGGTTCAGATCTGGTGACCTTGCTGGCCAAGAAATCGGGAAAGTACGCGAGATGACACGTTCATCAGAGAAGTTGGCATACATTTTTTACACATCTATCCGTATAATTGCTTCATCTTGCACGAATATTGTGATAGTCGAACAGCCTCTCTGTCTCAACGGCGAGACAAGATGATTCTCCAGGAATCTGCTATATCGGTCATCTGTTACTGTACGCCTATCAAACCCGTTCATTCTGACTTCCTCGAAAAAATACGGAAATAAAATAAAATTCGCCGTGAATCCACACCAATGGCATATGGGGAATGTAGCAGCTGTTGTTGCACAGCATGAGGATTGGTGGAACGTGGAGCCCATATGCGGCAGTTCTGCACCAGCACCATCTAAGTGAAAATGAGCCTCGTCTGTCCATAAGATATGTGATGGCCAGTACTCATCCACTTCCATCCTCGCCAGAAAACGCAACGCAAAATCAAGACGTGCAGAGTGATCTTGCGGTTTCAACTTCTTATTAAAAATATTTATATTAGTCCAGGCAATAGAGACCGTATAGGGACTCTACCTAGCAAAATTAATGGTAGTACTGGAAATCGGCTTTCTAGATGTTTTTTGGGTCGCTGAATCCGAATTTGTAACTTCCCACCAAAATTTCCCCCGGCAACCTCCCCAAATTTTGGTAAAAAGCCCCCTACAAAAGGTTTTTATTAAAAAAATCATTTTTTTTATTGTTTTAGGGAAAAAGTATCTAGAAATTCAGAAAGTAGACAAAATTTGCAACAAATTAGATATATGACATTATGATTTAGGATGAAGGGGAAGGGGGGATCTGCCTCGGAACATGCGCCGCAGTGCTGCATGGACTAAGTTGCGCAATTCCACTTAACCACTCACACGTTTACATTAGCCCTCCCATCTTCTCTCCGAACTTTGTCTATAAGGTTTACTTTAAGTTTTTTTGGGTCGCTGAATCCGAATTTTTAACTTACCCCCAAAATTTTCCACCCCGAAAACCCCCCAAATAATTGTTTTTAACATAAATTTCTTATTTTTTTAGAGAAAAAACATTACGAAATTCAGAAACTAGACAAAATTTGCAACAAATAGGATACATGATATTATGACGTAGGATAAACGGGGAGAGAGGGGGCTGCCTCGGAACATTCCCCGCGCGCTTTTCTCAAAAACCAATTTTTTTCAAAAAATCAATTTTTTGGGGGGTTGCCGGGTGAAATTTTGGTGGAAAGTTACAAATTCGGATTCAGCGACCCAAAAAACATAAAGTGAGTCGAAATTCAGAACTAGTATCAATTTTGCCAGATAAAATCCCCTATTGCCTGGACTTCATAATTTAGTGCACGTAGCGCCGCAGTGCATGTTCAGAGGCAGCTCTCACCCTCCCCATTCATCCTAATTCATAATGTCATATATCCTATTTGTTGCAAATTTTGTCTAGTTTCTGAATTTTGTAATGCTTTTTCCCTAAAAAAATAAGAAATTTATGTTAAAAACAACTATTTGGGGGGTTTTCGGGGTGGAAAATTTTGGGGGTAAGTTAAAAATTCGGATTCAGCGACCCCAAAAACTTAAAGTAAACCTTATAGAGAAAGTTCGGAGGGAAGAGGGGAGAGCTAATGTAAACGTGTGAGTGGTTAAGTGGAATTGCGCAACTTAGTCCATGCAGAACTGCGGCGCATGTTCCGAGGCAGATCCCCCCTTCCCCTTCATCCTAAGTCATAATGTCATATATCTAATTTGTTGCAAATTTTGTCTACTTTTTGAATTTCTAGATACTTTTTCTCTAAAACAATAAAAAAATTGATTTTTTTAATAAAAACCTTTTATAGGGTTTTTTTTACCAAAATTTGGGGAGGTTGCCGGGGGAAATTTTGGTGGGAAGTTACAAATTCGGATTCAGCGACCCAAAAAACATCTAGAAAGCCGATTTCCAGTGCTACCATTAATTTTGCTAGGTAAAATTCCCTATTGCCTGGACTATATACTTAACATTTATTTCATTCCACTGTGTGCCCTTTTCAATATATTATCTTTTAATATAACAGGAAAAACGAAATCGCTTACCTGTATTCACGGTAACGCAGCTATCCCCGGCGACCGTCTCTCGAAAAGCCGCCAAACATCTTCATTCACACAGTCGCAGGTCACATTTCACAAACCAAGCTATAGTGTTAAAAAAATAGATGCTGGATTATTGTGGATATGTATTCTGTGTAAATTTCACGGTTGAACTTATTACTCCAATGCTTGACTAATATCTTTTAATAGAACTCTTGAGTAACATATATTTAGGCACCGAGAGATAAACTTCTCGGCGCATCTTTTGAAACAACAACTACATACTACAGAAACGAAAAAGACTGTAATACAATACAGTCGGACCTCGTTTTCCCGACACCTGGTTTTCGCGTCACTCCTCTTATCACGTCAGTTTTTCAAAGTCCCGATTTTCTGTATATGATTTTAATGTAAAAAAAAAAAAAAAAAAAAAAAAAAAAACTACGGATTTTACGTCGTTGAATAATTTTCAACTCGGGATATCACGACGGTTTAGGAAAATTGTCCATTTTTCATAATCCATCTTATAAGCACGGAAATTAAGCGGTAAGAAATGTCTTAGCCAAACTTTTCACAAAAGTGTGTAAAATATCCATCGAGATAAATGAGAAATTTTATTTTAATCCTTTATCTGAATAAATAAACCCACAGACACTATAAATGACCCACTTAAGCGCCAGATAGACGTAAGTCTAGTCGCGGTCTTTTTGTTCTGGTCAGGCGGGGATTTCTTGTGGTTATACGATGTTTTTCATCCGACTAAAACCGAAGCAAAACATTGCATTGAAACGATCAGAAATTATCTAACATCCATTTCTGAAACAACGAATATTGATTACAATTCATTGTATAATATTTAAAAAAGAACTGTAGGAAGCGCATCTATGGATAAGCAAACCTTAATTCATCAATATTTAATGTAACAGTAAAAAAAAACGTCATCATAAATAAGATTTTTATTCTTTTAATTTTGTTTCGTATTTATTTTGTTTAATAATAATAATGCTTTATTGCTTAAAACTGCAAAATCAGTTATGAATCTAAAATTGTTCTAAATTAATTAAAAATACAGCTTTTTATAAACATTTTTTTCGAACTCCGGTTACCGCGACACTCTGCTTATGACGACACTTTTTTCTGGACATTGGAGTGTCGGGGTAACGAGGTTCGACTGTATATAAAAGGAAAGTCGAAAGTTCAGAGTGAGTGAAGTGAAAACATTTGCAACCCGTGTACAGTAGAGGAAAAGAAAAAGAGGTGAGGCAAAACCACAAGTATGCAGTCCTCCTCGAAGCTAGAAAAATTTTAATGTTTAATAGTCAAAAACGATTTCTGGGTTCTCTCTTTCAGGGAGTATTCTGTCCAACACAAGTGTTGCCTGATATGCATTTTGTAAGGGTAGAGCTTCCGAATTTTGCGTAAAATCATGCGCACGGTTTCCCACGGAATGTTCAATGTTCGTGCTACATAGTCCAGGCGATAGGGGATTTTACCTGGCAAAATTAATGGAAGTTCTGGAAATTGGCTTACTTTATGTTTTTTGGGTCGCTGAATCCGAATTTGTAACTTCCCACCAAAATTTCCCCCGGTAACCCCCAAATTTTGGTAAAATGCCCCCCTTCCTCCCAAAAGGTTTTTATTAAAAAAAATCAATTTTTTATTGTTTTAGGGAAAAAGTATCTAGAAATTCAGAAAGTATACAAAATTTGCAACAAATTAGATACCTGACATTATGACTTAGGATGAAGGAGAAGGGGGATCTGCCTCGGAACATGCGCCGCGGTGCTGCGTGTGCGTGGACTAAGTTGCGCAATTCCACTTACCACTCACACGTTTACATTCACCCTCCCATCTCTCCTCCGAATTTTCTCTATAAGGTTTACTTTAAGTTTTTTGGGTCGCTGAATCCGAATTTTTAACTTACCGCCAAAATCCCCCCCCGAAACCCCCCAAAATTGTTGTTTTTAAATTAAATTTTTTATTGTTTTAGGGGGGAAACAATCTAGAGATTCGGAAAGTAGACAAAATTTGCAAAAAATAGGATACATGACATTACGACGTAGGATGAACGGGGAGGGAGAGGGCTGCCTCCGAACATACACTGCGGCGCTATGTGCACTAAATTATGCAAGTCCAGGTAATAGGGAATTTTACCTGGCAAAATTAATGCTAGTTCTGAATTTTGGCTCACTTTATGTTTTTTGGGTCGCTGAATCCGAATTTGTAACTTCCCACCAAAATTTCCCCCGGCAAACCTCCAAAAAATTGATTTTTTTGAAAAAATTTGGTTTTTGAGAACAGCGCGCGGGGAATGTTCCGAGGCAGCCCCCTCTCTCCCCGTTTATCCTACGTCATAATGTCATGTATCCTATTTGTTGCAAATTTTGTCTAGTTTCTGAATTTCTACATAGTTTTCCCCTGGAACAATAAAAAATTTAATTTAAAAACAACTATTTTTTTTTTTTGGGGGGGGGGGGTTTCGGGGGAGGGGGAATTTTGGGGGTAAGTTAAAAATTCGGCTACCCAAAAAACTTAAAGTAAACCTTATAGAGAAAGTTCGGAGTGGAGATGGGAGCGCGAATGTAAACGTGTGAGTGGTTAAGTGGAATTGCGCAACTTAGTCCACGCAGCACCGTGGCGCATGTTCCGAGGCAGATCCCCCCTTTCCCTTCATCCTAATAATTCATAATGTCATATATCTAATTTGTTGCAAATTTTGTCTACTTTCTGAATTTCTAGATACTTTTTCCCTAAAACAATAAAAAAAAAATGATTTTTTTAATAAAAACCTTTTTGGGGGGCATTTTACCAAAATTTTGGGGGGGAGGGGTTGCCGGGGGAAATTTTGGTGGGAAGTTACAAATTCGAATTCATCGACCCAAAAAACATAAAGTAAGCCAATTTCCAGAACTTCCATTAATTTTGCTAGGTAGAGCCCCTATACGGTCTCTATTGCCTGGAATATACAGTAGCATTTGAAGAATTTGCAGATGCTTCAGATGTTGCAATTGTAACTTCCTCCACAATCGTCGGCTCAGTTGCAAGTCGTCCTCTTCCCCGTGCAACATCCAGAGAACCAGTTTTTCAAACTTACGAATCATGCATTTACGGACATGGCATGGGCGTATGACATGGATTCTCTCCTTCAGTTTTTCATCCGTCGAAAAGCACTGAGGACTACTGAAGCATTGCTCTCATTCTGATAAAAAAGTTTTACGATCAAGGTGCGTTCCTTCTTGTTCAGGAGCATGTTCGCTGTGGACGAATAATTTCTTTGAACCATAAGTACCTCTTTTATAGCAAAATTGCACTAGCTGTTCATTTGCATATGGTTTTAGCCGTACAGTGCCATCTGATGACGAAATTTCAAACTTTTTTTTTTTTACGAAAACCTAGGCCGCATGATCTGCATAACATGTATCTGAACTTTTCTTCGAATCCGTTCAGTATAATATGAGCTATGAGCCTATGAGTACCGTCAGTTTAATTTTAATCATCCTGTATAACATTTTGATTAAAACAAAGCGCAGCAACATCACACAATGGTACTGTCAATGTAAAGTAGGTGCAAGGGTCCAGGGCCGAAACTAGCCTTTTTTGCACCCGGGGCAAGCATGGATTTTGGTGCCCCCCCCCTCCCCCTCTTCCGCAAAGTATATTTACAAAGAGAATTTTACTACTTTTCTAATAGCCGACTTATTTTAAAATTTAAAATATGTAATCTTAAAATATGTAATACTGAACTACGTAATATACAATGGCGGATCCAAGGGGGAGGTCACGGGGGTCATGACTCCCCTCTGAACACCAACAAAAATATTCTAAAGATCATTTTAAAAATGAAATATACAGTTAGTCCCGATCATCCGAGACTTGCTTAACTGAGTCCTGCTTAACCGAGTTTCCGCTTTCACCGAGTTATTTTTTGTGAAAAAAAAAAAAATATGGCCATTTTTTTTCTTCCCATTCTGACCAAAAAATCAGAGTTCTAACTTTTTACGACTGCTCTCTCATCTTCACCTAACACTTCATTTATAATGGCGGTTTCATAATAATAGAAGACATCAGTCCATCAGAAGAAGATGATCCATTCCAAAGGTATAATCCTTCATTTGGCGCCCCTTCGTTCTGGCGCCCGGGGCACATGCCCCCTCTGCCCCCCCCCCCCTTAGTTTCGGCCCTGCAAGGGTCGCATGTTGCTTCCGTATTATGGTTTCTGGCTTACTGGCGCCGCAACTCAACCGAAATTAAAAAAAACAAATATGTTCATACACTACATGTTCCTACACTTGAATACGTTCATACATTACAAAACGCCGCCGCTGGATAGTCCAGTAGTGATTCGGGGGATGAAAGCAAGGACGAAGACAAATCTAAAACACATTGCCAAAACTGTCTGAAACTGTATGATGATTTTCGGTTATTGATTATTTCCAATACTTCATGTATTGAAATAATGTCAGTAAAAAGCACCACTCATCTTAATTTTGCATTTAGTGTTCTATTTACTATTGATTATATGGATTAAAATTAATGACAATATTGTTTATGTTCATTATTGTGCATAATATTTACTTAATTGTGTATTTTATTTTTCCCATCAGTTATAGAACTTTCATTCAAAATATTTTTTTTTTCTTATTTATTATGAGGTATACTGATGAAAAAAAATGTATGTCACATCAAGGTGTTGATGAAGAAAATGGCCCTTATAAAACCACCTCCTTTATAAAGATATCTCGTTTGTATTAAAAAAAAAAAAAATTATGATTTTTTTTTGTATTGGATAGCTGAAATCCATCTGTATAAAAACCATTTTTTACTTTTTCGATTTTGTGTTCAGGTATTTTTAATGAGGACACTTTCATTTTCAGAACCGGTTTCGAAAGTAAAAGCATCCTCATAAAAAAAATCTACAATCAACATAGAAAAAGTATAAAACAGCCTTTGTACAAGTCGACCTCAGCTATCCAATACAAAAAAAAAAAAAAAAAAAAAAAAAAAATGCAAACGAGATATTTTTACAAATTTCTTCCATAGGATTAGCACTAGCGAGCGGATCTTTTCGTGTGACTAAGTAGCCCCTTAACTCTTTACAAACGTCGAGGACGAAAATATCGTTTTCAACAAATTTCAAAACTTGATTTAATTAAAGAATTGATAGTTTTCCTATACAATTTTTTTGGTTTTGTTGACAATATAAAAAAAATATTAAATGTAAAAAATCCGTTAAAGTTTAGGATAAAAAAAAGGGTTTTCACCTATATTCCGTAAACCAGAAAGCCTCGGTTGTATCCCCTATTTCATATAATTATAATTTAAATAGTACCTTAAAATTTGCTTTAAAAATGTACTTTTTTAATGTTGTATAACACATTTAAACAATCCTCGAACGAAATATAGATCCTAAACTACGCATAAACAGTCAAAATATTTTAAGAAAAGAAAGAAAACTCATACTAAAAACCTCATTCGGAAGGCTAAAAATACCATCTCTTTTCCTAAAAAGATTATGGAAGTACTTTTGGTGGCGACATCTATTGTTAAAAAGTCCTAATAAAAAGAATCATTTATGAAAACATATACTGTGTATTTTAGTGCTGCCATCTATGAAAAACTGTAAAAGACAAATTGTTTGTGAAACTTTGAATACAATAATAATATTCATATAAAGTTCACGAAACAAAACGATTTTCTGATAACTGTACACAGGGGCGCGCCGACCCAGTGTGCAAAGTGTGCACCGCACACAGGCGCCAGAATAGTAAAGGCACCAAATAGTTTAGGCGAAGCTGAAAAATTTGAAAAACTTTTATCCAATTTAAATTTATTAAAGCGGTATTTAAAATCGAAAGTGTGTCATTTCTGATGACACATTTATGAGTTCATTTTTATTTTTAAGATATATGAAATTTGCAGATGCTCGTCAGCGGCGTAGCTTTAGGGTAGGGGGGAGTCTCAAACCGAAAGATGCCATGGTGTCGAAAGGTCACGGTCGTAAGGCGCCACGGAAGGCTTAAGGGCGCCGTCATGCGCCTAAAATAAATTTTAAAAAAGTGCTAGAAGCATAAAAAAAATCGGAAGGGCGACCGCGAATGCCCCATTTGACATCCCTGCTCTAGATCAGACCTGTCCAACTTTTCAGAAAACAGGGCGCACTACAGTTGGGGGCAAACATGGAAAGCTCCATTATTCAAATGATTGAAAATATATAACACTTCTATCTTACTGTAGTATTGGTGGTGATACACATACTGACGACATAAAAACGAGTAGCATATTAAATGGCACAATGGTAAAGCAGCATAAGCCCCCAAGTTATGCACGGTTCCATGTAAAAGTAAATTGCCGAAAAAAGCGCAAATCAATCACAGCAATGGGCTACATTATAACAAAATCAATAAATAAATAAAACAGGATGGAGCTCAAAATGCAATGCATTAAAAAAAAAAAATGAAAAACGCCATTCGATTTCAATCCAATTTAATAGCCATGCCTAACATTGTAACATTGTATGCTTTTACGCATAAAAACGAGCCCATGAGCATGTAAGGAAGTTTCATGTCATTTACAGTAGGGAAACATGTTTTTGAGAACAACCTCAAAATGAATTACGTTTTATTGAAATTTTAATTGGATATTTTATAGATTTGCTTTGAACAAATTATAATAGATCAAGCGCTAGTTTCACTCGCGCACAGAGAGTTCATACAATAAATTTATGAATTTCTAACTACAACCTTACAAAATATAGTTGTTAAACGAATACTAAGACTTTACAAATAACTCGGAATTATTTTATTAAATATTTTTCAGTAATTGCCTTCAATAATTGAATTCAATTGGAATAAAAAACGCTGACTATTTATCATTGTGATCCACCTTACCTAAAACAAAGGCCTTGCACAAAGTTTAATATTGCCATTGTGCCAAGTACGGTTTGAAAGGAGGTTACAAAGTTGCATGGCCACTTTGGTCTGTGCCACGTCTTTTTAGATAGGTTTTTAATTAATATCTCAGCTAATCACCGACAATTCTTTTGGAAAATCATTATCGACAGCCCTTGGATGATTTCGCGTCGATAGGTACCTCGAACTCTCCTCAACTCCCCCGCTGAGCGCCAGCAAGAGAAAGTTTATGTATAAAGGAAAACTGCGATTTTCGGAAAAATTGTATGACCTAGGATAATCTCTATAGTTTTCCTGAAAGATTTAAATAAATTCCTACTACTTCTAATTTTTTCGTAATTTTATTTTTAGTAGATTTGGAAAAAGTAGGGGAGACATAATTTTGCCATACATTTTCGACGAATTTCTGAAAACATAATTGTATCTATTATTGTATATATTTTTGAGTTCTGCGTTACGAGGTTTCTCGAACGATCTCCCTCCCCCCCCCCATTTTGTCTTAAATACGTACCCGTTCATGGGGGAAAAGCTGCTAATTGTTGAGATTTGTTATGTAAATGTTTTTCTTAATTTTTGGAAAACTGTATGGGGTAGTAATGAACAAATTAAAACTTTAAAATAACCTCTACTGATAAAAAAATAATAAGTTAAGAAGGGGGGGGGAGTGAGTGCTTAGAAATATCCAGGCCAAAATCTTTAAAACAATATGTCACATGAAAAAATTAATTTTCTCCCCCACGAGGGGAAATACCACCTAATAGTCTGAGGTAAAGTCCTGCATCTATATTTTCGCATTGCGGGTCGGGTCGGGTTATGTTTAACTATTTTTGTTTGCGGGTTGGGTTGGCTTTCATTGTTTCGGGTTCGGGTTGGCTTTTTGATTCTTGCGGGTCGGATTCGGGTTGATCCGATTTTTTAAAAGAATGTGGGAAATATTTTTTCACATTAAAAGCCTTTATAAAAACGCAGATCAAAGTTTCACAAAAGAAAAATGCGTGCCTGTCTGTTTTGTATTTAGTCGCCCTTTCACGAGTCTTCGAAATAACAAATTGCATTATATTTTTATCGTATTTTAAAAATACAATACGCAACAAAACGCTAAATGGTCCTTCTTTTCTATCACACAGTAGTTGTCAAAGTTAGAAGTATCAAGACTTATAGAACATTAGCAATCACAATCTGTTTTGCAATGATTAAAAATGAATTTAACATTTGGAGATTCAAATTTTAAATCTCCACAGTTCCTAAACTACTTGACAAAATAAGTAAAATTAAGTAATCTTAAGTAAAATTTAATGACCAAGCCAAATATGATGTAAAAATTATTGCGTTTGTATTAAAAATTTCAGAGTTCGGTACAATTTTAGAAGTATGAAGATGAGCCTTAAGATTTTTTTTATATAACTTGAAAGAATACATAATTTTCTATGGAATGTTTATTTAATTGTTTTCAGGAAAATTTTGGTGAGTAAAATTCATGGGGCCATTATTTCATTTGACCGACTGCACCTTAAAACCGTCAGATACAAATTATATTTATTCATGAAATTGGCCATCATATGAAATTAGAGAGCACTCATCTTAGACTGATGTAGTTATTTGCAGAGAAAAAGAGTATCAGGGAAAGAAAAGTTTTCTGAGGAAAAATTAGAGAATGCGTCCCCTTTAATGGAGAATTACCATCGTAATATAGTATTACCGTGGTAGTGCTTGAAGTGACCTATGTAGTACTAATATACATTAGCTGAATCAGTATTGCACATATATCAAGTGCACCTGTTACACAAATTTAATTAAAATTGTTTTTTTAATAAAATTCTTCTGAATTAATACATTATTTGTTTACACACTTTATTATAATAAAAAAAAATGACATTTAAATTCAATATTTCAATGTAAAATGTTGAGGTTCTTTAAAATTTAAGAGTTGTAGGAAGTCTAAAGTTCTAAATTTTCATTCTTTTTCAGCAATCCATTATAAATTTTTTCACAGCTATATTTAACTGAAAAATAAATACCCAGAAAAGTATCCAACGTGGTTATTTTACATCCCTGGGTGCACCAGGACAGGCTTTCGACTATCCTCACAAAAATTTTGAGCCTCGTTTTAATTTAGAACTTGGATTCATTGCACGAAAATTGTGAATTCGAAAAATAAAAAAATCTGACAGAGAAGGAAGGTTAAGAGTGGGACAAGGTAAAGATACGATTAGCTTCTTAGCAATGTAAACATCAAAATGAATATGCCTTTTTCATAACAATTGTTATACAGATTGTCCGGTCTCAACGGTGTCCAACGGCTAATTCCTAAACCGTTAGTCATAGATCCAATTACAAAAATGTTTTAAATCAGGTAAAGAAATATTTAAAAAGCGATTTAGGTCAACAAAAACATGTCTTAAAAAATTACAAAATTTAAATTTTTATAAGGTCCCCCGGTCCTATAAAATTTATTTAGTAAAATTTTCCTATCACACTGACAAGTAAGACAAAAAAAAAAAAAAAAAAAAAAAAAAACCAAAGTCCCATTCCTATAACACTAAAATTGAGCGAGTTATGAAACTTTAAAAATGCATGACTTATGCCACGTTTCTGCTCTAAAAACAAATGAGTTCGGCTTGGCTTTGAGAGGTCACATACCAAGTGCTTAAAGTATTCGAAGATCTTATTTCATGTGTATCTGCGCTTTGAAAAAAATCGTACAAGTATTCGATTAAGTTAACATTTATTAAGTTTCAGATTGGCTAAAATAACATATGTTTTATTTTGTCAGGATTTGAGACTGTTTCTTTTATGATTTCTTTTAACAAAAATTGTGTTATTTTTATAAGTTTTTATGTTACTTCAACGATCGTATGTATGTTTTTACAGTTCAAAATTCGTACTCGAACTTTAACTCACTTTTAAATATGCGATCGAGATTACATTTTACATACTGACGCAAATCCAATAACAATCTAATATTATTATGATTTTCGGTGGTTACCATTTATACTTATTTTACAAGGTAACACAAAAAATTTCGGATAGATTACCGCCAAGATGTTTAAGAAAAAGTTTTAGAATAGATAATACAAAACAGCGATTGTTTTTTTTTTTTTTTTTTTTTTTTTTTTTTTTTTTTTTTTTTACTTTTATGTATTTTTTAGCACTGAATCCGAAAATTACCTTAATTTTTAACCATCATGTCAGGATATTTCGGAAATCATAAATTATCAAATTTAAAGAATAACAAAAATCGGATACTATAAAGTAGAGGAGATGGTTGTGTTTTTTAACTTTTGATAATTGATTTTTACGTACTTTTTAGCACTGAATCTGAAAATGACCTTCATTTTTAACCATCACGTTAGAATTTTTTTGCAAATCGTAAATGTGTAAGTTAAAATATAGCGAAAATCTCATACTATAAAACACATGTAAAACTTTGTTTTATTTTATTTTATTTTCAGGGCTTGAATTTCAGGGCGGGATGGCGGGATTCGTGCCCAAAATTTTGAAATCCCGCCCAAAAGAATATCGTGGGCGGGAGGCTCCCGTCCAAAAAAAATCTCACCATTTTCCTGAAAATTTTGCATTTTGAAATTACGATCAACTCTCGCGAACGCCTTGCGAATTTCCCGATATTTTATCGCAACCGATTGACACATTTTGCGGCTTTTTTTTTTTTTCTACCACGAAAGATCGTTGAAATTTACGAGTTTTTCAAGCGACCGATAGACAAATTTCATTTTTTTTCTCGAGATCGGCTGACAAGTTTCCGCGACCGATTGGTGAATTCAAGGGGAATTGATTCTGTTCGGAAAATTTAAGGCATTAGGTTCCGAAAATTATGAAAAATCGGTCATCAGTTCAACAGAAAATATATCGCGAATTTCGACAAATGATCGCCGAAAAAATCGATTTCGTCAATCGTTCGAGGAAAAAATCGACAATATCGCCGCAAAGGATTGCGAATAAAACACAAAGTTTGTCAAAGGATCGCGAAAAAGAAACTCGAAATTCATCAAAGGATCGCAAAAAACACACATTACATGAAAGGATAACAAAAAAATCGTAAATTTCGGCAAAGGAACGCGGAAAAAACGCGAGTTCCGGTAAAGGATCGCGAAAAAAGCGAATTTCGTCAAAGGATCACAAAAAAATGCAAATTTTTTCAAAGGATCGCGGAATAAACGCGAATTTAGTCAAAGAGCCGCTGAAAAAACCGCAAATTTCCTCAAAGAATCTCGAAAAAACGCGAATTTCATAAAAGAATCCCGAAAAGTGCGAGTTTTGTCAAAATATCGCAGAAAAAACGCGCGTTTCGTCAAAAGCTGGAGGGGGGGGGGGGGATGCGAATTTCGACAAAGGATCGCAATAAAACGCGCATTTCGTCAAAGGATCGCGAAAAAACACGAATTTCCTTAAAAGATCACAAAAAATGCAAATTTCGTCAAAGATCGCGAAAAACGCAAATTTCCTCAAAAGATCACGGAAAAAACGCAAATTTCGTCAAAGATCGCGAAAAAAGGCCAATTTCGTGAAAAGATCGCGAATTTCGTCAAAAGATCGCGAAAAAATGGGATTTTCGTCAAAAGATCACGGATAAAACACATATTAAACATACAAAGGGCTGCTGAAAAAAAAGTTAACTTACATTTCTCGTGCAGTAGAAGAAATGAATCAGTATCCATTTCAAACTTTTGACTTTGATTGAACAAGCATTCAAATTTTAAACAAAGAAAATACCAGGGGGTCAGGTTTTGACTGTAATTCCATTAAGGATATAATAAAACAATTTTGTTCAGAAATGGATATTGATGATTCCATCACTGGATATACATTGTTCATGCAAGTAGTTAAAAATGAAGGCATGTCGGATATTGCAAAGTTTTCTGAAATTTTTTTAAGTGGGCATAACCATACGTTTCCGATAACTTCCAAAGTTATAAATGTTGTGCTTGTACTGTCTTCCACAAGTTTACCTTGTGAAAGAAGATTCAGGGCCCAAAATGGAATAAAATCTAAATTCAGAAATTCATTTAACAACCCTATTGTTAAGGACCCATGATATTAGGTTTAAAGTTGAAAAATAGACTATATAAGCCTTAACTCTCTTACTTTTTTAAATAAAAAAACATTTTGCATAAGTATTCTGAGTTGTGGATTTAAATTCCTCAATGGTATTTTGTCATGTCTATATTAATACAGGCATGACAAAATAATTAATGTAAGTCTTTAAATAGCACTTAAAATAACATTCGGTTTTAGATTTTTTTTTCTCCCTCCCAAATCGCTCAACTCCCCTCCATTTATAAATGTTGGTAGGGAGACTCCCCTCCTAGAAAAAATTGAATTTCAAGCCCTGATTTTATTCAATAATTTATTCGATATTTTTGCTTATCCTGGTATTTTTACAGCTAAATAGCTGAGTGGTCCGATGAGATGAGGGAGGATATTCAATTTTAACTTTGAACTTTTTAACTTTGAAATTTGCGAAAAATCCTGATGTGATGGTTAAAAATGAAGGTCAATTTCAGATTCAGCGGTTCAGAATACATAAGAATCAATTATCAAAAGCTAAAAAACATGACATAACCCAACTTTCGCAGGCTAGTGTAATTTAATAATATTTTAAAATACGTATCATTTTGTAAAGAATTGAGGCTGTTAATTTAGCATCATTTTATTTAACAAAAATTCTGTTTTCCTTTCTTCTTAAATGTTTATTACAAATTGTATATTTTGCATTAATGTGTTAGAATGATTAAAAATTTCAAATTGATATTGCGATGTTAATTTTACTCTCAACCATTTTTTAATATGTCTGACGAAATTATATTTCGACTAAATTTGTGAATGACCCCCAATTTGCAGCAAAAAATATGCTCCAACTTTAAACAGCTATTACTCGGTCAATTTTAACCGTAGAATAACTGGACTTTTTGTGTATTACTTGTCAGTGTAAAAGGAAAATTTTACTAAATATAACTTATAGGACCGGGGGACGGTATAAAAATTTAAATTTCGTAATTTTTTAAGAAATGTTTTTATTGACCCAAATCGCTTTTAAAATATTTCTTTACCTGATTTTAAACATTTTTGTAATTGGAGCTATATGTCTATGACTAACGGTTTAGGCATTAGGAATTGGACACCGTTGAGACCGGACACCCTGTATAGCCAGCATAGGGGTTCTGTATTTGCTAATATAAAATCAAATGTTTCGGGACTGGAACATTTTCGAATGCACCCCTGATTATAATCTACGTGTGGTAATTGTTTAAGGCGCATCATAATTGATGTTACATTATTTTAAAAGAAATAAAAGTACTATAACAAGTTCCGATGTAATACGGATACCATTAATTTGCGAAAATATTTTTCTACTTTTATGTGTATTTACCGTATTACGAGCACGCCTTTCTTTGTGTCATAGTGCTACCATTGATTAATTCAAACACAGCTATATTTCCAAATTAGTTTATTTGAACTGTTTTAAGTTTTAAGTATAAATATAAATAAAGATCAGATCTTAAAAATTCCGGGAGTAATGGAGGTAAAAGAAGCTGATTTATGTAGGAGGTATGCCATTTGTGGGGAGGGGGAGCAAACAGCTGGAGCACCTACTTTTTAGGGATGTCCGTTATTTGTATAGCTGCCAACCTTCCGATGGTTTTCTCCAGATCAAATAAAAGAGTTTGAACCAGAAATTTAATTTAATAAATGAAATAAAAAAGAACCCTGTAGAAAAAGGACACATTTCATTAAATAAATTTTCTGGTTCAAATTCTTTTATTTGATCTGGGGAAAACCATCGGAAGGTTGGCTTGGCAGCTATGCATTTATACTCATTGAAAAAAAAATATATATGTTTTTCTTTTTCTTTCTTTTTTTTTTTTTAGGGGGGGGGGGGGGTAGGAATATGGGGCGCCAATTGAAGTTCTGCACACAGGCGCCGGATACTTCTGGCGCGCCCCTGACTGTACAGAAAATTTATTTAAACAGTTATTAATCTTATTTCTTATACATTAACTGAAAATAAATTATGAAATATTATGGAATTAACTCTTTTTTTTTCAGTTAGATTTGAAGAGTATTTCATTGATCAGTTTATTTATTTCATTTTTATTACAAGAGCGTTAAATAAAACAATAAGAAAATCAGTAGAACTTTCTACATTTATATAAGTTTAGCTGTATTGTTTTTGACATATGTTGAATTTTAAGGGAACGGTGGATATTGAAATCAGTATTGCCAATGTATTTTTTTTAATTAAAACCTTTTTTAAAGGCGCATATTAATATTTGCAAATAGTGGTAGATTTCGCAAATAAAAAAACATCTAATCGTCAAAACTGTTTGTAATGAATAAAATTCTACCACAAATACGAACTTGTTTTTGTGTGGAATAGATGGTCATGATACATATAATATAAGACATATACCGGGTGAGCCAAAAATTCGTTAAAACTTTAAAAACTCATAAAAAGAGGAAAAAATTATGATAAAGGAGTGCGGTTTGCAAGAAAAGGCTCACAATGTAGGCGGATTTTTTTTTAGCAGCAAAAAAATCACATCTAAAGGGCGCTGACGACCCGAAACACAATGAAACTACGACACAACCACGTTGTGTCGTAGAATGTTCTGGAGGTCATGTTGAGCATTTGTTATTGGAAGAACAAATGAATGGAGCATATTGTTGTCCTGTTCATTGTGTTTCGGGTCGTCAGCGCCCTCTACATGTGATTTTTTAACTATTTTTTTTTCTTCCTAAAAAAAATCCGACTACCTTGTGAGCCTTTTCTTGCAAACCGCCAGGGACCGATTTACAAATTTGGGGCCCCCGGGCACAAATGCTTACGGGTCCCCTTGCACCAATGCTTACAGACGGATTGAGTACAAAAAAAATATATTGTAAAAGGTGCTTATTAAGATAACCACTATTGACTTTAATACTTACTTTTAAAATATCGATTAAACAAGTGGGTAAGAGTGATCACAGATCGCACTGAGGGTTTCGTTTAATATTTCTTTCAAAACACTATCCTTTTGCAAAATCTGTTAGTTCCACAATTCGCAACTAGGGAGTGCAATCTATTCTAAACAAACGTCTGCCCGACAAAACTCCGTTTTAGAGCCTATTCGCACTTATATTAGTCGAGGAAATTGGACCCATAAAACTCAAAATAGGAAAGCCCTCCTGGCCAAGTGGAAATAAAATATGAAAGGCTATTGTGCATAAAATGAAAGACTGGCCGAAGGGTCGTCAAATGATATATCAGATGAGGGGGTTTGGGGAAAATTTGACCCTCTCCCGGAGCCTTCAAGTGAAACTAGCTCGCTGTAGCTTAATTAGCGGCCAAGTAAGAAAAAAATGCTTAAAAAACACAAGTTACAGCCCAGAGGAGTCAATAAATAAGACTTTTTGAAAAATTTATCATTTGTCGTGTGATCACAAGTTTCAGCTATAAGTATGCAAAATTTCATATCCCCAGCTTAATTAGGGCTCAGATAGAAAAAATTGCTTTTAATACAGAAGTTGAAGCCCAAAGGGTTAATTATAAGACTTTTCCAAAAATTCATATTTTGTCTTATGATCTGACGCGTTCAGCTATAAGTATGCAGAATTTCATGTCTCCAATTTAATTAGGGGCTCAGTTAGAAAGAATTGATTAAAAAACACAAGCTGGACTCCAAAGGGTTAAATATAAAACTTTTTCGAAAAAAAAATTATTTGTCGTGTGGTCTCAGGTTTTCTGCTATAAGCATGCAAAATTTCAAATCTCTAATTTAAATATGGTCTCAGTTAGAAAGAATTGCTTAAAATACACAAGCTGGAGTCCAAAGGGTTAAATATAAAACATTTTTCGAAGTTTATTATTTGTCATGTGATCTGAAGTGTTCAGCTATAAGTATGGAAAATTGCATGTCTCCAACTTAATTATGGGGCTCATTTAGAAAGAATTGCAAAACATATATATGTGGGAGCTCAAAGGGTTGAATGTAAGACTTTTTCGAGATTTTATGATCTGTCGCCTGACCTCAGGTGTTCTGCTATAAGTATGCAAATTTTCAAATCTCCAATTTATTTATGGGCTCAGTTAGAAAGAATTGCTTAAAATACACGAGCTGGAGTCCAAAGGGTTAAATATGAAACTTTTTTCGAAATTTATTATCTGTCGTGTGATCTGAAGTGTTCAGCTATAAGTATGCAAAATTTCAAATCTCCAATACAATTAGTGGCTCTGTTAAAAAGAATTGATTAAACACACACCAGCTGGAGTCCAAAGGGTTAAATATAAAACTTTTTCGAAATTTATTACTTGGCGTGTGATCTGAAGCGTTCAGCTATAAGTATGCAAAATTTCAAGTTCCCAATTCACTTAGGGACTCTGTTAAAATGAATTCCTGAAAATACACAAGCTGGACTCCAAAGGGTTAAACATAAAACTTTTTCGAAATTTGTTATTTGTCGTGTGATCTGAAGTGTTTAGCTATCAGAATACAAAATTGCATGCCTCCAATTTGATTAGGAATTCTGTTATAAAGGATTGCTGAAAATACACAAATTGGAGCCCAAAGGGTTAAATATAACACTTTTTCAAAATTTTATGATTTGTTGTGTGAGCTCACGTGTTTAACTATAATAATTCAAAATTCCACGTCTCTAACTTATTTAGGGCTCTGTTAGAAAAAATTGCTTAAAATACACAAGTTGGAGCCCAAAGGGTTAAATATAAAGCTTTTTTCAAAATTTTATGATTTGTCTTGTTGTCTCAGGTATTCAGCTATAAGTATGCGGAATTTCATGGCTCCAACCTTATTAGGGGCTGACTTAGAAAGAATAGTTTGAAATACACACGTGGGAGCCCAAAGGGTTAAATTTAAGACTTTTTCAAAATTTTAGGATTTGTAGTTTCATGTGAGGTGTTCAGCTATAAGTACCCAAAATTTCAAGTCTCCAACATGTACAGTTTCTGAGAACGGACTCTGTGACGGACAGACAGACAGACAGACAAAGGAGTGAGACTAATAGGGTTTCGTCAGATGAACGAAACCTTAAAAATTAAATTTCATAATCATTAATTTACTTTTAAATAATTATTTGATAATCATTATTTTACTTTTAAATAATTATTTTACAATTCTGAAATTTAAATGAGTAGATGTTTTATAATAAATTGTGTGGTGCTGATTATCTTTTCTTATGAAAGCCTGTATACCTGGAATGATAAAGTATGCAATAACTAATAATAAATTTTACGGAATACCAAACAACAATTATTTAAAATATTACGGGTTCTGCCACCTACGAGCTACGCTCACCAACCCCCAAATAATCTGACGAGAACAGGAACAGGATTAAATAAAAATTAAAAATACAATATATTTTTAAATGGATAAAGATAAAAGAAAATATTCATTGTAATAAAGTAATTAAATATGGATGTTTCAGAGAAAATATACGACGTTGTAAAAATACACTACGAACACAATATAATGTAGAATGAAATTTAAATTCCATTAGATGTTAAAAATACATCAGATTTTGGACAAGAAAAACATTCAGCAGCATATGGGGGCCCCTCAAAACCAGGGGCCCTGAGCCCGTGCCCCGAATGCCCTGCCGTAAATCAGGCACTGCAAGCCGCACTCCTTTATTATAATTACTTCCTGTTTACTTCCTGAGTTTTTAAAGTTTTAATGAACTTTTGGCTCACCCGGTATATGGCATATAACATGTATATGGACTTAACATGTATATGGACGTATATGACATACATATGATATATATGACACACAAATTGACGAACTATGTAATACGTATATATGAGATATATATGACGTATATTAATATATAGGGTATGATGTATATATATATACTAGAAAGGTAGCCCGTCAAAAATGACGGAAATTTAGATATAAAGATATATACAACTCATATGCAAGAATATGAGTTTCCTCGCTTGTTCCGTAGTGGTAGATGAAAATAACACATTTCAAGAACGAAACACATTTATGAAAAACTGTGTGCAGTAGAAGACCTCTAATCTGCACAGTTTGGTTCCCAGTTTTGTGCACATTTGAGGCTTTTTGCGGTCATGTCTATTCAATCTTTGTTTACATTTTTTTTTAATTCATGTATTGGATAATTTGGATTGTTAAGCCTTAAAAATAAATAAATTACACACTTGAAGTAAGGTAAAAACAATTAAATTATCGTATACGATTTCATGAAATGGTATTATATGGTATTATATGTGTGTGCTTCACGATCTTTGTTACGACGTTGGCGAAATTGGCTGCAACTTGTCATAATCCTAATAGTGTGGGCCACTATAACAAAAAGGGTACTTTTCGGTTAGCCGGGCGCCAGTGTTTTATATACATATTTATATACATACATATATGTAAATATACATATATATTTACATATATATATGTGTGTATATATACAATATTTGTATATGTAAATATATGTATATTTACATATATGTATGTATATAAATATGTATATAAAATACTGGCGCCCGGCTAACCGAAAAGTACCCAAAAAAGTAACCAGTTTTTAATAAAATTTCTGATAAAGAGTAGTTTTCAAAAACTTGTGTAAAATTGCAGGCTGTTCTCATGTCATGTCCGTCCTAGGAATAATATTTGTAACACTGAAGAGTTTCCATGTATATGTGGAATTTAGAAAAGCTTCTCCAAAATAAAGGTCCTGAAATGACATTGTAATTCCTCTAACTTCAAATTTTAATCGGGCCCTGATGTTATTTACCGAAATCTAATGAATAAAGTTATTTTGAATATTACAACAGAATTAAACAGTTAAACTTATTTAATTTAAACCCGCTGTTACTTCCCGATGTTATTATTTAATATTAAGAAAGAAAATTATTTAAATTTTTCAAATCATGTATTTATAATTTTTTTCCGTCTTTAATAACTAAATATTGAAAAAATATGCTTTTGTTCTGAGCTCATAAATATGACAATAAAATAATGTAACTAAGAGACATTGCAAAATTAAATCTTTGTGAATTCAAACCATAAACAAACGATACCGCCACCATTTTACCTACTGTGACGTCATAAGAATATTGTCCATTGATTGTTGGAGAACTTACTTTGTGAATGATTACCTCAATGATTTAATATTTTTTACATTTCACGATGAATGAATCACTTGTTTTTGTTTAGTTTTATGGAATGAGATATTTCAACTGAAGTTATCCAAGGATATATGTATTTTTAATCGAAATTAAAAACAATGCTTTGATCTCGAAATAAAAAGGACACAGATGTCATATCCGCCCCATATTGACGCGATTTTTTTCTGACGCCAATGTCATATTTGCCCCATATTGGCGCGATTTTTTTCTGACGCCAATGTCATATACGCAACGGATACTTAACTGGCGCCAAATTGTCGTTATTTTGCTTGATGTGGTAACCGGATTATGTTGTTTATGCTGTTGATGTTTTCGCCAAATTGGCAATCCAAAAAAAATCGCGCCAATATGGGGCGAATATGACATCTGTGCCATAAAAAGTTTTAGTTTGTATAATTGGTTATTTCTATTAATTATTTAGGTACTTTTCGGTTAGCCGGGAGCCAGTGTTATATTTACATACATATATATACACATATACCGGGTGTCCCAAAAAGGACTGACTGATTTTAAAATTCAATAACTTGCAAACGGTGACAGATATTTAAAAAATTCTTGCAGGAGGGTTATGCATAAGGTCAAAAGTTTTATTACAGTGATTTTCGATTTTAGTTCGAATTACAAACAATAGATGGCGCTGTAAGCAATAGTCGCTAAATACAGGCTCGATTTCTGGTCCTTTTTCTTGTTCCATGCTGAAAAAGGAGATGGAAATGTATTATCCGGGCTAACGAAGTACCAAAAATCGAGCCTGAATTCAGCGTCTATTGATCGCAGCGCCATCTATTGTTTGTAATTCGAACTAAAATTGAAAATCACTGTAAAAAAACTTTTGACCTTATGCATAACCCTCCTGCAAGAATTTTTTAAATATCTGTCACCGTTTGCAAGTTATTGAATTTTAAAATCAGTCAGTCCTTTTTGGGACACCCGGTATGTACACACATATATACATATGTATGCCTATATTTATGTGTGTGTGTGTACATATATATATGTACATATATGTGCATATATATGTATATATGTATGTAAATATAACACTGGCGCCCGGCTAACCGAAAAGTACCATTATTTATTTAGGTACTTTTCTATTATAGCGCATTAAAAAAAAAGTTTGGCGCAATTCGAGCATTCGAAAATGAGATGTGTTGCCAAAATATATAAACAGCTGTGAAAACAAATCTAATGAACTTTTGTTTTTGTTTATATATGCACTTATATACATAGAAAAATCGTTTTTAAATACATATAATATTTTTTTATATACAAATTACGGCACAGATTTCAGATATGCACCGGGATCCCTAATTGGCGTTAAAATGGTGTTATTTTGCCTGCTATGGTAACCCGGCTATTGTTTTTTATTTATTAATAAATTGTTTATTTACTTTTTTTATTATTATTATATAAACTGTTTTGTTCTACAGTTATTTATCAAACTTTTATTTATGTATAGTTATTTCCTTTTCAAAATGATAGCAAATAATTAAAAAATATATAACTGGTATTCGAAAGAACTGGAACCCAAACTGGCGTCAGAGAAAAATCACGCCAACGCCGATGCGTATATGATATCTGTGCAAAAATTACTTCCGTTTATTTATAAAAATGGGTAAATAGCGTTTTATATATTAAATAAATTGTATACATATATAAAAATTTGCTTGTGAGTATGAAGCAGTAAGTAGGTTGTCAGAAAATACGTTGGCAAACTTCTTTCTCGCCAAGAAACTTTTCTCCGAAGAATTGTACATAAGCGATGATTGCTGGAAATGCATTTTTAATTATGATATGTGCTTTTATGTTTCACTACATTTATGCATACTATACTGTGTGTTAAATGCAGGTTCATATGCAGGGCTACACAAAAGAATTCGTAAGGGTTACTGAATATGAGAGTAAATTGCTTAAAGGTGGTTTTTAAAGTAGTTATGCATTTTTACGCTGAACTGCATTTAGTTTACTAAGAAATGTTTGTAGAAAATAGATAAAATGATATACAGGGTCACGCAAAGAATTGGATACATAACCGTCTATGGATGATAATATCTGGAAATGTGATTTCAATAGTTTTAAGAGTTGTTTAAATTAAATTTTAGCTAAATAGTAGCATGTAATAATGGTACTATTGGCTAAGGACGGTAACTGCTGAAATCAATTTTTAAAAATTTTTATGTGTTTTCTAAAATGTTTACTTAGTTATCTTATTTACCTTATTTCCTTAAATAACGAAGTTTTGTTAAAGCATTCAGGATGTGTTGGAAAGTGTTTCATATTTTATGCTTAACGCATCATTTTTCTTTCTTGTTTAGTCTTATTTTGCATTTATTTTATTCTTAATTTTTTAGTCTTATACTGCTTTATATACATTTTGGCACAGATGTCATATACGACCCATATTGGCGCGATTTTTTTCCGACGCCAATTTGGCGAAAACATCAACATTATAAACAACAACATCCGGGTTACCATATCAAGCAAAATAACGACACTTTGGCGCCAGTTAAGTACCCGTTGTGTATATGACATGTTTATAAAACTCTGAAACGTTAATATTTAATGTTTAAACACTTCGCCCCCCCCCCCTTGCAAATAATACAAACTATGACACAGATAGCGCTAAATAATAGACAGTTTGGTACTTTTCCACTGTAGGGGCTTTGGCGTTTTTTAAAAAAAGCTTGGTGTAATTCGGGTATCAGAAAGTGAGATTTGGGTACTTTTCCGTTATACTGACACCATTGTCGCCAAGCGTAATAGTTGGCGCAAAATGAAAATCACGGGAATTGAAACATTTGAAAAATAAAAGAAAAAACATTGTCGATTGTAAAGTGAGCATTTGAAAAATATAACATTTGAAAATTACAGACTTTTACGAACTATTTCATTAAATCACAAATATATACTTAAAATAAGTGAACAAATAACTGTTATAAAATAAAGTAATAAAATAAAACTTATATTAAACTGCTGGCATAAAATTACAAATACCTTTTAGCATTTTGAAATAATTGGCACATTAGCATACATTTTGGCATCGTGTCCGTATAACGGAAAAGTATCGAGACTTTTTGTCAAATCATATAAACAGCTATGAAAACAAACTTGATGAGCGTTTTTGTTTGTATTATATATTTATTTTATATGTATATTATTGATGTTTTTTATGTACAAATTACATCTGTTTCTGTAAAAAATTAGAGAAACGGCTTTTTAATGTTAAATAAATCGTATTAATATCGAAAAAAAATGCGTATGTATATAAAATGAAACAATGGATAGGTTCCCGGAAAATATGTTGCCAAATTTCCTTTTTCGCCAAGGCAGCTATACTGGAAAAGTACCTAAAGCACTTTAAAATCGCGCAGTTAGGAGGTCACACAGTACAGCGTCGTCTATTGGCGGTTATTTTATTAGTAGCATCGGGAGGAAGATGTAAAGATGCACTTTAAATTCTCACCCATAGATTTTGAAAAAATATTTTAAAAGAGCGGAGTTTAAATTAAATTTCAGTGACCTCTTTTATCAAAGAATAATGGTTTTAAATGGGAATTTCGCCAAATTAGCCAGCTATCGCCAAGTTGGCTAACATTGGGCGCTACTGTGGTAACCCTGCATTAGTATTTTTCAACAATTGCTCATTTCAATGAGGCGGTCCTACCGGAATCGTGAGGGACACACAGAGACTTGGATTTTATATAAATAGATATATGTCGTACATGTGGCCTTGGCAGCGACCTTGGCCAAATCGTAACTAAGATATTAGCCTAATCATAATTGAGAGGACCGCTATAGCAAGGAAGTATTCATTTTTGTGTTAAAATTTCTTGTTAAAATTTTAAAATGTCAATCTAACTCCACATACTTGGCAGAAAGTGTGTTTCCAAAACTCTTAAAAGGTAAATAGAGTGCAACCTCGATTATCCAAGCTAATTGGGACCGTTAGTACCTCGGATATCGGAAATCTCGGTTAATAGAAACTGTGTAAAAACTCGCCGTGCTTGCGAATTTAACATCTCTTAAAATAAACAAGTTGTAAATTGCACGTCAAACGTGGCAAATGTGGTGCGTTCGTACTATAACTAGTTTTATAAATATTTTTTGTACATCATATTGTACTGAATGTATATTTTAGTACACTTCATAAGTGCCTATCCATTTCATTCTGTTTGAAAGGCCGTAACATCATTAAAATGCACCTGAAATATTTTTTTCTCATTGGCCCTAATGTAACTGAAAACTTTTGACTATCCTTGTCATTAAACTTTTCACAACAATTTGGAAATTGGACATCAAACGTGGCAAATGAGGTGCGTTCCTACTGTAACTAACTTTATAAATATTTTCTGCACCGCATATTGTACTGGATGTATATTTTAGTGCACTTCATAAGTGCATGTACATTTCATTCTATTCGAAAGGCCGTAACATCATTAAAATGCACTTGAAATAATTTTTTCCCATTGGCGGAAAACTTTTGACTGTCCCTGTAATTAAACTACACATCTGATTTTCATAAAATTCGAAATGACTCGACAAAATTTTGCAACAACTATATATTTAAAATTTCAGACCTTTCAGTTGGGTAGTTTTTGCTCTGTTATATGTGGACGGACAGAGAGACGGACCGAATGACGATTATAGGTGCTACGTATTTATATAAATAAAATTACGAAACCACCTAAAAAAAAAAAAAAAATAGAACGTTTTTAAATAATAAAAATAAATATACGTAAATTTATGTTTCACAACTTAACAAATTTAAAAAGGAAATCAACTACTTGTAGTAAATTTGAAAAAAGCAGATTGAAAAATTTACGAAAGTCCACACGGTCACTGGAAACAAAGCATTGTTCGCTGTTGACTTCTCAGTGCCCAATTTTTTTTGGGAGTTGGGTATTTTTGGGGGCAGAAGAGCCTGTACAGCACGGACAGTAAGCTAAAGTGATCTTTTCAAAGGCTCATTCACACACACACACACACACACACACAAAAAAAAAAAAAAAAAAAAAAAAAAAAAAAATCAGACTTCGTTATCGGCTCGGTTAACAGAAACCACGATTAATCGAAGCTCGTTTAATCGAGGTTCTACTGTATTAAAAATAGCACATCAAAATATATTTAAAACATGTTTTTTTTTTTTCAATAGAAAATTTTCGACGTTTTTTTTAAAATTTCCCCATTCGTTTCAAATTTTTGTTTAAATTTCATAATATATCATAATATATCTAATATATCATAATATATATATCAAAATATATTTCATAATATATCTAAATGGCACTACTTATATATACTGTAACAAATCTGTGTTACCGTTTTGAAATGTTGGTTTATTAAGGACATAGGAAAAGTAATAATTTAATATGTAAATTTGTAATGAAAATTCAACATCATCCCAGTTTTTAATTCTTTTAATGTTTTAAGAATCAATATTTTTCGTTATTCTGTTGTACGTCATCTGGATGCAAAGTGCTATTCGCTGCACGAGCAGCCGTTGTCCAACGGAACTACAAAAACCTAGAAAATTGTACAAATACCGCTATCACAGCACACCTTTCAGGGACAACATCCCCGTGTTCAACTGGGACCTGATGTCCATAGTCAAATACAATATGCATAAAGTTTAGTTCAATTACTTCATACTTCATAACTTCATACACTTTTCGATGATACAATAATGAAAATGGCAAAAAAATCGCTGTTACAGCGACATCTTCTGGCAGAATGTCCCGAAATTCCAGTGGGACCTTCTGTCCATAGCCAAAAACTTATGCATGAAGTTTGATTTAATTCTACGCATAACTTCATACACTTTTCGATGATACAAAGAGCACACGCGGACAGACAGACATTTTGTAAAAACGCATTTTTCGAGATCTCTGACCCCTGAAAAGTATAAATCAGTGGGAAAAAAAATTCGATTACAATACAGGCATCCCCCGACTTACGTAAGTAATGTGTTCCGCAAATTTTTACGTAACTTGAACTTTACGTAAGTCGAATTTGTAAATTGATTAGGTGAAATTTGCAAGAAACTACAATATTTATTATATATATATATATATTGAATTTAGCACAGTAACTTATTTATAAATATACATTATTTACACTATAATTTTATAAATAAAGCATCATGCAGCTGTATTAATTTGGATATAAACTATAAAAGTATGAAAAAATATAAACTGAAAGAACGCTTTTCAAATAAAAAGTCTATTATGGAATGCGGGATTTATAAATTTAACATTGACGAATTGATTTAAACAATTTTCGATCTACCTCAAACGACCAGGTGCAGCTAGAAGAAACAAGAAAGACAAATCATGAGTTAAGCATAGATTATGAAACACTTTTCAACACTTCCTGAATGCTTTAACGAAACTTTGTTATTTAGGGAAATAAGGTAAATAAAATAACCAAGTAAACATTTTATAAAACCCATAAAACATTTGTAAAACTGATTTCAGCAGTTACCGTTCATAGTCAAATATGTATTCAAATTCTTTTGAACATCCCTGAATTTGATGTGTCTATATACTATATAATGGGAAAATTTAGTATGGGAAAATTTATACTAATAGATGAAAACATACTTGAATACTTTTCTACAGCCTTGTAGTTTACTTAGTACCTTTATTACATGCCACTATTTAGCTAAAATTTAATTCAAACTAAAACACTCTTAAAACTACTAAAATCACATTTCCAGAAATTATCATCCATAGACGGCCATGTATACAATCCTTTGCATGGCCCTGTATATCATTTTAACTATATTCTACAAACATTTCTTAGTGAACTAAATTCAGTTCAGTGTAAAAATGAATAACTCCTTTAAAAACCACCTTTAAGCGATTTACGCTCATACTCAGTAATCCTTACGAGTTCTTTTCTGTAGCCCTGTATATGAACTATAGCATCTATACACACGATATAGTATGCATAAATATAGTGAAACTCAACAGCGCATATCATAATTAAAGATGCATTCATTGCTAATAAACAGTAATTCGGATACAATTTAGTATCTGAATTCTTTTGTGTGTCCCTGTAAATGCTATGCACTTCGTATTATACATGAAATAACTTATACTAAAGCTCTGCGACGTATATCAATTTCATTATATTTGAAATAGTTTAACATAATTTAAATACGCCGCAAACAATCCCCCCCCCCCCATACCATTATGTAACGGAATTCTTTTGTTTAGCCCTGTAAATGAATAATAACTATTCTTTGCACCGCATATTCTACAGAATGCATATTTTAGTGGACTTCATAAATGCATATCAATTTCACTATGTTTGAAAGAGTGTAACACCATTAAAAATCATTTGAAACGATTTTTTCACATTGGCCGTAATGTAACGGAAAACTTTTGACTGTCCTTGTAAATGAACTAAACATGCTAAAAAGTTTATTTGAAATAGGGATCGTGCTATGGTAGAGGTCACTAACATCCAAAAATTTCAGAACGATCCGAGCATATTTGCGAGATTAGAGCGTGGCCAGATGGACAGACAAACCGAAGTCATAAACATATAATAACTATTCTTTGCACCGCATATTCTACAGAATGCACATTTTAGTGGACTTCATAAATGCATATCAATTTCACTATGTTTGAAAGAGTGTAACACCATTAAAAATCATTTGAAACGATTTTTTCACATTGGCCGTAATGTAACGGAAAACTTTTGACTGTCCTTGTAAATAAACTAAACATGCTAAAAAGTTTATTTGAAATAGGGATCGTGCTATGGTAGAGGTCACTAACATCCAAAAATTTCAGAACGATCCGAGCATGTTTGCGAGATTAGAGCGTGGCCAGATGGACAGACAAACCGAAGTCATAAACATATAATAACTATTCTTTGCACCGCATATTCTACAGAATGCACATTTTAGTAAACTTCATAAATGCATATCAATTTCACTATGTTTGAAAGAGTGTAACACCATTAAAAATCATTTGAAACGAATTTTTCATATTGGCCGTAATGTAACGGAAAACTTTTGACTGTCCTTGTAAATGAACTAAACATGCTAAAAAGTTTATTTGAAATAAGGATCGTGCTATGGTAGAGGTCACTAACATCCAAAAATTTCAGAACGATCCGAGCATATATACTAGATTAGAGCGTGGCCAGATGGACAGACAAACCGAAGTCATAAACACATAATAACTATTCTTTGCACCGCATATTCTACAGAATGCACATTTTAGTGGACTTCATAAATGCATATCACTTTCACTATGTTTGAAAGAGTGTAACACCATTAAAAATCATTTGAAACGATTTTTTCACATTGGCTGTAATGTAACGGAAAACTTTTGACTGTCCTTGTAAATGAACTAAACATGCTAAAAAGTTTATTTGAAATAGGGATCGTGCTATGGTAGAGGTCACTAACATCCAAAAATTTCAGAACGATCCGAGCATATTTACGAGATTAGAGCGTGGCCAGATGGACAGACAAACCGAAGTCATAAACACATAATAACCATTCTTTGCACCGCATATTCTACAGAATGCACATTTTAGTGGACTTCATAAATGCATATGGATTTCACTATGTTTAAAAGAGTGTAACACCATTAAAAATCATTTGAAACGATTTTTTCACATTGGCCGTAATGTAACGGAAAACTTTTGACTGTCCTTGTAAATGAACTAAACATGCTAAAAAGTTTATTTGAAATAGGGATCGTGCTATGGTAGAGGTCACTAACATCCAAAAATTTCAGAAATATCCGAGCATATTTACGAGATTAGAGCGTGGCCAGACGGACAGACAAACCGAAGTCATAAACACGTTTCAACTTTGATGGAAAGTAAAAACACATTCGTTCCTGTCATCGAAACTTTAAAATTAGCTTTCGTTCTGGTTTGAATTCAGATAAAATACATTTTACGGTTGAACACCACATTTTGTGTCTCATTTTAATTACCCGACTGCCAAGAAGGGTTATGGGTTTCACGCGTAGCTGGGTAAGTGGATTTCTTTATACTCTCGAAACATCCCAACGGCTGGATGGAATTTAATGAATGAGGTCTCTATCGATTCGTCTTAACCGTCCGATGGTTATAGGCTAGGTTTTGTTTTGATAAATTAAAAATGGTGGCCGTACAATACGAAGTGGTGGTAGAGACGAAAAAATTTTTTACGCACCCTATTGATTGGTATATCATTGGATAGGTCTTTCAAAATGAATACGATGTTTCATCTACTATTTTACAGTTAGAAGTTCTGTTTAAATATTACACAACCTGGAAGTTGTGTAGGTAGGATCTGTAGCTTTACTGCAATTCTAACCTTCATAGACATCTATAGGCCTCATCACAGTGTTTATAGATAGGAACTAACAATAAAACACAACTTAAAAGTCACCAATACATGTAAATAAAAAAAAAATAGGTAAGTAATGTAAAAAAATAGTTTCACATTGATGAGAAATAATTAATTAGTTCGCTTTTTAAGCAGTCGGGTTTTTTGATTTTTTAAATTTAAATTTTACTTGTTAGATTTGAGTTTGTTTTGTTAAAGATTTGATTGTATATGTACGCAATAGAAATATAATTATCACTAATACGTATATAAAAGTATATCATGATTGTGATTTCTATCTGCATATTTTATTTATAAAAAAATTATCAAAAGTATGTAAATGCAAATCAAACGCGCTAGTGTGTTCATAAATGTAATTTTCGAGATTTATTACGTAACTTCGAATTTACGTAACTCGCGTAATACGTAAGTCGTGGGATGCCTGTATTTACATTGCAGATTAGATGATTTTTGGGAGAATGTTTTGGTGTATAATACACCACAAAATGTAGTGCCAGAGATAATGTGTACTTCTAGGTCATTAAGAAAATCAAATTTCAAACCCTTCCCGTGGTGAGTGTGGGAAATTTCAATACGTGAAATCATCATTACGCAACATTAGTCAGAACTGCATCTATTGTCCCGTGTGAGTGATTTTAATTTCAATTTCGAAAATAAGGGTTGGGTTGATTTTTGACGGCCAATTATCTACTCGAGGGATACAGGCACAGGAGGGGGTAGTGCTGGGCACGAACCCAGTACCTCCCGTCTACCAACTTCGAGAGCAGAACCTCTCGGCCCCAGGTCTCGAAAATAAGGAAATCAGAAATAAAATAAATTAGTCAATTATGGAAAAAATTAAATTACATTTCTTCTTCTTTTAGTTATACAAGCGGTTATAAAGAATAACAAAAGCTTCATGGATATTTAAACAACTGAAAGATCCACCAGTTGTTTCTATAATTACTTGCATTGCATTTTCGCGTGAATAATTTTTTTTCCTAAACACAAATTTCATTACGGTATCTGTTTGTAACGGCATGCTTCGAGTAGTATTGCATACACTTGCCAGAAGTTACCGATCCAAATAACCTGTTACTCTTATTAAAATGAATTAACTTAAAAGATTTTTTAAGTAAATGTTTTGTAATTGAAATGCTGTTATATGCACTAGCGACATCAAATTCTAAAAACATTAATCCCACAAAGTCGCAAATTGCTAAGTTTTCTCCATATATCCCGTAAAAGAAACAAGTGGGTAAGTTTGATCACAGATCGCACAGAGGGTTTCGTTTAATATTCCTTTCAAAACACTTTATTCTTTTGCAAAATCTGTTAGTTACATATTTCGCAACCAGGCGGCACACTCTATTCTAAACAAACCTCTAACCGAACGAAACTTCGTTTTACAAACTATCCGTAGATATATTAGTCGAGGGGATCGATCCCATAGCACCCGAGATAGGTATGCGCCCATGGCGGTAAAAATTGAAACTAAAATATGTACGGCTATGGTGCATAATATGAAAGAGTGGTTAAAGGAGTGTCGGCAAAAGTTAGAAAAGTGCACCTGGGGTGAAAAGATTGGAGGTTAAAAAAATTGCTACAGATACAGAAGTTAGAGCACGGAGGGGTAAATAATATAAGACTTTTCAAAATTTGATGATATGCCTTTTGATGTGAGGTGTTCAGCTATAAGAATCCAAAATTTCATGTCTTCAACTTAATTAGGGGCTCAGTTAGGAAACCCCCCCCCCCTATAAATACACAAGTTAGAGCACAAAGGGGGGGGGGGTAAATATAAGGTTTTTTTCAAAAGTTTATGATTTGTCGTTTGATGTGAGGTGTTCATCTATAATAATTCAAAATTTCAAGTCCCCATCATATATAGTTTCTGAGAACGGGCTCTGTGACAGACAGACAGACAGACAGACGAACAGACAGACGGACAGACAGAGGAGTGAGACGAATGATGTGAGACGTCAGATGAACGAAACCCTAAAAAGAAGAGAAAAAGATTATTTATAATCTGAAATTTCTGTATTTATACAACATGTAACAAGAAATATTTCGCGTTTGTGATTCAAAGTGACGCTTTTAACTATTGAAATGAAAGACAAAATCTTTAGTTCATACTTTCTTCTATTATAGATAGAAGAAAGTAAAAATGGATGCGCAATTTTTCTTTTAACAAAGGACTTTTACGGCGGTTCTCAAAAAAAAAAAAAAAAAAAACATTATTTCCTTGTCAACAACGCGAAACTTTCTCACACATTTTCTGAGTCATTTTAAAATGTTAAAGTATGACACTTGCAGGCATGATTATTGAAGTGATTTGTAATCAAAAAGTTTTTTTTTATTTTTCAATAAATTCATCTTTAATTATAAGTAACCTTATTATCATGACAGCATTTACCCCCCCCCCCCCCACCTCTTCCGAACTGTCGTGTTCGGAAATTCGATTCAAATTTCCAACTTTGAAAACGTTTTCCGAGAGATTTTCTGTTTTTACTGAAAAATGGAAAAACTGTTCGATTGCATAGTTTCTGAATAGGAACGCCTGTCAGTTTCATGCGTTTGAGAACAAAAAATAAATTTAAAAATGTGTGAAAAAATAGTCAGTTTAAATTTGATAATAGTCTTGGGAAATGAAATGAAAAAAATAGAGAATATATTTCAAAAAATAAAGCACATTAAGCATTTATTATTATTATTATTATTATTATTATTATTATTATTATTATTATTATTTGTTGCTTTAAAAAAATACAACTTTTGTGCTCCCTCGCACTAAATTATCGTCTGTTCTTTTTTAACGCCGGGAACCTACGAAATTTTACAAAATTCAACGTATAGTCCAAGAGCCGACAGCACAATAACCTGTGTTATTAAGCACAAGAAAAAAACCTTTATTTTACAAAAGAGTAGAAGTAGGGGAATCTAATGATCCATGTCTGTCGGAACTGTAGTGATGCATAAGCCGAAAATTGATACCACCAGTGGTTGACTCGTAGGTTTATCATTGTGTTTGTTCTACAAACAAAGTTATGAAAACATGGAGGATAGTTGTAGGACAAACACAATGATAAACCTACGAGTCAACCACTGGTGGTATTAATTTTTGGCTTATGCACTAAAATCGTACTAATCGTATTACATTTCGGTGAGTTTTAGTCGTCGAAGAATAGAATTTTTCCTGTTTTACCTGTCAGATCATAGTAATTTTTTTCTATAAATAACTAAAGAATACAGGGACTGATTAAAAATAAAAAGAGTAATATTCAAAAAATCAATGACAGTACTTTTCCGTTAACATAATATAGAATCCTACCTTATTTTGAACGTTTATTCTGTTTAAATTGTTTGCGCCTCTCCGAGTGGTAAGAAATTAAAACGCTTTTCAATCTTTTGGGGTACCGTCAACTGGGGCACTTTGGTCCTTGCGGGGGAGGGGGGGGATCTTTGGTCTATCCCATAAAAAAAGTTTTTATTCTTTGTATTGAACAAACAATACAAGATAATTTGGAGTTTTTGCCCTTGAAAAATAATTTATACCCTACTATAGGGTATTTGAATAGATTAGGGGTATTTTAAATTTTTTTAGTGGCAGCACTGAATGTGTTTGTAAACAACTGTTAGCAGATTTTAACTCTCCAAACTTTCTATTGTGAAACAATCCTGATAAGAGCTACAAATAAAGTAAGTGTCAAAATATTACCTTTAGTAACCTGTAACCCATGTGTGATCCTAATTTTTCCTTTAACTTTTTATTTTGGCAGAAAATGTTTAAATTTTCATAAAGTAAATTTTTATTAAAACTAGTATTTCGGGGCTACTTTGTGCCAGGACTGTTTTGGTCCGAAAATAGCCCAATTACTTAGAAATGCCTTTTATACAACCAAATTTCTTAAAACATGTTTTAAGTAACTTTTTTTTTTTTTTTTTTTTTTTTTTTTCAAATGTTACTGTTGCAAAATGTTAAATTAATTGTTTTTGTTCCAGTTGCTGAGGATAACATGACGAAAACTGTTTCTCGTTTCTTTAATATTAACAATTGGTTTATTGTGTTTAAATGTTATAAAAAAAAAAAACATTTGTTTATCGGGTTTGCTGTGTTAATTTATTAGCAAATGCTATTGCAAGGGATTTTCCATAAAAAATGTATTCATTTACATATGAAATGTATTCATTTTGTATGAAACTAAGAGAATGTACCAAAGAAGCTCCTAGCAGAGGCTACTTTGTTCCAAAACTTTAAAAATAGTTAAAAATAAAAAAAATAAAAAATTTTCTTCTTAAAACCATACAGTTTGCTTCATTGTTTCATGTTAATTGTTTACAACTCCATTTCGACGTTGAAAAATCACATATAATATTTTTTAATAATGGAAATGTGTGTGGAACCAGGAAAAAGTGGCCCAATGCATCAAAGTAACGGTACCCTAGATATAAACTACATACTTTTCGCGTCATTTTACGTTAATATTGAATTTTTATCTAATATTACGCTAGAATGAATTTAGAAGCGATTAATCAAATCTTTCAAATATTTAAATTAATAATTTCTGGTTAACATATAATAATAAACATAACTATAAATCTCGTTTGATCTAAAAACTGTTTAATGCAATGTTTATTTTTTATATGCTGGAATTTATTTAAATTTTGAAAATAATTATTTTATTCATTTTTTCTTTTCTAATGGACTAAATAATAAGAGTGTTTACTATTAATATATTAACCCTTTGTATTTATATTCATTAACCCTTTTTACCACCACGTTACATACCTGCAACATAACCGAAATTCGATGTTACTTATACAATGGGGTGTAAAAGGTAATTTTATTTATCGCTGCTGTTTCCCAATACATCAGTTAATATAAATTTATCATTTGAGCAGTTTCGTATCGTTATTGCTAAAATCAACTTAATAAATTTTGCAAAAATAAAAAGATTGTCGACGCCCAACAATAGATTTTTTACAAAGGTAAGTTCGTATACTTTACAATTTTGTATTAGAAAATTGACAATATTTAAGAGAACGATGTAATTTTCTGTTTGTTGCAGATGTGAAACAAGTCGGGAATTGAACGTGGAAAATGAGGGGCGTTCGTACTGTAGCTAGTTTTATAAATATTTAGATCATGGTGCAATAGCTGTTGCACTCTTATGTAAAAATGCATGACTACAAAATTTATTACGATTCTATATATTAAATTCAATAATACGGAAATAATATGATTCCATCTTAAATAGGACATCATCACCAGGGCAACCTAGAATCATTACCTATCATGGGATATCATTGAATAAATTACGTATGATAAGATTTAATAGAATAATCACCATGGCAACCTAGAATCCTGACCTATCATGAGATATCATTGAATAAATTACGCATGATAGGATTTAATAGAATAATCACCATGACAACCTAGAATCCTGACCTATCATAGGATATCATTGAATTAATTACATATGATAGGATTTAATAGAATGAAGAAAACTTTCGTTAATACCTTTTTAAGTTTTGATTATATTTTCATAAAATTTGATATGATTCGACAAAATTCTGCATCGATTCTATACACTACATTTCAAAATACTTGGTTGGGTAGTTTTTACGCTTTTATATGAGGACAGACCAGACGACGATTATTGGTGCTAGGTTTATTTATATAATTACAAAACGCAAGTAAAAAGTACCTTTTACTCAATACTTTTTTCCAATTTTATGGGTTTCATCCACGCTTCAACTGCTGTATTGTAACATCTGAGTAAATATTTTTACTTTCTTCTATCTTTACAAGAAGAAAGTATTGGATTCGTGAAAATTTTCGATTTTCGGTTTTCGACGGATTTACACGTTTTTGGGATCAGAGATTCCGAAAAACATGTTTCTACAAAATGTCTGCCTGTGAGTCTGTGAGTCTGTCTGTCTGTCTGTATGTGACACAAATTTTGTGGGCGCTCTATCTCAAGAACTAATGCACGGAATTTAATAAAAATTTATATTCAGTTAGTCCCTGATATAAATTGGTGCTGATTAATTTTTGGTATAAATCGCTCAACAGGTGGCGCTATTATGCAGCATTTTCACGATTTCCACAATAGCTCAATCTCCAGACCTAATGCACGGATTTTCATCGAACTTCAGGTTCAATTAGATGTTGACATAAGTTGTTGCTCATTAGATTTTTCCGTAAATTACCCAACCGGTGCACTGGTTGGGAAATTTGGTGTATATGGTAACTATGGTGTATTTTTCAAGTATTAACATGTATGAGATAGACGAAAGTTTTATAATTGTCATTTCCGACTAGTTTTAATATGGAGTCTCCAACTACTTTCAATTAATACATGTACTCTGGATTCAAAAATGGAATTTAGTACTCGTGGTGTTGAATAAAGCAATATAGTGTGACATTTTTAATGATTTATTTTTAAATTTAAACACATATATTACTAATGGGTTTACACTCATACAGAATACGACATTCGCAATCTAATGTTAAGATATCTGCCTAAGTTAACCCTTTATGTACTGAATTATGGATTCGCGAAAATTTTACATTCTAAAGCATTTTTCGTGAATTTTTGAAACTACATTAGAAGATTTACATAATTTAGTTACAGATTTAGTTAGTCCTGCACATGAATAGACGTTTTATACATTTTGGTGTAAATCGCTCAACAAGTGGCGCTCCTATGCTGCATTTTTTTTGGAATCTTCCGCAATCTGAAGAACTAATGCTCCGATTTTCAACAAACTTCAGATTCACACTCTAAATAAAAAAGAGTGACTATTCACTCCGGAGGAGTGAATAGTCACTCTATCGCAGAGTCAAAATATGCCCAACCTCTTTAGAGTGACTATTCACTCTGAGCCAAAGTGAAATTTTTGACTCTCTGAAAGAGTGAATGGTCACTCCTTGGTCCACTCTAAACAGGAGTGGATAATCACTCTTTCAGAGGAGTGACTATACACTCTTGCTAAAGGAGTGCAGTTTTTCAACTCTGGTAGGAGTGAATAGTCACTCTTTCATAGGAGTGAATGTTCACTTTTTTTGTAGTGGGTTGTTTTTTTATTTTGCTTTTATGGTCATTTTAAAAGAATCGCATCTTTTACGGCATGCAAAGGAAATAGATACAAGCGTGGTAAAGATTGGAATAAAATACTTTATTAGCAATATTTATTTAATTCATAGTTTGTAACACTAATTGAACTTTTAAGGAAAAATTCAGTTAAAGTTACATACGAATTTAAATTAGATTACCGACAGAAATAAACTAAATAATTTTATTCCAATCTTATCCTTTGTGTTTGCTTTTATTGCATGCCCTATAAAGATATTACTTTTAAACTTTTATTAATAACTTTTTAATAGGTGGATGTTATACGTTTAACAATGTTTGATCTCATTTTAATTTTTGTTTTAAATATAAAACCGTACTTTTTCCTTAAATTATTGATATTTTTGCAAAGTATATATTTATAACTCGCTTCTTTTTTAAATAAGTTCTAAGCATGATTTAAATGTTAAGAATGTGTAATTTTTTTTTATCCGCTGTCATTTGCTTTTGTTTTATTTAGTATGAACATGGAGTCTAAAATTTTAGTTCTGTGGAATATGTATATGTTGTAGGCTAATTGAGAAATCAGGCTCTTTGCAAAGAGCCTAGGCTGTTTGCAAAGAGCCGGTCTAATTGGAGAATCGTCTTTCTTTTTCCAATTAGCCTGATATTTTTCAGGCTTATTGCAAAGAGCCTAGACACCGTTAGGCTAATTGAAAAATGACCACTTATATCCCAATCACGATGATTTTTTACGATTATTAACCCATAACCCGACCCGAACCCGAAAAATAAATTACAACAGACCGTATTTCGATCTGAGCAAGACAAATAATTTCAGTCTGCACGCAACCCGACTCGAACCTAAAAATTCCATTAAAAAAAAACCCGGAATCTGAACCGAACCAAATCTGAACCCGACAACAATATTCCAATGAACCGTAACCGATCCGAGCAAGACAAATTGATTTCTGAGGACATGCAACCCGATCCGAACCTAAAAATTCTATTTGAAAAAAAATGGAATCTGAACCCGACAAAAATATACCAATGAACCATAACCGATCCGAGCAAGACAAAATCATTTCTGAGGACATGCAACACAACCAGAACCTAAAAATTCAGTTTAAAAAAAAACCGAAATCTGTCGCGAACCAAATCTGAACCCGACAAAATTATTCCAAAGAACCATTACCGGATCCAAGCAAGGCAGAATTATTTCCGTGGTCACGCAACCCGACTCGAACCTAAAAATTCTATTTGAAAAAAAAACCCGAAATCTGACGCGAATCAAATCTGAACCCGACAAAAATAATCCAAAGAACCATATTCGATCGGAGAAAGACAAAATAACTTCCATGGACACGCAACCCGATCCGAACCTAAAAATTTCGTTAAAAAAAACGCGAAATATGACCCGAACCAAATATGATAACCGACAAAAATATTCTAATGAACCATAACCCGATCCGAGCAAGACAGTAATTTCCGTGGACACGCAACCGGACCCGAACCTAAAAATTCCATTTGAAAAAACCCTGAAATCTGACCCGAACCAAATCTGAATCCAACAAAAATATTCCCAAAACCATAACCAGATCCGAGAAAGAAAAAATAATTTTCGTGGACACGCAACCCGACCCGAACCTAAAAATCCCATTAGAAAATCCCCGAAATCTGAACCGAACCAAATATGAATCCGTCAAAAATATTCCAAAGAACCATAACCGGATCCGAGCAAGACAAAATAATTTCAGTCGGCATGAAACCCGATCCGAACCCGAAAGTTCTACTTGAAGTTAACCCGAAACCTGACCAGAACCCGAAATTAAAATACAACAGGCCGTATACCCCGATCCGAGCAATGCAAATTATTTTTCGCGTACACGCAGTACGACCAGAATCTAAAAATTCCATTGGAAGTCAACCTGAAACCCGACACGAAGCCGATCGAAACACGACAAACATATTTCAAAGAACCCTAACCCGATCCGAGAAAGACAATATAATTTCCTTCGACATACAACCGGATTCGAACCTAAAAGTTTCATTTGAAGTCAACCCGAAAACCTTCCATAAGCCGCGTTCGGGTCGAATTTCGGATTGAGTTTAACTAGAACTTTCAGGTTCGAATCGGGTTGCCTGTCGACAGAAATTATTTTGTCTTGCTTGGATCGAGTTATGGTTCTTTGGAATATTTTTGTCGGGTTAAAATTTGGTTCGGGTCGGTTTGCAGGTTGACTTCAAATGGAATTTTTAGATTATGGTAGTGTTGCGTGTCCACGAAAATTAATTTGCCTTGCTCCGATCCGGTTATGGTTCTTTGGAATATTTTTGTCGGGTTCAGATTTGATTCGGGTTTTTTCAAATGGAATTTTTAGTTCGGCTCGGGGTGCGTGTCCACGGAAATTATTTTGTCTTGCTCGTATAGGATTATTGATCTATGGAATATTTTTGACGGGTTCAAATGTCGGGTTTTTTTTCGAAGAAATTTTAGGTTCCGGTTGGGGTGCGTGTCCATGGACATAGTTTTGTCTTGCTCGGATTGGGTTGTCTGTTGACAGAAATTATTTTGTCTTGCTCGGATCGGGTTATGGTTCAATGGAAAATTTTTAGCGGGTCCAGATCTGGTTCGGGTCAGATTTCGATTTATTTTCAAATGGAATTTTGAGGTTCACGTCGGATAATATGTCCACGGAAATTATTTTGTTTTGCTCGGATCCGTTTATGTTTCTTTGGAATAATTTTATCGGGTTCAGATTTGGTTCAAGTCAGATTTAGGGGTTTTTTTTCAAATTGAATTTTTAGGTTCTGGTTTGGTTGTATGTCCTCAGAAATTATTTTTTCTTCCTCGGATCGGTTATGGTTCATTGGAATATTTTTATCGGGTTCAGATTTGGTTCGGTTCAGATTCTGAGTTTTTTTTCAAATGGAATTTTTAGGTTCGTGTCGGGTAACATGTCCAAAGAAATTAATTTGTGTTGCTCCTATCCGTTTATGTTTCTTTGGAATAATTTTTTGGGGTTCAGATTTGGTTCAAGTCAGATTTAGGTGTTTTTTCAAATTGAAATTTTAGGTTTTGGTTTGGTTGTATGCCCTAAGAAATTATTTTGTCTTGCTCGGATCGGTTATGGTTCATTGGAATATTTTTGTCGGGTTCAGATTCCGGGTTTTTTTCCAATTAGAATTTTTAGGTTCGGGTCGGGTTGCATGTCCTCCGAAATTATTTTGTCTTGCTGGGATCAATAATGGTTTATTGGAATATTTTTGTCGAGTTCAGATTTGATTCGGTTCAGATTCCGAGTTTTCTTCAAATGGAAGTTTTAGGTTCGTGTCGGGTAACATGTCCACGGAAATTATTTTGCATTGCTCGGATCCGTTTATGGTTCTTTGGAATAATTTTGTCGGGTTCAGATTTGGTTCGCGTCAGATTTCGGAGTTTTTCTCAAATTGAATTTTTAGGTTCTGGTTGGGTCGCATGTCTTCAGAAATGATTTTGTCTTGAACGGAACGGTTATGGTTCATTGGAATATTTTCGTCGGGTTCAGATTCTGGCTTTTTTTCAAATAGAATTTTTAGGTTCGGGTCGGCTTGTATGTCCTCAGAAATTATTTTGACTTGCTCGGATCGGTTATGGTTCATTCGAATATTTTTATCGGGTTCAGATTTGGTTCGGTTCAGATTCCGGGTTTTTTTAAATGGAATTTTTAGGTTCGGGTCGGGTTGCGTGTAGACTGAAATTATTTTGTCTTGCTCGAATCGGAGTACGGTCTGTTGTAATTTATTTTTCGGGTTCGGGTCGGGTTATCGGTAATTAAGCCTAAAAAAGCATTCCGATTGGGAAATAAGTGGTCATTTTTCAATTAGCCTAACTGTGTCTAGGCTGTTTGCAATAAGCCTGAAAAATATCAGGCTAATTGGAAAAAGAGAGATGATTCTCCAATTAGCCCGGCTCTTTGCAAACAGCCTAGGCTGTTTGCAAAGAGCCGGATTTCTCAATTAGCCTACGACATATATATTTTTCTTTTAAACATATTCCTTAACTTAATCATGATTTTTAATTTTCGTCCATTATTGCCATAAGCCACGATAAGCCACATTTAATTTAATTTTTTTATTCGCGTAGATATTGTATTTTGTGACTATGAGCAAAATAGATTTTATATGTTTTATAGGAAAAGATTGACCTCGGAAATAGAAAAAAAGGAATCTTAAAAGTAAAGTAAAAGACTGCATTAGAAATATTTTTATTGTTTTTAAAAGATTTTAGTGTCAAAAAGTGGTTATTAATCTCTTTAAAAAAACATTCAGTCCTGTATTATGAAAGTAAATATGACCATTTTTTAAAATATACTAAAGCAGTCTTATCCATAAACTTCAAAACAGGCATAAAAAACATTTTATTCCAATGCTTAAATATCATGTTTTATTGTTTAGCGCCAAAAATTACGTGTATCAGAAACGTAGAAACTTAGAAAATGTTTTTATAATAGAAGGAAATTTAATAACTGATGCAGAATATCTATAATTATTTTTTTTTATATTTCTCAGTCTCGAAATTTTAAAATCATAACCCGCAGAAAAATGTTTACATACAATTAAAAAAAATTAATATACAGTAAAACCTCCCTAAGGCGACCACGTACCGTTCCAATAAAATTGGGTCATTCCGAGAGGTGGTCTCTTAATGGAGGTCATGTTTAAATCTAGATTTTAATTGTTTAAAAATGGTAAAAATGTTACTAAAATTTATTTTTCACATTTGGAAAAAATATAAAAATTTAAGTATCAAAATAAAAGTTAATTACATAAGTTAATTACTGCAGAGTTTTAAAAATGAATACATTGAGCTTTGCTTTAATTTTACAGTTTTATATTTTATAATTTTTATCTTCAAGCCCTTTCAAAGTTCAGTAAATAAATGCATTTTTTTGTGGACGGGAACAAATAATGACGATTTCATTACTTTATCTATTTCTTTGAGAGTTTCCCGACAGAATAGGGCAGAGGAGTTTATTGACCGTCATTTTTAATTTGTAATCAGAGTTAAATTCATTGCCTAAAAAGGCACAAAGGGACTTAAAAACTCTTAAAAACACTTAAAAGTTACCGGGATAAAAAAAAAAATCTAAACTTAGTTTAGAAGTTTGATGAATAATGCACTCTCCGGAATTATTTTTTTAATAAAACCTTTTTCAAGCGACCAGGAAAAAACGGAATTTATTTCATTTTCTTCAAAGAAATCGATCTCTCATGGAGGGAGTTCAACTGGGATGGTCTCTGAATAGAGGTAAAATTAGTATTGAGCCTATGGGAATAAATTTCGTTCCATGAAAAAATGGTCGTTCAGGGAGGTGGTTGCCTAATGGAGTTGGTCGCACAGTGAGGTTTCACTGTATCAACCTTTTCGTAATATCATAAACATCAAATGTCATATTTAACTCCGAAACAATAATAAATACTCTTAACTGTATATACTCCAAAATCAGTAATAATAAAAAAAAAAAATTCATGTAACGGCAAATTAAGATTTTCGATGAGTCAGTCACCCTTTCAAACGAAAGAGATAAAACTTTTTTGTTTTCATCGTTGGCAAAAATAATTTGCAACATAGCATTGAAAGGAAAGAATAAAGTATGTACACTCATATTTTTTATTCACATTTCCCGAACTAATGATTTGCTAAGCATTGTGCGTATTAGATGTCTGCACGGGCTGAAATTTCCAAGCCCGGGACCGGCCCGACTCATAGAAAAAAAATTCGACCCGGCCCGTAGAAAAAAAAATTGGCCCGACCCGGCCCGATCTGGCACGGAAAAAAAGTTAAAATCTTGGCCCGAGCTCGGCACGGCACGGCCCGAGGGAATTTCAACAAAACATAGATTTTTTTTTTTTTTTTGAAGTATTAAAAATCTGAAAAATGCTATACAGTAAGACGGAATTGCAAAGAACAAAAAAAAAAAAAAAAAAAAAAAAAGAAAAAAAAAAGAAAAATGCGTTATAGACAAGTTCTCTTCTTAGCGAGTGTAAATGTATTATATGTTCTTTTCTTATGTATTAGTATATTAATTATGCATGGATCAACACGTTAGTGAGTTTAAAACTGGGTTCCGTCATAGGCAGGTTCTTTTTAACACGTTTTATTATGTTTTAATTTAGCTATATTTTAATAAGCGCAGAAATCTAGTGTTCTTTAAAAAGCTATTTGAAAATGTATGCATATTTTGCAAAAATGTTTGGTCCAGGCCTAATTTTACTGACCTTTGAATGGACCAGACCACGTTGAGACAATGATTTTCATACGGGCTGGGTCAAAATTAGGACTGAAAATTTTGGGCCGCGAAGACTCGCAATGAACCAGTCCCGGCTTTGTACAAAAAAAATAAATTAGGCCCGCCCCGGCCCGAGCTTTTAGAAAAAAGTGTGGCCCGGGCCCAGCCCGAGTTCCGTGAGTGAAGATCGGTCCGAGACCGAGCCGGCCCGTGCAGATCTCTAGTGCGTATTCAATTGTTAAAAGAATTATATTTCAAACCGCTACATGAAGAAATATAACAGACAATCACTTTTGAACACTCGAACGATCAATCTTTTCCTATACAACATACAATTATTTAGCTAATAATCTTAACATTCCACATATCTACACGGATAAATGCTTAAAATTAAATAAGACTTACCTTTATTTTATGTATTCCATAAAGAATAATTTTAATGATATCCTAATCTGTTAATCGTAAGATGGCGGTCGAAAAAGTGATCGTTTTTCTTATCTTTTAAGGGTGTCGTCGCCTTGCTGCTCTGATTGGTTAATAAGCAATGCATACGTAAGTCACTCTTTCAGGAGTGAGTAATTTCACTCCTTTCTAGCGAGTGGAAAATTCCACTCTTTAAGGAGTGTATTTTTATAAAATTCACTCCAAAAGGAGTAAAAACACCTGTCACTCTTTCAAAGAGTGAGCTTTTCACTCCTCCCAATTTTAGAGTGCAGGTATACCTGGATATAAATTAGTGCTGTTTAGTTTTTGGTGTAAATCGCCTAACAGGTGGCGCTGCTATGCAGAATTTTTTTAGATTTCTACAATAGCTGTATCTTAAGAACTAATGCTTGGATTGCCAACAAACTTCAGATTCAGGTATACTTTGATATCATTTAGTGCTGTTTATGTTTTGGTGTAAATCGCTCAAAAGGTGGCGCTGCTATGCTACAGTTTTCAGAATTTCCGCTATAGCTCTATCTCAACAACTAATGCACGAATTTTCATCCAACTTCAAATTCAGATACACTTTGATATGAATTGGTGCTAAATTGATGTACTATTTAAATGATTTAATTGACGTGATTTATATAGAAGTAAGTTTTGTGATGGCCACAACATACTAGTTCAAATTGGAGTTGCTGAGTCACAAACGTTTAGTATAACCGTTAGCTTAATTTCTGAATCTACATGAATTTCTGTAAAAAAAAATATGACAAGCAAAATCAACTATTTTCAGATGTCTCGCTTATGCGTTAATGCACATTCATATTTCAAACAAGCCTTATTTTTGCTGACTAGATGTGACGTGAAATATTTTCTTTCGCAATTGAATAAAAAATAGGTAGAATTACAAATTACTGAACATGTTTAACATATTCTAGGTAAATGTTATCTTCTGTAGATCTAGAACATTCAAATCCTGAAAAGTGCACATACACCTATTTAACTTAAAAAAAGAGGAGGGAAATGCAGCATTTTGTTCATTATATCTCTTAAGGGGACCGGGAAAGCCCTATCTCCGCCATGTTAAATTCACCGACTTTATGTACCTTTTCCTCAGAAATGGTGAAAGATAGAGGTCTAGAATGTTTTAGAGTAGTTTGAGTAACATGTTTTAAGTAATTTCACAGACTATTTTCTTTCTAAGTGAAACTCAAAATTAATTATTAATTATTTATTGAAAGTCATTTTTAAATTAGCATTTTTGGTAAGATTTCACTGCCTAAAATAAATAATTCTCAAGAAATCATTAAATCCCTGTGTTAAAGTATACAATATAACATAAGTATTAAAAAAATCTGAGTTATCTGATTAAAAAAATCTAAGTTCTTAAGTTTAATAGATATTGAAAAAAAGGAACATAAACATGAAAAATCCAAGTTTTGAGAAAAAGTCAATTAAAGATTTAAATGGCCATTAATCTGTGAAGTACTCTTAGAAAGAATGAATAATTTTAACACTTATTTTTTTATATATATAAACATGTGTGACACATCGTTGGAACGATAAAAGTTTAAACTATTTAATGTTATAAAAAAGCAAAAATCAATTTTTTGGTTGAATGTTGCTTTTCCGGTCCCCTTGATATGTGTGAGGTTTAAAATATATATTTTAAATTATTTATATCAGTGTTTTTTAACTTTTTTTACACCGCAGCGCACTCAAACCCTTGTTAAACCACCATAGTAAACTAAAAGCATTACGATGAGAAAACGTTGTAAAATGAATATACGTAATTTTCAATTTATTTGGTAACTAGCCGACCCGTAGCCTGGGCTCCTAATAATAACCTTAAATAAATCTCAAGTTTAATCCAATTTTGTACAAATTTTTACTTTTAAATGAAAAATTTAAGAAAATATATTGATATTTAATGGTAAAAGAGCTTATAAAAAGACATTTTCTTGTTTTTTCACGTAGGGTCATTTCATAGTTTAAAAAACGTATATATTAATAATGTTTATAACGTATATAATGTTTCAGCTTTAACCCCTTACTTCTCGCTCCCGTGATATTCACGGGCTTTGTCTTTTATTCAGATTGTTTGATTCCCACCAGTTTTATAAAATAGTGTAATTGGCTTTACTATGGTATTATTTTACCTGCCATTAAATACGGTGAATATTTCTTTTTCAAAACAGTGGTGCCAATAAGCAATTTGAATTTTTAAACCGTAATTTAATGCGACCGTTAAGGTGTTAAGAAAATATTTTTTGTTTGTTGATATCTCTAAAATTGCTACCTGTAGAAGTTTTTCCGTAAGGGAGAAAACGTCAAACTTGAAAACGACACTTTTTGAATTTTTTTTTAAAGAGTTAACAACAATATTTTTTCAAACTGATTATGGCGTTTAAGACATAAAAATACAAACTTTAAGAACATGTCTTCCGTTTTTCCGTATCCCGAACGGTTTGGCCAATGGAGGCTAAAACAAAAGGGCAAAAAATGCCAGCATTTGGATCTTTTGACTTTTTCCCTCGAAAATCAAGTTTTGGGATGCACACGCGCATCTGACGTTGTTTGCAAAAAAAGATCGCCTTTTTTAAGAGTTTTAATATTTAGGTTAATTTAAAAAAATAAAAATATATAAAGCAAAAATCAGAGCCACTGCTGTATTAGGACCTGCTTAGGACTAACCTCGTCCAAATTCTCAGACTGGTACGCGCGGTGGATTTTCCTAGCTATCGCCGACAGACAGACAGATGCAGACACAGACAGAGAGAAACTTTCTTTTATTAGTATAGGCACAAATCAAATTTTATATTAGGGTAAAAGAAGAAAAAAAAGCAAAATAATTTATTAAAATTGTAATAAAAAATCTTACACTTCATACACACACAAAAACTGTTAGAAAAGGTGATAATGGAAAAATATTTATTTTACAGAAAAAAAAATGTATTTGACAGTCGAAAACAGTAAGCAGCAGGAAGCTCGTAATACCGTTTTTTCTCTGTAAAAGAAAAGTTACTGCTAGCATCCTTAATGGCAGTGATTTTTCAGTAGATGAAACGTTTGTTTTGCGTTGTAATTTTAGAGCAATATAAAATTCATCGATTGAAACTTAAACATTTTTTTATCAAATTACAACTATATTATGTATGAACCATTCTCTTTATAAATTATTATTTACTTTCTAAAAAACCTGTACATTTGCAACTTCTCGGCAAACAGAAACAATACACTATTAAAAACGTGGTTCGACATTTCACCAAAAACATAGTGCACAAAAATTTCCATTGTAAGATGATAATTTCTTGTTCCAACATTTGGTGCTTCAATTGATCCTAAACTTCAGTATGTTGAACAATGAACTGGTAAAACGTTGAATCAAGAAGTGATACAAAGTTGAACAACAAACTGGTAAAAAATCGAACTATAAAGTAGCTACAATTATCCTTTGCAAAGAAGGACTAATCAGACCGGGATTTTAAACTTTGTTTTAAACTTGAGTTCAATATTCTCCGAACATTCAAGCCTAAACAATATTTTAATTGGAAACATTGCGTTGACTTGAAAACACTGTTATAAAACACTAGACGAGTAGGCAGATATCGTTGTGCTCTAAAATAGTGCACAAAAATTGCTATTGTAACATGATGATTTCTTGTTCCAACATTTGCTGCTCCAATTGATCATAACTTCGGTATATTGAACCATGAACTGGTAAAACGTTGAATCAAGAAAGAATACAAAGTTGAACAGTAAACTGGTAAAAGGTTAAACCATAAATTGGCTACAATTATCCTTTGCAAAGAAGGACTAATCAGACCGGGATTTTAAACTTTGTTTTAAACTTGAATTCAATATTATATGAACATTCAAGCCTAAACACTGTTTTAATTGGAAACGTCGCGTCGTCGGCTTGAAAACAGCGTTATAAACATTAGATAAGTAGGTGGATATCGTTGCGCTCTAACGTAGCATATTGAAAGTACATTGAAGTATCTGTTCTAAATGGCAGTGCAGTTGTATATTGCCATAGGACATAGGAGGGCGAAAGTTAAAGATTTGTTAAGATTTTACCATAATGAGGAATTTTCAAAAATAAAATGAAACATGTATTGATATTCCTACTTTTCTGCACCATCAAATAGTTCTATGTTGAGCGAAATGTTTTACAATGCGAACAAAACAAATAGCAAATATATATTTTTAAAAATCAATAAAGTTTAAATTTATTTTTAAAAAAGATAACTAAAAACTACTGTTCTTTAGAAAGCATGATATTCTTTATTTTACCAATTTCATGTGCCATTTTGAGAGTGAATTTTACATCATCCAATAATTCTACAACAGCAAGTATTTAACACAATCATGAATGAAGTAACAATTTACAATATTTATAAACGTATATTTCTTCCATAGTTTTAGATTGAATAAAATCCTTAAAATTTTTCTTCCAAGTAGTTTTCAAATTATGTCTAAAAACCTTCAAGATGCTGGTTTAAGGGGCCGTCTATGATGTGCAAAAAATCATAATTTGAAAAAAAAAAATATTTTACTCGAAACATTTGGGCTGACAATAGTTGAAACATATTAAGCGAGTAAAATGGTCATATTGCAAAGAAATAATACATTAATAGAAGTGACTTAATCATTCCGCAGCATTCCAACAATCGAGTACCGAACTTCAATTTGAATGCAGCCCTAAAATATGTCTAATTTAAAAATAATTAATTTCTCAGGTACTAATTGTACGAATTTCATATAAATTTGTATTTAGGCATATATAATAGCATAGGCATATATATATTTAGGCATTCATATAAATTTGTATTTATTTTGAAGAGTGTAGAATTTATTTATGGTGTCAAACTTGGGTATTGCTACTGAAAAAAAGTTTGGGTTTGTTTTAATAGGTAGATGGCCCCCAAAGCAAATTTTATATACATCATTTAAAAGTAGACTTTATTTCCAGTCGTTTGGTGCCTGTAACTTTCTTTTACGATAATTTGTTGCAGAGTTAGTAGGGGTGTTTTTTTTCAACGACTCTTCGTAATTCAGTGATTTTGTTGGAGGAGAGATGATAGCGGCAAATTTCGTGCAGAGACCGATGGTGTAGATGAAAAGAAGAAAACCCCCTCTGAGTACAAGTTCAGCAAAGACTGATGGTGTTGTTTTGTTGAAAAACACAGAACAGGAAGGCACAAATTAGGGAAGACACAAAGTAACAATCGGGTTTTTAATTGTCACGTCCAGAAAAAAAGTGACATAAATACAATATTAAAAACAAAACACCCTTAAAACACACCTAAAACACTCTTAAAAGACACAAAACAGAATAATATTTAAAATCCAGAAATTCCTAATTAGTAAAAGGGCATAAAGTGAGACTTCTAAATGATGTTACTTAAATTTTCTTTAAAAAATCTTTTGAAAGGTTTTCAAAATACACACATCCGCGATTTTTTTTAAACTTGAAAAAGAGTTTAAAATGTTATAATAATATCTATTAAATTTTACAGATTTTTTAATAAAAAATGAATATTAAGTACTTCAAATTGCTTTATAGGTTATACAAATCAGTATAATTAGTATAGGGTAGACCGGGGCACATTTACGCGGATTTTTTTCAATGAATTTTCTAATTTTTATGTCTCAATTTAGGAAATTTTAGACGTTGTGGTTTTATAAAGCAGTTAATAAAGTCAAAATTTGTGTATTCAGTTGTTGCCCTATTTGTGTTTTTAACCGTCAAAAATTTTTTTTTTAGGTTAAAGTCTTTTACGCATCAAGTGGGACACGTTTACGCATATTATAAGTGATACCAAGGAGTAAGTGAAATAAATATTTAATCAAATTGAAATGTTTTATTTATAACTTAAAGCACTGTTTACAAAAATAATAAAGAGAATTAATTAAAGAACATTTTATAGGCTAAACTGAAAACATAGGGCTTATTGCTAATTAAAACAGAAACTATTTAGTCATCTTCATCATCACTGTCACAGTTTTTACAAACATAAAATAAAGTATTTCCTTTTGCACACTTGCCATGGGACCACATTTTGCATCTAAGACATTGAACCCAGTCTTGATCTTTTTTGGATTAGTTGCATGATTTTAAACTATAAATACATACACAGTTTTCATCTTCGTCATCAGATTCATTCACTATTTTCTTTATTTCAGAGTGTGAAAACTTTTTCCTTTTTGCAGTTTTTGGTTTCGTACTTTTCCCCTTGCTGTCTTCTTGTTCTGTTTTCATAGAAACTAGTAAATTTTTACGTAATTTCATATTTTTGAATGTGCATAAGGTGCCCCGATATCAATGCGTAAACGTGCCCCATCGCCATGTTTATATTTATTTTTAACGTGAAACGAAAATTAATAACATTTCTGTTCAAACAAATACAGTTCTCAAAAAAGAATAAAATTCTGCTAATGTTCATACATTTGTTTATCCTTAACTAAGTATTATTAGTTCAGAATAATTTTCAGTACAAACGTCAACACAAAATATATTCACCTTGACAGAAAACAGATTATCCTTTCCTCATGCTAGACCAAAGCTCGACTGACGCTCAAAAACGTGTGAGAATACCCACTAGGGAGCAGCATCAATCTGTCATGACTGGTGACGCGCCAGTTATAACTCATTTCGGAAAAAGTGCACTGTGTAAACGTGCCCCGATCTACCCTACTTATAACATTAAAGGATAAAGGGGAGATTTTTTTGGCAAAAATAATTGAAAATATTCAATGTTATACACAAATTTAGATAGCCACGTCCAAGAAAAAAGCTAGAAGGGTATGAAATTTAGTGCAAAAAGATCTTCAGTCAGAAGAATCACTATAGAACTCAAAATAAAAAAAAAATCTAAAAATGGTAAGGAGTTAAATATCTAAAATATGCTATTTAGGTTTTTAAAAAATCTTTATAAAGAATTTTAGAAACCATGCGCTCGTGCGATTTTCAGAAACTTAAAGATATTTTTGAATTTTACTTGAATAGTTATTTATATTGCTTTGAAGGAGAACATTTTCATCTTCCTTTAATGTTTCAAAATTAACAGTTTTCTTCTGTAAAGTTTTTGCTTAAGTAAAGGAGCTTAAGTAAAGTTTTTGCTAGAATCCTTGGCGGCAGTTTTCTTTTCCGCAAAATAACCGATTGTTTTATAGTGTACTTTTAAGTGCAATATATTCACTGAATCAGTGATTCAAATTTAGACATTTCTTCATAAAATAAAATCAATTTCTTCTAAATTATTATTTACTTTTATATTACGATATAACGGGGCATATTTGAACACATCCATGGAATAAAAAATGAGTACACTTGTTTTTTAACTTTGAGTACATATGGATCGGATTTATTTTGATTATGTGAAGCATTAAAAATTGAGTACTTTTTACTCAATTTTAAGAATATTTGGATCGGAGAAATTTTGAGTGTGTGACGCATTCAAAATTGAGTACTTTTTACTCAATTTTGAGAACTAATTTTTTTCAGTGTATTAATACTCTAAAATAATATTAAACAAATATCCCCTGCTCTCCACCAAAAAATCTAAACATATAAAATATTTATAATCAAAGTACCTTTTTTCCCACTATGAATATATCTTGAAGAAATGTTACGTTTTTATGTGTCGATATTGATGATTTAATCAATTGCATCATTTTAAAGTTTTGTACATATATATGGGGCATTCTCACAATCTTTTGACTTTTTGGGGAAAAAATCTGGCGAAATTAAACTTGCTAAAATAACATTTTAATCTGATAGACAAATGCCTTAATGATTCAAAATAAAGAAAAAATTGTGAGCAGCGAAAATGTTTTTATTTAACTGTGGTTTAGGTTCAACTTGCGAGTTTAATTTTCCTTACCATTTTACCCCTATAACTTTTCATTTTCTTCTAAATTTTTACTTATAATGAATTTGCATAGTACCCACAGGACATTCAAATAAGAAATGATACAAATGTAGTACTTTTAATACAGAATTTTTGTATAACATTGTCTTAAAGGGGTGTTAAAGATGGGACGGTAAGGTAAAAAAAAGGGACGAAATTGTAAAAAAAGGGGCGAAATGGTAAAAAAAGAGACGGTAAGGATGGAACGGTAAGGAAAATTACCACCTATTTTTAGGGAAATCATGTTAAGACTAAGTGATAGCCACAATGTTCATTGATTTTTCGAAACAGTTGTTAACATTGGATTAAACTAATTTTTTTTTTTTTTAATTTACCTCGAAAAGTGCAGGAATAAACCTTGGGGACGGTAAGACTACCAATAAAGCCACTGTGCTTGAAATTGATATTTAAATGCTGATTTATATTCTGCAGTAAATTTCCAGTCAAAGAATTTTAGATATTCTTTCTCTAGCATACTTCTGCATGAGCAAAAACTTGAAAAAAATTTTGTTGCTGCATCTGAAATGATTTTCTGTATAATTTTAGAAGAGGGATGGTAAAAAATCTAAAACCCAGGGACAGAGTTAAAAAAATAATATCAACCCTAAAAAGGCGTGCAGGTTAATTTTTAGCTACATATTTATATAAAACAATAGTTCCAGTTTCAGAAAAAAATTACATCGAATTATTTTTATTGAAACAATTTTATCCAGACAGCTCCAAATTTCAAAGTTAGCATCAGGGACACGGGACGGTAGATGAGTTTTCCATGTGTTTGAACAACCAACATTGTCAAAAACTTATTTATCTCGTTAATATTGTTCTGAAATCATGCAATGGGATGTTCCCAAGTATATGAAAAAAAAAACACAAAAAAAGTGCATTAAATAAAAAATTATTATTCAGGGACATGAAAGTTAAAAGATTGTGAGAATGCCCCATATGTTGACATTACATTTGAAAAAAAAACCCGAACAATCCATAACGCTGAATTATACCTGATAACACTGTTAAAAATTGCAAAGAATATTTAAGATATTCTCACTCTTAGTTTACTGACAGTTTTATTTCTATAATGACATTTGATAATGTTCATTTCATACTTGTCCAGGCTCTTTTCAGAGAGTCGAATCCAATCAGCCTGCGACATATATGGGGCATTCTTGCAATCTTTTGACTTTTAAGTCCCTGAATAATAATTTTTATTTTAGTACATATTCTTGTGTTTTTTTTTTTCATGTACTGGGGAATATCCTATTCCATGATTGCATAACAATATTAACGAGATAAATAAGTTTTGGACGGTGTTGGGGGGTCCAAATACCAGTAAAACCCCTATACTGTCCCGTGTCCTTGATGCTGATTTTTAAGTTTGGAGCTGTCTGTATAAAATTGTTTCAATAAAAGTAATTCGATGTAATTTTTTCCCGAAACTGGAATTATTGTTTTATATAAATAAGTAGCAAAAAATTAACCTGCACACATTTTTACGGTTGATATTATTTTTTGAACTCTGTCCCTGCGTTTTAGATTCCTTACCATCATTCTTGCTAAACTTATACAGAAAATCACTTCAGAAGCAGCCACAGAAATTTTTTCAAGTTTTTTCTCATGAAGAAGTATGCTAGAGAAAGAATGTCTAAAATTCTTTGACAGGAAATTTACTGCAGAATTTAAACCAGCATTTAAATATCAATTTCAAGCATCGTGGCTTTATGGGTAGTCTTAGCGTCCTCATGATTTATTCCTGCACTTTTCGAGATAAATAGGTCCTTTTTTTTTTTTTTTTTTTTTTTTTTTAATTATTATTATTTAATTCAATATAAATGACGGTTTCTAAAAATCAATGAACATTGTGGCTATCACTTAGTCTTAACATGATTTGTCTAAAAAGAGTGATAATTTTCCTTACCGTCTCATCCTTACCATCCCCTTTTCTCCATTACCGTCCCTTTTTTCCTATACCATCCCCCTTTTTTTCCTGCCGACCCTTCTTTAACACCCCTTTAAGACAATGTTATACCAAAATTTTGTACTAAAAAATACCACATTGTTATTATTTCTTCTTTGAATGTCCTGTGGGTACTATGCAAATTCATTATAAGTAAAACATTTAGAAGTAAATAGAAAGTTATAGTGGTAAGATGGTAAGGAAAATTAAACTCGCAAGTTTAACTTAAACCTCAGTTAAATAAAATAAAATCTCTGCTGACCATTTTTTCTTTATTTTGAATCATTAGGGCATTCGTCTATCTGATTAAAATGTTCTTTTAGCAAGTTTAATTTCACCAGATTTTTATTTCCGAAAGTCAAAAGATTGTGAGAAGGCCCCATATACATTATTTGGAATTTTAAATGAAAAAAAAAAAAATAAAAAAAAAAACGAAATGATCGATGATCTAGATGAATTTAATCTACTGTTTAAAAGGTTACTAAGGATATCAATGGCCCCATTATGCAGGAAGTCCACCCTCAAAGATGACCAACGGTTAATTCCTAAACCGTTAGGCATAGGCGGCATAGACATATAATTCCAATTACAAAATACTTTAAATGAGGTAAAGAAGTATTTTAAATGTGATTTGGGTCAATGAAAGCATTGAAAAAAAAATCGAAATTTAAATTTTTATACGGTCCCTGGTCCTAAAAGTTATATTTAGTAAAAATAGCCTATTACACTAAGAAGTAAGACAAACCCCCCCCCCCCCTATTTTTTTACGATTAAAACTGACCGAGTAATAGCTGTTGAAAGTGCAAGCATCTAGCGACCATTCACATATTTACTAGAAATATAAATAATCGTTAGATATATTTATAAATAATAGTTGAAAGTAAAATTAACATCTATATATATAAATGAAAGTCTGGATTTTGTATTAATCAACGCGCAGCCAAAACTACTGAACCTAGAATCTTGAAAATTGGGGCAAAAATACTTCTTATAATAATGAGTGCCGCTAAGAAAGGATTTTCCAAAATTCCACCCCTAAGGGGGGTAAAAAAGTGAACGAACTTTTAAAAAATTCCTTAAAAATCTGATTTTATAGTTATTTTTCATCTGATAACATATTTCGGTGTATTTTTGTATGCTGAATCGAACGGTACTAACTAAATTATTTTAAGCCCAATAGTTCGAGAGATATTTCATATTTTTCTAATTTGGCACTATCTTTGGCGCTAAAACCTGAATTTTTCAAGTGATAATTTCTAAAAACTCATTCTTTTCATTCTGTTACTATAGCAAGGGAAAAAATTCAAATTTAATAATTTTTTAACCAATCCTTTTGGTTAAATAAAAACAACTTCGTCAATTAGAAAAAAAATTCAAACGCCTCAAAAACTAAAACTAAATAATAATAAAAAAAAACTGTGGTACTTTTTCGTTTTAATTTTCGTCGCGATACCATGCCAAAATGTATGGTATCTCGCCATTTATTTCAACCCTAATCGTGCAAACGATTTTTATTGCAAACCGTGCCACACATTAACATTTGCTAACTAGTAAATCTGCAGATCAAGAGCCTCAACGTCATCTCTGCAACTTATTGTTTTTAGCAAATTTTGCTTAATATTAATCTTTCTACAAAAACAAAATTTAAACTTTTAAATTACACAAACATTTATAGAAGGAGAAAAAAATATTTCGATGGTTTCAGACATTAGAAGCGTTAAATTAAACACGTTGTTATGTAATGATATTCTGAAATTCTCACGAGCTACTTATTCTAGTAATTTTTATATAATAAAGCAAATTTCTTCAGGGGGGTGCCCCCCCCCCCTGAACCTTCCGTTGTGTAATTTATTTTGCATTTGTAATTTTCTATTGATTGAGTTAATGATTATCCTATATCTTATATTCATTTTTACACTGCGATTTATAAGTATAAGCAACAATTTGGTCAAGCATTTTACGTTATCCTAATATCCATGCAGCAGTATTTACTTGCCTGCTAACCACAAACATCTGTATCTAATGGATAAAGAACTTTTGGAAATGTAAACTGAGACATCTAATTTAGAAATCTAATAATAATTTTGATTACCATTCTGCAATATTTATATCTAAGATCTAATCTAAATATCTAAAAATGTACTCGATAGCATTAACTTACTAAAATCACCGTAAAGTAGGGGGAGTTCTAAACCTAACGGTTAATAATTCATCATCGTGTCCACTTCCAATTGACTAAATAGATAAACGTGATATGGCGCCGTTAAGTATTTTTTGTGATAGCCTTTTAATAGTATCCACATTTAATTTAAAATCGTGATGTTACAAACACCGTTGAAATTTGATGCACACCTGTGTTCAGGTCAAATTACGAAAGGTTAACTAACCTTTTATTTCCCTTAGCCGAGCATTTTGTTTCATTTTTCGTAATAGGGATTATTTTAATAATTTATTTTACACTCTACAAGCTGTTACACGGGACGTTCTTCACGTAGCATTAAAATAGAGATAAATGCATTAAATAAAACATTTCACTCACCACCAGACATGGCAAGTCTCAGGCTTTTTGCACAACACTATTTATTACCTTACAGAAAATGTTGTTCTTTTAAATCGCGCAAATGTTTCAATTAAATAAAGTAACATTTTTTGTATTAAAATACTGGTATCCAGAACGCCGGAGGCTTGGCAGCTCTGCTCCTCTTAATAGAAACATATATAGTTAACCAACACTTTATCACATTTTATAGGAAACAATACGGAATTTCTTATTTGTATGGCCTTACATATACTCAGTCATAAAAATGTAAAATTTTGTGCCAATTAATGTACGCAATTGCGAAAATGAAATCGCAACCAATGAGAAAAGGAAGGCCAAGTAAAATCGTGTAAATCGAGGAATCTTTCTTCGTAGTGTGGGAAAATACCACTACAAAAAAATCCCTGCCGGCCCGGCCTACAGGCAGAGGTAGATTTCGAAGTTAAGTATACTAATTTCACCAACAAAAACTAAATCATTATTAGATATAAATCCACTTTAACAGTTTTATCCGTCTGCTTTTGACGAGTTTTTATTTCCTTTTTATAAAATAGATGGTTTTATCAGAATCATGTTCAGGCGATATTAAAAAAATATTTTTCCATACTCAACAACACGAAATTTTCTGGCACATTTTCAGATTAATTTTTAATAAAAAAATATATATATATGAAACATGCTGACGTGATTTTTGAAAAGATTTATAAGCGACCTGTGTTTTTATTTTTCTTTCAATTAATTAAAACTTGATTAATAAACAATTATTTTCTCAGTAGGGCAATATTTTTCGTTTCTAACACAATCGGTTCGGGAAATTCTGCCCATTTTGACATCATTTTTTGAAATATATTCTACCTCTATCAAAAAATCGATCATTACTGTACATTATATAGTTTCTGAATAAGAGAATCTAGCAATTGGATGCGTTTGAGAGCAAAAATGGATTTAAAAATGAGTAAGAAAATAGACAGTTTGGATTTGAATACACCCTTACTTAGATGATTTCTTTTTTCAACCGCTATGTATTTTTAATTTGTTTTTTCTGTAAGAATTGGTCCTATCCAAAACTTGTCTATCTAGATGTTGTAGACAATATTAAGAAGATATATGATAAATTTATGTTGATTTTATATCTTTTGAATTGACGGAGTTATGAATTTTTTACTTCTTCAATCCCTCTTTTTGTTTCGTTTTTAATTTTTTTGCGGTACGAATTGATCCTATCAAAAACTTGTGAATATAAAAGTTGTAGATAATATTAAGGAGATTTATAATAAAATTAATTGGAATTGATATCTTGAGAATTGACGAAGTAAGGCCTTTTTTTCTCCCAAAAACCCTATTTTTTGCGCCCCTTGAGCCTATTTTAAATTTTATCAAAAATCTGTGATGCATGAATTTTTGGCGCTATTTTTAGAAGTAATAAAAACTTTAAACTGGTTTGATATGTACAAAAATTAAGAAGTTATGGGGGTTTTTTCGGTTTTCACAAAACCCCTCCCTATTTCCATCCCCTTTGTCCGATTTTGCCCATTAACGAACTTGACCGAGATTTTAGTCCCTTGATTTTATGTATCAGTTTGGAAGAGATTTGTGCAGAATTGCGGAAGTTATCGTGTCCAGAAGAAAGTGATAACACAATTGCTTCGGGAAATTCCGTTCAAAATGCCCACTTTGACATAATTTTTTGAAATATATTCTGCCTCTATCAAAAAATCTATCATTGCGGTACATTATATAGTTTCTGAATAAACGAATCTACCAATTAAATGCGTTTGAGAGCAAAAATGAATTTAAAAATGAGTCAGAAAATAAGCAGTTTGGATTTGAGTGCATCCTTAATGCAATGATTTTTCCAACACAATCCGCTTCGGGAAATTCGGTTCAAAATGCCCACTTTAACAGCATTTTTAAAAATATATTCTGCCTCTATCAAAACATCGACCCTTACGGTACATTATATAGTTTCTGAGTAAGAAAACGTACCAATTGGAAGCCTTTGAGAGCAAAAATGAATTGTAAAATGAGTCAGAAAATAGGCAGTTTGGATTTGAATACACCCTTACTTAGATGATTTTGTTCTTCAACCGCTATGTATTTTTAATTTGTTTTTGCTGTAAGAATTGGTCCTATCCAAAACTTGTCTATCTAGATGTTGTAGACAATATTAAGAAGATATATGATAAATTCATGGGGATTTTATATCTTTTGAATTGACGGAGTTATGGATTTTTTACTTCTTCAAACCCCCTTTTTGTTTTCGTTTTTAATTTTTTTTGCGGTACGAATTGGTCCTATCAAAAACATGTGAATATAAAAGTTGTACATAATATTATGGAGATTTATAATAAAATTAATTGGAATTGATATCTTGAGAATTGACGAAGTTATGAATTTTTTTCTCCCAAAAACCCTATTTTTTGCGCCCCTTGAGCCCATTTTTAATTTTATCAAAAATCTGTGATACATAAAATTTTGGCCCTATTTTTAGAAGTAATAAAAACTTTAAACTGATTTGATATGTACAAAAATTAAGAAGTTATGGGGGGTTTTCTGTTTTAACAAAACCCCTCCCTATTTCCTTCCCCTTGGTCCGATTTTGCCCATTAACGAACTTGACCGAGATTTTATGCCCTTTGATTTTATGTATCAGTTTGGAAGAGATTGGTGCAGAATTACGAAAGTTATCGTGTCCAGAAGAAAGTGATATATATATATAGATAGATAGATAGATAAAGTTTTTTACTGAGGGTGGTTTTGGGTTCTAGGAGTCATGATCGGTGTAGATCTGCAAAAATATTTCAGAAATTCCAACATAGGAACGATCCCAATAGGTAGTATTTCATACGAAATCTACCTAAAATTAATTTAGGTGGTATTTGGTGTGAAATGTTTATATGTATTCATTCCTGTCCTATTTATCTTTTTTATTATTTGTAATTTGCTGCATTTTCCCTTTGCACGTGAAAATCTTACAAATTAAAATGAACTCTTTGGGAGAAATTGTTATTCCTTTTTTTTTTTTTTTTTTTTTTTTTTTTTGACAACAATAAAGTTTATAAAGTTTAATAGAATAATGTCAGTTTATTCTGTTTGAAAATAACGAACTTTTTCCTTTATAATCAAAATAGTTGAATACATAAATAAAGATATTATTCTATATAGTATATAAATACTATTTTCATTTCTGCGTTTAAATCAATCTGTATGCAAATATCTATACAAAGGCATTCATTAATTCATTCCTTTTAACTTTGATTTGACTTTAAAAACCATACATACTTTCACATTTATGATATTTTTAGATGAGATATAGTTGCTACGCAACGGTTAAAAGAAAAAAAATGAAATATAAGTAAATTCATAAAATAAAATGTTTTATATTATTCGAACACATGTATAAAATTCCATCATAAGTTATACACCTAATTTAAAAGCTCTGACAAATGTTTTGACAAAATTGCAAACTAATAGGAATAATTTACTACTCTTATTTAAAAATTTCAGAATCAAAAATTTACCATTTAAATCCATTTTTTATATGAGCCATTTCTTTCAACAAATGAAAATTTGAAAATCGTCTGACTTGCCATTGAAAAGCATTACAGAGCAAAATAAAATGTTCTATATTTCCCGAACGAATGAACCAAATTTAACCAAAAACCATACAGCTAAGTCCGAGTACCTCATCAACATGCCACATTAATTTCAAGCCGATCGGATGCTTTTTGCGGCAGTTATCGCGGAACAGACGGACAGACAGACAGACAGACAAACGGAAATCAAAACTTTTCGTGTCTCCACAGTAAGCCTTCACTGACGTTTCGGCAATTAACATACTAGTAAATCTGCAGATCAGGAGCCTCAACGTCAGCTCTACAATTCATTGTGTTTAGCATCCTTTGAGTAATATTAATCTTTCTACAAAAAACGAAATTTAAAGTTTTGAAATTACATAAACATTTATAAAATGAAAAAATATTTCGAAGGTTTCTGACATTAGAAGCGTTAAATTAAACCCCTTGTTATGTAATGGTATTCTGAAAATCTCATGAGCTACTTATTCTGGTAATTTTTAGATAATAAAGTAGATTTCTTCAGGGGGCAAAGCCCCCCTGAACCCCTTCGTAGTGTAATTTAATTTACATTTGTAATTATCAATTAATTGTGTTAATGTCCTTTAGTAAATTCTACCAATAGACGGAAACGTACATGAATTCTTTTCTACAGCCCTGTATATTACGTGAAGATTTTTATGCGTCGTCTATAACATTTAAATTTAATGCAGACAAAAAACCCTCTTAAAACTGCTCATATCACATTTCCGGGGATTAGTATGCATAGTGTGCACCATATATCCAGTTTCTGCGGAGTCCTGTGTAATGTTCTATTTAAATTCTGCAAACATTTGTTAGTATACTAAATGTAATTGGGCTGGGAAATACATAACTCAAATAAAAAAAAAAACCACACTGAAGCAATTCGCGCTCATTTTCATTTATACTTACGAATTCATTTGTGTATCCCTGTACATGGTCTATACAATATTTAAGCACTACTTATTAAGCACAAATTTACTTAACGTTAAAACGCACACCATAATCGAAAATGCTCTTCAGCAATCATCCCTAATAGACCAGAACTGTATCCGAAATTTTTTATGTGACCCTATAAATGAACGATAAATCATATTCAAGCTTCTTGTAGTCAACCACAGTAATGTAATTTAATTTCATAATGTTTGAATTAGTGCAACACAATTAACACACTGACGACAGGCAATTTAATTACATCTGGGTTTAAAAACAGTAGAAGCTCCTCCCTCTTCTGAAAGTGTCTCGGAAATTGGTTTCTGAGATATGTTTTTCATGTTTATGCAGCAGTAAATATCTTTCAATGTACGGATGTAATATATAATGTCTTACAATCTATAAAAAATATGGACAACACAATATAAATGTCTTTTCTGTAAGGTAGAAGTCACTCCCTTAGCCAATGATGTATTCTGAATAAAAACGAGAATTCTCGTTTCCTGTCGCTAATGTGTTAAAATAAACTCAGAGGAGTTAGTTTTTTTCCCCCGTAGACCACATTTTAATCGACCACTTTTGTGTGACCCTGAAAAAAAAATATGCTTTGCACCCCATATACTACAAAAATGTTTCAAAAATACATATCAATTTTATTATTTTGTAACAGAGTAACATCATTAAAAAACGCCACAAAAGGATTTTCTTCAAAGATTGTAATATTATGAATACTTTTGAGTTACCTGTACGCATGCTGTAAGTGCTACACATAACATATTTTATAGTAACCAGGTTCTAGTGCACCTTAATAAAGTATATAAGTTTCATTACGTTTAAAATTGTGTAACATTATTAAAATACACCGCAGACGATTTTTCCCAAAGACTATAATGTAACGGAATAGTTTTGAGTGCCCCTGTAATTAAGCTATGAATGCTACACTATTCATTTTTAATACCAAACATACTTTGGCAAACCTCAATAACGTATATCAATTACATGTAATCCCGACTATATTTACGCGAGTTAGAGCACGTAGAGAAACACGGCAGGCTACAGATAGAAAAACTGAAGTCATAAATACTTTTCATCCATGTTGGAAAGTGTTAAAAAGGATTTACATGCCTTTGTACTTTTTTTTCACTTATAGCATGGTTAAACATTAGTTTAAACATCCTAATCCATGCGATAGCAATAACATATTAAAAGCCCCCAAAATAGGCATATCTGGAGATCTATAAATCTACTGGAAAATAATTCATTATCGTGCCCACTGTTAATTGCATAAATTGCATCGATTTGGCGCGATAAAATATTTTTTGTGATAGCCTTTTAATAGTACCTGCAACAAAATTAACGTAATTTACTAACTTCATTCATATTTGACGCAATGATAGGCTGCTAATAACAGTCGCTAGGCAACGAAGAAAAGGAAAAAAAAAAGAAATATGTATCATGTAAAACAAGAAAATTAATTTAAAAATTCTTTGTATTATTGGAATACATGTATAAATGTCCTCAAAACATTATACACGTAAATAAAAAAATCTTATAGATATATTGATAAAACTTCAATATAATAGGAATAATTTAAAACCTTTATTTGGAATTTTAGTATCCATAATTTGACATTTAAATCTATTAATCAAACGTGCCATTTTCTTTCAACAAATCGAAATTTGAAAATCGTCTGACTTGCCGTAGAAAAGCATTATAAAGAAAAATAAAATCTTCCATATTTTCCGAACGAATGAACCAAATTTAAACAAAAACTATACAGCTACGTCCGGGTATCTCACGAATATGTCCAATTAATTTCAAGCTGATCGGGTGCTTTTTGCGGCAGTTATCGCGGAACAGACGGACAGACAGACAGACAGACAGACAGACAAACGGAAATCAAAACATTTCGTGTCTCCACAGTAAGCCTTCACTGACGTTTCGGCAATTATTGAGCGTGAATATTTTTATGCAGGAATTTATAATGATGGAATTTATTTTATTCCATCATAATCTTGCAAAACTTTTTAATTTGTTATTTTTTGAATAGAAAATATTTATTACTGATACTGATATAGATTTTACCATTTTGCAGTTATCTGATGATGAGGAAGCTACAATAAAATTATTTCAGAAGTTAGGAATTATACATATAAAAATGTTTTGTTCAAAAAACCATGAATGTCTTCATTGAAAGAATGAAATGTTTACTGCAATGCGAGACGTACGTATTACGTACGCCATGCTTCAGTAGTAAAAGACATTTACAATTTCAAGACTGCAGTTTAAATTGACTAGATTTTATTACTTGCAAAATATTTATTTATTCTTATATTTTAAGTATTTATTTTGGTACCCGTCGACCAATTTCGCCAAATTATATAAATCGCCAAACCACTCGCCAAATTATACAAATTGACATAATTTTTATTTTAAATAACGAAAGAACAAATAAATTAGTATAACATCAATAAAAATACATTTAAAACGTCGAAATAAAAATCACCTGATGACGTAAATACGTGTAACTTGCTTAAACTCAAGTGAATGTGATATTTACGATCAACCATTATTAGCATTTAATCTTATAGTTTGGCAATAGATTTTTGATCGACGGGATAACCAAGTAGTATCATTATTTTTATTGATTTAAAAAATGGTAGGTCAAAGTCTGTAATTTTCAAAAGTTATATTTTTTAAATGCTCATTTTTTTATCAACAAAATTATTTTTTTTTCAAATGTATCATTTCATTTTTGTGCCAACTATTACGCTTGGTGACAATGGTGTTGGCATAACAGGGAAATACCAAAACAGTTACTGATTTTATTTCAAATGTAAAGAAAAAAGGTTTAATGAGCAATAAATATTGTAAATATGACTATAACTCAGATTCTACTGAACAGAATTTTGTAGAACTTACACTGTTAAATAGTAATTTTGGTTTATGAATGGTTTAATGTAAAAACCATCATTCTAAGATAATACGGGAGTTCTAAAATTAGGTGAACTCGATTATGAAAGATTTCAAGTCAACTAATTAAATGCACAGTAAGTTAAATAATATTTCAGGGATTTTTTCAACATTTATCATATTATTCTGTGTTGTTTAGTTACGGAGCTATGCGGAAAAAGTTCTCAGTGGTATGGTAAAGAAAATTGGAAGATATACGCTACAGAGATAGGGTATACTAGAAAGTATATATGCTATAGTTATGGAAGTTGAGCTGAGTTCCTTAAAAAATTCAGAAGTGATGCAGTATATACCTACCCCTACCTCCCAGAGAGTTCTATAATCAGGTTAACGCGATTATGAAAGTTATATTTAACTATATCAATATATATATAATGCAAAGAGAAATTTCATTCCGGCCGCTCTGCTGAATAGATTTTGACGGGACTTACATTGTTAATTAGACAATTTTTCAGAAAAGATGTTAGTATAAAACATAACGTTCTACGTTGTTTAGTTAAATAATTATGGGGAAAGTTCTAAATCAGATGAACCCAATTTTGATTGTGAAAGATTTGCTTTTTTTAAAGGTTCCACTAAATGAATTTTTATGGGATTTAAACTGTTAATTAGATCATTTTTATGGAAGGTTTCGGTATATTTTGCAGTTTAAAAGATTCTGCTAAGTGGATTTCAATGCAACTTGATCGGTTAGTTAATTTTTCAGTGAATGTTTTAGTATAAAGCACATATCATTTGCTGTTGCTTAGTTGTTAGGTTGCTTGATTGTAGAATTATAGATGAAAGTTCTAGAATCGGGCGAACCCAATTATTATGAACAATCAGCCTTTTCAGTAAGCCCAATTAACAGATTCTGATGAGACTTGCATTGATAATTTTTCATTTTATGCTTTTAGTATATTACATATTGTTCTATTGTCCTTTACCGAATCCTACACTAACAGATCAACTAAAGAAATTGGTCCTTACCAGTCTAAATTTTGTATGACTCAATAAAAGATATAATAGCGTAATGACATCTATATTGCTTTCAGCAATTCGGTTGGATACACCAGGTAAATGTCCATATTGCTTTAAAACGCATGATCAAATTCACAGATATATTTTGTTTCATTCAAGATTTCTTTAGAAAAACCGACCAGCGTAGCGGGCGAAGGCGGCTAGTTCCAATATAAATTTCAAATCTATTTTCATTCTAACATAATAAAGAAAAATATACAACTTGTTCTAAAAAAATAAGTTACAAAATAACAGAATTTTCGTTAAATGAAATGATGAAAAGCAACAATCGCAATTTTTTTACAAAATGATACATATTTTAAAATGCTATTAGATTATCTTATCTAAAAATTAATACAAATTAAAGTTTAATGCGTTAAGTATAAATGCGTTGAATTTGAAATTTTTATAATTTTAAGATATGAATTATGAATTATGAAATTAATATTCGAAAAAATTATGAATTGCAACCTACAATTTTTTTGATGGATTTATATTTATTAAGTCCTGCTTTATGGAAATCCAAAATTTCACATTTTTCTTCCAAGTAGTTTTCAAATTATGCTTAAAAAACGCAAAATGGTGGTTTAAGGGGCCGTTTATGATAGAAGTGACTAGATATTTTGAAATTTCTTCTGCTATCCTGTAATCTAGCAGTCTCTAAATGACTGCTTCAGTGGCGTTTAAAATGCCTTGATCAAGAAAAGGGCTATCTTGGTCAACAATGGAGTACTGAACTTCAATTGGGATACAGCCCGTAAAATACTCTCGTTTTTAATTAATTAATTTCTCGGAAACTTATCGTACGAATTGCATAAAAATTTGTTTTTAGGCTAATTGAAGAGTGTAGAGTTCATTTATGCTGTCAGAATTGTGTACTTCTATTGAAAAAAACAAAGTTATGGTTCGTTTTAATATATAGATGGCCCTCTAAGAAAATTTTACGTACATCATTTAAAAGTAAACTTTATTACCAACTGTGTGGTACCAGTAACTTTCTTCTACGATAACTTTTTGCTGAGTTAGTAAGGGGTGTTTACTTTTTTCCCCACGATTGTACAATGGTGCCAACTTATATCGGCCCATGGGGTGCGAGCCCGCCTAATAATTTGTTCTCTCCGCCCACTTAATTTCAATTGATTTAATTAATAATTTATTTTTTATTGCTATTTAATCGCAGAAATTAAATTTGGGTTTTATTAATTTTCTCAAAATAATTTTGTTTGAAAAGACATAAATTAGACTTACAGGAGCACTGAAAACACCGTCAGCGTATGCATAGTTAAACTTCTCACAAAAACAAATGTCCTGCCGATTTTGCCATCTGTTTTGATGTCTTGAATTGATACTTGGTGAACAAAACATACGCTTTTCTTGACATTTAGTTTCTGTGCTTTCAATTCTTAGCAATTCCAATGTTATTTAAAATAAATACTAGCAAAAGCCATGCTTTGTTTGGGTTCGCGAAGCATTATTTAATAAGATAAATATTTGAAAGTAACAATATTTTTGCATCTTTACTAAGCAAAAACGTTATTTTATGTTTTGGCGCATTTTAATTTTAGAAATGTAAATTCAGCCAAATAACTAAGAATTTCCCCATAATTTTTTATTTAAGACATAACGAATTTAACAATTAATTTTATTTGTTTACAATTCTTTTGTTGTCACTTTACAAAAAATGCTTAAGTATCGTCTGCGTAAATGATTTCGCATAATAAGAATAAATTGTGTATTGGAATTCTGAACACTGAAAAATATTTTTATAATTGAGTGTAAATAATTGAATTTTCACAAATTTTAATTCATTAAAAATATGCTATAATTTTCATAAAAAGGGGTATTTTAAAAATTTCATAAAAGAAATTGTGAAACTATTTAATTAATCATGATATTCTATCTATAATGACTAACTCCATGATTTATTTTTTTCTTCTGAAAATATACGTGTTTCATTTTTTATTTGCAAAAATGCGTCCGTAATGGAAAAACATGTAAAATAAATTAAATATAATAATAATTTTTTTAAGGTTATTCTGTAAAAAAAAAAAAAAAAAAAAAAAATAGTATTGTTCAAATCTAGAGATCATAATTTATTTTTATGTTTAATTTCAAGTCAAAATACTGATTAGGTTTTTTGTAAAGTGTACGATAAAATCTAATTTGTGTAAACTAGTAAAGGATTCGCTTCGCTCATCCTAATTAATGCATATTTATAAGGAAGAATTTATAAGAATACAATTTAGTAAAATTACAATAATTTAAAAATTTGCTTAGAAAAAATATAATTTAATTTCGAATTATCATCTTTAGCCATTCGCTCATCCCCCTCTCTCTCCAAACATATACTAAGGGAAAAAATTATATGTGTTATTTTATTCAAAGTTTTTAGTACCCCAATATTTTTAAAAAGTTGGCGCTACTGGTAATGTAGACGCGAAATGAATAATTCTAATATTTTGAGAACCTTGTGTATGATCCCCCTCGAAGCATGGGTCAACTCATCTGTGCTCAGATGCAGAAAATTGGTATAAGTTATGAAATTCAAAGTTTTATAACTACACAGCAAAAAAAAAAAAAAAAAAAAAAAAAAATCTGTAGTTCTACAGATGTAAAGTTACATGTTTACTAAACTTTCATCTGTAACTGTACAAAAAAAGCTGTATATTTACAAAACTAGTTTTTGTAAAGCTACAGAAATCTGTAGCTTTAGAAATGAATCTGCTAAAATTACAGTAATCTTACTAAAATTTTTATCTGTAACCATGGTTGCAGTTACATGAAAAGTTCTAGGCATCGCAGTTTCCTAAAAAATTCATAGTAACCTTACAGATTGTTTGATTTTCGGTGCAAAAGTGTATCTGTTACATGAGTTTTTGTTGCTGCCGTTACGTAAAAAGTTCTAGGAATCCCAGTTTCCTAGTAAAACCTTAGTAACTTTACAGATTATTTTTACAGCGTAGGTCTATTTTAGTGTTACATGAATGGAACTTTTTTTGTATTACTTGTGTAAGTGCAATAGGACATTTTTACTAAATATCACTTATAGGACCGGGGGACCGTATAAAGATTTAAATTTCGCAACTTTTTAAGAAATGTTTTATTGATCTGAACGATTTTTAAAATAATTTTTTACCTCATTTAAAACATTTTTGTAATTCGCACCATCTGTCTATGACTAACGGTTTAGGAATTAGTCGGTCGTTGATAGTGGATACCCTGTATATCAGTTATGAATACACTGCTAACCATTGAATTACAAACAATTTTAAAAGAAGTAATTGAAACTGTTTCTTGAAAGAAATTTATCTAGACGGTTTATAATTCAATTTGAAAAGGCAGTTTCTTTGAGTAAACAAGTTTACTAGTAGCGAAAGTTAGACAATTGCAGGTTTTGATTCATCTAAATTTTCTTTTCATCATCCATTTGTGTAACAACACGCATTCTTGCGTTTCTCCGACATCAATAACACAGTGCACGCGAGCTTACGGAGAGAACACCTATTTCAAAGTAGGTTGGCGAGAAATAAGGTCGCCAACCACACGATTGTTCTAAATACTCCATCCAGAAAAACAAGCGCATTCAACAACAACAGGTCGAGGATGCTTCCCATGCTTCCATGGATACTTTTCATTACATCAGCTGGACCAAGTGCTGGATATAAAGGTTACTTATTTTTGTATAAAAATTCTAAAAATATCAACATTTCGAACGGTTTATTATCTACCTCTTTTCCCCATTGTAATATTTTTTATAAGAGGTTTAAGTTTTTATGTGTCGATATGATATAATGTTTACATTTTTTAACGCTTTGTACGTTTATACTTTATTGGTATTATACTAGAAGAAATATTTAAAAAATCGATAAGATTGAAAAGAATTAAGAGGAAATATTGTTTATAAATTGCAAGCAATCGATAACAGATTTATTATCACTTTATATCGAATGCTTTATTACCTATCTTTTTTTCCTCTTTGTAATATTCTTTATAAGAGGTTTACGTTTTTATGAGTCGATATGATTGATATAATGTTTACATTTATATAATACTGTGTTTGATTATATATTGGCATTGTATTGTAAGGAAAAAATATCGATAAGATTAAACATATATGAAGATATTGGTTCTAAATTGCAAACAATCGATAACAGATTTACTGTCACATTATATCGACATTTTTATAATGATATTAGCTAAAGTTATTTTATATTTGTCTAAAAATTCTAAAAGTGACAACATATCGAACGGTTTATTAGCTATCTCTTTCACCTTTGTAGAATCCTTTATAAGAGCTTTAAGCTTTTATGTGTCGATATGAGATAATGTTTACATTTATTTAATACTTTGTTTATATATTGGTATTATATTGTAAGGAAAAAAATCGATAAGATTAAACATATATGAAGATATTGGTTCTAAATTGCAAGCAATCGATAACAGATTTATTGTCACATTATATCGATATTTCTATAATGATATTAGCTAAAGTTATTTTATATTTGTCTAAAAATTCTAAAAGTGACAGCATATCGAACGGTTTATTAGCTATCTCCTTTCCCCTTTGTAAAATCTTTTATAAGAGTTTTATGCTTTTATGTGCGATATGATATATTTTTTTACATTTTTTATCGCTTTGTATGTTTATACTATATTGGTATTATACTACTAGAAGAAATATTTAAAAAATCGATATGTTGAATTATGTATGAAAATATTGTTTCTAAATTGCAAGCAATCGATAACAGATTTACTGTCACATTATATCGACATTTCTATAATGATATTACCTGAAGTTAATATATATTTGTCTAAAAATTCTAAAAGTGACAACATATCGAACGGTTTATTATCTATCTCTTTTCACCTTTGTGAAATCTTTTATAAGAGCTTTAAGATTTTATGTGTCGGTAAGATATAAAATTTACATTTATTTAACCTTTAAATGTCGGGTGTTGCCTTTCGGCAACATACCTTCTGAAAATATTATTAAATCGATTTTCAACATTTAGATGGCAACACTTGTGCTGTTTAAGAATAAAGATAGATTTATTTTTTCGATTGTTGATACATGTTCTTTTTGTTTTGTTTGGAAGCTTGCAAAATACCCTATTTTGTTCAGCATTGAGCAAGTAAAATTTATTTCTTATCATAGTTCTCAAAATTCTTGTGTGTTTAATATTATAGAATTTTATCAAGGAAAATTATTTTTTTCAAATAAACACCAGTATTGCCGATTAGTAACAAACAGTTTTTTAGCCGTAAACCATACTTTAAACAAAATATGATTTTTTAAACGTATTTTTCCCATTATTTATTTTAAAAAAGGAAGCCGAAAAACATTTTTAAAATGATTTTTGAAAACTCGGTCATTTAAGGGTTAATACTTTGTTTATATATTGATATTATATTGTAAGGAAAAAAATCGATAAGATTAAACATATATAAAGAATTCTAATTAACATATATAAAGGTTCTAAATTGCAAGCAATCTATAATAGATTTATTGTTACATTATATCAACATTTCTAAAATTATATTAGCTAAAGTTAATTTATATTTGTCTAAAAATTCTAGAAGTGACAACATATCGAACTGTTTATTATCTATCTCTTTTCCCCTTTGTAATATCCCTTATAAGAGGTTTGTGCTTTTATGTGTCGATATGATATAATGTTTACATTTTTTAATGCTTTGTATGTTTATATATTGGTAGTATACTAGAAGAAATATTTAATAAATCTATAACATTGAATCACATATGAAAATATTTTTTCTAAATTGCAATCCTTTATAAGAGAATCCTTTATTAGAGATTTATGCTTTTATGTGTCGATATTCATGATATTTAAAAAATCGATATGATTGAAAATCACATTTGAAATTACTGTCTCTAAATTGCAAGCAATCGATAACAGATTTATTATCACATTATATCGACATTTCTATAATGATTTAAGCTTAGGTTTGTCTAAAAATTCTGAAAATGTCAACAGATCGAACGGATTATTATCGACGTATCTTTTTACTCCTTGGTGTATTCTTTATCAGATATTTATGTTTTTATGTGTCGATACTGATGATATAATGTTTAAATTTTTAATGCTTTGTATGTGTATATACTTTGATTATTTTAGAAGAAATACTTAAAGATCGAATCATATATGAAAATATTGTTTCTAAATTACAAGCAATAGCTAACCGATTTATTATCATAATATATCTACATTTCTGTAACTTTATTAGATAAAGTTAATTATATATTTCTGAAAATGTTACCCAATCACATTCTTTATTACCGAAATATCTTTTACTTTAAATATATTTTAAAGGACACACATGTTTTCATGTGTCGATATTGATTATATAATGATTACATTATTTAATACGCTTTATATTCACATATTGGCACATTATTTATATTATGTCATACGAAATTTAAAAGAAAAGAAAAACGAAATCTTTTTTATTTTGAAGAAATCGATACTTGATTCATTGAAGCTCTAATGTAACATTAAATAACTACACTATATGGCCAAAGGTGACCGGTCACTTGCAATTTTAGACGTTTTCTTAAATATCTAGAGAAGTACATGAGGAATTATCTTGAAACTCCAGGTGTGTTAATAAAATAGTACAGATCATATATTTTCGTGAAGATTTTTTTCAGAAAACCCATAGGGGACCGTCAACAAATTGAAAAAGAACGAATATCTTTTGGATAACCCTGTAAAAACTAACGTAGCAAAAGCGTTCAACACAGTGGATTATGATTAAGTACCGTATTGGAATAAACCGTGTTCATTTTCATGAGAATAGCATGTGTATTCGCAGAGAAATTTAAGTTTTTATAAAAAGAGTCCCAAATTTTGCCAAGTTTTTTGCTTATAATTTGTAAAGTTCTTAATATAAAAAAAATTTCTTTTCAGAAAATATGACAAACAACATTGTACATAATACCTTGCAATTAGAATTTAAAAATAATAAAAATTGGATGAAAAATGAGCAGGTTTACTAAACAATGTATTATTGCGCATGCGCAAATTCAATCAAAATATAATGTGCATAATTTATTAGCTAAGTGTATAGAGCAACTTTTGTGAAAAGATGAGGAGCTGCATCCAAATACAGTAGCATGTGCAATATTGTGTATGCTATATTGGCACTAATTGATGGATATATGGATACACCCCCTCATCGTTTTGCTTCATTTTGGGAACAACGGATTTCGAACTTATTCTATCAACGATAATTTTCAGAATTTTCAAGCTATATTTTTGAGACTTTCACAAAAGTTGCTCTATACACTTAGCTAATAAATTATGCACATTATATTTTGATTGCATTCGCGTACGCGCAGTGACACATTTTTTAGTAAACCTGCTCATTTTTCATCCAATTTTTATTATTTTTTAATTCTGATTACAGGGTATTGTGTACAATGTTGTTTGTCATATTTTCTGAAAAGAACTTTTTTTTTATATTAAGAACTCTACAAATTATAAGCAAAAAACTTGGCAAAATTTGGGATTGTTTTTATAAAAACTTTAATTTCTCTACGAATATACATGCTATTCTCACAAAAATGAACACAGCTTATTGCAATAAGGTACTTAATCATAATCCACTTAGAGTTGAACGCTTTTCCTACGTTAGTTTTTACAGAGTTATCCAAAAGATACTCGTTCTTTTTCAATTTGTTGACGGTCTCCTATGGAGTTTCTGGAAAAAATCTTCACGGAAATATATGATCTGTACTATTCTGTTTACACACCCGGAGTTTCAAGAAAATTCCTCTTGTATTTTTCTATATATTTAAGAAAACGTCTAAAATCGCAAGTGACCGGTCACCTTTGGCCATATACTGTATATTTTTACCCCCTAAAAATCAAAAGACATTCAATATTTATCATCAAAGTATCTCCTTTTCCCAGTAGGAATATTTTTTGAAAAATATTTATGTTTTTACGTGTCGATATTGATGATTTAATGTTTACATTATTTTAATGTTTTGCATATTCATATATTGACATTATATTTGAAAAAAAAATTTCAAATAATCGAAAACGCTGAATTATACTAGAAACTATTGTAAAAAATTGGAGGCAATCAATACTTAATTTGCTTTCTTTTTGTAGAATATTTATATTTTTACATAGCGATGTTGATGATTTAATGTTTACATTATTTTAATGTTTTGCATATTCATATATTGATATTATATTTGAAAAAGAAAATTAAATAATCGAAAACGCTGAATTATACCTGAAAATACTATTAAAAATTGCGAAGATTATTGAAATTACTTTTATTACTCAAGCTAAGTTTGTAGACATTTTATATCTACATTAATATTATAACATTAGATGAGATTAAATTATCTACAACACTTAAGCACACATTTATTGCATTAGCTGGACTAAATGTTCTTTTATTCTATTTTAAATGGGTTTTGAAACAGTTCAATGTTTTTATGTCATGTTATTGACGATAAAATACGTGTTTTGAAGCTTTGTTTAATGATATATATCGGTATTGTATTAAATACCAATATATATTATATTCATATTTTGGTATGATTATATTAAAATTAGTATTATATTAATTATTATATTAAAATTATTAAGCAATTGGCATTATATTAATTACTTATTGGTATTATATTAATTATTTATGGGTATTATATTAATTTCTTATAGGTATATTAATTATTAAAATTATTATTTAATTGGTACTATATTAATTATTATATTAAAATTATTATTTAATTGGCATTATATTAATTACTTATTGGTATTATGTTAAAATTAAATTATTATATTGCTATTATTTATTCGGTATTATATTTAGTATTATTTAGTATTATTGGTATGATATTTATTTATTGGTATCATATCATATTAAAATGTATCTCTCCATTCATCGTTTCCTATAATATATATTTAATGAACATAAATTATACATAAAACTACACACGCATAGCGATTCAACACGTGTATGTATGTTGTGCGCTCGCGTGCACATCACAGACTACTTACTCAAAGCGCAAACTAATAAACGCATCGTTGAAGAAACTATGATGCTTTTCTTTCTAGATTTATTAAAAATCTTTATTCATAAAATTAAAATTTAATTACTTTACAGAACAATCTAAACTAAATATTAGTTTGTATTCGAGATAGCTTTGTTATACATGCTTTATATAAATAAATATAGTTTGTTTTAGATACACTTTAGATAGATATTTTTGGATACATATGTAGATAGATAATTTATTGTCGAAAATATGTATTTAATAAATATATGCAAATATTTTATATAAGTAAATGTATATTTTATTTTAGAAATCTTCTTTAAAATGAAATCATATGTAAAAATGTAATTAAAAAAGAATTTTGAATAAAAACAAAATAAATTACTTCACTGAAAATTCTAAATTAAAATATTAGTTTGAATTCCATTGTTTGGAAACAATTGAATGTGCAGGAAATGCTTTACATAAATATGAAAAAATAATTTTATTTAAAAAAAATCTTTTATAAATGAAATCATATCTAAAGATGAAATAATAAAAAAAATATTGTATAGAATAATGAACCATTTAAGCATACGTAATTAAAAAAAAATCTATAATGTAGGAATTATATATTTTAAGTATGTCAATTGTTACAGTAATACAGCATGTACAGTTTATATTCAAATATATATGGGGCATTCTCACAATCTTTTGACTTTCGGGAATAAAAATCTGGTAAAATTAAACTTGCTAAAAGAACATTTTAATCAGATAGACGAATGCATTAATGATTTAAAATAAAGAAAAAAAATGGTCAGCAGCGAAAATTTTTTTATTTAACTGAGGTTTAAGTTAAACTTGCGAGTTTAATTTTCCCTACCATTTTACCACTATAACTTTCTATTTTCTTCTAAATTTTTATTTATAATGAATTTGCATAGTACACACAGGACATTCAAATGAGAAATAATAACAATGTAGTATTTTTAGTACAAAATTTTGGTATAACATTGTCTTAACGGGGTGTTAAAGAAGGGACGGTAAGGTAAAAAAAGGGGACGGTACAGGAAAAAAGGGACAAAATGGGAAAAAACGGGACGGTAAGGATGGAATGGTAAGGAAAATTACCACATATTTTAGGCAAATCTTGTTAAGACTAAGCGGTAGCCACAATGTTCATTGATTTTTAGAAACAGTTATTTACATTGGATTAAACTGAAAAAAAAAATTAATTTACCTCGAAAAGAGCTGGAATAAACCTTGTGGACGATAAGACTACCAATAAGCCACGATGCTTGAAATTGATATTTAAATGCTGATTTAAATTCTGCAGTAAATTTCCTGCCAAAGAATTTTAGACATTCTTTCTCTAGCATACTTCTGCATGAGAAAAAACTTGAAAAAAATTCTGTGGCTGCATCTCAAGTGATTTTCTGTATAATTTTAGAAGAGGGACGGTAAGGAATCTAAAACCCAGGGGCAGAGTTTAAAAAATTATAACAACCCTAAAAATGTATGCAGGTTAATTTTTTGCTACATATTTATATAAAACAATAGTTCCAGTTTCAGAAAAAATACATCGAATTATTTTTATTGAAACAATTTTATACAGACAGTTCCAAATTTCAAAGTTAGCATCAGGGACACGGGACGGTAGATGAGTTTTCCTGGTATTTGGACCCCCAACATCGTCACAAACTTATTTATCTCGTTATTATTGTTATGCAATCATGCAATGGGATGTTCCCCAGTATATGAAATAAAAAACTCACAAAAATATGTACTAAAATAAAAATTATAATTCAGGGACATAAAAGTCAAAAGATTGTGAGAATGCTCCATATATACGTGTGACATAGTAATAGAACGCATAATATAAAAATTCTGTCCATAATATTTGGCAAGATGCATGTTAAAAAATTAGATGGGTGTTTATAAAGGCAAATAAGTAAAATTTTCGTATTTAAAGAATATACGCGTTTAAGGAGTTCTTTAGAATATTTTTTGTAAATATCTTGATATTTGTTGGCGCCGACAAAATAACTTTTTTCTGCCCAGTCCAGACTTCTTCCTGTTTTTGGGGATATTGCGAATGCGTTTTTACGCTTGCTTAAATCTTATAATAATGTTGTGATTATGAAATTAGCGTGGCATTCAGGTACCTGTTTAGACATTTAAACAAGTAAAAATTAAATTTAAAAAATCAAAAAACCCGACTTCGTAAAAAGCGAACTAATTAATTATTTCTCATTAATGTGAAACTATTTTTTATATTACTTACCTATTTTTTTTTATTTACTTGTACTGATGACTTTTAAATTGTGTTTAATTGTTAGTTCCTATCTATAAACACTGTTTTGATGAGGCCTATAGATGCCTGTGATGGTTAGAGTTGCAGTAAAGCTAGAGATTCTACCTACACAAATTCCAGGTTGTGTAATATTTAAACGGAGCTTCTGACTGTAAAATAGTCAATGAAACATCGTCTTCATTTTGAAAGACCTATCCAATGATAGGCCATTCAATAGGGTGCGTAAAAAATTTTTTTCGTCTCTACCGCCATTTTGTATTTTACGGCTGCCATTTTGAATTTATAAAAACAAAACCTAGCCTATAACCATCGAACGGTTAAGAGGAATCGATAGAGACCTCATTCATCAAAATCCATTCAGCCGTTGGGGTGTTTCGAGGGTATAAAGAAATCGACATACCCAGATACGCGTGAAACACATAACTCCTCTTGGCAGTCGGGTAAAAAAGAAGAAAAAAAATACTGCTTTAATGATAAAATAGCTCTAAATGCTTTACATTTTGGTATATAAATTTACAAGCATACGTTATATAGTTAGATAATAGTCTCTTTGGCGATTGCCTCTGTTTTGTGACGCGACCGATTTTGTTTTAAGATGATAAATTTTAAAGGATTCATTTCGGTGATGAAAAACATCCAGGTCCTTTTACAAGACAAAAAATGTTGTGAAGGCTCCTGTTTAATTATGAATATTTTCTGAATCGTCTAGCTTTATGATGAATATGTTCTGAAGAGTCCTCTTTTATGATGAATATTTCCTAAAGAGTCCTCTTTTATGATGAATATTTTCTGAAATGTCCTGTCATGATGAATATTTTCTGAAGAACCCTGTTTTATGATGGATATTTTCTGAAGAGTCCTGTTTTAAGATTAATATTTTCTGGTGCGTCCTGTTTTCAAATGAATATGTTTTGCAGCGTCCTGTTTTATGATGAATATTTTCTGGAGAATCCTGTTTTATGATGGATAATTTCTGAAGTGTCCTATTTTGTGATGTTTATTTTCTGGAGAGTCATGTTTTTATAATGAATATTTTCTATAGCGTCCTTTTTTCATAATAAATATTTTCTTTTGCGTCCTGTTTTATTATGAATATTTTATTACGAGTCTTGTTTTAAAATGAATATTTACTGAAGTGTTTTGTTTTATAATGAATATTTTCTAAATGATCATTTAACATTGGAAGGAATTATAATAGGCTCTTTAACCCTTTATCTACTGACGGTATTTATAAGTACCATTAAAATAACTTGTTATAAAATTCATTTAACCCTTTTCGGCACAAACAAATTTTGTTGTAAAATGATGAAGTGATCAACTGACACCGGAATTTACATATGACTTTTTTAGAAATTAAAAACTTGTTACTGTATACTTTCATTGTGAAAGCAAAATTTTAGTAAAATATTCTTGGTGCCATTTGCAAGTTTGGAATTAAAATTAGGTATCCCGAGCCGGGACCACTGCGTCGGAAAGGATTAATGCATCGATTAGTTGTAATACAGTTTAGAATAAGTTATAGATACATTACTTTATCTTGTTCCAAAAGCATTATTGGTTACATAAAACAAAATATTTTTAAAAGGATGATTTCTTTTGCCTTTGCATCTTTTCAGCTTTCTTGGCAATGGGGTGAGGGGAGGGGGGATATTTCAATCCTGAAATTTTTCTATGTTTCTATTGTAAGAACATTATATTTGTACATTTTCTAATTCTACAAAATTCTAAGAAAAGTATTTAAAATAAAAGATTTGAGTGGGGTTATAAATATTGCACAAAATCCCTATAAATTCAAATTGAATTTAATCCTTTTAAATCCTTCAATCCTTCTAAAATTTATTAAATGATTATGTAAATCTTCTCATGTAGTTTAAACAATTCAAGAAAATGATTTTCAAGATAAAATTTTCACGAATTTATAATTCAGTACATAAAAGGTTAAAAAGGTCCAAAGTCTTTCTAAACAGGTCCCTGATTAGTTTGATTACACTATTTAGAAATATACCTATTACTCGTAAAGTAAGTGGTAATTTACAGAGTTTAGAAGATGCTGAAAAGAAATACAGCTTTGAAAGAATTTCATCACTTACAGATTTTGAAAAAAAAAAAATTAATGCTAATTTTAACCTATTTTTACAATGAGTCATATAATATGTGAGTTTTGTAATGTGAACTTAGAACTTAGTAATAAAATAAATGAAAAAAAAAAAAGCAATTTAACAAATTACAGCGACCGTTTGGAAAATGAATTTTTCAATGACTAAAATTTAAGACATAAAATATCGCACGGAGTTACATTACGTATGCCATTAATTAAACATTAATAGTGTTATTACACGTAAAAATTGCAAGCGACAAAAATCGCCTGCGGCTCGTCAAATTTCCTGAAACTTACGTATTATCCACCTGAAACTTACGTATTATCCAAGCATTTCATTGACTGTTCGGGAAAAGGCTTTTCCATCGTCAAATTTCCAAGAAATCTGACTCTAATTTTAAATGAAATTTCATTCTTAAACTTCTAAACATCCCACAATATTACTTTTTACACCGTCGTATAGAGAAAAAAAATGTACTTTTAAATGCAATTTGTTTGAAAGCTGTATCAATTTGTTTCTGAGTTATTAATTTTTTTTTGTAGTTTTTATCACTTTTTTGTCATAGTGGCAACAGAAATATCCATCTCTGTTGAAAGTAAAGGGAAAATACAGATTACTGTATAGACCAATCAGAAAACGAATAAAATGCGGATTCAACCAATAAAACGCTTCAGATATGTTTTTGATTTCCTACCCTGACAGAGGACTATAACCATTTTTCCAAATGGTTAAAAAAAAAAAAATACACTGCTGAAAAGTAAGATTGAAATATTGAAAAGTTTCAATGTTATTATTATTGGAATTATTTTTTAGAAAAAATAAAGAGAAATTTTTTTTAACAGAAGGGAAAGAATAGATACGTCGAATATTTTTGCTTATTAATATCATAAAAATAATTTTTTCTTCCTAAAATCAGCAAACTTTTTTTTCTTATGGTTGAATATAAAATTTCTATGTGTGTATAAGTTTTAAGTCTGAATATGTATGACAGTAAAAATACTCCTTTATTAAACGGAAAATCATTCGATCAAGTAGTTTAAGAATTATGCAGGTATAAAGTTTGGAACTCCCAATATTAATTTTATTTTTAACCGTAGCAAAATACATTGCAATGTGGGTAATTTTTTAAGCATATCTCTAGAACTAGTTTAAGGAAGGAGTTGTATTTTTGGATTAGGATTTATAAAACTTCTAGAAAGCTATTTCTGTAAATATATATATAAATTAGAATTCATATATTTTTCGAAAATTATTTTCTTTTTTGAAAAGAAAGTATTAATTCAAACTTATGAATTTTTTTTAACATAAATATATTTCTAGAAGCTTCAAATATGCAAATCAAAAATTGCTACTCACTCCGCTAACTAGTTTTAGATTAATGCTTAAAAAACTACCTGCATTGCAATGCGTTTTGAAACGATTAAAAATTAATTTAGCGTTAGGAGTTCCAAATTTCAAATCTCCATAATTCCTAAACTACTTGACCGAAAGACTTCTCGTTTGGTATCCTCTGGTAAATGTCACCGAAAAAGTCAAATATGATGTTAAAATTAGATATTTGTGTTGAAACTTTCATAATAAATTGTTACAGTCGATTGCTTCCTGATTACAATCTTCATAGGGCCGTCACATTCCGAAATTAGGTTAAAAAGCCAGCTTTCACGGCCTTTTCTAAAAGAACCTTTATCGAAAATCGTAAAATGCTATGCGATTTCATAGCTTCTGAATCAGAACATCTGTCATTTGCACAGCTTACAAACGGCAATATTGCCATCGCTTGTTTTTACTTTCTTCTATCTTTACAAGAAGATAGTAATTCGCGAAAAATTCCGACTTTTCTTCCGACTTTCGATTTATAAGTTTTAGAAGGACTTGAACACGATTAGATTGTTTTTAGAAAATGTTTGGCTGTAAGTCTGCCTGTCTGTATGTGACACAAATTTTGTGGAAGCTCTGTCTCAAGAACTAATGCACGTAATTTAATAAAACTTTAGATTCAGTTAGAAGTTGATATAAATTGAATTGGTGCTGATTAGTTTTTGGTGTAAATCACCGTACCGGTGGCGCTACTATGTTACAATTTTCACGATTTCCGCAATCGCTCTGTGAATCGATCTGTGTTTTCCATTTTTTTGATAAATAAATTACCTATTGAGTTAGTAGTAATTTTGATCACGTGACAAAGACGTTTTTCACCCTCCTGGTGTGGTTATTTTTCTTTAGCGTGGAAATTCAATTCAAAACGTCCATTTTGACAATATTTTCTGAAAAATCTATTGCGTTTGAAAAAAAAAAAAAAAAAAAAAAAAAAAAAACGGAAAAAACAGCTTGATTGCATGGTTTCTGATCAACAACACCTGCTAGTTGCATGCATTTCCGAACAAAAATAAATTAAAACTTATGTCATAAAGTTACCCTCTTGGATTTGAGAACAGCCTTAAGAAGCAATTTTGGTAGCAACGTGGGGTCGGAAATGAAAAGTTTTGACGAAAAACAAGAAAAGCGGAGGAAATGGAAACAAGCGTTTTCTTGGCATTAAGGGTGTTGTTCTCAAATCCAAAAAGGCAATTTTCTAACATAAGTTTTAATTTATTTTTGTTCGAAAATACATGAAACTACCTGGTGTTGTTGTCCAGAAACTATGTAATTGATCTGTTTTTTTTTTCCATTTTTTTGCAAACGCAATAGATCTTTCAGAAAATATTGTCAAAGTGGGTGTTTTGCACCGAATTTCCGCGCGAAGGAAGAAAGAACCCTCAAGAGGGGGCGAAAAACGTGTTTGTCACGTGATCAAAATAGCTTATAACTCAATAGGTAATTGATTGATCAAAAAAAAATGGAAAACACAGATCGATTCCAAATGACTTCCATGGTCAGGCTGTCCAATTTTATATCTTTCCGTTAAAAAATAAATTTGTAAATGTGTCAAAACGTTTTGCGCTTGTTGAGCAGAGCAGTTGAGAACAGCCTTAAGGGGGCTGGTCACTCAGCTTCCGTTTCCCCTCACTAATGTAAAGTCTATGGGCTTTGGATACATTCGTATCTTTAAAATATCTCCTCGGGAAATTAATATTTTTAACATCTATTTTTTGAAAACATTTCCTAAAAGATGTCTCTTTTTTTCTTAGTTCTCAAACTATTTCTAAAGTATAGACCTAATATTATAGGAAGTGTTAAAATCTTACTCGCAGTTCGCCCGCTTTTAACACATAAAATATTAAATTCAGCAGAGATTTTAGAAATATTTTGAAAACTAAGAAAAAAAAGAGGCATCCTTTAAGAAGAGTACACAGAAAAAAAAATGTTAAAAATATGAATTTCCCGAGGAGATATTTTAAATATACGAGTGCATCAAAAGTGCATAGACTTAACATTACGGAGGCCAATTCCGCAGCTGAGTGACCAGACCCCTTAATGTGTACTTTACCTTCCCTTACAGTTTGGCCCATGAATTCGGGGACACCCTGTATAGAAGGAAGTTTTGTGATGGCCACAACATACTAGTTTATGCTTGCTTTTATGCTAACACACTAAAGGCTGTTCTCATATCCAAAGAGTCAACTTTCTGACATAAGTTTTAATTCATTTTTATTCGGAAACGCCTGAAACTAGAAGGTGTTGTTATTCAGAAACTATGTCATCGAACTGTTTTTTCCATTTTCTTGTAAACGCAATAGATCTTTTAGAAAATACTGTCAAAGTTGGCATTTTGAACCGAACTCCCGAACGAAAGAAGAAAATATAGTCAATAAGGGGAGAAAAATGCCGTGTCGCATGATCAAAATCGCTTATAATTTAACAGGTAATTGATTGATCAAAAAATGGAAAACACAGTTCGATTTCAAATCGCTTCCATGGTCAGACTTTCCAATTTTATATCTTTCCGTTGAAAAACGAATTTGTAAATGTGTCAAAACGTTTTGCGCTTGTTGAGTAGAGTAGTTGATAACAGCCTTAAGGGGACCGGGTAAGGCCTATCTCCGCCATGTTAAATTCACCAACTTTATGTACCTTTTTCTCAGAAATGGTGAAAGATAGAGCTCTAGAATGTTTTAGAGTAGTTTGAGTAACATGTTTTAAGTATTTTCACAGACTATTTTCTTTCTAAGTGAAACTCAAAATTAATTATTAATTATTTATTGAAAGTCATTTTTAAATTAGCATTTTTGGTAAGATTTCACTGCCTAAAATAAATAATTTTCAACAAATCATTAAATCCTGTGTTAAAGTATACAATATAACATAAGTATTGAAAAAAATCCGAGTTCTTAAGTTTAATAGATATTGAAAAAAAAAAGGAACATAAACATGAAAAATTCAAGTTTTGAGAAAAAGTCAATTAAAGATTTAAATGGCCATTAAACTGTGAAGTACTCTTAGAAAGAATGAATAATTTCAACACTTATTTTTTATGTATAAACATGTGTGACACATCGTTGGAAAGATAAAAGTTTAAACTATTTAATGATATAAAAAAAGTAAAAATCGATTTTTTGGTTGAATTTTTCTTTCCCGGTCCCCTTAATGACTTTTTAAAATCTGGCCCAATTCCATCCTTTATACTCGAAGTAAAGAACTGCAAAATAATAGCGCATGAAGCAGTATTCGTACTGTTATTTTGTTTTCCAGACTGATGAGTTGCTTTAATTGTGTTATATGATTTACTGCCAGCATTTTTCTGTCATGACAGACAATTAATTCTCTGTAGTAAAGGAGTTTTTAGTTAAATTTTGGCTAAATATTGGCCCAATACATCATTTTTCTGGCATAAAACGTGTGTCGGCGCAACACTGCTAGTATCGTGATGGGTTGTAGGTAGAGTGTTGCGCCGCCAGAAAAGTGACAATAACTCGGCTTGAAAACAGTGTGGATTTAAGGAGGTCCGGGACACATTTTAAAGTAATTTTTATTTATTGAGTTAAAATTCTGAATTTTTTTGTGATGGTTCGTTCACCTTATTATTTGTAAACAAAATCACATGATAAAACTTTTCAAATTTTTTATTTTTTTTAAATTTTAATTTAAAATTTATCAAAAAAGTGGGGTAATTTAAAATCGTTATAACTGGAAATATTATTTATAGAATTTTTATTTTTTTTAATTTAAATAAACAGAAATATATAAGTTTTAAATTTGATTCAGCATTTTTTAAAATATTAATTTATAAAAAAATTAAAAATATTTAACGAAAAAATTTAGAAAAAAGTGATGCAACTTAAAAAAAAAACCATATTTTCAAAAGTAAATGTTTCGGCGTAAGTGCCCTCAAATTTATTTGTTTATAATTTAACTCTGTTTATCTTTATATTGTGAAACATAATTATAAAACTGATTTCTTTTGACAGAAAAAATCTAATCTGTTTATCTAAATTGTTTATAACCCTGAATCAATATTTATGAGTAACATTATGATTTCAAGGTCATGTAATATAGATTTATTTACTTTATAATAATTTTGAATTGATGGTGATTTATTAGTTTTATAATTACTTGGATGTCATTTAAATGAATATTATAGCTATTTAGAAGATTTATAACTGCATATTGTAATTTTTATTTTGATGTTTATTTTATATAATATGTATCATTTTTAAAATGGTTAGTCTTGACTCTGTAACCAAGCAGAGAACATGTAACATGTCCTGACTCTGTAATCAGAGATGCCAATTGTTAAATCATGGCTCTGTTTAATACAGGGTGTATAATGGAAGTCCTGACTCTGCAACGAAGCAGAGAACATTTTTTTTTTTGTATTGGCTCTGTTCAATACGGAGAATTACTATTATGGAACAATTATTAACTTCTAATGATGAATAGAATTTACATACTATTTCAGTTTTATTTAATAAACTATTTAATCTAATTGCTCTCCCATCTCACTTGGATTTTTTTGAAAATTTATTTGTCAGATGAATTTCGGCGCCACCATTATTTTTGGTGCCGAGTAACCCGCAAAACATTTTTTGGAAAGAATAGTGAGCTATTGTGAAAGAGATTTGTGATTAACAACTGTGATTTATCTTTCAACATGTGATTAGTGTGTGATTTATCTTTCAACCTGTGATTAGTGTGGAATTATTATTGTGCCATTTGGATTACGACATGCCATCTACATTACCTGGAATTAACAGGTAAGAAAATATTTTTTTCATTTTCTATGAATGGTTAATGTTTTAAAATAAGAATTATTCTTTATTTAAAATGGAAAATCTTGAAAAGCTGAAAGCAAAACGTTCTGTTGAACGAACGAGTTTCACGAAATTAATTACAAAATTAGAAACATTATTAAATGATGACATTTATAATACGAAAACCGATGAATTATTAGAGCTTCAAGAAATATTTCTCTTAAAAGAAACGGCTTTCCAAAGTTTGAATCGTGATATTGAAGCTCAAATATCCGACTTAAAAGAATATGAAAAGGACATTGCTAATAGTGAAAAGTACACTGACCAATTGATCAGTGCTAAATTTAAAATTAAAAATACATTAAGAAAATGTAAAAAGGATAATGTTTCTATGATAGCAACTAGTCATGTAAATTCATTGAATGGTTCTGCTAGTGGAACAGAAACGAGTTCTGCCATGAAATTGCCTAAATTAAATGTTCCAAAATTTTCTGGTGAAATCGAAGAATGGGTCGAATTTTTTAACTGTTTTGAAACATCGATACACCAGAATAAATCACTATCTAAGATAGAAAAATTCGCTTATCTAAAATCCTTGTTATGTAATCGGGCCTATAATGTGGTAGAAGGGTTTCCTTTGACAGAACAAAATTATGATACTTGTATTGATTTATTAAAGGACCGTTTTGGTAAGGTTGATGTTATTATTAATTAACACATGACTAATTTATTAAATATGGAACCAGTTAAAAATTGTTCAAATTTAAATGCATTAAGAAGATTGCATGACATGTGCGAAGTTAATATTAGAAGTTTAAGAAATTTGGGGGTAACATCCAGTTCTTATGGACAATTGCTAAATCCTATTTTGCTAAAGCTATTGCCCCATGAATTAGTGATTGAATATCATAGAAAACGTGATACTAGCAAAGAGTAAGATGTAACCGATCTAATTGCCTTTCTGAAATGTGAAATAGAATGTAGAGAAAAGGCTTTGTCAATGACAAGTTCTAAAAATGATGCATCCTCTTCTTTTGTACATAAAAATAAAACTGAATTTCGTGAAAAGAAAACATCAAATAAATATCAACATGCTAATACCTTAAATGCCAATATTAAAGTTTTTTGTGTATTTTGCAAAGGTAATGATCATTTATCTTCCGAGTGTAAAAATTTAGCTGATGATAAGAAAAGATTAATGTTACGTAAGGAGGGTAGATGTTACAAATGCTTTTTGAAATCGCATTTATCTTCGCAATGCCGCATAAAATTAAAGACATGTCTAAATTGTAAAAGCACTGAACATAACAAATTATTTTGCTTTAAGAAAAGTTTGAAACCAGAAATTAATGAAAATCAAAATCAAACAGTTGTATCTAATTCTCACTGTAATTTTAGAAATTCTAAGCATGCTGTTTTATTGCAAACATGTTGTGTAACTGCTCAAGGTAATTCTAAATCAAAGGTAGTTCGATTATTACTTGATTCTGCAAGCGAAAAAAGCTTCATAACAAAAGCATTAGCTCGTGAATTAAATTTGCCTGTTTTAAGAAAAGAACATTTAACTGTATTCGCTTTTGGCATGGATCAAGGTCGCGAAGAAGAATATGATGTTTTTAAAATTAAATTGCGAAGTAAAATGAATTATCATCGTTTTATAGATGTTGAGGTGTTAGCTACCGATTTGATAAGTGCAACAACATTGAAGGTTCCCAATTCTGACCCTCTAGTTATAAAATACATTGAAAGTAAAAGATGGAGGTTAGCCGACCCTACGCCCGAGGAATCCGAAGTACAAATTTTACTTGGAGCTGATTATTTCTGGAATGTTCAGAGAGGTGTCGTTGAAGAAATTAATGACCATTTATATGTAGCTAATACACTTTTTGGGTACACAATAGTGGGAAAAATAAACTCTAAAGGTAACGAAACAGTTAATGCTCATCTTGTATCTGTTAATGAAATAGAAAATTTTGATTTGCAAAAGTTTTGGAAACTAGAGTCTTTGGGTATTTGTGATAGTAAAAATGAATTATTTTCACAAAAGGATTTAGATGCTCTTGATTTATTTAATGATAATTTAAATTTTGTAAATGGAAGATATGAAACTAAACTTTTGTGGAAAGTAAATAAAAATGAATTGGAATCCAATTTTGATGTAGCTAAACATAGACTTTGGGGATTAAAATCAAAATTGTGCAAAAATGAATGGTTACTTAAGGAATATGAGAAAATATTAAATGAACAATGTGGTTTGAGTATAATTGAAGAATGTGAGTTTAATAAAGATGAAATAAACACGTATTACATGCCTCACAGACCAGTAATAAGGGAAGATAAATCGACAACTAAAGTAAGAATTGTTTTTGATGCGTCATCCAAAGATAAGGGGGCAAAATCGTTAAACGAGTGCTTATTTCCTGGGCCCAATCTAAATCCTAACATATTGGACATTATTTTAAAATTCCGTCTCCACAAAATTGCTTTCTCGGCAGATATAGAAAAAGCATTCTTGCAAATCCAGATACAAGAAGAAGATAGAAATTTTTTGAGGTTCCTGTGGTTTGACAATATCACTAGTAACAATCCCATTTTGAAGGTTTTTCGCATGACCCGTGTAACTTTTGGTGTAACAACTTCACCCTTTTTCCTTTCTGCAACCATCAAACATCACATTGAGGGGTATAAAGATTTGTTTGGAAAAATAGTTAATATGCTGGATACTTCCTTATACGTTGATGACCTGTTTCATGGAGCTGATTCAGTAAACGAAGCTTTTGTTTTATCAAACGGTGCAGAGAAGATATTGAGTGAGGCCAATATGAAACTCAGAAAATTTAAAACCAATTCTTCCGATTTAAAATTTTCATGGAAGGAACATGGAATAAACTTTGAGGAAGACACTCTTGAACAAAATCTTTCGAAGGTATTGGGAATTATATGGATAACAGAAAGTGACACCTTGAAAATAGACATACAACCACTTTTGGTAGAATTTGACCATAAAATTATTACCAAACGTATTGTTTTACAAACTGTGGCAAAAATTTATGATCCTATTGGACTCATTTCCCCTTTCGTGATAAGAATTAAATTTTTAATGCAAGAACTCTGGGAACATGGAATTGACTGGGATTCTACATTACCAGATTCTTTAAGTAGAAAATTCCGAAAATGGCATAATGAAATAAAAGACTTGGTAAATTTTGAAATTCTTAGAAAATATTTTGTAACTATCCCAAAATTAAATCCTGAAACCGCTCAAATTTTCATATTTTCTGATGCTAGTTTAAAGGGGTATGGGTCAGTGGCTTATCTACGTGATTCTTTTTCTTGTGAAACTTCATTTGTAATAGCAAAGTCGAGAGTAGCGCCTCTCAAGAAAATTACATTGCCGCGCCTCGAACTTCTTGGAGCACTTACGGCTGCAAGATTAGCGAATTATTTAAAGGAAATATTTAAAATTGTGAATGAAAATATATTTTGTCTAAGTGACTCCCAAATTACCTTGCACTGGATTAAAGGAAGTGCTAACAACTGGAAGCCCTTTGTGGCAAACCGCGTACGCGAAATTCAGGAACTTGTTGCTCCTGTACAATGGAAATTTTGTAAAGGAAAGGAAAATCCTGCAGATGTTCTCTCTCGTGGTTGCTCTGCATCTGAATTGATTAATAACGAGGTATGGTTACATGGTCCTAGCTGGCTGAAGGAAGAATCGTTACCAGTATTTCCCCCTGAAACTCAACCTAATCTACCTGATGAAGAGGTCTTGCAAGAACAACGTAAAACGCTTGTTTGCTCCATATCCCAAAATATTCCAGAATTTGAGCTTTTATTTAAATTTTCATCCTGGTCTAAATTAAAACGAATTACGGCTTGGTGCCTCAGATTCATCAAAAATAGTACATGCACATCTGAACGAGTCTATGGTTTTTTGACTGTTCCAGAACTTGAAAGGGCAACAAATGCTATTGTGAAATTAATTCAAAACCATGAATTCGGAGACGAACTGAAAATTCTAAAATCCAGAAAGATCCTAAATTCTAAAAGCAAACTACTTCCTTTACATCCATTTCTTGACGAAAATGATATTCTTCGTGTTGGAGGTAGGCTAAAAAATGCAAACTTGTCTGAATATCAAAAACATCAAATCATTCTCCCTAAAAGGCATCATGTTACAGACTTGATAATAAAGTATTTTCATGAGAAACATCTTCATAGCGGGACTCAATTGACAATTTCAGCAATTCGACAAAAATTTTGGATAATTAATGCTAAAGAAGCTGTGAAAAGAGAAATAAGGAAATGTATGAAATGTTTCCGAAATTCATCACACCTTTCATCTCAGTTGATGGGAAATCTGCCATCAGCACGCGTGACACAAGCTCGAGTATTTTCAAGAGTAGGAGTCGACTTAGCCGGTCTCTTTTTGATCAAACCTCGTAAGGGACGTGGTGTGAAACCCTTTAAACATTATGTTTATCTGTATGTTTGTTTCGTAACAAAAGCTATCCATCTTGAATTAGTCACTGATCTTACAACTGAAACCTTTCTAGCCTCATTGAAAAGATTCGTGGCTCGACGTGGAAAACCTCTAGAAATATTTTCCGACAGAGGTACAAATTTTGTAGGGGCAGACCGCGAAATAAAGAGAATGATGTCTCAAATTGCTTCTGATGAAAAATTGCACAAATATCTTACTGACGAAATGATAGTATGGAAATTCAACCCACCTTCCGCCCCTCACTTTGGAGGCCTTTGGGAAGCGGGAATAAAACAAATGAAAAATCATTTGAAGAAAACAATTGGTGATCAGATTTTAACTTATGAAGAATTTTTGACCTTAATTGCACAAATTGAGTCATGCTTAAATTCAAGACCGCTTGTCGCTGAGTCTTCTGATCCAAATGACTTTACGGCTCTGACGCCAGGACATTTTATTATAGGAGCACCCTTGACCTCCTTACCTGAGCCTGATATCACCTCTACCTATGTAACTCCTTTGGAACGTTGGAAATTGCTACAAAAGATTTTCCAAAGTTTTTGGAAAAGGTGGTCGTCAGACTATCTCTCACAATTGCAGCAACGTACAAAGGGGTTTAGAAGCAACCCGAACTTAAAAATCAATGACTTGGTGTTGATAAAGGAAGAAAACCAGCCCCCATTAAGGTGGAAATTGGGCAGAATAATTGAACTATTTCCTGGTGATGATAATATTGTTCGTGTTGTCAAATTAAAGACTTCTACTGGTGAACTGAAACGCCCTATCACAAAATTGTCTCCTCTACCGATGGACGTTTAATATAATAGAATTTTACTTTATTTTAACTAACTTTATTATTATTATTATTTTCTATGTCTAATTTTTGTAACTTTCTGAACTATTTTGTATATTAATGTCTTTTTCTATTTTTAGTTGTTCCAGAAACTGTTTTTTTTTAGAAGTAGTAGGATTTAATTGCATTTCATTTTAGTTATACTTGACATTTAAGGTAATATTTTAATTTTGTATTTAATATTTGATTATTTAGTATGTGATAGTGGAAATTTGGTAAGTTATAATTGTTTGATGAACTTCGTTCATGGAGGCGGAGGATGTTTCGGCGTAAGTGCCCTCAAATTTATTTGTTTATAATTTAACTCTGTTTATCTTTATATTGTGAAACATAATTATAACACTGATTTCTTTTGACAGAAAAAATCTAATCTGTTTATCTAAATTGTTTATAACCCTGAATCAATATTTATGAGTAACATTATGATTTCAAGGTCATGTAACATAGATTTATTTATTTTATAATAATTTTGAATTGATGGTGATTTATTAGTTTTATAATTACTTGGATGTCATTTAAATGAATATTATAGCTATTTAGAAGATTTATAACTGCATATTGTAATTTTTATTTTGATGTTTATTTTATATAATATGTATCATTTTTAAAATGGTTAGTCTTGACTCTGTAACCAAGCAGAGAACATGTAACATGTCCTGACTCTGTAATCAGAGATGCCAATTGTTAAATCATGGCTCTGTTTAATACAGAGTGTATAATGGAAGTCCTGACTCTGCAACGAAGCAGAGAACATTTTTTTTTTGTATTGGCTCTGTTAAATACGGAGAATTACTATTATGGAACAATTATTAACTTCTAATGATGAATAGAATTTACATACTATTTCAGTTTTATTTAATAAACTATTTAATCTAATTGCTCTCCCATCTCACTTGGATTTTTTTGAAAATTTATTTGTCAGATGAATTTCGGCGCCACCATTATTTTGAAAAAAAATATTTTCTTCAAATATGCTGAATTAATATTAAAGTAAAATAATTGAAAAAGATATGTTTCAAGTTTGAACCATTTATCTTTAACGGTTCTTGAGTTATAAGATTTTAAATACGAGAAATGGTGAAAAAACCTATCATGAAGAAAAAAGCATTTTCACAAGAAGTCGTTTCCATGACAGCTATAGCTTGAAAGCTAGATTTTGAAAACAAACAAAAACGAAAAAATTAATATTTTTTGTTCTAATTCAGATATAAACACGATTTAAATGTCATTTTAAACAAAAAAAAAAAACAAAAAAAAACAGAGAAATTTTTAATGAAATAAAAATTTTTTGCAAAATTTGAAGATTTTTGTGTCTCGGATCCCTTAAAAATTTCCAATAGCTGTGATGAAAAAGTTTATATTTATTTTTCTACACATGGTGAAACAATTCGAAAATGGCAAATAAAATACTTTTTAGAAGTTATAATGCAAATGTTAATTCATAATGAAGAGAAGGAATTTTTTTTCAACTGTATAAATCTTATTCTAGGTTGGAGTAGCACGTTTGTGACTTTTTCTATTACAATGAAAAATGTGCAGCCCAGGACTCGAAATTGGATAAGTTGTCTTGCCGTGCCAATGCTCTACTTTTTGAGCTATCCGGATAGTACCTGGCTGACATAATGTACTGTAAAACCTCCCTAAAGCGACCACGTTCCATCCCAATAAAAATTGGTCGCTCCGAGAGGTGGTCTCTTAATGGAGGTCATGTTTAAATTTAGATTTTAATTGTTGAAAAAATGTAACAATTAACGTTACTAAAAATTATTTTTCACATTAGGAAAAAATATAAAAATTTAAGTATCAAAACAAAAGTTAATTACATAAGTTAATTACTACAGAGTTAAAAAAAATGAATACATTGACATTTGCTTTGATTTTACGGTTTAATCTTTCATAACTTTTATTTCCATGTCCTTTCGAAGTTCAGTAAATAAATGCATTTTTTTTTTTTTTTTTTTTTTTTTGGACGGGAACAAATAATGACGATTTCATTAATTTAGCTATTTCTTTGAGAGTTTCTTGACAGAATAGGGCAAGGGAGTTTATTGACCGTCATTCTTAATTTGTCATCTGAGTTAAATCCATTGCCTAAAAAGGTACAAAGGGGTTTAAACACTTAAACTTTACCGGAATAATAATAATTAAAAAAATATCTAAACTTAGTTTAGAAGTTTGACGAATAATGCGCTCCCCGGAATTATTTTTCTAATAAAACCTTCTTCAGACGACCAGGGAAAAACGGAATTTGTTTCATTTTCTTCAAAGTAATAGGTCGCTCATGGAGGGAGTTCAACTGGGATGGTCCCTGAATGGAGGTAAAATTAGTATTGAACCTATGGGAATAAATTTCGTTCAATGAAAAAAGGGTCGTTCAGGGAGGTGGTCGCACAGAGAGGTTTCACTGTAGTTAAAACAAATAGCAGTGAATTATGTTTTCCAGATACCGTCCGGGTAGCTTAATAGGTAGAGCATTGGTATGGCAGGCCAAGGTATCCAGGTTCGAGACTCGGTCTGGTATTTTTCGCTCAGTTGGAATAAACCCCAACTGTGCTACTCGAACCTTGAATATGCAATGTCAATTTTTAATTGTAAAGACTAGAAACAGGGTGCTCGAAATATACCGGGGCAAACTGGAACGATGTTCCGGTTCGTGAAATTGTGACAAATATTGTTCCGGTTCGTGAAAGTAGGGAAAATATTTTTCCGGTTCGTGAAAGTATGGAAAATATTGTTCCGGTTCGTGGAATTATTAAAAAATATTATTACAGTTTCATACATATAGCTTAATATGCTATCGGTAACTGTTTTGACTAATTATTTAGAATCTTGAATGCATTTTTTAAAATTGGTTTTACTACGGTTAAATATAAATTTGCTATACAGTAAAGTCCCGATTATCCGAGTTAACATGGACAAAGCTCACCTCGGATAAGCAAAAAACTCGTATAAACCGGATTTACACAAATCGTCGCCAACTAAGGAGATGGAATATAAATTTTCACTTAATTCATTCATTTTTATGGTACTAGTAACATTTCTCTGATGCACATTTCCGTTACTTTTAAGAAAACGGGGAATGAAATTGTTTATTTAAAAGAGCCCTTGATAGTATTTTGTTTGTTGAATGTCAATTTTGCTAAAGTATTACGCTACTGCATAGCTACCAATTTCTAAGAATTTTTCTTACCTCTAAAACTTACCAGTAAATTTTGCCTAATTCATCGCCGAAATCTAGCAAATGTCAACGATTAAATATGACAAAAATTTGTATTCAATTTTAGAGGTAACAAAACCGTACAAGGTAACAAAACCGTAGTTATATGATTCTATTAGTGTCATGAAAATCGCAGGTGTAGCCTCTTCTTTCTGCTCAAAGTATTAAATAGTTTTTTCAATCGAACTTATACCTTATTTGGAATGGATCATTTTCTCCTGATGAACTGGTGTCTTCCATTATTATGAAACAGCCACTATAAATGAAGTGTTAGGTGAAGATGAAAGAGCAGCCGTGAAAAGTTAGAACTCTGATTTTCTGGTCAGAATGGGAAAAAAAATCGCCATAATTTTTTTAAACACTTCATTTATAATGGCTGTTTTATAATAACGGAAGCCATTAGTCCATCAGAAGAAAATAACTCGGTTAAAGCAAAAACTTGTTAAGCGGGACTCCGATAATCGGGACTTTACTGTACTTTCAAAAAAATTAGTCGACAGACAGTTATTTTGAAATAGCGTTTCGGTTCGTTGATTTTTCCATTTCGAGCTCTGGCTAGAAAGATGGTGAATTGTATGAAGCAAAAAAATAAATGTCATGGCCTATCATGATAATAAGACGCAAATTGACAATTTGCATGGCAATGTTATAATACTTCCACTAATTTTATTTTATTTCATTCATTTTAGTTTCAGTTTTTATATGTGCATGCTATTAAAAAGATTCTGTGTATAGTGATCACTGAAATAATAGATTATTCTGACATTCGAAATTCATACCTTTTGGAGATTTATACTGACACTGAGCGAATAGCATGGACTCACTGATTTATTATTTTCTTCTATCTTCAATAGAAGAAAGTAATTGTAATCGAAATTTTTTTCAACTTCCGGTTTTCGACGGATTTACACGTTTTATGGGTCAGAGATTCCAAAAAACATGTTTATAGAAAATGCCTGTCTGTCCGCGTGTCCGTATGTCGCCATTGTACCATCAAAAATTGTATGAAGTTATGCATAGAACTGAACCAAATTTTTAAAAAAAGTTTTTGGTTATGGCAAGCAGGTCTTCACTGAATTTGGAAAAATTCCGCCGGAAGGGGGCGCTGTAATAGCGATTTTTGTGCAATTTTCAATATTGTACCATCGAAAAGTGTATGAAGTTATGCATAATTCTAATAAAAATACTAATAAAACTAATTAAAATGAAATATTGACATGAGATAGAAGAAAGTTTTGGGATTGGCACATCCAACTAGTTCCATTTATGTGCGCGAAGTACAACAAAAAATCCCTTTATAATGAAACTCGAAATAATAGAAAAATACATTTGCATCCTAATTTTAAGTTTCTCGAGATTCATATACAACAAATAAGCCGTAATTATAAATTAATCGTCATCTTGCTAATTTCTGATGTGACCGAGCCAAGTCAAACATGTTCTTTACATCCTCGAAGTTCAAGGGCAATTCGTCAAGAATTTTGGTAGCTATTTGGCAAACCGTATACAATCAAAAGTATCCGGTAAATAAATGTCATGGGGTGTCATAGAAAAAAAAAGGTACAAATTGACAAATTGCATGCAAATACTTCCACTAATTTTATTTTATTTCATTCATTTTAGTTCCAGATTTTTTATGTGCATGAGATTAAAAAGATTCTATTTACAGTGATCACTGAAATAATAGATTATTCTGACATTCGAAATTCATACCTTTTGGAGATTTATATTGATCGCATAGTACGGATTCCTTGATTTATTTCATTTATGTGCGCGATGTAAAAATCCCTTTATAATGAAACTCGAAATAATAGAAAAATACGTTTGCATCCTAATTTTAAGTTTCTCGAGATTCATATACAACAAATAAGCCGTAATTATAAATTAATCGTCATCTTGTTAATTTCTGATGTGACCGAACCAAATCAAACATGTTTTTTACATCCTCGAAGTTCAAGGGCAATTCGTCAAGAATTTTGGTAGCTATTTGGCAAACCGTATACAGTCACAATTATCCAGTAAATAAATGTCATTGGGTGTCATAGAAAAAAAAGGTACACATTAACAAATTGCATGCAAATGCTTCCACTAATTTTATTTTATTTCATTCATTTTAGTTCCAGTTTTTATATGTGCATGCGATTAAAAAGATTCTATTTACAGCGATCACTGAAATAATAGATTTTTCTGACATTCGAAATTCATACCTTTCGAAGATTTATATTGAGCGAATAGTACGGACTCCTTGATTTATTTTATTTATGTGCGCGAAGTACAACAAAAATGCCTTTATAATGAAGCTCGAAGTAATGGAAAAATACATTTGCATTCTAATATTAAGTTTCTTGAGATTCGTGGGGCATTCTCACAATCTTTTGACTTTTATGTCCCTGAATAATAATTTTTATTTTAGTACATTTTCTTGTGTTTTTTTTTAATTTCATATACTGGGGAACATCTCATTGCATGATTGCATAACAATATTAACGAGATAAATAAGTTTGGACGATGTTGGGGGTCCAAATACCAGGAAAACTCCTATACCGTCCCGTGTCCCTGATGCTGTTTTTTTAAGTTTGGAGCTGTCTGTATAACTTGGCGCGTACGAGATGCGTGCGATAATTATTTTAACCTTCCACCGTGAAGGGAAAGCAGTGGTAAGGTTTGTTTAGGGGGTTGTATTCTTATTAAAGTAGAATGACAAGTTAGTAGATTGTATATTCAGTTTATAATACGATAGAATATTTACATTTCGCGATTGTTTAAAAATTGTTTTCGGGTCGTTTACTTGTCTCCGAAATTTTGTCACATTATAATTTTCATGTATAGTAGTATCAAATAACATCTTCAGAAATAAGTCTTTAGAAAAAGTGAGGTAAAAATAAATTATGAGATTTTAAAAAGGTACTTTAGCAATGTCAATTTTAAAGGGGGGGGGGGGGGCGAAATCATAAGAAAAAAATATAGTCCATTTAATAAAGATTACATGAAGCACATTTTTTTCTTTTAATTACTTTATAATAATGCTAGAATACTCACAATTTATTCGCTACTTATAAATTCAAATTCTCTTGCATCACTAAGACCATTAAACTTAAAAAATGCACAGAATTATAACACTTTGTTCTTACCTAGATATTTCTTTTTAACACTTCCCAGAAAAACTAAGGGTTAACTTCCACAAATAGTAAAATTACTTTTTTTTTTTTTTTTTTTTTTTTTTTTTCCTCACCAATTTGAAAATGTCTTCATCAGTTAAATGAAGTATTTTATTTTCTCTTTGGGACTAAAAAAGAAAGAAAGAAAAAGAAGAAGTACAGAAAAAAAGAAAGAAAGAAGAAGGCATATTTGAATTTGGCTTAAAAATGAATGCAAGCAAAAATATATAAATAATTTTTAAAAAGTAATTTCTCAACGACAAAAATTTTTGGCCCACCACCTTCCTCCAGTTGTAGCGTTATATATCACTAGGGGAACCATAACAGGCTTCCCGGGTTATAGAGTATAGATTAAAACCATTTTTTTAAATTGAAAGCTCTAATAGACCTTTTATATTTGATTTGTTTTATTTTAGATTCCACCTAACAATACGAAAAATTTTGGAATTCAAATAAGGATCTGAAATTTATTAAAAGCGATAGTTTAGTATTGAGCTGGTGCCATGAATTAACAGCCGATATGTATAGTAATATGCCTATAGTAATATGTATAGTAATATGCCAATATATGTACAGGTATATATGTTAAATAAATAAAAATATCAATAAAACAAAAATCTAAGACATTTAATCAAATTACGCGCTTTGAACCACTTAAATTATCAGAATAAATAAATAAAAAAACTCCTATAAATAGCGATTTTTGGCTATTTCTTCGGCTATTAATTCATGTCACCAGCTCAATACTAAAGTATGGTAAACGTTTTATTATCTGTTTTTTGTAATGTTTGCGTTATTAGGAGCTAAATTTTGTCATTTTAGGCTTAATGCCGACAAAATTGGATGAAATAACGCATCTTCTATGAATGAACTCACAAGCTCCTCTGATGATTCTGTGAGTCATTCATAGTTTCTTATATTGCATACTGGTTTCATATGTTCATTTCTGGATCATCTTTAAAACTTTATCCATTTCTTCATATATTTGTGATTTCAAATTTATTATTATATATATATATATATATACATTTTTTTAAGTAAATGTAAAACATATTTTTTTTTTTCATTTTAAAAATTTACTTCTAAAAAAGTACTTATATTAATGCAACGTGATTACTTAGACAGCATGTTTAATGTTTCATCTATTTATTGCATTTGAAACCATTTCTTGTGTCTTTTATTGTATATATTTCTTTTCTTCTTTTTCTTTTTTTTTAACACTTTAGGAATAAATACAAATTTTCAATATGAATGATGAGTAGGGGAGCCAAGGGATGAATGGGACAAGGGATGGATGGGACATTCTCAATATTTCCGGCAATAAACATTTATTTTAAATTGCTTCCTAAAACGATATAAGGCTCTACCACAGTGTGCTTCAGAACTAAAAGTATGACCACATTGCTGTTTTCATTTTCCTTCAAAGTTGCATTTTCTGCAATCTCTGCTTAAAAGTAAGTTTTTTTTACATTTGAAGATGTGAAATATCTTATACAATATAAATAAAAGTATGACCACATTGCTGTTTTCATTTTCCTTCAAAGTTGCATTTTCTGAAATCTCTGCTTAAAAGTAAGTTTTTTTTTACATTTGAAGATGTGAAATATCTTATACAATATAAAAAAATTAAGCTATGTTGTAGCTATTTATTTTAAGGTTCAATATCGATAATTAAACTGAATGAATAGTAACCAATGTGACAAAATAATTTTTGAGGTAAAATGGTTGAGAAGGGAATATATGCATCATGGGGATGATTGGGACATTTCAAATGGGGATGAGTGGGACATTCTCATTTATCCCTAGAGATGGTGAAAATTTTATTTATTAACTAAATAGTATTATATAGGTTGATAAATTAATAATTTACGTTAATTAATAGTATTAAATAGCATTATATGAGTTGTTATTGTTTAAAATTTCTGAGTGTTATTTATTGAATTGTAATAATTATTAATGGATTATCAAAAAATTGGTACTAAAACTTAATCAAAATAGATAAAATTGTTAAAAATAGTATATGTTTTATATAAATTTATGTTTATTGATCAAATGGGGGAAATTATATTGAATTTTGAAATGTTACACAAATAAATCCCCACCCCTAACATATTGGGTCGATCGGAAAGTCGTGTTGTGTTGGGAAAATTAATTCGTACCGGAAAATTCTATCATTTAATTATTAGACATTGATTCCGATATCTAATGTCTAATAATTACTGGGCAGAATTTTCTGGTGCGAATTGATTTTCCCAACACGACACGACTTTCCCATCGACCCAATAATTTCCGTTCTGCATGATACATTTAATTAATATTAATTAATAAATTATGATTGAAAATTATTAGCTATGCCATATTTAAAAGACATTTTGCACTTTCATTTCAAATCTAAAATGTCTCATAAGTGGGAAAAAAGAACAGATTGATAGCTGAAGTCTGCATTAAAAGTTAAAACTGCAATAAAAGAAGTTTTTGAAAAAAAAAAACATATCGATTCGTGCTGTAAAATCATATATTACAAATATAATTACATATAAGGTTATAATTATAAATTTTAATTTGGTAAAATTGAATACAGGGAGAAAAATCTTTGTGTCCCATCAATCCCCATTAGTGTCCCATTTATCCCTGCTGTGAGGATGATTGGGACAGGGAGGAACGTTTTTTTAAATTCATAATATTTTTCTGAATAAATCATAATCTAGAATAAATATTGTTCATATGTGTTGTCAAATACCTAATGTATGAAATGTGATATATAATATTGATAATAACTTAAGTAAAAAAATAAAAATAAATATTTTTGTGAAAATGTCCCATTCATCCCCCATCTCCCCTATGTATTAAATTTACATACTCTTATTATATTTGAAATATATGCATAATTATATGTGATACAGTTTCTGGAATAATTTGGTATTTTTTAACTATGTATATATTTCAAAATAAGTATTTTTCTGTGCTTGCTCTGACTTTAGCTAATTAACTTGTGAAATTGGTATAAGCTATTGGGGTTTACTTATAGCATGTCTCCTATTAAAAATAGAAAATATAGCATGTATAGTTTGTTTAAGGGGACACACAAAAGAATTCTGTTACATTACGGTCTATGAGGGAAAATCGTTTGCGGTAAATTTTAATGATGTTACACTATTTCAAACATACTGAAATTAATAAATATCGCTGAAGTGCACCACGGCATGCTTAAAACGAAATATAGTGTGTGATGCATTCATCCTTTATTTACAGGAACATATTGTGTATGTCTATGAGGAATAATTGCTGTAAGTGCGTTTTCAGTTGTGGTACGCATTTTTAATGTGTCGCGCTATTTTTTACACAAAACTTGGTATATATAACCTTTACTAAGATCATATTATAGCTCATATACAGGGATGCACAAAAGATCTCGAGTACATTTCCAATTTCCGCTTATTGATGGAAATTGCTGAAGGATAATTTTCAATTGTGCCGTATGTTTCCTAAGTGAACTAGATTTTAATATGTAGTATACATACAAATCTTATAGATTATATACAGGTCTCCACACAGTAATTCGGAAATTTACCCGACTATTTATGCTAATTGCTGAAATTGTTTTTTCAAATGTATTGTGCGTTTTCCAAATTGTTTACGTTGGTATCTTTGTTATCTTATTAAACAGTGGAACTATTTCTTCGATGCTTGATGTATAATTTTTCTTTCTCGTTTTAATTCATATTTTGTACAAATGCAGATAATTAATTCTTGAAAATAAATAAATTTAAACATATGAGTTATAAGTATTTACGAAAATAATTTATTGATTTTCATATTTTAAAAATATATCATCAACAGTTGTTTGAATTAAAACATGTGATTTATATTTCTGTGTTGTGTTTTGTAATATTTTATAAATAAGCTAAAAAAGAAAGACTATGTCCTATATTTCTGAAAAACAGATTTTTTTTTAATTTAATTCTGATTTATATGATTTTGTTTTCCCCGTATTAAAATACCTGAATAGCTATCAAGAATTCCAAATTTCTAAAACAATTAACTTCCTGAATGCTAACATAATCTATGTTTTTGTGTTACATTTCAATTAATAAAATTATGAATAAAAAGTTTTCAATTATAAATAAAAATTAACAATTGCATTCAATAATAAGAAATTTGCATATTACTTTTTACATAAATAAATAAAAATACAAGTTTTCAACACAGGATAAACTATAATTAACAACTATAAGATACAGTTGAATCCTTTTTTATCATAACTTTTTTCATCACTAAAATTTCGATCCTTATTTTTCAAATAAAAGCTGATAAAGGTGACCTTTGCAAAGTGCTCGCCAAAAGAGATACTCCAGAAGAATGGTCTTTTTTTTTCCAGGAAATATGTGGTCAAGCGGACGTAATTAGAAAGTTAGAGACGAGGAGGATCCCCTCAAATCCCTCCCACACCTTCCCTAAACGTTCCCTTCTGCTAAAGGTAAACACCCCACTTGATCGTTATCAATTGACTTTGAACGATGCTATAAAGTAACCTTGGGGTAATATAGGCTCAACTTTCTGCTCTCTAAAAAAAAAAATAATAATAATAATAAAAATAACATAGTTGACAATTGTTTCTAAAAGATCTAGTTTAGATCCAGTCACATTCACATATTAATAATTCACAGTATCCATCAAATGCTTCTGGGAATACGTTCCGTTTCCAGAAGAAATTCTTACATAGTTACTTCTCTATGTATTGAGCTAAAAATTTTAATGAAGTAGCTGTAAAGCAGTTAGTTTCAAATAGAAAAATCTACCATCTTATTTATTTTTCAGTATTCGCTTTTGATTGTGTCATTCCAAAATTCATAAAAACATATGTAAACATAAAACATATTTATAAATATTGTTTGCATTTTAATTTAAGTACAATTAAAAATGAGGGGAGGCGGTTTGCTTTAGATAAATCAAGACAGAAGTTCGACTCTTGTGTCTTGTCGCTTTTTACTTTCTTCTATCTTTACAAGAAGAAAGTATTGGATTCATGAAAATTTTCGACTTCCGGTTTTTGACGGATTTACACGTTTTAGGTGTCAGAGATTCCAAAAAACATGTTTTTACAAAATGTCTGTCTGTGAGTCTGTCTGTCTGTCTGTCTGTCCGTCTGTCTGTATGTGACACAAATTTTGTGGGCGCTCTATCTCAAGAACTAATGCACGGAATTCAATAAAAATTTATATTCGGGTAGTCCCTGATATAGATATGTGCTGATTAGTGTTTGGTGTAAATCGCCCAGCAGGTGGCGCTGCTATGCTGCATTTTGCAGGATTTCCGCAATAGCTCTATCTCATGAACTACTCCACGGATTTTTATAAAACGTCAGATTCAGTTATTCCTTGATATGAGTTGGTGCTGTTTACGTTTTGGTTTAAATCGCCCAGTAGGTGGCGTTGCTATGCTGAATTTTGCAGGATTTACACTATTTTCGCAGTAGCTGTATCTCAAGAACTAATACACACATTTTCATCAAACATCGGATTTAGTTAGTCCTTTATATGAAATTATGCTGACTACGTGTTGGTGTAAATCGACCAATAGGTGGCGCTGCTGTGCTGCATTTAGAACGATTTCCTCAATAGCTCTATCTCAAGAACTAATCCACGAATTTTCATCAAACTTCAGATTCAAGTACACCTAGATTAATATTGCTGCTGATTATGTGTTGGTGCAAATCGCTCCACAGGTGGCGCTTCTATGCTGCATTTGTCATGATTTGCGCAACAGCTCTATCTCAAGAACTAATGCACGAATTTCCCCCAAATTCCATATTCAGTTAGACGTTGACATAAGTTGATGATGATTAGGTTCTGGTGTAAATCACCCTATAAGGGGTGCTGAATTTTGCTGTATTTACACGATTTCAGCGATAGTCATATCTCAAGAAGTAAAGCAGGAATTTCATCTTTTTAGAATCATTATGATGAGCATAGGTTGCCATTTAATTTTGGTAAAGTGATAACGAATTTTGAAGTATTGACATGTATGAGATAGAAGAAAGTTTTGGGATTTGTACATCCGACTAGTTTACTTTCTTCTGTCTTTACAAGAAGAAAGTATTGGATTCGTGAGAATTTTCGAATTCCGGTTTTCGATGGATTTACACGTTTTAGGGGTCAGAGATCCGGAAAAAATATGTTTTTAAAAAATTTCTGTTCGTGAGTATGTCTGTGAGTCTGTCTGTCTGTCTGTGTGTGAGACAAATTTTGTGGGCGCACTATCTCAAGAACTAATGCACGGAATTTAATAAAAATTTATATTCAGTTAGTCCCTGATATAAATTGGTGCTGATTAGTTTTTGGAGCAAATCTCTCAACAGTTGGCGCTGCTATGCTGCATTTTTTACGATTTCCTTAATGGCTCTATCTCAAGAAATAATGTACGGATTTTCGTGAAACTTCAGATTCAGTTAGTCCTTGATATGAGTTTATATTTACTACGTTTAGGTATAAATCACCCAACAGGTGGCACTGTTATACATCATTTTTCCTTATTTCCACAATGTTTCTATCTCAAGAACTAATGCGTGGACTGTCACCAAACTTCAGATTCAGTTAGTCCTTGATATGAGTTGCCGCTGACTACGTTTTTGTGTAAATCGCCCAACAGCTGACGCTGCTGTGCTGCATTTTCCCTGATTCCCGCAATAGTTTTATCTCAAGAAGATCACGGATTTTAATCAAACTTCAACTTCAGTTATCAAGTTGACTTAAGTTGTTGCTTATTAGGTTTTGGTATATATCGCCCAACAGGTAGCGTTGCTGTGCAGAATATTTCACGATTTCCGCCATAGCTCTACTCAAAAACTAATGCACGGATTTTCACGAAACTTCAGATTCCGTTAGAAGTTGACATAAGTTGTTGCTGATTAGATTTTGGTGTAAATCATCTAACCGGCTGTATTTTTCAGGAAGTATTAACATGCATGAGATAGAAGAAAGTTTTGGGATTGCCACATCCGACTAGTTTTCATCAATTTTGGATTTAATATTTTAAAATTAAAGACAATATAAACTAGTCGGATGTGACAATCCCAAAACTTTCTTCTACCTCATGCATGTTAATACTTCCTGAAAAATGCAATATAACAGCGTCGCCGGTTAGGTGATTTACACTAAAATCTAATCAGCAACAACTTATGTCAATTTCTAATTGAATTTGAAGTTTGATGAAAATCCGTGCATTAGTTTTTGAGATAGAGCTATTGTGGAAATCGTGAATAATGCAGCATGGCAGCGCCACCTATAGACGATTTACACCAAAAAGTGATCAGCACCAGTTTATATCAGGCACTAACGGAATATAAAGTTTTATTAAATTTCGTTCATTAGTTCTTGAGATAGAGGTCCCACAAAATTTGTGTCACACACAGACAGACATTTTGTAAAAGCATTTTTTCGTGATCTCTGACCCCTAAAACGTGTAAGTCCGTCGAAAATCGGATTTCGAACACTTTTACGAAGCCAATACTTTCTTCTTGTAAAGATAGAAAAAAGTAAAAAACTGAAATACTTTTATTTGGGTCTTTAAAGGGATTCCACTTTGAAAATATGTAAAGTCAGAGTTTGTTTAAAATTTTACGTTGATTACAAATCTCTTTAATAATCTTTTCTGCAAGTATAATGTATTTGTGTTAAAAAATGAGTCAGAATTTTTTGCGTTGATTTTAGTGTCCTATGTGTTTCTAGGGTGCCCAAGGATTTTAACTGGAATCTAGAAACGGAAGAATAGAATAACTAAATGGAAAAAGGATTCAAAGAATGAAGATATGATTTAGAGTATAGGGGCAGATTCCAAAAATTTTAAAGGAGCCAGTGGCTCCTAAACCCAAATAATCCAGTCGCCACATTATAAAAGAAATGTATAAAAGCAATAGCGTTTATCCGGGGGGGGGGGGCAGGAATTCAAAGTGAAAAATAACTTACACATGTACAAAAGAAACACAGACTACATCAAATGTTTATATTTCATTTAATCACATAATTCTTCTAATTTGGATCTAAATTAAGTATAATATAAATCTTTAGTTATGTGCAGTCAGAAGATAAAATTGGCCAAGATAGAGGTTAAAAAAAATATATCTGTAAGAATAAGCTAAGCAATCATGGTAGTGGGGAATATTAGAAAAACAATATTTCTTATTTTCATTTTGTCACACAAGAGTAAATATTTAAAAAAATGTGAATGTGACATTATTTTGCACTATAAAGATCACAATACAATTCAAACATTTTCAATAACACACAAGAAAAATTATCTTTAAAAAAAAAATTATCACAGACTATTACATGGGAGATTCTGTTCCGAATTTTCCGAAAATTTGGAAATAAAAAAATATCACGGAAAAATATCGAGAATTTCGACAGTTAGTCGCCGAAAAAAATCAATTTTCTCAATCGTCAACAGAAAAAAGGCGCGAATTTCGTCTAAGGATCACATTTGAATTTTGAACAACCTTTACCTTAAGGCTGTTCTCAAATCCAAAGGGTCAACTTTCTGACATAAGTTTTAATTCATTTTTATTCGGAAACGCATGAAACTAGAAAGTGTTGTTATTCAGAAACTATGCCATCGAACTGTTTTTTCCGTTTTCTTGTAAACGCAATAGATCTTTCAGAAAGTACTGTCAAAGTTGGCATTTTGAACAAAACTTCCGAACGAAAGAAGAAAATCCAGTCAGTAAGGGGAGAAAAATACCGTGTCACGTGATCAAAATCGCTTCTAACTCAATAGTTAAATGATGGATCCAAAAATGGAAAACACAGTTGGATTCCAAAACTCTTCCATGCTCAGGCTTTCGAATTTTATATCTTTCCGTTAAAAAATAAATTTGAAAATGTGTCAGAACGTTTTCGCTTGTTGAGCAGAGCAGCTGAGAACATCCTTAAGCAAAACAATGGAAAATAACAATTTTTGTTGAAAAGGCTGATTTTACTAGATTTTTCTTCAGCTACAAGATCAGAATAGCAACTTAAATGGGGTAAGTTAGACATACATTTGAATTCTGTATGATTAACGTCTTAATGAGTATTATTAATTAAGGTTGTTCTTAACCGCTCTGCTCAACAAGCGCAAAACGTTTTGACACATTTAAAAGTTCATTTTTTAACGGAAAGATATAAAATTGGAAAGCCTGGCCATGGAGGCAATTTGGAATTGAACTGTTTTTTCCATTTTTTGATCAATCAATTACCTATTGAGTTATAAGGAATTTCGATCACGTGACAAACACGTTTTTCGCTCGCTCTTGAGTCTCTTTCTTAATTCGCGCGGAAATTCGGTTCAAAACGCCCACTTTGACATTCTTTTCTGAAAGATCTATTGCGTTTGTAAAAAAAATGGGGAAAAAAGCTCAATGACATAGTTTCTGAACAACAACACCAACTAGTTTCATGCATTTTCGAACAAAAATAAATTAAAACTTATGTCAGAAAGTCGCCCTTTTGGATTTGAGAACACCCTTAAACAAAATAATTGAAAATAACAATTTTTAAGGAAAACAGCTGCTTTCTATATTTTTTTTTCAACTACAAGATCAGAATATCAACTTAAATGAGGAAAGGTAAACATATATTTAAATTTTAAATGATTAACATCTTAATGAGTATTGTTAATTAAACAAAACAATTGAAAATAACGATTTTCAAGAAAAAAAACTGATTTCTTTAGATTTTTCCAGCTATAAGATGAGAATATCATCTTAAAAGGGAAATTTAAACATATATTTAAGTTTTTCAACAACCATTACCTTAACCAATTTTAAAAACAAAGGAAAATATGAATTTTTTAATGAAAAAGACGAATTTAAACGAATTTTACAAACTTTTATACTAGTTTGAGATTTTAACATATATTTAAACACTAGTTATGTAAGATATAAAACTTTAGACTACAGCACTACAAAATATAGTATATTTGAACAAAATAAATTCAAAACTTGAAATTTCACATAGAAAAATATTTTCACGTAAACGCATATAAAAATACGATTTTTTATTCTAATTTTCTTATCTTTTAGCAGATTGAATAGGATTTTTTCGACGAGACAACTCCTATTTACCACCGTCAACCCCCTCACATTCCCTAAACTTGGGGGGTTCGCAACAATAGAGTTTGGATGTCACAAAAGCATATCGGAAATTGTTTACATCCAAGAAAAACATCAATTTTTACGCTTCTTTTCAGTTGTTACGTGAAAGATATAAACTTATATTTTAGTTTTTAAAAATCATACCTTAATGATTATTAATAATTAAGCAGAACAGTGGAAAATATGAATTTTTAAGAGATAAAAGATAATTTCTTATGATTTTTTCAGTTGTAACATGGAAATATCAACTTCTAAGAGAAGAGTTAAACTTATACGAGGGTTGTAAATTAAATAGTGGCAACTTAACCTTGAAACTCGCAGAAGGGCGGGCATGCGCAAATAGGATATCGGAGCGGTGTTGTGGCGCTGTTGTCGATGTGTAGAATGCAAAAAAACAGTCGGTCTGCTTAGAAGAGTAGTTGTTGTGTGGCGTTAAAATAAGGAATTTCGTTTCCATCGCTCTAAAGCATGTTTTCAAAAGGGGATCAGCGGTCGTGGCTTAAAATCGAGTTTGCCCGTGTCAAAAATGCAACAGAATGCTATCGAGGATTAGTGGAAGCCTGTGGCACAAATGCGTTACCGTATAGGACAGTAGCACGATGGGTTCAAGCATTTCGTTCGGGTCGGAATGAGACTGCGGATTTGCAACACACAGGTTGGCCCTCCATTCCTCAAGAGCAGATTGACATCCTGAGCTGTCTCCTTACCATACACCGTCGATGGACTGTCCGAGAATTATCCTTAGAGGTTGATCTGAGTCCATCTGTACTCTACGCAGTAGGGCGCTCGGTCGCTCACATCAACAATCACACCTTGCCACTGGTCTACAACGGCTTCCCGACATTTGACAAAAGGTTATAAGCTTTGATGGTGATTACATAGAAGGAATGTAATGCAATTGTACTTGTAAGTTCATTAAAAAGTGATTTATACCTATGTTGCCATTACTTAATTTACAGCCCTCGTATTTTAGTTTTTAACAACAAAAACTTAATAAATATCATTAATTAAACAAAAAAAATATATCAGTTTTCAAGAAAAAGATGAAATTTTACGCAAATTTTCAACTTTGAAATACATTTGTTTATATATTGTTACAAGATACTAATTATATTGTTAAACTTTATCTATCTTGAAAAGCTTCATTACCTTTATATAGTGTTCATATTTACATCTATTCATATCATGACTACTACATTTGAAACCAATAGTACAAATTTCTTCCCTATATTGGAAACTGGAAATGAATAAAATTGATTTATGCATTCGAGATCATTTGATCATTGAAACATTTGAGATTTTGAGCAGATATCTGAATTTTGAATGAACAACACTATAATGAATATTAATAATTAAGCAAAACAATGGAAAATATCAATTTTTAAGGAAAAGGGCCGATTTCTTTAGATTTTTTCAACTATAAGATGAAAATATCAACTTAGAGAAAAGTGACTAGGATTTCAACTTAAAAACGAAATTTAAACATATATTTCAGTTTTGAACAACCATTACCTTAATGAATTTTAATAATTGGACAAATAACAAAAGGAAAATATGATTTTTAATGAAAAAAGACGAATTTAAACGAATTTGATTAGCTTTTACACTAGTTTGAGATTTTATCATACTTTTAGATGCTAGCTATGTAGAATTTTAACCCTTGAATGATGTACACTTCAAGAAATACTCATTACTAAACAAAAATAAATTAATTTTAATCTAATCAATAACTGATAATTTCACATTTTAAAAATATTTTCATGAATGTACATATAAAAATATGAATTTACAAACTAATATCATTATTTTTATTACATTTAACTGGATTTTTCTACACTCAAACTTAATTTTTCATACACAAAACATTATTTAGTCAAATTCAGTACTTTCTAATTTAACCCTTTCAGGGCAAGGTACTGGTATTCGTAAAACGTTCAAATAATTTAATGACACCAGTATTAACAAGAGACTTTATTTGTAAACAAGTAAAAGTAAATTTTCGTGTATTTAATAAAGATGACATTTTCATAATAAAATTCCGGTGCCAATGTGGCAATTTGGGATTAAAATTATGTGATGCCGTGACGGTATCACCTCCCTTCAAGGGGTTAACGAAAGTCAGTGATTTTTCCCTGTTTAAAGCAATCCCAAGAATTAAAAAACATGAGCGCCTCCTATAATTTTACAGCTTTGAGTGAAACGAAACGAATTAGCAGCACACTAAAATTTAAACACAAACAAAAAAGAAGTTATTAAATAATTGCTTAATACGTAAATTTCCCTCAAAATGAAAAACAAATGAATTCTTGAAACCTCTAAACTTACTAAGTAAAAACAAATAATAATAATAAGTCGCCCTCGGGCGGATTCGAACTGCCAACCCCATGGTTAACAGCCATATGCACTATCCGACTGCACTACAAGAGCATCGAAGATTTCTGAATTATTGCAGCACTTTTCAACATCAAGCTCGATTCTTGCTCCTATATATTTTAACATTACATAAGTTTAACAACTTTTTTTATCCATCTATCAGAAAATTATTAAATCAAAGAACGATCACTCATCAAGTTGTTTCAGATATGAATACTATATTTACAGTTTTTTAATGATACAGAGTATACATGAATAGAAACTTTAATTTTTCAAAAATTTCATATTTCAGATAGTCCATATTTCAAACCAAACTATTTGAAATTTTCACCACATAAGAGCAAATATTACTTAGATCTTTTCACTATTACCTTTTAAAAAATAGCAGATAACAACTTTTGAATTAATTTTCCCAGAACTGTAACTGAAATTACATCAACTCCTTTTAGAAAACCTTATTTTCACACAATTTCTTGAAATTCAGCATCAAATTGACCTTTACAGCAATGCCTATCTACATCAAACTCGATTCTTTCTCCTATATTTTTTAACATTACATAATTTTAACAAATGTACATCGAATTTGTAATGTTTTTAACACTTCGATGACATACACCTGAAGAAAGATTCATAATTAAACAAAACAGTAATTTTTAATCTTATCAATAACTGAAAATTTCACATATAATAAAATATTTTCGTGATTGTACATATAAAAATAAGAATTTACAAACCAATTTCCATATTTTTATCACATTCCAACTTAATTTTTATACACAAAACATTGATTGTACATATAAAAACAAGAGTTTACAAACCAATTTCCATAATTTCATCACATTCGAACTTAATTTTTATGCTCAAAACATTTTTTAATCAAATTGTATACCTTATTATTCCGTGAAATTCGGACTAGCCTAGGTTATTCTGCTCATATTATTAATCAAATTGTCATATGTTTCACCTTGCACTTATTTGTAATTTTTTTTCTTTTGTAATTTTTTTTTTTTACTTTTGTAAATTTTATTTTGCTAATTTACACATTTTTCATTCATCAGTTGAAGTTTTATAAGTAATCGATGGAATTTTATGCGATAGTTAATTATTTTAATTGATTATTAATATTTTCCTTCTGTGATACTTTTCGTGTATGAGGTTATTTAATATATATTAAATTTCCTTTACTTATTCATATGATAGTAATATTTCTGAGGAATACATATCTCATAATTATTAGAAAAGTGTGAAGCATAAATTCTGAAGCATTCTGTGATGTTGATAAGCGTTGTAGTAAAAATTCATATAGTTTGGTTTTGAAATATGAAATGTTAAAATTAAAGATTTTATTCATGTATGCTATGCATCATTAGAGCTATAAATATAGTATTAATATTTTAAGAAACTTAATGGATGGAAATTCAGAAATCTTCATAGTGTAAGATTAAACATATGATAATTTGATTAATTATATGGATAGAATAACTCAGTCTAGTCAAGTACACTATATACCATTAAAACTATAAAAATAGTATTTATATTTTAAACAACTTGATGACCGGTAATTCAAAAAACTCTGAAGTGCAAGGTGAAACATATGAGAATTTGATTAATAATATGAGCAGAATAACCTAGATTAGTACAAATTTCACTGAAACATAAAGTATAGAATTTGATTTAAAAATATTTTGCGCATAAAAATCAAGTTCGAATGTGATGAAATTATGGAAATTGGTTTGTAAACTCTTCTTTTTATATGCACAATCAATGTTTTGTGTATAAAAATTAAGTTGGAATGTGATAAAATTATGGAAATTGGTTTGTAAATTCTTATTTTTATATGTACAATCACGAAAATATTTTTTTAAATGTGAATTTTTCAGTTATTGATAAGATAAAAAATTATTGTTTTGTTTAATTATGAATATTTCTTGAAGTGCATGTCATCGAAGTGTTAAAATCTTGCAAATTCGATGCACATTTGTTAAAATTATGTAATGTTAAAATATATAGGAGCAAGGATCGAATTTCATGTAGATAAGCATTGCTGTAAAGGTCAATTCATTGTTGAATTAAAAAAAAAATGTGTGAAAACAGGGTTTTTTAAAAGGAGTTGATGTAATTACAGTTGCAGTTCTTGGAAAATTAATTCAAAAGTTGTTATCTGCTATTTTTTAAAAGGTAATAGTAAAAATATTTCCCCTATATTTCCGAATCTACTGAAACTAAAATTATAAAAAAAATAGGGGTGGTAAAAGTTAATTTAAAACTTGCAAGAAAACTACAGCGATTTCAATAAATCACATAGTTTTTGAGAAAATCGCATTTTTCCATTACACACAAATTTCAATTTACGGGCGTTCAGCAAACGAGTTGAGGAGCGCTGGAGGTACCTATCGTCACAGAAGTATAAAATGATTGTTGATAATGATTTTCGAAAGATATTTTGGTAACTACCAGAGATATTATCCCTTAAAGACACGGACAGTTTGGACATACATAAACATACGGGCGGCGGACTCTATTCGCCACCGGCTTTTAAAGCCTAGATAACTTTTAGTGATATATTTGTGTAATGCAATACGCAGTAGTAGTAGGTATAAAAGCAATAGACGTCAAATTGTTAAAAACAGACTAATTTAATTAGATTTAATCGCATAATTACTGTGAGATTCGCGATTAGTTTGCATTGAGCGGCTCTCTTTATAAGTCACCAGTATTGTCAGGTTCTGAGAAACATCTACTATTAGAACTATGGTCCTATATTATTTTGTCTTACTATATTATATATTGCATGGTCTGTGTACTGAGAATTTCAAAGTAACATTCTTTCCTTATCTGAAACTGGTTCCGAGCCGGTGAATTGTACCTACTGTTACTGTATTATTGTACTATTGATTAACTGTACCTACCCCATATGTGATTTACTTGGATCATATATGCTTAGATGGTTGCGTGTCCCTTTTGTGAAGAAATTCATTATGGGGCTAGTAGGCACATTGAACACGGGGCAAGTTGGCTCGATGTCTTGTGTGTGCTGGTAGCATGAAAAACAGACAACACCGAGAAATTGGCTGCAATGCAAGATTTTGGGCACACGAGTCTTGCCCAAACGGAGACACTCAATTTTTTATTTGTGATAACTGTAACCCTGATGATGATATCGAGTAAGATAGAAGTTACACAATGTTAGTGTTTTATTCATTATTTTTATGTCTGTATAATTTAGAATTTACAATGTACGGCGATAACGCCTTTGTTTAAACTTACTGGTATTAATGAAATTGATTTCTCTTAACTGCGTATCTTATTTGAGTTTTATTTAAATTTTCATAAAGCGTGTGCCAACTTCCCCCATAGGTATAGGCAACTTGCTCCGTGACGGGGTAGGTTGGCGCACAATTTGTCTTTTATTTAGGCTTCCGCTAAATATAAACTCTAAAAGCTACAAACTCAAAACTCCGGCTATTTATAGCCCAATGCCTGTTCTTTAAAAGTAAAGTCAAAGTTTCATAAAAAACTTAAACAAAAAATTAATAAAAATCAATAACTAAAAAGTGCGCCTACTAGCCCGGTCTCCCTTAATATGCGCATCCATAGTCGAAAGTATTATATGATTCCTATTTTTTTTTGTTGTTGTTGTTGTTTGTTTACAGACTTCTACTACACAAATCGTATTATGCGTCCCACCAGTGAAAATGTGCGAGAGTCGCCACTCACTTAAAAAATGGAAACATTTAGAAAAAAAAATCTCTTCGCTAACAATTTAAAAAGAATATTTTATACTATTTCTGTTAGTAACTTTGGCCTCTGCCCCCTCTCATTACTAGATAATGAAAAGTCATCTCTTTCTTTTTAAAAAGGATATTTTAACTTAATAAAGAAAAAAAGTACAAAACTGTTTATCATTAATTTAGGGTTCATGAAAGGGGTAAAAATAAATAGTAAGGTGCAACCACACTGGGAAAAAAAGAAAGAAAGAAAAAGAAAGTAAATTAAGGGTGCCATTAGCTCCTCCATTTCTACCCCCCCCCCCTTTATATACTTAACAAATCAACCTCCAAATCTATTCAGGGAAGCGCTTTATCAGAATTAACTGGCATACTAAATTATTTGAAGAAAATCGGATAATTCTGCATGAAAAACTCGTTTTTTTCTAAATTAAGGGGGGGGGGATTACTCCACCGTTTTCCCCCTTTACACTTAACCAATGAACCCCCAAAACTAATCAGGAAAACACCTTATCAGATGAACCTATATCCAAAATTTGAAGCAAATCCGATATTTCTATCAAGTGTTATCGCGTTACATACATACAGAACCTTCGGGCACATTATCTCTCAGACTTTGATAGCATGAGGGCTAATATAAAAGTAACAAAAACGAAAAATTATGTATCACGCATAGGTTATGAAACAATTTGCAACACTAACAGAATATTATTAAGAAATTTAAATCTAACGTAATAATTTTAAAAAAATGTATTCGGGGAAATCTTTTGCAATACTCTGATACCACAAGTTTAAAATGAACATTGAATGCTTATGAGAAAAGAAAAGTGACCAGTCAAACTGATGGCATTGAACTCACAGGCTATTGACACTAATTATATATTACACTCTTATTTCAAAGAATAATGCCCCTCAAAAAATAAAGAAATCGACAAAAAAAAAAAAAAAAAAAAACATTTAGCTGAATTTAGGGAGTGATTACCCCCCCCCCCCCACACACACACACACCTTTATACTTGACCAATGAATTTCCAAATCTAATCAGGGAAGCGTCTTATTAAAATTAACCAGTATACCAAATTTGAAGTAAATCGAATAAATCTGCATGAAAAACCCATTTATCTAAATTAAGGGGGAATTAGACCTCCGTTCCCTCCTTCATACTTAACCAATGAACATCCAAATCTAATCAGGGAAGCCCCTTATCAGAATAAACTGGTATACCAAATTATTTGAAGCGAATCTGATAATTCTGCATGAAAAACCCGTTTATCTAAATTAAGGGGGGGGGGGGGGCATTCTAAATTAAGGTTAAACCTTTATACTTAACCAATGAACCCCTAAAATTAATCTGGGACGCGCCTTATGAAAATGAACCTATTTACAAAATTTGAAGCAAATTGGATATTGCTATCAAGAGTTATCGCGTTACGTACATACAGAGCAGGGATGAGATTTCCGCGTTTTTGCACACCGGTATTTTGTTAGAGAAAATATTTTCTTTAATCTGAACATTTTTGCGATTTAACAAAACAACATTTTCCTTAAGAATATATTGGTGTGCAAAAACGCGGAAATCTCATCTCTAATACAGAGCCTGTGGACACATTAGCTCTCAGGCTTTGACAGCAGGCCTGCCACAGACGTCCACAGGCGACTATTTTTATATTCTGTTCGCACTACTATTTAAAAAAAAAATACATTTTGTAGTATATTTTTCTTGCAAATGTTGTCAAAGCGTATATATATATATAATTTGTTTTGAAAAAGTGGTGCAAAATAGAATTAAAAAATAATCGCCCGTGGCAGTCCTGTGCGCTAAAAAGTATAAACGTGGTAATACGAAAAGTACTTCTGTCACTGCAAACAAAATATACAAAATATTGTTTTGAATTTTTAAAAAAAAAGTGTTTAATAAAAATAAAATAACTCGCAAATATCTCGTGAATACACAAATCAGTACTTATAAATTAATGAATTGATAATACAGATTATTGTTTTATTCTATTTGTAGTTTTTTTTATTATTATTAATTATTTATATACATCACTAATTTAAAAGGAAATAAAAATAGCCAGATATTTTTTTCTATTTTTCCTTTTTGGCTGCTTTCACTCCTGATGAACAACTATAATAGATTATGAATCGTTTTTTTTTATTACTCGGCATCAAACAGCATGAAAAATTAAAATTTTAACGCTTTTAAAATGTTCGAATTGTTCAAGACTATTTTTCTTTATTAAAATTGAAACAATAATGTTGAAACAAAATTGTAACAATGATATTGTAAACAAAACAATCATATTGTTCAGTTAAATTTATACACATTGGTATTCAAGTAATTACAAAAAAACTTTTTTTATTTATAAGTATTCATGTATTCATTGTTCGTACGGGTCCTTGAATTTCCAGACTAAGAAATTCTTCGGTACCAGTATTTTCTTATAGAAAATCTTTCCTTAAATAAAACGAAATTTCGCGCATTTAAACTAGATTTATTTTTCTGTAAAAAAAATTACTCATATTTAGCCTTGAAAATAAATGTACCCGTACAAACCCTGGTATTAGTATTATTAATAAATAATTTACCATGCATCATAATTTATCAGCTATCGTTATAAAATAATTATAATAATACAGGTCATATATTTCTTACAAACTTATCGACAAAAGTCCTGCAATCCATAAATCTATCCTGCTTAAATTTGTGAAGAATCCCCGATTAAATGAAATATAATAGAGGGAGAGCAGTTCACTTTGCAGTCGCCAACTGTTTCCATTTGGCCTATTTATCGCCCCTCCTGGCTTCAAAAGAAGAAACAAATGTTTGCGGCAGAAAAATCGGAATTAGGGATAGAGGAAGAATGATTTCATTCCCTTTTACGGGGCACGTACGGTACACAATCCAATTGTTTCAATAAAAGTAATTCAATGTAATTTTTTTTACGAAACTGGGACAATTGTTTTACATAAATATGTAGCAAAAATTTAACATGCACACATTTTTACGGTTGATATTATTTTTTGAACTCTGCCGTTGGGTTTTTTGTCCTTACCGTCCCTCTTGCTAAACTTATACAGAAAATCACTTCGGAAGCAGCCACAGAATTTTTTTTTCAAGTTTTTTTTTCATGCAGAAGTATTCTAGAGAAACAATGTCTAAAATTCTTTGACAGGAAATTTACTGCAGAATTTAAATATCAATTTCAAGATCGTGGCTTTATTATTAGTCTTACCGTCCCCAAGGTTTATTCCTGCACTTTTCGAGGTAAATATATTTTTTTAAATTTATTTAATTCAATGTGAATAACTGTTTCTAAAAATCAATGAACATTGTGGCTACCACTTAACATGATTTGCCTAAAATTGGTTGTAATTTTCCTTACCGTTCCATCCTTACCGTCCCTTTTTTCTCATTTCGTCCCTTTTTTTCCTATACCGTCCCTTTTTTTACCTTACCGTCACTTCTTTAACACCCCTTTAAGACAATGTTATAGCAAAATTTTGTACTAAAAATACTACATTGTTATTATTTCTTGTTTTAATGTCCTGTGTGTACTATGCAAATTCATTATAAGTAAAAATTTAGAAGAAAATAAAAAGTTTTAGTGATAAAATGGTAAGGAAAATTAAACTCGCAAGTTTAACATAAACCTCAGTTAAATAAAAATTTTTCGCCGCTGACCATTTTTTCTTTATTTTGAATCATCAAGGCATTCGTCTATCAGATTAAAATGTTATTTTAGTAAGTTTAATTTCACCAGATTTTTATTCCCGAAAGTCAAAAGATTGTGAGAATGCCCCATATACAACAAATAAGCCGTAATTATAAATTAATCGTCATCTTGTTAATTTCTGATGTGACCGAGCCAAGTCAAACATGTTCTTTACATCCTCGAAGTTCAAGAGCAATTCGCAAGAATTTTGGTAGATATTCGGCAAACCACATACAACCGAAAGTATCTGGTCACTGGAAAAAACGCATAAATTGACAAATTATTGCAAATACTGCTGCTAATTTTATTTTATTTTATTCATTTTAGTTTCAGTTTTTATATTGTACATGAGATTAAAAAGATTCTATTGATAGTGATCACTACCCTGATATTCGAAATTCATACCTTTTGGAGATTAATATTGAGCGAATAGTACGGACGCTTCAGATTCATTTTCTTTATGTACGCGAATTCTACAATAGAAATAACTTTACAGTGAAATTCGAAATAATGAAATAATACATTTGCATTCGAATTTTAAATTTTTTGAGATTTATATACAACAAATAAGCTGTAATTATAAATAAGTCGTCATCTTGACAATTTCATACGTGTCTGAGAACAGTGGGGAATTAAATTTAAAAAATCGAAAAACCCGACAGCGTAAAAAACGAACTAATTAATTATTTCTCATCAATGTTAAAATATTTTTTATATTACTTACCTATATTTTTATTTACTTGTATGGATGACTTTTAAATTGTGTTTAATTGTTAGTTCCTATCTATAAACACTGTTTTGATGAGGCCTATAGATGTCTGGGATGGTTAGAGTTGCAGTAAAGCTAGAGATTCTACCTACACAAATTCCAGGTTGTGTAATATTCAAACGGAGCTTCTGACTGTAAAATAGTCAATGAAACATCGTCTTCATTTTGAAAGACCTATCCAATGATATGCCTCTCAATATGGCACGTAAAAAAATTACTCGTCTGTACCGCCATTTTGTATTTTACGGCCGCTATTTTGAATTTATAAAAACGAAACCAAGCCTATAACCATCGGACGGTTAAGAGGAATCGATAGAGACCTCGTTCATTATAATCCATCCAGCCGTTGGGATGTTTCGAGGGTATAAAGAAATCCGCATACCAGATACACGTGAAACACATAACCCTTCTTGGCAGTCGGGTAAAAAGGCGTGTCTTCGAGGACATGGATGAGGAGCTTGTAAAAGACGTCGAAATGACTTGATATTTAGTAATTTTATGTTAACGCTTTCAAGATGAGTGGCAAGTTTACTTGTCATATGTAGGCAAATGAAACATTTGAATTTAAAAACCAGTATTTTAGTACGCAGGGGTCTATCTAGGCAAAATTTGGGGCTATTTAGGACCCCTTCACAAAATTTCATTTTATAAAAACATACTCCACATTATTATTTTTATTTTGTTCCGTTTTAACCCTTAAATGCCGGTTGTTGCTTTTCGGCAACATACCCAATTTAGGCTCTAAAATACTATTAGAATAACATTGAAGCTATAATGCCTAATGTTGCCAATATAATACATTCTGAAAATATTATTAAATCGATTTTCAACATGTAGATGGCAACACTTGTGCTGTTTAAGAATAAAGATAGATTTATTTTTTCAATTGTTGCTACTTGTTCTTTCTGGTTTGTTTGGAAGCTTGCGAAATACCCTATTTTGTTCAGCAGTGAGCAAGTAAAATTTATTTCTTATTATAGTTCTTAAAAGTTTTGTGTGTTTAATATTATAGAATTTTATCGAGGAAAATTATTTTTCAATTAAATACCAGTATTGCCGATTAGTAACAAACTGTTTTTTTAGCTGTAAACCATTCTTAAAACAAAATATGATTTTTTTAAAAATATTTTTCCCATAATTTATTTAAAAAATGAAAACCGAAAAACATTATTACAATGATTTTTGAAAAATCAGGCATTTAAGGGTTGAACTGTGTAATGCACAAACAAAAAATCCCTGCCGGGCCGGCCTACAGGCAGAGGTAGATTTCGAAGTCAAATATACTAATTTCACAAACAAAAACTAAATCATGATTATAGATAAATCCACTTTAACAATTTTATCTGGCCGCTTTTGACGAGTTTTTATTTCATTTTCATATAATAGCTGGTTTTATCAGAATCATGTTAGGGCGGTATTCAAAAAAATACTTTTCCATGCTCAACAACTCGAAATTTTCTGGCATAATTCCAGATTCATTTTTAATTAAAAAAAAATATGAAACTTGCTGACGTGATTTTTGAAGAGATTTATAAGCGACCTGTGTTTTTATTTTTTGTTCAATTAATTAAAACTTGATGTATAAACAATTATTTTCTCAGAAGGACAATATTTTTCGTTTCTAACACAATCGCTTCGGGAAATTCTGTTCAAAATGCCCACTTTGACATCATTTTTTGAAATATATTCTGCCTCTATCTAAAAATCGATTATTACGGTACATTATATAGTTTCTGAATAAGCGAATCTACCAATTAAATGCGTTTGAGAGCAAAAATGAATTTAAAAACCGGTCAGAAAATAAGCAGTTTGGATTTAAGCGCATCCTTAATACAATGATTTTTCCAACACAATCCGCTTCGGTAAATTCGGTTCAAAATGCCCTTTTTAACAGCATTTAAAAAAATATATTCTGCCCCTATCAGAAAATCGACCATTACGGTACATTATATAGTTTCTGAGTAAGAAAACGTACCAATTGGAAGCCTTTGAGAGCAAAAATTAATTGTAAAATGAGTCAGAAAATAAGCAGTTTGGATTTGAATACACCCTTACTAAGATCATTTTTTACTTCAACCGGTATGTATTTTTAATTTGTTTTTGCTCTAAGAATTGGTCCTATCCAAAACTTGTCTATATGGATGTTGTAGACAATATTAAGAAGATATATGATAAATTCATGGGGATTTTATATCTTTTGAATTGACGGAGTTATGGATTTTTTTCTTCTTCAAACCCCTTTTTTGTTTTCGTTTTTAATTTTTTTTGCGGTACGAATTGGTCCTATCAAAAACTTGTGAATATAAAAGTTGTAGATAATGTTAAGGAGATTCATGATAAAATTAATTGGATTTGATATCTTGAGAATTGACGAAGTTATGGATTTTTTTCTTCTTCAAACGCCCTTTTTGTTTTCGTATTTAATTTTTTTTGCGGTACGAATTGCTCCTATCAAAAACTTGTGAGTATAAAAGTTTTAGATAATGTTAAGGAGATTTATAATAAAATTAATTGAATTTGATATCTTGAGAATTGACGAAGTTATGAATTTTTTTCTCCCAAAAACCCTATTTTTTGCGCCCCTTGAGCCCATTTTTAACTTTATCAAAAATCTGTGATACATAAATTTTTGGCCCTATTTTTAGAAGTAATAAAAACTTTAAACTGATTTGATATGTACAAAAATTAAGAAGTTATGGGGGGTTTTCTGTTTTCACAAAACCCCTCCCTATTTCCCTCCCCTTGGTCCGATTTTGCCCATTAACGAACTTGACCGAGATTTTATGCCCATTGATTTTATGTATCAGTTTGGAAGAGATTGGTGCAGAATTACGAAAGTTATCGTGTCCAGAAGAAAGTGATATATATATATAGATAGATAGATAGATAGATAGATAGATAGATAGATAGATAGATAGATAGACAGATAGATATATATATATATAAAGTTTTTTACTGAGGGTGGTTTTGGGTTCTAGGGGTCATGATCGGTGTAGATCTGCAAAAATTTTTCAGAAATTCCAACATAGGAACGATCCCAATAGGTAGTATTTCATACGAAATCTACCTAACAAGTACACTAGAAATGAAAACTTAAGCAGAAGGATTCAAAGAAGTTATAATTAATAAATGCTTGGTTCAAATTTGGGTATCTATACTTGATCTTTCAAAATGTCATTTTTCATAAAAATATAACAAATTTCGCAAATTACTTTCACTTTTCACAAAATGGGCTCCAAGAAAAAACACCGCATTGACCTTTGATACTGAAACTTTTCTCTTGTCTGATCTCAAATTTTGAGTGATTAAGTAACTCAAAATTATAATATCGAAAAACTGATATTTACTAATTAAAATACATATAAAAGCAGAAATAATTGTACAAAAAATACTTTCAGATGCATAAATATAATATAAAGATGCTTAAAATACAAAGTAAAAATATCTTAAAATACATTAGAAAAACCTAGAACGTTTTCAAGCGTTACAAAGATCACCAGTAGAACGTCATCAGTACAATTTAAATGTTTTTATTATTTTCTTTGCGCTTATTTCAGAATTGACCAGAAGAAGACATTGTAATTTAAAGGTTGTACGTCAGATGAGATGCCAGATAAAATTATTCAGATTTTCAACAAAACAAGCTTTCATCTATTATGCAGCAAATATTTCCATGCTCCGTGGATATCGTATAATATCACTGTAAAAAAAAAAAAAAAAAAAAAAAAAAAAAAAAAAAAACGGACTAAAAAACGGAAATACTACTGGCAATCTAGACGCCAGTACTATTTCCGTTTTTTTACGGGAATTTTCGCCCATAAATTACAGAAAATTTCCCGTTTTCCTGATTAAAAACGGAAATTTTTCTGAAATTTATGGGTAAAAATTCCCGTAAAAAAACGGAAATACTACTGCCGTCTAGATTGCCAGTAGTATTTCCGTTTTTTAGTCCGTTTTTTTTTTTTTTTTTTTTTTTTTTTTTTTTTTTTTTACAGTGATTGTTGAAAATGTGAATAACTTTAACTGCCATCTCACATCTAACGTACAACCTTTAAATTACAATGTTTTCTTCTGGACAATTCGCAAATAAGCGCAAAGAGAAAAAAAAAAAAAAAAAAAAAAGCTATTTCTCAAATTACAACGACAATTTGAAAAACGATTTTTTTGAAGACTAAAATTTAAGACATAAAAAAATCGCCCGGAGTTGATCATACATTACGTACGCCATGAATTAAACATTAATAGTGTTATTACACGTAAAAATTGCAAGCCAAAAATATCGCTTGCGACCCGTCAGATTTCATGAAACTTAAGTATTATCCACCTGAAACTTACTTAAATATCCAAGCATTTCATTGGCTGTTCGGGAAAAGGCTTTTCCATCGTCAGATTTCCAAGAAATCTGACGGCCAATTTTAAATGAAATTTGATTCTTAAACTTCTAAACATCCGACAATATTACTTTTTACACAATCGGATAGAAAAAGAAAATGTACTTTTAAATGCAATTTGTTTGAAAGCTGTTACTCAGTTTGTTTCTGAGTTATAATTTTCTTTTTTTTTTTGTAGTTTTTATTACTTTTTTGTCATAGTGGCAACAGAAAGTATCCATCGTTGTTGAAATTAAAGGGAAATACAGATTACTGTATAGACCAATCAGAAAACGAATAAATTGCAGATTAAACCAATGAAAACCTTCAGATATGCTTTTGATTTTTCATCCTGACGAGAACAATAACAATTTTTCCAAATGGTTAATAATAACAACATTTAAATCCTACTGATGACGGCCTTGTAATGGTTGAAAACGTTCTAGGATTTTTTTCTAATGTATTTTAAGATATTTTTAATTTGTATTTTAAAAATCTTTATATTATATGTATGCACCTGAAAATAATTTTTGCACAATTATTTTTTGCTTTTATATGTATTTTAATTATTTAACTCAAGGTGAATATAGCAGTAGAATTTTAACTTTCATTTACTGATATCTACTGGTGCCTAAGAATTAAAAGAAGTGTAAACGATGCTGGTTGTGAATGGGTTAATGTAAAAATGTATTATGAAATCAGAATTGGAAAATTTTATTGAGGAAATTGAAAAAAAAAATAAAAAATCTTATGCTTAAACTTGATATTTTCAAAATTCAACTACAAAATCAACTTCGAAAGTGATGGAGTTTTAATTAGTTTCGTGGGCCTACCGAACCCGTGCGGTTGGTTGGTTGGTTTTTGACGGCCAATTATCTACACCAGGGATGTAGGCCCGAGGGGGGAGTGCCCTTCGTGGGGTCTTTCTAAGGGATCCTAACCTGTATTTACGCATGGAAATCCATGACTCGAAGAAAACCACGAAAACTCCGAACGATTAGGCCGACGGGCGCGATTGGGTTCAAACCCAGCACCTCCCGTCTACCAGCTTCGAGAGCAGAACCTCGCAGCCCCTGGTGGGTCCCGAACCCGTGCGGATCGCGGCGGATTATTAGCCCTCGGTATGCTATTTCTTTCTCCCAGCTATTAAAATGTCGTCGTCCAAAAGTAACGTTTAGTTGTATAAGCCAGCCGTAAAATAAAGTATATGTCTCATTGTACGATTAAATTACTGTAATTTTTTTAACTTCTAAGCCCTGCACATTTTCAATTTTTAGACCGTCGTATTGGAAAAAAAAGTACTTTTAAACGCAATTTGTTTGAAAACTGCATCTCAATTTATTTTCGAAATACTAGGGGGCTCTGCCCCCTACGAGTTACGCTCGCCAACCCCCGTTCGGACACCGCAGATTCTAAAAGCATGCTAATTTCATCTGCCTTAAAAAGATTGAATTATAATTTAAAAAAAAGTGACGGTCTCCCTGTAAACGGATTTTGATTCATTTTCCTTTGATTGGAGATTTTTAAGACGAAATCAGCCGCTGCTAAGAGATACAATGGCTGTTTTCATCTTTGATTAAAAACAAGAAAGAAAAATCATGCGTACGGCATAGATTATGAAACACTTTTCAACACTTCCTGAAAGCTTTAACAAAACTTCGTTATTTAGGGAAATAAGGTAAATAAGATAACTAACTAAACATTTAAAAAACTGATTTCAGCAGTTACCATCCATAGCCAAATATTTATTCCAATTCTTCGGAAGAACCCTGTGTTTGATGTGTAGGCTGATATATATACTATATAATAGAAAATTTAGTTTAGCAAGAAAACGCATAACAGGTTGAAATTTCTCTTTCAGCAATTTATACTAATAGAAGGAAACATACTTGAATACTTTTGTTCAGCCCTGTTGTTTACCTAGTACCTTTATTACACGCCACTATTTAGCTAAACTTTAATTCCAACTAAATAACTCTTAAAACTACTGAAATCGCATTTCCAGAATTTATCGTCTATCGGCAGCCATGTATCCAATTCTTTGCGTGGCCTTGTATATCATTTTATCTATATTCTACAAACATTTCATAGAAAACAACATGCAGTTCAGCATAACACATTTTAAACCCCCTTTCAGTAATTTACGGTCATACTCAGTAACCTTTACGAATAATTTTGCGTATTCCTGTATATCAACTATAACATTTACACACACCATATAGTATGCATAAATATAGTGAAACTTAAAAGCGCATATCATAAATAAAAATGCATTCCCTGCCATCGCCGTAATATACAGTACTTCGGATAGAAAATACTTGTCTGAAATGTTTTGTATGTTCCTGTAAATGTTATGCACTTCGTATTATAAACTTAAGTAAGCCTCACCGATGTATATCAATTTTATTATAGATGAATTTGTATAATTAAAATACGCCGCAAACAATTTCCCCTAATACCATTTGTAATGGAATTCTTTTGTGTAGCCCTGTAAATGAATAGCAACTATTCATTGCACCGCATATGCTATAATATTCTGCATATTTTAGTGCACTTCGTAAATGCATATATTTTTTATTATGTTTGAAAGGATGTAACATCTTTAAAATTCATTTGAAATGATTTTTTCCCATTGGCCGTAATGTAACGGAATACTTCTGACTGTCCCTGTAAATGAACTAAACATGCTACAAACTTCACTTGAAATAGGGTTCATGCTAAGCTAAACGTCAATAACCAAAAATTTCAGTGCGATTCGAGTGTATTTACAAGAGTTGAGCGCGAACAGACAAACCGAAATCAATAACACATTTCAACTTTATTGGAAAGTGTTAAAAATTAGAAAGTAAGCTAATGCAAAATGAATTAAGTACACAGAGTCTTTGTCTCTCGGTACTTTTAACAACGCTATGAGAAAGTTCTTTTAAATGTATCGTTTTAAATCTGACGTAATTTTCACCAAAGTTTCCTTTCTCTTTTTAATATTCACATGAAAATACTTTTGTTGTTAGAAAGGAAATATTATTTGCGCTGTCTTCGAATTCACGTGAAAAGATTATCTCAAAATATGAAATAAATGTCTCGTGCAAATATATTTTTTAATTTAAAGTGTTTTGCAAACTTTTATTTATTTGGCCTTTTTAAATATGATGTAATTTCTTTCATTTGTGACTTTTAACGCATAATAATGAATTTAGCATTTAAAAATTTTGTTTCCCTTTTAACCCTTAAATGCCGGATTTTTCAAAAATCATTGTAATAATGTTTTTCGGCTTTCATTTTTTAAATAAATCATGGGAAAAATACTTTAAAAAATCATATTTTGTTTTAAGTATAGTTTACGGCTAAAAAACAGTTTGTTACTAATCGGCAATACTGGTGTTTAATTGAAAAAATAATTTTCCTTGATAAAATTCTATAATATTAAACAAACAAGAATTTTAGGAACTATAATAAGAAATAAATTTTACTTTCTCACTGCAAAACAAAATAGGGTATTTCGCAAGCTTCCAAATAAAACAAAAAGAACAAGTAGCAACAATTGAAAAAATAAATCTATCTTTATTCTTAAACAGCACAAGTGTTGTCATCTACATGTTGAAAATCGATTTAATAATATTTTCAGAATGTATTTTATTGGCAACATTAGGCATTATTGCTTCAATATTATTCTAATAGTATTTTAGAGCCTAAATTGGATATGTTGCCGAAAAGCAACACCAGGCATTTGAGGGTTAAAATTCACCTGTAACTGTAATTTTTATGATGTAATTTTCAACATTTTCCTGATTTTTAACACGTAATCACTTATTTCTAATTTGAAAGTTTTTTTCTGTTTATAATAGCCACGTGTAAATAAATTTTTTATTTGAATTAAATATTATTATTTGCGCTGTTTTTAAAATTGGCAACAGTTTAAAATAATTGCCCTTTTCTAAAATGGGCAAAAAATATCTCTCGAAATGCTGAAAATTTGAATTTAAAATGTAAATAAATTCTCAAAAAATGAGTCAAATTAAAAAGATAGTTGCAGTCTGCACATCGGGAACTTCCAATGTATAAAATGATCTAAAAATGTTTAAATTCCTATGTATAGTTTTTCTCCTATAAAACTTTTTTAATAGAACGATTTTGACCATCTTTAACATTAAATATCTCTTAAAATAATTATTCGATTTAAAAACTGTCTGCATCAGCGTGTTTATCAAACATGTCTCTATAATACCACCGATTTTCATATTTTTGTATGAAACAGTTTTCTTAATATTAACAAAGAAAGATCATAAAAAGTCATAAAAAATATGGATGTCGATCTAGTAGTAGTATACCCGGATGATCTACGCAGATTTTCATTGGTCCATTTCCAAATCAAAACTTTTTTTTATATATAGAAGGATAATTTTTTTTTGTAGTTTTTAGCTTCATTTGTTTAATTTTGGAAACTCAAGTACTCCATTTCTGTAGAAAGTAAAGAAAAAAATAGCTGGAAAATAGTAATTATATCTTTTTGTTGCCATTTTCCCATAACAAATTTTTAAAAATGTAATTAAAATACGTGCTATTTAAAAAATATATAAATGATTGATTTCTGATAAAATATGGAGCTATTACAAACCAAATTTAATTTTAAGTATCTATATTAATATTACAAACAAATGAAGGCGTTTGAATCATTAGATAGCCGATTTTTTGTGTCGAGTTCCTCGAATGACGGCATCTCTTTTTTTTTTTTTTTTTTTTTTTTTTTTTTTTGTGTGTGTGTGTGTGTATTATTCAGCGATAGTGACGTCCTATGCATACTTTAATGTAGATGTTGTTTAAGACTGGATCTCGTAAATTAGGAATTCTTCAGCGGATGCGGATGACGTCATTTTATATAAAATAAAAGCGCGCGTTTTAAGTCTTAAAAATGAAATATGTTTTGTACTATCTATATTTATATACATATATACATTTTTTTTTTCATCGGGGGCGATACTAAATTCTGAAAAAGCAGAATTCCTGTTTTCTAGTTATGATTTTCTTTCACCCAATACCTAAGGAAAAATAGAACAAAACCCGTTTTTCGGAACTTTTTTAAAATTACTGTCTTTGTAAAAATATTTCAAAACTTGTATTTTTATAAACAAAAGAGAAAAAAGTTAAAAAAAAACACGTTTTGGAAGTAAACTGTATTTGATTAAATGACGTTGAATGGGGAAAAAAAACTCGATAATTTTTAAAAGGGAAATATCGACCGCCAACTCCAACTAAACAATTTGGTAAAACACTAAAATTATCGAAATTCCATAAAATAGACAGGCTTATTAACTAAATGTTCTATTGTTCCGTTCGCTCTCTTCTCAGAAACTCTGGAGTTGCTGAATTCAACCGACAAATTCAGAGGATTGATAGTAGGCATCAAGAGGATGAAAATTTTTCATAGAACAGGGGGTCGCAAACATCTTATTTACTCACAAATACAGGGTGTTTCAAGATAACTGTACTTGGGTTGACCGTAATGATTTTACAAAAAATTAAAATATTGTAATAAAAATGTAAGGATATGTACCTTGTTTTGCATGAAATGCGATAACATCACAAAAAGTTCTGGAAAAACAGCGTGCTCACGCAATCGATGATACCGTACGAGCTGATAATCACAATCCAAAATGTGGAACGTCAAGTGCATACTACTCGCGCGTATAATGGACACTTCTACCATTTTTTTTGTGTGTGTGTGTGTGTTATATTTACAGCAAAGGATGTCTATTAAAATTTTCATTGTAATATAGTTGTATATTTCATTGTAATATCTGAAAGTTATCACCGCCAATCAAAGTTGTGTTAGGGTAGAAGACCCTGTATTTTTGATTAAATGCGTGGTTTGCAACCCCATGTTCTAGGGGGAAACTCATCTTCTTAGTCACTACTGTCACCCCTCTGAATTTGTCGGTCGAATTTGGCAACACCCTGTATAGAACACGTTCATTTGTTTTTTGAGTTACATATATATGTAAATTTTGGCCATTTCTGCGCCGGCCGTGGGTCAAATTTACCCGCCGATACAGACGTCCAGTTATAGGCTTTCAGAAAATGTATGATCAACAGTGTTCTTCAACTCAGGACCATAGTCATGTCTGTTCCAAAATCTTTCATTTCCCTGGATTTCGTTCTGCCGGCGAACATGCTTCAGATATTTTTAAAGAAAAAAAGAAGTCAAAGGATGTTAGACGAAGCTGGCAATGCACTCACAACAAACGCTGAATGATACTCAAAGATGCTGAGTGAAGTTTACTTTCGTGAACTTGACGAAATTGCTGTTTCAGACGTTTATTTCTACAAGATGGTGCAATAGCACACAGCAGACGAGGACATTGCTTTGTTGCGCTCCGGTTTGAGTTGACGTGGAATTTCGATAAATGATGATTTCAATTTGCCATTAAGATCATCTATTTATTTAAAACACAAGCTTGTTTATTTAACCATCTATCTACCCTAAGCTTTTTACTGAACCAATTTTGCTAATTATTTTATTTTTAATGAAAGCTATTTATTTGTATATTTTCCAGTACTAGTTATTTTTTTAAGATTCCCATTTTTATATTTTAAAAGTTTTTATAATTTTTGTTTAAAATGGTGGCAAAAGGATTACTTCCATTTTTGCAAGGAAAAGAGAAATAATGCGGTTTATTTATTTTAGTTGATTACATACTTATTAATGCCATTTTCTAATTAAAATTTAAAAAACCTTAAAAAAATTGAACAGAAAATGACTCCATGTCTTAAAAAACACGAATTTTCCCTCTTTCATTTCCATATTTTTTTTCATTCCGCTGATGGTGACTTTAAGATGTTTAGGCGAAATGCTTCGGTGAGTGAAAATGACGTCGTATTTATCATGAAATTATCGTATTTATCATGTATCATGTACGTATTTATCATGAATAATATCATGACGTGAAAATGACGTCGTTTAATGCAAACGGTAATTTACTCTGATAAAGCTAAATATTTAACCACGAATACGTCTAAAAGACACATTTCTGGAATTTTTACTCGCCAGTACTGAGATTAGAACCTCAAATCAAGAGTGCGAATGTTCACATGCAAAGTTCTAGCTGACAAACATGACTTTAAGTTGGGAAATACATTTATTACTATCAGCATAGATTAAACTTTGTGCAAATTATAATAAAAAGCTAAAAACATAAACAACGTTTTTACGCACAAATAACGTACAGAACGATAAAAAATACCCATACGATTGTTTCGAGGATTCCTCGATCCCCTGCCTCAGTGAGAAAAAAAAAATTGAAATGGGTTCGAAGAACTCCTCGGTTATAGCCCCGAGAACTGGCTTATGGATTGATTGAAAAGGCAGAAGCAAGAGTTTATATATCCAAAAAATTACGTAATCGGACAGAAATCGGCAGACGAAGCGTGCACTTAGAATTAGGCTGAAAGAACACCAGAATTACGTTAGAAAGCAGGAAATTGAGAAATCTACAATAGCGAAACATTGTTGGAACCACGAGTTTAATTATCCAGAGGCAAAAATTATTCAAAAATGTAACGCAGTGTTTGATCTAGACTTTTACGAAGCTCACTATATTCATAAACATACTTCCACCTTAGGGGCTATGCATATATAACGTTATCATTTTAGGGGGGAGGGGGGGGGTCTGGCACATGATATCGTAAGATATCTCTAGGTGGAGGGGGAGTTTTCATTTGATATCGTTATCATTTTTGATCCAACTAAAAATTTCTCTTCTTATTTTTAACTTGGTCTTTACATCAAAATAGTATGTTATCTTTCTTAGTATGTTATCTATTTTTATGAAAATACAAAGTTATTATTAAAATCATTCAAATGATTATAAAATTACCCATTTCCAAAATATGGAATATCCCAATGTTTGACTTTTCTATTATTCTGTCATACGTGTATGCATATGTAATCCACTGTTCGACAAACCATATGCGAAATATGTTTGAAATGATTCTTGTGTTTAAGGCGTAAATAAAAGAGAATATTGTCCGCCTGTTTTGTTGATAAGAAGTTCTGTCTGCCCACCCCGTGCGGGCAAAAAGACATTATTACTGTTGAATGCATTATGCAACAAAAAGCTATTATTAAATACTTTTAAACAATAACTGTTTCTTTTAAATGTTATTTGAGGTACAGTTATTTCATAAACTGATATTTTATTGACTTCTCTTCATTTGAATCAATAAAGTATGCGAAAAATAAAAGTAACCATATTTGTATATCACTCCAAACAAAAGAAGAAAAAAATTCAAAAAATCTAAAGAATTTTTATACATTGATAACGATATCATAACAGGGGGAGGGGGAGGTAAGTTCAAGTGATGATATCGTATGATATCATCACTGGGGGGGGGGGGAGGGGGTCCATAATTACCAAAAAGTTGATAACGTTATATATGCACAGCCCCTTAGTAAATGATAGGACCAGCACCCCTTTTCTTTCACCAGTGTGGAGAGATCCTGCGCAGTGACTCTTTTTCAGTTAGTTTCTGTCCGATTACGTTATTTTTTTTTGGATATATAAACTCTTGCTTCTGCCTTTTCAATCAATCCATAAGCCAGTTCTCGGGGCTATAACCGAGGGGTTCTTCAAACCCATTTCAATTCCTTTTTTTTTCTTTTTTTTTCTCTCACCGAGGAAGGGGATCGAGGAATCCTCGAAACGATCGTATGGTTATTTTTTTTATCATTCTGTACGTTATTTGTGCGTAAAAACGTTGTTTAAGTTTTTAACTTTTTATTACATTTATTACTAACCCATTTCATACATATTAAAATGGTGAATATGTGTATGAGAGGAATGAGAGGAAAAAGAGGGTGCTCACGCAATCGATGATACCTTATGAACTGATAATAATCATAGTCCAAAATGTGGAGAGTCAAGTGCATACTGCTGGAGCGTATCCTGGAAACATCTATAACTTTTTTTGGAGTAATCCTATTTGCAATAAAGGTGCGAGCATATCCAGGGCCCGATTAACCTCTAAAGCTATGGGAAACACAATGGCATTTCGGAACCCCCTTTCTTTCGAAAAGAGTTTTCTAAATTCGACTCACCAATGCTACAAATATTATTCAAAACAGCTCATTTGAGCTCATATATTAAACAACTAATACATTAAACAACTTTCTGATGTTCCTTTATACACAAAAATAAGACACAAACAAGAAAAGTATGCAAAAAGGATTTTGCGTAGTATTAGAATAAAAAAAGTCCTTCCGGCCAGTGCCGGGAGGAAGAGGTAGCTTTCATAATCCTTATTTTAAAAAAGCCAACTTATATCATGCAAACACACGAAGCTCAATTTAGTGGAAACCGGATATAGGAGATTCAATACTAATTTTTATCAATATAATGAATGAGAATTTCGCGAAATTAGTCAGCTTTGTCCAAGCTGCTTTTCTTTAAAGTAACTTATATTTGGCTGACAAATTCGGCAATTTCTTAAAGTACCTGCCATTTTAAAACAACATGGTGGATGAGGCTAACCAGTGAACTTGGTCGAGACCTTAGTAATTGCTGTGCACATGTTCACTCACATCGGAATCGGTTAATATATAGGAGTGCTGTCGCATGCAAAAAATCAGATTTTTCAAAATGTCACACACAATAGAAATTGAAACTGTTATATCTGAGCCATTTTTTAAGGTAAAGACAAACAAAAAATGCTCCTGAATCCTTATATCAAGATCAAATACTTAAGAAAGAAACCTTTTTCAATTTCTAATTTTTTTGCACCTCACTTTAAATATATATATATATTTTAATTTAATGGCCGCCATTTTGAAGCAAGATGGCTGATGAATCTGGCCAGCGAACTTGGTCGAGGTGTTGATGTATACTATCCACATGCCTTCTTACATCGAAATAGGCGAATACGTGTATTATCGCGGGACAAATACAAGATCGTTTCAAAATGTTAGCCATGCTAGAAATTCAAAGTGCTATAAATCAACCATTTTTTAAGATATCAACAAAAGAACAAATTTTCAGAAACAAAAACTGCTCCGGAATCTTTGTATCAAGGCCAAACACATAAAAAAAATCTTTTTCATTTTCCAATTTTTTAATACCTCATTTTGAATTTTAAATTTAATTTTTTTTAAATGGCAACCCTTTTGAAACAAGATGGCGAATGAAGCTGGCCAACGAACTCGGTCGAGACATTGGTATGTACTATGTACAGACCAAGTTACATCCAAATAGGTTCATAAATACGCCTGTTATCGCGTGACAAAAATCAGGTCGTTTTAAAATATCAGCCACAAAAGAAATTCAAAATGCTATTACTCAGCCATTTTTTTTTAGATATAGACGAAAGAAAAACTGTTCCGGAATCTTTGTATTAAGGTCAAACACATACAAAAAAAATCTTTTTCATTTTCCAATTTTTTGGTATCTTATTTAAATTTTTTTATTTTTTAATTTTTTTAAATGGCCGCCATTTTGAAACAAGATGGCGGATGAAGCTGGCCAACGAACTCGGTCGAGATATTTGTATGTACTATGTACACACCAAGGTACATCCAAGTCGGTCCATAAATACGCCTGTTATTACGTGAGAAAAATCAGGACGTTTCAAAATGTCAGCCACGCTAGAAATTCAAAAGTCCTTCCGGCCAGTGCCGGGAGGAAGAGGTAGCTTTCACAATCCTTATTTAAAAAAAGCCAACTTATATCATGCAAACACACGAAGCTCAATTTAGTGGAAACCGAATATAGAAGATTCAATACTAATTTTTATCAATATAATGAATGAGAATTTCGCGAAATTAGTCAGCTTTATCCAAGCTGCTATTCTTTAAAGTAACTTATATTTGGCTGCCAAATTCGGCAATTTCTTAAAGTGCCTTTCATTTTAAGACAACATGGTGGATGAGGCTAAGCAGTGAACTTGGTCGAGACCTTAGTAATTGCTGTGCACATGCTCACTCACATCGGAATCGGTTAATATATAGGAGTGCTGTCGCATGCAAAAAATCAGATTTTTCAAAATGTCACCCACAATAGAAATTGAAACTGCTATATCTGAGCCATTTTTTAAGGTAAAGACAAACAAAAAATGCTCCTGAATCCATATATCAAGATCAAATACTTAAGAAAGAAACCTTTTTCAATTTCTAATTTTTTTGCACCTCACTTTAAATATATATATATATTTTAATTTAATGGCCGCCATTTTGAAACAAGATGGCTGATGAATCTGGCCAGCGAACTTGGTCGAGGTGTTGATGTATACTGTCCACATGCCTTCTTACATCGAAATAGGCGAATACGTGTGTTATCGCGTGACAAATACAAGATCGTTTCAAAATGTTAGCCATGCTAGAAATTCAAAGTGCTATAAATCAACCATTTTTTAAGATATCAACAAAAGAACAAATTTTCAGAAACAAAAACTGCTCCGGAATCTTTGTATCAAGGCCATACACATAAAAAAAATCTTTTTCATTTTCCATTTTTTTAATACCTCATTTTGAATTTTAAATTTAATTTTTTTAAATGGCAACCCTTTTGAAACAAGATGGCGAATGAAGCTGGCCAACGAACTCGGTCGAGACATTGGTATGTACTATGTACAGACCAAGTTACATCCAAATAGGTTCATAAATACGCCTGTTATCGCGTGACAAAAATCAGGTCGTTTTAAAATGTCAGCCACAAGAGAAATTCAAAATGCTATTACTCAGCCATTTTTTTTTTAGATATAGACGAAAGAAAAACTGTTCCGGAATCTTTGTATTAAGGTCAAACACATACAAAAAAAATCTTTTTCATTTTCCAATTTTTTGGTATCTCATTTAAATTTTTTTATTATTTAATTTTTTTAAATGGCCGCCATTTTGAAACAAGATGGCGGATGAAGCTGGCCAACGAACTCGGTCGAGATATTTGTATGTACTATGTACACACCAAGGTACATCCAAGTCGGTTCATAAATACGCCTGTTATTACGTGAGAAAAATCAGGACGTTTCAAAATGTCAGCCACGCTAGAAATTCAAAATGCTATAACTCAGCCATTTCTTAAGATATAGACGAAACAAAAACTGCTCCCGAATCTTTTTATCAAGGTCAAACACATAAGAAGAGAATATTTTTTCAATTTTCAATTTTTGGTACCACAATTCAAATTTAAATTTTTCTTAAAAATTTAAATGGCCGCCATTTTTAAACAAGATGGCGGGTGAAGCTGGCCAACGAACCCGGTCGAGACATTGGTATGTACTATGCATAAACGAAGTTACATCCAAATCGGTTCATAAATACGCCTTTTATCGCGTGACAAAATTCAGGACGTTTCAAAATGTCAGCCACGCTAGAATTTCAAAATGCTATAACTCAGCCGTTTTTTAAGATATAGACGAAACAAAACCTGCTCCGAAATCTTTGTATAAAGGTCAAATACATAAGAAAAAAATATTTTTCCATTTTCAATTTTTTGGTACCACATTTCAAATTTTAAATTAAAAAAAAAAATTTAAATGGCCGCCATTTTGAAACAAAATGGCGGAGGAAGCTGGCCAACGAACTCGGTCGAGAGATTGGTATGTACTATGTACACACCGAATTACATCCAAATCGGTTCATAAATACGCCTTTTATCGCGTGACAAAATTCAGGACGTTTCAAAATGTCAGCCACGCTAGAAATTCAAAATGCTATAACTCAGCCATTTTTTAAGATATAGACGAAACAAAAACTGCTCCGGAATCTTTGTATAAAGGTCAAATACATAAGAAAAAAATATTTTTCCATTTATAATTTTTTGGTACCACATTTCAAGTTTTAAATTTTTTTTAAAATTTTAAATGGCCGCCATTTTGAAACAAAACGGCGGATGAAGCTGGCCAACGAACTCGATCGAGACATTGGTATGTACTATGTACACACCGAATTACATCGAAATCGGTTCATAATTACGGGAGTTACAGTGTGACATAGGTCAGATATATATATATATCAATTTTGAACGGAGGGTGGTTTCGGGGTCTGGGGGTCATGATCGATGAAAATATACCAAAATTTTTTGAAATCGCTTTCCTCCGAACGGCTGCAATAGGTAGCTTTTTTGTAAAGAAAGCTACCTAATATAAGTTGGATAAAAAGGTTGAATTCAGCATGTATTCACAACATAAAATATCAATATTTTGAAATACTTCTTTCAATTTCAATAATATTGAAATTCAATACGTAAAATAAACATATATCTAAAATAATGGACAACCTGAAGAATTGTGATCATGTGTTTGAAAGCGAACAAGTAAAATTAATTTGTTATGAAAGGTATTAATTTGTTATGAAAGGTATTTTTACAAAATACTTTAATATATATACAGTCGAGTCTCTATATAACGAAATCCATTGTTCCAGTAAAAAATTCGTTATATAGAGGAATTTGTTATATAGAGAATGAGTAAAAATTCCTATTTAATGTGCAAGTTTTGAACAAAAATTATTTTTGAGGTATTTAATTAAGAATTTGAAATGTTTAACTATAAATATTAACGTAATATTGTATTTCTTAATTATTTAAACGGTTTCAAAAAAGAGAACAGACATTTATTTGAAAGCATAATAAAAATCATATAAGGAAAATTTACATTAATTTTAGACGAAGAAATCTGTAAATATTTCGCTATTTTGATTTCAAAAATGTTCACACTATAGCAAGGACTGAAAAATTGTATCGGGAACATTTTCCTCCATTTAAAGTCCTCTCCTTATAAGATCAAAAGAACTCATCATTCTCGGGAGCTTTCTGGCAGGGAATATTACGAATATCGACTTGTTGTGCTTGATTAAAAGATAGTTTATTTTTATAAGTTAACCTTCTAAATGATCTTCGATCTCACACTGTAAAAAAAAATGGTAACGTTCCATGTAAAATCCAGGAACGTTTCGCCTTTTCTCAGGTTTTCAGAATAATTTAGCTCTTTCCTGTGAAATTCTGGTTTTCTTATCTGAAACGTTCCTGAACCCTGAACAAAAGTTGGGAACAGCAAAACGCTGCGGCCGCCATTTATTATTTTTTTGCTATAATCCGTTGCTCGCGCGCGAGTGTCGAAAACGAATTCTTTAAATGAATGTAAAAAAATCAATATGGAATGCAAATAAATCAATAGACGACATAATCCTTTACGTCTCTATTATCAAGACAATTCAGATGAAAATACAATACCTCTGTGACATCGCTAAGAGATTATATCTCTTACTTGTCTGTGGAACGTTTAACGAGCAGACCGTGTAAAAAAAATACACCTATTATTTGGATCTCCATTAACCAGGGGACCATCAAACATGATTCTCACCGATTTTGATTAATTTTAAGTATGTTTTAGAGTTCTTATCTCTAATTATACTTGTGAAAGGATTTCTTCAAATGGGACTTAGATTTTGAGAAATTAGATGCCGAGGTTTAGCATACGTTTCAAATACCCTTTAGTTTGCAGCTCTCAACGTGTCTTTCGTGGTGTGGACGCAGAAAGCTCGCACGCGACCCGTACGGCCCGAGTTCAATGCTACCTCCTGACTTTTTTTTTCTTTTTTAATTAATTTTATATTTTAACACTTTATTACAATTTGATTTAAATTTGATATATATTTGACACTTTGAATTCTGCAAATTTGATTTTTTTTTTCGGAGAAAAATATACAATTACGTTTAGGTTTTTTTTTTTTTTTTTTTTTTTTAATGAAAATTTATATGTATTTTATCTAACTTTTAAACTAACATAATTACTGACGAAAATCCAAAATATTTTACGTCTAGATTTTTTTTCTAATTATTATTTACATTTGTGTATTTTTATATTTTAAGCAAAGTTCAGAAACAATATATCATATATATATTTACTTTATTGAATTTTAACTGAAAATTTATTTTTTCGTGTAAATTATAAATAATAATTTTGATGTCAATTTCAAAATATTTTTTCATTCTAACAAATAATGATAATAAAGCGAAAATTTTCACAAGGAAATGTAAAAAATCGTCTGCGGATCCCGCATGCTGTGAAATGTCAGTAATGTTTTGCTGTCAACAGAAATATTCCTGGTATTTCGCAAGAAACTCACTGGCGTTTCTGTAGAAAGTTTTTAACATATACAGTAAAGTTCCAGTCATTTTCAAGAAATATTTCTTGGAAATAATGGGCAACTCAGCTGCCCATTTTTTCCCAGGAACGTTGCGGAATTTTTTTTACAGTGCATTGACCTTCAATTACCTCTCTGATCCCACTCTTATATGTGTAACAATCCAATTGCCACTGTTTTAAGAAGGATGTTGGAAGGTGTGTCCAAGGGGGGGGGGGGAGGGATGATTTCGTTGGATATAAAGAACAAGAAGATTTAAGGTTTAAGATTTAAGAAAAGTAAGATAAAAAAAATCAGCACTGAACGATAAATTAGGAATAAGTGATGGAAAATTGATTCCATGTGATTTGGAAGCTTTTTAAAAACTGAATAAATAGAGAGCATTTTATGAGAAAATTCGTTATATGAAGATAAATATTTCGCTATATGGAGACTGTTTTTAATGAGATCTTGGGAAAAGGGGACCGTTCCTACTAGAAATTCGATGTATGGAGTTTCGTTATAGAGAGACTCGACTGTATGTATGAGTTACTAATTTGAAAAGAAATTAGAATTTTGGAATGGAATTAATTGAATATAAAACTGGCGGCCCCTTGTTTTTTCAATTTTTGGACCCCTTCAAAATTTGCTTCTCGTACCTATTCGGTAATCAGGGCCTGAGCATATCTATTAAAAGTTTCATTATAATATACTTCAATTTTCTGAAAGTTACTACCGTCAACCAGTGATGGGATTCAAATAATTTTAAACCTATTCGCCACTCCGGGGCTCCCAACACATTTTATCCGCCAAATAGCTTGGCATTTTTTATAAATAACGCTTTAAGACCGGGAATTTTTTGGTAGAAATGAAAAGTTTTGGTGGCTTCCGGTAATTAATAGGACCATATATGATAGAAAAGGATATAAAAAAAAAATTCGATGTAAGGTTATGTCACGGGGGAATCCACGCGATTCTGTGGGTGCACGTTCGATTTTAAAGTGCACAAAAAAAGAAAATGTTTTATCTTTTTCTTTAAGATCACCAACACGATTATGTAGGTTAGGTCTTAAGGGGGCACGGGACCTTTAAACTTTCCAAAATTCAGTTTTCGGATTTTGTTTTATTCTGATTTTTTTTTTTAAATTTAATAATATGAAAAAAACCCATTTAAAAATCTGAAATATTTGTTGGGTTATAATCATTTATAGACAATGAATAAAATTGAAAGCCCGTTGATACTGAAACTTTAAAACGCGTTTTCTCAGATTAGTAAATTTGGAGTTTGCGCGCATTATTACTTTCAAATTATATAAGATACAGCTTTAAAAAAATTAACCAAGTATGCATTTCTTTATAGTCTTCATGATTTAAAAAAAAAAAAAAAAAAAAAAAAAAACATATTTGGGTTATTTATTTCTTTGCACTTGAAAAACTAGGAAAACTTTTTGAAAATTCTGTATTTTTTTCAATTTCGTGCTAAAATAAAATTTTAAACAAAACTTTATGTACATATTTTGAAGTAGGTGTGTTATGATTCTATTTTGTTCAAAAATTGCTTTCCATATGCATAATTTAGAGTTTTATCATGTGCGCAGCACTTAATGCTTTTAATTTAAATATTAATTTTGCATATACAACATTTATTTTTCTGGATAATATAAGATAAGAATACATATTTTAGGCAGAAAGCGAAAAAAAAATATTAATTGCATATTATTTGTTTTTTGGTACTTTGAATAAGGGAATGTTTTTGATCGTTTCCACAAACTCAAAGGCCATGTGCCCTCTTAAAGGCTTGAAAGCGGACTTAGTGGAACTATTTATATTTAAAAACAGGACTAAAAGAAATAATTTCTCTAAACATACTCTACCCAATTTTCCTAAATATATAAGAAAGTTTTCAAATATTATTCTGGGAAGTCACTTGGTCAACTTTCAAACGAATCAGAAGAAAAGGAAAAATAATCAAAAGGTAAAATTAAATTTAGTGTAATTTTAGGTGGCAAAAGCGATATAAGTCCCTATTTTTGGATTTCATGAAAGCATGTGTAGAGTTAAGTTTTGTCACCAATTCGTCGAGATCATAGTTAATGTCAACTTCTATATAATTAGTCAAAAATGACTGTAAACTATTTTTAGAACAATGTGCACATGTGGGAAATATATATGTAACAAATTGTATAAACAAAACAATTTCTATCATTTTGTTAAAATAATAAAATATGCAACTTTCTTGACAAACAGAACTTTGATTAGTTGATATAATTTTGGAAACATTAACGCGATAATATTCTGTGACAAAAACTTAGAATCTGAGCGATCTCTTTTTGCATATGTAATTAGACGTAACTCAGCACAGTGGTGACCATCCCCCCCAAACCCAATGACGCAAATTCCCCCCCAAAAAATCTTCGCACATTAACACTGAGTCCCCCCTAAACAGAAAATCAATTGTAAAACATATTCTTATTATAAAATTATTTAATAATAGTATTCTTACATACTGTCATACAAACATAAAATAAAAGTTTTAACAGCGTAATAAATAATAAAAGATACATTTTTTATTATTAGCAATCTGATTGTTTTCACATTTATAAGTCCTGACTGACAAGCCCGTGTTCACTATATACGTTTTAATAAATAAAGCTACTTTTTTATGAAAATAAATATTTACTTACAAGTATTTAAAATAAAAATCTTTTAAATTATTACAAAATAAATCTTAAATACAAAAAATGCATATAGTTTTAAGAAAACTAAAATATTAAAGACGAGTCGTTTATATCAAACGCATATCAAATACATTTGCATGTACATACGCCCTTGTTTAAGATTAAATCTTAACGCTTAAGATTTCCCAATCATTTTTTTTTATACTATCTAGTCATACAGTTTAATCTCACCCTCCCCAAAAAATTCTCTAAATCACCCACCACCCTAAAATAAACTGTGGATTGAAGCGTTTATTTCAGTACAAGTGTTGCTTTATACTGCTTTAACAACATACAATATACTCTTATACAAGTACCGATTCTTATAAAATGGCAGACATATACCATTAAAACATAGTCCTATATCTATTGTAAGCCCCTGTATTCTGTATAGGTATGTTTTTCTTTCACACCATAATTTTTCAGTCTTATTACCTAGTAATTAATCCTCCTTTCCCTCCCAAAAAATTCTAATTTTTCTATAAATTTCTCCCTTCCCCCTAAAATAATTCGTGGACCAATAAAAAAAATCGTAATCGGTAAAAAACACAATCGATATAGTCATCAATTACTTCCGAGAACCTACAATCGAGATGTTCTACAATCGTTTATTAAAATCATTGTTTTTATATGTTTATAAAGCAGTATTTAGTAAATACATGGTAACTGAAAAGAGATGGATTTAAAAAACAACAAACCGAAGGAAGGCTATAATGGAACCATAATAGTGGAAAGGTCATGTAACGGCGTTCTTTGGTTGCAAAAAGTTGAAAAGTCGCGAGTAGGTATGAAACGGTAAAAGGAGTTTAAGTATCAATAATTAGAATTTTTCGACAATTAGCAGCAAATTGACCAAAGAAATAAGAATAAACAGCACCCCTAGTGGCAAAAACATGAACTGAAAGGATGGTAAATAATATCAATATTTTTATTGATGTTTTTACGTCATTTGAAATCAGTTCTATGATTTCCCTTTTATTAGAAGACCATCTACTGGAATGCGTTAAACAACCCCCTGGGGGGAAATAGCGGAGGAGCAATAAATGCATAATATGAATAAGTGGTCATAAGGCTTTCCAACGATATATCACATGAGGGGTGTCGGCTAAATTTGGAAAAGTGACTCCCCGCGGGGTCAAAGGGGAGAAGGGCGCGGGAGGTATGTACATGAAGTAATAGTCACAGAGCTTTCCAATGATATATCATATGAGGGGGTGACGGCAAAAGATAGAAAAGTGCCCCCAGGATTCCAACTATTTCGCACCCCGGAATACACCCTCCCCCCTCTCTTTGAAATTTTAATATATTATAAATTATTCATCTGAGGGTTCCGTAACAAAATCCGATTTAAAATGATAAAAACGCTACGATTTCAAAAAATTTCGAAAAGCGCCTCACCCGGGAAGCCAAATTGGGGAGGGGGGAAGAAAGATTCATAATATGAAAGAGTGGTCCAGAAACTTTCCGATGACATATCACATGACGGGTCCAAAAAGTTTGAAATGTACCCCTCGCCCATGGGTTCACTCTTTCTTCCCAGAATACACCCGGAAATCACACAACCCTCGCTTTTAAATTTTTATATTTAATAAATAATATTTACCGAAGGGCTCCATAAAAAAAACACACTTAAAATTATATTTCTTGTAGAAATCGCAACGATTTAAAAAATTCACCCCCTTACTGATTCCCCCTCCCGAAATTTACTCCAGGAGGAGAAAGGTTCATAATATGAAAGAGTGCTCAAAGGGCTTTCCGATGATATGTCACAGGAGGGGTTCGGTAAAAGTTTGAAAATTAATCCCCCGTCGATCCATTCTCGCGCCTTCCAGAATTCACTCACCTTCCTCTTCTGAAATTTTATATTTGATATATGATATTTATCTGAGGGCCCCAGGTATGGGACAGCTTGACAGAGCTAAAGTAAGAGAAACATTGAAAATTCGGGGCAAAATGACACTAAATTCAACAGTAATTATTGAAATTAGGACTATACAGAACTGGATAAATAAACCACTATACCTCCTAACCCATATCGGTTAATAACAAAAAGAGATTGGATAAGCAAATGCACTCCTTCGAGAAACTATGACTTAAACCAGAAATGCGGTAAGTTGACTCTGAAAGCTTCATTTCTCTCTTTCTCTGGCATTTCTGCAAATCTCATCTCGATGATTTTTGACCGGCATCTCGACTTTTGACTTCCCGATTATTCCTCTCGCGCTTTTCAACATTTCGTATGTTGGCCGAGAATGAGAAATCAATTTTCTTCGCTTCTCGATATGTTGTTTTCGATTAGTGTCTTTTCATAGGTTGCCGAGAACGAGAATTCAATTTCCCGTTCTCGGCAGAGAAGAGATGTGAGAAGATTTATCGAGACGAGATAGAGAAAGAGGCATGACAATGAGCTGTGAAATGAAGCCCTAATATTCAAAGTTTCTCTTATTTTAGCCCTATCAAGCTGTCACATACCTCGAACCCTCTGATAAATACTATTTATTAAATATAAAAATTTCAAAGAGGGGGGTGCGGAGGGGATGAACAAATTTTTAAAACCGTAGTGATTTCTACAATGAATATAATTTTAGATGTGTTTTTTTTAATGGAGTCCTCCGGTAGATATTATTTATTAAATATAAAAAATTAAAAGTGGGGCATGCGTGAATTCCGGGCCGAAAGAGTGAACAAACCCGGGGGGGGGGGAGGATTTTCAACCTTTTTTAAACCCTTCATGCGATATATCATTGGAAAGCCCTCGGATCACTCTTTCATATTATGAGACTTTCTTCTCCCCTTCCCAATTTGGCCCCAGTTTTTGAACTTTTTAGCGTTTTCATCATTTTAATTCGAATTTTTTAAGGAGTTTTCCGAAAAATATTACTTATAATATATGAAATTTCAAAAAGGGGGGCTGAATTCCTCGGGGGTTGCGATAGTTGGACCCCCGGGGGGGGGAGCACTTTCCTAATTTTTGCCGACACCCCTCATGTGATATATCATTAGAAAGTCCTGCGATCACTTATTCATATTAAGCACCTACCGTGCCCCTTTCCTCACTTTGACACCCAGGGTGGCACTTTTCTAAATTAACCAAGACCCCTCATGTGACATATTGTATGAAAGTACGGTGCCTTCTATACGGTGCCGTATGCAGCGGGGACCCAGTTTGAGATTTCATATTACAAGATTACGTATAAATTAGAGGCCCTGATTAAAGAAGGAGCGCAATAGCGGGCGTAGCCAACTAGTCCTTATTAACCCGACTCATTCCAGCTTTCCCACAGACGATTCTTGATAAAATCGAATAGGGTATGGTATAAAAGCAATTGGCAAACTGGAGTCATTGAGAAAAATTTTGCACAATCAAAAAATATCGAGATGTCCATACAATCGATAAAATCTATAAAAACATCTCGTTTTCGCCCATCACTAGCTGGAAGTCTTTTTCTCTGTACAGGTTGTTTACCTTATACTGTTTTAATGACACACAATACTACTCTTCTAACATCACTAAAATATACTGTACTTAAATCCTAGTTTTCTGAAAATCGTCAAGTAATTTTAGCGTTGTCTCTTCCTCTGAAATGCTTATTTTGTTGTTATTTCTTATCATACCCATCAAGAATGTATTTTTGCACTCGGACTGTACGATTCGACCCTGTCAAACAATATAATAAATTACTTAAGACGCTTCTGGAAAGCTATTCCTTTTATCACGTCTTGCGGTCCTAATTGCCTTTCAGAGTGTGTTAAACATTTTCCCACCTGTATACCAAGTATTTTTTTTATTCCCGCACTTTCAAAGATATTAAGATGCAAAATCGGTTCTTATTGCCCTTATCTAGAATTTAAAGAATGAAAAAAACATGACCATTTCTGGAAATTGAATGTTAAAAAGATGTTAAAAGTGATATTAAAAATATCAAAAACTTTTTTTAATAGTAAAAAAAAAAATAGTATTAAGATTTTAAAAATCCCCCCCAAAATGTACTTTTTCTCTAAATTCCCCCCCCCAAAAATAAATTTTATGACGCATTTTGCGTCACCAAACCCCTCTCTGGGCACCCCTGACTCAGCACAAAATGGAAACTAGTTGGATGTGCCAATCCGAAAACTTTATTCTTCTATCTCATATATTTTAATGTTTCAAAATGTTATAAATGTCAATATTTCATTTTTATTAGTTCAACACTATATCAGCTTTGACGTAACACAACACAGACATGAAAAAAAAATGAGAAAATGTCAATGTATTATGCTTAGGATACGATATTGAGAAAATATCAATGTGTTATGATTAGGATGCGTTATTGAGAAAATGAACGTTAATGGAATGTAAATTTGTGGTTGCAACGTTACAAGTGCCATTTTAAAAACCGGTTCGCCGAACTAACAAAATATTAGGTTGCCGTTCTACCGGTACGAACCGTCTGAATCCCACCACTGCCGTCAACCAAAGATGGGTTAAGGTTTAACACCCTGTATTTTTGATTAAATTGGTGGTTTGCCCCATGTTCTATGGCAATTTTTCATGCTGTTGACACCTACTATCACCTCTCTGAATTTGTCGGTCGAATTTGGCAACACCTTGTAAATTTAGCATCAATAAGTCCAAAAATATATTTACAGGCGAATTATGAACCACCTTTTGCGTGAACAAAAATTATGGAACTATTTTGAATTTTTTTTTTTTTTTTTTTTTTTTTTTTTTTAACGAGTCTCAGTGGAATCTCTGTGGCGGCGATGTGTCAAGTCATTTACGACGCGCAGGAATATTTTAAATCCATAATGGCTGCATATTTTCTAGGACTCTAGGTCCTTTCATTTCTTTTCTTTTGACGGATGTTTTGCATAGATTCATCTCTGTAATTCAACAGAAAGAAAAAAAAGGAAGGAAAGCCTCGGCGCCTCAACGCGGGTGACGCCGCGGAATGTTGCCAAGATAGGAAGTGCTATTTAAAAATCTTTCTGAGAAAGAAGCACGGGGATTCTTTTCGATCGGTTTTATTTGCCGTAAGTCAACTTTGCCAAACTTTTACTTCGAGAGAATGAAAGAGCGCGGGCTTTCGGCTTCAGATATTCTGGGCACGGTTAAAACAATTAACACCTTCGTTTATGAGCGCTGATTGCACCGTCTAAACTCGGCATGGATAAGGGAGGAAATAAGTTGAGAGATTTTTATTTTGTACAGTAGAGCGCCGATTATCCGAACAAGTCGGGACCGACCCTAGTTCGGATAAGCAAAAGTTCGGATAAATGGACAGACAATTTAAGGGATGTTCCTGACTATACTAAAATCTTCACATTTTATCCACGCTTCGGATAGACAGCACTAGTTAATGCTGGTATGTTTAAAAATTGATTTTTGTCTTTTTAATATTTTTGTTTAATTTTTTATATCATTTGCTGAATTCCAGAGATTATAATTTAAGCAAAAAAGCATTCGATTGTTGCATGCTTCAAAGAAGACTTTCTTTTCAATGCTGCCATGTCTCGAATCCTTCTTAATCGAATTCTTCTTGTTAGTTGAATAGGATCTGCGTTCTTCTGCCGTTCGAGCCATTTCATAGCTATATCCAAACATCCAAAGGCTTTCGTTTGTGATAGACCTGGCTCATTTTCAGGGCCTTCGTTTTCATTTTCTTCAATTCATATTTCGTCTTGAATCTCATCCACAATCTCATCATCCTTTAAAACCTGATATCCAGGTCTAATAGGGTGTTTGGATAGTTGGAAGTTCGTTTAAAAAAAAATGTTGAGAGAAATCGGCTGTTCGGATAATTGAAAGTTCGGTTTAAAAAATTTTTTGGGTGAAATTGGCTGTTCGGATAATTGGAAGTTCGGTAATTGGAGCTCGGATAATCGGCGCTCTACTGTATTGTCATGGGTGCCGGCAAGGGAGAAAGACGGGGCAGAGAAGGGCCGTTGTCCGTCCTTTGATTTGGAAATTTAATTAATTAAGGGGTCTCAGGACTCTTAAAGCTTCAAAATTTTCGAAATTTAATTTTTTTTTATGTTAAACTTCTATCTTTTTTGAACATATTGATATGATTGTTGCCTTGAAATTCCCATTAGAACAGAAGTTATGAATTTTAGAATTATACTAGCTCAATGGCTCCGTTTCCGAAACTTTGCAGTCATTTTTCTCCAAATGCCGTTTTTGGGCCTAACGCGCAGGATATCTCAAAAACTTCTGAATATCTTTTTTTTTTTTTTTTTTTTAAATTAATTTTTCGACTACTTTTCAGCAGTGAAATTACGCTTGAAATTATTGAATATTAATGATGTGAATTATCATATTGTGATAATTCACATCATTAATATTCTGAATATCTTTTCATGAAATTTCCAAAACATATTTTCATGTTAGTCTGTATAAACCGACCCTAAAATTTCATCTTAATTGCTCAAAGAAAATTTTTGAAAGGTGATTATACTGTAGAAATATTCAAAATTTTGTATTAGTTAAATACAATTTTGTATTACAAATATAAAAATGCTTTAAATACAAATTTATTTAGGTTCAGGGTAATTCTTACAATCTGAAGTATAATTAGACTAAAAAAAATCCATTCTAGTTGCAAAACTTATTTTAAAATCTTGCGCGTAAGCTGTTATAGCAATTACCTGCTTGACAAATGTCTGACAGTTTGGAGGACCCTATAAATACTATTTCTGTATCTTGAAATTTTATAAATACCTGGAATGAAATAACATACGAAGATGATGGGACGAACGATGATGGAACGATGGATGAAAGAACGAAGATGGGCCGCTCGTCGCGGCGGTCGATCCCCCCGCCCATCCCCAACCGCCGACCGAGACTAATAATGGTCTCGAAGTAGCTAAGAGTCGTTCGGTAGCTTCATCGACCCGAGCCCAATCCTTCCCGCTTTTCGGTGTCTTTAATTTGTGTAATTTCCCTTATAAATTTGTCCGGTTTCAATTTTTGATTTTTTTTTTTCAACTTGGCTTTCGCTAGAGAGTCTTTCACTCGGGACGTGACTGGGGACCTAGGAATCTTGCTTCCGCAAAAGAGTCGGACTAGAGTAGAAGAATAAATGGCTGCGGACGAAAATGGGCCGCTCGTCGAGGAAAAAAAAAAAAAAAAAAAAAAAAAAAAAAAATCAAAAATTGAAACCGGACAAATTAAAAAGGGAAATTACACAAATTAAAGACACCGAAAAGCGGGAAGGGCAGGCAGTGGTGTAGTCGTAAAAATAGCAGAGGTTATACGTTCTAAGCAGAGGGTATACGCTCAAAGCAGAGGGTATACCCTAGTCTATATATACTATAGCTTTCTTAAGAAACAGTGGGGTATACGGCGTTCCTTAAAAAAATCCAGAGGGTATACGGCGTATACCCCCGTATACCCTCCACTACATCCCTGAGGGCAGGCTCGGGGCGATGAAACTACCGAACGACTCCTAGCTACTTCGAGCCTGTTATTATTATTACATCCTAATAAAAATTGTGTTTTTAAATAATATACATTTTACGTTATTAAATGTTGAAAATGTTCATTTTTGTTCTTTTTTATAATTTTAAGAGTCCTGAGACACCTTAAGGGCAGTTTTACCCCCCTTACCTTTTCATTTTTTTTTAATTTGGTTCAAAAAGTGAACTTATTGCATTTCAATGTTTAACTAAAAGTACATTTTACAAAAACAAAAACAAAAAAAAAACAAAAAAAAAAAAAATAAATAAAATAAAAATAAAAATAACTTCATATTTAATTAAAAATTTTAATGTTTTAAAATCCCTACTACTTTTTTAAATATTAATGTTTTTGCCCAATTATTTTTTTTCATTTTTTAGATTTTCAAACGGGTATTACCCAAGGCTACGCATGGATTTTTAGATACATCGAGTATTATATTTAAGGCTGTTCTCAAATCCAAAGGGTCAACTTTCTGACATTAGTTTTAATTCATTTTTATTCGGAAACGCCTGAAACTAAAAGGTGTTGTTATTCAGAAACTATGCCATCGAACTATTTTTTCCGTTTTCTTGTAAACGCAATAGATGTTTCAGAAAATACTGTCAAAGTTGGCATTTTGAACCGAACTGCCGAACGAAAGAAGAAAATCTAGTCAATAAGGGGAGAAAAATGCCGTGTCACGTGATCCAAAATCGCTTATAACTCAATATCTAGTTTATTGATTAAAAAATGGAAAACACAGTTCGATTCCAAATCGCTTCCATGGTCAGACTTTCCAATTTTATATCTTTCCGTTAAAAAAAAAAATTTGTAAATGTGTCAAAACGTTTTGCGCTTGTTGAGCAGAGCAGTTGAGAACAGCCTTAATATAATTCTTTTACTTATATATGTAGTGCAAAACAATGAAATCCAACACATCTTCATATACTTTTATTTAAAATAATAATAATAATAAACTGACGGCTAATTCCATGCGGAGATTTATCCCATATAGTAAAACCTCCCTAAAGCGACCACGTTCCGTTCCAATAAAAAATTTCGCTCCGAGAGGTGGTTGCTTAATGAAGGTCATGTTTAAATTTCGATTTTAATTGTTGAAAAAAAGTAACAATTAATGTTACTAAAATTTATTTTTCACATGAGGAAAAAATATGAAAATTTACGTATCAAAACAAAAGTTAATTGCATAAGTTAATTAGTGCAGAGTGTTATATCTTTTATAACTTTTATTTCAAAGTCCTTTCGAAATTCAGTACATAAATGTAATTTTTTTTTGAATGGGAATAAATTATCAGGATTTCATTAATTTATCTATTTCTTTGAGAGTTTCCTGACAGAAAAGGGCAGGGGAGTTTATTGACCGTCATCCTTACTTTGTCATCAGAGTTAAATTCATTGCCTAAAAAGGCACAAAGGGGTTTAAACATTTAAAAGATACCACAATAAATAAAAATTCTAAACTCAGTTTAAAAGTTCGATGAATAATGCGCTCTCCGGAATTATTCTAATAAAACCTTCTTCAAGCGACCAGTAAAAAACGAAATTTGTTTCATTTTCTTCAAAGAAATGGGTCGCTCATGGAAGGAGTTGAACTGGGGTGGTCTCTGAATAGAGGTAAAATTAATATTGAGCCTACGGGAATTAATTTCGTTCCATGAAAAAATGGTCGTTCATGGAGGTGGTTGCTTAATGGAGGTGGTCGTACAGGGAGGTTTCACTGTATATAATAAAGAACATGTATAAAAATTTTTAAATCTGTATCTCAAATACAAAAAAAAAAAAAGGCCTTAGCGTTTTTTAAACATGAAAATGAAGAAAATATGAACATGGAGAAAAAGCCGTTTAACCCTTTGAGGGGCAAGTAATTGTGTTTCTATAATGTCAAATTCACACCGGAATATTTTATTGCAAAATAAGGAAAACCAATTTTCCACCAAAGTTAGAAAAGTAAAATTTAATAAGTTCTTTCTGGTGCAAATCTTCATTAATCACTGTAAAAAAAACGGACTAAAAAACGGAAATACTACTGGCAATCTAGACGCTAGTACTATTTCCGTTTTTTACGGGAATTTTTACCCATAAATTACAGAAAATTTTCCGTTTTTCTGATTAAAAACGGAAAATTTTCTGGGATTTATGGGTAAAAATTCCCGTAAAATAACGGAAATAGTACTGGCGTCTAGATTGCCAGTAGTATTTCCGTTTTTTCGTCTGTTTTTTTTACAGTGATCGTATGTGGGATAAAATATATCCCACCGCCCTTCAAGGGTGTGAAGGGGAAAACCCCCCACACTTAAAATTAGAGATATGGCCAGACGTACAAGTGTAGTACATTGGGATGTCTCACAAAAACCCTATTTGTGAGCTCTAATCCCCTTGACTGCAAACAGATCCAACAAAGTAAAGATGAAAATTTTATTGAAGAAATGTTGACATAATATAATGATGGGATGGGCCGCTTAAAAAAGCGTGGGTTACACCGTCAGAGTATCAGGCCGAATGAATGAACTTACATATCGAATGCACGCCACATCCACTGGAATACCAAGCCAATATGAGAGTTACGCAAACGCCAAATTATCCGTTGCATATAAAAACAATGGAAGAGAATTTAAATTATTGGCGAATAACTGATAAAGACAAAATTGTGAAAATAACTTCAAGCAACCCTACCACAACAGTAACAATACGTAAAATTTATTTATATTATAGATGTCAAATATAATTTTATGATTAAATTTATTGCCTGAGTTAAAATGCGAGAAATGGATAACATCCCCCTTGTTAATAAAAATGATTGCTTTCTTTTATAAACAACGCAAAGGAAAATTACCCACATAAATATTGTAACAAAAATAGATTAGTATTAAATTAATATCGAACTGTCAAGAGTGCAATTATCGTAAATCTCCTATATAGTTTGTTGACTTGCAGATATAAAATAGCGAAATCAAAATGATAATGAATCATTTCGTTAAAAAGACATGTTTATTATTTAATGTTTTACTTCCGCATGAAATAGACGAGAAATAAGCCTGAAATTACTTTTTTTAACAAATCCATTTATGACTGACTGAATACATGGAAAGAAAAAGAAAACATTAATTTAAAAGGAATAAAAAGGACAATATATGATGATTGCGTCATCATAAAGGGGTTAAAGTTTTCATTTTTGAGGGGAATTGCGCTGGGTGTGTTATTAAAATGTATAATATATCGTGATATAATTGCCGTATGGGTAAAAATGAGGTGTCCAAATATTCACAATTAAACAGGCTTTCATTTAATATTTTAAAACAAAAATCAGTTTTTTGATTAATTTTGTGGCAAACTGTCTCCCTAAATTTTCTTCACTTCTGATGATAAAAAAAAGTAAAATGTATTATTCACAAGTAACTTAAAATTTTTAAAGTATAAGAAAAACAAGAACTACAAAGTTTTTGTCAAGGGCTTCGCTTAACCCCCCCCCCCCTCTCCAAACTGCACGCCTGCTTAAAAAAGAAAAATAGTTAAATTCACCTTTAGTTGTACTTACTGATTTCTTGTAAATACGGTAACCTCCCTCTTAACCGACCTCCTCTCAACCGGAAATCCGCTTTAACCGGCCGACTTTTTTTTTTCCCAACATCAGGCAAAATTCAGATAGGGCGGTCTTGTAAACTCAGTTTACGCTTTCGAGTTGAAGTACAATTCCGAGTGGAAGGAGGCAAAATTCCGAAAGGAGAACGTCACTTTTAAATGGATACGTGTTGACCTTCACTACTGTTGAATTCAGGACGTGGCCCTGGAGGGCACATCCCGCCCAGGAAAAATGAGATGTCCCCCGGAAGATTTGAGATTTTGCGTTTTAATGGTCAAAAATGCAATCTCTCTCCCTCCCTCCCCGGAACTCTATAATGTCTGATCTATCTGCAAACTGCATCTACAAGCAAAAATCTATAAGAATTTAAAAAGCTTGAGGAATGCGAACAGATCACCGTAGAAGATGCATAAGAATTGTTTGAATCTGATAAAGATCTCAAGCATGAAACATTATTTGACGAGAATATAATTAGGACTGTAACTGGTGTTGTTCAATACGAAGACGATCCTGATGATGATCCAGTTGAAGTTGACACTGCTGAAATTTCTCATACGGAAGACGTGAGAGCATTAGAATTAGAGTTGGCGCTACGCTATGTTAAGCAGAGGCTATCAGCTACCTCGGTTAAACTTATGGCGTTATTAAAGAGATGGAGAGATTATGCTGCAAAATGCCGAAACAACAACAGAAGAAATCTACAACAGAAGAAGATCACTGATTTCTTTATGCCTGATTAACTTAAATATACATAACGTTGAACGATTTCAACTTCTTATAAAGGTGTGTGACACGATTTTCAACAATTTAATTTGTGTTCAATATTTTTCATTATTTGTTATCAGTGATAATTTTTGTTTCAATTCAGTTAATTATAACTAGTATTCATTTCACATAATATAGAAAATATGTACTTTTTTAAAACTACACAAATTGAAAAACTAAATACATCCTACGGGTTTAATTAATTAAATTACGCAGATACTTATTTAAATTTTCTTACTTCTCCACTTTAACCGGTTTTTCTTTTAACCGGCTAACCTTCGGTCCCGTTTAGGCCGGTTAAGCGGGAGGCTACTGTATCTTCTCCGTAACACATTTTTAAATCTGTGTGCCCAAGACCTTACAAAAATTATAAAATTTTATTTCTTTAGAAAAAACAGAATGTTATTAAACCATGTTGTAATTTAACTGTATTTTTCTATTTGTAATTCATAAAATCATCAAAAATTAATGTCACTTTATTTATAAATTAAAAAATTACATACTTTTTTTCGTTATAAAATGCATTGCTCATATATTTTCTCTTGAAATAATGCCCTTTTCTACTGGACTTGTGTTGTTTTTGGAAAGTATCACCATGCTCCCTTTTCTTTGTAGAATGAATACTAATGAATACTAAATTATTAATTATCATTCTACTAATTAGACCCTAAAAATGTACATTATTTTTCAAATTTGAGAGTTAATTGTTTAATAATTATTAATTTTAAGTAGTGTTCTACTAAGTAATGAATTTACTAATTTGAAGTTTTTATAATTTCTGTAATTACTAAATAATAATTATATTTTTATTAATAAAAGCATAAAAACATAAATTCTGTTAGTAATAAATACTGTTGATAGTAAAAGTAAAATGATGATAGTAAAAGTGTTGATAGTAATAAATCTGTTAACATAAATTCTGTTAGTAGGTTTAAATTGTTTTGGAAATCTAAAATTCTTGGTAGTTATTCTGAATTTTAAGGGAGGGGGAAAAAATCATAAAAATACGATTTTAATTTTAAACTAGTTGGATGTGCCAATTCCAAAACTTTCTTCTATCTTATACATCTTAATATTTCAAAAAGTAGTTACACAAGTTAATACTTCAATATTATTAGTTCAATACTATACCAACTTTGATTTTCATCTTAAATTTCTGCTTCAGTCAATTAAATGAACTAAAAACGAGTTAATCTATATTATGATATTTATTAAAATTAAGAGTTTTTCCTTATTTGGTTGTTATCAGATGTTTGCGAATAGTCAGTCGGCTTAGCAGGAAGCGAGTTCCTGCCTTTGCACGAGCCGCCGATGGACAATAGAACTACAAAAAATCAAGAAAAGTATACAAAAATCGCTATCACAGAGCCCCTTTGCCGCGCGATATTTCCAAATTCAAGGAGGACCTGTTGGCCACAGCCAAAAACATGCGCAAAAAATTTGGATCAATTGTATGCATAATTTCATAAACTTTTCCATTGTACAATAAGGAAAATGTCACAAACATCACTGTTACAGTGCCCCCCTTCCGGCAGATTTTTTTCAAATTCAAGGAGGACTTGTTTGCCATAGCCAGAAACGTACACAAAAATTTGGTTCAATTCTATGCATAATATCATACACTTTTCGATGGTACAATAATGAAAATGGTACAGACATCGCAATTATAGCGCCCCCTTCCAGCGGAATTTTTTCAAATTCAGGGAGGACCTTCGTGCCATGACCAGACACAAACACAAAAAATTTGGCTCAATTCTATGCATAATTTCATGCACTTTTCGATGGTACAGTATTCAAAATGGCACAAAAATCCCTATTACAGCGCCCACTACCGGCGAATTTTTTCCATATTAAGGAAGGACCTGCTTACCATATCCAAGAATTTAAAATAAAAATTTGGTTCAATTCTATGCATAACTTCATACAATTTTCAATGGTACAATTTCCAAATCGCACAAAAATCAGTATTACAGCGCCCCCTAGCGGCGAATGTTTTCCAAATTCAGGGAGGATCTGCTTGCTAAAGTCAAAAACTTAAAATAAAAATTTCGTTTAATTCTATGCATAACTTCATACAGTTTTGGATGGTACAATATTCAAAATCGCACAAAAATCGCTGTTACAGTGCCCCCTACCGGCGATTTTTTTCCATATTCAGGGAGGACTTACCTGCCATATCCACAAACTTAAAATAAAAATTTGTTTCAATTCTATGCATAACTTCATACACTTTTGGACGATATAATATTCAAAATCGCACAAAAATCGCTATTACAGCACACCCTACAAGCGCATTTTTTCCAAATTCAGGGATGATCTGCTTGCCATAGCCAAAAACTTAAAATAAAAATTTGGTTCAATTCTATGCATAACGTCATACACTTTTTGATGGTACAATGGCGACAGACAGACGGACACACGGACACCACAGACAGACAGACATTTTCTATAAACCTCTTTTTTGGGATCTCTGACCCCTAAAACATGTAAATCCGTCGAAAACCGGAAGTCGAAAAAAATTTCGATTACAATACTTTCTTCTATTGAAGATAGAAGAAAGTAAAAAATCCTGATTTTTTTGCACCCTAGTTATTAGTCGTCAAAATAAAACAATATAGATCAAATGGGAAAAAAAGCTGCTAGAGTTTTTAGTTAAATAATATATTAAATTAAAAAAATCAAAAAACCCGACTGTGTAAAAAGAGAACTAATTAATTATTTCTCATCAATATGTAACTATTTTTTTATATTACTTAATTTTTTTTTTTTTTACATGTATTGATGACTTTTAAGTTGTGTTCAATTATTAGTTCCTATCTACAAACACTGTTTTGATGAGGCCTATAGATGTATATTATGCAGGTTAGAGTTACAGTAAAGTTAGAGATCCAAAGTACACAACTTCCAGGTTGTGTAATATTTAAATGGTGCTTCTGACTGCAAAATGGTCAATGAAATATCGTCTTCATTTTGAAAGACCTATCCAATGATAGGCCACTCAATAGGGTGCGTAAAAATTTTTTTTCGTTTCTTCTGCCATTTCGTATTTTACGGCCGCCATTTTGAATTTATAAAAACAAAGTCTATCTTATAACCATCGGACGATTAAGACAAATTGATAGAGATCTCATTCATTAAAATCCATCCAGCCGTTGGGGTGTTTCGAAGGTATAAAGAAATCCACTTACACAGATACGCGTGAAACACATAACCCTTCTTTTCAGTCAGGTAAAAATGGTTTTTATCTATATTCTCTAATCCGGGGAATCAGAGTTGGATCATTTATTAATTTTTAATTAGTCTTCTTTGAAGGGGAGGGCTTAAGCTCCACCAGCCTGTCCTTATCCTTCGCTTCTGAGCATTATGCAACTAATTGAAAATTAATTTAAGTTTTAATGAATGACAACAGTAACGGAAAGATAAGCGTATGATACATTTTAATGTAAGAGAATTAGTAATCTTGTAATGTAGTTTTGATGTCGAAGTCCTTAGTTAGTAGGTATGTAGTTTTGATGTAGAACATACCAAAGAGACATTTCGGTCGTAACGGTAGATGGTGTTTGTGTTAACCATTCTGAAATCTTTTGGTAGAATTTTCAACAAATATATCGGCCTCATTATTTTTTTAAAAGCTTCATTTGTTAATAGGAAAGAGCCTTTACGTAATTTGGTTATTGGATGCTTTAACCACCTGAGGGGCAAGCAAAAATGACTCTAAATATTGAATTCTCAGAGGAATAATCGAAAAATTGTATTTTTAAATAAGGAAAAGCAATTTCTCAACGATTTTCCTCAAAAGTTAAAAATATAAAATTTAGTAAAAATTTTCTGGTGATAATCTTGTTTAAATTGGGTGGGATATATTTTATCCCACCGCCCCTGAAGCTTTTTCAAGAAGGCTCACGTTTTCAGCACCAGCCTTGGCGAGTTTGCGAAAGCAAGAGCGTTCAGCCAGCTCTAACGCTAATCGTTGGCTTGTGTTTTGTTTTGAACCGAAATGGCGGAAGACGAACTAGCATATTTTAGAATAACAATCCTACCTAAATTAAAGAAATATTTTCAGTTATGTGTTCTAGATGAAAAGAAATCTTCTTCGAAAGAAATTGAATTACGAATTCTTATACTCTGTTTTATCGAAGGTCTTTATTACTTTTGATGATATAGACTAAAATTTTGATTATTTGATCCCCTCAAAAATGTAAATTTTCATTCAATCGAGCATTATTAATCGAGCATTTAAAAATATGGCAAAAATTTTAAAATAAAAAACTGAAGAATTTTAAAGATTTTTAATTTTGTGCACTAGGGACAGACCAATGTCTTTTCCATAAAAAATCAAATAATGATAAAATTTTAACAATATTAAAATGTAATAGTAATTGATTTAATTGCATGCATCAACTTGCAATTATTTTAGCTGATAGATTTAATTGCAGGATACGGCTAAATAATTTATGCTTTATCGTTCAATCTAATTATAATTGAATTGATCTTAGTTTCAACTTCCTATTAACTTCTAATCGCAATTAAATTAAAAACAATTAATTTTTAATGAATTATTTCAGTGAAAATGTGTTTGATTAATGCAATCAACACGTCACACAATTATGCCGCTTAATAATAAAAAAACTAAATTAATTCAGTAATAATACTAATAAAACTATGTTCAATTGTGTCCTAAAAACATGATCAATACAATTATATTTATTAAAGAAAATTTTTACGTCTGTTTTAAAATACGTTCTCAATTTCTTCGAACATATAGCGAATTAATGAAATAAATAAATATTATAGAACTGAAAAAAATAACTTATGTTTGAATTATATATATTTGTGCAATTAAAAGTTATTTTAATCCGAAAAAGATCTTTGTTTTAAGCAAGGTTCTAATTGCAAACCACAGTGAAATAACATTTCATCTAGCGTTTTACATTTGTGGAAGAAACAAATGAAAAAAAGAACATCTCTTCCTCTCAGCAAAGGAATGGGGTTGCTGTTCGCTAAGCGTACGACGTCACAAACAAGAAAGGGTGCGTAGCGTTGAATTCATCCCCGCGCCAACCCTTACTCTGGCGATAAGGTGCTCAAAACGTGAGCCTTCTTGAAAAAGCGCCCCTGAAGGGGATTAATCCAAGAATGGATCCAGACCTTAAGGCTCCAGTCCCCGTCATGCGAAGACACTCGCGAGCTAATTCTAATATCTCGTTTGCATTTCGACATTTTTAAACATTTATTTATATTTTTTTGCATTGGATAGCATCTCTACATCGTCCCTTTTTTTACCCGGCTGCCAAGAAGGGTTATGTGTTTCACGCGTATCCGGGTATGTGGATTTTTTTATACCCTCGAAACATCCCAACGGCTGGATGGATTTTAATGAATGAGGTCTCTATCGATTCGTCATAACCGTCCGATGGTTATAGGCTAGGTTTTGTTTTTATAAATTCAAAATAGCGGCAGACACGAAAAAAGATTTCTACGCACCCTATTGAGTGGCATATCATTGGATAGGTCTTTCAAAATGAAGACGATGTTTCATTGACTATTTTACAGTCAGAAGCTCCGTTTGAATATTACACAACCTGGAAGTTGTGTAGGTAGGATCTCCAGTTTTACTGCAACTCTAACCTTCATAGACATCTATAGGCCTTATCAAAACAGTGTTTGTAGATAGGAACCAACAATTAAACACAACTTAAAAGTTATCAATACAAATAAATAAATAAAAAATAGGTAAGTAATATAAAAAATAGTTTCACATTGATGAGAAATAATTTATTAGTTCAGTCGGGTTTTTTGATTTTTAAATTTAATTTTTATTACTTTTTTGATTTTGGTTGCAGACATTTTTTATAAAGTTACTTTCACTTTCAAAACCGGTTCTGAAAAGGAAAGAATCATTATTAAAAATATCTACCACCAAAATCGAAAAATTAAAAAAGGGGTGATGTAGAGATGAACCTAAGCAATCCAATGCAAAAATAAATAAATAAATAAATAAATAAAACATAAAAAATAAAATAAAATAAATAAAAATAAAAAATAAATAAAATGAAATAAAATAAAAATAAAAATAAAAACATCGAAATGCAAACGCGATATTAGCAAATAAACTCCCCATAGGTTTAGTATTAACTCGCGAGTGTCTTTACCTGCGCGAAAACCCCCGTTCTCTAACATTAATCCTATGGACGAATTTTTTAAGATAGCCCGTTAGCATTTTACTATATTTAAATGATCTTTTTGTATTGAGTAGCTGAGGTTGATCTCTACAAAGGCCGTTTTTTAGTTTTTCGATTTTCTTTGAATGTTTTTTAATGCGAGTACTTTCACTTTCGAAACGGGTTCTGAAAGTAAAAGATCCTAATAATAAAAAAAAAGCTGTAAACAAAATATAAAAAGTAAAAAATCGCCCTTTGTACAGATCGATCTCAGCTAGCCAATGAAAAAAACAGTTTAAAAATACTGAAATGCAAATTAGATATCTTAAGAAATTCCTTCCATAGGATTAACATTAGCAAGCAGGTGTTTTTGCGTGAGTGAAGTTGCCTCTTAATTGAGAGGGAGGTTACTTTTAGTAACACTCCAGTTTTCAGCCGGGGATATCGCGGAAAAATTGAAGAGCTGAGTGGAAGAACATGTTATGCTACATTTTCCTGAAAATTATTTTATCTTTTGGACGAAGGTGTTATCAGGTATTCTATCACATAGTAAAGCTCAAATATTAAAGTTATATTTAGCCTTGAAGATTTAAGACATTATTCATTAATATTTAATATTTTAATATTTAATAATGCAAATAATATTAATATTTTTTAATATTTAAAAATTAAATATGAATAAGTTTTCTTTGATAGAGTTTAGTACTACACCTGTTAATATTTTAAACACATGGTATCAAACAGAAAATAAATCATTAAAATTGACAAAAAAACTTTCACATCAAATATTTCTTCAAATGTAATTTTTGTTACTTAACATGTTCTTCCACTTAGCTGTTCAATTATATTTTCTCTTAAAAAGAAAAGTTTTTTCACGATGGCTCAAAAACAACCTCAATTACACTTCCAAGGATCGTGAAAAAAAAAAAAAAAAAAAAAAAAAAAACCTACTTTAGATAACTAATTCCACAATTTTTTATTTAAAACAATGAAAAAAAAAATGTGATATTTGCATGAAATTGGCTTTTCAAATGAATAGTTTAAGAAAGACAGTTTTAAAAGGTGTAGCTATTCCTTTGAATAGTGTCATACACTTTTTGCTTTTTAGTATTTTCCTTTCACACTCATCTAACAAGAGTTACACCTAATCAACTTTTCCGCGAAAATTTAACTTGCTAATATGTTTGGGCAGATATGTAATTCAATATTGTGAGTCGAAAGAATGACCGGTTTACTTCTTGGTTCAGGGTGCAGCTACAAACGGTATTTGGGTCAAGGTTTTGTTTATTTTGCCTTTATAAAACACGTTGTACAAACCTATTTAACTAGTTTCTGCTACCATTCGAAAGTTTTTGAACTCTTTTATTGAACCTTTAACTGGTGAGGTGGGGTGCTTTGCACCCCAGATAAATTTAAATTCTGAAATATTGCCCTTTTTACATTACAAGATGGACTGTATGCATATGTATGTACACTTACAGCACTTTTCAGTTGTTTTTATACAAGTAAATAATGTAAAATTCATAGGAAATTTTCTTATAAACACATGTATAATAATCGCTTATAAACAGATAAAGTTAAAAAATGCTATAAAAAGTGATAGAAAATCTTGTGAAAATATTTTCTATCGTTGAATGATTTTGAAAATGTTGCCGTTTGTGCAACGAAACGATCGTCAATCTTAATAAAGATTTTCTATCACTTTTTATAGCATCTTTTAACTTTATCGGAAATTTTCTTATTTAAATTCGCTAAATTTTGTGGAGCGAACAAGAAATCAAATTTTGGGGTTACATAGGGAAAAGTAGGGGAATGGCGCTCACTAGAGAAAACATGAATAGCTAGTCAAATTTAAACAAAAAAATCAATATTTTATTAACGAAGTATAACTCCAAAGCATAAAAAACAGTTTGCAATCAACTAATTTGCATAAAAGTTTAAAGATTTTTTTTTATCGTTTTATTTAAATAACTATCGATTGAGCGGTAATGCCCGACATGGTAGGGTAATTGCGCTCAGAGTTTGAATACAAGATTTAAGTAAGACAAAAGTCACATATGTAGTTGTGTGGGCTGTTCAGACCACGGCAGACTTTTTGTGACCACTTTACACATATTGTGTTACACATATAGTGGGCTACTTTTTTTAAATTTAGGTTTTTTGATTTTCATCACTTTTTTGAAATCGTAAAATTCTCCGTGTTTAATGACATATTAATTAAGGCGTAAACAGGGGAGTTTTACCATTTCAAAAAAGTGGTGTTAATCAATAAATTTGAATTTAAAAAAAGTTGCCCACTGGCAACACTTTTTCTGAAATTCCACGCGAGCGCCATTACCCGTTATCGCCATGTTGCGTTTTAATGCATTATAATTGGCGTAACAACGCACTACAAAAATAAATAAAAGCATGAAAGTAGGGGAGACTAGGGAGGATTGACCCACTTTTTACAAAATGATTTTTTATTTTTTAAATAGTGAACGTAGAATAAAGTTTTATGTATCATTTTGTTCGTTATACAATCAGTTATCAAAATAAAATTGCTACATAAGTGTAACACATCAGAAATTTGAAAAATGATTGATTTTAATCATGAAAAAATAATGGGTCAAGGCTCCCCACATATGGGAGGGTTGACCCACTATATGGGAGGCTTGACCCACTTTGTTTTATATTGCACTATTTGTGAAGAGTAATAAAATCAGTTTTAAAAAAAGCAAAATAACTTTATGCTACATGCTTTAATTATTATAAAAAAATAATTTTTTAAAATATGATACTTAAACAAACCTGTTCAAACGCAATCGCAAGTCAGAAGAGAAAAATTTTGTTTTAAACAGGATTACAGGATTGTGTCTGAGCAGGTATGTGTTGTGTCTGTGCAACAGGGAAAATGAAATTTTATCATTTAAGGCTGTATTCTGTTAGAGACAGGTTCCGTTTTCATAGTGTTTCATGTTATTATGTCCGGATTTAGGAGCCACTGTCCCGCTTTTTTTTTTGTCTCCTTGTCCTATTTTTGTGACACTCGACCAGACAACTCCAGTTGTCACATAGTTTGGCTTCATCTCACTATATTCACCCTGGTGAAATTTGTCTACATACCTTCCTAAAGTTTTTCGACCGATGCTATGTTCTTTTGCAGCCGCATGAGCACTTAACTTATCATTAACATGATTTAAAACTTTAAGGGGCAAAGTACTTTCAATACTGAAATGTTGAAATAAATAACCAGCACTGGAATTTACGAACAAATTTATTTGGAAATGAGAAAAAGGCTATATTTCACATACATATTAAATGGAAAAGATTTTAGTAAAATTCTGGTGCCATTGTGACGTTTAGGAATTAAAATTAAGTGGTTTTATAAACATACCACTACCCCTGAAAGGGTTAAGGCTACTGCTTTCATACTTTTTAGTCCCTTCTAGTCTTTCCCACTGTTTCTGTTTACCTATTGTAAGTAATATTTAAATGGAAAAAAGTTCCGACCAACTTTCCCATTTTCTAGCAATTTTTCACATCTTTATTTAGTCAGTTTTGGACATTTTCTTTTCCATCACATCATTTTACTGTAGTTTTACAGAACTTACATTCTTTTATATATATAACCATTAACTTTTCCTCATGCACAGTGTATAATAAAAAGATTTCCGAAGCCACTTAATTAAGGGAGCCTTGGGCATCTGGTCAACCCTCCCTCACATTGACTGGGTCAAGCCTCCCTACACAGACCTTTTCTCAAGCACAGCACATTGTTCTGTTAAGCCTAACTTACGGTACAGTCTTTATGCTTGGAATGAAAGCTCGATATTTCAGCATTACTTTAAACCTACTTACTTAAATTTCTATGATATCATTTATCTGAAAAAAGCTTACAAAATATTTCTAAAAAACACAACTTTTAGGTTGAAAACGCCTCACAATTGATTTTTCCTACACCTATTTCGATTATCTATATGAAACGAAGACTGTTATTTGAGCATTCAAGTAGCTTTGGTTAACACCTATTGATAAAACTCTGAAATTCTTTTAAATATAAAAATTGATGGGTGGGTCAAGCCTCCCGTATGGTCAACCGTCCCTAGTCTCCCCTACAGCTAAATGTATATATTCTGTAGACATAATGAGTAAATTAATATTTGAAAATAAGAGTGCACCTTCAAGTTAGATGTTGTAGAATTTTATAATAAAACAACTAATAACGTGAGGACATAGAAATACTTTCCTTCCGACGGTCACTATATCCTTACTGTGAACTTACGATTAAGTTTGCTAGATGCCGGTACCAATCGCAAGTTTACAATTCTATTCTGTTTAGAGATATTGGGTGAGCGGGATTACCCTTCTGAGCGTCATTACCCTACTTTCCCCTATACTCCACCTCGCCAATTACGATACAAAAAAAAAAAAAAAAAAAAAAAAAATCACCTTACCACTTAAGAGTTAACTTAAGTAGTTTTCTTGTTTGTAAAGATACATTTTTTGCAATAGATGTTTCACTCATTTCCTGATACGTTAATGTTCTAAGAAATTACGTGTAGTTGTTTGTTCTCGATGTCAATACAATACTTTGATATATTCAGAATTTAATTGTCGTTTAAGAAACTAATTTTAATTAAATTTTAATTATATGTTGGGAGAAGAAATCTTTTGAATGTTTCAGATAGGATGATGAGTATTTACACGGCTCCGGGTTCAGGGGTCGTACTTGTCCTGAAATTTCACGACCGAAAAATTCTTCGGGACCAGTATTTTCTTATGGAAAAATCTTTTCTTAAAGAAGGCGAGATTTTGCGCGTTTAACCTAGATTTATTTTTCTATAAACAAATAGTGATATTTGTCCTAAACAAATAGTGATATTTGTCCTGAAAAAATCCCTTAAGCGTACGACCCCTGCGGGTTACAATCCTGAACCCGAAATTCCTGCTTAAAGTCAACCTGAACCCTAAATCAACCCCCCCCCCCCCAAAAAAAAAAAAAAAAAAAAAAAAAAAAATCTTTAACCCGAAATTCCGCCCGAATCCAATAGACCCGAACCTGCGGTGCAGTGATGAATTTTTTTTTTTTTTTTTTTTTTTTTTTTTTAATTGTAGAGATTTCTACAATAAATATCATTAAATGAGGTTTTTTAATGGAGCTCTCCGATAAATATTATTTATTAAATATAAAATTTTAAAAGTGGGGCTGCGTGATTTCCGGGTATATTCTGGGATAAAAGAGGGAACCCATGTGGGAGGGGTAGATTTCAAACTTTTTTGGACCAGTCATTTGATATATCATCGGAAAGTTTTCGGTTATCATCGGAAAGTTACTCTTTCATATTATGAACCTTTCTTCTTCCCTCCCTAGTTTGGCACCCCGAGAGAGGCATTTTTCGAACTTTTTTGAAATCGTAGCGTTTTTAAACATTTTAGATCGGATTTTTTTACGGAGCCCTCCGATAAATAATTTTTAATATATGAAAATTTCAAAGAGAAGGATGGGCAGAGTATATTTCGGGGGGCACGATAATTGGAATCCTGGGAGTTGGGACTCTTTTCTATCATTTGCTGACACCCCTCACGTGATATATCATTGGAAAGCTCTGTGACTACTATTTCATTTTATATATCGCCAGCGCCCCTCCCCTTACTTTGCCTCCGCGCGGGGGCACTTTTCTAAATTTAGCCGACACCCCTCATGTGACATATCGTTGGAAAGTCCTATGACCACTTATTCATATTATGCACTTTCCTTGCCCCTCCCCCCTACTTTGCTCCCCGCGGGGGTTCGTTTAATGTATTCCAGTCGAAGACTTTCTAAAAATGGGGAAATTAAAGATCCAATCTCAAATGACGTAGAAAAATCAATGAAAAATTTTGATCCCTTTTATCATCCTTTTAGTTCATGTTTTTGCCACTAGGGGGTGCTTTTGATTCTTATTTCTTTGGCCATTTTGGTGCTAATTGCCGAAAAATTCTAATTTTTGATACTTAAACTCCCCTTACCGCTTCATAGCTACTCGCGTTTTTTCAGCTTTTTTCAACCAGGCGGCAACCTTATAAGACTTTTCCAGTCTTATGGCTCCTTTATAGCCTCCCTTTGGTTTGTTGTTTTTTTATTCCATCTGTTTTCAGTTACCCTATATTTAATAAAATCTGCCTTATATATATGTAAAAACAATGATTTCAATAATCGATTCCAGAACATCTCCTTTGTAGATTCTCGAAAGTAATCGATGACTATATCGATTGTGCATTTTACGATAACGATTTTTTCGATTGGTAAATTTTCGAGAATCGCCCATCACTAAGCCCTATCACTACTATGAAATTGTCGGCCAGAATAATAGTTAAGTTTTCCAATAACTGTTTTTAGCTTTTCTCGTTATAATCGATTGTAAAACATCTCGATTGTAGATTCTAGGAATTAATCGATGGCTGTATCGATTGTGATTTTTTACGATGACGATTTTTCTGGATTGTCGAATTCTCGAGAATCGCCCATCACTAATTACCCACCACTTATTTTTTATTATTTAATCACTAGTCAGTACCCCAAATAACCTATGAAAGTATTAAACTATACAGGCTATTATTAAGGATAAGGATTGTCAGGAAAACAAAACTTTATTCAAATAAAAGGAAACTGTTGTAATTAAGCTGATTTACTGATTATCTAAGTGTAATCATCATAAACATATTGGATAGGAATGTTCTCAAATACTAAAGGTATCATACCAATATGTACATATTTAATTATGTTCTGTCAAATTATTGATATATATTTATATTTTGATTAATATTTTAACATTGTGGTGATGAAGATAACAAATATGAGTGATTTTAATTTAATGGTTACAAAAACTATAGGATTAGGTTATACTTATTTGATGTGTCTATTTTATTTAATAGGTATACACATTAGATATACAGAGATGAACTCTGATATACTTATTTGTTATGTGATGTGTATATTAAAGAAATTACACATAAAATATATTTAAATTATAAAACGAATGTAGAAATAATTTAAATTAAATGATAAGGGAAAGATGCCCATCTTCGTTACTTTTTTTCCCCTCTGCTGTAGACTGTTGTTTTGATTTCACCCCTATGTAGACTATTTTAGGAAGGAAAAAGTGTTTTTTTGATTAAAAATGGCCTTCGACTTGTTTTTTGTAGTGCAGCTGAACTCTGAAATCATGCACATAATACTTAAACTCATCGGTTAGCCTATTCTACTTCTAAGTAAAAAAGAATTCTTCTACTTCTAAGAAAATACTTTTACGCAATTATTCGGCCGAATACTTAAAAGTATTCGGCCGAAGTCGAATATTCGGTTTACATGCCGAATCATCGAATACCGAATCAACTATTCGGTATTCGGTCAATTCATAGTTTTAATACAATTATAGAAAATTATATGAGATGTAAATTTCAAACTGGGCGAAAAATGTTCGTGCCAGGATTCGAACCGGGGATCTCTTGGCTGAAGCTGTCAATGCTCTGCTAACTAAGCTATCCCGGACGAATCAGGAGGACCTACTTCACTCAGCTAACTTTATTGATCATCCAAGACATCCCTGGTTCGAATCCTGGACATTTTTCGCCCAGTTGGAAATTTACATCTCATATGATTTGTTTACCTTAGAATGATTGTGTTAAAATTTATCTTTTATAGAAAAGTAGTCTAAAATTGCTTCTATAATACCAATTTTATCTTTTTTGTAAAAGAATGATTATATTCATGCGAATTTTTGCATGTTCATAACTTATATATATATGTATATATGACCATTATAGAAAATTACAATTCATAATCAATTTCAAATAAAATTTATCAACTGAGTAGCAAGACATGATAGAAACATTATACATATTAAATTTGGATCAACAATAATTAAATTAACTAATTACTAATGAATTTTTTAAAGACTAGATCCAATCACTTATAAATGAAGTATTAAAATATTATAACATTTAAATTTGGTAAAAGGTCATTATTAACAGAAATGTAAATGCATAAAAAGAATAAACAAATAAAAATAATTATGTAGGAAATCAGAAATATTTTACATATTTTGTCAAACTATTTGTAACTAACACATTTTAACTAATAAAAAAAAAAGACCAAGACCAGAAAAAATGAATTCATTGGCAACACCAATAAATCCATTGTACGAAATATAGGATCTCATAATTGAAAATACATAAATTCAATAAGAAAAACCACTAAAGGAATGTAAAAAAGTAGAGCTATCATGAATAAAAGTAGAATTTATGATTCATAACTCGTTTTCAAGGCCAATATTACGATATCATAAGTAAAATACTGCTAATTTTTGAAGTAGAAATAAGAAGCAATTGCTTTAATGCAAATTTCTACCACTGCCCGATTAACCGTAACCCAAAATAAATAAATACATAAAATTTGGACATAATCAAGTCATACACACACAAAAAAAAATGAAACTTGTGAGTTAAAAACTTACTCAAAAATGAAACATGTGAGTTAAAAACTTAAATATAAACAGATAAAACATCTTAAATTTCAGAATAGAAACAAAATCATTCGTATTAACCAACACAGAAAATACCCTCACACGTGTTATAAGAATCAGTTGCAGTTAACATCGAATTCTGACAGTTCAAAACCAGCAAATGGAGGGATAAATTATATTAATAATATAAATACAGCGTGACTTCAAAAATCCGGCATTCAGAAATCCGGAAACTTCAAAAATCCGTCACCAAAACCATCTTTTCCCTTCCTTTTTCTTTTACACTTTCAAGATATGAGAAAAGAAAAATAGCAATTCTTCATGAATTAAAAACTTCAAAGTCGAAAGTAAACAATGCAAAAAAAGAATATTTCACTTTTCTTTTTCATTTGTCAGAGGCGATTATTTTCTGAACATATTTTCTGCGAGCTGCACTGTTACTTAGCAATGGGAACAGCTTTGGTTATTGCATGGCACAATGTATGGCTGTAATGAATTTCTGGCAACGGCGACATCAATGATGAGGGAGAATTCAGGCTTTCACGTTCCCCGTGAAAAGGCTGCAATTTATTTTCTGATTGAACACGCAAAATTCGAAAATTCATTGCATGTCGAAAGAAGCGACATAGATGATTGGCTAAGCATTGACGAAAATGCATCAATAACAAACAATCAAAAGGACAGCGAAATCGCTGACGCTGTGCGAAATAGAACCGCCGATAATGATAGTAACAGCTCAAAAGACAAGGATGGACAGAAAAAAAGGTGTCACTAAAAGATGCATAAATTTGACTGGAGAATTAATATATGCTTTAGAGAAACAAGACTGGATATTTCCGAAATAAACATTCTTCATTTATACAAAATACAAAAAAACTTGTTAAAGAATGGCCAAAAAAATTGAAGCAAAGTTTACATCGATGTTTCCGAAATTACAAAAAACGAAATAATTTCAATCTTTATTAGATTTTTATCTTCTGTAACATAGAAAATATCAATTAAAGTAAGTTTTTTTTAATATTTCATTTTCTGTTTTTCTTACACAATTATCACTTAATAAAGATTTAAATTATGACTAAAGGCACCATTAAGAATATAGTGCTACTTTTGATATTCCTAGTTACTATTTTTAATATTCCTTCAAAAATCCGGAATTTTCAAAAATCTGGCTTAGTCTCGGTCCCCGGTGATGCCAGATTTTTGAAGTTATACTGTATAATAATTATTATATACATATGTACACATGGTAACATTTAAATGTATAGTTTTTAAGAATTTGGATCAATTCGAAGCTGATCCGAAAGAGTCAAAACACTACCTGAACTCGAAACATTTAAACTCAACTCGATACACAACGAAAAAAAAAAAAAAAAATAGCGTCGAACCAATCTTCGAATCGGGTCAGGGTTGAGTTCGAGTACAATCGGGTTGTGCGACTCGATGCAGGACTCTACAAGTACAAGGCATTATTTTCAAGTTCCCAATTCACACTGCAGTGTGCGATACTATAAAAACGGAATGTAAACAACAACACTCCCCTCACCTTTCATTAAAGAGGTACAGGACCTTTAAATTTTCAAAAAATAAGTTTTCGGATTTTGTTTTGTTCTGAATTTTTAAAAATTTCTCAACAATATGCAAAAAACACCATTCAAAAATCTGTATTATTTCTTGAGTTATAATCATTTATAGACGGTGATGACATAGCATAGGCATAGACATATACTTCCATTACTACATGTAGATAGTAACAAACGTAATAGTTAAGACAAATAATTCTCAATAAAATGTCATGTACTATTAATAGTACGCTAGACCCGAATGGGTTAAGAAAGAAATAAACATTAAAAGGGTCAGGGCCAAAACTAGCCTTTTTTGCACCCGGGATAAACATGGATTTTGCCCCCCCCCCCCTCCCTCCTTCAGCAAAGTGTATTTACAAAGAGAATTTTACTAATTTTCTAATATCTGCCTTTATTTAAAATATAAAATATGTAATACTGAAATACATAATCTTCTTTGTCAAATATTGATTCATTAAAATCTTGTAAACGGAATCGAAAAAAATCGAAATAAATTCCACTTTATACAGGATCCTTATGCCATATCATCTTTAAATTCTTCTATGCTTTGGCATATCCCAGACAGGATGTTTTTAACAATACCGTGTTAAATATACACGTGAGAAAAATCGACACACAAAATCTTCATTTGGCGCCCCTTCGTTCTGGCGCCCGGGAAACACGACCCCTCTGCCCACCTTAGTTTCGGCCCTGAAAATGGTAGATAGATGCTGAAAAGCATCAACTTTTTTTCAAGATATAGATTTTCTAAACCTAAACGATGCTTAAAATGATGCTTCTACGGTGCAAAATATTTGGCACACCACACCTGTTGGACAACATTAAACGACGGCTGAAGCGATAAGTGACCTTCATTAAAATACGGAATGCGGACGTCAAGGTTTCGGTTGCCCCGCGGCGGTGTGTCCGAAAAAGAAGCGCTGTTTGTTAAATTCGCCTCTGCTCTCATTCTTATTTCCTTTCTCTTAATTGCTTATTTAATTGTTTAACACTTCATTACTCATGTTCTGTTTTAATTATCCACCGCGAATATTACGCCGAATAAATTTAAGTATGACTAATGCGTTTTAAAAATCCTACTGCAAAACATTTTACTGGAAAAAATAATACTACGCGAGCCCACTGTAGCGTTTGCAATAATTTTTTCTGACATGGAAAAAAAAAAAAAAATTGGTAATCACTATATAAATAAAATTTATTTTTCTTTCTTTCTTTCTTTTCTCTATGAATTTAGAAAACACTCGATACATAACTATTTTGTCTTTCTATATGAATTAAAAAACATTGTCGTGCCTTTTTTTAGGGTTTTGTTCATCTGACGAAATCCTATTCGTCTCACTCCTCTGTCTGTCTGTCTGTCCGTCACAGAGCCCGTTCTCAGAAACTTTATATGTTGGAGACTCATTTTGGATTCTTATAGCTGAATACTTCACATCAAACGACAAATCATAAAATTTTGAAAAAAGTCTTATATAAGAGTCCCTCTGGGCTCTAACTTGTGTATTTTAAGCTTTTTTTTCTAACTGACCCCCTAATTAAGTTGAAGAATTGAAATTTTGGATCCTTATAGCTGTTTCTTATATCACATCAAACGACAAACCATAAAATTTTGAAAAAGGTTTTATATTTATCCCACCGAGCTCTAATTTGTGTATTTTAATGTTTTTTTTTTTTTTTTCTGAGTCTCTAATTAAGTTGAAGACTTGAAATTTTGGATACTGATAACTGAACACCTCACATCAAACGACAAATCATAAAATTTTGAAAAAGTCTTATTTACCTCTATGGGCTCTAACTTGTGTATTTTAAGCAATTTTTCTAACTCAGCCCCTAATTAAGTTGGAGATGTGAAATTTTGCATACTTATAGCAGAACACTTTTGTTCACACGAAAAATCATAAAATTTTCAAAAATTCTTATATTATTTACCCCTCCTTGTTATAACTTCTGTATTTTTAGCAGTTTTTCTAACCTCCAGCCTTTTCACCTGGTGAACTTTTCTAAATTTTGCCGATACTCCTTTGACCACTCTTTCATATTATGCACCATAGCCGTACATATTTTAGTTCCAATGTTTACCGTCCAGGGCGCCTACCTATCTCGGGTGCTATGGGCCCGATCCCTTCGACTAATATATCGGCGGATAGTTTGTAAATCGGAGTTTCGTTCGGATAGAGATAGATTTCGGATAGATTTGTTTAGAATAGAGTGCGCCCCTGGTTACGAAATGTGGAACAAACAGATTTTGCAAAAGGATAAAGTGTTTTTGAAGGAATATTAAACGAAGCCGTCTGTGCGATCTGTGATCACACTTATCCACTTGTTTTTCTTCCTGTCCCGCTTATTGTGACAGACGACCTTGCAGCACTAATCAGGAGAACAAATTAGCTCAGTGGCTGGCAACAAACTGTCGAGCTTGGGCTGATGTTCGCGTGTACGATAATCAGCGCGGTCTGGCCGGGGTGACTGCCCTGATAAAAAAAAGATTGTAATTTTTCCTACACTTTATGTTGTAATTTTTCAAGCACCGATGCTGTGAAAGTGAATTGAAGCAACAAGTGAAGTAAAAAACGAAATTATTTCTGTCACGTTCACCACGCAGCCAATAGAAACGCAAATTTCCCCAGACTTGACAAATTTTAGAGCACTGTTATGACAACAGCTTGTAAATGTTACAGCAATTGCGTTGGCAGCCGGAGTGTCATCACCTTTGTTATAAAATATAGTGATTTTTCCTGTACTTTATGTTGCATTCAAATGCGAATTCAAGCAACAAGCAGTGCTTAATTTGCGCCTGAGCTCACCGGAGCCCATAAATACAGGGCTGTGGAGCCCAGTGCAATAGCATTTCCGAAAAACCGAAGCCTAAAGTACCCCTTCCTTTCTTTCTCATCTCCAAGTTTTTGCATTCTTTTTTTTTATCAAAACACTAATGTGTGAGATAATGTCTCGCACACATAGGAGTTGGAGATAAAACGGACTAAACTCTGAACATTTACGAAGTCACTTTCATTTGTAAGTAGATACAATTGCATTGTTATTCTGATAGAAAACAATCAAGCAATGTTTCCTATTTTTCTATAAAAGCATCGAATCTTTCCGATAATGGTGTAAAATTTTTAATTTAATCTGATTTTCAGGAACTCACCACAAAAGATTGTTATGCGGAAGTAATCGATTATAGTTTAAGATATGCACCTTTTATAGGAAATTGAAAAACATTTTTCCATTCTTCAACATATAAATATTAATTTCTGTAAATTTCATTCATTTCTTCATAAAAATGCTTAGCTGCGAATTATCCCTTTTTGTGTTAACACTATTTCCGAATCATAATCCTTACCATATTTAATCGTAGAATTAACAAAAAAAAAAAAAAAAAAAAAAAAAAAACGCAATTAACATTATAATTAGGCAAGGATTACTATTCGGAAGGAGGGATAACTAAAATGTGAATAGTTGGCAGCTAAAGTATATGCTGATAGATATATTTAAAATTTTTATTTTGCTAGAAAAAAAAAATTCTATTTAAAAAAAAAAAGCTTTAAATTTTGCAAATAATGTACAAAATATAAATACGCAGATTGGAGTGACAGGGGAGGGGGGACGGTACAGTTGTTAGTACCGGTACCGCAGAATATTAGGGCTCCGGTACTTTTTTGTTAGAAATTAAGCCCTGGTAACAAGTGAAGTAAAAATAGAATTATTTTTGTCATGTGCATCATGTCGCTAATAGCAACGCGATTTCCCCCAAACTTGTGAAATTTTACAGCACTCTTAGAGACAGAGCTTGTATATTTTACAGTGACTGTGTTGTCAGCCGGGGTGCCAGCATCTTTTGTTGTAAGATACATAATGTTGTTTTTCAAGGGTGTACAGGGTTTTCAGTGATTTTTTGGTATGAGAACATTACTTTCTTTTCAAATGTCCTTCCTGAAGGCATCGCTCTTACAGCAATATTGCCAAAACTAGCTGATACTTAACAATATCCCATCCTTTCCAAGTAATCTGGGTACTTTTACAAAAAGATTATGATTTTTTTCCTTTCTGTGTCTGAAATAAATATATAACACCGTTGTTCATAAAGAGAAATGCAGATGTGAACAAATAGTAAGGCTTATTTTACAGAATTTTCAAACTGTTCAATATTAGGAGGATATTTTCCGCATAAAAAGAGGTACTTTGGAGTCCTTGCCCCCTTACGGGCACGTGTTTACAGTAGCTAATGGCGAACTGTTAATTTTCAAGCTCGAAACGCGTCCTTTGATTTTTGATTTTATGGTGATGTTTACAAAGTTCTATTAGTCCAAGACCCGACAGCTTGAATACCTATGTTATCAAGCACAAGAAAAAACCATTATTTTAAGTAAGAGTAGAAGTAGAGGAATCTAATGATCCATGTCTGTCGGAAGTGAAGTGGTGCATAAGCCAAAAATTAATACCACTAGTGGTGGGCTCCTAGGTTTATCATTGTGTTTGTCCTACAAACAAAGGTATGAAAACGTGGAGGACTGGGAGCAGGAAAACACAATGATAAACCTACGAGCCAACCACTGGTGGTATTAACTTTTGGCTTATGCACTACTTCACTTCCGGCAGACATGGATCATTACATTCCCCTACTTCTACTCTTACTTAAAATAATGGGTTTTTTCTTGTGCTTGATAACATAGGTTTTTGTGCTGTTGGCTCTTGGACTATATTATTTTAATCATAATTATAAAAGTATATATATATTTTTTATACTTATATATTCATCGAACTTTTACAATTCATACCCATTTCTTTTGTAATATATAATATGTATCTCATAAATAAATATTGTCATATTTTAGGCAAAAGAAATACGCATGGGAAATTTTAAAACATGACAATTATTCATTATTTAAAAAAATTAAAAATTGAATAAATTAAAAACTTTTCATTAATTTAACACAAAATTATGAATATAACTACTTGAGCTTGCCATTAAAAAATATGCCATTTTTCGAATGAATCCATTAAAAACTGAAGGATTAGTTTTTAATGTCCCCTGTCCCTTTAAAAGCTCAAACATTGTAAAAAAATAATAATAACAAAAACATTTTTTCATCTTTTCAAACCTTTTTCAAGTATTTAACATATTTAACGCTTTTAACGTATTTAAACGTATTGCTGCTGTAAATAGTCTTTAGATGTATTTATTTTTCTTTTAGGGCAAATAATATAAAACTTAGCATGGGAGACAAAAATAAATTACGAACATAGTAAAATATAAATCTTGTCTGATTTATTTTATTAGTTTATTTGGATGACGAGAAAGCATGGTTGGAGCTAATTTGAAAGAATGTGTAGCATTTTCGCCTTTTATTTTGTCACTTCGTTTTATTTTTTTTTCCCAGTAAAAATGCATTCCGATTTTTTTTGCCTTAGACATCAACTTTCATTTTTGTTGATTTTCCTTTACAGCAAATAATCTGGATATATAGATTTCATGCGTTTCAATATGTTATTTTATTTTATTTTTGAAATTGTACTGTGATTTTTGCTTGGACTACAATTTTGTCGAATAATATTCGGACGGATATTCAGCTGTTCAGCAAATGAATTAGAAGAATATTCAGCATTCAGCCAAATTTTGAGTAGAAATAGGGTTAAAGCTATTTTAATACTATGTGTAACATTTTCGCCTTTTATTAATGTTAATTTATATCACATTTTCTTAGCGAAGCTGTATTGCGATTCTTGCTTGTATATCGAATACCATTTATGTTGATTTTTATATACAGGGTGCCCTAAAAAAATTGAGGGTTTAATGGCACAAAATCCCTTTAGGGATATGCTGCGCCAAAATAAGAATAAATAAAACACCCAGCAAAAACCCTCAAAAAGTGAAAATAAAACATTGTCATTAAAGAAAAAATGAAAATAAAAATAAAAATAGAAAATTTTATGAGAAATCCCTTCAAAATTGAAACGCGCTTTAATTTTTTTCCTTGTTAGAGATACATAGATAATATCAATTGCGAATGAGTTCAAAATAAGCTATAAGTTAAGATTGGAACAGTCCTGCCACTAATTTTTAAAAAGTTGGAAATTTTTATGCGATTCCTGGGTGGTGTAAGTGATATTAAAAAAAAAATTCCTCATGCTGTGGCAAGTAAAACAATAAAAGTTTTACGCCCCTACTATCAAAAATCAAAACTAATTATTGTACTCTGAATTGTATGAAATTTCGGAGTTTTCGCTGCTAAAAAAAATTCGACTGTCCGGTTTATTTATGTATTTATTTTTGAGGGAAAGTTCCGAATTTTTGTATTTATGGGACACAGGAACTGTATAAAAATTTAAACGGTGTAACTTTTTAACACTTTCAAACATAGTTGAAAAGTGTTTATAAATTCGGTTTGTCTGTCTGTTTGTCTACGTGTTATAACTCGCGTAAATAGAGTCCAATTGCTATAGAATTGATATATGTTATTGGTTATCACTATCACATGTTTGGTATTGAAAATAAAGCGTATAGCACTTACAGTTAATTTACAGGGAAAATTAAAAGAATTCCGTTACATTACGACCTATTTAGGAAAAATCGTTTAAGATGTATTTTAATGATATTACACTATTTTGAACAGATTGAATCTTTTGTATACTACTGAAGTAGACTAAAAGACGGTTACTGTAGAATAATAAATTCAGTTATCAGTTATCGGTTATCAGTTAATCAGTCATATCAGTTATCGTTTATTTACAGGGACGCACAAAAAATTTGGCTACAGTACTAACTGCCTATGAACAATAATTGCTGAAGTTCGTTTTCAGTTGTGGTATGCGTTTTTAAAGTTAACTATTTTTTTGCATATTACTTGGTGTGTATAAATTCCATGGATCATACACAGAAGATCTCAAGTACATTTCCGTTTATTGGCGGAAATTGCTGAATAGGAATTTTCAATGCTATGTGTTTAATTGAACTAACTTTAAACATACCACGTAGTATACATATAAATGTATAGATCATATACAAGACTGCACACAAAAATTCGGATATTTTTCAGACTACTGATGGTAATAGAAGAGATTGAGTTTTCAAATTCGTTATGCGTTTTCTAAATTGTTTATTTAGATACCATCTTTCAATTTAATAACCTGTAAATTTTTATTACAGTATTTTGAATGTGTTGGAAAGTGCTTCATAATATATGCTGAACACACAATTTTCCGTTCGGGTTGAAAATGAATGGCAGGACTATTTCATCCACATAATCTTAATTCATTTTCTTTATTTTGAACATTTGCTTACGTACCTTCAAAAGGTAAGAAATTAAAGTGCGTTTCAATCTTTTTGCACTGTTAAAAATTTTGCAGCATTCTGGCAGGTCATTCGACCGTTTTTTGAAAAAACGGTTTCATAACCATAATTTAACTGTATTCCGAACATAAAATGGCCAATAATATGGCCAGAATAGTGTTAAATTACGGTTGTTTTAACCGTTTTCTGAAAAAACGGTCAAATGACCTGCCAGAATGCTGCAAAATTTTAACAGTGTGGATACGTAGGTTTTATAAAACAACATCATCGGATACAGATTGTTTCCGCAGCAAAATCTGACGAAAACTATTTTGCCAGATATTTAGTTTACGGCAAGGGAACTGCATTGGAGTTTGCTCGGACTTGATCGATTATTATATATGTTACGATCAAAACCCGAAATTGGCCAAAATGCGAACTGGCCAACAACACTTTAAACTGACTGGCCAATTCCGGAACTGGCCAGATGCGATCGGCCAGTTCACGAAATGGGTATATAGAAACCAATTTTTACTTTTTATCCCTTTCTAACATAGTTGAAAGTGTTTATGAATTGAATTTGTCTGGCCGTCTGCCTGTCCGTGCTCTAACTCGAGTAAAGACTCGGATTGAGTTGTAATATTTATATTATTTAGGTTTATAAATTAATTTCGGTATAGAAAAAGAAGTGTGTACTATTTTTGGTTAACTTACAGCGAAACGCAAAAGTATTTCGTTACAATATCCTAAATGAGAAAAGTTTTTCCGGTGTATTTTAATGTTGTTTCATTATCTCAATTATAATAAAATTGGTATGCATCATTAACAACAATCATGGGCAACAAACTGTTACCTAAAGTGTATGAAACAAGTAGCAATTATAGTTTGTTTTTGAGACACACTCAAAAGTATTTCGTTACATTGCAGTGAATGGTGAAAGATCATTTTTAGTGCACTTAAATGGTGTCACTCTATTTGAAACATAATAAAATTCACACGCCTCACACATGTGAGAAGCAATATGTTTTTTGTAGAGTATTGATTAAGTAGTCATTATTGTTCATTTATAGGGACACCCAAAAAAATTCCGATAAACAATTATGATAGATGTGAAAAAGTCGTTTATAGGGTATTTTAATGACGTTACACTAATTCAAACATAATGAAACTATTATACATTACTAATATGCTCTACAACATGTTTTCTATAGATTATAGACTAGGTAGAATTTGTCGTTTATTTACAGAGTCACTCAAATAATTTGGTTATTGGATTGGCTACAAGCCAATATTGCTTGATGTGCGTTTTCAGCTGTGATAGGCTTTTAAAATTTAATTTATTTGTAGTGTATTACCAGGTTTATAGATCATATGCAGGGCTGCATGAAAGCTAAAAGAAAAACAATACCAGTTGTGGATACCCATTGCTGAACACTTCGTATATTGGCCAAGGCTTCCCTACCAGTTCTCGGCCAAAACCCGAAATACTGTATTCGTTTCATGTATTTCGGGTTTTGGCCAAGAATCTCGGCCAGTTCGCGTATTGGCCAAGCTCCGAGTTTCGGCCCATAAATATAACATATATATTTAAAAGATAATCCCGTACCCCAGTTTGAACCTTGTCCTTACGAGAAAATGCAAATATTTGAAAAAAAAACATTTCCAGGTAGGCAATAAAGACGGTACTGGACAAGGCGATTCAAAATTGCACAGTCAAAAATATTTTAATTGGTTCTATTTATATTGCGCAATACAAGAAATAATAGGATTTCAATGCTTAAAGGGAGTTTGTCAGTGTGGTTTCAGATTCCTTCTTTTATGTTAGGCTATGAGAATAGGTGTGTATGGGCAAAAATTTCCAGGCCCTGGCCCGACCTGTTCAAAAATAAGTGAAATCAGGTCCGGTCTGTCGCGTGCAATAAAATCAGCTCCAGTCCGAGCTGACTCAATTTCCAAAAAATATTCCAGTTTTTCTTAACGTACAATTAAGATTCTTTTAATGGATACTGCATACATATTTATGGGAAACTTTTACAGCATATTTTAGATTACTATATGTTCTCAAGCCATAAAATACAGAATGGCAACATTAATGATCACTTATACTGTTAGGCTATTACATTTAAAAAAGTGCATTAAAAATAATGTAGTTTAGAACAAAAGAAAAATATAGTTAGAAACATCATAATTTTTGAAGCTGTATAATAAATAATAAAAGAGGTAGATTTTTGAAACTATTTCTCTATGATCAATTAAAGTGTATTTCCAAGAATTCGGTCAACAGAAGTTTATTATCAATGTTACTTCTTTAAAAAAAAAAAAAAAAAAAATGCTTGGCGACACGTCCTAGGAATAAGTAAAAACAGTTCCGACTTTGCCTGAGTATGTAAAATGAAATGTAAGCCTGATCCCGCCTGGCTCGAGTCTTCTGAAAAAAAAAAATAAAATAAAAAGGCCGGTTACAGACAGGATGCAGCTTCACTATGCAGATCTATGCGGTCGACATGTTATATTTCTGTATCGATCTTGTAAAGGTAGCATCGGCTCGTGCAGCGCATTTATACTTATTCTCGGCCCAGTCACGTCCACCCAAAATTATTCACATTTTATAAGCTTAGTTTGATCCTTTTTATAGCAGATCAGTTGGCCCGCTTAATTTTTTTAGCTGCCCGGCTGACCCTTTAAAAATTCTTCTATCGTCTCGGCCCTGCCTGTTTGAAAACTTGCCTTCATTTTGCTGCCCATGGCTGTATTCCCGGAACTTTACACACACTTATTCCCGGTCTGGTCGGTTTTTTTTATCGGTCCGGCCCACTCCGTTTGAAAACTTGCCTTCATTCTGCCCTGTGCAGACCTCTAGAGTGGATATATTCTTTTTTTTTTTAATATCTTGATAGGAAATCAAAAGATGAATGATGAATACCAAAGTTGCTAATGATACATCTCAGATTTTTTTCACTTTTACGTGACAACATTTTGGCATGCTAAGTCAGCGATTTTTATTACAGCATGCGAATAGCTGATTCACTGCAAATTAACCTCAAATAATGGATATCTTAAAAGTTGTTTTATGTGGAAAACTCAGTATGGTCTCAGTTCAAATATTTTTATGCAGGATGTCCCAATGGACACACAGCTTGAAATTACAGTGTATTCCCATAGCGAACATCGAGACAATTAAAGTGATATGTCATATGGGAGAAGTCTTGAAATATAACTAATAATTAAATGACAGCATGAAATAAAAATGGCGTGGAAACGCGTTGTGCTCCATGTAATGAAGTGTAGATAACCACAAATCCAGCTAAAAGCTTCAATTCGTGTAGTTAGAAGTATCCGAGCTGTAATATTGTGCACACAACCAGTTTGAACCTGCATTTCACTTCAAAGACCACAATACGCCATTGTGTCATTTTTGTTTACAGTTTCATTTGATCATGACCTTTATCTTCCGAATCTCCCCCCCCCCCCCTCTATGTGAAATATTTTCTCATCTCAATACTTGCTCTCGCATTTTTTAGAATAGGTCGTTGCTTATCCACAGACAGTCCCAGTATAAATTATTATATGTTACGTACTTTACCTGCAAATAGATTTTACTATGGCAGGCAATAAATCAACAATAAATGACTTTTGCATGAATGTAAATGATCCATTCTGGCACTAAGTCTCTCTATATATATTACGCTATCGTACGAGGCACAAAGATCGCGATTATTTGTTAGCTATTTAATGGCAACGCCCGAATGAAACGCATCTCATTGGTTATTGAACAGCATTTAATGCATCTCCATACCTATAAAGGGGGTTACCATAGGGGGTTCACTGATATGTCGCCAAACACCGCCAAGTTTGTCGCCAACTTCGCGATACATCGCCAAATTTGGCGAAGAAATTAGTCGCCAAAAGGGACACCAACTTGGCGATATCTCTAATATTTCGCCAAATTCCCATGGACTTTATTGTAAACCAATAGGGTTTACTTGCTTATAGAAAATCAACAAATTAAGATATTTTAATGAAACAAAAACTAATATTAGCTTAAGGGATTATATTAATTGTATTTCAGTGAGTCCAAGTAAATTAAATTATGAATAAAAGTAGCATGATACAATGCTTAGCATGCTTTCCCAAACATAAATTTTAAGGGAGGCCAAACTGGTCGCCAAGAGCGGCTAGTTTTTAATAATTTGTAAAAAACTTTCACATTAGCATATCTGACAATTCGTATTTCCTTCCAGGAGGACCCATTAGTTGTGAATGCTCTACAGCACAATGTACAGAACAGAATACATCTGTGTGCACAACCGAAGGTCTGTGCTTCACCCAGTTCCTTGATAGGGGAATAGGTACCCCTACTTTGTTGCGAGGATGCACAGAAGGCCGGACGCCTATTCTCTGCGAAAACCGTAAGCCGTCCAGAGCAAAGAACTGGCCTTTGCTTCATTGCTGCGATGAGGATTTTTGTAACAGATATGCCATTCCTACTCCACCTGAAAGACTACTAGGTCAGCTACATTTCCTCTTTTCTTTACTTTCAGCTTTGTATTTGTTTGTTTTCGAAAACTTGGGGTACCAACACAAATATTTCAGCAAACAAACAAACAAACAAACAAACAAACAACAACAACAAAAAAGCGAGCCAAGCTCTGCTCAGTTTATCAACCACAAAAATCTCTGATCTCTGAAGTTTGCACAAGTTAAAAGTCAAACATCCCAAATCTTTTGTTGAAAATGCTTTCCTGGGACTTGGCCGTTAATGCATTCTAGAGGTTATTTTCGGTTCCTAGTGTGCGGGAGAAATTTCAACAAACTCAAAAGAGCCTTCGTAAAACGCAATTCTGCAAACAATTAGAATACATTACCTTGTTCGACAATTAGAATACGTTATACCTTGATTAATGTTAATCATATCATCTGAAATCTTACATTTGAAATGATTGATTTGAAATGTTACGTCTTTAAATCTTTTCGGAATTAATAATTGGTCATTATGCATTTGTAAATTATTTGAATATTAAAAGTAATATTAGAACTCAAAAAGACCAATTCACAGGAAGATACCGTAAATAAAAGTTTTGGGATGAATACGATTGAGTGTCGACAAACCTCAATTTTGATTAACCCTTAAATGCCTGATTTTTCAAAAATCTTTTAAAAAATGTTTTTCGGCTTTCATTTTTTAAGTAAATCATGGAAAAAATATTGAAAAAAATTATATTTTGTTTTAAGTATCATTTACGGCTAGAAAAGAGATTGTTACTAAATCGCAATACTGGTCTTTAATTGAAAAAAATATTTTTCCTTTATAAAATTCTATAATATTAATCACTCACAAATTTTAAGAACTATGATAAGAAATAAATTTTACTTGCTCATTGCAGAACAAAATAGGGTATTCCGCAAGCTTCCAAAGAAAACAAAAAGCACATGTAGCAACAATTGAAAAAATAAGTCTATCTTTATTTTTAAACAGCACAAGTGTTGCCATCTACATGTTGAAAATTGATTTAATAATATTTTCAGAATGTATTTTATTAGCAACATTAGGTATTATAGCTTCAATATTGTTCTAATAGTATTCTAGACGCCTAAATTGGGTATGTTACCGAAAGGCAACACACGGCATTTAAGGGTTTAGAATAATTTTATTCACTTTTGCTTTAATTGTCATTTTGTGCGATCTACTGTCATTAGCACGAAAGCCAAGTAATAAATGTGGTTCTTAAGAGCACACACTAGTCACGGGAAGAAACTAAAACGTTAATGAGAACGTTATTTACAAATTTCTTACTTGAATTTTAATATTTTTGAATGATTTATTTTTATTTTTTTTTTTTTTTTGCATAGGACAGCTGAGGACGATCTATAATCGGGCTAGTTTTTACTTTTTCGATACTGGTTATAGTATTGGTTGTAGTCTGGTTGTAGAATTATATATATATATATATATATATGACTAATAAATGCATATGAGCCAGCTATGAAAGAAAGTATTTGTCAGTATATTTTGGGTCAGACTCATTGCACTTAATGATCCCATAACGATTACAGCACGTTGTTGGAAGGAAGACGGGTATACTGAACGTTTTTTGCAAGTATATAAAAAATTTTGTCAGTGCATATTGGGAATTAAAATATATCATTCTACTGATTACTTATTTGAACTCCACATCTTCCCATTTCGGAGAAACTTTGTAAAGTAAAATATGTATTTAAAAGGTCTTAGGGCTCTTAAAACTTCAAAATTTTCGAAATTTAAAATTTTTTAGATGTTAACCTCCATTTTTTTCTGAACATTTTGATAGAATTGTTTCGTTGAAATTCCCATTAGAACATAAGTTATGGCTTTTAGAATTATACCCGCTCAATAGCTGAAGCGGCGTTTCCCACACTTTGAAGTCATTTTTCTCCAAATGACGTTTTTGGGCATAACGCGAAGGATATCTCAAAACCTTCTGAATATTTTTTCATGAAATTTTCAAAACTTACGTTTCATGTTAATCTGTATAAACTGAACCTAAAATTTGCTTTTTATTGCATCAAAAAATATATTTTTAGGTGATTACAATATACTGTTGAAATTTTTAAAATTTTGTATTAGGTAAATACAACTTTGTATTTAAAATATAAAAATGCTTTAAATTCAAATTTATTTAGGTTCAGGGTAATTATTACAATCTGAAGTATAAGTAGGCACCAAAATTTTCATTCTATTTGCAATATTTATTTTGTAATCCTGCGCGTAATCTGTAATACCAATTTTCTGCTTGTCAAATCTCTGACAGTTTGGATCCACTATAAATGCTAATTCTATATCTTGCAATTTTTTTTAAATACATGTAATGAAAGAACATACCATTATATTATACCACATACATATCTTTATCCCAGTAAAAATTGCGTTTTAAAATCGCATCCATTTTAAGATATCAAATGTTGAAAATGGTCTTTTCTTTTTGTTTTTTTTCTCCAATTTTAAGAGTCTTGAGACCCCTTAACAAATGACATGCGCATTATTTGAGCTATCTGTAGTTTTAATGGCATTTGGAGCAGTAGAACGCAACCAAGAGTTTCCTACAATAAACAACGGACTTTTGTATAATTCTGTACATTATTTTGAATACGAGGTGTGTTCAAATGAAAGTGATTCGAGGTGTGTATCCATGAGATCCGTAGGAACAGAAATGAGAGAGATACACAGACAGAAACAACAATATTTAATGAGTGAAATGCATACAAAGTTTGTTAAAAAAAAATCACCCATGGCGTTTAGGCAGGCGTCCCATTGCTAAGTAAGGTTACGAATTCCGTCCGCGAAGAACGATGTCGGTTGAGAATGTTGGTGAGCATATCGTGAACAGTACCGATGGAAACGTTGAACCCAGCTGCGACGTCACGAATGTTTCGACGTCGATTTCCCTTGATTGCAGTGTCAATGTTCGTAATCATCTTCTCTGTCACAACTTTGCGTGCGTTACCGGAGAGCGGCAAATCCATTTTTTCCTGTCGGCCGTCGCTAAACATTTTCACCCACCTCGTCACCGTAGGCTTTGACACACACGTGTCACCATACACAGCCAGCATTCTGCTATGAATAAACACCGGTTTACACCCTTCCAGTGTTAAAAACTTAATTACAGCTCGCTGATCCGTTTTGGCTGCAGTTGCATCCACATCAGCCATTTTTAACTGAATGCCACCTCCTTACGAATGAAGTTATCACAAATCTACTTGCGCTTGAGAACGCGTGGTACGTACACCTTCACTATCACGTTTGTTTCACGAAAATACATTGAAAACTGTTCGCATGCGACGCTTCGAATCACTTTCATTTGAACACGCCTTATAAGTATTTTTTTTGCCTTGAAACTGAACAAAATTTATTGTTGTTACAGGCAGAAATAACCTTGACGCCAGCAGCATTTCTAGCAACTCCTCTGGAAATGGGCCTCATCGAGAATTCGTGCCTTCTTCACGCATATCGACAGTCCAGAGAACTTTGTGGCCTCACATTGTCAGTCCCGTGTACATCTCTATACTCGTTCTCGGGATCACTAGTCTAGTTTTCATTGGAATCGTTGCCGCCATCGTGATTAAAAGAAGCAACCGTCTCTATGCAGAACGCTATGGAGCCCTTGAATTCCAGCCGGGAAAGATTGCTACTCGCTGCGACTATGATTCTGAAGCGGATTCTATGGGTTCCTCCCAACGCTATCTACACGTGCCATTTGCCAGCAGAAGTACATGAGATTATGCATGCCTGTCAAACCAATTCAATATCATCGATTATCATCGATGATCATCGATTATCATTTATCGAATATCATCGAGCTTTGTTGTGCTAGGCGTGTGTGTAAATTGGAGATAAAAGCACTGTCTTCCTTTTAAAGGCCCTGGACTCGCCAGTTTTCGCCCATGGTTTAACCCCTTGGGGACGAGCGAAAGACATTCGTGCCGTGTAATGTGCTCAGAATCTGTGATTATTCTCACCAGTAAATTTTTATTGTAAATTTTGCCTTATGTAATCCGAGCATTTTCCCGATTCAAATAGGCAAAAATTTCTGTTTAAAAAAACCCCGTGATTAAAGATTAAAAATTCTGTAAAAGACGCTCGTCCCGAAGGGGTTAAGAGGGTCCAGGACACATATTAATATAATTTTTATTTATTGAGTAAAAATTTTGATTTTTTTTGTGATGGTTAACCATAATATTTGTAAACAAAATCACACGATAAAATTTTTCATAAATATTTTACAAAAATTTTTAATTTAAAATTTATTAAAAACCTGGGGTAATTTAAAATCGTTATAGCTCAAAACATTATTTGTTGAACTTCAATTTTTTTTCATTTAAATAAACAGAAATATATAAGTTTTAATTTTGATTCAGCCTTTTAAAAAAATATTAATTAAAAAAAAATAAAAAATATTTAAAGTTAAAAAAAAAAAAAAAAAAAAAAAAAAAAAAGATGTAAGTAAAAATATGTAAAAAAATAATATTTTCAAAAGTAAGTATTTTTTTTCAAATTTTCTAAATCAAAATTAAAGTAAAACAATGGAAAAGGACACGTTATAAGTTTGAACCATTTATCCTTAACGGTTCTTGGCTTTTAATAATTTAAATACGAGCAATGGTGAAAAACCCATGATGAAGAAAAACGCATTTTCATAAGGATATTCCATGACAACCATTGCTTGAAAGTTAGATTTTGAAAACAAAGCAAAACGAAAAAGTTAAAATTTCCTGTTCTAATAAAGATAGAAACTTTATTTAAACGTCATTTTAAGCAGAAAAAACAGAGAAATTTTTAATGCAATAAAATTTTATTAGAAAAGTTGAAGATTTTTGTGTCCCGGACCCCTTTAAACCGATATATGGGCACCGGCGGAATGACATTCACGGAGGGGCAAGGTTTTGGAATTCGCCTGTGGTTCGCAGCCTTGGCCAGATTTTTGAAAATGCAAAATATGAACATGAAATAAGCTGACAAAAGAAATTTTTGTCAGAACACTCCCATACGAGACAATTTTAAAACATATCAGCATAAAAAGCAGTAGAGAAATTTTGCAATTGAAAATATTAAGTATTCAAAAGCAGCTTCTTACTAGCATGTTTAAAAAAGAAAAATTGAAACAGTAATTTCTTTTTTAATCGGTGTCGTATTAAACCTCCCTTTAAGATGAAATTTAAATACATGAATGTAAAAAGAAAAACAGATTTAAGAATGCTTTTTAAGGGGGATTAAAAAAGGGGAAGGCAAGAACACCCGACGAAAATTTTTTAGTTTCTCTTTCTTATAGTGCTTAGTCCTTTTTCTTAAAAAATAAATTTTATTATTTAAAAAAAATCATCTGAGAAAAATAACATTTGTTAATTTTCAAAATCTAGGGAACGGCATTAGCCCTCTCTTTCTGGCGTCATCAAATTTTGAAAAAGTCTTATATTATTTTAATTATATGAATTAATTTAATGACATCCGTCCATTTTTGCGATTTAGATTTTTAAACAGAACCGTAATTTCAGTGTTTATCGCGCAGGCTAGATATATCCGTGGTAGCGCATTTGCTGCTAATCAAAATGTTACCGGTACAAAATTCGCCTTTGGAGTTCGAAATTTTTTTACAGAATAGAGTTTATTGTCAAATAGATTTAATTTTTAATGATTTTTTGTAATTTGTTTGCCTTTAAGGTTAAAAGTTGTTGTAAAATATTTTATCAATTATTTTTTTAATTAAAAAATTCTTTTGTTTTTGAGAAATTAAGAAATTTTAAATTGACTACATTTCATTGTCGGGTGGATTTACTTAAAAGAATTTTCGTATTTGTTTACCCTTTTAAGAGTTCATTTATTTTTTTGTTTAAACTAAAATAAAATCATGTAATTAAGTACAATTTTCAGATGTCAAACATATCGCTCATCAGCAAGAAAAGTGACACACCTCGCAAAAATTCATTTTGCGTTTTTTTTTTCACTAATAGGTCTATCATTCGTCCTTCTTGCTACACAAACAGTTTCATAAGTGTAGTTATACGAAAAATCACTTTATTACGCTACATATCCATTTGTGATCACAGAAGAGGGATGGATTATGTAGGGAGTTAAAATTACCCAACCCTCCAAACCTCACCCTACGTCTTCATTCTGAAGTGTTTTATGACTTTATGCATGTCTTTATTCCTGCATGCAGAGACATGTGCTGAAATTTCATTTTACAGTAAAATCATGTAAATTTTCTTTTGCCTCTCCTCTGAAATTTACTTTTGTCGGGATGTGTCACTTTGCTTGCGGGTGAGTGATATGCTGTTATAATTGCCTAAAAAGCAGTTTTTGAATATTTTTAATTTGATTTAAAAAAATCTTCCGTTTGTAACAATTTTAAAATTAAATTTAATGATGCTTATTGTAAAAATTAAGGATTTAATAATTTTAAATTAACGATTTGAATTTATTACTTAAAGCATAATGTATTTTGAAAGGAATATTAAACAAAACCTCTGTGTGATCTTTGATCATACTTACCCACTTGTTAAAATTTGTACAAGCAAATTGTACAGTCTGATGTGAAAAAAAAATTCTTATCACTAATACTGTCTGCGAAAAGCTATGATACTATAGTTTTGAAATGATTACTCAAAGTATTAATATGATTCCTGCTTAGAGGCAACCATTATCATGAGATTACCAACCCAACTTCCGGTATTTTTTAAATCAACAGAAACCAGAAATTTTATAAAAGTAACATAAATTATTAAATAACCACATAGAAACGAAAATCATTTCATCAAGTACTTTTTCTGGTTGAAATTATACAGGGTATTTCATAAAAGATGGGCAAAACTTTAAGAGGTGATAGTACACATCCAAGTAAACAACTTTCGTCAAAGAATGCATGGTCGGAATTAAAACGCAAATATAGTAGAGGGCGCCGAAGGTGACGTTGTTATACGAGGCAAAAACACACAAAGAAAGATAATGTGACAAAAGCTGGATGGGAAATAGCTCTCCTTACAATTGTTGAACCTCTGAGCCATTTCCATAGATGAAATGCATATCAGCCTTTTCCATATTACAGCATCTTACGATACGTTCCTACTGCGATTGACAGTTGTACACTCGGATCAGCGGCTTTTATGTATTAATCGAGGCGAAATTTTGCATACGCGTTTTTCTTCTTCCCCTTATCACATTTGCATGCTATTAGTGTCTTTCTTCTCCCGATAACTCTCAACAGGAATGAAGCTTAAACGTTTGCATGGATCAAGTTTCCAAATGCGCCACCACCTTTTCGTTTTATTTCCGACGATGCATTGTTTGATGAAAGTTGTTTATTTTAATGTCTACTATCACCTCTTAAAGTTTTGCCCATCTTATATGAAACAACCTGTATTTATTTGACATGAAAAATTTCGGAAGGTTGGCAGCTATCCAAGAGCGTTCTTCCATAAGTGAGTAGTGCCTCATATTTTATTGAAGGTTTCTTGTATTTAGACAACGCGATGTATACATTCGGCGATGTCCGTCCAAGAATTATATCTCTCCAGTTGTGCTTCCTGTGATATTAATGTTGAATTAACATTAAAAATGATTGTACCTGTTGGAACATTCCACACAATACGCTACAAAAGACAATGTCGTATAGAATTTTCTTGTAAAAATATCATGAGTGAATGTGTTGTAAATTAGTTGTGTTATAAAGTTTACTGAATTAAAAATTTTACTAAAATACTGATGTTGTTTTGTTTTGTTATTTTCATTAAATAAAACTTCAGTTTTAAGAATATTAAAAAAAAAAAAATAGAGCATTTTTCCTTAACAATGTTTAACACTTTAGTGCGCAGCTTTGCGTATATGCAAACAACAGTTTTTTGAATTTAATAGATTTTTTTATTCGTATATTGGGCATTCTCAAAATCTTATGACTTTTATGTCCCTGAATAATAATTTTTATTTTAATTCATTTTTTGTGTTTTTTTTTAATTTCATATACTGGGGAACATCCTGTTGCATGATTGCATAACAATATTAACGAGATAAATAAGTTTTGGACGATGTTGGGGGTCCAAATAGCAGGAAAACTCCTATACCGTCCCGTGTCCCTGATGCTGATTTTTAAGTTTGGAGCTGTCTGTAGAAAATTATTTCAATAAAAGTAATTCGATGTAATTTTTTTCCGAAACTGGAACAATTTTTTTATGTAAATATGTAGCAAAAAATTAACCTGCACATAATTTTATGGTTGATATTATTTTTTGAACTTTGTCCCTGGGTTTTTCATCCTTACAGTCCTTCTTGCTATACTTATACAGAAGATCACTTCAGATGCAGCCACAGAATTTTTTTCTAGTTTATTCTCATGCAAAAGTATGCTAGAGAAAGAATGTCTAAAATTCTTTGTCAGGAAATTTACTGCAGAATTTAAATCTGCATTTAAATATCAATTTCAAGATCGTGGCTTTATTAGGAGTCTTACCGTCCCCAAGGTTTATTCCTGCACTTTTCTAGGTAAATGAAAATAATAATAATAATTTAATCCAATGTTAACAACTGTTTCTAAAAATCAATGAATATTTTGGCTATCACTTAGTCTTAACATGATTTTCTTAAAAATTGGTGGTCATTTTCCTTACCGTCCCCTTTTTTCCCATTTCGTCCCTTTTTTGCTATACGTCTCCTTTTTTTACCTTACCGTCCCTTCTTTAACACCCCTTTAAGACAATGTTATACAAAAATTCTGTATTAAAAGTACTACGTTTTTATTATTTCTTATTTGAATGTCCTGTGGGTACTATGCAAATTCATTATAAGTAAAAATTTAGAAGAAAATAAAAAGTTATAGTGGTAAAATGGTAAGGAAAATTAAACTCGTAAGTTTAACTTAAAGCTCAGTTAAATAAAAAAATTTTCACTGCTGACCATTTTTTCTTTATTTAAATCATTAAGGCATTCGTCTATCAGATTAAAATGTTATTTTAGCAAGTTTAATTTCACCAGATTTTTATTCCCGAAAGTCAAAAGATTGTGAGAATGCCCCATATACCTAATTCACACCAAAATATTAAAATAGCAATATTTCCTTTAATTAATAACAGACATTCCGTTTTTAAATAAAGCGAAATTAGCCATTGAAACTTTCTGGTGTAAAGACAGATTCTATTTGGAGACATACTTATAAAAATATTTACTAATTTGCATTGCTTTAGCGTAAAACAGCCACACAACAGTAGTTTTTACTTGTAATACAGATGAGCAACAGAAAAAAAAAAGATTGATGTATTATATGAAAAATGTACCTTTGATTTTTTTTCATTATTTTTCCTCTGTAACAAACCTTTCAGAGAATCATATATAATTTTTTCGAAACAAAATAAAAAATCGCGCATTTAAGGGCTAAGCTACTGCATCCAGTGATTTTGTTTTTTAGGTGCGTTCGTAGTTATATAAATACGTAGCACCTATAGTCGTCGTTCAGTCCGTTTGTCCGCATATAACAGAGCAAAAACTACCCAATCAAATGGTCTGAAATTTTAAATATATATTTGTTGCAAAATTTTGTCGAGTCATTTCAAGTGTTATGAAAATCGGATGTATAGTTTAATTACAGGGACAGTCAAAAGTTTTCCGTTACATGACGGCCAATGGTAATAAATTACTGCAAGTGCATTTTAATGATGTTACAGCCTTCCGAATGATCTGAAATTTTAAATATATAATTGTTGCAAAATTTTGTCGAGTCATTTCAAATTGTATGATAATCGGATGTATAGTTTAATTGCAGGGAGAGTCAAAAGTTTTCCGTTACATTACGGCCAAGCGGGAAAAATTATTTCAAGTGCATTTTAATGATCTTACAGCCTTTCGAACACAATGAAATTGATATGCACTTAGGAAGTGCACTAAAATATACATTCAGTACAATATGCGGTGCAAAAAATATTTATAAAACTAGTTATTGTTCACCTCATTTGCCACGTTTGACGAGCAATTTCCAACTTGTTTTTCTATGACTACATTCTTTAACCACATTCGAACTTCAGACCACAACTATTATACATCTCACATTTACAAGAAATAATTAAGCATCTTAAAGAAAAGTGATATTTTATTTGTTTGTTATTACTAGGATACGTATTTAAATGGCTTAAAGAAATTAAGAAGTGTTTATTAAAATTCTAGTCCACAATACACTGCATTTATGTCTAGCGTTCCATTTTTGTGACGTTTCAAATTTTAATAAATTTGTACAATTTTCTTCTTCTTTATAACATGAAAATTGCATGAAATGATTATCTATAAATGTCTTTATCTGTTACCGAAAGATGGTAGCATACGATGGATATTTATTTGCTTAAAATGAAGGGTTTTTTTTTCGGAGTTTATAGATTTTTCATTTTCAGTGTAAAAAGTAAGTTTATTTTTGTTTTTTCCACCACTTATCCAAATAAATAAGTCATAATCGTAGCTTTTAGACTTCTTTGAAATGCATATTTTTTAAATTGTTAAATTATGTGTTCAAGCCTATTTTTTATGCATTTTTGTAACCTACAAAATATAGGTGCTAGGCACGAATGGGTACATATTTTTATGAGCTTTTTAGGGGACAGTTATTTATGTAAAGTCCTTTTAAAGATGATTATGAAACAAATTCTTTTTAAGCCTCAAATACAATTATTCTTAGTTTATTATTACTAATACTTATAATATCATTAGTCTCTGTAAAGAAATATCTATATTTTTTTAGTGATTCATAAAAATACAAATTATAGTATATAATATACAATATAAATTTTATTTCACATAAATATAGACAAAAAAATATAATTATGCGTATTATATTATTACAAATATTGTGCATATTCCCATATTAAGTACGTTTACATTTTATCAAATAAATACGAAAAATTTTTAGCGTAATTTTTTTAGTAATTTTCCAGTTCATTTTGAAACCTTTTAAAGGGATTTTAACAACAAATTTGAGAAAATAAACATTCAGGCACAAATGGGTTAAGTTCTGCAACTGAGAACAATTATATCAGAATATGATTTCAAATTATCAATTCAAGGTGTTTGAAAACTCAGATTACAACAAAAATTTGGAGGTGATAGTACTAAATTACACTGATGTTTAAAAATTAAGAAGCAGTGACCGAATGCTTTCGATTGTATACGGTTTGTCGAATATCTACTGAAATTCATGACAAATTGGCCTTGAAATTCGAGGATGTAAAGAACATGTTTGACTTCATATTTTTCAGTGAAGATTTAATCGCGGTAACGATTAGGGGACGAACAATAAATTTTGTAATAAAATAATATTTGCGTTCATCCGTGCTATTGAAAATACTCAAAAGACAAAGTTTCCATTTATTTCCTAACGGGCTGCGGTAGCTTTCCATCTTTTCTTCATCGCATAAACAAGAAAGATAACGATCTCTTTAAGTGTGGTGTCCGAGGTGACCCACTATATTATCTATTTGGCAATTGCAAATTTATGAAATTTAAATTCAAGCGAACAGGACCATCAATCTTCGCATATATTCTTAAGATTATTAATGATCCCATTCAGCTCAAAAAGTTATATGAAAACTATAACATTCTCAACAGTTTTTACTCATTTATAAATTATAAATTATAAATTTCTAGCTTAATTCTATACTATTTAACTTTTCCAAACGTAGTTCTGGCTGTGGTATGGGGTATTCGTGTCGGCGTGGTCATATTTTATATAAAATGTAATTAATTTATACTCCTGGTAAGTTTTCTTCGACAGAGTCATCTTCAAATACCAATTCTTTTGTATAAAGTGTAAATAGCAACTTTCATTATTCCAGTACAGATTCTTAATTATTATTGGAGTATTATTGTGTTGTAAATTTAGATATAACTATTATACACAATTTCTTATACTTTTATAATAGTGCATAATATTAATTATTGTTTGCATCTTGTATCTTAATACTAAATTTTTAGTGTAGATTTAAAAATAATTTTTGTATCAGGTATCTTACATAATATCTCAAACATAGTATCATTGTATTGTAAATTTGTAAATAATTATTATCTACAATTACTTATACTTTCATAATAGTGCATAATATTAATTATTATTTGCATCTTGTACCTTAATACTTATTTTTAGTATAGAGTTAAAAATAATTTTGCATCATATACCTTGAAAATAGCTTTAAGTGCTGCAAATATCAGGTTTGTACATGGTTTAAATTGATGTTAGCATTGTGAATCCTGAAAATAACATAAAAGTGCTGTAAATATGTAGGTAATTGTGATCAAAAAAGTTTAATATCAAATTCTAAAAACTATGCATATTTATATGTTATAATAATGAATATTTCTCTCAAATGTAATTATAGGGGTCATCTGTAAATATTTATTGCACACACTTTCAATAATTGTCACATATCTGACATTGTTATTTCTCCTAAACTAAAAAAAAAAAAAAAAAAAAATCATTGAAGGAGTTTCGCAGGTAGTAAAACTTTTCCCTGCCCTGGGCTTGGGGGTTACACCTAACCATAAGCCAAAAGCGGGTTCCCAGGGTGGGTGCTTACTTACTTACTTACTTACTGTAGCAATTGACTATGTAGGTCCCGTTTAATGCACGTGGGTCATTTTCAAAATCTGTCCATGTTTTGGAATAGCGAAATCAAATTTAATTATCAGTTAGAAGTGGGTACGGTAATGACGTACAAAAAATACTCAACAAAACATTCAAAGTCTTTGCTTATTTTATTGAAACTATAAAACTATTTACTCTATTCACCTAAACCTGATAACAAGTTGACTTTTAAGGAGTATTTTTGCCTTGATAAAAAGGCATGTGCTGCTCTCTAAAAAATTCCAGATGGACTTTTTGTCAGATGCCTGGCAATGACACTCTTTCTTGGGACACAGTTTAAAATAATTATTAAGAATTATAGATATGTTTAATTAATGAAAATAAATATTTTTTTAATTAGTAGCATCTTAATAAATGTATTTAAAAAATTATAACCATCTGTTTTAAATAGAGCTGAGTCAAATCTTTACCTAATAAATTGCTTGTTGAGACAACCTGTGGTAATGACATTTTGACTACAAAAGAATATATTTCTTGCTTTAAACTTTTTTTATAAATAAAAATATATCTGTAAATTATCATTAAAAAAACATGGTAGTTAAAATGCAATATTTAAAATTATGATATTTAACTATTTTTCTGTGCAAATGTGAAAGGACAGTAAAACACGACACTTTTTGGAAACCACCCACGTGTGCATTTGAGTAAGCATAACAAGCATATTTGCGAAAATGTAAACATTTCTGTGAGAAATTCAGATGTTTTTTGCGTTTAGATGTTTTTCAAATGTTTTTAGCCACATTTAACACCACTTTTCGAAAACTTGAAAAAAAAAAAACCCTGTAGAAACAGTATACTGCAGTTAAAAAATGAATATATTGAATATTTAATGTGATATGGACATTTTTATGAAATAATCTTTAACTGCGCATACGTGGAAGATTCCAATGTTTTTTTTTTCATAACTTGGTAGTCAGTTATTTAGGGCAACTTATATAAAAACTTCAGTCAAAAATCACTAAAATTAAGAAAGATACTGGCTATATAGCGAGTTGTTTTCTGTAAGTAGCTGGATAATAAGAAGTTTTCCACAATTTGTCAATCAGACTCACTGTATAATTGATACTTTTCTGAGTTTTCACAATATTTGACTGGTCTCTTTATATAAGTTATTTCAAATAGCTGACTACGAAATTATGAAATAAAAATATTTCACGTATGTGCAGTTAAAAATTATTTCATACAAATGCTCATATCTCATTAAATATTCACTATATTTATGTTTTAATTACATTATACTGTTTCTAATATTTTTTCTCAAGCTTTCGAAAAGTGGTGTTAAATGTGGTTCAAAATTCTGCATGCTATAAACAAAATGCATTTGATTTTTTAACAGAAATGTTAACATCTTCCCGAATATGCATACTATGCTTACGCAAATGTACACAAACGTTGAACAGGAGCCATATAGTCATTTGATTTAGTGACAGACCATTTTGAGCATTTTCTGTTACATGGGTGTTGGCAAATATTATTTCATTGTTAAATTTATTATTACCCCCTAATTGGTCTCGAGACTAAATCTTTACTAAAAAGTATGGAATTTTCAAGAAGTCTGCCACCACTGTTTCAAATAAATATCTTTTTAGGTACATTCGTCATTATATAAATACGTAGTACCTATAGTCGTCGTTCGGTCTGTCTGTCTGTCTGTCCGTCCGCATATAACAGAGCAAAAACTACCCAACCGAATGGTCTGAAATCTTAAATATATAATTGTTGCAAAGCTTTGTCGAGTCATTTCAAATTTTATGAAAAACGGATGTATAGTTTATTGACAGGACAGTCAAAAGTTTTTCGTTACATAACGGCCAATGGGAAAAAAATATTTCAAGTGCATTTTAATGATATTACAGCCTTTCGAACAGAATGAAATCGATATGCACTTATGAAGTGCACTAAAATATACACTCAGTGCAATACGCGGTGCAAAAAATATTTATAAAACTAGTTATAGTACAAACGCACCGCATTTGCAACGTTTGACGTGCAGTTTCCAACTTGTTAATATTTCAGTAGCAGAATTCGTTGTCACTGCATTTAAATGTAATCTAATTGCATTTTCCTGCTGCACTGAAAAAAAAAAATGTTTTTAATTTAAGAAAATATGATATAATCACGAGCGAAAACATACAAGAACTTCATCCGAATTATCCAAGATTCAGAAAAGAGTTATTTTTCTTTTGAAACCTTACCAATACAGTTTCGAGATTTAAAGAAGCGTTTATATATGTATACTAGGGGGCTCGGCCCCCTACGAGCTACGCTCGCCAACCCCCGTCCAGACACCGTAGACTCTAAATGCACGCTATTTTGATCGGCTTTAAAAAGACTTCGAAAGATTGAATTATAATTTAAAAACCAGTGGCGATCTCTCTATAAGCGTATTTCTATTCATTTCTCTTTGATTGGAGAATTTTAACGCCAAATCCGTTGCGGTACTACTTGATTATCCCGTCGACCCATTTCGCCAAATTATATAAATCGCCAAACCACTTGCCAAATTATACAAATTGACATAATTTTTATTTTAAATAACGAAAAAACAAATAAATTAGTACAACATTAATAAAAATACAAATAAAACGTCGAAATAAAAATAACTTGATGACGTAGACACGTGTAACAACATTTCAAAATAAGCTAATATAAAATGAATTAAGTAAACAGAGTCTTTGTCTCCTGGTATTTTTTAACAAAGTGAAAAGAAAGTTCTTTTAAATGAGACATTTTAAATGAATCGTTTTTAATCTGACGTAATTTTGACCAAACTATTCTTTCTCTTTTTAATATTTACGTGAAAATGCTTGTGTTAGAAATTAAATATTATTTGCGCTTTCCTAACAAAAATAGTTGAAAAGTATCCTCTTAAAATATCAAATAAATGTCTAGCGCAATTTCTAAATTTAAACCGTTTTGCAATATTATTTTGTGTTCATTTTATGTAATAACTGTAATGTGACGTAAATATGACGTAATTTCTCCTATTTAAGACTTCTAACGCATGTTAATAAATTTATTGCTTTACAAATTCCTTTCTCTCTTAAAATTCACGTGTAATTATAGTTTTTATGACATAATTTTTAATAAGTTCCTGCTTTTTGTACATAATTATTTAATTCTAATTCCAAATGTTTTTTTCTGTTTATAATAGTCACGTGTAAATAAATTTTTAATTTATTTACACGTATAAATATATATATATTTTTTTTTGAAGCAAACATTATTGCTTCCGCTGTTTATACAGTTGGCAACAGTTTAAATTAATATCACTTTCTAAAATCTGTGAAAAATATCTCTAGAAATGCTGAAAATCTGAATTTAAAATAGAAATAAAACCTCAAAAACTGAGTCAAAATAAAAAAAATTAATGCAATCTGCACTCCGGCAAATTCTAACGCATAAAATGATCTAAAAATGATTAAATTCCTATAAACAGTTTTTGCTCCTATAAAACTTTTTTAGTGGAACGATTTTGTCCAACTTTAGCATTAAATATCTCTTAAAATAATTCTTCGATCTGAAAACTGTCTGCATCAGCGTGTTTATCAAACATTTCTGTATAATACTACCGATTTTCATATTTTTGTATGCATTATTTTTCTTAATATTAACGAAGAAAGACCTCCGGTCACAAAAAATTCAAAACCGGCGGCGGCGGCGGCGGCGGTGACAGCGGTAGTTACCTTTTTTTAGAATATATATATATATATATACTAGGGGGCTCTGCCCCCTGCAAGCTACGCTCGCCAACCCCCGTTCAGACACCGCAGAATCTAAAAATCTAATGGGTTTTAAAAATATTAGAGAAGATTAAATTATACTGAAAAAGGTGTGCCGATCTCCCTGTAAACGGGTTTCTATTCAATTCCCTTTGATTGCAAAAATTTAATGGAGAATCAGTTGCTGCTAAGACATCCAATGGTTGTTTTCGTTTTTGATTAACGAGGATCAGTTAAACATTTGAAAAGAAGCTAAAATAAAATGAATTAAGTATTCAGTCTTTGTCAACCGATATTTTAAACAATCTCTATAACAATAGCCTAAATCATGTGACTATCATCAACAGTTCCGGGCGGAACACTTTGCTTTTTATAATCTAGGTGCCATTTTGATACTTTAATGTTATTCAGGCACAGGTGATAAGTCGCCAAATATTATTCTATCCCCATCATTTCATCTATATTATAATAGTTCAAGTCATCAAAGGCCATAAACAAATACGATCTGATCCCTTCGCCTTTCATATGAAGGTTTGGAACAAATGTCATATACAAAATGTCATATTGGCGCGATTTTTTTCCAACGCCAATTTGGGGAACGCATCAATAGCATAAACAACAACATCCGGCTTACCATATCAAGAAAAATAACGATACTTTGGCGGCAGTTAAGTACCCGTTGCGTATATGACATTGGCGTCTGAAAAAAATCGCGCCAATATGGGGCCGTATGTGACATCTGTGCCGAAAGAAAAAAAAGTCGGGTGCAAATCTCGCCAATATCTTTTTTTCAATTCGCCAGTTAGCATTTTTTTATTGTTTGAGTGGTAAATTAAAACATTGATTTGAAGTTGAAATTAAATGTCATGGTTTGTTACAAAATTTAATATTTCGCCAGATGTCATATACGCACCGCATGTTTGGCATGATTTTTTTTTTTTTTTTTACGAAAATTTGACGAAAACCTCGTTTTATACCAGTTACATATGTATTTTTGGTACTACTTGGTTATCCCGTCGACAAAAAATCTATCGCGAACTATAAGATTAAATGTCAATAATGGTTGATGGTAAATGTCACATTCACTTGACTTTTAGCAAGTTACACGCGTTTACGTCATCAAGTGATTTTTATTTCGACGTTTTCTTTTTTATATTTATTAATGTTATACTAATTTATTTGTTCTTTCGTTATTTAAAATAAAAATTCTGTCAATCTGTACAATTTGGCAGGTGATTTGACGATTTATATAATTTGCGAAATTGGGTGACGGAATAACTACTACATTGATCCGTATTTTTTAATTTTTTTCTATTATTTCCTAAAGGAAATAGCAAAAAAAAAATAATTAATTACTATAGAACAAAATAATTTATATAAATTTAAAAAATAAATAAAAGTAAATATACATTTATTATAAACAACAATAACCGGGTTACCATGTCTATCAAAATAATGCCATTTGTGCGCCAATTAGGTACCCCGGTGCATATATGACATCTGTGCCTAATATTTTTCTTTTAGTTTTGTTAAAAAAAAAAAAAAAAAAAAAAAAAAAAAAAAAAAAAAAAAGTGAAAGCCATCAATTTAAATGTTTCATTTTTAAATGAAAGTTTTGTATTTAATAAAATGATAACGAAATAAAAAAAAAGCATTGCTCTTAGCATTAGATTTAAAGGAGGCCAAACTGTCGCCAAATTAATTTAAAATAGTAACCTTTTCTGAATTATGAAAAAAAAAATTTTTGTTATGATTAAAATTTGAGTTGCCATCATTAGAAAAAATGTATTTAAAATTAGAAAAAAAATAATATTTCGAAAACTAATTCGAATTTAAAAATTCTAATACCAGTTTTGAGATCTGTGGATCAACACGGATTTTTTTGTGTTAATTTCATCGCAAAGTATTCCATATTTTAGGAGAAATCGCCGTGAAACAAAGTCAGTTGTTTAATCAGTCGATTCAAAGAATCGATACATTTCAGGCGTTTCATATATTCGTTTCATAAATTCCTTTCATTAGGATTTTATATATATAGGGTAGATATATATATATAAAGTTATTTTGCTCGCTGTCAGAAAACCTTGTCTCTGTACACTAAATTATTAGTAACATTTTAACAAACAATTTCCGTACTCCAAGAAAACATGTTAAATCTGTGAATTCTCCCAGAAAATCTAACAAGTAGGAAATTGCTCATCAAACGTGGCAAATGAGGTGCGTTCATACTATAACTAGTTTTATAAATATTTTTTGCACCCCATATTGTACTGAATGCATTTTCTTTGCACTTCATAATTGCATAGTCTGTAACATCATTAAAATGCACTTGCAGTAATTATTTTCCGATTGCCCGTAATGTAACGGAAAACTTTTCACTGTCTCTGTAATTAAACTATGCATCCAATTTTCATAAAAACTGAAATGGCTGGACAAAATTTTGCAACAATTATATATTTAAAATTTCAGAACATTCGGAATACTGTAACATTATTAAATGCATTTGCAATAATTTTTCCCATTGGCCGTAATGTAAAGAAAAACTTTTGAATGTCCCTGTAATAAAACTATACATCCGATTTTCATAAAATTTGAAATGGCTCGACAAAATTTTGTAGCAATCATATATTTAAAATTTCAGACCATTCGGTTGGGTAGTTTTTGCTCTGTTATATGCGGACGGACGGACAGACGGACTGAACGACGACGATAGGTGCTACGTATTTATAAAATTACGAACGCACCTAAAAAAGAGATGAAAATTCCGTTCATTCCCAGCACGCCTGCGTATTGGCTCTATTAATACTAAAATTCGAATTTATTTTTAAAATGAAAAACCAGAAATTCTATAAATTATAAATTTCTAATTTATTTAAAAGAGAAAAAAAATGTTTGCGAATTTCTAAATAAATAACTAATGCTTTTCTCTTTCATTTAAAAGTACTCACAATTTATTTTTTAAAGTTATAAAATATATTCGCATTTAAAATATATTCTAAATGATTACATTTAAAATATATACTCGATTTCACACAAAAACATAACAACAACAACAAAAAAATTATTCTCGAATGAAAAGTAATATTCAGTTTTTACATTCAACAATCGTTTTACAAATACAGTTGAACCTCGTTATCCTGACACTCTAATGTCCTGAAAAAAGTGTCGTCATAAGCGGAGTGTCCCGGTAACTGTAGTTGGAGAAAAATATGTTTATAAAAAACTGTATTTTTAATTAAGAAAATTTTAAATTCATAACTGTTCTTGTAGTTTTAAGCAATAAAACATTATTATTAAACAAAATAAACACAAAAACAAAATTGAAAAGAATAAAAATCAGATTTATGACGACATGTTTGTTTATTGTTCCATGAAATATTGATGTATTAAGCACTTATCCCTAGATCTGCTTCCCACAATTCTTTTTTCAATATTATACAATAAATCGTAATCAGTATTCGTTGTTTCAGAAACGGATGTTAGATCATTTCTGATTGTTTCAATAAAATGCAATGATTCGGTTTTAGTCGGATGAAAAAACGCCATCTAACCACAAGAAAGCGCCATTTATTCAGATAAAGGATTGAATTAAAATTTATCATTTATCTCAATGGCTATTTTAGACACTTTTGTGAAAAGTTTGACTAAGACATTTCTTACCGCTTAATTTCCGTTCTTATAAGATGGATTATGTAAAATGGACAATTTCCCTAAACCGTCGTGATATCCGGAGTTGTAAATTATTCAACAACGTAAAATCAGGAGTTTATTTACACTAAAATCATATACAGAAAATAAGGGCTTTTGAAAAACTGACGTGATAAGCGGAGTGACGTGAAAACCGGGTGTCGGGATAACGAGGTCCGACTGTATTTATAATTCATATTTTTATCCTATATTAATACTAAAGTATTAAAACTCTGATCATAATCTGCATTAACGTCGAAATCTATCCGAAATTAACTTCAGAGTTCCGAGCTTTCAATAGAATTTTATGAAATCATACACATCTGATGGAAACATCATACATTTAGTTCAAACTATTCCGCTTCCGAACAATTGAAGAGCTGAGTGAATGAACATGTTATGCTACATTTTCTAAAGAAAAATTTATCTTTTGGATGCACGCGTTATGAGGTATCCCATCACATGCTGAAGCTAAAATACTAAGATTCTATTTAGTCTTGAAGATTTAAGACATTATTCTTTAATATTTAATATTTTAATATTTAATAATGCCAATAATATTAATAATTTTTAATATTTGAAAATTAAATATGAATAAGTTTTTCTGAGAGAGTTTAGTACCATACCTGTTAATATTTTAAACACATAGCATCAAACAGAAAATAAATCATTAAAATTTGCTGCAAAAACTTTCACTTCAAATTTCTTCAAATGTAATTTTTGTTACTTAATATGTTCTTCCACTTAGCTCTTCAATTGCAGTCGAACGGTTTTTAAACTCGGCTCAAAAGAGTGAGGTACCTGGTTCGACTCCAAAGTCAGCGACTTTTTTATCCCAACGTTCTTCAATTAACGTATATTTTACATCATGTAACGGGAAAAAAGGGAAATTCTTCAAATAACGGAAATATCCCGTCAGCGCTGCTGCCCGTTACAATTTCCTTAACTTGAAGAAAGTATTTCTGAGAGTGCGCCACTTTTTTTTCGGAAACGTTTCCGAACGGTTTTTAGGGTGCATTAATCAGTTTTCTCAAACCGGAATATAGGTTTTTAGGATACTATCAAACCTCAATTAAACATTTACATGTTCAGCAAACATTTTTTGCAGAAAATCATGATAAATTAACAGTAAAATTAATGTTATTGTGTTACTTTTGCATGTATAAATTCAGTTACGCAGTTGAAAATGTTTAATTGAGAATCGATAACAAGTAGCATCCGACAAACCCATCAATATATACACTTCTCGGAAACCTTTCCAAAAATCAGGCTGCAAAATAAACTATGTTTTTACACATACTTTTTTAAATCTTGAAAATATATTGGTTTCTGATGTTTAAGCAGGGTTCGTAAATATCATGATATTTCCGAAAATATCAAAAATATCCGATATTTTGATATATATACGATATTTTCGATATATATCCGATATTTTCAAAATAGTGAACTTACTACTGATAATAAATATTTTCGAGCATAATATAAATTAGAAACTAAAACATACTGCACTTAACATAAAAACATAATGAAACAATATTCTAAAAATGCATTTCTCTTTCCCCCCCCCCTTTTTTTTTTTTTTTCATTTATAACTAAATAATGGAAGATAAACTAATTGAAAACAGATACAGTTTGCTTTATACACCTATTCATGTATAGAAAACTGTAGGATTTGTATCAAGTATCAAGAAAGTTTTATATTTTATAAAACAAAATTTTAAATACAAAATAGTTTTTTTTAATTGAATAATTTTAAGATAAATGTACGCTTGTCTTATTTTTATTCCCTAATCTGTTGTACAGTTTAGACTCACTTAAACCAAATTCAGGAGATTATTTTCTAATAAAGCTGTATATAAATGGTTATCTAAATTACAGTTTATCTTTCAGTGGCTGTTCTGAATTAATTGTCTCACATAATTATTAGTTGTAGCTTCAAACAGAGATAAAGCTTGGAAAATATATTTGTTTTCTTCATTGCCTAAAAAAGTCATTGCCAGAGAAAATCTACATAATGGCTCAGTCAATAAAAGTTGAAAATTTCACTTACACTTGTTTTGACTAAAGAAAACATCAAAATTTTCTTGCACGTTGATATTTTGAAAACAAATATCAAATATACAAAATATCAAACATCTTGCTATTTTGAAAATAAATATCAAGACTTTGAAAATATCGAAAATATCAAAAATCAGGATATTTTAAAAATAAGTATCGGATATATATCAAGATAATTATCATGATATATATCAAGATATATATCATGATATATATCAACGAACCCTGTGTTTAAGAACACTTTTCGGAATCGTGGTTGTTTCGGAAGAAGTCATTGTATATTTTATATTGGTTATATTGGGTATATGCAAAAGTAAGTTCCGTTTTTTGGTTAAAATTACATTTATTACATGTTTATTGTATGTCGACGTCTACTGACAACTGATTGATCAACACTCAATGCTTTTGCCAATTCTTGTTACATTTGTGCGTTGTCTTCATCCAACAATGCTTGAAATTTCTACATTCACATTCTGTGTCTTCAACAACCAATAACTTCATAAACCAATTTTAAGATTTTAATATTGTGATATGATTAAATAAACCTTCTTTAAATTGCATGAACCATCTTCTACACATACTAGCAGAAAAAATATGTTCACCTTAAACTTCTACAAGTAAACGACGACTTTCAGCAGCACTTTTATTTAAATTATAAAAGTAATAATAAAACTTCCCACAAAGGGCGATTATTTGGCACAAAACTATCCATTTTAAATCGAATAAAAAACTATGTTGTTGTCAAATGTCAAATGTGAAATGTCATGTATTACATTTTGAAGATTCTTAAGAGACTTTTCAAAAGCACGTATTACCAGATTTACACTACTATACATATAAGAAGAGAGTTCCGATCAAGTAATATTTTCTGTTATTTAATATTTTCGATCGTGGTTATATACAGGGTGAGCACAAATGATGCTCCCGAATTTAAAAAATCATATTTTCCAAACTACTGCCCATATTACAATAAGTGATACATGAATTTAAAGAGAAATATACCAAGTTTTTTTTTTCAGTTACAAATGTTCGATGTGTGACCCTCTTGTTACACGGCATACGTCCAATCTGTAATCTAGTTCGTTTTAAACACCAAACGCCTCATCCACCGGTGTGGAAGCTCCTCGTTCAAGTAACTACGTACTACAAAGACCAATGAGATGGGGCTCCATCCTGCTGAAACACAAAATCTGCGCTGTCCTCAAGCGGGTGGTGGTGACTTAGCCTTAATCACATGGCCACCAAGATCCCCAGACCTAACCCCATGTGATTCCTTTTTGAGGGAGTACGTCAGAGATACTGCTTATGTACCACCAATGCTGAAAACACTACCAGAAGTTAAAGAACACATTTGTGCAGCATTCAGAATCGTTGCCAAAGTGATGCTACAAAATGTTTGAAACGAACTGGATTACAGATTGGGCGTATGCCGTGTAACAAGAGGGTCACACATCGAACATTTGTAACTGAAAAAAAAACTTGGTATATTTCTCTTTAAATTCATGTATCACTTATTGCAATATGTGCAGTAGTTTCGAAAATATGGTTTTTTAAAATCGGGTCCGTCCTTTGTGCTCACCCTGTATTATATTTTTGTTGAATAAAAATTATTTGTATTTTTTTGCAGTGCATTAAATAAAGTGAAAAATTTTGTTAAATAAATTTGTTAGAACTGTACGCACCCTGATGTCTTCTTGCACATAAATATCAGAATTCCGATCAAGCTTGGTAAAGGGATTTGTTCTTGTCTAATTATGTTTTATTAGCCCGATATGCTATTTCTTTCGACCAGTAATTAAAGTGTCGTTTCTAAAAAATAACGTTCCGATACAGAAGCCAGCCGTAAAATAAGGTAGATGTATCACTGTACTGTTAAATACTGATAATCTTTATTGCAATTTTAAAAATTTCTAAGCATTGCACAAGTTCAATTTTTATACCATCGTATAGGTAAAAAAAGTACTTTTAAATGCAATTTGTTAAGCAATTATATCTCAATTTATTTTTGAGAAATTAATTTTTTTGTAGTATTCAACGCCTTTTTTTTTTCAACTGAAGTGCTCTATTTCTGTAGAAAGTAAAGGAAAAATAGTTGGAAAATAGTAGATTATTATATCTTATGGTTGCCATTTTCCCATAACAACTGAAAATTTTGTAATTAAAATACGTGCTATGTAGAAAAAATATAAATTTATAATTTATGATAAAACATGCAGTTATTTTAAACTACATTTAATTTTATGTATCCATATTAATCTTACAAATATATTAATTATTAGATCCTTTTTTTATCGAGTTTCTTGAACGACGACATAGCTTTTTTGCTCGAATTGTATATTATTCTGCGATAGTGATGTTACATGCGTAGTCTTCTGAAGATGTTGTTTAAGACTCGATCGTAAATATGGAATTTTTCAGCGGATGCGCATGACGTCATTTTATATAAAATAAAAGCATGTGTTTTATGTCTTCAAACTGAATTACGTTTTGTACTATCTATATTTATATATATTTTTCTTTTTATCGGGGGCGACACTAAATTAGGAAAAAGCTGAATTCCTGTTTTCTGGTTATCTTCTATCATTTGTACCATGAGTTTTGAATCACCTTGTATTTCATGACCGCTTCATAAGCTCTGGCTTATATTTTCAAATCCACTTTAAGCTGCACGTTTCATTAGATTACATCTTTGTAAGTGCAGAAAAAGGGAAAGATAAAAAAAAATCACACCTTCCAACTATGGTTGACGAAGACAGATATGAAGTAGATAACGAAAAAATAATCCTTTTCAAAAATATGCTTCTTTTAACTTAATGCAATTTTTAAAACGGGAATGAAAAATAGAATTTTGAATAGATTTAAAGTAAACACTTTTTGTAGGTGGTTTATTTTTAGTAAAAGTTCTAGTCAATGGAACTTAGTTAATAAATGCAAATGTTTAACTTAGAAAGAAATTAAAGACTGCATTCTACGCTTCTCGAAAATTTGTGCAATTTGCTGAACTCTTCACTATTTTTTTAATGATATTTTTATGTGTTTCCTTCATCAAATATCCCATTGAATTATATTTTCACTGTTAAAATGCAAACTTCAACAGTATTTTGTATAAAAATAGTTTCAATTTTCAGTTTGAAAAATGTTACTTAAAACTTTACTGAGTAATTACATTCATTGAGTAAAACTTTGCTTCACTTTTTTCTTAGATTTTTGCGACAGTGCATTTAAATTTAATTTCAAGTATTTGAATTGGAAAAACTGTCCTCATATAACAGAATTTAAACTTGGTTTATTTGAAAAAATTCTCGTCCCTTTTTCGTTATTAATATAAAGAACTGATTAACAATAGTAACTCGTAAGAATAAACTTGTTCCATGCTTCCATATTGGGCTTATAAACAAAAAAAGTTTTTAAAAATAAAATAAAGGCAATGAATCAAACTTCCCATATGTTCAACCATCCCGAATTTCCTATATAACTTTCTTTCTCGCCTTTTCTGTGAATTTTATTTTTACAGGTTTTTTACCAATCTTTTTTTATTATAATTAATGCATATTAAATATTATAAGAGTATCATTAAGTGTTTTCCGAATCCTACAAAGCATGGTCTATCGCGACAATTTACATAAAATATCCAGTTAGTGTGAGCATTAAGAGTGAAATTTAAAAATTCAGACAAAAAAGTGGTACTTTGATAGTTGTATTTTTTAATTGGTTTGATTTTTTTTATGTTGAAGTAGATCATATTTAATGAATAATGTGCAATTTTGAAGCCTTGAAAAAATTTCCTGTTTCCTGTAGAAAATGTATACCTTCAAGTTCATGAATCCCATTTTTCATGAAAGGTGAAATGCCAGTATGTTTGGATTGTTATATCTCTGGAAAGCAACAACATCCTAAAATTCTTTTGTCATAAACTGTTAGTATAACACTACATGCTTAGTAAAATTTACTTGGTTCCATGGGGCATTGTTAATTTTCATTGTTATGTTGCCACAAAATGCACTCAAAAGAACTTTTTTGTCCGTTTTCTGCACTTATTATCTTATTTAAACAATAGTACCCCAAAATGTTTCTTATAGAATATGAAAGTTTAATATTAGGGCAAGCTAAGTAATATAAAATTTTACAGGGATATCGATGCTGTGAGCAGATATAATCTGTTTAATATTCAAAAGTTTCAAATTCTGCAACTTTTGAATTAGTCCCATCTTAAAAAAGCATCACAGTTGAATGAAACAAAATATATCAGGTAGCAGTTGAACACATGTACAAAAACATGGAAACGAAAAAGAAGTGGGATCTCATGCTATTTTCAGTAAAAAAAAAATGTCAAAAGTTACAAAAACGCAGTGTCAATATCAGGACATTTCCCCATCAGAAAATGAAATATCCCGTTTCTCTTTCCCTTTCCTAAGTTTTCCCCCCTATGAGGAAATGGAACATCCCTTTTATCTTTCCCCTTCTAGGGAAAAGTCTGATCATTGCACTGCATTTTTTATAACTTTTGTCATTTTTTTTTCTGAAAATATCATGAGACCCCTTTTTTTTTTTCGCTTCCACGTTTTTGTAGACATGTTCAACTACTATCTGATATATTTTGTTTTATTCAACTGTGATGCTTTTATGAGATAGGACTAATACAAAAGTTGCAGATTTTGAAGCGTTTGAATATTTAACAGATTATATCTGCTAACAGCATCGATATCCCGGTAAAGTTCTATATTAGTTAGCTTGTCCTAATAGTAAACTTTCATATTCTATAAGAAACATTTTGGGATACTATCTTAAATAAGATAATAAGTGCAGAAAACGGACAAAAATATAATTTTTATTGCATTTTGTGGCAACATAAAAATGAAAATTAACAATGCCCCATGGAACCAAGTAAATTTTACCAAGCATGTAGTGTTATACTAATAGTTTATGACAAAAGAATTTTGGGATGTTGTTGCTTTCCAGAGATATAGCAATCCAAACATACTGGCATTTCAATTTTCATGAAAAATGGGATTCATGATCTTGAACTTTAACATTTTCTACAGAAACAAGAAGTTTTTTCAGAGCTTCAAAATTGCACATTATTCATTAAACATGATCTACTTAAAAAAAATCGAGCAAATAAAAAATACAACTATCGCACTTTGGCTGATTTTCAAAATAATGGCTCTTAATCATTTGGAGTTTGAAAAATTGGAGAATTAATACATTCCAGGAAATTGCAGCAACCTATTAATTTTCTTCGATTGAAGAATGATGGGACGGCAACAAGAGGATTATCATTTTGCAAATGTGTAGTTCTCTTTCTTGATGAAGCCGGCTAGGTAAAAATACAGTATTGTGGCAATTAATTGAGAAATGCATTTTTTTTTTCATAAAATTGAGTTTTATTCAAATTTTGTATGGATACACTGAAAACTAATAAGTGATATGACCTCCCCGAGACTTTATAACATCACAGACAAATGTCGGCATGGAATGTACTAGACTGGCACATATAGATTTAATTTCAACGTCTCTGAACCACATGTCAATAACGGCCAAAATTAGCTTTTCATCGTCATACAGTTAAACTTGTGAAGCTGTTTTTTGATAATAACCCACAAATTTTCTATCGGATTCAAGTCCGGTTAATTACCAGGCCAATCCAATTCAGTAAGTTTTTTTTTTTTTTTTTAGCAGAAATTTTGAATTCGCTTCGAAGTGTGACATCGCACGCCGTCTTGTTGGAAAACGCAATCTCCATTCGGCCACAGTTTAGACATGGTTGGAAGCACATTTCGGGTCAATATAACTTCGTAACTGGTACTGTCCATCAATCTCTCTACGGAAATAAGAGATTCTGTCCCCAAAACGCTGAAATAACATCAAAGTATCTTTTTGGGCGGAGGCTAGGACGGATCAAAACTGGTTAATTGAGGATTCACAACACTCATTCGATGTAAAGTTTTGTCGTCACGAGCCGAAATTGATCTTTTTCGGCCGAATCTTCCAGAACGGTTGGTTCCCTCGTTTCCTGAAACTTCTTCCATATCCTCCCGACACTTGCTGTACTCACTCCAGATATTTTACCTATTTCCTCGAACGTCTTAGAAGTGTGTTTTCTACGCGCAATCACTTTAGCACGTGTTTCCGCGATGATATCCATGAGGCTAATAATCCCCGCAACAAGCAAGAAACTAACACTGCAGAACACCTGCCATCTGACGTAGGAATTTGAACAGCTACTACTTACCAAGTGCATAAGAACACCTGCTACTTTGATAATAACTGCCATTTGAACTCTGAGCTAATTTGGAGTGCTTCGTCCTAAGCTTACGTGTGATAAACGAAAGAAAGGACATTTCTTAATTAATTGCCCCAATACTGTACGTTTCGTCAGAAAACAAAATGTTTTCCACCATGGTCGTTTCCAAGGGGATGCAAGGGGTTGAAAGAAAGTGCCCTGGGACCGTAGAATATAGTAAAATAATTTATGGTTTAATGGAGTGGGTTGGGTGTTTTGTGATTAATAATATACTATATCAATGCCTGGGACCACCTAAATCTTTGTAAATAGTAAGAAACATATTGAAATATTAAGCGAACGTACACTGTTAAAAATATCCGTCAATATACGCAAGTGTTTCTTTACTTTTCTTAAAACTTTACGGAATAGTTTCATTTTTCTAAGAAAACAATTTCTGTAATTGACATTTTGAGATTATAAATCCGTATAAATCCAGTAAGTTCGCCCTAAATTTTACGGAATATTACTGTACTGCTTTCAAAACAGTGCAAGTTCCGCAAATCATGTTTTGAAATAGTTACTTTTGTTTGGAAAGTAAGGAAGTTAATTGTTGTATATACTTGTTTTACAGTGATATTATTTTTATTAAAATACCATTATTGGCTAAATATGGCTCTATATTGAAAATATATTCAATGATTTGCCAATAATGGCTAAATAGTATGTTTTACATATGTTTTAAAGTAAAACCGATAAAAATTATGGGGCCATCTATAATATGTATTTTTAAACAACTCGCTATATATATATATATATATATATAAAAGCGATATGCATAATAATCACCAACAAAAAACAACACGCATTCATGTGAAATGCGCCAAAATGCTGCAGTAAAACACATAAATTCAATATAAACTAACAAAACGATTTATTTAGTCCGAACTAGCGCACCTCCTTGTTCTGTGAGGGGGTGCGCTAGTTCAGATTAAATAAATCGTTTTGCTAGTTTATCTATATATATATATATATATTTATAAAATATATAACCATTAATTAAACAATACCGACCACCCACAAAAATTGTAATAGTATGAAGGAAATGACAATAATACAGTTTTCCCCAAACACACTGAATGGATACTAAAAACATTATATATAAGATACCTTTAATAAGATTTGGCGTTTCAAAAAGAATTTTTGCAATTCAAAATGAAATTAAAATAAATAAAAAGCTAACGTATTTTTACGCTATTTTAAAAAAAATTGAAATCTTATTAATATCTTTTAAAGTTTGAGATCGTTAAAAAGGAAATGTTAGTTTTTTTTTGTTGTGATTTTAAAATAATGTTCGGCTTATTTATAGCAAACTGTTAATATTTTTTTTAAGTTTCTGTTAGAATGTTTTAAAAGGAAAAAATCTATTTTTAATTTTAATATTTTTCAATCTATTCACTTTAACAAATTCGCACATAAAATTTAAAACATATCTGAAACATAATAATGAAATTATTATAAAATTGACTTTTATCTGATTTTAATAAGCAATAAAGGAAATTTATTTTAATACCATGTAAATTATCTTTATTTGTGTTTATAGTAGATCATCAGACAAATAATTTTGAAAATTTGAAAAAGTACATGTTTGAAAAAAATATGTTGGTATCCTTGTAAAACTAAATGAATAAATAAATAAATAAATAAATAAATAAATAATAAATGACAAAATAAAATTTTAAAAATCTTTCAAAAAAGAAGCAGTCATTACTCTTAATACATACTTTCATACCAGTACTATTTTAAAGAGTAAAATTTATCTTTTATAAAGCATGAAACTAAAAAGTTAAATATTCAAAATTATAGGAAAAACATGTGTAAAATATTCAGAATTGTATACTCAATTGAAAAATATTATCTCTACGAAAATACCTTCCGTGTTTAACATGTTAGACATTGCTTTATAAAAGACATCTGAAATAAGTAACGATATTTGAAAACATAGTTTGTGAAGCAGTAAGCGTAATCGTAAAGGGCACTAATCTGGAAGAGGACAATTCCCTTGTTCGAATCCCACCAGGGTGGGTGTTGTTGATTTAGTGCCAATCAACACTAAATCATGTTGTTGTTTGAATTAAATTGTGATTTTCTGACCTTGATGTAAACGTGAAAAGCGAAGTGTCAAATTCATAAATATGTAAGTTTCTACTTGAAAAAATTATTATATTTTGTCTTTGAGACGGAAATTTTTAAATACGGAAATTTTGTGAAAAAATGGATTTTTTTCTGAAATTTACGGAAAAAATTTCCGTTAAAATTCGGAAATAGTACTGGCGTCTCGCTTAGAGTATACTTTTTCCGTATTTTAACGGAATTTTTTTTTTTAACATTGTATCAAGTAGATGCCATTCACCACATCTTAATGGAAAGCTTGTCTACGTCCATTTTTCTCACATGAATATAGGAGACATCAAACTGTTGCATCATTTATTTCGCTAACTTCTCTCGTACATTTATGGTCGTAGCTACGAGTCGTTGACGAGTCTCAATCTTGCATGGCAACACAGGTGTAGGTGGTGACGTGGATACTACAATGCGTGGACATTTGTAGTAATTCTAATTTGTAGTCTCAGCTCTTTTGTTTTATTATAATTAACGTATATTGAATAAAAAGCGTATGCCTTGATTTCTGTGAAATTTATTTTTTTTCCTTGATGAGTGAATTGAGTTAAATTTGCATAACTTTTCGATTTTATGCTAGATTGTGTCAAAACCAAAAGTATGACCTGTTACTTATGGGAAGTACCGGGTGTTCAGAAAATGACGGGTTATTTGAAAAATGAATACACAACGGATGCTTTGGAAATGTACCGTTTGTTGCAGTGTGCTTGGAAAAACAGTATGTTTTAACAGACCGAATTTTGAAATCAGTCACAAAGGTTAGTTAAAGATGGCGCTGAAGTCTGTTATCAACTAAGAAAACAAAAGTCAAACTTTGTAGTGGTCAAAACTAAAAACGATACTTTCAAAATATCTACCATCTGGAACAACAACCTTGCAAAGTCTCAAAAAAATTCAAAAGGTCATTCCATGTCACGTGTGGGACAGCTTTTCTACATATTTCTGCTGTTTTAACAATGTTATTATATCCCCAAATTAAAACAACCATGCTAGTATGAAAATCTAGAGTTTTTTTTTAATGTATAGTTTATGTTTTAACAACTTATAAGTCAATAGATATAAGTATTTATGTAAGTGTCGCTCAGGACATTTTGTCAGTTTTTCATGGAATGGCCCTGAAGCGGGCAGATTAATAAGCTATTATAAATCAACAATCAAACTGATTGGTAAAGTTATCATACCAATTGAATATTTCTATCTGAGCGAAAAAATACCCAGGCCGGGAATATGCTCACCGGTTGTCGGCCCATTTAGTTTAAACGATAGAGCATTGGCCTTGTAAGCCAAGGATCTGGGTTCGATTCCCGCCCTGGGCAATTTTTTGTTCCGTTAGAAATATTCAATTCAGATTAATAAGGTTTAAAATGTGTAGATTTTTAAGCCTATTAAAGGGTCATTAAATATCACGTCTGGAACAGCTTTTCTGCATATTACTGCTGTTTTAATAATGCTATTGTATCCTCAAATTAAAAAAAAAAAAAAAAAAAAAAAAAAAAAAAAAAAAACCTATGCTAATATGAAAATATAGGTTTTTTTTTTTAATTTTAATGCATAGTTTATATTTTAGCAACTTATAAGTTAATAAATATTGGTATTTATGGAAGCGTCAAGTGCGGGACATTTTGTCCATTTCCTATGAAATGGTCCCGCAGAAACCCGCTCACACATCTGAGACAGAATGGCCTTATACACAACAGCGGTGTACTGGCACCAGTTCCATCGTCGTTTGTGGATTCTGGAAAGTACACCTACTCTGTCATGTATCCCCACAAAAACGGTTCACAGTGGCTAAAATCTGGTGAATAAGAAGAACAATTCATGTCGCTTCGCGTATTCATGCAATATTCCGAAGCAATACAATGATCGAAATATTCGTTGAGGAAATGAAACACTTCGTTCGATATAGACTAGCATCGGCTTTAATACTTTGAGGTCTAAGCCCGAGTGTCACTCGGGTTGCCGTTTTCTATGAAGTGAACTAAGCCCGACAGTCTTTCGGGGTCAACTTTTAACTCTCTGAGCTATAAAAGTTCCGATTATATATTCGTTCCCGGTCTTTTCAGATATTATCTACGAACCTTTTATTTTGAAAAACATATATATAGATGGCAACGCTAAACAGAAGTAAGTATAAGGAAAAAACTAGAATCGGAGCTTCAGTCGAACACGGATTTGTGCCAATCCGTGCTTTGAAATGTACCACACATCCGCAAATTTTACTAAATAATGTTTATTTACAAATAAAACCTATTTTCAGGTATTTGTATAACATTTGGGTAACTTTCTTGTTAAAAAATGATGTTTTTTTATGAGGAAATTTTGAAATTTTTTAAAAAATATAACACATGCTTTTTTCAATAACGTCTTATTAAATATTATTTTTTAGTACATTTAAAGGGATGCATCACAAAAGTCGAAAAACGCCTTTTCTCAATAGATGGCGCGGACTTTCACAGGTCGGGCGCGAATACTTTCATTTTCTGGCAAGCCATGTGAACCACCGACGTTTCATATATGTTCCCCGAAATAGCCCCCTATCTTTCCTCCGAGGTATCACCAATCACTCCCGGTTCGAAGTCAAATCCACCACATTAAAAACATAGACGAAAGCACAGAAAGAAATGGAGACACGGCTTATCTTTATCTACATACTTTATCTTATACATGGATCGGGCTGGTCAATTTTGGATTCTGGTCAATTTTTACTTTCATCTATCTTTATAGGAAGAATATTGGATTCGCGAATTTTTTTTTTTTTTTTTTTTTTTACTTTCTTCTACAGTGTTAAATTCAGACACTTTTCTCCGGGAGGGATTTCTATTGCTCTGGGAGGGGACATTATAGAATTCCAGGGGGGGGGATTGCACTTTTTGAACATTGAAAATACAAAATCTCAAATCTTCCGGACATTCCATTGCCCCCCCCCCCCTGAATTCAACAATGTTTTTCTATCTTTACAAGAAGGTATTGAATTCGTGAAAATTTTCGAATTCCGGTTTTCGGTGAATTTACACGTTTTAGGGGTCAAACATTCCAAAAAACATGTTTTTACAAAATGTCTGTCTGTATGGGACACAAGTCTTGTGACCGCTTTATCTCAAACTAATGCACGGAATTTAATAAAAATTTATATTCAGTTAGTCGATGATATAAATTGATGCTGATTAGTTTTTGGTGAAAATTGTTCAACAGGTGGCGCTGCTATGCTGCATTTTTCGCAATTTGCGCAATAATTCTATCTCAAGAACTAAAGCACGGATTTCCATCAAACCTCAGATTCGGTTAATCCTTAACATGAGTTGATGCTGTTTACATTTTAGTGTGAATCGCTCAACAGGTGGTGCTGCTATGCTGCATTTTTCACGATTTCCACAATAGCTCTATCGCAAGAATTAATGCACGAATTTTCATCAAACTTCATATTCAGTTTTTCCCGGCCCACGGCGTAAACTAAACCAAGGAAATGTAAGTAGTTTGCGTTGGGCCTGGAGTAAGATGATTATCATTAAAGACCGGGTTCAAAATTTCAGCCCAATTTATAAATATGGATCAGACAATATTACTCCCGTGTTATTTATGTCTAATAATAAACTATTTTTAATCTAATATTTTCTTTAATATAGTTTTGCTATGTAACGCTTTAAATTAAAGAACTTAAATTCGGAATTTCAACAATATTGACATCTTTTAAACCTTTTAGGGGCAGAAGAGTTCTGTTTGTAAAATGATGAAATAATTGACTGACACCAGAATATTCAAACGAATTTCTTAGAAAGTAAAAACTTGCTATTTTTCACTCTCATTACAAAAGCAAAGTTTTATTAAAATATTCTTGGTGCAATTTGTCTGTTTTGGAATTAAGATTAGGTGGCTAGACCCTCCAGCCACCGCCCTTGAAACTGTTAATTATTATTTCCACAAATTTACAGTTACATTGCTAATGCATTTAACTAGCCAAAGGCCAAATTATGGGATAATTCTGGGGGGAAATATTTCCGTTCATGCATTTTAGTTGAACCCTAGCAATCCAAACCAAATTTTAAAAAAGAAAAAAAAAAAGGAAGCATGGTAAATAAAATTTAATTAAAAAGAAAAAAAAAAGTATTTAGAATTTAAAATTTATGCTATATTTTCGCGTGTACATTTTATTTACATAATATATCTGTTTCGACTTACCAATTTAAATTTTAGCATGTATATTTTATTTACTTAATGCTGTTCTCAAATTCAAACTGGCTAATTTCTGACACATTTTTTAATTCGTTTTTAGAGTTCCATACTTAAAAAGTAAAAACGGAACCATTATAAGATTACTCCTGTGTCTGTCTGTTTGTCTGGCACAGCCATTTTACTCGTAAACTACGGAACGTGGAAAGTTCAAATTGGGGAAAGTATTAAAGACTATTGACCCACATATTTGCAGATTATTATACATTCACAAATATATTTAGGAAAAATGTAGAGGGCTAATTAAGTTGCTTAAAAAAAATATATATATATATATATATTTTTTTACTATATTTTAAATGTATTTTTGGACTCAAAAATACATTTCTTTTGATTTTAGGTATTATATTTTCAGAGATATCGTCGAAAAAGTGGTGCAAAAATATGCCCCCCCCCCCTTCCATCTATTTCCAAATCTACTGAAACTAAAATTATGAAAAAATTACAGGTAGTAGACGTTAATTTAAACCTTATGACCCACATATTTACAGATTATTATACATTCACAAATGTATTTAGGAAAAATGTAGAGGGCTAACTAAGTTACTTAAAAAAATTTTTTTTTTCTTTGTATATCGTGTGAATGCTTTCGTAAAGCTGGACTTAAAAATACATTTCTTTTGATTTTAGGTATTATATTTTCAGAGATATGGTCGAAAAAGTGGTGCAAAAATATGCCCCCTTCCATCTATTTCCAAATCTACTGAAACTAAAATTATGAAAAAATTACAGGTAGTAGACGTTAATTTAAACCTTGCAGGAAAAATATAAGCGATTACCCTAGGTCACATAATTTTTGAGAAAAGCGGATTTTTCCGTTACACACAAATTTTGATTTGCGGGCATTCAGCAAAAGGTATTGAGAAGCGCTGGAAGTACCTATCGTAACAGAAGTATAAAAGAATTGACGATGATTTTCGAAAAAAATCATCAGTAATTAGCCGAGAACGAGGGGTGGCGTATTCTGTGTACCATCGGTTTTTAAAGTCTAGATAACAACTTTGGATTATATATTTGTTTAATACATACCCAGTAGCAGTATAAAAGCAATAATAGCAAAATTGTTAAAAACAGACTGAATTAATCGCATAAATTACTATGGCATTCGCGACTAGTTTGCATTGAGGGGATCTTTCAATAAGCATCCCGTGTCTTACAAAGTTAATTAAAAACCTATCTGGAAAAAGGCGGCACGGACCAAGTCGGCATTGCAACTTCGCGACCTCCTTTCGAAGCGCGCTTAGCGCAATGCCAAATTTAAACTTTGAACAAGGATTTTGTTTTACCTGCACTTTAAAAAGAAAAGATTATTACTGCGCTGAATTTAGTTTTATGAAATGCCAACTGAAATTTAAATAATAACTACTTTTATTGTCAGTACCAAATTAAAATCATAAAACAGATTAAAATATAAAAAAGAAAAAGAAAAGTGCCCAGTTAAACTGATGGCATTGAGCTCACAGGTTATTCACACTAATTGTATATTATACTATTATTTCAAAGAATAATGCCCTCAAAAAATAAATGAAGGAGGATTACCCCCCGTTATACTTAACCAATGAACCTACAAATCTAATCAGGGAACCTCCTTAACATAATAAACCGGTATACCAAATTTGAAGCAAATCAGATAATTCTGCATGAAAAAACCTTATCGCTAAATTAAGAGGGGGTCTAACTCCCCCCCCCCCCCTTTATACTTAACTAATGAATCTCCAAATCTAATCAGAAAAGCTCTTTATCAGAATGAACATAGAAAAAAAATAAAGTAAATTGGATAATTCTGCATGAAAATCCATTTAGCTAAATTAAGGGGAGGGGACTTGCCCCCTTTCCCCCTTTTATACTTAACCAACGAACCTCCAAATCGTAATTGAAGTACTAGTTTCTTTTTTGGTAAAGGCAAAAAAAAAAAAAAAAAAAAAATCCGACAAGTCTGTCAACCGAATTTCTTGTCGTGACAGAGAAGCGCAAGAAAAGAAAAAAACTGTCACTCTGAGACAACAATCGCTTATACCTAAAGATGCAGTTATTCATTCATCGGAAAATGAAAAATCTGCCCGATTACAAATCATTTCAATAATCATCCCTACAAGTATCTAGCTTTAATGTTTGTAAATGAGTCAGAAAACGTGGCAAGAATTTTCGCGTTGACCAGCAAAGGAATTTTTTTTTTTTAACTTTAAATTAATAAAAAACTAATAAAAATATCCGAAAAATGCCTTGAGCGCACGTTTTGCTGACACATTTCTTATAAAATCTCGTATTTCTATGTGTATTTTTATAAGTTAGAAAATGAACTAGTTCAAAATAATAATAATAATTCCGTGCGCAAGCGAGGATATCGGAAATGTTCTTGCAACTCTTTTTTTTTTTAAACCTCCAATATTCTATTCCTTGCAGGCAACAATTAAAATGTCATCCCTAAAAAACAAAGATACGTTATATATAAGTCAGCCGTAAAACGAAGCAGATGTATCATTGTACCGTTCAATACTGATAATCTCTACTACATTTTTTTTTTAATATTCTAAACATCGCACATTTTCAATTTTTACAACTTCGTATAGGGAAGAAAAGTAACTGCAATTTATTTGAAAACTGCATCATAATTTATTTTTGAGATATTAATATTTTTGTAGTTTTTGGTGACATTTCTGTAATGGTGGCAACTGAAGTACTCCATTTTTGTAAAAAAAGGAAAATAGTAGATTACTATATCTTTTTGTTGCCATTTTCTCATAACAACTGAAAAAAAAGTAATTAAAATGAGTGCTATTTTGAAAAAAAATATAAGAAAGATTATTTTTTCTCATCGGGGACGGCACTAAATTCTGAAAAAGCAGAATTCCTGCATTTTTTTTTCTTTTTTAGCAGGAACGGTATCTAACAATTATGTTACCAAACTTCTCATGATAATCAATACTCCCGAAATTTTCAGATTTGAAGTTGCCTGTTCATTAGTTTATTTGCATACAATGAATGAACAATATTTGTTGTGTTATATTATATTGAATGAAACATTTAGTGTTTTATAAGAACAGATACTGGATATATTTTTTAGACAAATCAGAGCCGAGTAAATGTTGTTTTAACTTGTCAAAACGAGGTTTACCAGTGAAAGTTGCGTAATATCTGAATCTCCAGTAAAATGATCGCTTTTCAAGGAGGGACAAATTTCATTTCATAGAAGGAAGAGATGTCAACAAATGCCCCGTCCCTTTCCTATCCCTTTCAAAGGAAGGTCAACAGGTCAATCGTCGTCTTTCTAGTCGAAAAAAGCGCTTCTCCTAGCTTGTCTAAACGGAATCCTCTAGGTTTACTGTACTTTTGGAAAATATTCTCATTATGGCATGTTATGTCAAGAATAAAATAGCATTACGAAAAAACTAAAAGGCTTCTTGGAGGATATTTTATATAATATTGTCTAAAATATATCACTTATTAAATTTACAAGAAAAATAATGATAATAATTTACAAGAAAATATACAAAAATGATAAAATATATTGCTTCGTACTCGATTCCTTCATAGTACAGGACATCTAATGCCATCTGGTGATGTCTACTGGAACCAAAGAAATTTTTTTTTAAAAAATAGATTAAAAAAAATAGACTATATATTTCATTTATAAAATTAAACTACGTTGAAGAAATAAGTTATATCAATCCCCTCAAAAAATTTTAAAGAAATTGGTTCAATAGCAAATGCGCAGGTGTGATTTGAAAAATGTAACATGGGCAGCATAGAGCAAAATATAACTGATATAACTGACAGTTACCCTTAAATAATAATTCCTTCATTATGAATAAGAACAGTTTGAAGCTTATAATAAAAAAAAAATTATAAAAATACGTAACTTCCAAATATCTTTTTAAAAAATCATGAAAAGCACCAAATATCCTTAGTCCAGAGGGAGATATATGGTTGAAATACCTCAGACCTCAAAGTGTTAATGAATCATAAAGTGTTTCCCGAATCCTGAAAAGCATTGTCTATCGCGACAAATTTACATAAAATATCAAGTTAGTGTGAGCATTAATCATTTGGAGTCGGAAAAATTAGAGAATTAATACATTGGAGGAAATGGCGGCAATCGGTTAATTTTCTTCGATTCAGGAATGATGGGACGGCGACAGGAGGATTATCATTTTGCAAATGGGCTAGTTCTGCTTATTGATGAAGACGGCTGTAAAAATACGTTTCGTCCGAAAACAAGATGTTTTCCACCATGTTAATTTGCAAGGGAATGCAAGAGAGGGTCCTGGGATCCCCTAAATCTTTGTAAATAGTAAGATACAATTTGAAATATTAAGAGAACGTATCAAGTAGATGCCATTGGCTACATCTTAATGGATATCTTGTGTACGTCCATTTTTCTCACATGAATATTGGAAAGACGAAACTGTTGAAGCATTTCTCTCGGTAACTTCTCTTGTACATTAATGGCAGTAGCAACAAGTCGTTGCCGAGTCTGAATCTTGCATGGAAACACAGGTTTAGGTGTTGGCGTGGATACTACAATGCGTAGAAATTTGTAGTAATTCAATCTCAGCTGCAACACAGGGCCACTGTCGGACGATCTTAAGATTCGCCTCTATGACTGTCGACAGCTCAACTTTTCCAGCAGGGTCATCATTCACGTTTCCAGTCTGCTGAAATTTTGAAAACAGACCCTTTATAGTATCCTTTTTTTATTCTTTTGCCACATTGAATTTTCGCTAAAATCTGTGTCTTGTTTGGTTAATACTGTTTTTCAGGTGGAGGAATGCCAACGCAAGAAATATCGAATGCTCCCAAAAATAAACCATTTTGCACAGCATCCGCTAACAACGTAATGGCAGTGATATGTACAATATTGATCTGAAGAACAGCGTTTCCTTATATTTCTCATAGATTCACCGAACTTTGTAGTTCATTTCTGCAAAATCTCAATGGATTGTGAAAACAGACCCTTTATTGTATCTTTTTTACTTTATTCTTTTGCCATATTGAATTTCCGCTAAAATCTGTGTCTTGTTTGGTTAATACTGCTTTACAGGTGGAAGAATGCCAACACAAGAAATATACGATGTTACAAAAAATAAACCATTTTGCACAGCATCCGCTAACAACGTAATGGCAGTGATATACAATATTGATCTGAAGAACAGCGTTTCCCTATATTTCTCATAGATAACTTGCATATATCACCGAACTTTGTAGTTCATTTTTGCAAAATCTCAATGGATTCTGAATCACTTAGAAATGGCACTGCTTGTAACGATGTCGTTTCTTATAATATTCCCGCGATTTGGTTTAAAATTCTGGGTACTTCAAGAGCTCCTGAAAATAAGACTTAAACTTTTCACCCCCTTCTTTCTGGAGTGGTGGGCTGAACCTCGCTTGCACATGCGTAGCATTTTATCTTGTTTTACGTATGTTTTCTTCTTTCCAGTCAAGCCTCTTTCCTTTTAAAAATGAACAAGTATGCGTTCGAAAGATCTCGGGATATATTAACGAACATCTTTATATGTTTTAGCAGCTTTTAAGTAATTATATGCATGTTTTTTTAACTTTTATATAAATTTACTATTTTCCTAAGCACCGTACAACAAACAGTGCATTTTCTCTTGTTTTTTTAATTCATTTTGCAGATAGCTCTGTAATTTTTGCGAAAATGATTCTTATCTATAGTCTATCACTGCCTTATAAATTAAGGCTGTGGACAGGGAGATACTCAGGGGACAGTAATATAAGATTCTGAAATGGAGATGACTTCTTAACATTTATGTCCCAAATTATGAAATAATGAAAATTTCATCTTTCTAAAGTATTTTTCGTGAATTTTCGAAACTACATTAGAAGATTTGCACAATCATTTAATAAATTTTAGAAGGATTTTGCCTATGAAAATTAATTAATTAAATTTAAATTTATACGGATTTTGTGCAATATTTATAACCCCACTCAAATCTTTTTATTTAAAATATTTTTTTTAGTATTTTGTAGAATTAGGAACTTTACAAATATAAAGCTCTTACAATAGAAATATAGGAAATATTTCCGAACTGAAACTTTTCCCCCACAATCTTTCAACGTCAAGAAAGCTTAAAAGATGCAAAAGAAAAAGAAATCATCTCTTTAAAAACATTTTTGTTTTGTGCAACAAATAAAGCTTATAGAACAAAATACAGTAAAGTATCTGCAACTCATTGTAAATTGTATTACTCCTAATCGATGTACTAAATTAATTTCGTAACACTTTTTTATTGTAAATTGTATTACTCCTAATCGATGTACTAAATTAATTCCATAACACTTTTTTAAAGGGTACTTTAAAATACCGTCGGAGACTGTACTACAATGAATTTCATGGGACAACTGAAATCTATCCACTCTAATGAAAATTATTTATAATGAAATTATATTGTGTTACTAAGGATATTACGGAAAATGTTAGAAATTACTTTATAACAGTATTTCATTCTACCGAATTTCACTCTAATTTGTCTAATTTGTTAAATCCTAATCATCAATGCATTTGTGTTGGTTTAGCATTAAAAAAAAAAAAAAATATTGAAAATTTACTAACCTCATGATTAAAAGGAGAAACAATACTCACAAATCTACAACTCAACATATTGTATTTCTTTCAAAATAATTAATAGGAATCACCTTGAAAAAGCTACTTTTTTAATCGTAATTTATCGGTTTTACGGCTATAGAAATCTGTGTTCTTCCGAAATCGGAGAATGTATACGCAGCAAAAATAAGGTATTTTATCACTCTTCGAAATACCATTTTTTTGGATAAGATTGACTTTATTGCCTATTCAGGATTTTCGAACATGCAAAATTCAATAGTCGGCTGGCTTGCAGAATCATGGTGAAGTTTTATCTACTTATTGGGTATAAGTTTTCTGTATCATTCAAAATGCAAAAGAAGTAGTTCAATTTCGTAAAGGAGTTCTTTACTTTTATCCTTTTAAAGCAAAGCATGAATTCAAGAAATTTCGCTTATGTAACTGATAAAAACTTTATGGAAGTGAATGCCATTTAATTTTTTTCTTTCTTTTGACAGTAAAGATATTTTGATATAAAACGACCATGCCTTACGGGAAGTCAATTCGGCAGACTAAGCGCTGAGGAGTCGTTATGTGCATCCCGTAAAGCGGGAGTGGCGTAAGCCAGTGTTTCACCTCCACGACACCTACTACCGGCGAAGAAAGAGCACCGCCCAGCGCACGTCACTCTTCATGTGCCCCAAAATCCATTGGATGATATGGTTGCAGCGACAGAAAAACCTAAAAACTCGAGAATTAAGCTGCCTAATTCGGGGATCACACCTCCGAGTTATCCAGGAGCTTCGGGTGTACTGAATACTTGTAGAGCGCCGGGCACTCGGCCGTAACTTCAGGTTTCCCAGGTGTGCAATTGCTTTACCAAGAGCTTCCGGGCGTGGAAATCTTCAGAAATAAGAGATTTTGATATATTGTATGGTCAAGAATTAAATTTTAAAATGAATATTTTAAATTAACGGAGCCTTATACGTAGAGTTTATAGCTGAGAATAGCCTCTTTAGCCTTGGAGTAAACCTCTTTCTGTAGACGTACAAAAGTTCACAAACAATATCTGTCTATATCGCAACGTGCCAAATGTTTACATAAAAAGGTGTTACAGCATAAGTTACTAATGCGAAACGATGCGAACGATGATTAGTTACTAGAATGAGTTGCTTTAATGCGTATAAACAAATAAGAACAAAAAACAAACTGAGATTTTCTGAAGTATTGGAATCTGCCGTTAATCTAAGCAAATTTGGATTTGAAAATTGCATTCATTTCAGTGGCATGTATTCTAATAAAGGAAACTATTTGGATGTGGCAATCCCAAAACTTTCTTCTATCTTTTACATGTTAATATTTCAAAAAGTTTTTCCACTCATTAATACTTCAAAATTACATCAACATTGATTTTCATCTTAAATTTCTGCTTTATATTATTAATCAAAGTTAAAACAAGTTAACTTCGAACATAATATTTTAATAAAATCAATATTATCTGTATTCTGTTGTACGTCAGCTGCTTGCGAATCGCCGGATTAGCTGTACGAGTAGCCAATGCACAACAGAACTGTGGAAAAATGAGAAAATCGCACGAAAATCACTAGCACAGCGACCCCTTTCGAGGGAATGTCCCCATTTTAAACTGGGACATTACGCCCATAGTCAAAAACATATATAGGAAGTTTGGTTCAATTTTATGCATAACTTCGTACACTTTTCAATTGTATGCAAAAATGAAAAAGGCACAAAAATCGCTGTTACAGCGCCCTCTTCCTGCGGAATATCCCCAAATTTATCTGACTCCTGCTGGCCATAGCCGAAAACATATAAATGAAATTTGATTCAGTTCTATGCATAACTTAGTAAATCGAGAAAATCGCACGAAATTCACTATCAAAGCCCCCTCTTTCGAGGAACATCCCCATTTTCATCTGGGACCTTATGTCCATAGTCAAAAACATATATACGAAGGTTGGTTCAGTTTTATGAATAATTTCGTACACTTTTCGATTATACAATAATGAAAATGACACAAAAATCGCTATTACAGAGCCTCTTTCCTGCGGAATATCCTGCGGAGTCCTGCTGGCCATAGCTGAAAACATATATCGCTCACCCGCAAGAAAAGTGACACATCTCGCAAAAATTCATCTTGCGTTTCATTACACTAATAGGTCTGTCATAGGTGTATCTTGCTACAGAAACAGTTTCATAAGAGTAGTTATACGGAAAGTCACTTTATTACGCTATATGTCCATTTGTTACCACAGAAGAGGGGTGGATTGTGTGGGGAGGTAAAATTATCCAACACTCCAAACCTCATCCTACGTTTTTATTCTTAAGGGTTTTATGCTTTTATGCACGTGTTTATTCCTGCATGCAGAGCTAAGTGCTGCAATTTCATCTTATAGTAAAATTAAGCAAATTTTCTTTTGCCTCTCCTGTGAAATTTACTTTTGTCGAGATGTGTCACTTTTCTTGCGGGTGAGCGATATATGAAATTTGGTTCAATTCTATAACTCGAAACACTTTTTGTTAATACAAAGAGGACACATATACTCAGGGACATACGGACAGACAGATATTTTGTAATAATGTCAGAATGTCTGACTAAAACGTATTCATATTCAAATCTATCGAGAAATATCATTTGAAGTAATAAAAATTATTTCGAGAAAAAACATATTTCGTTGAATCCAATTCTTGTAAAATAATAAACCTTGAAAGTCTTTTTATCTTTTATTATTTACAGCACAGCACGACGACATTTAGAACAATTAATATTTAACAGTTAAATAAGACCATAAATTCCGAGAATGCCATATAAATATGCATCTTAGCCAAGTAATAAAGATATTCTAATCTTTTAGTTACATAAATTCAAGCATCTTTTCACTACATTAAATCACGCTTGTTAATATAAATATTTAAAATTCCAAGAAAACATTTTTTCCCCGATCAAACACAATTCGAGTTTTTTATTTATAAAAAGGAATTCTAGCATCAGTCAGTTTTACGCGCGCTCTTTCTACATGTACTGAGCCACGTGATCTCGGCTATTTTTCGATTTTTCTCCAACGCAAGGCAGATGCGATTTCGTAATACTGCCCACCCATGAACATATCGGTGTTCATCACAAACAATTACAGTATATCAAATTAATACAAATAGGAAATATGAAATGATATACATACTTCAAGGTATTTAAACACGTTACAATCAAATTCAAACTAAAATAAGAAGAGAAAATAAGAATAGTATATTAATAATTAAAGTCAATCAGCTCCCAGTTCCATCTGATATAAATGTTGAACTGGACGTCTGAGAATAGATTTCTCAGTTTTCACTTTACAGGCCCTCACCTTGCCGTCTCTTCCAGGAAATAATTCAATAATTTTTCCTAGACTCTAGAAATTTCTGGGTAATTTATCATCTTTGATTAGTACAATTTCATTTAATTTAAATTGAGGAAAATTAGTTTTGTACGAATTTAAATAAGCTGACCTCAAATTTAACAAGTAATCCCCTTTCCATCGAGACCAAAACAGGCGCATTAATTTTTCACGATAGTTATAAGATCTAATTAACTCTTTCCTGGAAGAGATATTCGAGTCAAGGTGAAGCCGAAGTGGGGGCAGAGAAGATATTCTTCTCCCAATTAGAAAGTGAGCAGGCGTTAATGGTAAGGGACCTGGACCTTCTGACGAGAAATAAGTTAAAGGGCGAGAGTTGACCATGCCTTCAATATCAATAAAGATAGTAATTAGTTTGTCAACAATTAGCGAAGATTTGCCTAGGGTTTTTCTTAATGCAGTTTTTATTGTCCTTACCATTCTCTCATAAAATCCCCCCACCATGCTGCTCGTTCGATGATATACTTCCAATGGATGTTATGGGAAGCAAAGTATTCTCACACATCTGGATGAGTCATAATAGACCAAAGCTTTTTCAAGTCATTTTCTGCGTGTTTAAAAGTCTTAGCATTGTCCGAATGTACTATAGATTGTAATCCTCGTCGAGCAATGAACCTACGGAAGCCTAGTAAAAATATTTGTGTCGACAAGCTCCAGGTGGACATTTCTAGTTACTGCACACGTAATCAGCAAGATGTATTGTTTGTTACCACAGTCTTTTACGTACAAAAGTCCTGCAAAATCACATCCTATCATACTGAATGGATTCGCCTATTCTACCCGATCAGCTGGCAACGGAGCTATCGTTTGGTCTCCTGGAGTTGAAGAAAACCTCTTGCATATATTTCAATTTTTAAGCACACTTCTCACGGTTTGTCTAGCCTTTAGTAGTCATAATCTTTCACGAATTTGTACAAGTGTATGGGCAACAGCAGAGTGAAAAGCTTTATAATGAGCATCCCAAATTATTAGCTCTGCCAATTTAGTTTTTGGCGGAAGAATTATAGGATGTTTTTCATCCATTGATTAGTCAGTCTTATCGAGTCGTCCAAAAACTCTCAAAACTCCTTCTGAATCGAGGTAAGGGTTCAAGGAAAGTAATTTTGATTCTCAAGGAAGTGGTTTCGAATTTTTCAGGCATACAATTTCTTTCGCGAAAATTTCATTTTGACAATTTTTTATCCAGAAAATGATTCTCGGATTTCCTCTGACGTAAGATTACAAATTTTCTCGCGTTTTTTCTTTAATATTTTGATGAAGAGTATAGCATAGCCAATTACTCGTAATAGTTTTTCAGGTTACTATATTTGTTTATGTCAGTTAAATTTTCCTTAACGATTATTGCATTAACAATAATTTTACCTCTAGCTTCAATTTTAATTTCAGTGTTGACTGATTTTCTTTTTAACTTATCATCCTTAGGCCAAAAATTTTCAGTTTTACTAAGCCATTCAAAGCCGCACCACCACTGATTTGAGTTCAATAATTGTTTAGCTGATAGTCCCCTAGTAAGCATATCCGCAGGATTATCCCTGCTAATTACATGCATCCAAGAACTAGGGTCGGTCATTCCCTGAATTTCTGTTACCCTGTTGCCATCAAATGGCTTCCATTTGGATGTCGCTCCTTGGATACAATGTAATACGATAGTTGATCAGTCCACAGTACTATTTTTTCCAGATTAGAGAAAATACCTTTAAGGTGATTAGCAATCCTAGCAGCTGTTAGAGCACCTAAAAGTTGGAGTCTTGGTAGAGTTATTTTCTTCAACGGGACCACTCTAGCCTTAGACATAACAAAGCATTTCTTAAAAGTACATTCGGAAGTTTTAAACCGATAAGTAGGCTACCGCTCCATAGAATTTTAAGGAAGCGTCGGAATATATGTGAAGTTGTACATTGTCCTGCACTTCACCCGAGTGATAATAATACCTGGGTATTTCTAATTGTTCTAGCAATTATATTTCCTGATACCATGTTATGTATTTAATTTTAAATTCTTCGTTAAATTCATCGTTCCAGTCTAACCCACTCTGACGTAATTCTTGTAAAAAGATCTTAATTTTAATCAATAATGGTGACATAAATCCAATAGGATCAAATATTTTGGCGGCAGTTTGGAGAACATGTCTTTTGGTGAATTCCAAGCTGTCACGAACTGACACTAAAGATGCCAAATCTATGGCCAGAAAATCCTCTTTAATATTCCAGTTTAACCCCAATACTTTAGATTCTGCACAATTTTCATTAATTTCTATAACCGGGTTACCATTCCACGATTCCTTTAATTCTGGTGAATTAGTATCGAACTTTCGCAATTGCATATTAGCATCTTTAAATATAGAAACTGCAGTTGTCGTTAGTTTCATGGCTTCTGCAACTGTGGATGCTCCATAAATTAAGTCATCCACGTATAAATATTTATTAATCATTTCATAAGCGATGAGTTCTATTTCCTTATAATTACCAATATGTTTTTTAATTGTAGAGGCTAAAACATAGGGGAAGCTGGACACGCCGTAACAGTGACGGTTAAAATGGTATAAAACGCTGCGTTGATCTATGTCGCAGTCATCAAAATGCAAAAAACATAAATAATTTCTATCATTTTCTGATACTTGTATTTGTAGAAAGGCCCTAGCAATATCCTCGTGAAAGCAATTTTAAACTACGTAAAATTCAACAGCACATCTATGAAATTAGGATTTAAATTTTCCCTCGCAAAAAGACATTGATTTAGACTTTTTTCCCATTTTTTTGGCTGCTCCCGTCAAAAACTATCCTGGTTTTTGTGGTAGAAGAACTTGGCCTTGAAACAGCAGAATGTGGCATTACATAATCGATAGAGCAATTATCACTACATTTCTCAAAAATTACCTCACCTAATTGCTCTTTCATAATTTCATTATATTTCAAAAACAAAGGTTTATCACTCTTTAATCTTTTCTCCAAAACCCGCAAAACGCTTTTTCGCAACCTTGTAATTATTAAACAAATTTTGTTTATCTAATTCATTACACCATAACAAGGGGGTCATATATATATCATTTTTAAAAATGATTTCTTTCTGGAATTGATTAATGACCTCATAAGTCTCTTCGAGGTTTTCATCATTAAAATCGATTAAAAAGGAATCGATGCGCCATAAATTCCTAAGATCATTTTCTGGAGCAAAACAAATTACATTTAAACAGGGAGATGTGTGTGGATTATTACTGTCAACTCTACCGACAAGGGTTTTACCAAATATTGTTGGCTGCATAAATAATTGATAATTAATATTTTCGACAAATCCTATTATAGTTTCGAATAAATAATCTGCCCCTAGCAATATCTGAACAGGTTTCGAATGAATAAATGTGTCAGCCAATTCATGTTTATCTAATCGCAGTTTATCTATTAACTGATAACCAACAGAAGTCATTATCTTAGTACCGCTAATAATTTCAGGAACTAGCGCCTTTACAGTTAATTTTTCATAAGGATAATGACAACTAATAATAGTTAAACTTACCACATTAAACTCCTTTTCTATGGCGTCGCGATTCGCAAACGTATACACCAAAAGCGTTTCCTTAGCTACAGATTTTAATTTTAACGCTGAGACTAAACTTTTTGTAATGAATGTTCTAGAGGATGCGGAATCATATAAAATTCTCGTGTTTAATTTTTTTTCTGTTCCCTGCACTTGTACAGAGGCAGTTTGCAACAATGTTGCATACTTTTCGGGTGAATTATGTTTTTTTATTACATATGAAAACACGGCCTGACTTTTGTCATTTTTAGACGCTTCGGCTTTCACTGAACCATCATCGGGACGGGTTTTTGCCGATTTTTTAGTGGGGCAAAATAAATAATTATGCTGATAACTTTTACACAATTCATAAGGAGGTATTTTTACCTTACACAAAGATATTAAGTGCGATTTTAAGAAGCATCGATAACATCTCACATCTTTTTTCAACTTATACCCTTTCTATTCATCGGTAATCTCGTTACACTTTAAGCTTAAATGGTTCGAGTTACAAAAAATGCAAACATTTTTTACAATAGTGTTAAGCGCGATTGAAGTGGGAACATTAGGTTTTAGCCTAGGAGCCCTTTTTCCCATCGTGTTACTGTTTGATTTTTCAAGGAAACCCCTGACACTGCATTAGCTGCTTCGAGCGACTCTATTTCAAACTTTATGAAATTCATCAATTCATTCACGTCACCAGCTTTTTCAGCATTCATTTCCTCTGAAATATAACTACCAATGTATGAGGTAACTGTTTTAAGATAATTGGTATTAATAAATAGCTAAAATTATCTGACGCCACCCCAATGGCTTTCAAGTTTTGAATGCTCACCTCGTATTCGTCACATAAATCCCGTAACAATTTTATGTTCGAGGTTGATTTTACCGGTTCTAGCTCTAACAACTTGTTTATAAACCCGCTTATCAAAATTTCTGGTTTACCGTATCGGTTCTGCAGTCTAAAGAGTGCTGATAATTAGTTTCGTTTAGGGTTAAACCGGAAATTGATCTAAGCGCTTCACTGACAAAAATGATTTTAAGTAATTGAATTTATCAATTTTGGTTAAATTCTCGTTCGAATCGATTGTACTTTTAAAACTATTCATGAATTCTAAAAAGGTATTAGGATCCCCCTTATAGACTGGTATAGTTATTTTTGGCAAATTTATTGTTGCCGGTCTAGCACTAACATAAGGAATTGTACTCGCATTAAATACAGAACTAATATCAGGTTGATCAGAATTAGTTTTAAATTTCTTCAAATTCAATTTAATTTTAAATTTGGTTTCGTTTATAATATCCTCGTAATCGATGCTCGTTTGTATATCATTTTCGAAAACTGTTCCATCATCAATTAGCTCCTGAATCTGATTGTTTATTAACTTTAAATTGTTTTGCTTTTCTATTATATTATTTAAATATTCAGCCAACTGTTCAAAATTACTTTTTTTTTCAAAGTCTAGACTTTCTAAGAAATTATCAATTTTAGTGATAAATTTAGTTACGGAAGTCTTCATGACTTTCCGTTTACCTTTTAATTTGTCGAGATCCATTATTTTCAATTATTTTCATGCATAGAACAAAATGGGTACAGTACCTTTTTTTTTTCATCCGCGACGAGCAGACGGATAAGCCGTGGACGGGTAATCCAATTTTGCAATCCAAATTCGGAGACTGTGAAATCCTACGGAACACTCACTAATTTAATACTGACAAATTTCTAAGCAAACTCTTTAAGGTATTCATCACCATAAAACATATTCATATTCAAATCTATCGAGAAATATCATTCGAAGTAATAAAAATTATTTCCAGAAAAAAACATATTTCGTTGAATCCAATTCTTGTAAAATAATAAACCTTGAAAGTCTTTTTATCTTTTATTATTTACAGCACAGCACGACGACATTTAGAACAATTAATATTAAACAGTTAAATAAGACTGTAAATTCCGAGAATGCTATAGAAATATGCATCTCAGTCAAGTAATAAAGATATTCTAAACTTCTAGTTACATAAATTCAAGCATCACTTCACTACATTAAATCACACTTGTTAATATAAATATTTACAATTCCGAGAAAGCATTTTTTTCCCGACCAAACACAATTCGAGTTTTTTACTTGTAAAAAGGAATTCTAGCATCAGTCAGGTTTACGCGCGCTCTTTCTACATGTACTGAGCCACGTGATCTCGGCTATTTTTAGATTTTGCCCCAACGCAAGGAAGATGCGATTTCGTAACACTAACCCCTAAAACGTCTAAATCTGTCAAAAACGGGAAGTCGGAAAAATTTCGATTACAATGCTTTCTTCTATCATAAGTAGAAGAAATAAAAAATTATGAGTTTTTATTTTGGCAATTTTTCACTTATCGTTAATGCACAATGTAAGTTATAACAATCCATGTGGCATAAAAATATTCTAAAGATTTATTGTGACTTTTGCTTTTGTACTCTCGATAGAGTTTGCTTTATGCCAGGTTCATATTTTGCTATTTTTAATAACAGAAAATTAGGCCTACTTTTCATTTTATCGTTTTGATGTCTCATGAAATTTATTTGAAGGAATATATCTATTTAAATTTATCCAAAGGCAAAAGAGTTATTCGTCGATGCACATGATGATTTACGCAAATTAATTGCATTATTGTTGATAGTCTGTGCATTTTAAGCAAAGTTGTATTTATTGTAACAAAAAGAATAAGAAATTTTATCGATATAATGATTCTCAAATTTAAAATTTTCACTTCCTAGTGTAATTTCCGTACGTTCCATTTTGGGCACGTGTGCCTTACACTGTAAAAAAAAACGGACTAAAAAACGGAAATACTACTGGCAATCTAGACGCCAGTACTATAAAAACGGAAAATTTTCTGTAATTTATGGGTAAAAATTCCCGTAAAAAAAACGGAAATAGTACTGGCGTCTAGATTGCCAGTAGTATTTCCATTTTTTAGTCCGTTTTTTTTTTACAGTGTAAGTTCGTCATCCCTAAGGGTAAGCGTGGACAGGTCCCTCTATTTATGCGGACGTCTCAGTTTCAAAGGATTTCAAGACCTGCTCAAAAAAACACTGTAAAGCTACTAAAATTTTTCTAGGAAACTGGGATTCCTAGACCTTTTTATGTAACGGCAACAACAAAAATTCATGTAACAGATACATTTTTGCACCGTAAATGAAAAAATATATAAGGTAACTAAGAATTTTTTAGGAAACAGGCCTAGAACTTTTTATGTAACTACAACCCGGGTTGCAGATAAAATTTTAGTAACATTACTGTAATTGTAGTAGATTCTTTTGTAAAGCTACAGAAATCTGTAGCTTTACAAAAACTAGTTTTGTAGATTTACATATTTCTTGTATAGTGTACAGATAAAATTTTAGTAAGCATACAGATTTCGGTAACTTTACATCTGTAGAGTTACAGATTTTTTCTTTTACAATGTGGAATTCTAAAAGTCCGATTTTTTATAATAGAAGACGCGTACACTCTTAAAATTCTATACAATGTCAGAAAATCATTTATATATTTCAATCCCGATTTTCAAATTTCTGTCCGAATCTTTCATCTCCTTATTCTACTATCTGCGCAGCAACACTAATATTAACAACATCTAATAAACCCCAATCCATTTTTCGAAAAGACCAGAAAATACTAATTTAAATGATATTACATATTTTAACTTATTTAAAAATTTCAGAGTTTAAATTGAATAAGAATCAGTTTTTGTTGAATATGTTCAGACTAAAATTATCCCTTATTTCCTTTCAGTCATGGCAATTTATAAAGTACTAGCTAAAGTGCCCGGCGTTGCCTGGAATTTGAAGAATGTTTATTCTGAAAAATCAATTTCAAAATATAACATACAACATAAAGCAAACAATAAAAAAAAAAGCAGACGAAGTGTTGTACGCATGAATCAAATGAAAACACAATATGAAAATGTATAAATTTATATAACAGACGCAAAAGAATACAGCTATAAATGAACTTATTTCAATTCATCATTTGAGCAATAATGTTAAAATACTCCAATATTTCCATAATCGGGTTTTTATCATGCTTCAATATTTTTTTCACACTCATATGACGTTATACTATATTCACCACGTCCTTTATATTTGCAATATGATGTAATATTCCCTTTTTTGTTTAATTCGTCAAACTATTTATTTTATTTTCATTTATCACGTGGAAACCTTGAAATAGAAAAGTTATGACGAAACAAATTCAGATAACCTCAAATTGTAAAAATATGCCAATATTTCCATAATCCTGTTTTTATCATGTTTCAATGCGTTTTATCATTCATATGATGTTATATATTTATCTGCTGACGTCCATGATATTTCCAATATGACGTAATATTAACTTTTATTTAAATTCGCCAAACTATTTATTTCATTTTTCACGTGGAAATCTTGCAATAGGAAAGTTATGACATAATATTCACTATTTTTAAAATTCGTTAAACTATTTATTTCATTTTCATTTTTCACGCGAAAATCTTGCAATAGGAAAGTTATGACGTAATATCCACCTTTTTTTAAAAATTCGTCAAACTATTTATTTCATTTTCATTTTTCACGTGAAAATCTTGCAGTAGAAAAGTAATTGTTGTATTAAGAAATTTATTGTGAATTTTAATTATTGGCAACTGCTATAACGAAAAATGTTTAAATTTGATAAGAAATTGCTTTTAAATTGGTGGTTTTTTATAAATAAAAAATTAACTATAAATTATTTCGATTCCGGATTACTTTAGTTTTCTCGGCCGTGTTTTAATACATATGTAAAAACATTTCACGATTCTGGCTTCCAAACTGTGGTTTTGTTTAGAATTACAGAGATACAGATAGACAAATTTTCATTTTTATATATTAGATTACTTCATAAAAAAATAGCGATAAAGATTAAAGAATCATTAGTCAATTTTTACTATGAATGCATTTGTACAGTCATTTTGAGAAATAATTAGCAGTTGATGAATAAATGATTGACATGGTATAAATTTAAAATCTTGTAAATTTCTTTTCGTTTTTGTTCATCTTTTTTTCCTAGTTTTATTAGCATTAAGATTGCATCATAATAGTAAGTAAAATATATATATATATATATATATATATTTTCTTTTTTTTAAAGTACACGTGTTTAGAAGCATTCAATGTTCTTGAAAATCACTCTTTACTTCATGACTGTATTTTATCGTTTGAAAAAAAAAAAAAAAAAAAATCCGTTATAATACATCTATTTGGTGTTGGCAACGAACTCGATCATGGAAAATACGCCACATTTTTTTACGCTTGGTAGAAAGAGCAAGATAGTGAATTTATTAAAAAGTATTTAATTTTTGTTCTTTATTAAAATAACAACAGGAAAGAAAAAAACAGCATCCTTTAAACTACCTGCTTGGGATTTGTAATTGTTTTCTCAACGCTTGATCATAATTTAATTTATAAAAACTGTTAATTGATAAACGTGTGCTTTTTTTGGTTATTACACTCTTTATTTATTATTATTATTATTATTATTATTATTTTAATTTCCTATTTTTTGGTGCCAATGCTGTTACATTGTTTCAGTTTCACAGCTAGTTTGTACTTTATTGGCGACAATGGTTTGGCTTAAATCCATTTGTTGTCGTGACCTTGACTTGTATACAATTGTAACCACTAAGATTATTTGGCGATCTATCATCTATGGCGAATTAACGGATAAATGCCTTAAAATGAATTTATTAATTTATAATTAAGTTTAAAAAAATTTTAAATGTTGTAATGTCATCGGGTGCATACCTTTGTATAATTATTTTATAATTCTAAAATAGGGAAGTTACTTAAAAATCGAATCCAAAATATCATCCTTACATGTACAAATCAAATTGAGTTAATAAAAAAATATAAAAATAAATAACCTTATTATGTTAAATAACCATTTTCGGTAAATAAAAATACAGTAAAATCTGTCTAAGGCGGAATCTGTGTAAGCCGGAAATCTCTCTACCGCGGAAATATTTTGAAGTCCCGGCGAATCCATAGAAAGTAACATTAATATGTGCTCCATAAGTCGGAATCTGCCTAACGCGGAAACGGAAAGAATTTTAAGGATTCCGCCGAAAACAAATTTTTCCATAAAACGGAAAAAAGGATTTTTAAAAATAAAAAACATTCAGTAAACAAAAATTTAAAGCTGATTTATAGATCAAATACATATAAATAAATACATATAAAATACAAATATTAATAAAAACATATTTTTGATCATTCATTTGTTTACAGCGAAAGAATTTTTATGAAATTTTGCATTTTTTGCGGATTTAATAAAAAGCAAAAGAAAATACGCTGTTTCCATTTGTTTAGCTGACAACATTTTAATTTTATTTACAATTTTTAACGCAACATTTTAATTTTATTTACAATTTTTTCTTTTCTTTTCTTTCTTTTTTTTTTTAAAACAGTGTTACATTTAAAATACGAGATTTTATTTTTTTCTTATTACCCTTATAATAAAATTTTTAAAAAAAAAAAATTACAGATCTATATTTCAACTGCAAATACAAGACTACGAGATTTTAAAAAAGTCATACATTTAAAATTTAAAAAGCAAATTTTTAAAAATCATAATTTTTTTTCAAATTATTAGGATAGTTGAAAAAAAATAATTTACAATAGTATAGTTTAATTTTATATACCGTATTTTAATCCATTTCGCTGAAAAAATCGGAGTTTGTGTAAAAAACTGTAAACAATTGTAAATAAAAAGAAAATGCCGATTGAACAAATAAAATTCTGTACATTTTTGTCTTTTATACTTTTCATTAAATTCATAAAATGCAAAATTTCATACATAAAACTCTCTCTATATATATAAAAAATTAAAAAAATAAATTCTTTTATATAAAATCATGCTTTTTTTTTAATTTGACTCAAATAAAAAAATATATATATGTATGCATTATTATGGTGTAAAAATAATAGACCATTTGCTTGTTGGGAAGCCATAGTTTTGCTGGGATTCGAACTCCAAAAATATTTATACTAAATAATATTTCACTTTAAGAACGGTTCTGAAGATTACAAACGTAAAAAATACGCATGAGTCTTTTTTTTTCTTTTTTACTGATTTGCATAAGGCGGAATATTGTCTACGGCGGAAAATTTTCTCGGTCCCAATCGATTCCGCCTTAGACAGATTTTACTGTATACAGATAACAAAGCTAATTTTCTATTTACTAAATTCATCATAAAAAAAGAGGAAGTAATCCTTAAAAATCAATAACTCAACAAATTGTATTTATTTCCGGAAAATTAACAGGAAATTACCTTGAAAATGCTGCTATTTTAATCGCACTTCATCGGATTTGTGACTCCAGAAATCTCTGTTTCCTGGGAAATCGAAAAGTGTAGACGATGCAAAATTGGAGAGCTTTATCTCCCTTCCAAAATCCTATTTTTTGGAGAAGCTTGATTTTATTGCCGATTCAGGTTTTTCGAGCACGCAACATTCAATAGTTGGTTAGTTTGCAGAATTTATAGTTTTTATCTCCTTATCGAATGTAATTTTTTATTTTGTTTTTTCTCTATCTAAAAGAAGCATTATTTGAGAAACGCGATCTACACATTTTATCATTTTAATGCAAAACATTAAAATGAACTGTTTATTGAAAAAAAAATTTTATTTTATGCAATTTTTTTGAGGCAGAATCGTTTAGTGCCTTCTTACATATATGAACACTTTTTCACAAAGAATGTTTTAAATTGGCATTGGCGCAGCATTTGACAGTTATTAAAGTTGTTATTTTTGTCATAACTTTTTATATTCCGCAAAAAACAACAACAACAACAAAAACAGAATTTACAACAAATGATTCCCTTTTATTATGAAGCAAGTCCATTTCGTGAAAAAAAAAAAAAAAAAAACAGAGTTTACAATAAATCATTGCTTTTGATTGTAGAGCAAATCCATTTCGTGAAAAAAAAAAAAAAAAACAGTTAGAACAAATAAATAAATTGAATGCCAATATATTAGCTGTCTTTGTATACAATTATATTACTAGAAAGACTAAAAGTTTTTGGCTAGTTTAGGAATGACTTCTCGTAAACTTAAAGATCATATTAAAGAACATTTGAGAGATTTCAAGTGCAACCGGCCAAGAACAGCCCTGTCAAGACTTAACCAGAGGCAGAATATACAAGTTAAATTCGAAGATACAAAAATTATATGCCCCTTAAAGAGTTATGATTTAATTATCCGTGAATCAATAGAAATTATTAAAGAAAATACTGTTTGTAATGGCGTTTTATCCTACAACATACCCAGAATTTAGCTCATTGCTTAAAGAATCATAAAACACGTAATATTCCACTTCCCTCTATATCCATATTTTTATTTTTCCAATGTTTTCCGGGTCTAAAAATTGACATTCACTTTCACTCCCTTTGACACCAACTACGTGAAATTTGAAAATAAGATGCTTGTATTTTTGTATTCTCTGACGAAGGCTATGTATATAATTGATAGCACTAAGGATATTAAAGTACTTTAACACCTTTTAAATATTTTTTCATCTTATAAGTACTTTGCACATAGTGTAATTTTAAATTTAAATAGTTAGAGCTACATCTTATTACAAATAAATATAAAATTTATGTTTTTTTATCAAATCAATTACGTTCAAAAACCAAGTTGAGTTAAATAAGTGTGTAAAAATTAAATACCGTTTTTATCTTATAGTTACCCTGTACGAATAACAAAAATATACAGATAACAATGCTTATTTTCTATTTACTATATTTATTATTAAATCAGATGAAGTAATCCTTAAAAATCAATAATTCAACAAATTGTATTTATTTCCGGAAAATTAATAGGAAATTACCTTGAAATTGCTGCTATTTTAATCGCACTTTATCGGTTTTGTGAATGTAGAAATCTCTGTTTCCTGGGAAATCGAAAAGTGTAGACACTGCAAAATCGGAAAGCTTTATCTCCCTCTGAAATCCTATTTTTTTTTTAGAAGCTTGACTTTATTGCCGATTCAGGTTTTTCGAACACGCAACATTCAGTAGTCGGTTGGTTTGCAGAATCATAGTTTTTATCCCTTTATCGAACGAATTTTTTTCTATATGTTTCGTTATCGAGTATCATTGAGAAAAGCCATGTGCACTTTTTACCCTTTTAATGCAAAGTAGGAATCTGATAGATTGTTTATTCAAAGAATTTTTTTTTTTCTGGTGTGTATGTAATAAGATGGAGGGGGGGGGGTATAGTTTCATTTTCGAATTTGCATGGTTTAATTGTTTGCATTCATAAGCACGTTTTTACGACGAATCTTTTAAATTAATATTAGCAATGTATAATAGCATGCACACACACATACATTTACAAAAACATTAACCTCGGCTTTTTATTCCTGAAACATTGATGATAAGGATAGACCGAAACAGGATTTTAAGACCGAAAAAGAAACTGAAACCGAAATTAGGTAATCTTCCTATTTTCAGCAGAAAACGAAAATGTCGAATTAAAAAAAAATAATTAATACATACATAAATATACATAATAATAAATTAATTGAATATTTTTTTCACTTAAAACCCATTAGAAAAATAGTCAAAGTTTGTTCGTTACTAACTTTTAATGTATCTCATTTTTTTTATGTTGGCTTACAAATAAAAATGTAAGATATAAATGGTATTCCATTATAACCATAACTTCGTCTATATGTTTTAGAAGTTTACCACGTCAGGTAAAATCCACGTTCGGTATTGAAAAAGGAGTGTGTATCATTTATAATTCGTTTGCAGGTGCAGTCAAAAGAATTCTGTTATATTAAGAACTATGGGGAAAAATCGTTTGCAGCGTTTTTTAATGATGTTACGCTACTTCAAACATATTGAAATTAACATACATAATTGAAGTGCAGAACAAGATGCTTACTATAGAATACGGTGCGCATATCATTTATGGTTCATTTACAGTACTGTCTATGAGCAGTACTGTAACCGCTGCTAAGAGTGTGTTTTTAAATTAAACTATTTTTTTGCATATTATTTGGTGAATCTAAATCCTATAGATTATATACAGGGCTGCACAAAAGGATTCGAGTGAATTTTCGAATGCTGATTTTTAACTGTTTAAGCATTTTTTAAGGGACTAAAATATTGGAATAAAATTTTGTGTATACAAATCTATAGATCATGTACAGGGCTTCGCAAAAGAATTAGGAAATTTTTCGGAGTAAGATGGCAGTTGCTGAAATTAGGCTCTGAAATGTGTAATGAGTTTTCCAAATTGTTTACTTGGACATAATCTATCAACTTATTAAACTTTGAAATTTTGTTTCAGTATTCTGAATCTATCGGAAACTCTTTCATAATCTATATTTGGCACAAGATTTTTTTCTTGGTTATTATTTTTGTAAAAACAACATTAACTATTAGAAAAAAGCTTATATTATGCTTTTATTGTGCGCTTTTCAGGAAAAAGTTTTTAAAATTAAATAAAAAAGCAATTAATGAAAATGTGTGGTCAAATATCGCCAATGTCCCATATTTTCCTCTCATCAATTTAAAAATACAACGATCAAATTAAATACTTAAATTCTGGCGATATGAACATTTAACTGTTTGTGTATTTTATGAATTTCACTTTCTTGACATCGAAAGAAAATACCATTGGCCGCTATATTAAAATCTTTTCGTTGTACTTTCACAAACAGCTTAAAATCACAAAAGAGAATGAGAGACAAAAGGAAATTCCACCGAAAGTGTTAAAATGAATTTAATATCATTCTTCTTTCAGAATGGAAAAGGAAAATAAAAACCTTGTAAGAGAAAATTAAGTTGTCTCAGGAAATAGAGAATCGGATTGCTTAGCTTTTTCATGTCGGAACTCCATGTAAACATGGAATGAAAATAATATTTTATTCCCTTTTTCAAATTATTCCCAAGGCATATTTTTGATGATCCCTCTAAGAGCTGGATGAAAAGTTTTCGTTTTCACAATTTTCTGCCTTTGAAATATATTCTTTTAAATCGAGCATCACAAAATTCAATAATTTTTATATTGAGATAAATTCAGCCATTGTTTGAATGTGTGATTATAAAACTTCCCCACTTTAGAAAGATTTGACGCACCAAATAAAAGGGGCACATATCCGTCAGAAATTATATGTAGTGAAATGTAAGTTATTTTGTACGAAATGAAATTTAATTTATTTGTTCATTTAGTAATTTCATTTTCTACTGAATGATAGTTTATATTTAAAAAATATTGATAGGAATTACGCTATTAATTATTGAAATACATTTGTTATTACTTTTTTGTTAAAGTTAAATTCACTCATTAAAATATTAAATGTCATCAATTATATTAGATGAAACTAGAAAGAATAGATTCGACCCGAGTGAAACCGCCGACAAACGCAGTTCGTTCGGAAATTTCAGAAGAAATTTTGAAAGAAAAGATTAAAACACATGGCCATTCGTATGTGAAGTTATAATTATAGCTGTCTTATCGTTTAAAGCATATGTAAAATACCCTTTACAGCAAAAGCATTTGCATTGACTTCATTTAAAACTAACATAGGAGATTACGTTTCATAAACGGAGAACTTACTTTTTTGAGGGAGGAATATCATAATGCCACGTTCCTTTTTTATTATCAATGTAAATGGCTAAAAAATGATTTCGCTGTTAGAAACAGATTATGCTAAGTTTATATCTTGTGTTTATCGGCAAAAATAAATAAGTAAATAAAATAAAAGCTTTTGCTTAAACCTCCCAAGTGATCAAACATGCCCAGCTTTCCATTTTGTTTTCTTATCAATTTAAAAATAATACGATGAAATTAAATACTTAAATTCTATCGATATTAATATCTGATTGTTTGTAGATTTTATGCATTACACTTTCTTGACATCGAGAGAAAATACCCTTATCCGCTATACTAAAATCTCTCCGTTGCATTTTCCCAAACAGTTTAAAATTCCAAAAGAGATTGAGAGAAAAAAGGAAATTCCTCTGAAAGTATTAAAATGAATTTAATATCATTCTTCTTTCTGAATGGAAACAGAAAATAAAAACTTTGTAAGAGAAAATGAAGTTGAGTCAGAAAATAGAGAATCAGATTACTTCACTTCTTCATATTGGAACTCTAGGTAAACATGGAATCAAAGTAATCCTTTATTCACCTGAGCATTTTCCAAATTATTCTCAAGGCATATTTTTGATGCTCTCTCAAAGAATGGTTTAAAAAGTTTTCGTTTTTTTAGATAATCTACTAATTAATTAGACTTGTTAATTAATTGGTTATAAATTAAATTCCTTGGAGAGATTGTGCAATTCTATAAAACTCGGATTATTTTAATTCTTCTCCATATCTCCTATACCTAAAGCCAGAAGTATAATGTGTTCCCTGTGTTGCAATATTAACTTTTTATCATATTTATAAGCGAGTCTGTAGCTTTCCAGCACCCAGTTCCTCATATTATTTTATTATCAATTTAAAAATACTACGATGAAATTAAATAACTAAATTCTACCGATATTAATATCTGACTGCTTATAATTTTTATGAATTTCACTTTCTTGACATCGAGAAAAAGTACCATTATCCGCTATATTAAAATATCTTCCTTTCACTTTCCCAAACAGTTTAAAATCACAAAAGAGTATAAGAGACAAAAGGAAATTTCACTGAAAATATTAAAATGAATTTAATATCATTCTTGCTTTTGAATGAAAAAACAAAATAAAAACCATGCAAGAGAAAATGAAGTTGAGCCAGAAAATAGAGGATCGGTTTGCTAGGCTTCTTCATATGGAAACTCTATGAAAACATGGAATCAAAATAATCTTTTATTTCCCTGAGTAAATTATTCCAAAGGCATATTTCTGATGGTCCATTTAGGAATTGGATGAAAAATTTTCGTTATCACAAGTTTCTGTCTTTGAAATCTATTTTTTTAAATCGAGCATCATACAATTCAATCATGTTTATATTGAGTTAAATTCAGCCGTTGTTTGAATAGATGATTATAAAACTTGCCCACTTCAGAAATATTTGACCTACAAATTAAAAAAGGCATAATTTATACATAGTCACACAATTATACATAAATTAGAGACAGAAATTATACATAATGAAATATGAATTATTCTGTACGAAATGAAATTTAATTTATTTGTTCATTTAGTAATTTCATTTTGTATTGAATTACAGTCTATATTTTAAAAATATTGATATAAATTACGCTGTTAATTACAGATAAAAAAAATATTATTTTTTTGTTAAAGTTAAAATTCCCTCATTAAAAATTTGAATGTAATCAATTATATTAGATGAAACTAGGATAACTAGGTTCCATTTGAATAAAACTACCAACAAACGCAGTTATTTCGAAAATTTCTGTGTTGCCATTTTGAAAGAAAATATAAAAACACATGGCCATTCTTATATGAAATTCTAATTAACTTTGTTATATTTTAAATCGTTAACTGAAATACAATTTACAGCAAAAGTATTTACATTAAGTTTATTTAAAACTATATTATATTATATTATAACTATAAATGGATAACTTAATGTTTTGAAGGAAAAAAAGCAAAATTCCACGTTACCTTTTTCATTATCAACGAAAATGACTGAAAAATAACATTAACTGTAACAAAAAGCTCCTACTATGCCTATATCTTGTGCTTATCAGCAAAATAAATAAATAAATATATAAAAACTTCGGTTAAAATTTCCTTGTGATCAAACATCGCCAGTATCCCACATTTTTCTCTTATCAATTTAAAAATAAAACGATGAAATTAAATACTTAAATTCTGCGATTCTGACTGTTTGCAGATTTTAGGAATTTCCTTTTCTTGATTTCGAGAAAAAATACTATTAACAGTTGTATTAAAATATTTTCGTTGCACTTCCCGAAACAGTTTAAAATTACAAAAGCATATGGGAGACAAAAGGGAAATTCACTAAAAGTATTAAAATGAATTTAATATCTGAATGGAAAAAGAAAAAAAGAGTATCGTAAGAGAAAATGAAGCTAATAGAGGATTGGATTGCTTTTTCATATCGGAACTCTATGAAATCGTGGAATCAAAATAATCCCTTATTCCTCTAAGCCTTCATCAAATTATTCCCTATGCACATTTTTGGTTGCCACTTAAAAGAAATGGACCGAAAGTTTTTGTTTATTTGGGTAATCTATTAATTCATCAGACTTGCTAATAATAGGTTATAACTTCGATTCCTTGGAGAGATGGTGAAATTCTATAAAATTCGGAATAATTTTAATTCCTCTCCATATCTGCTATACTTAAAGCCAGATGTATAATGAGTTACCAGTGTTGATATACTAATTTATCAAATTTATAAGCGAGTCTGTAGCCTTCCAGCAAGCATTTCTCCATATTATTTTATTATCAATTTAAAAATACTATGACGAAATTAAATACTAAATTCTATCGATATTAATATATCGTCGCTACCATGTCAAACTATCCAATATGAAAAAATGCATTTTTCACAATTTGTGCCATTTTGTGCATTATACGTACTAATCAAAATCGTCACGTCTCTAGCTTGCTTAGAAACTTAGATAATGAATGCTTCAAAGTATCCAGTATGGCCTTTTTTTCTAAAATTTACGAAGTCAAACTGTCCAATATGGCATATTCGATCCTTTGCTGCAAATGTTTGTATATTTTTCCTTTTCTAAGCATCCGTACCATGTCAAACTATCCAATATGAAAATAGTATTTTTACCAGGAAGACAAAAAAATGTTTTATTTATGGAATGAAGTTTAACGCAATTGACATATGTTTTTGATATTTACTATAGAATATGTTTTCTATTGTTAATTTTGTTCTATTGTTTATTTGAGAATTTTCAGTTCATTTGCAGGGATACTCAAAAGAATGCATTACACTTAGTAAGGAAAAAGAGCGGTGTCTTTTAATGGTGTTAAGATATTTAAAACATAATGAAATTAATATGGATTTATCAAGTGTATTCAAACAGGCTTTATGGAGAATATGGTGTGCAAGCCATTTATTATTTACAGGTCCATACAAAAGAATTTTGTTGCATAATGGTTTATAGAAAAAAAAATGAAGTATATTTTAATAATGTTAAAATATACCAAACAAAGTGAAATTGACATCCGTAATTGATTTACATTACAAGTTGCTTACTGTAAAATATTATATGTATGATAGTTATCGTTAATTTCCAGGGACACACAAAAAACTTCGGTTACACTGCTGTCTATCAGCGATAGTTGTTTGAAGTGCGTTTTCTATTTTAGTATGAGTTTTTAACTATTTGAATAACACGTGATGCTTTAGATCATATAAAGGGAATTTAAAGAAAAGAGAATTAAAAGAATTTGTAAGCATTACTTTCTATGGGCATGAATTTCTTAAAGGAGGTTTTTATTTGAGTTATGCAATTTCATTCTTTTTTTTTTCTTTTTACTATACTAAAATATGTTAGTAGAAATTCCTTATATGCAGGGTAACGCAAAGAACTGAAAACATTGCTTCCTATAACCGGTAATTTTTGGAAGGGTGTTTATACAATTTTTTGCCTGAATTAAATTTTACCATATTACGTAACAGGTATAAAAATCTGTAGATAATATACAGGGCTATACAAGAGGTTCGAGTATATTTACGTTTATTGGCGGAAATTGCTAAAGTTTGAAAGTGTACATTGCGTTACGCGTTTTCTAATTAAACTAAATTCTCGCATACTATCTGAATTATATACAAATCTATAGATCATCGGACTGACATGATAGAATCAAATCCAATTCGAGTACTTTTTCTGTCTATGGGCGGTAACTAATTTTTAGTGAATTCTTTTGTGCCGTCCTGTGTACGAGATCTAGAATTTTTATAAAACATGCAAAAAATAGATAAATTTAAAAGCGCATACCGAAATATAAAAACGCACTTCCAGTAATTATTGCTCAAAGACAGTACTGTAACCCATTCTTTTGTATGACCCTGTAAATGAACGACAAATGCTATGATTGCATGCTCTATTCTGTCGTAATCTTCTTGCAATGAAATTCAGTGATTTATATTAGTTATAATACATTTGAAATAGCGTAATATCATTAAAATACTCTCCAAATGATTTTTCCCCATATATCATAATGTAATGGAAATCTTTTGAGCGCCCCTGTAAATGAACTATTAATGTTACACACTTTATATGCAATACGGAACATGCCATTATAAGGGACATTAATATTATCCAATTGCATGAAAATCCGAGTATATTTACATGAGTTTGAGCGTGGACAGACAAACTGAATTCAAAAACACTTTTCAACCTTGTTGGAAATTGTTAAAACATATAATAGATTGAAAATTCACATTCAGTAATATATACCAATAGACGAGCATAACTTAATTCTTTTGTACAATCCGTATATTGCATACAGATTTTTATACATGCCACATAATAAGCGAAAAATTTAATGCAAACTAAAATACGCATAAAACTACTGAAATGATACTTCCAGAAATTATCATCCATAACTATACATGTTTTTAGTTTTTTTGCGTGGCCCTGTATATGATTTTACTTATATTCCACAAACATCTCATATACTAACTACAGTTCAGATTTGAAATGCATAACACAATTAAAAACTACGTTTAAACAGTTCAGAATCATACTCAGCAATCCTAACGAATTATTTTAGGTAGTCCTGTATACAATCTATAGAATTTATATATACCACGTAGTATGCACATAGTTTTAAAACGCATACCATAATATAAAACGCATTTCCAGCAATTATCGATAATAGACTGCACTTTAACCGAAATCTTTTGTGTGTCCCTGTAAATGAATGATAACTGTTTTACACGTCATGCTCTAACGTAGGCATGTTGCTGTGTACATCAGTAATGTATATAAATTTCATTATGTTGGAAATAGTGTAACATAATTAAACTAAACCACAAACATTTCTTTTCCCATTAAGCGTAATGTAACGGGATTCTTTTGAGGGTAACTGCAAAGAACCTATAAATACTATACGCTCCGTTTTCAGTACCAGGCATGCCATAGTAGACGTCACACACATAAATAAATTATATGGCGATCCGAGTATATTTACGAGAGTTAGAGCACGGTAAGACGACAGAAAAGTACACCAAAAGTCATACAAACTTTGAAACGATCAAGAAAGTCTTGAAAAAAGGGTTTACCTCGCTATAATTCCATACGTTCGGGAGAGCATTTGCAATTATTGTATTAAAAGAGCCTATTATAAATTTCTTTAAAATTTTCTTCAAAGTCATTTGTTCCAACATTTTTTAACGGGGTATTAAATAAATCAAAGATTTCTATTCGAAAACAGTGGTAGAAAGCGGTCCACGAGTTTCTTAGAATAAATAGCTCAAAACTTACTATTTATAAATACTGGTATGACGTGCCTGTTGTTGCCCACCCCATTATTTGAGATATTTTTTTTTCCTATATTTTATAAAATTTACAGAATGTTTAATAATAAGCTTTTTTCTTTATTAACTTACTGTACATTCGTGATTAAAATTATTAAAGAAAATTCTTAAGAGTTTTATATTGCATATATGTAAATACCAAAATTTTTACAAATTAAACTATTGAATGCAACACATTTGCTACTATGAAACGGCGAATCTGGGAAAAGCACAGCATTTTTACAAGTCAAACTATCTAATATGGCATATTCGCTACTATGGAATGGCAAACCTGGGAAAAGCACAAAATTTTTACAAGTTGAACTACCCAATATTGTATATATTGGATAGTTTGAAGCTGAAAACGTACAAATAAGCATACCATATCAAACTATCCAATGTTATTTTTTGGCGAGCAAAATTATTCAAATGATTTATCTCAATTGCATGCTTAAATAGGATATCAAACCGCATCCGAAAAATTTAATAATTGTTTAATGCTGCTTGGCGCTGATTTTGAATCCGCAATTAAAACAGTCTTTTTGCCCTCCTGAAAAGTGGCTATTTTCACATTGGATAGTTTGACATGGTACCGACGATATGACTGCTTGTAGATTTTATGAATTTCACTTTCATGACATCGAGAGAAAATACCATTAACCGCTATATTAAAATCTCTTACTTGCATTTTCCGAAACAGTTTCAAATCACAAAAGAGTATGAGAGACAAAAGGAAATTCCACTGAAAGTATTAAAATGAATTTAATATCATTCTTCTTTCTGAATGGAAAGATAAAATAAAAACCTTGTAAGAGAAAATGAAAACTTTGTGCCTGAGAATAGGTGATCGAATTGCTTCGGTTCTTCAAATCGGAACTCTATGAAAACATTGTATCAAAACATCCTTTATCCCCCTGAGCCTTTTTCAAATTGTTCCCAAGGTATATTTTGATGATCTCTCAAGGAATCGGATGAAAAATTTCCGTTTTTTTTTAAAGTAAGCTATTAACTTATTAGACTTGTTAATAATAGGTTATAACTTCGATTTCTTATAGCGATGGTGCAATTCTATAAGACTCAGAATAATTTTAATTCTTATCTTTATCTCCCATACCTAAAGCCAGAAGTATAATGCGTTTCCTGTGTTACAATACTAATTTTTTATCATATTTATAAGCGAGTCTATAGCTTTTCAGCATTCAGTTTCCCATATTAATTTCTCATGAATATAAAAATACTACGATGACATTAAATACTTAAATTCTATCGATATTAATATCTGACTGCGTGCAGATTCTCGTTGTTCCACTTTTACAAACAGTGCAACATTACAAAAGATTGTGAGAGACAAAAGGAAATTCCACTGAAAGTAACAAAATGAATTTAACATAATTGTTCTTTCTGCATAAAAAAATAAAATAAAAATAAAAACTTCGTGAGAAAAAGTGATGTTGCGCTAGATAATAGAAAATCGGATTGCTTCACTTCTTTACATCGGAACTCTATGAAAACATTGAATCAAAAAATCTTTCATTCCCCTGAGCCTTTTTCAAATTATTCCCAAGGCATACTTTTGACGGTCCCTCTAGGGATCGGAAGAAAAGTTTTCGTTTTTTAGGTAATCTATTAATTAATTAGACTTATTACTAACAGGTTATAACTTCGAATTCTTATAGCGATGATGGAATTCTATAAGACTCCGATTAATTTTAATTCTCCTCATTATTTCCTATACCTAAAGCCAGAATTATAATAATCCCTTACTATTTTCTTTATCATATTATAAGGGAGTCTGTAGCTTCCTGCACCCAGGTTCCCATATTATATTCTTATAAATTTAAAAATACTATAATGAAATTAAATATTTTAACTCTATCGATATTAATGTCTGACTGTTTGCAGATTTTATGAATTTAATTTACTTAACATCGAGAGAAAATACCTTTAGCCGCTGTATTAAAATCTCTTCGTTGTATTTTGCTAAACAGTTTAAAATCTCAAAAGAGTATGAGAGGCAAATGGAAATTCCACTTGAAAGTATTAAAATGAATTTAATATCTCTGAATGGAAAAATAAATTAAAAACCTTGTAATAGAAAATGAAGTTGTGCTAGAAAATAGAGGATGGGATTGCTTGACTTCTTAATATCGAACTCTATGATAACATGGAATTAAAATAATTATTTATTATCCTGACACTTTTGAAAAATTTTCCCAAGGCCTATTTCTGATGGCCTATCTAGGAATTTGATTAAAAAAAATTTCGTTTTCACAAGTTTATGCCTTTGAAATGGATTTTTTTTTTTTTTAATCGAGCATCACACAATTATATCATGTTTATATTAAACTAAATTCAGCCGCTATTTGAAATAGATGATTATAAAACTTTCCCAAGTCAGAAAGAGTTGAGCCATCAAATGAAAAATGCATATTTACGTCAGAAATTATACATAGTGATATATAACTTATTCTGTACGAAATGAAATTAATTTATTTGCTCAGTTAGTAATTTAGTTTTTTATTGAATTATAGTCTATATTTAAAAAATATTTATATAAATTACGCAAAAAGCAATAATAATTTTTTTCAGTAATTAACATGTTAATTACTGTAAAAAATTATTATTGCTTTTTGTTAAAGTTAAATTCACTCATTAAAAAACTGAATGTCATCAATTATATTAGACGAAACTAGAAATGTTAGGATAACCCGGGTAAAACCATCGACAAAGCAGTTGGTTCGAAAATTTCTGAGTTGCCATTTTGAAAGAAAATATCAAAACACGGCCATTCTTATGTGAAATTCTAATTAACTTTGTTATATTTTAAATCGTTAAGTGAAATACAATTTACAGCAAAAGTATTTACATTAAGTTTATATAAAACTAGAATAAAAGATTACGATTACCTCAAAAACTTAATTTTTTTGCAGGGAAAAAGCAAAATTCCACGTTACCTTTTTTATTCTGAACATTAATAACCGAAAAGTAACATCAACTGTTAGAAAAAGCTCGTACTATGCTTAAATCTTGTGCTTATCAGCAAAATAAATAAATATATAAAAGCTTTGGTTCAAAATTTCCTTGTGATCAAACAACGCTAGTGTCCCATATTTTTTTCTTATCAATTTAAAAATAGAATAATGAAATTAAATACTTAAATTCTAACGATATTAATATTTGACTTTCTGAAGAGTTTATGAATTTAATTCTCTTGGCATTGAGAAAAAATGCTATTAACAATCATATTAAAATATCTTTGTTGCACTTTCCCAAACAGTTAAAAAATTACAAAAGTGTGTAAGAGACAAAAGAAAATTCCACTGAAAGTATTAAAATTAATTTAATACCATTTTTCTTTCTGAATGGAAAAAGAAAAGAAAAACTTTGTTAGAGAAAATGTACCACATCTGATTGCTTCGTTTCTTTAAATCGGAACTACGAAAACATGGAACAAAAATAATCCTTTATTCTTTTGAGCCTTTTTCAAATTATTCATTAGGCATAATTTTGATGCCCCCTTAAGGAATTGGATGAAAAGTTTTCGTTTTTACAAGTTTATGTCTTTGAAATCGATTTTTTAAACATCACATAACTGAACATCACACAACTCAATCATGTTTATATTGAGCTAAATTCAGTCACTGTTTGAATAGATGATTATAAAATTTCTTGGAATATTTTTATTATTATCATCATCTATATTCCAAAGGAAAAGCATGTCCGTGAATAATGCTGAAGTGATATTGACGTTGGCAAAACCCAACCAATAAATGTTTCTTTTTAATGCAATTTTTTAAAACTTGTATCCATCGCACAATTTCAACTTTTACAAAATGGAATAAGGAAAAAAATATTATTTCAAACGCAATTTAAAAACTGTATTTCAATTTACTGATTTTTTTATACTTTTAAAAATAATTTTTAAGGACGGATATCTTTTAAATTTATCTTTATCACGTGCAGGTGGATTACGAAAGATTAACCCCGTTTGCACTTAAAACAATATAAAATCTTCAGCATTTACATTCTATAACGAAATTGAAACTTTATAAATAAATGAATAAAAATAATATAGATAAAACTCAAATTTAACAGACATGTATTTAAACTTCGCCCTAAACCACTGAAATAATCAGAATCACAAAGACTTCTGTAAGTAACGAAATATTTGACGATTTCTTTGACTATTAACGCCTGATATGCGCCTAATACGAAACTATCGGTTTTAATGAATTTTCCGTAAATTATATTTTTTATGTAAAATATTTTCTGGTGTTGTCAGTGAGCAATTTAAAAAAATACATTAAATGTTAATAAAATCTGTTGGGGTTTTTAGTAAAAAAAAGTGTTTTCACCTATATTCTGTAACTAGTGAAGCCTAGGTTTTTATGAAGCAAATAATTAATTTTAAAATGCCTTCATTCAGTTAGCATAATCATCATAAATCCCTTACTAACTATAATGATGTAGGAAAATATCACAAAACATGCTGTAATATAGCTAGAAAATTAGTCCCCAAATGCAGATAAATGATAATTATTGCAATAAAGTTCTTTCGTGTGTCATAATAAATCAAGAAAATCAATCACGTTTGACAGACGAATCAGAAAATAAGATGTTTATTTATAACTCTTAAGCATAATCATAGTTAATTATTTCTAGGACATTCTAATACTCAATAGTATCTTTTATGAACCCTTGAACATTTTCTTATTAATAACTTTAATATACATTTAATGAATTTCCTTAAATTGTTTTCTGCTTACTGTTTTAAAATATACGATCCTTTTATATTACATTTTTAGTATTACGTTTTCAATGGTTGTTCGGATAAGTCTCAAGAGACATGCAGTTTCTTCGCTGCTCTTGTTTAAACATAAAAAAAAAAAAAAAATTCTACTTCTCTTCAAGCGCTGAAATACGAAAATTAAGTTTCACACAATAAATATTTTACACAATTAAATGTATTTTAAAACACAGTGGAAATTTCAAAACAAGTTTAGTATGATTGCTGATTGCCAAAGTATAGAAGATAAAGGAAAATAGAAACAAAATGGATATCTTAGAAAAAGGTAAGCAATTTTAACTTACCTATATTATTATTATTATAAATATAACAGTGTAATTGAAGATAAAGGTGCTCACACCAAAAATATTGATTAGTAAATATTAAAGATTGCTAACTAAACAATCATAAGCGTCTGAGGTTCAAAACTTAAATTATTATAAATATATATACAGGGTGTACGAAAAGTCCTTGACCCATTTTAAAATTCAATAAAAATTCAAGCAATTATCGTACAGATATGGTTTGGAATAAAATGCTTCTCCCGATGAAAAGTTTTTTTTCATGCGAATACAAAAAATGAGTTCCAAACTTCGATCATAGATGATGCCACTTGTTCCATGCTTGGTTTCAAACATCCATTTTTCCTCATTTAAAGATTTCTTTCGATTTGGTTTCAAAGTATCAACCTGCACAATTAGCTTTTTCACTGGGGGTCATCATTTCTGTGTCACGGCGTCAAAACTAATCTGAAAATCCGAAAAAACGCATGTTTGAAATCATACATATGGACAAGTGGCTCCATCTATGATCGAAGTTTGGAACTAATTATTTTCATTATCTTGAAGAAAACTTTTTATCGTGATAAGCATTTTAATCCAAACCTCATATCTGTACGACAATTACTTGATTTTGTATTGGTTTTTAAAATGTGTCAGGGTTTTTTGGGACATCCTGTATTACGAGTTCATTCAATCTTTCCAACTGAACGAAAAAAATTCCAAGTCGGGACTCCAACCCAGAACCTTTGACTTACATTGTCAATGCTCTACCGTTTGAATTACCTGGGCTGAAAAACGGCGGGCATATTTCGCTCAGATAACCTCATTGGTAATACCATCTTGTCTGCCATGCAGGCAGCTCAACAGAGGAAACCGCAGGTAAAAGAATGTAATAATATCTGGTCTGCCATGTAGACAGTTCAATAGAATAAACCACTTATAATAGAATTCCCCTATCTGCTGTTTATTCTGTTCAGTTGTCTGCATGGCAGACAAGATGTTATTACCAATAAGGTCACATGAGCGAAATGTGCCCCCCGGTTCTCAGACCAGTAGCTAAAACGGTAGAGTATTGACAATGCAAGTCAAAGGTTCTGGTGTCAAATCTCGACTTGGACATTTTTTTCTCAGTTGGAAAAAGTGAATTTATGTGATAACATTACCAATCAGTATGACTGCGTTAAAATTAATAGCATATTTACGTCCCAATCGTTTAAATGAGATTCTATTACTTGCGGTCCATTTTGTTGAGCTGTCTACTAGACAGACCAACATTGAAAATGTAAGTCAAAGGTTTCGGGCTCGAGTCCCGGCTTGGGAATTTTTTCGCTTAGTTGGAAAAATTGTATTCGTGTGATAACTTTACCTATCAATATGATAAAGTTAAATATAATAATGTATTTATCTGTGAGAAACATTTTTTTTTATCATTTTAAAAACTGTACAATCTAGAAATTTAATGTTATGTTGCACTAATATCTATATCAGATCTTTTGCCGATTGTAATGAATTTTACATATTTGATGCCTTTATATCGGGAGAAAATAACATTAATCATTGCAATAACATTACTTTTGTAACTTTTCCAACTGAGTGAAAAAGTATCCAGGCCGAAAGTTGTACTCCGAATCTCTGACTTAAATTGTCGGTGTTCTATTAACTGAGCTGTTTGGGCGGTAACGGAACCATCACTATTCAATCGTGTAACCCAGTAGCGTAGTAATTTTAAAATTATACGTGGTGGTGGGGGGGGGGGATCAAATACTTTTTAACTCAGTACACTCAAAATAACCGCGAAAGAGAAAACAAATTAATGATAGAGCATCTCATTAATAAGTAATTATGTAGATTAATTAATAATTAATGTTATTCATAATTAAAAAGGCGTATGTGCAATATATCAAAGTAAACGTTACTGAATAAATCAAATTTTACGATTTTAATTAAAAAGGTGTATGCGCAATATAGCAAAGTAAACATTAAGGAATAAATTAAATTTTACGATTTTGTGAAATATGACAGCAGAGTTCGAAAGAAAAAGGGAAAGGTGTCCTATTATCGTCCCTCAGTCATTTTTAGGCCCTTGGAAGTTGTAATTTTCAGTGAAAATCTACCAAATTTGGATTTTATATAGACTAATCACCCACGCACATAGAAACGTAGGTAAATATCGTACAAAAAATTTTAACAGTGCGAAAAATTGTTTTTTCAAAAGAATCTAAAAAATGCAAAAGGAAAAAAAATGGTCCCAATTTCGTCCCCCCCCCCCCCAAAAAAAAAAAAATGCAATACGCCGAGGCGTAATTTATAAATAAATCAAAATTTATTTCTAAATGAATAAGTAATTTAATTTACATTAAAGTAAGACACAAAGAAATGCACTAATTATCAGTGGAAGAATAACATAATGAAATATTAGCATAGTTTCCAACCTCCCGATTTTTTTCATACCAATATTTTTATGCAGAAATACTTGCTTTATACAATCGTAGTTTTAACGAAATTAAATAAAGAAAAGATTTTTGTAAGATTTTACTGTTATCCAAAAAATCGGAAGATTGGCAACTATGCATTAGCCATCCAAACATGAGGAAAAAAATAAGAAAAATGTCATGAAAAAGCATTCCTAATTTCGTCCCCGGGACGAAAATAAGAACTGCAAGTGGGACGAAATTGGGACCACGCTACTTCCCAATATTAAGGCTCTTTAGTTCCCGTAAGATGAACTGAGCGTCCTAAAACTCACTGCATGTTACTGTCAGCATCTTACCAACTTAAAATACATGCAATGAATAAGATATAAATACTTACAGTACAGTAAATAATGTTCTACAAATGACGTAATAAGAACTCAGGTCTTCTAAAAATAGGAAATTCTCCGTCTTTAATTTATGTATGGGTCTTGGCGAACGAAACTTTCAACACTGACCTCTTTTACCTCCCGTCCCCTGTGCCTTGCATCATAAGTGGCGCCACTTTCGCAGATGCGGAGAAGTTAAGGGGGACGAAATTAGGAGAGGGGACGAAATATGGGCACTTTACTCTATTTCATCATTACTACTTAAAAAAGAAAGAAAAATGTACTTAGAAATTTTGCCATCATAACACAAGATAAGTGCGATTTGCTGACATCGCGTTCGAAATCGAATAGTGTTCCTAAGATACCGTTTTGAACGTCTCGGTGAAGAATATGCTCCTTCCAGATTAGCTGTTGTGACTGGAAGTGTTGCTAGAACTTTCAACAATATCTGAATGTTGGGCCACGGGCAAATCGAGTTTGGCCATGGTTGGGCTAAACAACCTTATTACAACTTGATAAGAACTGTATTGCAGTGCTTGTTCCTTCTTCTTTGTGTGATGACAACAATTTCTTCTATTTCTGTTTGTAAGATATTCAGAATATTTTTATATAAAAGAAAAAGATTTGATTTCCAAGAGGTGGATGGGGGGGGGGGGATTGAACCCCCTGAGAACCTCCTTTCGAACGCCACTGAGTAAGTTATTGGCAATAACATCTGATTTGAATTTGAGACAGCTCAACAAAATGAACCGCAGGTAAAGAAACTCCAATAAACTATGGATGAGTAATTACACTTCTTTTTATAATTTTAAATACAATCATACTGATTGGAAAAGAAAACATATGATTTGTAATAGAAGCTTAGCCCATTTATGCCTAGCGTCCCATTTTTGGGAGGCTTCGAATTTTAATAAATTTGTATAATTTTATTCTTATTTATAACTTTAAAATTGTATGAAATAATTATCTATAAATGCATTTATCTGTTACCGAAAGATGATAGCATAATATGGATATTTATTTGCTTAAATGAAGGCCTTTTTCAAAGTTTATAGATTTTTCATTTTTCAAGATGGCGAAATGTAAAAAGTAAGTTTATTTCCGATTTTTCTACTAAGAATCCAAATAAATATGTCATAATCTTAGCTTGTAGACTTCTTTGAAATACGCATTTTTTTAAATTGTGAAATTACATGTTGAAGCCTATTTTTTATGCATTTTTGTAACGGACAAAATATGGAGCGCTAGACACGAATGAGTACATATTTTTATTAGCCATTTAAGGGACAGTTATTTATGTAAAGTCCTTTTCAAGATGATTATGAAACATATTGTTTTCAAACCTCAAATATGATTATTCTTAGTTTGTTATTACTAATACTTATAATGTTATTAGTGATTAGTCTCTATAAATAAATAAATATATATATTTTTTAGTAGTTCATAAAAATACTACTTGTAATATATAATATGCAATTTAAAAGCTTATTTTATATAATTTTAGACAAAACATATAATTATGCATATTACAAATATTATACATATTCCATATTTATTACGTTTACATTTTATCAAATACGTACAAAAAAAAAAATTGCGTAATTTTTTTAGGTATTTTTCCAGTTCACTTTTTAACATTTTAAAGGGATTTTACCAACAAATTTGGACAACAAAAACTCAGACACAAATAGCTTAGGTCGAACCTTAAATAGCCAGTGAAATACAATTTGAGTCTTTACGTGCAAGTCATTGTTAGTCCAGGCAATAGGGGATTTTACCTGGCAAAATTAATGGTAGTTCTGGAAATCAGCCTTACTTTATGTTTTTTGGGTCGCTGAATTTGTAACTTCCCACCAAAATTTCCCCCGGCAACACCCCCCCCCCCCCCGAAATTTTGGTAAAATGCCCCCTCAAAAAAGGTTTTTATTACAAAGATCAATTTTTTATTGTTTTAGGGAAAAGGTATCTAGAAATTCAGAAAGTAGACAAAATTTGCAACAAATAAGATATATGACATTATGACGTAGGATGAATGGGGAGGGGGGATCTGCCACAGAACATGCGCCGCGGTGCTGCGTAGACTAAGTTGCAAAACATAGTTAAAAAAAAAAAACTATTTTGGGGGGATTGAGGGGGGTATTTTGGGGGGAAGATAAAAATTCGGTTTCAGCGACCCAAAAAACTTAAAGTAAACCTTATAGGGAAAGTTCGGAGGTGAGACGGGAGGGCGAATGTAAACGACGTGAGTGGTTAAGTGGAATTGCGCAACTTAGTCTACGCAGCCCCGCGGCGCATGTTCTGAGGCAGATCCCCCCTCCCCATCCATCCTACGTCATAATGTCATGCATCTTATTTGTTGCAAAGATTGTCTACTTTCTGAATTTCTAGATACTTTTCCCCTAAAAGAATAAAAAAATTGATTTTTTTAATAAAAAACTTTTTTCTTGGGGAGTGGGGGTTGCCGGGGAAAATTTTGGTGTGAAGTTAAAAATTCGTTTTCAGCGAACCAAAAAACATATAGTAAGCCTTTTCCCAGAACTACAATGAATTTTGCTAGGTAGAGCCCCTATACGGTCTCTATTGCCTGGACTATCTGTTGAACTGACTGAAATAGCATACCAGATGTAATTGCCAAAAGATTATATAAATGATTAGTTTTGAATCTGTTGCCGCCCTGGCAGCTCAGTCGATAGAACACTGGCAGTTCAATCCAGAGGTACTGGGTTCGACACCCGGCCTCAAAATTTTTTTGCTCAGTTGGAAGAATTTCAGCTTGTATCATTTCTTTACCAACCAGCATGTTTGTTTATAAAATAGTAAAAAGAAAACTTTTTTGTTTCACTTTTCCAAAGAGCTTAAAAATATGAAAAAATAAGGAGATAAATACTATCGAAAATATTAAAATGTATTTTTGGCTTTTCTGAAATCCAAACAGGCTACATACTGACTCATTTCCGAAGTATTTTTTATTCGAAAACTCCCGAAATTGACAGGTTCTGTTAATCTGGAATTATGTAATAAAACAGTTCTACTGGTTTTTTTTGCTAAAGACAGATCTTCAAAATGCTGTCAAAGTTGGCATTTTGAACCAAATTTCAGGCCAGGACAGCTCGTGAAAGGGAAAAATCTTCCAACAATAGCTTATAACCAACATTTAATTAATTTATCAAAAAATGAAAAAAATAATCGATATCGAATTACTGTAATAGCCTGTATTTCAGAAAATGTGTGTCAATTCATGTAGTCAGAAAATGTGTCAGAAAGTATCGTGTTGTTGTACGGAACAATATTTTTTGAGAGTCGCCTAACTATCATTCTTCTTTAGGTAGAGAAATCATAAAACAAAACAAAGAATTTTGTATAAGGGAATAAATTCATGCCAATTTATAGTCAATAAGAGATTGGATTTCTTCGTTTCTTTAATCCTTTCGGGACTGGGTGATGCATATATGCATCGTGAAAAGGTGCATGTGGAATTTGTTTTTGGCACCATTAAAAAATAAATGTAATATTTGTCTTTTTAATTAGAATATTGTTTTGTATTTTACAAGTAAAGAGAACGGTTTAAAAAAAGCGTTGCCACCCAAATAAAATTTGTGTAAGGGATGCCGTCTCAAAAGGGTTAAAGGCTGATTGTTCTCAAACCCAAAGAGGCTACTTTCAGATACAGGTTTTAGTTCGTTTTTGTTCGGAAACACATTAAATTGGCAGGTGTTATTCTTCATAAAATATCTTAATCAAAGGATGTTTGCCATTTTTTTGGTAAACGCTAAAGACCTTGCAGAAAATACTGTCAAAGTGAACGTTTTGAACCGAATTTATGGAAGTGATAGCAAGAGAATGGAGAAATACTTGTTCTCATCTGACCACGCTTGCTTACAACTCGATAAATAATTTATTTATCAAAAAATGAAAAATTCATTTCAATTTCAAATCGCTTCAGTAGTCTGGCCTGTCAATCTTACGCCTTTGCGTTTAAGAATAAGTCAGAAGGTTTCGCGTTGTTGAGCAGAGGAATTATGAAACTTCTTAAAGCTGTTCTCAAATCCAAAAGGGAAACTTTATGACATAAGTTTTCATTTATTTTCGTTCCGAAATGCATGAAACTAGCAGGTGCTGTTGTTCAGAAACTATGTAATCGAACTGTTTTTCCCGTTTTTGTGCAAACGCAATAGATCTTCCAGGAAACAGTGTCAAAGTGGGCGTTTTGAACAAAATTTCCGCGCGAATGAGGAATAATCACTCAAGGAGGGTGAAAAACGTATTTGTTATCAAAATCACTTATAACTCAATAAGTAATTTATTGATTAAAACATGGAAAACACAGTTCGATTCTAAATCGCTTCCATAGTCCGTCCTTCCAATTTTATATCTTTCCCTTTAAAAAATGAATTTGTAAATGTGTCAAAACGTTTAGCGCTGGTCCAGCAGAGCAGTTGAGAACAACCTAAAATGGAATCCGTTTGAAAATAGAGAATAAAACCTTATTCTTCCTTTTGAACAGCTCTGTATGCATGCATTTGTTAGAGCCTTAATGAAATGCATAAAATATTTTGTTTCTACATGTTTCTGGCTTTATAATTGTTTATATAAAATCACAACTAGCTCAAATAAACCATTCACTGAATATTTAAACAGAGACAAATCTACTAAATATTTGAATCGAAAAATAGAAAATGGAAAATTTCTGACAATAGTTATATAATTTTCGTTATTAATTCGTTCGGTTCTGGTATCTAATTAAGGGTGTTCTCAAATCCAAAAGGGCAACTTTCTGACATATGTTTTAATTTATTTTTGTTCGAAAAGGCATGAAACTATCTGGTGTTGTTGTTCAGAAACTATGTAATTGAGCTGTTTTTTTTTTCATTTTTTTGCAAACGCAATAGATCTTTCAGGAAATAGTGTCAAAGTGGGCGTTTTGAACCGAATTTTTGCGCGAATTAAGAAAGAGCACTCAAGAGCGGGAGAAAAACGTGTTTGCCACGTGATCAAATCAATTTATAACTCAATAGGTCATTGATTGATCAAAAAATGGAAAAAACAGTTCAATTCCAAATCGCTTCCACGGTCAGGCTTTCCAATTTTATACTTTTCCATTAAAAAATGAATTTGTAAATATGTCAAAACGCTTTGCGCTTGTTAAGCAGAGCAGTTAAGAACAGCCTTAATAGAACACACCTTTTCGTTGGGAATTTTTTTGCAGACAATAAATTTGTGTCATATTATAGATGATAAACGCTTACCTCGTTTCTTTAACTCTAACTACACGAGAGACATAAGACGAAAAGTAAGAATAAAACTATATTCCCCATTCTTCCATTTTTTAAAAATCATTCTCTAGGCTTGTATTTGTTAGAATCTCAGGGGGATGCATGAAAATTTTCGTTTTTACATGTTTCTGTCTTCGAAATTAATTCTATAAAATCGTGTCTGATCCTAATGAACCATACACTGGGTATTTTTACAGTGACAAATCCGCTAATTATTTGGATAAATAAATTTAAAATGGAAAGCTTCTGACAGTATTTATATAATTTTATTATTAATCCGTTAGGTTTTGGTGTATTATTAATAGGACGTACTTTTTCATTGAGAATTATTTTGTAGAAAATAAACTGTCATATTATAGTTGACAAAAGATTACCTCGTTTCTTTGAATCGAAACGCTATGAAAACACGAGAGATATAAGACGAAAAGGAAGAATTAAACCCTATTTTTGCATCCTTCCCCTTTTTTAACCGTTCTCTAAGCATGCATTTCTTAAAATCTCAAGGGGATGAAAGAAAATTTCCTTTTTTATATGTTTCTGTCTTGTAAATTAATTTGATAAAATCGTGTCTGACGCTAATGAATATTTAGACAAATCCACTAATTCTTTGAAAAGACGAATATAAAATGAAAAATTTCTATTAATATTTCTAAAATTATTTTTTATGCGCTCGGATCTGGTGTTCTATTAATAGGGCATGCCTTTTCGTTGAGAATTATTTTGTAGGAAATAAACTTGTGTCATATTATAGTCGAAAAAGATTAACTCGTTTCTTTGATTCGAAACTCTATGAAAACACGAGAGACATAAGACAAAAAAGCAGAACAAAAAACTATTTTTCATTCTTCCTATTTTTTAACCGTTCTCTAGGCATGCATTTCTTAGAATCTCAGGGATATGCATGACAATTTTTGTGTTTAGAAGTTTCTGCTTTTGTAATTAATTTTGCAAGATCTTGTCTGACCCCAATGAATCATACACTGAATATTTTTACAGAGACAAATCCACTGATTATTTGAATAAATAAATATAAAATGGAAATTTTCTGACCATATTTATACAATTTTCTATAAATAATCTGCTCGGTCCTGGTGTTCTATTAATAGAACATGTTTGTTCATTGAGAATTATTGTCTTATAAGACTGTTCTGAAATCCAAAGAGGCTAGTTTCAGAAACATTTTTAAATTCATTTTTGTTTGGAAACGTGTGAATTTTTCAGGCGTAGTTATTCAGAAACTATGTAATCGAAAGACATTTTCCATTTTTTGGTAAACGCAAAAGATCTTTCAGAAAATATTGTCAAAGTTGACGTTTTAAACCGAATTTTTGGACGTGACGGCAGAAGGAGGAAAATCGGTCGTCACCAGACCAAAATCTCTTATAACTATAACTATTTTATTTATCAAAACCTTGAAACTCTTTTGGATTCCAAATCTATAGTGAGACTTGCCATTTTTATGCCTTTATGTTTTCATATGAGTCAGAAAATGTGTCAGAATGTTTCGCATTGTTGAGCAGGAAACTTGCTTTAACAATTATTATCTTTTTATTGTAATAATGACAGTATAACATCTATACTTTTATTATTATGACTTCATTTATGCTTAAGCATTTATTAACAACAGCAATAATAATAATGAAAGTTTGAAAAGTTTGCTTAATTTTCTTGTTACGTTCGCGATGCTTTTATTTCAATTATATATTTCACTCTTTAAATATAAAATATAATAACTCTTTAATAACTCTTTAAATATAGAATTTCCAAACGAATAATTTGTGATAAAACATAAAATAGTACTAAAAATTGTTATGTTTTTTAATCCTATTGTAGTACGATACTTTACAAACGTCTTCAAAAATTTTTCCTTAGTCTATTGTTATGTAGTTAGTACGCAAAATGACCATATTCGTTAGATAGTTCGTTAGTAAGTGACAAATTCGGTAAATTTCAGTAAATCTTCTGTGATCTTTTGTAATTTGAGTAGCTACTTTAAGTATTATTGACGTTAAAGTAATTTTTTTTTCCAAAACTGAAAGAAAAATTCGAACCCAAAGGTTAAATATAAAGGGAATAATTACATTTAAAAATGTTATCTAGATAGCATAATCTTTATAAGTGAATGATACAGAGTCATAGTAATAGAAAAAATACCCTAAAAAATTACCCCCTTATGTTTACTTGCTTAACTTATATTTTTATAAATATAAATGTAACGGCGTAAAAAAATATATATTCTTTTTAATTATGCAATGTAGAAATTGAATAGTTCTGTTGACCCAATATTAATATCAGATCGTTTGCAGATTCGAATAAAAATATCGAATTCCTTCCCTTCTTTTAATCGAAACTCTATGAAAACGGAAGAAACATAAAGTGGGAAGAAATAATAAAACTTGTTCTCCCTCTTCCCTCTTTTTACTTTCTTCTATCTTCAATAGAAGAAAGTACAGGGTCATCGAAAAATAATGCCTAGATTAAAAAAAAATCATAACATCGAAACCTTTTATGTTAAATGAGTAATTCTTTCACTACACGATAACTGGTGAACGCAAGTTTGGTTTTAGTTCACCAGAATTCGTTTGCGTGTCTGTGTTATGCGCGGATTAGTTGCGCAGTCGTCAAGGTCAGCCGACGCGCCAGACTACAGCTGCTCAGTACATGGTTTTGTCTTCGAAAAAGAAAGGTCCAATAACTTTGTCATGAAATAACCCGCATACCAAATCACGCACTGTGCTTTTTGTTGCACGGTCAATATCGTACTGAGCAACTTAGTCTGGCGCGTCGGCTGACCTTGACGACTTCGCAACTAATCCGCGCATAACACAGACACGCAAATGAATTCTGGTGAACTAAAACCAAACTTGTGTTCACCAGTTATTGTGTAGTGAAAGAATTACTCATTTAACATAAAATGTTTCGATGTTATGATTTTTTAAAATCTAGGCATTATTTTTCAATGACCCTGTATTGTAATTGAAATATTTTTCGACTTCCGGTTTTTGACGGATTTACAGGTTTTAGGGGTCAGATATCCCAAAAAACATGTTTATACAAAATGTCTGTCTGTGTATCCGTGTGTCACCATTGTACCATCGAAAAGTGTATGCAGTTATGCATAGAACTGAACCAAATTTTTTGGGTATGCTTTTGGCTGTGGCAAACAGGTACTCCTTCAATTTAGAAATATTCCCCTTGAAGGGAGCGCCGTAATAGCAATTTTTTGTGCCATTTTCAATATTGCACCATCGAAAAGTGCATGAAGTTATGCATCGAATTGAAGCAAACTTTTTGTGTATGCTTCTGGCTATGGCAAATAGGTCCTCCCTGAATTTGAAAAAATCTGCTGGAAGGGGGAGTTTAATAGCGATTTTTGTGCTATTTTCATTATTGCACCATCGAAAAGTGTATAAAATTATGCATAGAATTAAACCAAATTTTTTGTGTATGTTTTGGGCTTTGGCTAGCAGGTCCTCCTTTTATTTGTAAATATTCCAGTCTAAGGGGGTTCTGTTATAGCGATGTCTTTACCATTTTCATTATTGTACCATCGAAAAGTGTATGAAGTTACGCATAGACTTGACCAAATTTTTTGTGTATGTTTTTTGCTATGGCAAGCAGGTCCTTCCTGAATTAAAAAAATTCTGTCGGAAAGGGGCACTTTAATAGCGATGTCTGTGCTGTTTTCATTATTGTACCATCGAAAAGTGTATGAAGTTATGCATAGAATTGAACAAAATTTTTTGTGCATGTTTTTGGCTATGGACAGCAGGTCGTCCTTGAATTTAGAAATATTCCGCGGAAAAGGGGCGCTATGAAGGAGATTTTTGTATAATTTTCTCGGATTTTCATAGTTCTGTTGTCTATCGGCGGCTCGAGTAACGACGGGAACTCGCGTCCTGCTAAGCCGGCTATTCACAAACAGCTGATGATAACAAAATAAGGAAAAACTATTGATTTTAATAAATATCACTATCTAGATTAACTCGTTTTTACTCCGATTAATTGACTGAAGCAGAAATTTAAGATGAAAATCTAAGTTGGTATAGAATTGAACTAAAAATATTGAAGTATTAACATGTGTTACTACTTTTTGAAATATTAAAATGTATGAAATAGAAGAAAGCTTTGAGATTGGCACATCCAACTAGTTGGATGAACAGTTCTGTTGAACTAATATCGAATCTTATGCAGATCCGAAGAAAAACATCGAATTCTTTAAATCGGAACTCTGTGAAAATGGAAGAAACTTAAAATGGGAATAAATAATAAAACTTGTTCTCCCTCTTCCCTCTTTTTTTTAAATCGTTCTTCGGGCATATTTTTATTAAAGCCCTAAGGAATGCATGAAAAATTTTCGTTTTCACAAGTTTCTCCCTTTGAAATTGATTTTTCAATGAACATTTATCTAGAGTTAAATTCCCTCATTGTTTGAATAAATGAATATCAAACAGCAAATTTCTGCTCATATTTATTTTATTTTCATTATCCAAATAAATCAAAAAATTACATTTGATAATGTATTCCGGATAACATGATCTGATCATGATGGTCATTGTTGCAGGGGAAATACAATGTCAAAAAATAATATTAAACATTTAGGGTATAAACTTTAAAATATTATAAATATAGATGTATCTGTGTAAAATATATCTTCTGTCATTTTAAAGCTATGTAACGCAGAAAGTAAATAGTTATGCTGCACTAATGTCAATGTTTGACCTTTTGCAGATTTTAATTGATTTTTTATTTCTTACTGTTTTGATGTCGAGAGAAAATAAAATTAACAATCATATCAAAAATTCTTTTGTTTGTCTTTTTCGAAAATTTTAAGATTATAAAAAAGTGAATGACTAAGAAGTACAAGGTGAGACTGAAAAATAAGGTGACTCACCCCTCCTTTCGAAAATGAGAACAGGTCGACAACCGGACACATGCGCATTACGATTTTCGGTATATAACGTTAAAGTTCAGGGTCATTTGCAAAGTTTCTTGGTTAGTGTTTGTTCGTGCAGTCGCTTAAACATAAGAGGTGGTAGTGCATTGCGTAATGGGACAGAAAACGAATATGAAATTCTGTTTTAAAATGGGTAAAACTGCTACAGAAACCTTGGAAATTCTTCGAAGTGTGTGTGTCGAAGAAACTTTATCTCGCACTCTCTATCGGACAGTATTTCAGTGGTTCAAGCGTTTCCGTGAATGTCGTGAAAGCGTGGAGGATGAGCATCGCAGTGGAAGACTGGTGATGAGCAGAACCACGGCAAATGTTGAAAGAGTTAGGAAGTTATTGCTGCAAGATCGCCGTTTGTCCGTCTCAATAATGCCGAATGAATTGAATCTTCCTCGTGAAATCGTCCGAACAATATTGACGAAGATTTTGGGTAAACGGAAACTTTGTGCGACGTTTGTCCCTCATTAATTAAGCGATGCACAAAAACAGCAGCGAATGGACTCCTTATTCCCCTGATCTTGCGCCAGCAGACTTTTTCCTCTTTCCACGACTGAAATCGGTACTCAAGGGACACCGATTTTCAAACAACTCAGACAATTCCAGCTGCTGTTGCCAAGGAACTTAAAACAGTCTCAAAGGAGGACTTTTTCAAAAGTTTCCAGAACTTGTATGAGCGTTATCAAAAGAGTATTATAGACGGCGGGAACTAATTTGAACAACAGTAAGGTATTTATCTGCAAATATATAATACAGTGATTATTATGACGTCAGTCACCTTACTTTTCGGTCTCACCTTGTATATTCATAGGAACATAGGGTCGCAAACCACTTATTGAGTCACAAATACAGGGTGTTTCTTTCTAACTCAATTTCGGTTGACGGAAATAACTTTCTGTAAACTGAAGTATATTATAATAAAACATTTTACAGGCATTCTCACCTTTGTTGTAAATGTGTCAACACCAAACAAAAGTGGTAGAAGTTTGCATTATATACACCAGCAGTATGCACTGGACGACCCACATTTTGGACAGAGATTAACAATTTATACGGTATCATCGACTGCTTGAGCAACATGTTTTTTCAGATATTTTCGTGATGTTATCACATTTCACACAAAACAGGGTACATATCTCTGCATTTTCATTACAATCCCAGCAAAGAGGAAATTGCTGGCTAGCAGCAAGATAGGTGCTGGCAATGATGGAGAAGTGCTGGCTAATGGTCTACCACTGCATGACCACTGCTGGACAGCTTCAGTCAACTTTGCTGTTGGAAATCATCAGATAAAATTCTGATGGGCATCCATTTTATCTCATGTGCTGGCCCACCACTACATGGAAGTGCAGGAACTTTTGCAGTATTATTGCTGAGGACCTTACGCTAGGTGGCGCTGCGAATATCGAAGACATTGAGTATTTGAACACAAATCTGAAATGGATACACTGTAAAAAAAATTCCGCAACGTTCCTGAGAAAAAATGGGCAGCTGAGTTGCCCATTATTTCCAAGAAATATTTCTTGAAAATGACTGGAACTTTACTGTATATGTTAAAAACTTTCTACAGAAATGCCAGTAAGTTTCCTGCAAAATACCAGGAATATTTCTGTTGACAGCAAAACATTACTGACATTTCACAGCATGCGGGATCCTCAGACGATTTTTACATTTCCAGTTAACAATTTTCGCTTTATTATCATTATTTGTTAGAATGAAAAAATATTTTGAAATTGACATCAAAATTATTACTTATAATTTACACGAAAAAATAAATTTTCAGTTAAAATTCAATAAAGTAAATATATATATGATATATTGTTTCTGAATTTTGCTTAAAATATAAAAATATATAAATGTAAACAATAATTAGAAAAAAAATCTAGACATAAAATATTTTGGATTTTCGTCAGTAATTATGTTAGTTTACAAGTTAGATAAAATACATATAAATTTTAATGAAAAAAAAAAACCTAAGCGTAATTGTATATTTTTTCCGAAAAAAAAATCAAATTTGCAGCAATTCAAAGTGTCAAATATATATCAAATTTAAATCAAATTGTAATAAAGTGTTAAAATATAAAATTAATTAAAAAAGAAAAAAAAAGTCAAGAGGTAGCATCGAACTCGGGCCGTACGGGTGGCGTGCGAGCTTTCTGCGTCCACACCACGAAAGACACGTTGAGAGCTGCAAACTCATGGGTATTTGAAACGTATGCTAAACCTCGGCATCTAATTTCTCAAAATCTAAGTCCCATTTGAAGAAATCCTTTCACAAGAATAATTAGAGATAAGAACTCTAAAACATACTTTAAATTAATCAAAATCGGTGAGAATCATGTTTGATGGTCCCCTGGTTAATGGAGATCCAAATAATAGGTGTATTTTTTTTACACGGTCTGCTCGTTAAACGTTCCACAGACACGTACGAGAGATAATCTCTTAGCGATGTCACAGAGGTATTGTATTTTCATCTGAATTGTCTTGATAATAGAGACGTAAAGGATTATGTCGTCTATTGATTTATTTGCAGTCCATATTGATTTTTTTACATTCATTTAAGGAATTCGTTTTCGACACTCGCGCGCGAGCAACGGATTATAGCAAAAAAATAATAAATGGCGGCCGCAGCGTTTTGCTGTTTCGAACTTTTGTTCAGGGTTTAGGAACGTTTCAGATAAGAAAACCAGAATTTCACAGGAAAGAGCTAAATTATTCTGAAAACCTGAGAAAAGGCGAAACATTCCTAGATTTTACATGGAACGTTACCATTTTTTTTTTTACAGTGTATCTTAACACAATTTAAGCTGTGAAGCTATTTTTTTTTTTTTTTTGAAACTGTAAAAAATATAGCATCACTGCCACCAACAAAATAAATAAGTAAATGAATAAATAAATAAATTCTTTATTTCAACGCACATTTTTTTCTCCTCAAATCTGGTTTTACTAGCTTACAAAGGATTTCGGTTTTCATAACTTACGCAGTTCAGAATCAATAATAAAAAAAAGAGTATAAAATACGTAAGATTTCTATACAATAGAATAATTTCTATACAATAGAATAATTTCTATACCAGTTTAATGATTGGGAACGAAAATCACAAAAGAAACAAACTTGAAATAGTGTAATGAGAGCTTGAAAACCACGATCAGTCGTAGCGTGCGCTGAAAGCACTTGTTCATGTCCGATCACGAAAACCAAGCAGCATCGAGAGCGGTCAGTTCTTGGGAGGGTGACCACATGCAGTTCAAATATTTCTATAGACATTTCTATCATAGACACTTCTATAGCTCTTGGTGAAACTAGCTTATAGAAAAAAAAAGCCATAATTATATAATGCTTTGTTTTATTTATAGAATTATATAAGAAATTTTTGTAAGGGAAAGTGCTGGGCCAGCAAAGGAATAGCAGTGGGATATGTGCTAGCACTGCAGGAAAAATGCCGGATTAAAGTAATGTGATGGCATACCAATGCTGGCCTGCTGTAGGCCATCACTGATGGGCCAGCTGCATTCGGCTTGGACACTTTTCGACAGGTTTATGTAATGGCAACTTTGCACTTTACCGCTGATGGCACTGCTGGCTGCCATCTTTTTTCTAGCTGATTATGATTTATTATGTTCCTAGGGGATTTCCTATCCTTGCTGTGTGCCTGATTTGGCATGTCATTTTGTAAACTTTTTTTGAATCACCCTGTATATAAGACAGATAAATAGGTAGCATTTTGATAAATAGATGGATAGAATGACAGACAAAGAGGAGAGAGATAGACATAACGCTAGACAGAAAGAGAGAGAGAGATAGGCAGAGAGATGGAGTAATACTACTGCAAATAATAATACGAATCGGTACCATTATGTTAGTTGGGCGCAGGTGATAAACCGTAAAATATTGTTTCTATCTCCATCATTCTATTACTTTCATTTTCTTAAAAATTATAAACTTTCCGCGGATTTCATTTAAAATACATAACCTTAATTTAAAATACATGTATTACATATCTTTAAATACATGGTTTTCACTTATTTAATTTAAAACACAAAAATTAATAAGAAATAATACCATAAAAAAAAATCGTACTTCTTAATCAAAGCATATGTCTGTAATTTAAACACACGATATATAAAAGTTGTTATTGGCCAGAAAACAGAATGATATTCGCGAGATTTGCTCCCGGCTAACATAAAACTACCAACGAATTTAACATAACTGTTATTTCTCCAGAAAAAAAAAAAGGAAAATTCAAGAATTTTATAACAGAAACTGAAGTCAGAATATAGATGATAAAAGATTCCCCTGTTTCTTTAAATTGAAACTTTATGAAAATACGAGGGCATAATAGAAAGAAAGAATAATTTTTTCAAGACATCTTTTTCCCCTCTACTCTCTTTAAAACGATTTCTAATCGCGCTTTTGATGAAAGCCTCAAGGGATCTCTGGACTCCGAAAGCTTCAGAATTTTCGAAATTATAATTTTTTTGGATGTTAAAATTCTATCGTTTCTGAACATTTTGGTATGATTATTTACTTGAAATTCTCGTTAGAACAGAAGTTACGGCCGTTATATCCGCTCAATAGCTAAAGTGGCGTTTCTGAAACTTTGAAGTCATTTTTCTCCAAATAACGTTTTTGGTATAATGCTCAGGATATCTCAAAAACTTCTGAATATTTTTAAATGAAATTTTCAAAACATATGTTTCATGTTAGTCTGTATAAACTGAACCTATAATATCATTTTTATTGTTCAAAAAAGTTTTTTTTTTTTTTTGTGATTATATTGTTAAAATTTTCCAAAATTTTGTATTAGATAAATACAACTTTCCATTAAAAATAAAACAAAATGCTTCAAATATACATTTATTTAGGTTCAGGGTAATTCTTATAATCTGGAGTATAATTAGGCACAAAAAATTTCTTGCAAAATTTATTTTGCAATCCTGCGCGTAAGCTGTTATACTAATTTTCTGTTCGACAAATGTCTGATAGTTTGGAGCACCCTATAAGTACTAATTATGTATATTGAAATATTTTAAATACATTAAATGGAAGAACGTACTTGTATCTTTTAATCCCAATAAAAATTGTGTTTTTAAATCATATACATTTTAAGGTATTAAATGTTAAAAATTGTCTTTTTTTTTTCTTTTTTCCAATTTTAAGAGTCCTGAGACCCCTCAAGTGAAGGATCAAAAATTATCATTTTCACAAGTTAGTCTTTGAAATTGATTTTTTTTAATCGTATTTGACGTAATTCAATCACTCACTATCTATATTATAAAGGACAAACATATCTGTGCGTAACGCATACGTCATTCTGCGAATGGCAACACTTTGAAATTTGAAATGAAATTTCGCTTTTGCAATTCTCGCAACTGCAAATTTGTAAACTTCTAAACATCCCACATTTTAAATGTTTACACCGTCGTGTGCAGAAAAAAATGCGCTTTTAAATGCAATTTGTTTGAAAGCTGTATCTCAATTTATTTTTGAGATATTAATTTTTTTTATAGTTTTTAATACCAATTTTCTAATCGTGGCAACTGAAGTACTTCATTTCTATTAAAAGTGGATTAGTTATCTTTATTCATTATATTCTTACTTACGCCCTCTTCTCATTACAATTAAAAATATATTTTTAAAAATTTGAACAGAAAATGACGTTACGCTTTAAAAAAGACACAATTTCCCTGATGATGATGTTATATTTCACTATTTTTTCATTTCGCTGATATTGAGTTTGAGTCAATAAGCAAAATATTTCAGCGAGTGAAAATGACGTCATATTTAAAAGTAAACGATAATTTTATTTGATAAAACGAGATATTTCCCCTTGAATACGTTGAAAAGTTATAAATTTCTGGAATTTTTACGCGCAGGCACAGAGATTACACTAAGACCTCAAATCACGAGTGGGAATTTTAACATGAAAAGTTGTAATAGTTGACAAACGTGACTTCAAGCTTGAAAATATATTTATTAATAACCTATTGCGCATTAAAATGTTTTTAAATGGTTAATATGGATGTGAAACGTGGAAAATGACTTGATTTGGTTTAGATGTAAAGGTAGAAAAATTCTATGATTATGTCAAGGTGAAATAACTTTTGCGGATTTTTCATTCCGTAATACCAAGCATCAATTAATAACTTAATCAAAATTACTTATCTTGATTATATTTTACTGATGACGTGTATGAATTAAGTTTAATTTTTCAATAATTTTAACAGTTGAAGTTTATGAAAAAAGTATTTTGTTAATCTTAGGTTAAAATATGTCTTTGGAGAGTTAAATTGACAAGTGTAAGATGGATTTTTTATTCTAATTATTGTTGTTGATGTATTATAAATTTGATGCAACAGTTTCTTTGTAAACATTTTCTTTCGTCGAAATTCGGCGGGTTCCACCTCGTTTACATAAAAGTAAAATATGCATTTCTTATGTACAGTCGTGGAAAAAAAAAAGTAAACACCCATTACTAACTCCTCAACAAATTATCGTAGAATAAAGTTACTGGTACCGAACGATTGGAAAAAAGTCTACTTTTAAATGATGTATTTATAATTTGCTTAAGGGGCATCTACATATTAAAACGAACCCAAACTTCATTTTTTTCAATAGCAATACCCAATTTTGACAGAATAAATTAACTCTACACCCTTCAATTAGTCCAAAAACAATTTTTTATGCAATTCGTACCCTAAGTTTCCGAGAAATTAATTATTTTAAAACGAGCGTATTTTAAAGGCTGTATCCAAATTGAAATTCGATACTCGATTGTTAAACGAAAGAGCCCCCTTCTTGATCAAGGCACGTTAAGCTCCACTCAAGCAGTCAATGAAGCGAGAGCAGAAGAAATTTCAAAATATATAGTCACTTCTATCATAGACGGCCCTTAAAACCACCATTTTGCCGATTTTTAAGCATAATTTGAAAACTACTTGGAAGAAAAATGTGAAATTTTGGACTTTCATAAAGCAGGACTTAATAAGTCTAAATTCATCAAAAAAATTGTAGGTTGCAATTCATAATTTTTTCGAATATTAATTTCATAATTCATAAATCATATCATAAAATTATAAAATTTGCAAATTCAGCGTATTTATGTTTGGGCATATTAGTATTATTGCTACACAAAATATTAGCACATTAGGAGCATAATTTCAGGAGATCTAAATAAAAATATGAAAATGTAAATTAACATTAGAAGCACTAAATTTTGAATGTTTATAATTCAAAAACTTATCATTCAAATGACTTGAAATTTGGTGTCTAGGCATAGTTTGAACCGAAGTTTTGAAATATCTCATTAAAATCGGGCATTTTTATTGAAAAATAAAGAAGTTTGGATTCGTTTTAATATGTAGATGGCCCCCTAAGCAAATTTTATATACATAATTTAAAAGTAGACTATATTTCCAATCGTTCGGTACCAGTAACTTTATTCTACGATAATTTGTTGAGGATTTAGTTGGGGGTGTTTGCTTTTTTTTTCCACGACTGTACATTTTATACCACTGATTGTTAGAATCAATAAGGGAAAAATATTAAAATTTTTGGAAATATTTATATTTCTGTCATTATAATTATAATATGAAAAGTTATATTTAAAAATGTCGTCTAATTAGCATAGCTCTTATAAGTCATAGTCACAAAGTCACTGTAATTTTACATTGGGCTGGTCACTCAGCTTTGGAATTCTCCTCCGTAATGTCAAGTCTATGGACTTTTGGTACATTCGTATATTTAAAATATTGTCTCGTGAAATTTATATTTTTACCCGACTGAAAAGAAGGGTTATGTGTTTTACGTGTATCTCTGTATGTGGATTTCTTTATACCCTCGAAACATCCCAACGGCTGGATGGATTTTTATGAATGAGGTCTCTGTCGATTCGTCTTAATCTTCCGATGGTTATAGGATAGGTTTTGTTTTTATAAATTCAAAATGGCGGCCGTAAAATACAAAATAGCGGTACAGACTAAAAAAAATAATTTACGCACCCTATTAAGTGGCATATTATTGGAGAGATCTTTCAAAATGAATACGATGTTTCATTGACTATTTTACAGGCAGAATCTCCGTTTAAATATTACACAACCTGAAAGTTGTGTATGTAGTTTTTTTAGCTTTACTGCAACTCTAACTTTCAAGGACATCTATAGGCCTCATCAAAACAGTTTTTATAGATAGGAACCAATAATTAAACACAACTTAAAAATCATCAATGCAAGTAAATAAAAAAATAGGTAAGCAATATAAAAAATAATTTCACATTGATGAGAAATAATTAATTAGTTGGCTTTTATTCAGTCGGGTTTTTTGATTTTTTAAATTTAATTACTTGTTAAAATCTTTTTTCTGTGTACTCTTCTTAAAAAATGTCTCTTTTTTTTCTTATTTTTCAAAAATATTTCTACAATCTATGCTGAATTTAATATTTCATGTGCTAAAAGCGGGCGATCTTTGAGTAAGATTTTAACCCTTCCGAAATAATTAAGTCTATACTTTGAAAATATTTTGAGATCTAAGAAGAAAAGAGACATATTCCAGGAAGTGTACACAAAAAATAGAAGTTAAAAATATTAATTTCCCGATGAGATATTTTAAATATATGAATGCATCAAATGCCCATAGACTTTGGGGAAATCGGAAGTTCAGTGACTAGCCCCCTTAAGTACCCAAAATATTTTTTTTTAAATTGGGTTCAAAATTAAACTTATTATAAATATACAGTCGGACCTCTATTTAAAGAAGTCGCTAAATCCCGAAAAAAAGTTCGTTATATGGAAAATTCGTTAAATAGAGAGTCACATTTTAAAATACTTTAAACTATGTAAAACACATTTTAAGTCCATAAACACTGCATATAATTTAAAAAAGTAATTAGTCACACTTTTTTTATAAATTATATCTATTTGTTTTACTTATTTTACCCACCAAAAAGAAATCTGCAAGGGAAATAAGAATGAAACAAAACATTGTCTAGAAATACATTGTATTTTCAGTTTAAAAAATAATTTTACATTAAAATCACGATTTTTTTATTATGGTTTATAAGCTGTTTGGAGGAATACCAAATTTTAAAGCAGTATTCTTTTTCTTCTCGCCTTTATCCACCTCATCAAGAATATTTTTTTTTCTTTGATGCTCCTCAAGACTTTGACATTTTCGAGCTACAAGAACCGAAATTACCAACACGATTGATTATGACCAACAATCTAGAAAACGGGAAACTATAGTCTAAGGACAAGGGGCAGCTCCATTGAGGGTTAAAAGGGGATATTGAAAGTTTACTCTTCTTGAATGGAAAGCAAAGAATCACAACGATTTTACTGCTCTTGGGGAGTTAGGTGCCTGGTAAGTGCTGTTCATGGTCATTTATCATCATAAAATGTGTTAAAAGAAAGAATAAGTTTGAAATGTCCAGTAATATTTTAAGAAATAGGGAGAAAAAAAAATTATATCCCAAGGGAAAGTTCGTTAAATAGAGAATATTCTTCGCTATTTGGAGGTTATTTTACGAAGAAATTTACAAAATGTTCTAGGTTCCAAGTAAAAGTTCGCAAAATAGAGGTTCGTTAAATAGAGGTCTGCCTGTAATTGCATCGGTGTAAAAAAAGTAATTTTTTGTATTTTTAAGAACTATGCAATGCAGAAATTTAACAGTTTTGTTGCGCTAATATCAATATCGGACATTTTGCCGATTTTAATTGGTGTTACGTGTTTTATTTTATATCTAGAGAAAATAAAATTAACTATCATAATAAAATCACCCTTATTTCTCCTTTTCAAATTGGTTTAAATATTTTTTAGAATTTCTGAAAGTAGATTTAGTTCTGAGTGTATCTATGCGATTTTCGAGTTTTTCGGCCCGGTAGTTTCTAAGATTTGTTGCGATTTGCAAAGCTCTAGTTCATTTTATTGATTCGGTTTTGCATCTGGATGCTTTGCTATTGTGGCAATCCGGAGGAGAATTCGAAAGGATCTTCGGTTCTGACAGCGAAACGTTGCGGTTTAATTAATCAAAGCTTTCGTTGAATTATGAACATTTTTCATTTTTTTAATTGGGGTTTTTAATTAACAACGTACTTTAATTAAGACTTTTTCAAAATTTCATGATTTTGACAAGGTTAGGTTATAGATTGATAACTAATAAAAAGATTAACTTGGAGATAAATAGATAGCAAATGAAAGAGAGAGAAGTAAAGGGAGGGAGAAAGTAATATTGAAAATAGTAAAAAGAATATCACTGTTATTTTGTCAGAAAGATAAAAAAAAACAAGAACTCTCTATACAAGAAAATGGAGTTTTCTTAGATAATAGATGATAGAAGATCGAATATTTTCGCTTCTTTAAATCGAAACTGCATGAAATTACGAGAGACGTAAGACAAAAAGAGTGAAAGAAAAAAAAAACTATTAAACCCTGTTCCCCTTTTTAAAATTGTTCTCTGCGTATACTTTTGTTCGAACCTCAAGGGATGCATGAAAAATTTTCGTTTTCACAAGTGTCTGTCTTCGAAATTGATTTTTTAAAGTCAAGCGCTTCACATAATTTAATCATTCACCGAATGTTTATACAGAGCTAAATTTACTCGCTTTTTGAATAAATGATTAAAAACGTAAAATACTTGCATTACTTATTTTATTATAATTTTTATTACTTATATTATTTATATTATCATTATTATTACTTATGTTATTACTTATGTTATAGTTATTGTTACTTGTAATATATTACTTACATTATAGCTATTATTACTTATCTTATTAGTATATTATCGTTTATTATTATTTATATTATTATTTATGTTATTATTATTATAATATCGTTAATATTACCTACATCATTGCTTGTATCATTACTTACAACATCGTTATAATTACTATATTATTACTCATATTATTATTCTTATTACTTATATTCTGTCTAATATATATATCAAATGTAAATAGGAATCTCATTCTGGCTGCTTATAATTTAAGTTCAACTGAATTGATTTTGGTGTGACTTACACTGTTGGTTAGATAATTTTTCAAGGAAGGTTTTCGTATGTAACACGTTGTTCTACGTTACTTAGTTATATAGTTATAGGAGAAAGTTCTATATACCGATGAATCCGATTATGAAAGTTTAGCCTTTTTAAAAAGATTTGGCGAACAGATTTTGGAGGAACTTGCATTACAGTGCATTAAGAAATAATAAGACCACTTTGATTTTGAAAATTCTGACGTAAATAAAGGTTCTAATTATAGTTTAAATACACGAGATATCAAAATACAACATACTTACCAAAATTAGTTTGCAATAATTTTGAATAATGCAATAAATATGTTATAAGCGATGACTGAAAAATACACTGTTAACAAATTATAAGGCCACTTGTCTAAACACAAAAAGAATACGATAATTAATGCAAATTAATACGATATTAGTCCGCCATTTTTCCTTTTAACCTCAAACACTCTGTTTTTCATTGAAATGACCAAGTAATTAAGTACAAATTCAGAAATATTGTGCCGTTTTTTTACAATCGTTGGTACTAGGTCATTGGCAGATAAAAACTGTTTATTATTGTTATAAACAGTTTATTAAGTATTATAAACTTTGCGACTTAATACGCCCAAAAGATTTTACATGGGGTTCAAGTCTGGACTCAGACTTGGCCATGACAAAACATGAATTTTTTCTTTTTTAAACCATTGCTGGGTGGATTTAGACACTTGGGAAGAAGCATTGTCCTGCTGAAACATCCAGTTAGCACCACCTAAAAAAGGTCCGAACGCTATCAAATGATCATATAACATAACCTGATATTGTACAGAATTCATACGTCCCGAAATTCGAGTTAAATTGCAAAATCTATCATGACTAAAAGCTCCCCAAACCATTACTGATCTTCCTCCCATTTGTCAACTGAAGCATTGTTTCGGTTCTTTCCTCAAATTATGCCAATAGAGCAGTTCACATCACGTGACTTTTACCGGAGAACAAGGAAAAAGGCTGTAGGACACACAAATAGAAAAAGCATTGATAAAGGTAGCGATAGCTGTCTTCCAACAGCAGTAAAAACCTATTCGTGACGTAACCTTGCACAGCTCTATAGTGTTTATAACCATCCGGATCGTCAAGAGTAAATTTTTTTTTCTCATGTCATGACCATGACATGACATTTTTAGTCCATTTCTGAGTAGCTTTTACAGTGCAATAATCAGTTTTCTGAAATCGGAATATCACTTTTTCGGATGCTATCTATTCTCAGGTAATGTTTCGCTGGTCAGAAAACATATTTAACAGACAAACATACTAAATTAACAGCATTAACATTAATATGAAAACAATTAATATAAAAATTTTGTTTTTAAAGTCAATTCCTACTTAGGTCATCAAAGAAAAATTTAATACAATCCCTTAAGCTAATATTAGTTTTTGTTACATTAAAATATCTCAATTTGTTGATTTTCTATAAGCAAGTAGGTTTACAATGGAAGTCTATGGGAATTAAGCGAAATATTAGAGATATCGCCAAGTTGGCGTCACTTTTGGCGACTCATTTTGGTCGCCAAATTTGGCGATAAATGTGGCAGTATTTGGCTACAGAACAGGGTCCCCCGTATGGTAACCTCCTAGTAGATATGAAGATGCATAATGCTGTTCAATAACGAATGGCCGCCATTTTGTCTTCCATATAAAACTAAAATTAATTAATTAAAAATTAATTAATTAATTAATATTTGAAAAAACTGTATCAACATCGATTGTCATCCAGTACAAGTTTAAAAAATTATTTCAACTTGATAGGATGAATAATAAGTAATTTATTAACGATAGGAAATTTGAACAAGATATATAAATAAATAAATAAATATAGGGAGAGTGTGAACTAATAGTAGGAATTGAATTAACATTATTTTGTTACAATTGCATGCACAGATTCAGCTATGCAGCCGAAAATGTTTACTTGAGAATTGGTAGAATCCGGAAAACCTATTTTCCGGGTACAGACAGGGGACTGATTAATGCAGTGTGAAAGCTACTAGGAAACGTTTCCGAAAATGACGGGCAGCTAATAAAAATTTATTTTTTATAAATTCTTCTTTAAATTTTGAAAATAAATTGTTTTCTGAGACTTTTAAAGATAAAGGAATGCTTTTCGGAATCTTGGGTAACTCAAAAGTTGTTATTATATATTTGCGTTCGTGATTTTTGTACATTGTCATAGATTAAGAAACATTTGTTTATTTTTTACAGTACAGTAGAACCTCGATTATCCGAAGTAATTGAGACCGAACCTTTTTCGGAAAACTGAAACTTTCGGATAATCGAGAATGCTTCAATTTTAAGATTAAGGAGAAATATATGCAATATTTCTTATTACGGTAACAAGTGCTTAATAAAAACAAAGCAATAACAAAATAGAAATTAGAATAAATTACCTGAATTTTAATTTTGAAATTAAGTACCTTTTACATCTATCACAAGGGTTTGAAAAAATGTTTTGTTTATCGCGGTTTCGATTGTGTTTGCTTTGAAGCTCTATCACGGATTTTTATAATATTATTAGTTCCCCAATATCACAGTCTTTCTGCTGCTCCAGCCATGCCAAACCTTTTGAAAAACATTCAAAAGCTTCAGAATTGTTGATTTGTTCGTTTTCTTCGTTCCACTCCGCAGCTTACGGGAGCTCAAGTTAAATTCAAAGGAATTCTAAGAAAGCGGATCAAAAATATTTATATGTACTCGTAGTTCGGAAAGGACTGCTTACACACAAGGAATATGGTAGTAAAAAAAAAAAAAAAGCTTTCAAAATGGATTTTTCACACAAGAAATATCACAATAAAAAAGAAAAAAAAAAAGCTTCAAAAATGGATTTCGGTTAATCAAGAGTTTCGGATAAAAGAGGTTCTACTGTATATATTCTACGTGAGCGTATCCGCGGGAAAAAGCTGGTTATTTATGTTATCATTATTATTACTTATAATAGAGTAAACGCCCGTCCTAGTACTGTGGGTAATCATCGCGGTTTTCCCTTACAATTTGAAATAATTCATAACAATACCCATATACTATTATTCCGTAATTCTATTCGTACTATTCGGTTAAAAATCATAAAAAGTCCGTAAATTTAAATACCGTTTTCAAACATTTTACGCTTGAAAGAACACTCTCCCAATTCAACGGCGTAAAATAAAATATAAAATGTGCTAATGATTCATCAAATCAATTTTTCCAAAATAAATTAAACATAAAAACCTGAAACAAACAAACTAAAGACTATGCTTATTACACAACACTCAAAAAATAGAGTACTTTTATGTTAGGTTGGCGATTCATATTGCATTAATTTCACTTAAAATATAAACTTTTTCATTGAAAAGGGCATAATTTTTATTTAAAATACAAACATTCAAAATACATACATTGTATACAATTAAAATACATACCTTTGACCCATTATCTTTAAAATACATGATAATAAATACCATAACATTTTAATTAAAAGTCATATAAAAAAGCATAAGTAAATGATTAGCATTTTATTTCAACTTTAAAGCATTGTTTCTAAATCACACACGTAAAAAAATAACTACTATTGGAGAAAATAAAAACCCGTTATTGGCGAGATTCGCCCCCGGATAACATAAAAGTACCGGAAATAGAGTTGAGTTTTCTGAGACTTTGCTTTTAAATTGGAAACTATTTTCATTGGTTCATAAGCGAATAACGTTAAAGTCATATTATTACTACAGGAGTTAAAATATTGAATGAGCCAAAGTTTTTAAATTTTTATCAATGAATTTTTGGAAATGAATGACTCACTACACATTGTTTACATTTGTAAAATTAATCACAATTTCTGAAACGCTCGTTTTTTTTTTTTTTTTTTTGTTTTTTTTTTTGGTAATCTGTAGTTGGTAGCTGGTTATTTTTAATTTAGAACTTAAAACGTTATAATTGTGTAGGTTTTGAAGGTTTTAGGGAAAATGAAGAAGAATAGACGTGATACAACGTAGATTATTTCCATAATTCCAACAATTGTCTTATTTACGGCATCGGAATGATGGTCACGATCAATGAAGCTGTCCAACCAGAATTATGAGGGACACACAGAGACTTGGATTTTATATATGGACAGATTCTTATTTATAGTTCTTAGTACTTATCTGTGGCTATTATTACTTTTATTATTGCATTATTGGAGTTATTTTACGAAATAAATAATTAATTTTAAAATACCACTAAGTTAGCATAATCTTTTTAGGTCAATGTCACAGAGTCACTATGATAACACAGAAAAGTACCGCAAAATATTATTAAGCATCTGGGATTCACAATTTAAATTATTATAAATACAAATATGCGTCGGCTTGTGTCTAGAAAAATAATTTATTACATAAAATTACTCCTTAACAAGAACGCAATACTTCGTTAAATAAAACGCGCACACACACACATCCAAAAAATTAAATGGCAATCTATGCCCATCATGAGGATTCTAAAGATATTAAATTCCGTGCATTAGTTCTTGAGATATGAATATCGGTAAAATCGTGTAAATCCTGCAAAATACAGCATAGCAGTGCCACTTGTTGGGTGATTTACACCAAAACCTAATCAGCAAACACTTATTTGAACGTCTAACTGAATCTGAAGTGTGACAAAAATTCGTGCATTAGTTCTTGAGATAGAGATATTGCGAAAATCGTGAAAAATGCAACGTACCAGCGCCACGTGTTGGGCGATTTATCCTAAAAACTAATCAGCACCAATTTATATCAGGGACTAACTGAATTTGTTTATTTTTTAATTCCGCACACACACATTAAATATATATATATATATATTATAATCACTATTTTTAAAGAACTGCAGCATGATCAGATTGAATCTTTTCAGAGATAAAGTCACATGACGTTTCACTCTTTAATTAAACAAATTGGAAATTGCACGTCAAACGTGGCAAATGAGGTGCGTTCGTACTATAACTAATTTTGTAAATATTTTTTGCACTGCATATTGTACTCAATGTATATTTTAGTGCACTTCATAAGTGCATATCCATTTCCTTCTGTTCGAAAGGCCGTAACATCATTAAAATGCACCTGAAATATTTTATTCCCATTGGCCGTCATGTAACGAAAAACTTTTGACTGTCCCTGTCATTAAAGTATGCATCCGATTTTCATAAAATTTGAAATGACTCGACAAAATTTTACAACAATTATATATTTAAAATTTCAGACCATTCGGTTGGGTAATTTTTGCTCTGTTATATGCGAACGGACGGACAGACAGATGGACGGACCGAGGGACTGAATGTCCACTATAGGTGATACGTATTCATTTAATTACGAACGCACCTAAAAAGTGTTGGCAACAGTAATACTCACATTTTTCAATGAATGTGTCATTGTAAAAAGTGTTGGCAACAGTAATACTCACATTTTTCCATGAATGTGTCATTGTAAAAAGTGTTGCCAACAGTAATACTCACATTTTTCCATGAATGTGTCATTGTAAAAAGTGTTGCCAACAGTAATACTCACATTTTTCCATGAATGTGTCATTGTAAAAAGTGTTGCCAACAGTAATACTCACATTTTTCCATGAATGTGTCATTGTAAAAAGTGTTGCCAACAGTAATACTCACATTTTTCCATGAATGTGTCATTGTAAAAAGTGTTGCCAACAGTAATACTCACATTTTTCCATGAATGTGTCATTGTAAAAAGTGTTGGCAACAGTAATACTCACATTTTTCCATGAATGTGTCATTGTAAAAAGTATTGGCAACAGTAATACTCACATTTTTCCATGAATGTGTCATTGTAAAAAGTGTTGGCAACAGTAATACTCACATTTTTCCATGAATGTGTCATTGTAAAAAGTGTTGCCAACAGTAATACTCACATTTTTCAATGAATGTGTCATTGTAAAAAGTGTTGCCAACAGTAATACTCACATTTTTCCATGAATGTGTCATTGTAAAATAGGATGCTTTATTTTATAGTTTTAAAAACCGTGTAGTGTAGAAACTAATTATTTAAGTTGTATTAATATCAATGTCAAACATTTCGCAGATTTTAACAATTTTTTTGTATTTCATTTTCGTTTTAGCGGAAAAAGATCATAGAGGTCTGCACGGGCCGGAATTTCCAGGCCCGGGCCCGGCCCGGCCCGAACGAAAGCTATCTTGGCCCGGCCCGGCCCGGTGTAAAAATTGGAAGTTCGGCCCGAGCCCGGCCCGGCCCGTTTGCATTTTTACAGTTCTCGGCCCGGCCCAGCCCGGCCCGACACAATTTCTACAAAAAAGAAAAATCCGTTTTTTCTCAACATACAATTAAGATTCTTTTAATGAATACTACATACATATTTATGGGAACATTTTACAGTATATTTTACATTACTATGTTTTCAAAACAGAAAACACACAATAGTAAACATTAACGATTACTTACAGTGTTTTAGTCATCGTGTCTGCAGACATTTCAAAATGGAAATAAGGATTCATTAAAAGATTAATGTAGTTCGGAATAAAGGATTAAAAACGTGATAACTTTTGAAGCTGTATAATAAAAAGTAGATTTGTGAAAATATTTCTCTCATTTTTAAGGCTTTTCTCAAATCTAAAGGAGCTACATTTCGACACATTTATGAATTATTTTCTTTTCGGAAACGCGTAAGATTGGCAGGTATTCTTATTCAGAAGCTATGTAAATGTCGTTTTTTTTCATAGATAAAAGCAATATATCTGTCTGAAGATACTGTCAAAGTTAGCGTTTTGAATCGAATTTCCGGAAGCGATAGCACAGGAAAGGAGAAAAACGTACAGTCACGTGACAGGAATCTCTGTTATCTCTGTAAGTAATTTATCAAATATGGAAAAAGCTATTTGTTTCCAAATGCCTTCAATAGGCAGGCCTGTCAATTTTATGACTTTATAGTTAAAAATTTTGTCAGAAAATGTGTCTGAAAGCTTCGCATTGTTGAGCAGTGAATATGAGAACCACCTTAAGGTATATTTCCAAAGACACTTTTAAGAGAGTTCATTATCACTATTAATACTACAAAACACAATGACTGTTCTACACATTCTGAGATCGATTAAGACCAGTTCCGTCCCGGCACGAGTCTGCTGAAAAAAAAAAATTAAACTCGGAATCAGACATTTTGTAACTGTACGATGCCGATCTGTACGATGGACATGTTACATTTCTGTATTGATATTGTTAAACTCGCATCGGATCGTGACACACATATATACTTCTCGAGAAAATCATATTCATTGAAAATGGTTCGTATTTAATCTGCTTCGCTTAAATTCTTATATCGGGCCGATAGGCCCGATTAATTTTTTTGCCGGCCCGGCCCGGCCCGTTCAAAAAATTGTCCTAATTCTGCCGGCCCGGCCCGGCCCGTTTGAAAATTCTCCTTCATTCCGCCGGCCCGGCCCGGCCCGTTTGAAAATTCTCCTTCATTCCGACGGCCCGGCCCGGCCCGCGGGCCGGGCCGGGTACGGGCCTCGGGCCAAGCCCGGGCCCGTGCAGACCTCTAGATCACATTTACCATTATATTACAGTGTCTTCTGTTTCACCTTTTGAAAAAAAGTAAAAAATTAAAACATGAAAATCCATGCGTCAGGCATAGACCATGAAACCCTTTTTTAAATTACCAGGATATTATTAGAAAAAATAATATTTTCATAAAATGAAATAAAATATCTAAATACGCAATTTAAAAAAGGCGTTACTCCGTAAACATTCATTCTCAACAATTGCTGTAAATATCTGAAAATGTGTGCAATTCTTTTGTGCAGCTCTGTATATGTTCTATAGAATTCATACAGACCACATAATACACTGGAAATTAGATGTTTAAAAATGCATACCACAGCAGAAAACGCACATTTATCAATATCGATGATAGTCAGTTCTTTAAACGAATTCTTTTGTGATTCTCTGTAAATGGAAGCTCTAGGTATTAGCTAGGTAGGAAGGTAAATGCTAAGCGCTCCATAACCTATTTAAATCATGTTGTAGTTTCCCTCAATCGTCCTTTAATTTCAATATAGGAGAGTTTTATTAGCCGCTAAAACACCTCCAACATTAACACTAATACAATCTCAAATAACTAGTGTTAGAAAAGTTGGATTTCCAGTTATAATGCATGGTCTAATCAGTTGTTCTATTGGAAGTAAAAATAATTCTGCTTCAATCGTTACAGACATCGGACATTTTTGATCGGTTATTATGATGAGAATGTCACTATAATGAACGGTCGTAATGAAGGATTAACAATTTCTGCAGCAAAAAGTAGAGATGTGTCATTTGTTGAGGAACGACTCCAAAGGAACGATTCCGGCAGTGAAGCTGAAGGAACGATTCCATTCTATAAAAAGGAATAGGTCCTTTTCGGAACGGTTCCTCGGATTCGGTCCTTTTTGGAACGGTTCCTCGGATTCGGTCCTTTTTGGAACGATTCCTCGGATTCGCTCCTTTTTGGAACGGTTCCTCGGAATCGGTCCTTTTTGGAACGATTCCGAAAAGGAACGATTCCTCGGATTCGGTCCTTTTTGGAACGGTTCCCCGGATTCGGTCCTTTTCGGAACGATTCCTCGGAATCGGTCATAATGTACCGACTCCGAAAAGGACCGATTCCTCGGAGTCGTTCCGAAAAGGACCGATTCCTCGGAGTCGGTCCATTTCGGAATCGTTCCAAAAAAGACCGATTCCGAGGAACCGTTCCAAAAAGTTCTGAAAAGGACCTTTCCAAAGGACGGTTCCAAAAAAGGACCGAATCCAAGGAACCGTTCCGAAAAGGAACGATTCCTTGGGAATCGGTTCTTTTCTTGTAGACTGGCCAGTTTTAATAAATTAAAATACGCTATTTTATTTCAAAATAACAGATTTTGATTCTATTAAAGCTGACTTTATTGCCAAAATATCCTTCTAATGTGTGTGCCCACCCCCCTCCTCAAAAAAAAGAAAAAAAAAGAAAAAGAAAGAAAGAAAGAAAAAAGAAATTGAAGTGCGGGCGGAGTAGGGCGTATAATAAACATTACTATTTCATCTTCTTGTGCTAAATTAATCTGAAAGAAATAATTAAAAAAAAATATTTTATACGAATTGGATTTTTTACACCTGAGTGAAAAAGTGCCCGAGATGAGATTCGAACCCAGAAACTTTACGTGCTTTACCGTTTGAGTACCTGGATCCCGAGGGTAATGGAACACCATGTGTACTTTAATACACTAATATATTTTCTAATTGGTAAATGTATCATACGAATTGAATTTTTTCTAAATGCATTCTTAAGGCTGTTCTCAAATCCAAAAAGATAAATTTGTGACAAAAGTTTTAATTTATTTTTATTCGGAAATGCATAAAACGAGCAGGTGTTGCTGTTCAGAAACTATGTAATCGAGCTGTTTTTTCCGTTTTTTTGCAAACGCAATAGGCCTTTCAGAAAATAGTGTCAAAGTGGGCGTTTTGAACCGAATTTCCGCGCGAAAGAGGCATAATTTCTCAAAAATGGGTGAAAAACATGTTTGTCACGTGATCAAAATCGATTATAACTCAATAGGTAATTTACTGATCAAAAGATGGAAAACACAGTTCAAATTCCAAATCGCTTCCATGGTCAAACATTCCAATTTTATATCTTTCCGTTAAAAAATGAATTTGTAAATGTGTCAAAACGTTTTGAGCTTGTTGAGCAGATCACTTAAGAACAGCCTTAAGAAAAACAAAGAAAATGCTTGTTTAATTACTAGTGAAAAATATTTTTTTAAATCTGACCAGAAACAGTTTTGAATAATGTAAGAAATATATCACTCGGCCATAAAAATTGCATTTTAATAGGATAATAATAACTGATTTTCAATTATTTTAATAATTGTAGAGTTACGCACTTTCATGCATATTTCACTATTTCATGTTTTTTCCTCAAACATAATTTCAATTTGAGAATCCTCTTTGTCAAAATAAATGTATGACCAGCTACGAGCGCTCGAGTACCACTTTATTTCCACAGTTTGGCGTCTTGTTTTTCTCTCCTGAAGAAGATGATTAAAAAAATCTCGAAATTCCCTAAGATTGTTGTTTTAATCAACTTACATTGAGGTTTATTACATAGAGTAAAATCTGTTCGAACCAGGAATTTTTGTAAAACGTTTCTTTCTTTCTTAAGATAATGAATATTTCAAAAAGCATAATGTCTAATAATAATAATAAGATAACAGTAACAGTGGTGGGTGGGATTGAAATAATTTAACCCCGGTTCGCTCTCTTAATGGCCGTTTTGAGTATAAAAACGGGAAAGAAAAATCATGTACTACATATAGATTATCGGACTTTCTCCAACACTGCGACATATATATATATATATATAAAGCTGCATATTTTATGCTTGTTTCGGTTTAATAGATTTATGTTAATCCTCTTCCTACCAGAGGGGTTCAATGGCCCCGACAGGTACATTTATAATGATATTTCTAATTTATTTTAAAAACTGAAATTTCTGTAAATATGGGTTTTTTCTGGGATGTTCTTTCTTTTGAGTAGAACATTCCAGAAAAAGTCACATATTTACAAAATTTTCATTTTTTTAAATGTGAAAAATCAATTTGAATGTATCTATCGGGTCTGTTGCACCGGTCTGGTATGCGGAAGATTAATATTGCATTTAAAAAGTTTTACTATATACGAATTTAATTATTGGTTTCCAAAGAATGCACGTTGTGATTTTGTACAGTTTTTTCAATTGTTATTTTACTTCTATTTCTTGCTAAATAATTAGAATTTAAAAACTGTGACTTTGTTTTAATTCAATGTAAAATAAAAGCAAAAAAAAAAAAAATCTTTTATCGTAATAATTTCTTATAATAATTCAGATTTCTTGATCGTTATTGATACTCGTAAATCCCGAAATCAATGCCACGATTAATGCCTGTTACTGTGGTGATGGATAATACATATCTGAGTTTAATTTCGATAAAATCAAGGCTCCCTTCATGCTAAACTAAATTTAATGTTTCAAGCCTAATACCAAATTTCCGTTTTTATTGAGGTAAAACTTACTGCAAATACGATACTAAATTTTATGTATTTTCCTTTCTTATTGTTATTCTTTTCACTTAGAAGATTTATTTATTTATTTTCTTTTTTTTTCTTAAATTGCATAAAGTTTTCTGAAAAGTTCGAATTTAACAAAATGTTTTATCTATTTTAAATAGTTTTGACAGTAAAAAGTTTAACTCCGAATAAAAAATAGTCAAATTCTCAAAAAATTAAGGTTGGTATTATCTATAACACGTTTACAACAGATAACTTTCATTCAACGGCCGAAACATCGTCAAAAGGATAGTTCTTTATATAGTACTACACTCTGTAATAATAATGGACATACTTTTAATTTGTTTAATTTAATTAAACCAATAAACCGTTTTTCAGTTAAAATGTTAGCAAATTTCAAATTTAAAGAAATAGAACTTTGAAGTTTAGTGAATCACTATATCTTTTGGCGGAGATAATATGTACTATATATGAATAAAATCATATATATTACTATATATATATATATATATACTATAATATTAATATATATAATATTATCTTATAAATATCACTAGCTATAGCCATGCTGCTAATGAATCTGTTTACAAATCATCTGAAGGAACTTCTACCCTTTCGTGTAACACAAGTGTTCCATGACTTCATGAGTTATGAAGCTCCAAAGATCCCAATCCAAACAAACATATTAGCATCGCAATTCACTCACACCGAACTGAGGTTCTGTATGATATAAGTGGAGAGAGGGTAACGGCGGATGAGGGTGTGAAATTAGAGAAATTCCTGTAGGTTCTCGTGAAATTGGAGATTCAGAAAGAGTTGTAAGTTTATTAAAATTGTACGTAGTTAACAGCAGTTCACAAATAGCGATGTTAGGGTAAAAAACAAGACATACATCAGTCACTCAAGAAAGACAGTGTGCAAAAACGTGCTTTACTTTTTAACTCTTTCCAATAAAGTTAGTGTTTATGAATGCGGTTTGTCTGTCCGTCAGACCGTCTGTTCACGCTCTAAGGCAAGTCACACACTAAGGCGACACATAAGACATGTCACTTGAATTCGCTAGAAAAACTGGTTTAAAACAAGTTTGCAACAACTTCGCTCTTTGTTTCGACCGGTTTTTGCACTTCATGTTGCGCTTTGTGTCGTTCTGTTGTCTCAGTGTGTGATATACCTAACTCCCGTAAATATACTCGGATTCCCATGCAATTGATATATGTTAATGATGTTTACCATGGGATGTTTGGTATTCAATATGAAGAGTGTAGCATTAATAGTTTATTTATAGGGGCACACAAAAGTATTTCGTTACATTATGGTCAACGGGAAAAAATCGTTTGCAGCGCATTTTAATGACATTAAGCTATTTCAAATGCATTAAAATTGATACATATCACTGAATTGCACTACAAGATGATTGCTATAGAATAGGGTGTTTCATTTTTGAACCAGATCCAGAAGGCGGTGATAATAATGTTGATGAATTATGCGAAATATCCTGTGTGCGTAAAGTTAGGGAGCTGAGGAGAAAGACGATAAAGGGGATAAAGTTATTGAAAGTACGGACACTGGAACAAAAATGTAATCTACTTTAACTAGTTACATATCCAAACCAGTAGGGCCATCCAAATGAAAAATGAGATTCAGAATGAAAAATGAAATTAAGATTACCTAGAGGTAGATTTTGAAGAGGAATCTATGAGACTAAAAATTCCTAGACCCTGGTGACAAATATCAGAGCAATAATAAAATTTCCTATACAGGATGTCCACTCTCAACGATGTCCAAATATCGGTCCTTCAAGTTATAGTTAGTAAAACTTTCCTATTACACTTACAAGTAAAACAAATAAAAGTCCTATTATTCTACGACTAAAACTGACCGAAGTAATGGCTGTTTAAACTTGGAGCATATTTTTTGCTGCGAAATAGGGGTCATTTACAAATTTACTAGAAATATAAATAATCTTCAGATATATAAAAAAAAATATTTGATAGTAAAATTAACATTGCATTATAAATTTGAAATCTATAATCATTCTGAAATATTAATGCAAAATATACAGCTTGTACTAAACATATAACAGGAAAAAAATAATAGAATTTTCGTTAAATAAAACATTGAAAAGCAACAGCCTCGATTCTTTACACACTGAATCCAAAAATGGCCTTCATTTTTTATCACAAAGTACAGATTTTTTGCAAATCATAAATTTGAAAGCTAAAAAGTGAAAAATTTTGGGAAATCTGATTCTGATAGTATAAAATAGACGTGATTGTTATTTCTTTAACTTTTGATAATTGATTTTTATGTATTTTTTACTATTGAATCCGAAAATGACCTTCATTTTTAACCATCACGTCAGGATTTTTCGCAAATTGTAAATTTCAAAGTTTAAAAGTTCAAAGTTTTAATTGAACCTCTTCCCTTCCCACATCATCGGATCCCCGAGCTGTTTAGCTGTAAGAATCCCAGTATAAGCCAAAAATTGAATAAATTCTTGAATTAAATAAAATTAAATTGAATAAAAGAAGTTTTACATCCATTTTATAGTATCAGATTTTCGCTATTTTTTAACTTTGAAATTTACTATTTACAAAAAAGTCTAACATGATGGTTAAATATGAAGGTAATTTTTACATTCAGTGCTAAAAAGCACATACAAATCAGTCGTAAAAGTTAAAAAATACAACCATCGACTCTATTTTATAGTATTAGCTATTTTTTCAATTTTGAAATTTACTATTTTGAAATTTACTATTTGCGAAAAATTCTGACATGATGGTTAAAAATGAAGATAATTTTCGGATTCAGCGCTAAAAATACATAAAAATCATAATTTTAAAAATACATAATTAAAAAAAAAACACAACCATCGCAGTCTTGTGTTATCTAATCTAAAACTTTTTAGTAAACTTGTTGGCAGTAATCTATCCGAAATTTTTTGTGTTACCCTGTAAAATAAGTACATAATGGTAAGCACTGAAAATCATAATAATATTACATTGTCATCTGATTTACGTCAATATGTAAAATTTAACCTCGATCGCATATTTTAAAGTGACTTGAATTTCGAGTACAAATTTTGAACTGGAAAGACATACATACGATCGTTTCAAGTTAACCCGTTAACAGCTGGTGTTGCGTTCACGCAACGGTCAAAATAATTGCTCATGCTTACATTAATTACTTTGTCACCACTATTTTACAATTAAAAAAATTGCCTTATTTATTGGCAGAAATTTTGATATTTTAATAAAGCGGAAATTACCTTTCTGAATTTGTGGTGACAAGCGACTTTCAACAAGAAATTTGAAATTTCCTACTTATAGTTTTGGCGGTTAATAGGTTAAATAAAAGCTTATAAAAATAGCATAGTTTTTGTTAAAAAAATCATGAAAAGAAACAGCTTCAAATCCTTACAAAAATCTGTCGTAATACGATTTCTTTCAAAGCGCAGCTACACATGAAATAAATCCTTCAAATACTTTAAGCACTTTGTTTACGACCCCTAGAAGCATGGCTAAACTCATGTGTATTCGGATGCAGAAAAGTGGCATAAGTCTTGCATTTCAAAGTTTCGTATAACTTCATGAATTTTAGTGTTAGATGAATAGGACTTTCTTTGTCTTTCTTTTAAGAGAACAGGAAATTTTTACTAAATAACTCTTATAGGGCGGGGAGCGTATAAAAAATTAAATTTCGTAACTTTTTTAGAAATATTTTTATTGATCCAAACGACTTTCAGAATAATTTTTTACCTTATTTAAAACATTTTTGTAATTGGAACTATAGGTCTATGACTAACGGTTTACGAATTAGCCATTGAATATCGTTGAGAGTAAAGACACACTGTATAAAATAATAATATAAATGGACGGTCATTTGACGACATATTTTCAAGAGAAACCAATGATTACACTGAAAATCGAATAGACGTTGCACCGCCCTTAAATTTCCAAGAGGAATTATGCTTTATACCATAAATCATAAAGTTAGAAATAACTGCAAATTAATTGCACACAATGATCAATGAAATGAACTCTTAAAAACAAAATCATCTGTCCAAAACATTACAAAATTAAGGCGACTGGATGCGTAAGAAAATGGATGGGTACATAAGAAAATAAATTAGTAAAAAATATTATGGATTGCATGTGGTTCTCTTTATCTCGGAAGTGTTTTTTTCTCCTTGGAATCCTTTATTTTTCAAAATCGTTCTTTTTTTCTCGGAATCGTTCCTTTTTTCTCGAAATCGTTCCTTTATCTCGGAATCGTTCCTTTTTCTCGGATTCGTTCCTTTTTTTCGGAACGATTCCGAAAGGTACGACTCCAATGAACTCGTTCCTTTCGGTGAACGATTCCGGCTGGAACGATTCCTTAAAAGGAACGATGTTGCCCATCTCTAGCAAAAAGACACTCCGTTGTGTCGGCGTTCATGTATCGACCGTTCATGATAGTCACTTTCTCATCATAATAAACGATCAAAAAACTCCAAAAACATTCAAGCAGCATTTATTTTACTTCCAATAAAACAACTGATTAGACCATCCAATATAACGAGAAATCCAACTTTTCTAACACTAGTTCTTTGAGATCGTTTGTGCGTTAATGTTGGGGATGGTTTAGAGTCTTTTAAAAAGAGAGAAATAATTATATTTTTTTCTTAAATTTAGTAACGCAATTGGATAAACATAATCTCATTAAAATGTACCACAAACGATTTTCCTTTGTAGATTATAAAGTAACGGAATTATTTGCGTGTACCGATAAACGAACTAAAAATGGTATACACTCCATCTTCCATGCGGAAAATTCTATAGTAAACCTCAATAATATACAAACTTTACATGTCAATCAGAGAATATTTAGGAGATTAAAAGGCAGATAACCAACGTTTAAATATGCACAAATAATACACAAAAAGCAGCAAACAGCTATTTTGAATCTACAAACGAGATTCTTATTCAGCACAAGATAGAGCACAGCGTGCAAGAAAAAAGAAGGCTGGAAAAAGCAAGGCTTTTTCCAACCTGCTGTGCTCTATCTTGCGCTGAAGAAGAATCTCGGTTGTAGATTCCAAACAGTACTGTTTGCTGCTTTTTGTGTATTATTTGTGAATGTTTAAACGTTGATTTTCTGCCTTTTAATATTCTTGCACAAAGGATTTATTTGCTGTATTTATATAAATTTACGAGAGTTAGAGCACGGTCAGATGGACGGAGAGACAGACAGACAAACCGAATTAATAAACGCTTTTCAACTACGTTGAAAAATCTCAAATAGTGAGTGAGAGAGAGAGGAAGGCGAGAATACTTATACTATTGCAAATATTAAAATCAGTTTAATATCAAACTTCTTTCTACAGAAAGTAGACAAAAATTTTGGAAGAAAGAAATGAAGTTGTGCATATATGATAAAAGATCGAATTCCCCCGCTCCTTTGAAGCAAAATTCTATGAAAACGGGAAACACACAAGACGGGAAGAGAGACTAAAACAGATTTTTCGCTCCCCCCCCCCCCCTTTTTTTTTTTCAAATCGTACTCTGTCCATACTTTATTACAGTCTCAAGGGATGTATGAAAAATTTTTGTTTTCACAAGTTTCTGTTTTTTAAATAATTTTTCATAAATCTCTTACGTATTTCAATCATTCCCTGAATATTTATATCGACTTAAATTCCCCCATTGTTTGTATAAATTAATATAAAATGGAGATTTTCTGCCAATATTTGTAGAGCTTAGATGATAAAGGTGTTATGTGAGAAAAAAAATCTGAGTTAATCCTATGATTGAATATAGTACAAGACTGCGACTGATGCATTTTTTTAACTTTTAAAAATTGATTTTTATGTATTTTTATTTTTCCCAAGTTTGTGTTTTTAATTTTTTTTAAAATCTCTGACGCATTTCAATCATTCACTGAATATTTATATCAAGTTAAATTCCCTCGTTGTTTGAATAAATTAATATAAAATGGAGAATTTCTGTCAATATTTGTAGAGCTCATATGATAAAGGTGGTATGTAAGAAAAAACAAAATCTGAGTTAATGCAATGATTGAATATAGCACAGGTCTGCGATGGATGTGTTTTTTAACTTTTAAAAATTGATTTTTATGTATTTTTTATTCTTCACAAGTTTCTGTGTTTAATTTTTATAGACATATTTCAATCATTCACTGAATATTTATATCGAGTTAAATTCCCTCATTGTTTGTATAAATTAATATAAAATAGAAATTTTCTGCCAATATTTGTAGATCTCAGATGATAAATGTCGTATGTGAGAAAAAAAAATCTGAGTTAATCCTATGATTGAATATAGCACAAGCCTGCGATGGATGTGTTTTTTAACTTTTAATAATTGATTTTTATGTATTTGTCAGCGTTGAATCCAAAAATGACCTTTATTTTTAACCATGACGTCATGATTTTTTGCAAATTGTAAATTTCGAAGGTAAACAGTCAAAAAATAGCGAAAATGTGATACTAAAAAATAGTGGAGATGATTGTGTTTTTTCAATTTTGATATGTGATTTTTATGCATTTTTTAGTGCTGAATATTTAAATGATTTTCATTTTCAGCCTTAAAGTCAGGATTTTTTGCAAGTCATAAATTTAAAAGGTTAAAAATAGCAAAAATCTTATACTATAAAAAAAAATCCAACGATATCCAAAATATCCAATTAAAAATATCCAATAAAAATATCAAAAATGAACTTTATTTTTAACCATCACGTCATGATTTTTTGCAAAGCGTAAATTTCGAAGTGAAAGAATAACGAAAATGTGATACTAAAAAATAGTGGACATGGTTGTGTTTTTTAATTTTTGATAATTGATTTTCATGTGCTTTTTAGCACTGAGTCTGAAAATGACCTTCATTTTTACTAATTTCTGACAGATTTTTTAAATAATTTTTTTCGTAAACGCATGAAATTGGCAGGTGTTCTTATTTAGAAACTTCGTAATTGAAAGACGTTTTCCATTTTTTGGTAAGCACAAAATATCTTTCAAAAAATATTGTCAAACTTGACATTTTGAACCGAATTTCCAGACATAAAAACGCGAGAGGGGAGAAAAACTGGTAGTCACGTGAACAAAATCGCTTATAACTTGATAAATAATTTATTTATCAAAAAGTGGAAAACTCATTTAGATTCCAAATCGCTTCAAATGACAGCCCTGCCAATTTTATGCCTTTATGTTTAAAATTGAGTCTGAAAATGCGTCAGAAAGTTTGAATTTATTGAGTAGGGAGCTTGAGAAGCGACCTTAAGTAGACACAATGGAAAATTACGGCCAATGTAACTTTATAAAGTAGAGTTTCGGTTGGCGATAAATTTACTGAATTTATGGAAAATTTATCAGATATTTAATCATTTTCTCACTAAATTTATTGAATCCCTAATGAAAATAATGATTACCGTACATTTCCGTGTATAAGCCGATCCGTGTATAAGCCGAGTATACGACTTTTCAGTTAAAAATCGTCAAAAATCGGAAACCCGTATATAAGCCAATGTTAAAAAAAAGTGATGAAAAATTCAGGGAACGAAAACTGATGGAAAGGCTAAATAGAAAAAAATGCGGTCTGGAAAATTATTGATCTCTCCTATTCTATTCTAGCGCGCAGCAAAATCTGCTTAATTGTGTTCCGCTGAACATTTGTCTAAAAGATTCTTTTAAATACAAGATCTTTTTGAAATGGACTGAATATATGTCATTCGAGGATGCAGCTGTGACAAATGGCGGCAACTAAAAAATAAATAAATAAATAAATAAAAATAAAAGTAATTTATCAAATTACAACGACCATTTGGAAAATGATTTTTTCGAAGATTAAAATTTAAGACATAAAAAAATCGCATGGAAATGATCATACATTACGTACGCCATGAATTAAACATTAATAGTGTTATTACACGTAAAAATTCCAAGCGACAAAAATCGCCTGTACTCGTAGGTATTATCCACCTGAAACTTATGTATTATCCAAGCATTTCATTGGCTGTTCGGGAAAAGGCTTTTCAATCGTCTTTTCAGATTTCTAAGAAATCTGACGAAACATTTTAAATGAAATTTCATTCTTAAACTTCTAAACATCTCACAATATTACTTTTTACACCGTCGTATAGAGAAAAAAATGTACTTTTAAATGCAATTTGTTTGAAAGTTGTATCTCAATTTGTTTCTGAGTTATTAATTTTTATTTTAGTTTTTATTACTTTTTTGTCATAGTGGCGAACAGAAGGTATCCATCTCTGTTGAAAGTAAAGGGAAATACAGATTACTGTATAGACCAATCAAAAAACGAATAAAATGCGGATTAAACCAATAAAAACCTTCAGATATACTTTTGATTTCCCATCCTGACGAGAACAATAACCATTTTTCCAAATGGTTAAAAAAAAAAAATCACATTGTCACTATGTCTGAATGGGTGAAAGAATCTTGGTTTGAATTATCACAAGAAATGATCGTCCGATCTTTCAAAAAATGTTGCTTCATTAAGGAATTGGATGAAACTGAGGATGACGCCATTTTTGAAGAAAATGATGATGATGATGAACTAGACACATACGATATTCATTATGATGTACCAATGAAAGAAAGTCACTTTAAAGAGTTGCTTGAAAATTCTCACGATGACTTAGTTATCGCGAATGATGATTGGCGACATTTTTTATTATAAAAGAATGGAGTATTAAAGTATTTTTTGATATTTGTAAGTATTTTTTATGTTTTTTATGCATACCATCTTTTTTATTTTTGAACGGAAAATTCCATGATCGCGGTGAAAATAATATTACATAAATATAAGGGACTGTGTATTAGGGGAATATAGTAACGGATTGTGCTAAAACGGAAACCTGTCTAAAACAGAATATTTTTGCAATATCTTGCTTTTTCGTTATGTCAGGTTTTACTGCATTGATATGAAATAAAAGGAAGTTTCTACGAATAAAATTTTGGTAACTTTGTTATAGAGATGGGCATTATTTATCGTATTAGGATTAATAACAATGTTAGTGTTGTATAGTTCATTATTTAGTAACAGATTAACGAAAAGTTCCTGTTAAATTTTGAACGCGATATCAGCAAAGTATTAAAAAAATATGTGAAACAATTGTTTTTTAAAAGTACACATTAAAATTATAATAAAAATAAATTTCCGAAATTTGTTTTCTATCTATCTATATTATAAAGGACAAACATATCTGTGCGTAACGCATACGTCCTTTTGCGAATGGCAACACTTTGAAATAAAATTTCGGTTTGGCAATTTTCTCTACTGCAAATTTTTAAACTTCTAAACATCGCACATTTTAAATTTTTACACCGTCGTATGAGGAAAAAAATGCTTTTTTGAATGCAATTTGTTTGAAAGCTGTATCTCAATTTATTTTTGAGATATTAATTTTTTGTAGTTTTAAATACCATTTTTCTAATCGTGGCAACTGAAGTACTCCATTTCTATTAAAAGTAAAGGGAAATTAATCATCATTTATTTATTTTTATTGATTATATCCTTATTGATGTCATTTTCATATTCCAAATAAAAGTAACTTTTTTCTAAATTTTGAACAGAAAATGACGTCAGCCATTAAAAAAAACTACACATTCTTCTTCATAAATCAAAAGATTGAAGAAGATATTTCAATATTTTTACATTACGCTGATACTGAGTTTGAGACGCTAGGCAAAATGATTCAGTGAGTAAAAATGATGTCATATTTAAAACAAAACTATCATTTTCTTTGATAAAACTAAATATTTGACAAATACTAAATGGCCAATACTATGGCAACTAAAGGCAAATTTCTGAATGGTAAGTTTTTGCGGGTACTGAGATTAGAACTTAAAGTTTGTGCGAATGTTCACATGAAAAGTTATATCGGACAAGCGTGACTTTAAGTTTGGAAATACATTCATTAATAATGTATTGTGCGTTAAAATACTTTTAAATTGTGATTTGAGTGGTGCGTATGTAAATTTTGAGAATGTGAAAATAACGTACAGTTTAGATTTTATGTGGAGAAATTTTATGATGTGACAAAGCGAAATCCTTTTTACTGATTTTTCATCCCGTAAAAACAAACAGAATAGCCTCAATCGATAACTTCAACATGCCTACTGATCTTGATTACGTATTCTAATACAGTTTAATTTTTCAATAATTTAAGCAGTTGAAGTTTGTGGAAATAATATTTTGGTAATTTTAGGTTAAAAATATAATTTGTTTTAAGAGTTAGACAACCAATGCAAGACAAATTTTTTATTGTAATTATTTTTGTAGGTTTATTATAAATTCGATCTAACAGTTCCATTCTAAACATTTTAATTCGTCGAATTTCGACGGGTTCCAACTCGTATTAATAAAAAAAGCTTAAAAAAATGTACTTAAAGAAATCATATTTTAAACGCTTATGAACTATTGTTACAACGCTCCAAAGCGAGAATAAATCAAAAATCTGCTTTTCATGTCTTACAAGGAGAGAGCCAACCCTGTTAATCACAGATTTTGATTATTTTAATATATTTTGTAGGGTAGAGACACCTTAGTGTCAGGTTCAACGGATATTATCCAACGTTCCTTAGTTCTTGAGAAACCGGGGGGGAGGTCTAATAGTCGTACACAACTTAAATATTTACTTTGCAACCAAAAGGATAGGTTGGTCGTAGCTCAGTTGGTATGGTGTTTGCGGCTGATCCGCAGGCCCGGGTTCGATACCTGAATGCGCAGCGTTTTTTTTTCTCATTTTTTGTTTTATAAATATACTTGTAAATATAACTTAATAATATGATTGCCAATTAAAATTATTGCATATCAATTATAATTTTAACCTATTTAATTTTTTACTATTAAGTAAATAGTTGTAATAAAACATCATAAAACTGTTAATTTTTTTTTTTAAATCACTTTTAAAATGTATTTCATATATCCTTTATCGATGCAATGATATCGAACAATGATTGAGCAATTGTGTCAATTCGTGATTTTAAAGAAACATCATTTACGCATTGCTTTAACATAGGAAGTCAATGCGATAATACTATTATTCTGTTTTTAAAATAACAAGCATAATTATATTAAAAATTAGCATCAGAAAGAAATTACAATCGATTTTTTGCATATTAAAAATTTTTAAATTTGTAATACGTATGTTTGCGCATTCAATTATTTTGCTTTCCCCTTTATCTTCTTTCTGCTTTTATTTTTATTTTATTTGAATATTCTTTTATTTTATCATAACTAGATGCCGCCACAAGAGATTTTTGTCACTATTTTGGAATTTTTATCATTCAATAATAGATCCAATTTCTTTTTAGACCTCTTTAAAGGATGAAAAATAGTAGTTTTAAAATAAAAAAGGATAAATTTAAGTTTGTTAACATTGTAATTAATGTATGATATAAAAATTTTTAATTGAAATTATTAATTATAATTCCAAGTATATTTTTAAAATAAAAAATGAGAAAAAAAAACGTAGCGCATTCAGGTATCGAACCTGGGCCCGCGGAGCAGCCGGCAAACGCCATACCAACTGAGCTACAACCAACCTATTCTTTGGGTTACAAAGTAAGTATTTAAGTTGTGTACGACTATTAGACCAGCCCCCGGTTTCTCAAGAACTAGGGAGCGTTGGATAAAATCCGTTGAACCTGACACTAAGGGGTCTCTACCCTACAACATACATTAAAATAATGAAAATATGTGATTACAAGGTTGGCCCTCTCCTTGTTAACCACAAACTAATTTAATGGTTTGGATTCATTTCAAGGAAAAACAGCGTCTATACTTACGTCTAAAAAGAATTTGAAGCATTTTGTTTAAATGTCTTCTAATTAAAACATCCTTTGACATCATACGCAGCGATTATGTTATATTTTACAAAAATAACAGGTTGTTGGATCCTGTTACCTGTGCACGAATGAAACGATGAAACCTGTTAACCAAAATTAACTATATGTCCCATCTCTATGTTAGGACTATATGCAAAACTTTTTAATGTTGAGAATGTTTCTTTCTGTTAAAAAAATGATAACCACATATTAATACACACACAAATAACACACATGGGGCTGATATTGTCGTAATTGAATTTATTGTATACATATATTTTTTTTCATTTACTTGGTTAAATTAATAGCTTTATTTACCGATGTATGATAAACACGTTCAAAGAGACCGTTTTTAAATCGAAGAATTATTTTATGCGTTATTGAATGTTGAAATCGGTCAAGATAGTTCAGTTAAATAAGTTTTATAAGACAAAAAAAAAAAAAAACATGATATCAATTTAACAATTTCTATCAGGCACATACTTAAATAGAATAGCATATGCAGTGTTCGAACATTTTTTTAATTTATCTAATTTTATAAGTTTACTAGAAAGATAGCCCGTCAAAAATGACGGAAAATGAGATCTAAAGATGCATATATACAACACATGTGCAATAATATGAGCAATTTTTCTCGCTTGTTCAGCAGTGATAGATGAAAATGTGGACTTCAAAACGTGGAAATATGTTGCCAAATTTTTTTCTTCGCCAAAGCAGTTTTCTCTATTTCGCCAAGGCCCCTATACTGGAAAAATACCGAGATTTTAATTTCCGCATCCAGCAATGTAAAGCACGTCAAAATTGGGCAGTTAGGAGCTCAGATAGCACATCGCCGTCTAGTGGCGGTTATTTTATTAGCAGGATTGGGATGACGATGTAAAGACGTACATTTTCGTATATTGCATTTTAAATTTTCACCCACAAATTTTGAAAAAATCGTTCAATGCGCGGCGTTTTCAAAATTAAATAGCGGTGAGCTCGATTATAAAAGATCAATTGGTTTTCAATGGGAATTTTGCCAAATTAGCCAGCTATCGCCAAGTTGGCTTCATATATGGCAACTTATTTTGTCGCCAAATTTGGCCGTATTTCACCAAATTTGGCGATATTTTGCCAAGTTGGTCAAAATTTGGCTCTATTCTGGCAACCCTGCGATTAGTATTTTTCAATAATTACTCATTGTTGAAGCTGGTACCGATTTCTCCATAGGAAGCCTAATCCTGATATGGTCGCGATCAATGCGGCGGTCCAACCGGAATTGTGAGGGCTACACAGAGACTTGGATTTTATATAAATAGATTATTCAAATTTCATTATCTGAATAGAGGTTTTATTCATAGATTTAAAAAGCCTTTATAATCTAGTGTTGTTAGATTTAAAAAAAGCCCAAATAATAATATCTCGAAAGGCTTTTAAATTGAAAAATATACAGGCTGTCCATTAGAGCTGTAGCAAACCGCACATATTCGTTACTAAGTAACGGGTATTCTCTAAGATACGAAATACCGAATCGGTACTTCGAAATACGACTCGTTAGTCGTTACTGCGTCAATACGTAGCCGAACAAAATGAAACTAACTTCAAACGCTGCTTGCGTTTGTATAATTCATGAATGGAGCAGATAGCCGGATGCGGTAAAAGATGCGAATTTGTATTCAGACTCGGATATTTCGGCGTTAGTTGTTTACGTATCAGTGTATGCGTATCATTCTGTTAGTATCATTTATTCTCAAATCTCAAACGATTTTGATTTCGTAGGGGCTTGTTGATTCCTTCATTATGGAAAGAAAAAGAAGCATAGCTATTTTATACCCTGAGCTTGCAGTACCATCTGAAAGAATTTTTTTTCAAAATCAGGCTATATATTATCTGAAAGGCGTGCTTCATTAAAACCAAAAAGAATGGAAAAAATATTATTTTAAACATAAATCAAAGATTTCTAAAATAATAATGCGATTGACGTAAACTGTTGGTTGATAAGATGATAAAGTCTAAAATAAAACACATTTCTTCTAAATATTCTGAAAATTTTCAAGAAATTCTGTTCTAAAATTTACAGGTTTGCTTTCAGTGCATTCTTTATCCTATAAAAATATCTTTGTACGTGTATTTATGTTTTAAATTAAAAAAAAATATTTTTTTTTTCTGATAAAGACGAGTTTTTAGATTGCTTGTAAAAATGTTTTTATGATAACGTTTAATTTTTTTAACCTCCGGTATGCTATTTCTTTCTTCCAGCTAAGCTAATAAAGTGTCGTCTCAAAAAAAAAAAAAAAAAAAAAAAAAAAAAAAACACGCCCCGTTGTATAAGCCATCCGTAAAACAAACCAGAGGTATCATTGTACGGAATAATCTCTATCGCATTTTTTTTAACTTCTACGCATCGCACATTTCCAATTTTTATACCGTCGTATTAAGGAAAAAAGTACTTTTAAATGCAATTTGTTTGAAAACTGCATCTCGATTTATTTTTGAGATATTAATTTATTAATTTATTTATTTTATTTTATTTTATGTTATTTTTATTTTTATTTTTATTTTTTGTAGTTTTAATTGTCATTTGTTTAATTTTTGTAACTCAAGTACTCCATTTCTGTAGAAAGTAAAAGTACAGGAAAAATAGTTGGAAAGTACCAATTATATCTTTTTTTTGCCATTTTCTCATAAAAACTGAAAAAAAAGGTAATTAAAATACCTGCTGTTTCGAAAAAATATAAGTTAATAACTTCTGATAAAACATGAAGTTTTTATAAACTGAACTTAATTTTAAGTATCTACATTAAAATTACAAACAAATGAATCATGAGATAGCCTTTTTTTTTTTTTGTCGAATTTCTTAAATAACGAGAGAAATTCTTCAGCGGATGCGGATCACGTCATTTTATATAAAATAAACGCGTGTGTTTTAAGTCTTATAACTGAACTATCTATATTTATGTACATATTTTTTTTTCCATCGGGGGTGACACTAAATTCTGAAAAAGCAGAATTGCTGTTTTCTAATTTTTTTTTAACCATTTGGAAAAATGGTTATTGTCCTCTGTCAGGGTTGGAAATCAAAAACATATCTGAAGCTTTTTATTGGTTGAATCCGCATTTTATTCGTTTCCTGATGGGTCTATACAGTAATCTGTATTTTCCCTTTACTTGCAACAGAGATGGATACTTCTGTATCCATCTATGTGCCAAATATATTTGTTGCTATGTTTTTAAATTTCATATTTGAAAAAAGAGTATTTTTAAATATAAATCAATAATTTCAGAAATAATAATGTGACTGAAGTACAGTGTCATTTGATAGGATAATCACGTAAGAAATTAAATATATATATATTTAAATATTTTCATATTATTCCAGAAATTAAATTTTCATAATACATAATTACTTTTAGTGTAAAATTAATACGTAAATTTGTTTGTAAAATATTTTGCCTGTGTAATTATATTTATCACAGTTTTCGTACAAATTTGGTGAACTTTTACTCTTCCTAAATTGCTTTCTCCGATTATTCCTTATTTCATAAGTAAGAAATTATACAATTTAGACATGTTATATTCAATTATGCATCGATTTTAATTTTGTTTGCCTTTCTTCATTAAAACGTAGAAAATTAAATGTATTTTTAACGTACAGATGGCAGCACATATTTTACGTTAAAATAGTAACGAATTCTTCAAAAGACTCATGTGCGGTATATAATTAGATTTGATATTGCTGCAGGTTTGTAGTACATACGATGATTGTTAATACCCGGTTTTTTTAACAGTAACGAAAGTAACGAGTAACGAATACTTTCTAACGGGTAGCGAGTTCGAAAGTAACGACATCATACGGGTATTCATTTAGTCGTTACTTTTACAGCACTACTGTCCATAAAAGAATCTCAAAGCTTATAAATGTTAAGAGTATCAACTATAAGCGTTTATAGTGTCGATTCTAGGTCACAAATAAACAGTAACTCATGAAGTTTTAGATAAGCGCATGCGCGAATATTGCTTTGTTATTGACTTGCTTTCAATGCCACATACGCAAAATGACGACTCTTGAGCGTAAAGTGTTATTGCTGAGTTGAAGATTTAAAAGCCATCAGAGTGATGCTTTTTTGAAGTGAAAACTTCTTTAGGCTCGTTGAGCTTTTTTTGAGATGGAGAAAAAACACTGATTTGGAGACACTGTTACGTAACCGACATGCTAGCATTTTGGCACATAGACACTAGCACGCCAAGCGTAATATAATTGTGGTATTGTATTCATTAATAAAAATGCTTTTGGATAGTATTGAATTGGAGTATGGATTTCAATATTTGGATAGTATTGAATTGTAATGGTTGCCGTTTATATTTCACGGGATAAATCTTTAAATGCAATACGGGAATTTTTGTACGAAAATTTGTTTATTTATATGTACATGTATAATTTAATAATATAATTTAATATAATAATATATATTACAAATTATTAATGTTTATTTATATGTAATTTATAGTTAAATTATATTACTATGAAAATTGTAATATAATTTTGGTAGTAATAGTTTATATTAATGAATAAAAAAACACTACATTTAAAAGTATTTCCTGCACAATAAAACATTTCCTGACGATTAAAAAAACACACACGTAATTGTTGAAGTTTTCACTTCTATTGGCACTCCCGGAGTGCCATTGTTTTTTTTTCCCCTTTGGGGCTTTATAAAATATCGTATCTACGTTCCGCCGATACCTAATGATTTGCCAGAGTTAAGACAGAATTAAAGGCGCTATTGCTTCCATGACTTCTGACTTGTTAACCGAATTGTAACCCGGAAAAATTGTACTTTAGGTTGGATGTGTGCCATGGCGTATAACTAAAGGTGCACCTATGGGTAACATGAGGGTTTATTTGTGTGTCATGTTTCGCCGTAGGATTGTGTGCTCGTGAAGACTATTCCATCTTGTGCTGTAGTTGCAGCCTTACCAACATATGTGAGTGACAGATGCTAAGCTGAGTATCGTTCCCGTAGCTTAAATGGTAGAGAACTTGGAGCGCTATTCAAAGGGTTCCGGGTTCGATTCTTGGCTTCGACATTTTTCACTCTGTTGGTTCTACGCCTTGTTAACAATGTGATTAACCACGTATTAAATCCTTATAATATTATAAATGTGAATGTGTGTCCGAATGTTTGAATGAAGTCAACGTCAAAACGGATGAATTAATGTGTTTGTTCCTTTGCACATACATAGATTATAAAAACGAAATGAACATAGGCTGTGCATCAATTATTTTATTCAGATAATTTTCTTAATAACTCAAAATGTCATTATTTTTCATACAGAATCAATTGACAATTTTTCTGTAAAATTTAACCGTCTTTCTCATTACGTTGCCAAAAAATAAAAACTCTGAATAATAATTTATCCTCAGTAATTAATTTTAAAATGAATGATTTTCATGCGAAAAAAAATGAAATAAATACATAGAATAGATACTTTCAATATGACGTCAATCACAACGTTTTGCTTGGAAACTGACTCCAAAAAACCGGTTGCTACGGTGTAATTTCTATTTCATCTGTATGTTATAATTATAATTAGCTATATCTTACAGCTAAGTTTTTTAATACTTTATAAGCAGTGGTAACATTTTATACCAATTATATTAAATAAGAAGTGAAACATAGCAACCGTTTCTTTGGAGGTTTATCGCCTGCGGATAGATAATGATAGATTTAATTTTAAATTTTAAATGGATATAAAACTTTTAAAAAATGTTTGGGAAAATAAATTGATAGTAAATGTCAATATGTCCCGTAAAATTATTCATGTCGAAAATTATGTCATTAGCATCAAAACTCTGAAGAAAAATTTCTTCTCATTAATTAATTTTGTATTAAAGATTTCACGTCAAAATGAAAAGGAAATAAAAAATTAGGAATAAAAAAAAGATCAATATATCGTCATATTGGAAATAAAACAGAAATGTTCAAGCATTTCTTAATAATATAAGTGGCATAAATATGAATAAGTACGGAAAGCAAAAATATACAAATTTGACAGCAAATACCAATTAAAATAGTACATTCTTCTAATAGAATTTTCCAAGCAATGTTTTTTTTTGTTCTGCGAAGAGTGATTCGTTGATTCTCACAATCTTACTTGAACCTCCGTTTCTGATTGGTTTCATTTTCGTGATTGTTTATCTTATTTGACAAAAATTTTCACTTTTTACATGATTTCTTTTAACTTACAATTATGTTTGTGTGTGGCAGTCAAATAATGTTACTGATTTTTTCGCCCACTTCCTGTTGACACAGAGCTTTAAAATTTGGAATATGTATGCATTCCTGAGGACAATACATGAATTAGACATTGATTTTTTAAAATTCAATCCCTAAGGGGGACATCGGGGGACAATTTTCTTAATGGTTACGTTTGATTTCATATGGATAAATCAGCATCATATTAAACAATGAGTATTTGTTGAAAAGTACTAATGATAGAGTTACCACAAGAGCGCCAAATTTTATCCAACTTGGGAAATACAGCCAAAATTTTGGCCAACTTGGCGAAATACGGCCAAATTTGGCTACAAAAAAAGCTGCTATATATGATGTCAACTTGGCGATAGCTGGCTAATTTTTCAAAGTTCCACTTAAATAAATTAATCTTCCATATCGTGCTCACCGCAATTTAATTTAAACTCTGTGCATTTAAGTTTTTTTTTTTTTCAAGACTTTTCTACTTTTTTAGTACATTAAAAAAAAAAAAAAAAAAAAAAAAAACATTTATATTTTCTACATTTTTGTGAATTTTAATGAAAGCATGCTTTTCAAAAATTTTTTTTTTAATTTTTATTTATTTATGAGTGAGTTATATTGAGGTTCTATAAATAAGAAATACAACCATATCGTCCGTTATAAAAGTTTTTCATTATCAGGAGTGAAATATTTTTCTTAAATAATGTATTTATCTTTTTTTTAATGCTACGTAAACGACGTCACGGGTAACTGCTAGTATTCAATAATTTCAAGCGTAATTTCACTGTTGAAAATTAATTGAAAAATTAATGAAAATCATACATTAAAAATTGCATTAGATATGCTTTAATAAGAAGAATTATCGTTTGAAGACGACGAAGGCATTGATGATGATTATGATGATGTGCCCCTATTTGAACTTGCGCAGAAACTACGGAATGTGTGATATGCAATACAAGATATACTGACTTATGCAGTTATCGACAAATAGGTCGTTCTCGCTACTAATAGTGAAGCTTCCGTACCGGGATCGGAAGTTTTAATTATAAACGCTGGTGGGAAGTGATGAGAATAACTGCGAATCGGAAGCTGAATCGACAACACGATCAGAAGCTATATAAAAACGCTAAAAATCCTCATTTTTTTTTCACCAATTCCGAAGCAAAAGCAGAACATTTCAAACTGCTCGTGAATTAGAAAAAGTAGTTTTAATCCTTTATGTATTGAATTATGAATTCATAAAAATTTTACCTTCTAAAGCGCGTTTAGTGAATTTTTGAAACTACATTAGAAGATTTACATAATCCTTTAATAAATTTTAGAAGGATTGAAGGATTTAGAAGGATTCATTATATTTGAATTTATAGGGATTTTGTGCACTATTTATAACCCCAGTCAAATCTTTTATTTTAAATCTTTTTCTTAGTATTTTGTAGAATTAGGAAATATACAAATATAAGGTTCTTACAATAGAAATATTTCCGAATTGAAAAATCTCCCCCCCTCCCTCCCTCCCAACGCCAAGAAACCTGAAAAGGTGCAAAGGCAAAAGAAATCATCCTTTAAAAAATATTTTTACTTTGTGTAACTAATGATGCTTTTGGAACAAGATAAAGTAATGCATCTATAACTCATTCTAAACTGTATTACTATTAATCGATGTATTAAATGAATTTTATAACAAGTTATTTTAATGGTACTTATAAGTACCGTCAGTATGTAAAGGGTTAACAACTACGATAAAAAAACGGACAATCCGGCATAAAGAAGTATTTTGAATAAAGAAGTAAGTTTTACACTATACTACATTACTCATCAATTAGAAAAATTAAGAGTAGATAAATTCTTGTTTATATCTCTTCTTTTATAAAATATATTTTCATAGCTTGTTTGTACATTATTATTCTAATATATAGCTACCATAATGTTAAAACTTTATTGTTTAAAACAGTATTCCTGCCTACACCGCATATAAGGTCACATCGCTTATACTAAGGTCATATTTTTCAGGAATACATGGATGACCATATAATCGATACACTCAGAAAAAGAAATAATTTACTATTCCTGGTATTCTAAATTTCATAATTGAATTAAAAATCTTGAATGTCAAAGTTTCAAATGTAAGAAGATAGTTCTATCATCAAAAGGCTTGAGTCGACAAAGAACAATCAGGTTTTCAAGAAATAGGATTTTGCGAATGAGATAAAATCCTGCATTTTCTGCTGCGTTCACAGTTTTCTGTTCGAGAATATTCAAGGATTTCATTAAGTAATCACATATTTAAATCACGGTCAAGTATGCGATGTATATATACATAAAAAAAAAACTTTTCAAGTTGAAGTTCATGCCACAGATAAAGATTCTAATTTTGTATGAAATTTATATCTTATTTATTTCTAGGAATTCGATCGTTTTCAAAATAAAAGCGTATATAGAGGGTGCTTCAGCTTAGCGGTTACAGAGTTTCAGGAGAGTACACCTAAACGATGGGAAATCACATAGCAATGCATGGTCGGGAATACTTTCCTGGCGCAGTAGTGATGACACAAAACACAAGAAAAGAAGGACACAGGGTGAGAAAACATGTTTATTATTCTTAGTGCAGAAAAAATGCCGGGACAATGTGCTGGGAAGTGCTGAGAAACTTGTTGCACGCATCGTCGCAACTGCTGGGAAAGTCCGGAACACGCCCGGTTATTTACCAGAAAATTAGATCTTCCGTTCGCGGGAAATATGAAGTTTGTATCACGAACGGGATTCGTAATTTCGAACACAATTTTGATGAAGATCGTTGTCTCTCTTTTTTGTTCTTATTAACCATTTGGAAAAATGGTTATTGTTCTCGTCAGGGTAGGAAATCAAAAGCATATCTGAAGGTTTTTATTGGTTTAATCCGCATTTTATTCGTCTTCTGATTGGTCTATACAGTAATCTGTATTTACTTTTACTTTCAACAATGATGGATACTTTCTGTTGCCACTATGACAAAAAAGTAATAAAAACTACAAAAAAAAAAAATTAATAACTCAGAAACCAATTGAGATACAGCTTTCAAACAAATTGCATTTAAAAGTAATTTTTTTTTCTATCCGACGGTGTAAAAGTAATAATGTCGGATGTATAGAAGTTTAAGAATGAAATTTCATTTAAAATGGGTAGTCAGATTTCTTGGAAATCTGACGATGGAAAAGTCTTTTCCCGAACAGCCAATGAAATGCTTGGATAATACGTAAGTTTCAGGTGGATAATAACTAATGAAAATGAAAGAAAATGAATAACAATTTCTGCCAAAGAGTTAATTTTAATTTGTAAGATTTTCACGTGCAAAAGAAAAATGGAATAAGCCAATTAAAAATAAAAAAATATATAAATAGGACAGGAATGAATACATATAAATATTTCACACCAAATACGAGTTGCAGGCGATTTTTGTCGCTTGGAATTTTTACGTGTAATAACATTATTAATCTTTAATTCATGGCGTACGTAATGAGGATCAACTCCGTGCGATTTTTTTGTCTTAAATTTTAGTCTTTGAAAAAATCATTTTCCAAATGGTCGTTGTAATTTGTTAAATTGCTTTTATACTTTTTTTATATTATTTCTTATTTTTTTGCTGCAATAAGAATAATAAGCATGTTTTCTCACTCTATCTTTGTTTTTCCTTTCTTTTGTTTAGTATTCTCACTACCGTGACAGGAAAGCGCTTCTGACCATGCATTTCTATGTGACTTCCCATCGTCTAGGTGTGATGCTTAGTAGTTTAAAAAATTGCAGTAGAGATTATCACATACAATGATACATCTGCTTTCTTTTATGGCTGGCTTATATAACGTAACGTTATTTTTTAGAGACGACACTTTAATTGCTGGCCGAAAGAAATAGTATATCAGGGGCTAAAAAATAATTAACGTCCACATCCGTTTCCTCTGAGCGTTAATGGTAATTTATGAGTGAAATGATTTCATATAAATTAAAAAACTAACAGTAAATTTCTTTCTCACATTTCTACAAATAATTAAAACTTAATATATTTAATATATGTGATATTATGTTTTATCAAATATTAATAATTTGTTCACATAATCCAACAACACAGAGTGACGAAAAATGACTTCACGCTTTATTTGTAACTGTACATCAGAAATAATATTTTATCAGTGCAGCCAAACCATAAAATTTTTACTTCTCTTATTGTGGTATTCTGTAGTGATTAATTTATTATAAAATTTCTGTTTGCTTTATTATTGACAGTAATTATCATTATAAAAAACTAAACGTCCACGTATGTGGTCAAGGGCTTGAAGAAGATAAATTACACTTTTTATTAGTAAACATTATATTTTATTTTCTACATTTTACTATTTCAAACATTTTATTGCTGTACTTTCACAGCCAGTTGGCCTGTTTTAGCTAGCGTAGTTTGGTGCATAATTAACTTCCTCTTTGTTATAACTTATATATAGTTACAAATATAAAGAATATTTTGCGGTCTGTCACCTGTGCCCGTATAGCGAAAAATGTTTTAAAATTAATACAGTAGAACCTCGATTATCCGAAGTAATTGGGACCGATACTCTTTAGGAAAATCGAAATTTTCGGATAATCGAGAATGCTTCAATTTTAAGATTAAGGGCAAATATGTATGCTATTTATTATTATGGTAACAAGTGCTTAATAAAAATAAATCAATGGTAAAATAGAAACAAGAATAAACTACCTGAATTTTAATTTTGAAATTAAGTACCTCTTATATATTTCACAAGGGTTTGAAACAAAGTTTTGTATGTTGAAGTTTCGAACCGGTGCAATAAACAATGCCGTATTCTTGAGCTTATTTTGTCAACTCTCACCCGATTCTAGGTGATTTATGATTTGAATTTTTCTTCTATGCTTAAAAAAAAAGCGTTTTTTTTTTTTTTTTTTTTTTTTTTTTTTTTTACATATGATAAGAAATGAAAATTTTTGCTCTAGTAAAAATCTTGTACGGGAGTTCAAGTTAAATTCAATGAAATTCTAAGAAAGGGGATCCAAAATACTTATCTGTACTCGTGGTTCGGAAAGGACCGCTTGCAAACGAGGAATGTGATAGTAAAAAAAAAAAAAAAAAAAGCTTTAAAAATGGATTTCGGTTAACCGAGAGTTTCGGTTAAAAGAGTTTCGGATAAAAGAGGTTCTACTGTATATAGATTTATAATTAAGTCCTAAGAATATTCAAATGTTGTAGTGTCATCAGAAAAACAAAACTATTATAAATTTTATGACATCAGGAAGTGGATGAAAATCTATTACGAAATTAAATCTTTATATAAACGAACCAAATTATGTTAAATAAAGTAGTGTACTAAGCGTGATATATCATCAATGCAAAGAATAGTTCAGAATACAGACAAATACACTGCAACATAAAAATAAACTGTAATTTAAGAACATTTTTTTTTTAAATCTGAAAAATAAATACACATAGATAGTGGAGTACATATACCGGATGCCCCAAAAATGACTGATGGAGTTTAAAATTCCATAACTTTCAAACGGGGACAGATATTTAAAAAATTCTTTCAGGAGTGCTGTGTAAGATGTCAGGACTCTTTATGCTGTGATTCTCAGTTTTAGTTACAAATAGCATCGATAGATGGCGCTGCAAGTAATAACCAATAAATACAGGCTCGATTTTTCAGCCTCTCTCTTCTTCCATGCTAAAAAAGGAGATTAAAATGGATCCCGAAGTACCAAAAATCGGATCTGGACTGAGCGCCTATTGCTCTCAGTGCCATCTATTGTTTGAAATTCGAGCTAAAATCAAGAATCACAGTACAAAAACTCCTGACATCATACATCACCCTCCTGCAAGAATTTTTTAATTATCTGCCACCATTTGGAAGTTATTGAATTTTAAAATCCATCGTCATTTTTGGAACACCCGGTAGACATGCAGTTACACATACATAGTAAAATACTTAAAAGCAGTGTTGTCAGTTTAATGGATACTTTTAGGTAGCTTTCATTAAAAAAAAGCTACCTATTGCAGCCATTCGGAGGAGAGCGATTAAAAAAAAAAATTTTGGTATATTTTCATCGATCATGACCCCCAGACCCCGAAACCACCCTCCGTTCAAAAGTTGATATATATATATACAGGGTGATTCATAAAAGATGGGCAGAACTTTAAGGGGTTATAGTACACTTAAAGACAAATAATATTAAATAGGAGACTAAGGGTCCCAGACGTATTCCCAAGGAGATAGGGGGCATTAAAGTTTAGGGTCCGAAATTTCAAATGATTATAAAACATGGAAAAATTGGTCGATTCCTTTGCGGTTTTTGCAAAAAATTTTCTTTATGCCAGTATTTTCTTGAAATAAAATTTTAAAGTTCAATTTCAAAAAATGCCGATAGGGGGCGCTTTAGACTTTGGAGTAACAAACAACTATTTTTTAACGTTATTTTTTGTATTTCTTTAAATGATTTCGAAAGCTTAGACTTAAACTTAAATTTTGATCTAAAAATCTGAGTCCTAACGAGTAGTTAAGTAGCGTAAACTGAAATTTGAAATTTGAAACCCTTCTCCCCCCAGAACAAAAATCAGTTATTCCCGATCTTTGTGTCGTAGATTAGGCTCTAACTACTGCCGCGTTTTGCTAAAATTATTCTTTATGTCAGTATTTTCTTGAAAATAAATTTTAAAGAAAATTTTCAAAAAATTCCGATAGAGGACGCTTTAGACTTTGGAGTAACGAACAACTATTTTATACCGTTATTTTTTGTGTCTCATTAAATGCTTTCTAAAGCTTAGACTTAAATTTTCAGCCCAAAATCTGAATCGTTAGACGTGGTTAAGTTTCTGGGGAGAGGGGTTTGAAATTTCTACTCCTGAGCACAGTTCAGTTTACCATGTCCACACATTGTGTGCTGTGATACGAGGTAAAAAGACACAAATTAGGATTATGTTACCAAAGCATATTTATTAACATGTAATTACAATAAATGTTCAAAATTGTGACCACCAGAGGTTATGCACGCAGAACAACGGCGAAGAATGGAACGGCGAACATTCGCGAAAACATCAGGCTTTTCGAGCACTTCCCCTACAGCGGCGGAAAGTCTGGCGACCAGTTCCTCGGGGGGTTCAATGGGTGTCTCATACATAAGAGCCTTCAATCGTCCCCAAAAAAAGAAATCGAGGGGTGAAAGATCTGGCGAGCGAGCAGGCCAAGCAACAGGACCACCTCGACCAATCCATCTGTTCGGAAATGTGATGTCCAGATAGTTGCGGACGTCTCGTACGTAATGGGCTGGCGCTCCATTGTGCTGGAACCACATGACCCACCGGATGCGTGGAGGAACAACGTTTAACAGGTCTGGCAGCACATGTTGCTGAAATGTGAGGTATGTTTTACCGTTGAGGCGTTCAGGAAGAAGGTACGGTCCGATTAGGTGGTCTCCGAGGATTCCTGCCCAAACATTGATGGAAAAGCGTCTCTGATGAGCATGTGGATACGTAGCATGTGGATTGACATCCGCCCATACATGTGCATTGTGTGTGTTAAATGTACCTTCACGTGTGAAGGTACATTCATCGGTGAAAAGTACAGTTCGTCCAAAATGTGGATTTAGCGCGTTCTGCTGCAGAAACCAGCGGGCGAATTCAATACGATTTGGATAATCCCCTGGAGACAGTTTCTGGACTCGTTGCACATGAAACGGGAGCAAATGTTCATCCTTCAGTACCCTCCAAGTCATGGACTGTGAGGTATCCACCTGCCTAGCCACTGTTCGTGTACTTGTACTTGGCTGCGCCGCTACTACATCCAGAATGGCTTCTGCAACAACTACTGATTCGTCCTTTTTTGCACGACCTGCATTCGACCGGGAAGCGAGAAATGATCCCGTCTCACACAACTGTCTGTGCAAGCGCTCGAAAGTTTTGCGGTTAGGCAACCGCCTGTTGGGAAATCGCTCTCCGTACATTCGTTGTGCCTCTGCACCATTTCCATCTGCCGCTCCGTAAATTAAATGCATCTCAGCCTTTTCCTTATTCGTGAAGGGCACCATCTTCCGATTCATTACTACAGCGACTTACACTTGACTCACCGTTCAGTGGTTTTTATGCCTGAATCGTGTCGAAATTTTGCATACGTGTTCTTCTTCTTCCCCATTTGACATTTGCATACTTTCTGTTTCCTTCTTCACCCGGTGACTAGCGTCAGGAATGGAGCTTTAACGTTTGCATGAGCGACGTTTCCAACTGTGCCAGTGCCTTTATGAATGAATTCCGACTATGCAGTCCTTGACGAAAGTTGTATTTTTGCCTCGTATCACAGCACAGAATCGTTGGGCATGGTTAAGTAGTGCAAACTGAACTATGTTCAGAAGTTGAAATTTGAACCCCCTCCCCTCGCTACTGAACCACGCTCAGCGATTCAGATTTTGAGCTGAAAATTTAAGTTTAAGTCTAAGCTTTAGAAAGCATTTAATGAGACACAAAAAATAACGGTATAAAATAGTTGTTCGTTACGTCTAAAGCGCCTAATATCGGAATTTTTTGAAAATTTTCTTTAAAATTTATTTTCAAGAAAATACTGACATAAAGAATAATTTTAGCAAAACGCGGCAGTAGTTAGAGCCTAATCTACGACACAAAGATCGGGAATAACTGATTTTTGTTCTGGGGGGAGAAGGGTTTCAAATTTCAAATTTCAGTTTACGCTACTTAACTACTCGTTAGGACTCAGATTTTTAGATCAAAATTTAAGTTTAAGTCTAAGCTTTCGAAATCATTTAAAGAAATACAAAAAATAACGTTAAAAAATAGTTGTTTGTTACTCCAAAGTCTAAAGCGCCCCCTATCGGCATTTTTTGAAATTGAACTTTAAAATTTTATTTCAAGAAAATACTGGCATAAAGAAAACTTTTTGCAAAAACCGCAAACGAATCGACCAATTTTTCCATGTTTTATAATCATTTGAAATTTCGGACCCTAAACTTTAATGCCCCCTATCTCCTTGGGAATACGTCTGGGACCCTTAGTCTCCTATTTAATATTATTTGTCTTTAAGTGTACTATAACCCCTTAAAGTTCTGCCCATCTTTTATGAATCACCCTGTATATATATATCTGATACTTATCACACTGTAACTCTCGTATTTAGGAACCGATTTGGATGTAACTCGGTTTGTACATAGTACATACCAATATCTCGACCGAGTTCGTAGGCCAGCTTCATCCGCTATCTTGTTTCAAAATGGCGACCATTTAAAAAATTTTTAAAAATTTTAAATTTGAAATGTGGTACCAAAAAATTAAAAATGGAAAATATTTTTTTCTTATGTTTTTGACCTTGATACAAATATTCCGGAGCAGTTTTTGTTTCGTCTATATCTTAAAAAATGGCTGAGTTATAGCACTTTGAATTTCTAGCGTAGCTGAAATTTTGAAACGTCTCGATTTTTGTCACCCAATAACAGGCGTATTTATGAACCGATATGGATGTACCTTCGTGTGTACATAGTACATACCAATGTCTCGACCGAGTTCGTAGGCCAGCTTCATCCGCTATCTTGTTTCAAATGGCGACCATTTAAATTTTTTTTAAAAATTTAAAATTTGAAATGTGGTACCAAAAAATTGAAAATGGAAAAATATTTCTTTCTTATGTGTTTGACCTTGATACAAAGATTCCGGAGCAGTTTTTGTTTCGTCTATATCTTAAAAAATGGCTGAGTTATAGCACTTTGAATTTCTAGCGTAGCTGAAATTTTGAAACGTCTTGATTTTTGTCACCCGATAACAGGCGTATTTATGAACCGATATGGATGTACCTTCGTGTGTACATAGTACATACCAATGTCTCGACCGAGTTCGTTGGCCAGCTTCATCCGCCATCTTGTTTCATAATGGCAGCCATTTAATTTTTTTTTAATTTAAAATTTGAAATTTGGTACCAAAAGAATTAAAACGGACAAATATTTTTTTTCTTATCTGTTTGACCTTGATACAAAGATTCCGGAGCAGTTTTTGTTTCGTCTATATCTTAAAAAATGGCTGACTTATAGCACTTTGAATTTTTAGCGTAGCTGACATTTTGAAACGTCCTAATTTTTGTCACGCGATAACAGGTGTATTTATGAACCGATATGGATGTACCTTCGTGTGTACATAGTACATACCAATGTCTCGACCGAGTTCGTTGGGCAGCTTCATTTGCCATCTTGTTTCAAAAGGGAAAATTAAATTTTATTTAATTTAAAATTTAAAATGAGATATAAAAAATTGGAAAATGAAAAAGATTTTTTTTATGTGTTTGACCTTGATACAAAGATTCCGGAACAGTTTTTGTTTCGTCTGTATCTTAAAAAATGGTTGGGTTATAGCACTTTGAATTTCTAGCACGGCTGACATTTGAAACGATCTGATATTTGTCACGCTATAACACACGTATTTATTTACCTATTTGGATGTAAGAAGGCATGTGGATAGTATATAGCAATGTCTCGAGCAAGTTCGCTGGCCAGCCTTATCCGCCATCTTGTTTCAAAATGGCGGCCATTTAAAAATTAAAAAAAAAATTAAATTTAAAATGAGGTATAAAATACTAGAAATTGAAAAAGAGAATTTTTCTTATGTGTTTGACCTTGATATAAGGATTCCAGAACATTTTTTGTTTTGTCTTTATCTTAAAAAATGGCTCAGATATAGCAGTTTGAATTTCTTTATGTGGGTGACATTTTGAAAAATGTGATTTTTTGCCTGCGACAGCACTCTTATATATGAACGTGAGTGAGTGAGCATGTGTTCAGTGAGTGAGCATGTGAGTGAGCACGTGCTCAGGAATTACTAAGGTCTCAACCAAGTTCACTGGTTAGCCTCATCCACCATGTTGTCTTAAAATGGCAGGCACTTCAAGATATCGCCGAATTTGGCAACCAAATATAAGTTACTTTAAATAAAAGCAGCTTGGATAAAGCTGACTAATTTCGTGAAATTCTTATTCATAATGATTTAGTAGTGATAAAAATTAGTATTGAATTTTTCTATAATCAGTTTCCACTAAATTGAGCTTCGTGTATTTGAATAACATAAGCTAGCTTTTTAAAAATAAGGAATATGAATGATACCTCTTCCTCCCAGCACTGGCCGGAAGGAGTTTTTTTTACATAATTCCGGATTCGTGCTAGAAATTCCTAATTCTAATTTTTGATTTACTTAATTTATATCATTCAGAGATTTTTTAAAGCGAAAATTACTATTAAGAAAGGAAAGTTCCGCTAAATTGACAACATTGCTTATGAATTATTATGCCAGCCGAATTTATAATCATAAGATTTTATATTTTTATCCGATAATGTGACAAATCTAATACAGACTACTTTTCGGTTAAAGGAATTAAATGCAGAAACCATGTAAATTAAACAACATATCTAGGATACTTTACTATAAAAGAATTAAAAAAAAAATCCTGGTAGAAACATAAACATAATAATAAAAAGGGTTGGGGTTATAAATTTCATACATAATGGAGTCATTTAGATTAGAACGTTGAACCTTTCATTTTGAAAGTGGAGATGCTACATATACTTTAAACTTTAATGCCAATTCGAACATTTCTATTGGTTTTTCTATTGTAATCCTTTTTTTTTCCTATTTTGTTTCTATGAAAGCATTATCTGCCAACGTCAAGTGCCACCTACAGAGATTACCTAATTATAGAAAACCGTCTTATATCTATCGGATTTTCTGATATGATACTATAGCCTGCCAAAATTTTGTATATCCTCTGTCATACCGCCACACGAAAAAAATTCACTACAACTAATAAAGAATTGAATTAACACGCAAAATTCAATGAAAAAACAAAAAAGTAGATTACGTATCATGAAAGTAATCAAAGCAGTTCTCCACACTAGAACTCCACAAGCCAAAATCCTGGTTTTGTAATATAATTGGCATTTGCCACTTGTTCACACACACACAAAAAAAAAAAAAAAAAAAAAAAAAAAAAAACTGACTCTGCTCATACTGAGATCCTAGCAAGTAAGTTGCTATAGTCTGTGTCGGCAAATTCCGATTTTTATAGCTTATTCGATTCTTCTCATTGAGCGATGTAATTTGCTACCTCACATATCGACTATCAAGTTTTAATAATGACAGGAGACGCGTCAAAGTTTAAAATTTCGTACATTGAAAACCAGATGCCGTCAAAGAAATAAGTAAGATTTAAATATATTTATGATTCTTACACTGACATGCGCTGATGATAGTCAGTTTTTGACACATTGTTCATTCCGAAAAAATGAGTAACAAAAAATATTTCTCACAGCGCGCACAACGAGCAAAGGTTTCTTCAGCTGACTCGATGACGGATTCAAAACAGCTCTGCTTTCTTTCTTGAATTTTAACACTTTCGACTAGGGTGTCTCTTCCACAAATTTTATCATTCTCTGTACTTTGGATGCCGTTCTTGTGATACCGTTAAAAAAATTTGGCCTGAGACTGTTCCTGATACAGAATTAAATGCTAGTGATATTATAGATTTATTGAGATTTTGTTTAACTTCAACTTGTTTTATTTTCAATGATTCCTTTTATAAACAGGTGTCGGGAACCGCTATGGGCTCACCTCTTTCTGTGGTAGTTGCTGAAATAGTGTTGCAGTTAATTGAAATAAATATTAATAATGCACTCGATCAACGTTTAATTTTCTGGCGTAGATACCTGGACGATGTTTACATAATAGCTAAAGATTGTGATTTGGATGACATCCTCTCTACTGCGAATTTGATTGCTGTACCTTTAAAGTTTACCATCGAACGCGAGTCTAATGGAGTGTTGCCGTTTCTGGACATCCTCATCCAAAGAACAGAGAATGATAATTCACAGCAAATTTCTACTTCTGTCTGTAGAAAACCGACATCTACAGGTCAGTACACCAATTTTAATTCTGTTTGCCCACTCAGTCATAAGATTTCTATTATTAAAAGTTTAACATATAGAGCTATAAAATATTGCAGCAGCATTGAAGCTTTCGAAACTGAAAGAAATAAAATTTATGAAGATTTAAGGAATAACGGCTTCCCAAAAAATTTCGTTAAAAAAGTTTTCAAGAATACTCTATATCTGGTTAATTCAACTCCCCCCCCCCCCTTTTCAACAGGTTAAACCAAATAATTTCGTGTGTTTACCATATTATACTAATGTTTCTGAAAAAATTTCTTCAGTTTTGAAATCATTTAACATAGGTGTTTCTTATAAATCATTAAATAAATTAAGTTCCTTCCTGAGTAGCCACAAGTTCAAATATGAAAAATAAAAATTAAGCGGCGTTGTGTACAAGATTCCATGCAATGATTGTGATAATGTTTACATAGGTGAAACCGGCAGATCCATGGAAATTCGTCTTAAAGAGCACATCGGTGCATTTAAAAAAGGTAAATTAAATTCCAGGTTAGTGCAACATGCACTTGACAAGGATCACACCCCCTCCTTCACAGATTCTTCAATTTTGAGAAGTAATTGCATAGACTATTATTATAGAATTTTTATGGAGGGGTGGTATACTAAATTGCATCCATTAACCCTGAATGAATCAAGTCCTGTTCCGAATGAATATTTTGTTTTCTTAAATCATTGACTTTAACTTTGACTGGGTCCGGTGTATGCACGTTGTTTTGTTGTAAGTTGATTCGAATACTGATGAGGCTATGCGGTGCATAGCGAAACGTTTATTTTATAGTGTATAATTTTATATGATTTTATCTCATTTTAATTGTTTTGTATGTTTTTAGTAATTGTATTAAAGTCTGTCTACTGTTTCCTATTTAAACATTTTATTATGTTCAATGGCCTTGAACTGGTTTTACCAGGCACCTTATATATCAGCAGTGAGAATTCAGTAAGTACGGAGGACGAAGACGATAATCCCTTAGAGTAACTTAAAAAAATATGGATACAGATGAGAAAAATAGAAGAAATTAACCATGATGTGCTGACTGATGATTGTAACTTAATTCTGAAATTGAGATCTCGGAAACACTATCCGAATTAGATATTTTCGACACTGTGAAAAATAAAAATAATACAGCGGTGAATTGCGATGAAGACGAATATGATGATGATGGAAACAATCATGATGCAGGAATTAACAAAACTTCGTATGATAAAATGCTAAAATCATTTGAAACAATCCGACGCGGATTATAATTAGAAGAAAATACGCAGGAAGGGGTTTTTGGTGCATTGCAAAGATGCGAGACGTATTATGAGAGAAAGCACTTTTTAAAAGAAAAAAACTCAGACAAAATTAACAGAGTTTTTCAGTAACTAAATTTAAGGACGCATATGTTATATGGTTAAAATTATTTGTTATAATAATAATAATAAATACGAGAAGGTCATATAAAATTCGTTAATTTTAATGTAAAACTATTTACTTTAAACAGAAAATACAGTGTATTCCCGGACAATGTTTTGTTTTCCTTGTAGATTTCAAAGATTTAAACACATAGAAAAAATGAATTGATGGTGGATATTGGTGGGTAAAATAAATAAAACATATCGATATAGTTTATAAAAAAAATATGATTAATTACTTTCAGTAAAAATATTTAGTGTTTATGAATTTAAAATCTGTTTGATGTAGTTTAAAGTATTTTAGAGGTGAATCTCTATTTAACGAATTTTCCATATAACGAACTTTTTTCCGGGATTTAGCGACTTCGTTAAATAGAGGTTCGACTGTATTTATAAATAACCTTACTTATGGGTGTTGGAGGGTTTACTTTATTTAAATATTTGAGATCATTTTCATGATTTCATAATATTTGTTTTAAGAATATTTAAATAGTATTAAAAAAAAATTGACAATGCAGTTTTAAGACACTAAACCTCATTACATAGTAAATGGTTAAATATAGCTGAAATTTTGGGGGCACACCATATCTCTTCTCACGGCGCACCAGTGTGTCACGGCACACTGGTTGAGTAAAATTAAATAAATCAAAAATTGTTACTCGTTTGAACTAACCGCAACATTTCTATATAACTTGATTCAGTAATAAATAATGCCTTTCTTTAAAATAAATTTCTTTTTTGAAATCTGTGAAAAAGAAACTTTTTCTTTTATCCGCTAGGGACCAATAAATGAATGCTTTTAAACTGAAGGGGAAAAGATTTTTTTTCTTTTTTCGTAATTCAAGTATACTGGAAATGCTTTTTCATGTGCCATCTAAAGAACTATCAAGAGAGTTAAACTCTTTAACTTCTATAATGCGGTAGAACCTTTTTTATTTTTGACTAAAATAAAAATAGAATGGAGGTTTATATAAAAAAAGTTTTACTTTATATAATATTTAAAATATATACCGAGTTAGACAAAAGTTCGTTAAAACATTAAAAACTCATAAAATGGAAGACGTTATGATAATGGAGTGCGGTTTGCAAAAAATGGATCACAAGGTATTCGGAGTTTATTTAGCAGCAAAAAAAAAAAAAAAAAAAAAAAAAAAAAAAAAATCAAAAATTACATGTAGAGAGAGCACTGGCGACACGAAACACAATGCACAGGACAAAAATATGCTCCATTCATTTGTTCTTCCAATAACAAATGTTCAACATGACCTCCAGAACATTCTACGACACAAGTGCTGTCCTGCTCATTGTGTTTCGGGTCGTCAGCGCCCTCTACATGTGATTTTGTAACTAATTTTTTTTTTTTTTTTGCTCCTAAAAAATCCGACTACCTTGTGAGCCCTTTCTTGCAAACCGCATTCCTTTGTCATAATTTCTTCCCTTTTTATGAGTTTTTAATGTTGTAACGAACTTTTGGCTCATCCGGTATATATATCATCATCATCAACCGTTTTCAATCCACTGCTGGATGTAGGTCTCCCCCAGATTTTTCCAATGTTTAAAATATATACCGAGTTAGACAAAAGTTCGTTAAAACATTAAAAACTCATAAAATGGAAGACGTTATGATAATGGAGTGCGGTTTGCAAAAAAGGATCACAAGGTATTCGGAGTTTATTTAGCAGCAAAAAAAAAAAAAAAAAAAAAAAAAAAAAATCAAAAATCACATGTAGAGAGCATATAGAGAGCATATAGAGAGCACCCGAGAGCATATAGAGAGCATGTATATATATATATATATATATATATATATCATATAAGTTCACCTTCCACACTCCTTCGCAAGTATAGTATAATAAAATAAATTGCTTTATAAATAGCTTATTTTTATTCAAAGTGATTGTAATCATTTTTTTCCGATATTTTATTGTGATGTATATTATAATTTTCCAATGTGGAGTTAATCTTTCGAATGTCACCAGCCATCAGTAGAGAATGGATATTTTTACTTTTCGAACAAATAGTGATCATGATTTGTGAGTGTGTGTTTGCTAGAGAGGGAGAGTTCCATAATTCCCAAAACGATAATTCCTAAACGGTACATCTGAATCGGATCCTGTTTGGCAAATATATTATAGACTATTGTCACAAGAATAGCATACGTACAAATCGGTCGACAGATTAAGTACTTTCCACTTTTAAACGATTTTGCGCCCGAATTTATTGGAAAAATCAACAAAGAAATGCGACAGAATATACGGGGTTCGTCAGGTATTTGAGAACACACATTTTAGGTGAAATATCACTCTGTATATTATAGTTAAAAATATAGTTAAACATTTCAGAACTTAGACTAATTAAGGAAATGAAGAGGCATGCTGTCATCAGCTCATTGGCTGAAGAAGACTTCGATTTGGAGATTGTCACATCCTTGAAACTTGCCTGGTCATTTGTCTTTAATATAAAGAGAGAAATGAACGCTGCCAAGTTTCATGTGGCAAACGTTTTATGCAGCAGACGACATTGTCAGCAATATGAAATCACCAAGACACCGGAATTCGTGAGTCATGAGATTCATATGAATCATACCGATCATACCGAAATCATACCGATGGAAATCATTCGAAATCGATAAAGGCATTTGATTCAAAGATGCAGGTTGATGAGTCCACAATCTGATGTGTGATTCGTACATGATGAGGAGAGTACTGTTCTTGCCCCAGAGAACCAGGGATAACCAACTGACCAGAGACAAGCGTCTCCTTAACAATCTGAGACATCAAGAGGAGCCAGGAATGTTCTTGTTTCTTTTCAATGAGAAAAAATTTGGCCAGGTCAAGAAAGTGAACCACAAAAAGATCAGTGATGATGTGAATTCCTCAAAAAGGTTCTGGCCGACATGTGCAGAAAATGTCCAGCCTCACTGATGGTTCTGGGAGGGGGGGGGGGGCTTGAGAAGGGAAGACGATCTGATTGCTCCATATTTCTTTCTTGAAAGTAACAGAGTCAACGCCGTTGCTTATACCAAGGTGTTAAAGCACAAAATTACTTCTGTAACAGGTGGGAGGCCGTACAATTTTACTTTCTTCTATCTGCAATAGAATGAAGTATTGTAATCGAAATTTTTTTCGACTTCCGGTTTTCGATGGATTTACAAGGTTTAAGGGTTCAGAGATCCCAAAAACATGTTTAAAGAAAATGTCTGTCTGTCCGTATGTCTGTCGCCCTTGTACCATCAAAAAGTGTACCAAGTTATGCATAGAATTAAACCATTTTTTTTTTAATCTTTTGGCTGTGGCAAGCAGATTCTCACTGAATTTGGAAAAAATCAGCCGGAAGGGGGCGCTTTAATAGCAATTTTGTGTCACTTTAAATATTGTATCACCAAAAAGTGTATGAAGTTATGCATAGAATTGACACAATTTTTTTGTGTAGGTCTTTGGTCATGGCAAGAAGGTCCTCCTTAAATTTGGAAACATTCCGCTTAAAGGAGGCGCTATAATAGCAATTTTTGTGTCATTTTCAATATTGTACCATCGAAAAGTGTATGAAGTTATGCATAGAATTACAACAAATTTTTTGTCTATGTTTTTGGCCATGGTCAGAATGTCCTCCCTAAATTTGGAAGTATTCTGCCTAAAACGGGCACTATAATAGCGATTTTTGTGTAATTTTCTTGACTTTTCGTAGTTCACCGGCGGCTGTACAGCAGCTGCTGTGAATCGATGGGAACTTCCCATCCTGATAAGCCGACTATTCGCGAACAGCTGATACAACAGAATAACGAAAAACTATTGATTTTAATAAATATCATGAGTGGGATTAACTCATTTTTACTCATATTAATTGACTGAAGAAGAAATTTATGATGAAAGTCAAAGTTGATAGTATTGAACTAGCAAAAATGAAATATTGACATCTGTAACAACATTTTGAAATATTAAAATATATGAGATAAATGAAAGTTTTGGGATTGGCACATCCAACTAGTTTAACAAGACTCTGCATTATCCCCTACAGCCCATACAAACCAAAAATGGATAGCCGAAGCAGTCATGACGATGTTATCCTCAACTTGTTGGGCTCTGTAGATTATTTTTTTTATTCAAAATAATTATAATTATAATTATTATCTGCTACATCATATACTATAATTTATATAATAATTTTCCAATGTGCATTTACTTTTCATATGTCATCAGCAAATCATCATGGATATATTTTAAAGCCAGTCAGCAGTCATTTATGTCGGATGTTGCAGGGCTTATTTTTGGAAATTTTATTCTGTATGTTTCAAGGATTTGAAAGTAGGGTAAGAAAAAAGAATGAATACTTTTTATTTTGCTAAACTTGGGAAAAAAATTCAAGGAATAAAAAACATATGAACCGAATTTTTTCAAATTTTAATGTATGATTATTTATAATGTTTTGCAAGAAAAAAAAATATTATTATTATTATTATTTTACTTTGCGTTAAGTTGCCAAAGGCTTGAATAATCACAAAATATTGTTTAAGAATTCTTAATAAAATTGGTTTTTATTGCTTGTAAAGCTTATATTTGGTTTGTTTTGTAATTAGAAATAAATGCAAGAATTTAAGGGAACAGCGGACTTTCAAAATCACGAAATTAGACTAAGAAATCGTTTTTTTTATTGGAAGAATTATGAAACTAGTTGCTCAAATTTTTCTGATGCAAAAATAATTTTTCAATTCTGACGTTTCTTGTCAGAGATATAAGCTTTTATATTCGTAAAAACTGTATCTATTTATTTAGTTTGTTTTACTTAAAATGCTGTTTTTTCGAAATTAAAGATTTCGCACATTTTTAACTTTTGAAACGTTTCATGCGCATTCCTAATTATCATATTCTTTTTAAATTTATACTGTACACTGTAAACAAAAATCTGTCAAATTGACAAGAAAAAACTGTCAATTTTGGCGCCAGTAAAAAAACGTTTAATTTACAGAAAATAGCTGTAATTTTTCATTAAAACAATTTTTTTCTGTAAAAAATACAAATTTGTTCAGCAAAAATTACAAAATTCAGTTTCTTTTACGGAAAAAATAAATTGTTTTTCTTCAAAACAGGTTTTTTTTTTGTAAAAAATACTATTCTTTTCTGTAAAAATTACAGGTTTGTTTTACAGTGTATATCCTCTATACAATAATAAATAAATGTTAGCATAAAAAGTTTCATTTTAGGAGTATTAACCGTTGAAATTCATGCGCATATAAAAATTTATAGCTACTTTTTTTAGAAAGAACAAAGCATAATTATAATTTTTTTTCTAATAAATAAAGACACACAACCTTGCTTAATGGTACATGAAACACAAACTTTAATAAGCTAAAAGTTAAATTCTACGTTTCGAGCTGTTTCCCCTTAGCAAAAAATGACATAGGATTTTTTATGGAAACATATGGTTTTATATGGAAAATCATAAAAATTTTATGGCATTATATGGAAACATACTGTATCCATATGGTAAACATTCTTCATTCTATGATATTCCATAGCAAAGTGTATGGTAAAATTATAGGGTAATGAAATTTACCATATATTCAATGGTGTTCCATAGCATGATGTATGGTAAAACTATAGGGTAATGAAATTTACCATATATTCAATGGTGTTCCATAGCATGATGTATGGTAAAAATTTGTAATAATTGCTTGTACCATAAACTGTATGGTATACCATAGCATGATGTATGGTAAAATCATGTGATAATTGCTTGTACCATAAACTGTATGGTATACCATAGCATGATGAATGGTAAAATCATATGGTAATTGCTTGTACCAAAATTATATGGTATTCCATAGCATGATGTATGGTAAAATCATATGGTAATTACTTGTGCCATAAATTGTATGGTACTTCAAAGCATGGTGCATGGTAGAATCTTAAAATTAGGGATGCACCGAATATTCGGTATCCCGCCTATTGGGCCATGTTACCGAATATTCGGTTAGGCCGAATATCAAACTATTTCATATGCCGAATATTTGGCTTGGCCGAATATAAGAGATTTCGGTATACCGAATATTCGGCCAGACCGAATATTTAAAAAGCCTTAAAAAAAATTTTTAAAACCATAAAACAACTTCTATTTTTAACTATCAGTTAATAATGATATTTAGAATAATTAGAAATAAAATTATATTTATATAAAACAGAATGCTTTTACATTTTTTACTTGCTATTTAAAAAGTATCACGTAAGAAAATTAACCAATAATGAGATTTATTTAACTTTTTAATACTTTGAAACTCTGAAATTTAAACTTATTCGGCAAGCCAAATATTCGGAATTCGGTTTACATGTTGGCCGAATATTCGGTATTCGGCCAAAATCACTATTCGGTGCATCCCTACTTAAAATATACAATACCTTTTGAAAGTTGATAATATATTGATTTTTTGTAACTATAGTACAAAAAAAGTTGTGTTAAAAAGCCGTATGCTAATTCGGGACCTTGTATCTGATTTGGATAAACACCAGTGTTGAATTCAGGGGTGGCCGGGGAGGACCCCCCCCCCCCACCCTCCCACCCCCGGAGCAATGAGATGTCCGCTCCCATACTCCCGGGAGATTTGAGATTTTGTGTTTTCAATGAAAAACACAAAACGAAATTCAATTTAAAAAAATGAAATTTCCCCCTGGAACTGTATAATGCCCCCCTCCCCCGGAACCACAAAAATCCCTCCCGGAGAAAAGTGCCTGAATTCAACACTGATAAAGACTTCTACTCATACATTTAGATTTGGAGAATGGCAACGCCTGCCATCGCCATGCTTGTTTTGTTTACCTCTCACTCCGTAGCATCGCTTGTGCCGCGTCATGTTTACTAAGAGCGAATACGCAGTAATTCCATCAAAGCATCCTGGCTATTTTACCTTATTTGATCTTAATTTTACTTATATAACGTTTGTCATAACAATATTCTTATGTTTGTTAGATTGTTATACATTTTCTTACACGTGATACGCTGAAATGAAAGTGGATTTTAAGTTTGTCACTGCAACATTATTGATTGCCCGAACAATTTTATAATTTTTAATGTACTGTATATTTACAAGCATAAAGATATTCAAAATATTTGTAAACAATCTTCTATGTCATAAATCTGCAATAAAACTTTTTACATAAGCTTATGTAAAAAGTTTTATTTTTATTGCAGAACCGCTTTATATGCCGAAACGCTAATCTTTATCTATGTACATATAGTGTATATATGAAGATTAGCGTTCCTGTAAAGTTCTGAAACTCTTAATTAATAGTATCAATTTTATTAATCTAATCTAATTTCATAAAAAAAATTTATTATCGAAGTTACAGCCGTCTACCGGAAATTAATGATGGTTAAATGGCTATAAGCTCAGAGATGAAGGCTTCCTGTGAGAGAGATAATCTGTCGAACATTGACTAAAGATATGAAAACAAAAATATAGTGGTGCCATCCAGTGAAAATAAATACTTATTAATGAAATGAGGTCAAATAAATCAAAAGTTCTATTGAAGAAACCACGGGTGTCGTCCTCTACTCATGAGGGCCCGAACAAAATTCAACAAAGTTTTCACTCAAGTTTTTGGCAACAAGATTCAAGTTTAAATTGAAACATTGCAATTAGATACAGAATTATGACTTTATGATTTTATGCCAGATTTCTGGAATATCTCTCTATTCTAAAAAAAAGTAACTCCCGCTGTCACCGCCGCCGCCGCCGCCGCCGCCGGTTTTGAATTTTTTGTGACCGGAGGTCTTTCTTCGTTAATATTAAGAAAAATAATGCATACAAAAATATGAAAATTGGTAGTATTATACAGAAATGTTTGATAAACACGCTGATGTAGACAGTTTTCAAATCGAAGAATTATTTTAAGAGATATTTAATGCTAAAGTTGGACAAAATCGTTCCATTAAAAAAGTTTTATAGGAGCAAAAACTATACATCGGAATTTAATACTTTTTAGATCATTTTATACGTTATAATTTCCCGGTGTGCAGAAATAATTTATTTTTTTAATTTGACTCATTTTTCGAGGTTTCATTTCTATTTTAAATTCAAATTTTCAGCATTTCGAGAGATATTTTTTTACTTATTTCAGAAAATTGTACTAATTTAACCTGTTGCCAAACTGTATAAACAACGGAAACAATAATGTTTGCTTCAAATTAAAAATTTATTTACGCGTGACTATTATAAACAGAAAAGAAAAACTTTCAAATTAGAATTAAATAATTACGTATAAAAAGCAGGAACTTATTGAAAATTACTTCATCTATAATTACACGTGAATTTTAACAGAGAAAGGATATTGTAAAGTAATAAATTCATTAACATGTGTTAGAAGTCTTAAATAGGAGAAATTACATCACATTTACGTCACATTACACTTATTACGTAAAATGAACAAAAAATAATATTGCAAAATAGTAGTTTAAATTTAAAAATAGCGCGAGACATTTACTTGATATTTTGAGATGAACTTTTCAACTATTTTTTTTTTTTTTTTTTTTTTTTTTTTTTTTGACAGCGCAAATAATATTTCATTTCTAATAAAAGCATTTTCACGTGAATATTAAAAAGGGAAAGAAAAGTTTGGTGAAAATTACGTCAGATTAAAAACGATATATTTAAAATGTTTTATTTAAAAGGACTTTCTTTTCGCTTTGTTAAAAAATACCGGGAGACAAAGACTCTGTTTACTTAATTCATTTTATATTAGATGATTTTGAAATGCCATTGTATCTTTTAACAGCAGCTGATTTTTCCGTAAAATTCCCCAATCAAAGAGAAATGAATAGAAACCCGTTTATAGGGCGATCGCCTTTGTTTTTTTTAATTATAATTCAATCTTCCAAAAAAATTCAATTAAAGCCGATCAAATTAGCGTGCTTTTAGAGACTGCAGTGTCTGAACGGGGGGTTGGCGAGCGTAGCTCGTAGGGGGCCGAGCCCCCTAGTTATAGGATAAATTATCATGACAAGGTTTATTCTCACGTGCAACAATTTCAACTGATTCTCTAATTTTACTCTCAAAAGGGACGGATCAATTTCAATGGTCGAATTTCGAGATTTCGAAAGTCCGCTGTCCCCATAAATTCTTACATTTATTTCAAATTACAAACCAAACCAAATATAAGCTTTACAAGCAATAAAAACTAATTTTATTAAGCATTCTCATAGATTTTTTACTACTTACAAATTCAGGGAACTTTTTCAATCCATACCAATTTCCATTGTAATGTATAAAAAGTGTCTCATAAATAAATGTTGTCATACTTCACGCAAAAAGAAATGCGCATGAGATATTTTAAAATAAGAGAATTATTCGTTATTTTAAAAAGTTAAAAATTAAGTAATTTTAGAACTTTTTTAAAAAATTTTAACAACAAATTTTGAATATAACTATTTATGCTTGCCATTAATAGCTCTTCCAATTTTTAATGGATTTATCGAAAATTGAATGATTTGGTTTTTACAGATTTATGCCTCAACCGTACTTTAAAGTACCATTAAAATAAATTGCTACAAATTCCATTTGATACATCGATTAGTAGTAATACAGTTTAGAATGAGTTATAAATACTTTACATTATCTTGTTTCAAAAGCCTCATTGGTTGCACAAAACAAAGATATTTAAAGGATTATTTCTTTTGCCTTTGCTTCTTTTCAGCTTTCTTGACGTTGAAAGATTAGGGAAGGGAGGGGTTCAGTTCGGAAATATTTTTATATTTCTATTGTAAGAACACTATATCTGTACTTTTCATACTTCTACAAAATACTAAAAAGAGATTTAAAATAAACGATTTGAGTGGTGTTGTAAATATTGCACAAAATCCCTATAAATTCAAAATTAGTTAATTAATTTTATTTGGCAAACTCCTTGTAAAATTTATTAAATGATTGTGTAAATCTAATGTAGTTTTAAAAATTCACGGAAATTGCTTTAGAAGATGAAATTTTCATGAATTCATAATTTGGGACATAAAGGGTTAATATCCACTGTCCTCTTAAAAAAAAAAAAAAAAAAAAACATCATTAGTTATTCATAATTATCCATTATATGCCCATTTTAAATGGAACATAAGTTTGTCACTTGTTTGAAAATAACGCATGTATGGGAGGGTTAACAAACTCGAAATCTGTGAATATTGATTAGGTTTTAATCCTATATCTCTCGTGATGTCTTAAATGTTAAATCCTCATAGCCAGCAATTAACATTATCTTGTTAAAAGTACATAAAAGAATCCCTAAAAGTGTCCGTTCGAAATAAAGTAGCACAACGTATGTTCGAAAAATAATTTTCTTTTTGACAGGATAACGTTAGGGAAACTGAAATAGAACAACGCTCAATGTACAGTCGTGGAAAAAAAAAGTAAACACCCCCTACTAACTCTTCAACAAATTATCGTAGAAGAAAGTTACAGAACGATTGGAAATAAAGTCTACTTTTAAATAATGTACATAAAATTTCCTTAGGGGGCCATCTAAATATTAAAACGAACCATAACTTTGTTTTCTTCAATAGCAATACATAATTTTGATAGCATAAAAAAACTCTACACCCTTCAATTAGCCTAAAAACAAATTTTTATGCAATTCGTACCATAAGTTTTCGAGAAATTAATTATTTTAAAACGAGCGTATTTTAAGGGCTGTATCCAAATTGAAGTTCTGTACTCGATTGTTGACCAAGAGACCGCCTTCTTGATCAAGGCACCACTCAAGCAGTCAATGAAGCCTGTTAGATAATAGAACAGCAGAAGAATTTCAAAATATCTACTCACTTCTATCATAGACGGCTCCTTAAACCATCATTTTGCCGTTTTTTAAACATAATTTGAAAACTATTTGGAAGAAAAATGTGAAATTTTGGATTTTCATAAAGCAGGACTTAATAAATTTAAATCCATCAAAAAAATTGTAGGTTGCAATTCATATTTTTTTAAATATTAATTTCATAATTTATAATTCATGTCATAAAATTTTAAAAATTGCAAATTCAGCATATTTATGTTTGGACACATTAGTATTATTGCTACACAAAAAATTAGCACATTAGGAGCATAATTTCAGGAGATATAAATAAAAATATGAAAATGTAATTTAACATTAGAAGCGCTAAATTTTGAATGTTTAAAATTCAAAAACGTATGATTCAAATGACTTGAAATTTGGTGTCTAGGCATAGTTTGAACCGAAGATTTGAAATATCTCGTTAAAATTGGGTATTGCCTTTGAAAAAAATTAAGTTTGGGTTCGTTTTAATAGGTAGATGGCCCCTAATCAAATTTTATATACATAATTTAAAATTATACTTTATTTCCAATCGTTCGGTACCAGTAATTTCCGTCTACGATTATTTGTTGAAGAGTTAGTAGGGTGTGTTTACTTTTTTTTTTTTCCACGACTGTGCAACAGTCGTGGAAAAAAAGGTCAACACACCCTACTAACTCTGCAACTAATTATAATAGAAGAAAGTTACTGGTACCAAACAATAAGAAATAAAGTCTACGTTTAAATTATGTATATAAAATTTGCTTAGGGGGTCATCAACATATCAAACTGAACCCAAACTTTGTTTTCTTTCAGTAGCAATATCCAATTTTGACACCTTAAATAGATTCTACACCCTTTAAATAGCCTAAATGCAAATTTTTATGAAATTCATATGATTAGTTTCGGAGAAATGATTTAGTTTAAAATGAGTCTATTTTAGGGACTGTATCCAAATTAAAGTTCGGTACTCGATTGTTGACATGCTACAGTATGACTTTGTCACTGCTATTAATGCATTATTTCTTGCCATTTCACTCGCTTAACATGTTTCGACTATTGCCAGCCCAAATGTTTTAATAAAATGAGTAAAATATATTATTTTTCGAATTATGCTTTTCTAGACATCATAGACTTTAACCATTATTTTGACGTTTGTTTCACATAATTCGAAAACTGCTTGGAAGGAAAATTTCAAATTGAGAATTAGCATCAAGCGGGGCATAATAAATATAAATTTATCAAAAAAAAATTAAAAGTTGCAATAAAAGGAAATAATTTCATCGTCTGCTGTTATCATTCGCAAAATGACTAAAGCGTTACGCTCAGATACGTTTGTCCTTTAAAATGTAGATTGTAACTGCAGTTAAATTGTTGGTATACTATTTAACAGGCAGGTTTTCACAAGTGATGGAGTCGCCGTCTAATTTTGTTCATCCTTGTCAATACTTTTTTCCGACTTACTAATTTCATGGAATTTCTGCGTACTATGTTACTATTTTATATTATGATTGTTTTTACTCATATTATTCTTATATTCCGAGTTTTAAGTTTGTACTCTGTAGAAAATATGTCTGTTTTTGTTTTTAAATTGCGCAGTTTTTAATCAGCTGATAATATTCTACACTGTACTTGACTTTGCTCTTCTACGAATTTAACTTCATCATCAAAAATTATTTCACTCTACCTCAATCATAGAATTTTTTCTGCATGAAATCTAAACCTCACGTCATTTTCACCATCTCAAAATTTATATACGTACCTCTCATATCCGTATTCACCATTTTAAAAGTATTTTTACGCGCAATAGGTTATTAATAAATATTTTTTCCGAACTTGAAGTCGCATTTGCCAGCTACAACTTTGCATATAAACATTCACATTCTTGACTTGAGGTCCTAATCTCAGTACCGGTGAGTAAAAATTCCAGATAATTACGAACATTTCTTACTATCGTGGCCACGCTGTTATGAAGGCATTTGTAAATTTAGATAAAAACAACATTTATTTTATGAGGAAATAAGTTTCAATGATGCAATTTTGTTTCAAAGCAGAAAAAATTAGCTATATACAGGGTTTATCAATACGTTATCAATGGTTACAAACTTTCAGAAAAGATAGAGTACACCTTAACGATGGGAAATCACATAGAATGGTTGGAAACGCTTTCCTGGCACGGTAGTGATGACACAAAAGACACGAAAGGAAGGACACAATCTAAAGAGAAAACATGCTTATTATTCTTAGTGCTGAAAATATGTCGGGACAATGCTGGAAAGTACTGAGGAACTTGTTGCACGCATCGTGTTAGCTGCTGGGGAAGTCCGGGACATGCCCGGTATTTTCGAGAAAATTAGATCTTCACTGCGCCGGAGATGGGCTTCCACGCATCACGGCCCGGGGTCGTAATTTCGAACACCTACTGTAATGACGATCGTTGCCTCTTTAATGTTCTTTTTTCTTAGTATTTTGCTGTACTGAGGATAATAAACATGTTTTCTCCTCTTATTCGTGTCCTGTCTTTCTTATGTGTTGTGTCGTCACTGCTGCGCTAAGAAAGCGTTTCCGACCATGCATTGCTATGTGATTTCACATCGTCTAGGTGTACTCTATCTGTACTGAAAGTTTGTAACCGCTGTACTGATACACCCCGTAGAAGTAAAGTAAAGATGCAAAAAAACAAACAGTTTAGTTTTTATAATAGAAAAAGAATAGATGTTAACATTTGTGCACCTCAAGTCTGAAGAGGATAAAGTGATCGGTCTGTCAAAATTAGAATTTTAACTATAATATCTGGTACGGTGATCTTTTTTTATCGATGCTATCAGAATACTATCGAATACTATCAGAAATCGCTATTTTTTTTTTTTTTTTCCTATCGAAAATTTTAGATAAGCGAGATAGTAAAAATCTTCCCTTTTCCGAAATTTTATTTCCGAAAGTCTCTCAGTTCCTTGCGGATTCAGCTGTTTTGAGCACGCAACTCCTTTTAATGGAAAGAATATCAAAGTAGTAAATCCACGGGTTCTTGTTCGTTTTTTTCTGAGAGTTTTTTTTTCTATTGTAAGAGATGAATTGATTCTCATTTTCTTCCCATAATGTCAGCTTACTTATAAAACCGCTGCGCTTATTGTTTGCATATTACAAAAGATAATGGATTTTGATACGTTTTCCAACAAATTAAACTTATGGGTTTTTCGTACTTAGTTATGAGTATAATATAAGAATTTATTGCTTATTATCTGGTGATCTACTTGCAATTAAAATGGTATTTTTAACACTTTCCAACAAAGTTGAAAAGTGTTTATGAATTCGTTTTGTCTTTCTGTCCGTCCATGTTCTAACTAGCGTTAATGTAGTCCGATTGCCATGAAATTCTTAGATGTTATTGGCTATCACTATGGCATGTTTGGTATTGTAAATGAAGTGTCTAGCATTTACGGTTCATTTACAGACACACTCAAAAGAATTTCGTTACATTACGGTCTACGGGGAAAAATCGTTTGTGATGTATTTTAATGATATCATACAATTTTAAACATACTACAATGTATACATATCAATGAGGTGTACTACGGCCCTTACTATAGAATAGGGTGTGCATAGAAAATATCATTCATTTACCGAGTTACACAAGATAATTTGGCTACAGAAGAAATTTAACTATTGAAGTCTATGAACTATAATTGCTGGAAGTGCGCTTTCAGTTGAAATTGAACTATTTTTTTAAATATTACTTGGTGTGGATAATTTCTATACATCATATACAGGGCTGTACAAAAGTTCTCAAGTACATTTCCGCTCATTTACAGAAATGGCTGAATGGAAATTTTCAACTGTGCCGTGTGTTTGACTGCTTTTTAGCATACTACACTGAAAAAAATGAAGTTCTCAAAAATGGGTAAATCGAATTGAGTATTTTTGGATCAAAAATGAACCTATACTTTCTCAATTTTGAAACACTACATGTTATCAAACCCAAAAGAAACGATAATTTTGTACCCTAAAATAGCTTATTTCATTTATGGCGGCATAAATGATGTTTATTAATGTAAATGTTAAATTATGCACAGTATTTTAAAATAATTTAAAAATACTTGGAAATAATGCTCTTGTCATAAAAATATTAGATTTGTTAAATCTTGTTAATAATTTTGCTATTTTTCTTAATAAATAATCAATTAAACGTTTCTTGTTAAGAACTTTGAACTGGAAATAAATGTCAGTACATTTTTACTTTGATTTTTAGGTTTAGGGGGGCAGTACATAACGATTCATATTTGAACACAACCATGGAATCAAAAATGAGTACACGTATTTCTCAATTTTGAGTACATTTGGATCGGAGCTATTTTGAGTATGTGAAGTATTTAAAATTGAGTACTTTTTACTCAGTTTTGAGTACCCATTTTTTACAGTGTATAAGGCTGCACACACACACACACACAAAAAAAAAACTGATATATTTTTTACTTAATTGAACTGCAGAAATTGGGTTTGTAAATGCGGTATGAGTTTTTCAAATTATTTATTTAGACATAACATTTCACCTTAATAAACTGTGAAGTTTTATTACAGTATACTGAATGTGTTGGAAAGTATTACATAATCTATGCTTGACGCATGATTTTTCGTTCTTGTTTAAGATATTCATCCGATTAAATCATAATCAGAGCTTAGAACACTTCAGGTTAATTTAATAAATAATATTTGAGGACGCTAATACTGTCAGAAATCGATACTTTTTTCTCATAGCGAACATCGTAATTAAGGAAGATAATAAAATTCTTTCCTTTTCAAACATTCTATTTCTCAAAGCGTTGCAATTTCTTGCTGATTCAACTGCTTCGAGCACACAATTCTTCTTTTCTTCAATGATATACATGTAGCAAATCCATTTAAGCATCGCTGCCAACTTTTACACTTTTTCTCTACTTTTTTTTTTTTTGACAGAAAAGTTTTATTTAATCAACGAATATTTAGGATTAACTATTTCAAATTTTTATATTAAAAAATAGTGGTAGGAAAAAAATCATAAAAGTTGTCAGCTATGCATTTATGGACTCCAGACTTATTATTTTGTGTTAGAAAAACATTTTTTAGAAGTTCTAAAATTATTTTTGCGGAAAATAAATAATATTTAAATGAACAGATTCAAATGCTGATAACAGAGATCGGCAAAAAAATAATTTTTTTCAGCTGCTTGGGATATTTTTGGTTAATTATATGTTTTTTAGGTTGCTGAATCCAAAAATGAACTCTATTTTCCTCTATCACGGACAGTATTGTTGCAAAACATGGGGAGTTTACATTAGAAAAGCACAACTGCGATGGAAAAAAATCAATATTTCATTACAAGTAACTATATTTAAAATTATACTACAAGTTCCAATTTATACTTTCCCCCTTGTTTACACTTTACATTTCAGTAGATGTTGTTTGAATCGTGGCCAAAGCTTATGACTGTGGGTAGTAGCTGTTTTTGTTCGTTCCTCAATTTTCTATTGTATTTTTCTTGAGTGTTACTCTTAGAAATATGAAATTAATATATGGAATCATTATTGGATAGGGTTTTTTACTCAAGAATGCGATTACAGATTTCCCGTTAAAATACGAAATTTTACGCAAAATTAAACTAAAAACATGAGTTTCGCAAGAAAACCTGACGTGGAATTTAAATTTTTTTCCCAGTTTCAGAAAGTAAAAACCTATAAGAAACAGTGAAAAAATCTTATGCAGTTTTTTGGTTGCAGACCTGTGTAATTTAAGTACATAAAATAACTAGTAGATATCAAAATTTAAATTTTTAATAGACTCAATGTTTAAACAATGAGTCTATTACAGATTTCAAATTTTATCGGTATGTTGAATTTCATCTTGAAAATCCGCTACATTCATAGTTCTTTAACGATATGAATACTATATCTATTTTTTTTATATAAAAAATTGTAGATAAAATGGTAGTGCAAATCTTTCCTTTTTCAAATTTTATATCCTGAAGTCTGGCAGCTCCTTTCTGATTCAGATTTTTTCGAATACGCAACTGTCCTTGTTCTTTAAGGAATATGAAAATAGTCAATACATTTATGGGTTCATGGCCGATTTCACTAGCCTGCACAATTTGGCTTATGTCAAGTTTTTTTTAGCTTTTGATTATTGATTCTTATGTATTTTTTTAGAGCTGAGTTTGAAAAAGTCCTTCGTTTTGAAAAATCCTGACTTGGATGTTAAAAATAAACACCATTTTCGTATTCAGCGTGAAAAAATACATAAAAATCAACAACAGATAAAAAAACATCGCAGGCTTGTGTTTTTTCAGGAGCTTTCTTTCTTTATTATATGAGATAAGATGATTGTCATTTTCTTTCCATAAAGTCAACCTACTTTCAAGAAGCTCTTACCTTATTGTCTAGGATTTTGTACCACTTTTCAAGCGAATTAAATTTATTAAATACTTTTCATACTAGTTAAGAACACAATAAAAGAATATTTTACTATTGAATATTGTACGTAATATACTTGCAATGAAAAAGGCATTAAAAAAATTATTATTCTGCCATGATTCTCAATTTAACCCCTTGAGGGGCGGTGGGATATATTATATGCCACCTAATATTAATCAATATTCGAAACAGAAACTTTCAATTAAAATTAACTTATATAATTTCGGTGAAAAAAGTTGTAGAATTGCTTTTCCTTATTTTGAAATTTTTTTTTCGAAAATTCTGGTGTGAATTCAACATTCCAGAAACACAGTTACTGAAAGGGTTAAATCATAAGGGTTAGCTCCTGAAACGGTTAAATCATAATAAGATTTATTTCATAAATATTATTTGAGGACGCGAACTATGTCAAAGAGCTCTATTTTTTCCGCATATAAAACTATACGTATGGGATTTTTAAGGGGTTAATAAGATTTTTTTCCTTTTCCAAAATTTTGTTCTATAAAGTCTTGCAGTTTTTCGTTGATTCAATATTTTCCCGCACTCAACTTTCCTTTTACTTTAAGGAATATCAAAGTAGTAAATCCATTTATTGGTTCCAGACCCCTTTTTTGTAGAAGAATTTTTACTTCCTATGCTTTATGAAAACTTAATTGTCATGTTCTCCCATAAGACAAGCCTACTAAAAAAAAAAAAAAAAAAAAAAAAAAGCAATTTAACAAATTACAACGACCATTTGGAAAATGATTTTTTTGAAGACTAAAATTTAAGACATAAAAAATCGCACGGAGTTGATCATACATTACGCACGCCATGAATTAAACATTAACATTCCTGGACCCATCATGAACAAATTTTAAAAGAAATTTCAGTTTTACAATTTTCGGTACTGTAAATTATTAAACTTCTACGGAGCTGGTCATACATTACGTACGCCATGGATTAAACATTAATATTCCTGGACCAATTTTAAATGAAATTTCATACATTACGTACGCCATGGATTACATTTTTCGGTACTGTAAATTTTTAAACTTCTACGGAGCTGGTCATACATTACGTATGCCATGGATTAAACATTACTATTCCTGAACCAATTTTAAATGAAATTTCATTCTTAAACTTCTAAACATCCCACAATATTACTTTTTACACCGTCGTATAGAGAAAAAAAAAATGTACTTTTAAATGCAATTTGTTTGAAAGCTGTATTTCAGTTTGTTTCTGAGTTATTAATTATTTTTTGTAGTTTTTATTACTTTTTTGTCACAGTGGCAACAGAAGTATCCATCCCTGTTGCAAGTAAAGGGAGAATACAGATTACTGTATAGACCAATCAGAAAACGAATAAAACGCTTCAGATATGTTTTTGATTTCCTACCCTGACGGAGGACAATAACAATTTTTCCAAATGGTTAAAAAGAAAGCTTAGCTTTTTGTCCACATAATTACAATATATAAAGGATTTTGCATTACTTTTAAAACAAATTTCATTTAATAGATATTTTTATTACTACTTCAGAATATAATAAAATACTCTATCACTGATTACCTTTATGAGATCTACTTGCACTTAACATTATTTTTAGGGTTCCCTATTTAAAAAGTAAAAACGGAACCATTATAAGATCACTCGTGTTTCTGTCTGTCAGTCTATCCATCTATCACAGCCGTTTTTGTGTAAACTATTGAATGTGAAAAGTTCAAATTTGGCAGAAGTAAGAAAGACTATTAACTCACATATTTATAGAACCATTCGCAAACATATTTAGGAAAAATGTAAGGGGGGTTGAAATTAAAAATATTTATTCTGTATATCGCGTGGGGTATATTGTGAAAGCTCTCATAACGCCGAACTCAAAAATACATTAGCTTGAATTTTAGGTATTATACAGGGTGTCCACTCTCAACGGTGTCTAATGGCTAATTCCTAAACCGTTAGTCATAGACATATAGTTCCAATTGCAAACATGTCTTAAATGAGGTAAAGAAATATTTTAAAAGCGATTTGTGTCAGTAAAAACATTTCTTAAAAAATTACGAAATTTAAATTTTTATACGGTCACCCGTCCTATAAGTTATATTTAATAAAATTTTCCTCTTACACTGACAAGTAAGACAAAAAACAGCCCCGTTATTCTACGATTAAAACTGACCGAATAATAGCTGTTTAAAGTTGGAGCATAATTTTCTCTGCAAATTAGGGGTCATTGACAAATTTAGTAGAGTTATAATTTCGTCAGATATATTAAAAAGATGGTTGAGAGTAAAATTAACATTGCAATATAAATTTGAAATCTTTAATCATTCTGACATATTAGTGCAAAATATACAATTTGTAATAAACATATAGGAAGAAAGAAAAACCAGAATTTTTGTTAAACAAAATGATGAAAATTAACTGCCTTAATTCTTTACAAAATGATACATACTTTAAAATGTTATTAGATTACACTAGCCTGCAAAAGTTGGTTTATGCCGTCTTTTTTAGATTTTGATGATTGATTCTTGTGTATTCTGTACCGCTGAATCCGAAATTGACCTTAATTTTTTTTTTTTTTTTTTTTTTTTTTTTTTTTTTTTAACCATCACGTAAAGATTTTTTGCAAATCCTAAATTTTAAAGTTAAACAAAGAAAAAATAGCGAAAATTTGATACTATGAAATAGATGTTATTGTTGTGTTTTTAATTTTTAATAATTGATTTTTATGTATTTTTTACCGCTGAATCCGAAAATGACCTTCATTTTTCAATAATTTTTTCAAATTGTAAATTTCAAAGTTAAAAAATTCAAAGTTAAAATTGAACCCTCCTCCCCCACTTCATCGGACCCTCAGCTGTTTAGCTGTAAGAATCCCAGTATAAGCCAAAAAATTTAATAAATTATTGAATTAAATTAAATTAAATTAAATTAAATTAAATTAAATTAAAAAAGTTTTACATCTGTTTTATAGTATCAGATGTTCGCTATATTTTAACTTTGACATTTACGATTTGCAAAAAAACTTCTAACGTGATGGTTAAAAATGAAGATTATTTTCCGATTCAGAGCTAAAAACTACATAAGAGCAATTATCAAAAGTTAAAAACACAGCCTCTATTTCATAGTATCCTATTTTATTATTTTTTAACTTTGACAATTTAGGATTTGCGAAAAATCCTGACATGATGATTAAAATTTAAGGTAATTTTCAGATTCAGTGCTAAAAAATACATAAAAGTTAAAAAACCCAACCATCGCAGTCTTCTGTTATCTAATCTAAAACTTTTTCTTAAACTTCTTGACGGTAATCTATCCGATGTTTTTTTGTGTTAACCTGTAAAATAAGCATAAATGGTAACCACCGAAAATCATAATAATAATAGATTGTCATCCGATTTACGTCAATATATAAAATTTAATCTCGACCGGATATTTGAATGTGAGTTAAAGTTCGAGTACAAATTTTGAACTGGAAAAACATACATACAATCTTTGAAGTAAAAACTTATAAAAATAACATATTTTTGTTAAAAGAAATCATGAAAAGAAACAGTCTCAAATCCTTACAAAATAAAACATAGGTTAAAATACAATTATTTTAGCCAATCTGAAACTTAATAAAAGTTAACTCAATCGTAATACTTGTAAGATTTTTTCAAAGCGCATGAAATAAGTTCTTCGAATACTTTAAGCATTTGGTATATGACCCCTCAAAGCATTGCCGTACTCATTTGTGTTCACATGCAGAAAAGTGGTATAAGTCATGCATTTTTAAAGTTTCATAACTCGTTAAATTTTAGAGCTATATGAATGTGACTTTTTCTGTCTTAATTGTCAGCGTAATAAGAAAATTTTGCTAAATATCACTTATAGGATCGGAAGACCGTATAAAAATTTAAATTTCGTAATTTTTTAAGAAATGTTTTTACTGACCCAAACCGCTTTTAAAGTATTTCTTTGACTCATTTAAGACATTTTTGCAATAGGAGCTATATGTCTATGACTAACGGTTTAGGAATTAGCCATTGCACACTGTTGAGAGTGGACACCCTGTATTTTTAGAAATATCGTTGAAAATCTAATGCCAAACCCCACCCTACCCCCCTCTATTTCCAAATCTACTGAAACTAAAATTATGAAAAAAATTAGGGGCAGTAACAGTTTATTTAAACCTTGCAGGAAAACTTTAGCGATTACCCTAGGTCACATAATTTTGAAAAAATTGCATTTTTCCGTTACACACAAACTTCACTTTGCGGTAAGGGCGTTGAGGGGTGATAGAGGTGTCTATCATCGAGGAAGTAAAAAAGAATTATTGGTATGATAATGATTTTCGAAAAACATTTGCCGTATTTAACCGAAATATTAACCTTTAAAGGCATGGACGGTTTGGATATACATAAAGACACGGCCGTCGTACTGTATGCACCATCGGCTTTTAAAGCTTAGATAACCACTTATTATTCTTTTAGCAACATTTTTTTGCAATATTACAGTTACTAATATGAAGACCTGAGTGGACGGAAATGTTATGTAATAAAAATAAGAAATAGAGAAAATTGTAGGGAAAGTTTTTTGTTGTAATTTAGTTATTTACTTAATTCCGCCTTAGTAGCATATGTTTGAATGCTAATAGGTAACACTAAACTGTAAAAAAAAAAAAAGGACTAAAATACGGAAACTGTACTGGCAATCAAGATGCCAGTACTATTTACGTATTTTAACGGAAATTTTACCCCTTAAATTCCAGAAAAATGGAAAATTTTTAATTTACGTGTATTTCTGTATGTGTAAAGCTCTCCTAGAAAAGAATATTAGCATTTAATTATTAAATATTAGAAATTATTTTCGCCACTTAAATTAGCAAATATAAAAATATTAAATATTAAAAGATACTGTCTCGTATCTTTCATACTAAGAAGAATTTTAGTATTTTAGTTTTTCCATGTGATATAATACCTCATAACGAATCCATAAAATAAGAAAAAAATTGAGAAAATGTATCACACTGTAAAGAAAAAAGATCTGTAAAGTTACTAAAATTTTTCTAGGAAACTCAGAATTTTTTAGGAATCTGAGATTCCTATAACTTTTTTTGTAACTGCATCCCAGATCACAGATAAAATGTTAGCAAGTTTGCTGTAATTTTAGTAGATTCTTTTGTAAAGCTATAGATTTCTATAACTCTACAAAACTAGTTTTGTAGATTTACTTCTTTTTTTGTACAGTATACATATAAAATTTTAGTAAGCATACAGAACTTTACATATGTAGAATTACAGATTTTTTTTTTTTTTTTTTTTTTACAATGCATAACATGTTTTTCTATTAAGCGCTTCAATTAATATATTTGTTAAACGGAACCCTCTGAGCGCAAGTAATACTCGCATTTGACCGTTTATTTTACTAGTCTGTCATGTTCATCAGTTTAAAACCCTTCAGGGTTATTGTATAAATATTATTTGAGGGAGCGACTGCTATTACATATTGTTACTTTTACTTTCGTATGGAAAATTGTAGATAACAGAGATACAAAAATTCTTTTCTTTTCCAAAATTCTATTTCCTAAAGCCTATCAGTTCCTTGCTGATTCAATTTCTTCGAACACCCAACTCTCCCTTTCTTCAATGAAGACAAAAGTAGTAAATCCATTTATGAGTTCCAGACTATTTTCCTGTGTTAAAAACGCTTTTCATAAAAATGCTTTTCTGTTGTAGGTAAGAAGTCATTTGTTGTTTTGTACACGTAAAATCAGCCTACTTAAAAATGTGCTTAGCTTTGATGTCTAGATAATTACAGTGAATTAGAGATTAAATTTGTTTAGAAATTTTAGAACTACTGAAGATTGCAATAACGGTATTACTGATTATATCTATTTGATCTAATTGCATTTAAAACGGAATAACTAGATTATTCTTCCACTTGAATCCATTTAAGGTGGTAGGATACCTTTGAACACGTCGAAAAAGCTAAAAATATCACTATGTTACGACCTTTAAAACTTGTGTAATAAATCAAAAATCAAAACCAAATATCATTTAATAGTCCAGTCAAATTAGGTTTTTTTCTGGACATAATTATGAGAGTTTTGAAATTTGGTAATATTGTTTGGAAGAGTCTACTAATGAACATACTAAAAGTCGTACGGAAAAATTTCTATTGAAAAAGTTAAAGAAAATTAAATTCTCTACAAAAAAGGTTCTATACATTTTTCTCTAGAAGCCATAGTTGACGAGATAATTGCATTCAAAAATGAAGAAATTTGCCGAAAGTCACACAAGTGCTAGAGAGCGGGTCAATAGCACTTGCATTGCATCTATTTAACTTAAATTTAAATGACCGTTAATAAATGTTGTGGCCAGGTGAATGGAGGCCTGAACAATAACTTCAAAAATGACATTTTCTTAACTGTAGATTATGTTATATAGATTATATGTTCCGTAATCGGGTTTGAAGTCATTTTAAAAAGCATGGATTAACGCCAATTTAATTTCCTTCTGTAACTTTTGTTTAATATACTTTTTTTTTTACATAGGTTATAGACCTGTTGAGCCTTCAATCCGTCAGGACCAAAGAGGAATACGACAAATTTGTTCGATAGAACTATTTCACGATTCGACGCAGCGACAAGTTTTGGACAGGCGTTTGGTTTGACATAACCATTGAGCAAAAACTAATGATATCTATGAAATGCTCTGTTGGGCTTACACATGGACGAGGAATAAGTGGGGTCTGGGCACCACAGCTACCTTTCATATTTGTACCGTCCTGGAGGAATTCTGTGGTTTCACTCTTTCTTCTGATGAACAACATAAGGATTTTCGTGAAGCTCGGATGAATAGAGATGCTGCAGATATCTCCAAACTTTCAACTTGATTTGAAAATCACCCGCCCTTTCCTCAGATAGATATAATTATGTCAATATCTTCTGGGGTTATTGGAGATGAAACTATCACCTGCTTCAAAACTTTGGAAATCGGGAGTAAAAAGATGATTCAGGTGTCTAGCAAATGTTACTAAGGCTTAACATTTTTGCCTACAACCAATTGTACACTGAATGAGGTTTAGTATTGCCCCCAGGAACAACAGGATCGGTTGTTGTGATAGACACTAACGTATGAACGAGCTTACGTTTCAAACCCCAAATCTCAGGAGACAGTTCATTTCTCTGCCACCGCTGTATCTGTAAGCATATATTTTTATCTGAAGAGGTTAAGCCTATGAGAAGAACAAGAATATCCATATCCTGTACAACAACAGTAACGTTTTCACTTTCACTCAGTGCATCTATAGCAATTTGAACAGTCAGAGTAGCGGCATTATTAGGACTTTGCTGTCATGAGACTCCTTTGTCATTTAAATTAGAGGATAGAAGGGGAATCAACATTGTCTTATTGTTCTTATTTCAGAGAAACTGATTTTGGGGAACACTGATGACAGTATGTTCTTCAAAATATATGTCAACTGAAGTTTTCACTGAGCACCTTCTATTTTGTTCAGCTACTTTATTACTGTTTACAGTGTCAGTATATCCATCGAAAACAATTCTGAGTCTCTTTTCACAATAGTGTTCCTTAACGTACTTTATTTATGTGTTGCAAATTCCATTATCGTTGATCCCTTCTTCCACACCACTTCATATAACAGGAAGCCACCATTCACAACTATTGTTTGTTGTTGGTATAATATCTCACCTGATTGTTCAAATATTTGACACAAAGCACTTTTCTTTGTCTTGCACATTCCGCAATCATTGAAAAGAGAGAGAGGATAAAGAGTCGATTCATACAGTAGGTAATTTCCTAAATCATCATTACTACGTTTGCTCAAGGAAATCCGTTGGAATATAACTAGAGGATCCACAGTTTTTGTAGTATCATGAAATTTTAATGCATTGTGCATACGGTTGAGTGATTGTGCTATAACTTTCCGAGTTAGTTTCCCATCTGAGTAACATTTGCTAGACACCTGAATCATCTTTTTACTCCCGATTTCCAAAGTTTTGAAGCAGGTGATAGTTTCATCTCCAATAACCCCAGATGATATTGACATAATTATTTCTATCTGAGGAAAGTTTGGATGATTTTCAAATCAAGTTGAAAGTTTGGAGATATCCGCAGCATCTCTATTCATCCGAGCTTCACGAAAAACCTTAGGTTGTTCACCAGAAGAAAGAGTTAAACCACAGAATTTTTCCAGGGCGGTACAAATATGAAATGTAGCTCTGGCGCCTGGACACCACTTATTCCTCGTCCATGTGTGAGCCCAACAGAGCATTTCATAGATAGCATTAGTTTTTGCTCAATAGTTATGACAAACCAAACTCCTGTCCAAAACTTGTCGCTGCGTCGAATCGCGAAATAGCTCTATCGAACAAACTTTACGTATTCCTCTTTGGTCCTGACGGATTGAAGGCTCAACATGTCTATAATCTCTCTATTCTAAAAAAAAGTAACTACTGCTGTCACCGCCACCGGTTTTGAATTTTTTGTGACCGGAGGTCATTCTTTGTTAATATTAAGAAAAATAATGTATACAAAAACATGAAAATCGGTAGTATTATACAAAAATGTTTGATAAACACGCTGAGGCAGACAGTTTTTAAATCGAAGAATTATTTTAAGAGATATTTAATGCTAAAGTTGGACAAAATCGTTCCACTAAAAAAGTTTTATAGGAGCAAAAACTATTCATGGGAATTTAATCATTTTTAGATCATTTTATACGTTTGAAGTTCCCGGTGTGCAGACTGTATTTCTTTTTTTAATTTGGCTCATTTTTGAGGTTTTATTTCTATTTTAAATTCAAATTTTCAGCATTTCGAGAGATATTTTTTACTTATTTTAGAAAATTTTACTAATTTAACCTGTTTCCAACTGTATAAACAGCGCAAACAATAATGTTTGCTTCAAATACTAAAAATATTTATACGTGTAAATAAATGAAATATTTATTTACACGTGACTATTATAAACAGAAAAAAACATTTAGAATTAGAATTAAATAATTATGTACAAAAAGCAGGAACTTATTAAAAATTACGTAATTACAAAATTACATAAAAGCTATATTTACACGTGAATTTTAAGAGAGAAAGGAAATTGTAAAATAATAAATTCATTAACATGCGTTAGAAGTCTTAAATAGGAGAAATTACGTCATATTTACGTCACATTACAATTATTACATAAAATGAACACAAAATAATATTGCAAAACAGTTTAAATTTAGAAAATGCGCTAGACATTTATTTGATATTTTGAAAGGATACTTTTAAACTATTTTTTTTAGGAAAGCGCAAATAATAGTTAATTTCTAACAAAAGTATTTTCACGTGAATATTAAAAAGAGAAAGAATAGTTTGGTCAAAATTACGTCAGATTAAAAACTATTAATTTAAAATGTCTTATTTAAAAGAACTTTCTTTTCGCTTTGTTAAAAAATACCGGGAGACAAAGAATCTGTTTACTTAATTCCTTTTATATTAGCTTCTTTTGAAATGTTTAACTGATTTTATTTAATCAAAGACGAAAACAGCGATTGTATCTTTGGTACTACTTAGTTATCCCGTCGATCAAAAATCTATCATTCGCTAAACTATAAGATTAAATACCAATAACGGTTGATCGTAAATGTCACATTAACTTGACTTTAAGCAAGTTACACGTGTCTACGTCATCAAGTTATTTTTATTTCGACGTTTTATTTGTATTTTTATTAATGTTGCCCTAATTTATTTGTTCTTTCGTTATTTAAAATAAAAATTATGTCAATTTGTATAATTTGGCGATTTATATAATTTGACGAAATTGGTCGGCGGGATAATCCAGTAGTACCGCAGCGGATTTGGTTTTAAAATTCCCCAATCAAAGAGAAATTAATAGAAATCTGTTTATAGGGAGATCGCCACTGTTTTTAAATTATAATTCAATCTTCCGAAATCTTTTTAAAACCGATCAAATTAGCGTACTTTTAGAGTCTGCGGTGTCTGAACGGAGGTTGACGAGCGTAGCTCGTATGGGGCAGAGGACCCTAGTCTATGTAAAAAAAAAGTATATCAAACAAAAGTTACAAAAGGAAATTAAATTGGCGTCAATCCATGCTTTTTAAAATGACTTCAAACCCGATTACGGAACATATAATCTATATAACATAATCTATAGTTAAGAAAATGTCCTTTGTTGAAGTTATTGTTCAGGCTTCCATTCACCTGACGACAACATTTATTAACAGTTATTTAAATTTAAGTTAAATAGATGCAATGCAAGTGCCATTGCCCCGCTCTCTGGCACTGGTGTGACTTTCGGCAAATTTCTTCATTTTTGAATGCGATTATCTCGTCAACTATGGCTTCTAGAGAAAAATGCATATAACCTTTTTTGTAGAGAATTTAACTCACTTTAACTTTTGCATTAGAAACTTTTCCGTAGGACTTAGAGATTATGAGATATTAACAAAAAAAAACCCGAAAAATGGTACCTTCTTTTACCCCCTCCCCCTCGCGCTCACCCCCCATCCATCAGGACTTTTAGTATGTTCATTAGTAGACCCTCACAAACAATATTACCAAGTTTCAAAACTCTCATAATTATGTCCCAAAATGACTCAAAATCTACCTAATTTGACTGGACTATAACTATAAAGCACATATTTAAATTTACGTTTAAAAAATTATATATACTTGTAAATTCATGAATAAATACTGAAATGATAAGTTTAAAAATGTGTATGATAATTAGAAAAAAAAATCTTGCACGCATGATAAAATTTGAAAATATGCATATAAAGAGGAAATTTTGGTGAAAATAAATACATAATAGTGTTACCTTTATACTAAAACCAGAATATTTGCAAAAAATATTAACTAAATTAAAAAATTAATAAAAATAAAAAATTTTCACTTTTTAAAAAAATATTTCAATGTGGCAAAAAATAAATAAAATAAATAAATAAATAAAGTCTTACCTTTTTCTGGTTTTAAGTTGTAGATAATACAGAAATGAATATGTGATTATAATTTCTTTTGATTGCCATGCATAGTTTTTTAGTAAGAGCGCGCAGTATCAAAATTCATCGTTTTGAATAAAGGAAACGCAAAGTTCAATTATCATATGTAGTCTTAATAAAACTGCCATAATTAGTAAACTAATGGTAATTTTTTAATGCGGTGTTTTGCATATTGTTCCGAAATGATTACGGTATCAAAATATGTATATAAAAAAAAATTCGAAAATTTTGAAAGTTTAAGGGTATCCCCTTAAATAATAATTGGAGTTTCTATTTAAAAATGTGCTTAGCTTCATGTCTAAATAATTTCAGTAAATCAGAGATTTTGTAACGAATTTGAAACAGATAAAACTTATTTAGTAATTTTAGAAGTACTGAAGATTGCAATAACAGGATTACTGATTATCTGTATTTGATCTAATTGCAATTAAAACAGAATAACTTGATTATTCTGTCACATGCATCCATATAAACCATAATTGGAGTTTCTATTTAAAAATGCGCTTAGCTTCATGTCTAGATAATTACAGTAAATTAGAAATTTTGTATCGACTTTGTAACAGATTAAATTTATTTAGTAATTTTAGAACTACTGAAGATTGCACAGGATTACTAATTATGTGTATTTGATCTAATTGCAATTAAAAGGGAATAACTTGATTATTCTGTCATGTGCATCCATTTAAATCATAATTGCAGTTACTATTTAAAAATGTGTTTAGTTTAATGATTAGATAATTACAGCAAATTAGAGATTTTGTATAGAGTTTGCAACAGATTAAATTTATTTAGTTATTTAAAAAAATAATGAGGATTGTAATAACAGTATTACTGATTATCTGTATTCGATGTACTTGCAATTAAAACGGAAGAAGTTGATCATTCTGTCATGTACATCCATTTAAATCATAATTGTTCTATTTAAAAATGTGCAGCTTCATCTCTACAGTAAATTACAGATTTTGTATCGAATTTGCAACAGATTACATTTATTTAGTAATTTTAGAACTACTGAAGATTCACAAGATTACTGATTATGTGTATTTGATCTAATAGCAATTAAAAGGTAATAATTTGATTATTCTGTTATGTGCATCCATTTAAATCATAATTGGAGTTACTACTTAAAAATGTGTTTAGTTTCATGATTAGATAATTACAGTAAATTAGAGATTTTGTATCGAGTTTGCAACAGATTAAATTTATTTAGTTATTTAAAAAAAAAGTCCTTCCGGCCAGTGCCGGGAGGAAGAGGTAGCTTTCATAATCCTTATTTAAAAGCCCCACCAGTGGCCGAGAGGTTCTGCTCTCGAAGCTGGTAGACGGGAGGTGCTGGGTTCGATCCCAATCGCGCCCGTCGGCCTAATCGTTCGGAGTTTTCGTGGTTTTCTTCGAGCCGTGGATCTTCCATGCGTTAATACGGATTAGGTTCCCTTAGAAAGACCCCCACGGAGGGCACTCCCCCCGGGCCTACATCCCTTGTGTAGATAATTGGCCGTCAAAAATCAACCCAACCCAACCCTTATTTAAAAAAAGCCAACTTATATCATGCAAACACACGAAGTTCAATTTAGTGGAAACCGAATATAGGATATTCAATACTAATTTTTATCAATATAATGAATGAGAATTTCGCGAAATTAGTCAGCTTTATCCAAGCTGCTTTTTTTTAAAGTAACTTATATTTGGCTGCCAAATTCGGCAATTTCTTAAAGTGCCTGTCATTTTAAGACAACATGGTGGATGAGGCTAAGCAGTGAACTTGGTCGAGACCTTAGTAATTGCTGTGCACATGCTCACTCACATCGGAATCGGTTAATATATAGGAGTGCTGTCGCATGCAAAAAATCAGATTTTTCAAAATGTCACCCACAATAGAAATTGAAACTGCTATATCTGAGCCATTTTTTAAGGTAAAGACAAACAAAAAATGCTCCTGAATCCTTATATCAAGATCAAATACTTAAGAAAGAAACCTTTTTCAATTTCTAATTTTTTTGCACCTCACTTTAAATATATATATATTTTTTAATTTAATGGCCGCCATTTTGAAACAAGATGGCTGATGAATCTGGCCAGCGAACTTGGTCGAGGTGTTGATGTATACTATCCACATGCCTTCTTACATCGAAATAGGCGAATACGTGTGTTATCGCCTGACAAATACAAGATCGTTTCAAAATGTTAGCCATGCTAGAAATTCAAAGTGCTATAAATCAACCATTTTTTAAGATATAAACAAAAGAACAAATTTCCAGAAACAAAAACTGCTCCGGAATCTTTGTATCAAGGCCAAACACATAAAAAAAAATCTTTTTCATTTTCCAAATTTTTAATACCTCAATTTGAATTTTAAATTTAATTTTTTTTAAATGGCAACCCTTTTGAAACAAGATGGCGAATGAAGCTGGCCAACGAACTCGGTCGAGACATTGGTATGTACTATGTACAGACCAAGTTACATCCAAATAGGTTCATAAATACGCCTGTTATCGCGTGACAAAACTCAGGTCGTTTTAAAATGTCAGCCACAGGAGAAATTCAAAATGCTATTACTCAGCAATTTTTTTTTAGATATAGACGAAAGAAAAACTGTTCCGGAATCTTTGTATTAAGGTCAAACACATACAAAAAAAAATCTTTTTCATTTTCCAATTTTTTGGTATCTCATTTAAATTTTTTTATTTTTTAATTTTTTTTAAATGGCCGCCATTTTGAAACAAGATGACGGATGAAGCTGGCCAACGAACTCGGTCGAGATATTTGTATGTACTATGTACACACCAAGGTACATCCAAGTCGGTTCATAAATACGCCTGTTATTACGTGAGAAAAATCAGGACGTTTCAAAATGAAACGACGCTAGAAATTCAAAATGCTATAACTCAGCCATTTCTTAAGATATAGACGAAACAAAAACTGCTCCCGAATCTTTTTATCAAGGTCAAACACATAAGAAGAAAATATTTTTTCAATTTTCAATTTTTGGTACCACATTTCAAATTAAAATTTTTCTTAAAAATTTAAATGGCCGCCATTTTCAAACAAGATGGCGGGTGAAGCTGGCCAACAAACCCGGTCGAGACATTGGTATGTACTATGTATAAACGAAGTTACATCCAAATCGGTTCATAAATACGCCTTTTATCGCGTGACAAAATTCAGGACGTTTCAAAATATCAGCCACGCTAGAAATTCAAAATGCTATAACTCAGCCATTTTTTAAGATATAGACGAAACAAAAACTGCTCCGAAATCTTTGTATAAAGGTCAAATACATAAGAAAAAAATATTTTTCCATTTTCAAATTTTTGGTACCACATTTCAAATTTAAAATTTTTAAAAAAATTTTAAATGGCCGCCATTTTGAAACAAAATGGCGGATGAAGCTGGCCAACGAACTCGGTCGAGAGATTGGTATGTACTATGTAGACACCGAATTACATCCAAATCGGTTCATAAATACGCCTTTTATCGCGTGACAAAGTTCAGGACGTTTCAAAATGTCAGCCACGCTAGAAATTCAAAATTCTATAACTCAGCCATTTTTTAAGATATAGACGAAACAAAAACTGCTCCGGAATCTTTGTATAAAGGTCAAATACATAAGAAAAAAATATTTTTCCATTTTTAATTTTTTGGTACCACATTTCAAGTTTTAAATTTTTTAAAAAATTTTAAATGGCCGCCATTTTGAAACAAAACGGCGGATGAAGCTGGCCAACGAACTCGGTCGAGACATTGGTATGTACTATGTACACACCGAATTACATCGAAATCGGTTCATAATTACGGGAGTTACAGTGTGACATATGTCAGATATATATATATATATATATATATATATTGATATATATATATATATATATATATCAATTTTGAACGGAGGGTGGTTTCGGGGTCTGGGGGTCATGATCGATGAAAATATACCAAAATTTTTTGAAATCGCTTTCCTCCGAACGGCTGCAATAGGTAGCTTTTTTGTAAAGAAAGCTACCTAATAATGATGATTACAATAACAGTATTACTGATTATCTGTATTCGATCTACTTACAATTAAAACGGAAGAAGTTGATTATTCTGTCATGTGCATCCATTTAAATCATAATTGGAGTTTCTATTTAAAAATGAGCTTAGCTTCATCTCTAGATAATTACAGTAAATTAGAGATTTTGTATCGAGTTTGCAACAGATTAAATTTATTTAGTAATTTTAAAAATACTAAAGATTGTAATAACAGTATTACTGATTATTTGTATTTGTTCTAACTGCAATTAAAACGGAATGTTTTTACTTTTCTGTTATGTGCATCTATTTAAATCGTAATTGGAATTAAAAATACTTCAAGCTTATTGCATAAATATTATTTGAATATGAGCAATTAGAATAAGAGACAAGCGCTTGATTGAATTCCGCACATTATTGTTAGGATCGACAGTACATAGATATGATTCTATGGAAAAAGGCCCCAATATACATTGTTATATAATCTTCCTAGGTTGAAGAAAATTGAACGAAACCTCATACAATGTACTTTTCAGGATATGGCGATTCCAATATTTGCCCTAGTGTGCGGTAGAGTCCTGCCAAACTCGAAAAATCTATTTGAATTCAACCCGCAATTCGACCCGAACCCGACAAAAAAATTTCCTCGACCCACAACCTAACCCAAACCCCTAAATAATTTTTGGCGACCTGCAATCCGTTCCGAACCCAACATATGTCAACTCGCATACGTGCCGAACCTGAAATATTTCAACCCACAACCCGACCCGAACCCGAAACGGAACTAAAGTAAATCATGTTTTAATGCATTTATGAAATATAATCTACAACTATATCTCTAATACCAATTAGAGATGGAAATACCAATAGAAAAAATGGACAAATCCATATTTTTCATTATTCAAATATAGTAAAACGTCTGAATAGCGGACATTTCGGGATCGTTGAATAGAGTCCTGAATTATGTCGTATTGTCCCCAATTTCCTTTTTTTGGGTCGGGATGACTCTAATTTTATTTCTAAGTGTCGGTTTCACACTAGAATATTACTTGCGGGCAATATTTAGGTTTTTGCAAGTCGGGTTGCTTGGATTTTCGCAAAAAGTTTGAGTAGTACTTTGTTTCAGACGAAAATAAATACGTATTTGAGTATGATTGTGTATATATTCAATTTACTGTCTGAGAAATAAAACCTGTATATGAAATGTGATTATAAATTATTCTTTCTTTACGCTATAGTTAAGAACGATTTTTATTTCTCTCGGAATATAAAAAAATGTTACCAACATTTTTGACACACAAAAAAATACATATATCGTATTTGTAAGACATACTTTATGCCCACATATACATATTACGTGTGTATAGATTGGAAAATGTCAACAATTCAGAGGTATAAGCTTACAAATATATAAGTGTTAAGGATTTAAAAAGTTTTCGCTAAATAGGAGCGTCTGCTTTCCGGGAGTTTCCATTACGGAGGTCTTATTGAAAATAAATTTTTAATGTGGTAAAGTTTTGTACATTGTTTTAAAAAATCCAGTAAACCCGAACCCGACCCACAAGAGTCAAAACCCCACCCGAAACAATGAAATTAAACCTGACCCGAACCCGAACTGCAGTAAAAAAAGTAGGAGTGAACCCGCCCCGAACCCGACCCACCACGAAAATATATAGCACCAACCCGACCCGACTCGAGCCGAGTGTCGGGTCGGGCGCGTGTAACAGCGGGTAACCCGGCCCTATGCCGGGCTCTAGTGTGCGGGGCACTTACAGAAAACCCACTCGTTTCAGAGATCCAAAAATCCACCTTGCTGTAAGGTGTCTGCACGGCCCCGGGCCGGTAAAATGAAGGCAAATTTTTAAACGAGTCAGATCAGTAAAATAAAGACAGTTTTTTAACGGATAGAGCCGGGCATATAAAGCAAATTAAACGGGCCAGCAGGGCCGATAAAAAAATGAAGCGGCCGACCGGTCCGGTATAACAATTTTAAAATAATCAAACAAAGCCTAAAAAATATGAACAATTTTGAATGGACACGACTTGGGCGAGAATAACTATAAATGTGCTAATAAATATAAATACTATCTTGACTATAACATGTCCAGCGCAGAGATTGGCATCGGAGAGTTACATCGTGTCTGAACGTGGGTTTAATTTTCAGCTGACACGGGCCAAGCCTGGATCAGGCTTATATTTTATTCTACATACTCGGAAGGGACGAAAATGGAATATAATTGTACCCAAAACGTGCGGCCGGCGCAAGCAATTTGTTTTGTCAAAATAGTAATAGCGACGATGAACTTCTGTTGAAATATACTTTAATAAATTACAGAGAAATATTTCCAAACATTTACTTTTTTTATTATGCAATTTTAAAAGCTATGATGTTTTTAACCCTTTTTTTTAATTCCAAACTTCATTATATGTTTAATGAGAATAGTCTATAATTATTAATGTTGATTTTATATATTTTATGGCTTGCGAACATATAAAAATCGAAAATATACCGATCATTTGGTAAATAACCAGCATTTTGCTTAAACAGGGATGCAGTATTCTTGAAATTTTTTTTAATTGTATATTAAAGGGAAAAAAAATTGGAATTTTTTGTAGAAACTGAGTCGGGTCAGTCCGGGCCGGGCCGAACTTTTAGTTTTTACATCTGATCGGTTTGGGCTAGGATAGCGTTCATTCGGGACGGGAGGAAAATTTCGGCCCGTGTAGATCTCTACTTTAAGGTAGTAATTTTTTTGAAAAGCACTTTAATGTAGTAAAAATTTTAAAATTGATCCATAAATTGTACGAATTATGTAAGCTGAAATTACCAGTGACCAGTTTTGGGGGTCAATTAAGTCATGTAACTTACAAGTTTTTTATATTTGACGCAAGTTTTTTATTTGTGAATGTAGGTATATTACTTTATTTACCGCATATCAGAAATAATAAGATTTTCATAATAAATCGGACTTCTTTGTATTAATCTGCGCTTTAAAATTTTATATACATGTTTTAATTTTATGACTTATGTCTGTAGAGTTTGTATTTCTTTCGGCCTGCATATGTTTTTCAAGCGCATGAATCCATGTTTATTTTACATCATAATTTTGCTTTGCCAATTTTATAAAGAATTTTTACGCTAATCACAATAATGCAACTTATTTGCGCAATAATTCTTATTTACGCGTACATTTATGTATTCAATAATACAGAATAATACACTCACGCAGTACTCACACACATTACAATGTTACCTCGATTATCCGAGCTAATTGAGACTGCTAGTACCTTGGATATCGGAAATCTCGGTTAATAGAAATTGCGTATAAAAAGTTGCCGGGCTCGCAAATTTAACATCTCTTAGAATAAAAAACAATAGAACGTTTTTCAAATGATAAAAAAAAAATATATTAAGTTATGTTTCACAGCTCAACAAATTTAAAAAGGAAATCAACTATAAGTAGTAAATTTTGAAAAGCAAATTGAAAATTTTTTAACTATACCAAGTTAAATATCGAAAGATGCATCTTTAAAAATAAAACAAATATCAAGAAAATATTTTTTTAAATTCAATTACATTAATTTGTTAAATTTACATTATTTTTTAAAAGTCTGTTACCTTTCATTAAAAAAGTCCAGATTTTCTACCAGTGGCTGCCCGATCACGCCAATTTTGAGCAACAAAAGGTCGATAGGCGTAATATTGCTCCTTTGCTCCAAATATTTTAGGGCAGTTATTTGTGCTTGAACACCTTCAGTATGACTTATAGTCCTTTAGTCCTGAAAGGCCTGGTCCTCATTATTAGCATCATTAATGTCCGATGAGGAATTAACGGCTTGTATAATTTCTTCATCATTAAGGATTTGAAAACTTGGATGTAAGTTTTCAACATCCAGCGATGACCACCTAGGGAACTCAGCTTTCGCTTTAGAGTGTTAGTGCAATCCCGAGGGGTAGACCACATCCACTCCTCCCGACTCTCAACCAGAGTCTGAGAGGGAGCGTTGGGTCCCTGATCAAGCTGCTGAGATTTATTTCGGTTACTGTGAGATTTACAATTACAATCACAATTGGTTACCCAATTTTTCTGGGCGAACCGAAGATTTCACATCGAGATATATGACTGTATGTAGTGATTACATGAGGATCATTTCACCTAATGTGATTGCATAATTGTTTACAATTTTCTTGGATATATATACGTCACAGTACATTTAACACACAATATTTAACATGACAATTAGAAACACATTACAACACAATATCAAACACCTACTATTTACATGACTGTATGTAGTGATTACATGAGGATCATTTGAATGTGATTGCATAATTATTTACATTTTTCATGGATTTACAGGGATTTCACAGTACATTAAACACACAATATTGAACATCACAATTAGAAACACATTACAACACACCTACTATTTACAATTTGCGCATACAAGAGTTTGGAGAGATGCACAAGATAAAAATTCAAAAGTGATAGAAGTTTCTGGCACCCGCTAATAACCCGTTTCTCCCTCCATGCTACACCCTAGTGATGGAGTCGGACTAGAATGGCTCTGGATTTGAAAAGATGTACTCGTTTGTTTCTATAAACCTCATGCATTGTATGATCTTGTTGAGTAGTTGTGGTTTCTCTTTTATATCCCGCCACAAATTTTCTAAATACATACGTGTGTGTTTTTTGAGATGATAATGCGATGTTAATGTACAGTATAATACATAGTGTAACGATGTTGACGGCAAGCCATAAATGCATCCATTTGGAAATGTCCTCTTCCAAAACTTCTTCACACCCTTCAATCTCAAAAAGTTCTCCGTCTGTCAGTGGGTTTTCCGTCTGCTTCAATGCAACTTTTCTCCTCTTTTGAATTATTATTTTCTGGAATGATTTTTGGATCGTAGCTGCATTTACTAATTGCCATGCCTCGGCTCGGTTAATAGAAACCTCGATTAATAGGAGCTCGGTTAATCGACGTTCTACTGTATTTGTAAAAATGTTACGATGCATGATTTCGGCACAAAATATTTTCTTTGTCCATAGCCTAAAATGTTGATGATCGGGTCCCGGATGTCCCTGAGCCAAATCGGTAAGGTAGCTCCAGAGAGTCGTTTCATGCAGTACATCTTCATAAAGCAACTTCACTTATCTGGTTGGTGCCAATGGGCCGACTCAGGAATGAGGAGCAAAAGGACGACTGCACCTTCTGAAAATTTTCAAAAAGGTTGCTAGCCCTTCTTGAAAATAGGAAATAAATAATTAGAGACCTGTCGCTTCATCTTTTTGATTGACTTTTGCGACATCTATGATCGACTGTGCACCCCCCGCCCGAAATTTTAGTCAGCTCCTTTGTTTGATGGTGTGCAGTATTGAAAAATATGCGAATCTAATCAGTCAAGAATTTATTTGAACAATTTCGGCCTGAATTAAAGAAGAAATACAGTGTTCAAGTGTTAGAAATATGGTGTTCAAGTGTTCTATCGACGAAAGTTACTCGGAACATAATAAGAAAACTCGAACTGCCAGATTCACCTATGTCTTTTCACAGAATGTTTGGCAAAAAATATCACTTCTAGTATTGAATCCACAATGCAATCGTTTACATATACATCAATGTATGTATTTTATTATTGTTTTCTTGTCCAGCTTGCTGTAAATTATGAGAATTATTATTACTTTCTTCTATCTTCAACAGAAGAAAGTATTGTAATCGAATTTTTTTTCGTTTTCCGGTTTTTGACAGATTTACACGTTTTAGGGGTCAGAGATCTCAAAAAACATCTATATATATATTTCTCTTACGTAGCGCTAAAAAATGGCTGTATTTGTAGCTTGCTATTTGGCAACAGCCAAAGCGATGATTCTAAGTGGTTAAGTTACGGTCACATGTTCCAACCCACTCAGAAAATCAAAATATCTCACTTTTAACCTCCTGAGATCCCGCGTTCATTCTATTGGGCATTTTTATTTTTTACGTAAAAGGCTTAAATTCAGTTGGAACTTGTAAATACTTGCTGTACATTATACTAGATACGCTAGTGCTGCTATCCGTTCCACGAAATAATAAAAAAAATTGCGACTAAATATGTATTTTAATCATTTGAAAGTGTCTGGGAACAAGAGAACGACTGTTGAAGGCAAGCAGACAGTTTTAACTCTAATTTTACATATTTTTAAAGAGTATTTTGATATTAATGCTACAGACATCTAATTTTAAGTGTTGTATCACTGAAGTGACGTTGCAGGTAACCTAATGTATATTTTAGAGGATAAACAATTTTTATTTTAATGTCCATTCTGGACGTTGGGTCTTCATCAGTTCTTTTTATTCATATTAGACTCTTTTTGTATACTGAAGAGAGGCATTAGTTTTACTTAAAAATCAACACAGTATTAAAACAAATAATAGATACAGAAGTAGTTAATATATTTTCTTAAATAAATAAAAAAAAAGTTTTAAATATTATCCCAAAAATGTATAATTTTACTGATAAAATGCTTGTTCAAAATCAGTACATTTTTAATTTTTTTATTTCAGTGAAATATATATATACAGGGTGCAATATGTTATCTATCGCCGACCTTTAATTTCTCAACTGTTGGTCGTAGACATATAGTTCCAATTGCAAAAATGTTTCAAATGAGCTAAATATTCATGTTATGGCATTATTTAAAGTAAAAAATCAATTTTATAAAAATTACGAAAACTAACTTTTTATACGGTCCCCCAGTCCCTATAGTTATATTTAATAAAAGTTTACTCATATCATAACAGATATAACACGAAAAGTTTGACATCTGTACTACAAAAATTGATCCAGTTATTAAATTTCAAAGTTTGAGATTTTTTCACATGATTTTGTCTTTCATTAAGGGATCAGTTAAAAGATGAATTAAAGTAATTCGAGATCAAAATCAGAGTGCAATGTCCTTTTTACCGCAAAACCACCTTTAGCCGGTATCACCAAATTGGGGAATCACCAAATAGGGTTATTTTATCTAAAAAGGTGAGCTACCTTTTATGGGTGGAACAACACTCAAAAGTACCGACGATACCGGCTAAAGGGGCTTCGCCGTAAAAAGGACATTGCACCCTGATTTTGATCTCGAATTACTTTAATTCATCTTTTAACTGATCCCTCAATGACGGACAAAATCCTGTGCAAAAATCTCAAACTTTGAAATTTAATAACTGGGTGAATTTTTGTAGTACAGATGTCAATCTTTTTGTGTTATATCTGTTATGATATGAGTAAACTTTTACTAAATATAACTATAGGGACTGGGGGACCGTATAAAAAGTTAGTTTTCGTAATTTTTATAAAATTGATTTTTTACTTTAAATAATGCCACAACATGAATATTTACCTCATCTGAAACGTTTTTGTAATTGGAACTATATGTCGACGACCAACGGTTGAGAAATTAAAGGTCGGCGATAGATAACATATTGCACCCTGTATATTTGCAGCATTTAATAAATATAGATAATTAAGCTTTTATTATATTTTATTTTTATTCATTGTAACTATTTTTGGTATTATTTTTTTGTTAATGTGCTATTTATAATTGAAAATATAAATTTAATCACATTTAATTAACAACAAAATTTTAAGAAAGTATAATTATAGATAGATTCTAAATAAACCAATTTTGATTTCTTTTTAAATTTCTTCTTGGCACTTACTTGCTAATTGTGGTAGCTGTGCCACTAATTATTATCTTTTTTTCTAACAAACAAACGACTGGTGTTGAGAAGAGTTAAAATATAAAACAAAATATTATTAAAATTTGTTTGAAAATTACTAAATTGGTCAACACGTTTCTTAGTTAAAGTACACTTTTTCTATTTGCTGATTTAAAAATTGAATTTATGTGACATTTGAAAGTGACGTATGGACAATAAAAACATACTTCTAATGTCAGCAAAGTTTGTAGTGAAAGAAATAGTAACTTTATGCTAAAAATCATGTTTATGAAGCCATGCAGGGATCTTATCTTACTTGATAGGTATAAAATAAAATAAGGTTATGTGCATGAAATTCAAGTTGTATCTTTATATTCGTTTAACGATAAAAATAATTGTACGCTTTTTATATTATTTTACTGTTTGTATGTTGTTTATAATTAAATTAGTTAATTTAATCGAATAGAAATTTAAAGAAGATATAACTGAAGATAACAATTTAAGATCATAAATAAACTGCACTTTATTTCTCTTTAATTTCCTTTTGGCACCCATATGTCCATTGTGATAGCCGTGCCACTAACTATGTATATATTTTTTAAAAAAAACTTTTATTGATGTGATTGATTTTTTAATTCCTTTTTAAAAAACTGTTTAAAAAGTTACTAAATTGATTTATACTTTTCAAAAGAATTTCATCCAAAATACTTTTTTTTCTTTGATAATGAAAAAATTAAACTTGTGCAATATATACAGGTGATGTATGAAAGATAAAATCACATTTATAATGAAAGAAAATTTTTAAACAGAGATAAAAATTTAAAGAAAATATAACTGAAGGTAATAATTTAAGATTATAAATAAACTGTATTTTATTTTTTTTTTATTTCCTTTGGCATCCAAATGTCAATTGTGATAACCGTGCCACTTACTATTTATATAGTTTTTTAGAAAAACCTTTTATTGATGTAATAGTTTTTCTTTTTATTCCTTAAAAAAAGTATTTAAAAAATCGCTAAATTGAGTAATACTTTTGAAATAAATTTCATCCAAAAATACTTTTTCTCTTTGATAATGAAAAAATTAAAATTGTGCAATTTTTAAAGGTGATGTATGAACGATAAAAACGCATTTATAGTGAAAAAAAGTTTTGCAATTAAGAATTTTTCATTCAGAATGATATATTTCAATAATATGGTTTTTACAGGACTAAGACCCAATGTCCATTATATTGGATATGCCAAAACTGTCTATATTTTTTAGTTTTAAAAATAAATGAATATATATAAAGTTTTTTAGCCCCATAAAGAGCCTTAATCCTAAAAATTGTAAAATTTGCGCTTAAAATGCGAGCTTGTGTCTCAAGAGGTTAACACAACTTTTTGAGCAATACATGAATGACAATTGCTATTGGTCCGTTTTATGGTGACGTGAGGAATTCAGCGAATCAGCTTTTTGACCCAAGGTTGTATTTAGACACAGGCGAAAACGTTTTGTTTACAGTTCGATAGCGTGATATGTAGCGTCTTATTATAGTTTTAAATTAATTTAAGCCGTGATTTTCAATACTATAGGCTAAATGAAAGGAGAAGGACCCCATCTGACATGCCAATTTTAAATTTAAACGGCATCAATTTCCTAGCTTTATCAATGATGATCAATCAGCGCCAGACTTTTGATAAATGCATTTTTATTTATATTTTCAACAAAATTTTCGATTAATTTTTATGAATTAAAATATTTGTAAATTTCCTATGTTGCTTGCTCGGATCGCATAGCTGCCCAACTAAAAATATTTTTTATTGTGTTTTCACTAAGGTTTTAAATTAATTCTGTTTCCAAAGTACATTTTTATTTACATTTCCAACAAAGTTTTCCATTACTTTTTTACACATTAAAAATATTTGTAAATTTAATACGTTGTAATGATTTATGGTAGCACTCATTCTGGCTAGAGTTAACATACATAGTGGCGAGCGAGAGAAGAGAGCTGGGATCGCGTAGCGATCCCAATATGAATTGCGTATGAATTGCGTTCATGGGGGTTGGCGAGCGTTAGCGAGCAGGTGGCTGAACCCCCTAGTGTTTATAGAAAATGTTTGTCTATACGTGTGTCCGTATGTCCGTATGTCGCCATTGTACCATCAAAAAGTGTATGAAATTATGCATAGAATTGAACCAATTTTTTTAAAAAGTTTTTGGCTATGGCAAGCAGATACTTCATTAATTTGGAAAAAATCCGCCGAAAGGGGGCGCTGTAATAGCGATTTTTGTGCCATTTCGAATATTGTACCATCAGAAAGTGTAACAAGTTATGCATAGAATTGAATAAAATTTTTTGTGTAGGTTTTTGGTCATAGAAAGAAGATTCTCCTTGAACTTGGAAAAATTCCGCCGGTAGGGGACGCTGTAATAGTTATCGCCAGAAGAGGGCGCTGTAATGGCAATTATCAATATTGTACCGTAGAAAAGTGTATGAAGTTATGCACGGAATTGAACCAAATTTTTTATGTATGCTTTTGGCATTGGTCAGAATGTCCTCCCTAAATTTGGAAATATTCCGCCGAAAGGGGGCACTATAATAGCGATTTTTGTGTAATTTTCTTGATTTTTCGTAGTTTGATGAAGCGACGGGAACTTTCCATCCTGATAAGCCGACTATTCGCGAACAGCCGATATACATCAAAATAACGGAAAACTATTGCTTTTAATAAATATCAGAATCGATATTAACTAGTTTTTACTCCTATTAATTGACTGAAGAAGAAATTTAAGATGAAAATCAAAGTTGATATAGTATTGAACTAATAAAAGTGAAATATTGACATTTCTAACACCGTTTTGAAATATTAAAATATATGAGATAGAAGAAAGTTTTGGGATTGGCACATCGAACTAGTTTAATGTGCAGTGCGCCTGCCAACCGAATCACTTACTGCTGAAAATTTAAAAAATCAAAATATATTTTATTATTTCTATTATTATTATATTTTATTACTTATATTACATCAGAGTCAAAGAGCCATATTGATTATTTCTTCAGTTCTGCGACAGAAAATAAGTTATGCCATATCAACACGACGACCGTTTTGACATTAATATTGATTTTTTTTTTTTTTATAATTAATAATGTATGGAAAATCATAAAATAAATCTACTTCATATTATGTCATTTATATCCCAATTAGAGCGGTGCATCTGGTCCTATTTTACCCAAACCCGACGAGAGGTTCGAATTGGGTGAGGTTGACGCTAATTGTTTTCGTTGCGTGTGGGTTAGTCTCGGGTTGGAATTTGACCGTTTCTGGATCAGTTCGGGTTGACCAAATTTTTCAAAAAATCTAGAATACTTTTTTTCATTTGAAAATACTATATATTTGAATATTAATGATCAGGTATATGTATATGTTCATTTTTCAACTTGAAAGATAAAATTTAAATTAGAGATATTATTGTAATTTTCGTAATTTTATTAATATATGAGTTAGTTTTTTTTTTTTTTTTTCTATTTCGAGTTCTGGTTAAGTGTGTTCGGTTTGCGTCTAATTTCATGTTGATGTTTTTTTTGTCGGGTTCGGATCGTGTTTTGGATTGACTTTAAATAGAATTTTCGATTTTAGGTTGGGTTCAACCCGAACTGTTTAGGATTCCAACCCTAACCCGCTACTAAATCATTAATAAATTGGAATATATTTTATCATATTCAAATCATTCTTTTTATTCATGATTCATCATTACTATATAAGAAGAGGAAATAAGCATTTCAAATAAATAGCCTGAGAAAATTTCCATAATCTCAGTAACTGTACCTCCAGTACGAACTTCACCTTGAATTGTTACTTCATAAGATACTACATTTATCATAATTTATTGATACGACTACTTAACGAAATCCTCGATCACTCTCCAAACTAAAATTGTGAGTGCTGCAGGAAATGCTGGAATTTATCTCACTTTTCCTATTTCGCGAACATCATTATTGTTCTTTGCCGATTCAGGGCTTTTGAGCACGCAACTGTCTTCTTACATCCGAAACCTTGACATTGGAAATTTTTAATTCATTTATGGAATTTAGAGGAAAGCCGAAAATAGCATGTATCAAAGAATATCTTTTCACACTCTTTTGTTTAACTCAACTTGTTTTTTGTATGTAAAGATTGAATTTTGTACGTGATTTTTCACTCCCTTTTTTGATAATCTAGAATTATAATACAATATGTACACAGGTGGGTTTCCACGAACAATGCATCCTTTTAATATTTTTATAACTTAATTATGAATTAATAAATTAATTTTTAGGTGTTTTTAGTTAGTCGACTAAAGGTGATAAATCGGTAAATATTCTGTCAGATTTCAGACGTTAATGAGCGTGTGACTAATTAACATTACTATTAATTAATATTATTTATTTTATTTATTGTATTTTGTATGTATATCACTTTCTACGTACTTGAATTAGAGAAATATTTTCTTATCTTGAAAATTGGAACGAGCTATTATATTCAAATGTAATGTATGTAAAGAACCATTGTATAAACGACATTACAGCATTCCTTTTGTATACTAGTACGTGGGCAATAAAGAGAATAGATAAAGGAATCAAAAAGGAGTCCTTTGCAATCCCTAGTGAATGACCGAATGAGTAAGCGAAGTGCAGTGAGAGATAAGGTGATTCGTTGATTCACAGGGTAGGAGTCTCACTTGTTTTTCTCTCGAGGTAGAAGCTGAAAGAGAGTGTTTAGTAGTCTTGGCTGAAGTATCGCGTGTGAAGACTGGAGGGTTGAGCCCTGCGTTGCCAGTTAAAATGTTTCTGAGGAAAGATTGACTGCTGTGGGGAGAAACGTGTGTACTGTACATGGGGAGATATCTGTGTGGTTCTCCGATAAACCTTGCTGGGTAGGGTAAAGTAAGAAGGGAATAGCATAGTTTAATAATATGCTACCCAGTACGTAAACGTTACCCAGTACGTAACGCTACCCAGTACGTAAACGTTATTTCATCGTATAGCTTAGTGTTTGGCAGGATGTGGTATATCCGAGCCTATACTTGTAAATAATGTTTTTTTATTTAAATAATGTGTAAACAAATTATTCTTTAATGTTAATTGAATAAATTGGTATTTAATTATTATCCGTCTCACATTGTGTCCGATATCTCAAATTTATATCGGTAGTTGGCAACCTATCAACAAAACAGCAGTTATTCGAGGTCTTTACGAGTGGTGGATTGGAGTTTGCATGATAATCATCATCGTATTGACAACTAAAAAGCGTAATATATTCTAATGGTTACAACTGTTTACGAGTTTGGAAAACAATGGAGTTAATGATGTGCCAAATTAGGTCAGCAAAAATAGGCCAACTCGCTATTGTTTTCCATATTACCGGTGTGTATAAATAAACTTCTAATCATATAAATGGTTACGCAAACGAATTCGCAAGTATTATTGTGTATTGGCGTGAATTGTGTAAAATTGGTCTTTAATTGAGTTATTTATTTTCCATCTGAACTATTATTTAATATACTCAGAGATGTTTCTATAATATATATAAATTCATATCCACGTTACAACTGTTTACGAGTTCGGAAAACAATGGAGTTAATGATGTGCCAAATTAGGTCAGCAAAAATAGGCCAACTGGCTAATTGTTTTCCATATTACCGGTGTGTATAAATTCTTCTAATCATATAAATGGTTACGCAAACGAATTCGAAAGTATTATTGTGTATTGGCGTGAATTGTGTAAAGTTGCTCTTTAATTGAGTTATTTATTTTCCATCTGAACTATTATTTAATATACTCAGAGAAGTTTCTAGAATATATATAAATCCATATCCAGGGCTACGAAAAAAACTGAATTCCTTTTCGACTATGGATGTTAAATTGTGGAAGTGTATTTTGTGTAGTGCGATGCGCTTTGTACCTGAATGAAATTTTAGCTTAAGTATAAAAACTTCTTCATACTATAAAGGGCTGTATGAAAAAACTCGAGTAAGGTAAGGTGTTGCAAGAGTGCGTACTTTAGCTATTTCACTAAAAAAACGATAAATAAAGAGATTTACGGGATGATGTCATATTTTATTTATAACATTAAATTATTAAGCTAACAAAAATTATTGCATTCATCAACTTATAAGAAACAGTTTCGGTATTATTTGCAAACTAGTTGGATGTGCCAATCCTAAAATATTCTTCTTTTTCATACATCTTAATATTTCAAAAAGTAATTACAGATGTTAATACTTCAATATTATTAGTTCAATACTATACCAACTTTGACTTTATCTTAAATTTTTACTTCAGTCAATTAATCGGACTAAGAACGAGCTAATCTCGATCATGATATTTATTCAAATCAATAGTTTTTCTTTATTCTGTTGTACATAAGCTGTTTGTGAATAGCCAGCATAGCAGAAAGCGAGTTCCCGTCGCTACATGAGCTACCGATGGAGAACAGAACTACGAATAATCGAGAAAATTATACAAAAATCGCTATCACAGAGACCCATTCCGGCGGGATATTTCCACATTCAAGGAGGACCTGCTGGCCATAGCCAAAAAAAAAAAAAAAAAAAAAAAAAAAATACACAAAAAATTTGGTTTAAATTTATGCATATCTTCATACACTTTTCGATATTACAATAAAATAAACGGTCAAGTGCGAGTATTACTCGCACTCAGAGGATTCCGTACAATAAATATATGAATTATTAACTGTATTATTAAAAAAATCATTACTAAAAGAGAAATAAGACTTTGTAAAAAGCTATACAACGTAGGGTTCGATATAGCTGTATAGATGCTAGAAAAGTATGAATCGGTATACCATAGAAGTTCAAAGAGATGTGAAGCTTAAATAATATAAAATATTGTTATTCAGTACAACTCTTATTTAAATCTTATCCTAATCTGTTTATGATGGACTTAATTCGGCACTGACAATAGAAGTAGTGCATATTTAAACTTCATTTGGTATTTCATAAAACTAAATTCAGCGTAGTAATAATCTTATCTTTTTTACAGAGTGGTTAAAACTAAACCCTTGTTCAAAGTTTAAACTTGGCATTTTGCTAAGCGCGCTTCGAAAGGAGGTCGCAAAGTAGCAATGACGCCTTGGTCCGTGCTGCATTTTTCCAGATAGATTTTTAATCAACTTTTAAAGACAGGAGAGGCATATTGAGAGATCTACCCGCCCATGTCATTATGTATGTCCAAACCATCCTTGTCTTTAAGGGTTAATATCTCGGCTAATTACCGACGTTGTTTTTCAAAAATCTTTATCAACAATGCTTTTATACTTCTGCTACGATAGGTACCTCCAGGGCCCCTCAATGCCTTCGCTAATGCTCGCAAATCGAAATTTGTGTGTAACGGAAAAATGCGCTTTCCTCAAAAACTACGTGATCTAGTGCAATTGCTATAATTTTCCTGCAAGGTTTAAATTAATCCCTACTACTTCTAATTTTTTCATAATTTTAGTTTCAGTAGATTCGGAAATAGATGGGGTGTAACACATTTTTGCACTACATTTTCGATGTTATCCCTGAAAATATAATATCTAAAATTAAATTAAATGTATTTTTGAGTTCAGCGTTACGAAAGCTTTCACACGATACCCCCACACTGTATACGAAGAAAATACTTTTTTTTTTCAAGTAACTTAATTAGCCCCTCTACAATTTTCTAAAAAATATTTGTAAATGTTTAATAATTTGTAAATATGTGGGTCAATAGACTTTATTACTTCTCCCAATTTGAACTTTGCACGTTCTATAATTTACGAGTTAAAGGCTGTGGCAGACAGACAGACACAAGAGTGATCTTATAATGGTTCCATTTTTACTTTTTAAGTACGGAACCCTAAAAACAACAACAACAAAAAAATAAATTAGCTTCGTAATCTTTATTATGATCCTGTTTTCAAAATCCATAACTATTAAAATGAGAAGGACAAAATCATTTTTCTCTTCTAAATCATTAAAAATTTCAGAAAAATACCCAGCTTTTTTGTACCATAAAATTATCATGCCATAACATCGTTTCCAACTAATCAATAAGTTTTTGCCCTCACATAGAAATAATTGGGCGAAATTTATGAAATTACTACATTGCATGAGTCCTTTTCTATAGTGTTACTGTTCACAGTAACACATTTCTGAAAACAGTATCTCAAAGAGAGGGGGAGGATGTATTCCAGGATAGTACACCCAATGGTGGTCATTTTTCGAACTTTTGCCGACCCCCATATGTGACATATTGTTTTAAAGGCTTGTGACTACTTAATCATGCTTTGCACCTCCCGAGGTCCTCCCCCAAAATTTGCTCCCAGGGGGCAATGAATGATGTCCGCAAAATTTAGAAAAGTGCCCCACGGAGGTCAAATTTGGGAGGAGGAGCTCGGGAGGTGCATGGCATGATTAAGTGGTCACAGGCCTTTCAAACAAAATGCCACCTGTGGGGGTCGGCAAAAGTTAGAAAAATGCCCACCTTTGAGTCTACTATCGCTCCTCCTGGAATACACCATCCCTCCTCTCTTTGAAATACCGTTTGCAGAAATGTGTTACTGTGCACGGTGACTATATAGAAAAAGGACTAATAAAATGTAGCAATTTCATAAATTTAACACAATTATTTCTATGTGAGGGCAAAAACTTATTGATACAGCCTCGTACATCTAAATGCAAAACACTTTTGTGGAATTAGACAATCGCTCTGCGTACTCTTGTTCACCGCGTATATTTGCAACAACTTGCCCTACATTCCGTCTACTGGCAGAAATTGTTGAAGGTGATTTGTTAACTGTGTTATGCATTTAACTAAACAAAATTTTAGCATACTGTATACAAATCTACAGATCAAATACAGACCTGCACAAAATAATTCGAGTACTTTTCCGAATATGGAGGAAAATTGCTGTAATCTGGTTTTGAAATGCGTTATCCGTTTTCTAAATTGTTGACCATTATTGTAATTTTTTTCAAATTCTTAACTATTTATGTACTGAATTATGAATTCAGGAATATTTTATCTGCTAAAGTCTTTTTCGTGAATTCTTGAAAATACATTAGAAGATTTACATAATCATTTAATAAATTTTAGAAGGATTTTAGAAACATTGAAGGGCTTAGGAGGATTAATTAAAGTGAGAGGGACCTTTAAAATCAATTTTTTAATCTTTGTAAATTTCACTTTAAATATTATTGAAGGGTACATTATATGCATTATGGCATACATTTATCAGAATTTTTTTTTTCTTGAGGGAAAAAAAAAAGGAATTTTCCGTAATATTTTACAACTTTCCAAAATGCCCCATGCAAACTGAATATCAATGAAAATACCAAATATTTTTTTGTAAAAGTTTGGCTTATATATATTGATAAAAATGTGCATTTAATTTTATATATTTAAACATAAAGATAAGAAAAAAAAATATTCCCTATTTTTTTCGAAATTTTGTGGCTCAAAATTTCAAAAAATTTAGAAAATATTTTTTTCTTATCTTCATATTCAAATATATAAAATTCGATGCACAGTTTTATTTATATACATAGACCAAACTTGTATACAAAATATTGGGGATTTCCATTAATATTCAGTTCGCATGGGGAATTTTGAAAAGTTCTGAAATATTACGGAAAACTCCTTCTTTTCCCCCGCAATTTTTTTTTTTTAATTTTGTTGTGAGAAATGTATGCTATAGTGCATATAATGTACCCTTGAATATTATTTAAAGTGAAATCGATTTTAAAGGTCCGTCGTCCCCTTAAAATTTCACACAGTCGAACAACTTTTAAACCGAAAAATGTTTACGTCATTTATTATCAAATGTGCTGATTTATCAGGAAATTAATTTTCATCCGTGAATCATCGGAATTTAATTCGAAAATGTTGGTGTTTTATATTCGGTATATCAGTTTCCAGGATTTTCTAACAATGCTTTCATTGTTGAAACATTGTATTCGGTTTTACTTTATTTTACATTTCTAAAAATCACACAGACGAACACCTTTAAAAGCGAAAAATTTGCACGTCATTCATTGGGAAATATGCTGATTTATAAGACAAATAATTTTCAGCAGTACATGGTTATACCATAATATGAATGGTTAACCTAGAATGGTTATACCATAAAAGTTTAAAGAGATATGAAGCCTAAATAATATCAAATATTGCTATTCTGTATAACTCTTTTTTTAAATCTTATCCTAATCTGTCTATGATGAACTTAATTCGGTACTGACAATAAAAGTAGTTCATACTTAACTCTTTGCGGTCTGGCGCTGTTAGCGGATGTATGTCACTAGCCACCAGTGTTGCCGCATCTGGCAGATTTTCTTTTTAGAATTTTGAATTAGCACCACAAAAATTTAATTGATAATTTTCTTTTACTTTTATTTATGGAAAATCAATCGTCTTTTTAATGTGGCTTTTGCTACCTCCTTTCAGCTTTTCCTGCCCAAGCTTGGCGAGTGTAACTCTGAACAGTGCTAACTCTTTCTCTATTTTAATCCTTTTATAGTAGTTTTATAACTACAGTTAGACCTTTTTAAATATTCTTTAAGATACTTTTAATTTATCCATCTTAAGTCTTAACTTGATATTAAACTTATTTCTTTTAAATTCTTAATTATAAATGTTCTCTCTTAATTTCTTATTTTTATATCTTAAGTAGTTCTAAACTACAGTTAAATTTTTCCCAATGGCACACAAAACAAAAGATACTTCAATTTCTAGTCTGTGTGTTAAGCTGTCATCAGCTAGGAAACCCTTCAATGCTGCTCATCTGTTCAGAACCTGTTCAATCGTCTTCTAAAGCATAAATAACAGTTAAAACATTCTGGTGAGAATTCGGAATGTCTAATTAATCTTATATCATATTGTCGGGAATGGCCAAAAAAACATAACGTACGCTGCGCAAGTCATAGAGCGCAAGAGGTTAAACTTCCTTTGGCATTTCATAAAACTAAATTCAGCGTAGTAATAATCTTTTCTTGAAGTGTAGCTAAAACAAAACCCTTGTTCAAAGTTATTGGTTAAAGTTAACTTGGCATTGTGCTAAGCACGCTTCCAAAGGAGGTCGCAAAGTTGCAACGCCGCTTTGGTCTGTGCCGCGTTTTTCCAGATAGGTTTTTAACTAACTTTTAAAGACACGGGAGGCACATTGAGAGATCCACTCAATGCAAACTAGCCTCGAATCCCATAGTATTTATGTGATTCATTCTAATTTAATTAGTCTGTTTTTAACAGACGTTTAATGCTTTTATACTGCTACTGGGAATGCATTACACAAATTTATCATTAAAATTTGCTATCTGGGCTTTAAAAGCCTGATGTTAGGTAATCGGCATCATTTATTTTTGTTCAAAATCACGCGATCAGAGATGAAAAAATGTAAGAGAAAAAATTGACTTGAAATGACATTTTTATTATATTGTTTTTGCATGTTCACATGTGATTCTCTCGGGTTAAAAAGAAACTAGTTGGATGTGCCAATCCCAAAACTTTCTACGATCTCATGTCAATATTTCATTTTAATTAGTTTTATTAGTATTTTTATTAGAACTATGCATAACTTCATACATTTTTCGATGGTACAATATTGAAAATTGGACAAAAATCGTTATTACAGCGCCCCCTACTGGCGGATTTTTTTAAAAATTAGAGAGAACCTTCTTGCCATGGCTAAAAACATAAAAAAACTTGGTTAAATTCTATGCATAACTTCATACACTTTTCGATGGTACAATATTCAAAATGCACAAAAATCGTTATTACAGCGCCCCCTACCGACGGATTTTTTCCAAATTCAGGGAGGACCTTCTTGCCATGGCCAAAAACATACACAAAAATTTTGTTCAATTCTATGCATAACTTCATACACTTTTCGATGGTACACTATTCAAAATGCACAAAAATCGCTATTACAGCACCCCCACAGGCGGAGTTTTTCCAAATTAATGGAGGACCTGCTTGCCATAGTCATAAACATACACAAAAAATTTGGTTTAATTCTATGCATAACTTCACACACTTTCCGATGGTACAATATTCAAAATGCACAAAAATTGCTATTACATCGCCCCCTACCGCGGATTTTTTCCAAATTAATAGTTAACCTGCTTGCCATAGCCAAAAACTTTTTAAAAAAATTGGTTGAATTCTATGCATTACTTCATACAATTTTTGATGGTACAATGGCGACACACGGATAGACGGATAACCAGCCAGACATTTTGTATGAACATGTTTTTTGTGATCCGCAAAACATGAAGTTGTCAAACGACTCATATATCAAATACATGTAAAGCATTGTCACACTGGGTTACAGATCCTACTTAATTTATTGAGAGAGAAATACTGGATACTTAATGGTCGTAGAAATGTAAAACAAGTGCTAGTACAGTATGTTGTCTGCAAACGATTCTGTGGGAAGAGTTTATGGAGAGATAGTGCACCTCTATCGGAAAATAGAATAAAGGACGCTAACGTGTTTCAGATCACGGTTGTAGACAGGGTGGGTCCATTACACTTGAAGAAAATTGAGAAAAGTTGGATATTGATATTTTCCTGCGCAATATACAGAGCAGTGCATTTAGAGTTAGTGACCGCTGCTTCGACACAGGCATTTTTGATGGGACTCAGACGATTCGTAGCACGGAGAGGAAGGTGTGCTGTCATTTATTCTGATAACGGCACAAATTTCACTGGATCAGCTAACTTATTGAAAAGCCTAGATTGGTCACGATACAAAAATTCAGTTCTGTCAATGCTATTGATTGGAAATTTAATCCACCAACCGCAGCGTGGTGGGGCGGTTTTTAAGAAAGGCTTATCAGAATAATGAAAGACCTCCTCAAAAGAGTATTAGGTCATGCTTACCTCACCTATGAAGAAATGATCACAATTTTGACAGATGTGGAAAGTGTAATAAATGCAAGACCGTTAACACGTACCTTCGGAAGACGCAACTGTGAAACCTGTCTCCCCTTCTATGTTTCTGCAGAGTATAGAAGAATACAATCTTCCAGACCTGGATCTTGTGGAATAAAAATCATTAAGCAAGAGACTGAAGTATCGACAGTCAATGCAAAAATAATTGAAAGATCGCTTCAGGTCCGAATATTTAGGTGCATTAATTAAAAGAGCAAGGAACAAACACCAAGAGCAAATTATAGCTGTCGGTGATGTTGTACTGATCGGATATGGTAATAAAAAGAGAATTGATTGGCCTTTAGGTGCAATCACAGAACTTATACTTGGTAGAGACAAGAAAGTTGGCTCGTAAGAGTTCAAACATCACAATATGAGCTTTTACGACCTGTACAAAGAATATATCCACTAGAGATAGCTTCGTCTACTGACTGTCCGAAATGAAAGATTTCCCGCAATCCAGTGAAAATACTTAACAAAGCTACAATTTTTGATGTATCCTCAAGCAAGGAATCTCCTAGACACAGCTGAGCTGGAAGGCTACTGAAAGTTCCTGAAAGACTGAATTTATAACAAGTGACTGTGACAATTTCTCTACGTTTAGAATTAGTTCTGATTATACAAGGTAATCAGAAGGTGGGAGGATGTTACGGAAACGTCATTATTTATTTTTGTTCAAAATTACGCGATCAGAGATGAAAAAATGTAAGAGAAAAAATTGACTTGAAATGACATTTTTATTATTTTGTTTTTGCACGTTCACATGTAATTCTCTCGGGTTAAAGAGAAAAAAGGACAAGTTTTGATGTATTATGTGGCAACTTCCTATTTTTTGTAGATTCCAGTAAAAAGAAAATAAATGCTAGTAGCTTGTTTTTTTTTCGTGAGTTATTATTGCTAAGTTTTGTGGTCATCTCACCGTAGGAGTTGTGACATAGATAGTAAAACTATGCGAGCACAAAGGTGCTAATGTGAGTATTGTTTAAATTTAAAACTTAAAGTCCAGTAAAAGACATTCATTCGTAGAATTTAAAGTCGATATAAATCTGCTTTGCGTGGTACGTTTAGTGGAATTGTTACACCTATGGTACATAGCGTACGCCACCTCTGCCATTATGTAGGTCTAAACCGTCCGTGTCTTTAAAGGTTAATATCTCGACTAATTACTGACGATTTTTTTCGAAAATCATTATCAACAATGCTTTTATACTTCTGCTACGATAGGTATCTCAAACGGTCCTCAACACCTTTGCTGAATGCCTGTAAATCGAAATTTGTGTGTAACGGAAAAATGCGTTTTTCTCAAAAACTATGTGACTTAGAGTAATCGCTACAATTTTCCTGCAAGGTTTAACTTAACGTCTACTACCTCTAATTTTTTCATAATTTTAGTTTCAGTAGATACGGAAATGAATGGGGGGGGGGGGAAACATATTTTTGCACTACATTTTTGATGATATCTTTGAAAATATAATACCTAAAATTTAAAAAAAAAAAATGTATTTTTGAGTTCAGCGTTACGAAAGCTTTCACACGATACCCCACACTGTAAACGAAGAAAATATTTTTTTTCAAGTAACTTAATTAGCCCCTCTAGATTTTTCCTAAATATTTTTGGGAACGTTTAATAATCTGTAAATATGTGGGTCAATGGTCTTTATTATTTCCCCGAATTTGAACTTTCCACGTTCCAGAGTTTACGAGTAAAATGGCTGTGACAGACAGACAGACACAGGAGTGATCTTATAATGGTTCTGTTTTTACTTTTTAAGTACGAAACCCTAAAAATGGCTCAAAAATGAAAATTTTGAATTATACACTTACTTTAAAGTTTTTACACTACACAATAACAGCTGTTCAGCGATATAATAATTTTTAGAATGCTTTTAATAGTAATAACTAACTTCAAAAAGACAGAGAAAAAACGACAGACGAGCACATTGCAAGCAGTGACCACAAAATATGTTATAACGTTCCCGTGATAACAAACGATAATAAAAAAACAGATTTCATGACTTTAAATGCATGTTATCACACGTAAGCAACTCATAATAGTTCAACAAAAGACTAATAGAAAGCGCCAAATGGCAAAAAGAATCGCGCAATTTCTGAGTTACGCTATGCATTTAAGGTTAAGAAACTTATAATTTTTGCTTTATTTCGTTTTTAAGATAGCCATCAGGAAGGAAAAAACCATTATTTAAACTATATATTCAGTTTTTTAAATTGTTTTCTAATATACAGTGTTATTTAATTACTATTAAACTATTAAATGATTAAAGGTATTTTTAATTATTACACTCCTTATTTTTTGTTTATATTTTCTACTTTTTAGTGTTTAAAATATTTCCCTGTTTTAGTTTCCCGCAGTTGGCCTATGGTTTAGCACATAATCAATTCCATTATTTTTGTAACTCGTAAACTGTTGTAACTAGAGATCGACCTATTCAGTTTAGTTTTCGTTTTCGGCCAAATATCTGATTTTGGACAAAAACGAATTTTCGGCGAAAATGTTGCCGAAAATTCGATCGGACCGAAACTATATATGTATTCCAAAAATTTCGTTTCTTTCTACATATACTTTCAACATTAATCAGTGATTGGCTCAGAAGAGACACTATTTATTGTTATGAACTTCACTGTTTATAATTATAACAGATGATCATTTACAAAATCATTATAAAGCATAAATCGAGGTATGTATACATAAAACCTTTTTTAATTAGATGAAATTCGTAGAATTAGAAAATCATTATGTGTCATTGATGAATTACTTACATTTCATTTTATATAAAAACTAGCAGGCTACGCCCGCTACGCTGCACAGTGTGGTATTTAGCCTCAAAACATGGCCAAAAATATTTTATTCCTCTAACAACTACAGATCTGCGTTTTTATTTGAATTGTAGAGTAAAAATGTAAAACAAAGTCTTATTCATAAATCAAAGGATTTTTTCACCAGTTTTATCACTATTACTGTGTTCAAGAATATTAACATTTGTGATATCACTTTGCGATAACAATTTTAGAACTTCAGAAGATAAGGCATTTCTTTTCTTGTTTGTGTTGCATCTCATGCCCGTTATTAGGGGGTCAGAAGTTAAAAGAATCCTATTCAGGACATCCCTGTTGCAGATCACTCGAGAAAACTGTCTTGTATAGTTCAATCTAAATGACCTAATATATTCTGCAGCTTCTTAACTTAGTTGGCCCATTAGCAGAATAGTTTTTTTATGACATCTGCTGCATGACGAAGTACTTTGTGCATTGTAGGGGACATAGGATAAAAACCTTATAGGGTCACATACAGTTCAGCCGTTTTTTGGCAATATTTTGTAAACTCTTCTGTATTAATTTTGTATCTGCAACACAATGTACCTGATATCACTTTTAGCCGATATACCAAATTTTTATAGACTCCAGTTATTGCCGCTGATATTTCGTATTCCTCAAAAAATCGTCTGCTGGTATTTCCATCGTTAGTATTTCCAAAATTTGCTTTGGGGATGTCAACTAAGAGCCCGAGCTGTTGTTTAAATTATCATAAATGTCTTTTTTTTTCTACAGCTTGTTTCTCCTCAGCAGAAAGGCTTCATTTTCAAACTTCATTTTATATTGCATCTTCTGTAACCCGTCACGTCACAACCCTATTAAAATTAAAAATCGTTTTTCGTCATCACTCAAAGATTCTACAATTTCTGTAAGATGTAAAATCAGTCGCGTTGCCGTATGATCCATCAACTTTTGCACTTTTACTTCAGCACATGTCTCTGTCACCCTGTGAATTTCTGGATAGCATTCTTTTTTTAGCCTTTGAAGAACAGAATAGCACGGAAAAAAGTTCTTATTCATTTCTCGTATTCTCTCATATAGGGCTTTAGTAAGTCCTGCTTCTGTATACATGGACAAAGCATGTAAAGGTGATAATTGGCGAGGTTACTCTTGCTCTTCACGACTTTTTCTCAATGCCTTTATATATATTTTTGCTCTTCGGGGACTTTCCGTAAGATCTTTTACGATACTGAAAGCATCTACTTTGCCTGACTCCAGGAATTTCATTTGGGTAGCGTAGGTCAATACTTCCACATCTTTTGGTCGACGGTCTTTGGTTTTGCGGCGTTTGCTTCTTTCACTTGAATCTACAAAAGATTTTTGAGGACGACCGAGACTGATGCCTGTAATAGTAATCTACTAAAAAACAACTTTTCAAAAGTAAAAAAAAAGCCAAGCAAAAAAAAAAAAAAAAAAAAAAAAAAAAAAGTAAAAAAGGTGAAAGTTGTGGCTAAAAAATAGTGTGATATCAAATTTCCAAGCTTATATTATGGTACTTATTTAACATTTTCCATTAAAAATTTACCACATGTAAGTCGAGTACCTATGTATGCGTTGATAGAAAGCCTTTTCTCCTTTACTAAATACATCATAACGTGTTTCTGAAAATTAAATTTTTTAAAATTATGCATGATGGGCTTGGCAGCCATCTTTCCATATTTTACACAAATTTCTAAGCGCACAAGTTCGTTGTTAAGATCGGAAGTTCGAAATTGTTGCTAAAGCAAACATTTTATTCTTTTAATTTATGGAAATGAGTGCCTAGAAATTTGTGTCTTAAAATAAAGCTGAAGTAACTTCATGTTTCATCTTATGATTCTTTTTTTTCGGAGGGGGGTTAATTAATTAGTTAAAGCAGTAAAAATCAATTTGTTTTTTCAAAATAAAACTTTCTTAATTTATATGTCTGTAGCTAAAATTAGAAGTTCGGAATTCTTAATAATGTAAACATATTACGAGATTGAGTGCTTAGAAATTTGTGTAAAATATGGAAAGATGGCTGCCAAGCCCACCATGCATAATTTAAAAAAAATTAATTTTCAGAAACACGTTATGATGTATTTAGTAAAGGAGAAAAGGCTTTCTATCAACGCATACTTAGGTACTCGACTTACATATGGTAAATTTTTAATGGAAAATGTTGAATAAGTACCATAATATAAGCTTGGAAATTTGATATCACACTATTTTTTAGCCACAACTTTCACCTTTTTTTTTTTTTTTTTTTTTTTTTTTTTTTTACTTTTGAAAAGTTGTTTTTTAGTAGATACCAGTTCTTTTTTTAATACAAATTATGTATAATTGAAATAATTCTAGTAGCTCAAATTAAAATTAGTCCTTGTATAGCCTTTATAAGCAGGGAGCAAACACAATAGTATACATTTTGTTTACCTATCATATAACTCATCTTTACCTACATATAACTTCATCTTCATTTAGATCGTGTTATAGAGAAGAAAGAATAAATATGTAATTTTACTCAAGTCTGTTTATCCATACATATTTGCATAAATGTTAGGATATTAATTTACTATAAAATTTCTCCTAAATTGATTATCTTTAATAGTCTATTATTAAAGCCGCATATACATTAGAATTAAATATTTTTCGGTTAAAAATTGCCTGAAATCTATAGTCTTATCGTTCGTCAAATTTGTTTTATGTTTTTTTTAATACCCAGACTCTTTTTCTGAACTCTGACAAAAGATCACAGACATATTGAAGTTATCCAAATTCTTATATCTTTCTATCGTATTTCCTTTTTTAAGGGGGGGGGGGGGGTGGTGAGGAAGAACCCTTAAGAACTTCGTTTTGTTCGCAGAATTCTGAATTATTCATTCAAAAGATCTACCTACATAAGTCTTGTTGTAGAATTTTCATGAGCTAAGAGTTGCATCAAGTTATACATCATGTGAATCTATTAAATTACTTTTGTGAAATTCTAGATGGGAGCCATTGACATTTCCAAACCATTTGCCTACATTTTAAACTTGAGTCATGTACTACTATTCATTAATTTTCTATACGAATTAAAGAATTCGCTGTTTCCATGCCAGCTGTACCTTTCACTATTGATTGCTTGTTTGTTTGTTTGTTTTATTGAACACATACATCATATCACATGCGGATCACGGGGGGATACGAATCTGCTTCCACCTACACTCTCAAGCGCTTAGCGGCGCGGTGTCTTATCCACTCAGCCACGGTGGGCCACTATTGCTTTCTCTAATACTCAGATACTCAAATTTAACCAAATGCACTTAGAATCATGGTCATAACAGAGAATGTTACAGCAGTGTTGCCAGTGGGCTACTTTTTTTTAATTCAGATTTCTTGATTGCCACCACTTATTATAAACGGTAAAATTCATTTTGTTTTCGCCTTAATTAATATGTCATTAAATAAGGCGCATTTTACAATTTCAAAAAAGTGGTGCCAATCAAGTATCTGAATTAAAAAAAGTAGCCCATCTGGCAACACTGTGTTAGAGTGGTGACTTATGCACAAGTTGTGTACTTATATTCAACTTTTTGTCCAAAATATGGCAATTCAGTTTTCAGTAATAGACGAGGAAGCTTTCAATTAAACTAACCAGAAAAGATAACAAACATTGGCTTCCTGATTTGATTTTATTCAAAATTGTTTTAACCAACCAAAGTTAATGTCCGGGATCCAGATAAATTTTTCTCTGTTAGTAAAATTAGATTGACCAATAAGTAGCCTCCATCCTTGCAGGTTTATCGGTGTTTACTGCAAACATCAAAAAGTTCGGAACAATGCAGACGTCTGATTGATCAATCTCATCGCACTAATAGCGAAAAATCTATCTTGATCCCGGCCTATTCAACGCCCTTTAAATATTGGAGAAAGCCTTGACACGTATCAGGAAAACGTCACACAGAGCAGGCAAAACAAAGAAGAAAAATTCATTCATTGGCTCGTTCATATTCACGTGCCAATGAATGATTTTGTTTCTTTGCTTTGCCTGCTTTGTGTGATGTTTTCGTGACGCGTGCCAAGACTTTCTCAAATATTTAGGGGGCTTTGGCTTATTTCACCACCATGAAGTTATGAAAGGAGAGGAACAGACATGTCAATCTTCCCGTGTGAAAAACTAGATACCAAAAAAAAAAAACGTGTTCTTTCCCTCTCTTTTGCCCTTTTCTCTCTTGATTTTGACTGATAGCAGCCCATTTAGCAGTCTCCAGTACAAGATGCCGCTATATACGGTGGACGCAGGAGGGAGGGTGTTAGCGCGACCAATGATATAATAGGCCAGTTCATGATGTTTAAAAGTCACACGGAGTTGGATCGAGGCTAACGAAAAAGACAGGCTACCGCGGTGGATCCGATTCTTCTTTTTTTACAAACCGCTGGAGTCACGTGATGCTCTTTTCGCGCACCTTCATTGGTGGATCCGAGCATCACGTGACTCCAGCGGTCTGTAAAAAAAGAAGAATCGGACCCACCGCGGTAGCCTGTCTTTTTCGTTAGCATCAGAGTTGGATCATCTTTACACGATGATTAGTACAAAGCTGCGCGCCGTTTTTTTTTTTTTGTGTCCATTGCCGTGTACAGATAATCAACTCCGTGTGACGTTATGAACTGGCCTTATATGTTGTTGGTCACAGTTTAGGAACAGCTTCAAATGACTTCATCTATATCTACTCCGAGGCAAACGAAAAAGACAGGCTACCACGGTGCTACAGCGCTTAGAATATATAGTGTGGAAATCGGCTATCCCAGTAATACTTAAAATAGTGCTAAAATATTGGATCTCTTAAATTTCCAATGATACTGAAATCCAATGAATCGATCACAACGATATCTGCAGGATATCTCCTAAAACTTCATGACGATTTGGTTACAGCGTCTAGAATACCTAGTGTGGAAATATGTTATTAAACAACTCTGAAAATTTGTATCCCATAAATGATCGACGATACTGCTGAAATCCCAAGTGTCGATCGCAGCGAAATCTGCAGGATTTTCGTATTACATTGTATAGACTAGCAATATCTTGCAGTTATAGAAAATATCCTGCAGATGTCGCTGCGATCTGCATATTTCAGCAGCATCGTTGCACATTTAAGGGATACAATCTTTTAGCACTTTTTTAAGTATTACATGGATAACCAATTTCCACACTGTATATTCTAGGCGCTATAATTTGGTCTAGACGCTGTAGCATTTTTTTTTTTTTACATTTTATTAACATATCTGACCAGTGTGCTTGGCGTCAAGCCCGCTGTAATAATACGATGTTTATTTTGAAATTTGAATGTATATCACAGATGTCGCTGCGATCAGCTCCCTGGATTTCAGCGTCAGTGCACATTTAAGGGATACAACTTTTTAGCGCTGCTTGGATAGCAAATTTCCACATTATGTATTCTAGACGCTATAGCGATGCATTACACGTGTCTCTTTCTTCTTTAAAAAATATCCTTCAGATGTCTCTGCAAATGACTGTTTGGAATTCAACATCGTTGTACATTTAAGGGATTTACTATTTCCGCGCGACTCATCGACCGTATCGACTCATTGGATTTCAGCATCATTTGAAATTTAAGAGATCCAATATTTTAGCACTTTTTTAAGTATTGCTGGGATAGTCGATTTCTACAATATATAATCTAGGCCTATAACGGAGATATAATGTCTAGAAGATATAGTTTAAAATTCGGCTTATTAAAAAGGTGCTAAAAAATTGTATCCCATAAATGTTGAACGAGGCTGAACGATGAATGTCGATCACAGCGACATATGGTAATTCCAACGTAACTATTTCAAAAGACGTCAATTGAGAAAACTTTTCGCTCAGAGAAGATCTAGAAAATGTTGCTATTATTGACATTTGTCATTCAGTATTTTTCAATATTTATGGGATTCAATTTTTAGCAATTTTTAAAGTATTACTGGAATAGCCGGTTTCCACACAAATGACCGTGATCTAGGTAGATTTTTCGCTGTTATCGCAACGAGATTGACCAGCCAGAATTTTTGCTAACTTTTCACTGTTTGCAAAAATGTACCTGGATCCCGGCCTATATTTCTAGACGTTATAACTGAGCTCAGGAATGGTACAGAAAGCAAATACCGTATTTTGATACATTAAGGCCGGGATCCAATTAGGAACACGTGTGTCGCTATAACGAAGTAGCGACATATGGCCAATAATGGTTTATTGGTAGAAGTGATAAAAACAAATTTTTAAAGGTCTTTGCGAGCGTGTCATTATCGTCAGACTAATGCATGTTGAATTATTTCCATAGTCTAATAAAGAACGTCCATGCGCGTATCGTCTAATAGAGGATATTCCAAATATGGGTTCAAGGCTGAAAAAGTCACGTGGTACCGGCAATTTACCTAACGAACTTCTAACTGATGAGAAGAGAAACAGGAAACTACTACTGCTCTCTCCCGTGAACTGTTTCATTGGCTAGTGGGGATTTACATTATGTCGACGGAGCCTTCCCTTCTTTACGTTAGACGATTTTGCCTTCACCACGTGATCATAACGTAGATAGAATATCCTCTATTCAAGAAAGTGGATTGCCGTACTATAGCGCCTAGAATATATAGTGTGGAAATTGGTTATCCCGGTAATATTTAAAAAAGTGCTAAAATATTGTTTCCTTTAAATATGCAACGATGCTGCTGAAATATACAGATCACAGCGACATCTGCAGGATATTTTCTCAAACTGCAAGATATTGCTAGTTTATACAATGTAAAACTAAATCAAGCAGATGTCGCTGTGATCGATACTTGGGATTTTAGCAGTATCGTCGCACATTTAAGGGATACAAATTTTTAGCGTTGTTTGGATGGCATATTTCCACACAAGGTATTCTAGACGCTGTAGCCGTACTTTCGGCAAAAACTTGAAATGAGCATGCCTCCTGTTCATATATCACCACTCTTATGTATAAAGGGTCTCTGTTATGGTGTTGATTCTGAGCGCTCTTTGTTAAATTTCTATATTTGTGTTTTAGAGAAAGAAATACATTAAAGTATTGTTACTATGAAAACAACAACTTCTTTAACCCTTAACCGGAAACGTGTAAATCCCGTGCACAAACACAACACTTAATATTAAAAAGCAGAAAAACCAACGTTTAAAATGCACAAATAATATATGAAAAGCAGCAAACAGCTGTTTCGAATCTACTAGCGAGATTCTTCTTCAGTGCAAAAGGAACAGCGTGCTAGAAAAAGCAAGGCTGAGCAAAATCATAGACAGAGACGCGTTGGCTTTTATACCCTATGCGGGTGGCGAAGGCGCCGAAACAACCAATGAGAGAGAAGCAGTGGAAACGACTGGGTGGACAAGTAGCGACATCTACCGGAGAAGTAGAGAAAAGAAACCAAAAAAGGAGGAATTAAATTAACGCTTTCCAAATACTTGGAAAATCTGGAGTACTAGATAAATCATTGACTAAAGAGTGAGAATTTTTAATGATATGGTAAGCTTCCCAAAAATCAAGATCAAGGTTAGAAGAACATTTTTGGATAATGGTGGCTGAGGAAAAATCGAACCTATGTTGAGAAGACCAAGAATGTTGAGCAATAGAAGAACGTTTGAGCTCCTGATTTTTAACATAACCTTCATGCTCTTTTAAACGAAATCTAAGAGCACGTTTAGTCTGACCAATATAAGAAAGACCACACTGACAAGAGATCTGGTAAATGCCCCAATTATCTAGGCGATCAACGGGGTGTTTGAGATTTGAAAAAGGGATTTTATTAACAGGAGAAAAAATAACTTTAAAATCAAACTTTCTTAGGATTTTAGCAACTTGCTGACTGATTTTAGGATAAAATGGTAATACAACTGAAGTATTAGAGTTGGAATTAGAATGCTTTTCAGAATGGTCGGATTTCGTCAATTTCTTATAAATAGAATCGATAATATTAGAGGAATAACCACGATCAACAGCAATAGCTTTGAGGTAATTAAGTTCAGCACTAAGTAACTGAGGAGTGGAACAAATATTAGTAGCCCGAAAAACAAAAGTATTGAAAGCAGCGAATTTCTGGTTAGGGGGATGAGAAGAATACCTGTGAGGTGGGAGACTGACAGCAAAAGGTTTACGAAAGACGGTAGTCTGAAAGCCATTTTCACAACGAATAACAAGGACATCCAGGAAAGAAAGACAGTTATTGGTCTCAATTTCAGAGGTAAATTGAATGCAGGGATCAATGGAATTCATAATAGAGAGAATATGATTAATATCCGAATTCATTTCAATCAGGACATAAGCATCATCAACATAACGAACATAGAACGGAAATTTTAAGATTTTAAAAAGCTTGACCTCAAAATAGTGCATATAAATATCGCATAAAATTGGACTAAGAGGATTACCCATAGCCAAACCGTCAATCATACGGAAGAAATTACCATTGAAAACAAAAGTATTTTGCGACAAGCAAGCGCGAGTGAGAAGTATAAGTTCCTCGATTTCAAAATAAGAGAAATGGAATTCACAAAGCCTTTTCTTGAGACAATCTAAAGCCCCCTCAACCGGAACGTTTGTAAATAATGATTTAACATCAAAAGAAACCATCATGTGACCCTGCGGCTTAAAATTATGAAGTTTTTTAACAAAATCAAAAGAATTCTTAACAGTGAAACAGTTACTGCTCAAAAGTGGGGAAAAAACAGAAACTAAATATCTGGCAAGCTTATAAGAAGCTGTACCGATACTAGAGACAATAGGTCTAAAAGGAATGTCAGGTTTATGGACCTTAGGTAAAGCATAAAACCTGGCACAATGCGCAATAGACGGAATAAGGGACTTCTTAAAGTTAGCAGGAATAATGGAAGAAGACTTAATGGCAGACTTAATAGAGTTAATTTCACTAGTGGAAGGGTCTTTGCGGATATCCACATACGGACCATCATTAATTAATTTATGAGTTTTTTCCAAATACGTAGATTTGTCGAGGAGAACAATCTGACCACCTTTGTCGGCCTTAGTAATAATTAAGTTTGGATCAGAACGCAAATTTTTCAGACATTGTTTAACAGGATGTTTAAGATTGGGTTTATAAACATTAGAATTGAAATCAACAGTATTGGCAATGAGATGCCTAATAGACTCTTTCTGAGAAGAAGATAGAGCGCTATGCTTAAAGGCTCTTTCAATAGGAGCAATAAGATTAGGTAAAGAAGGAATAGCAGAGACAGAAAAATTGTTATTCAATTTGAGAGCATCGAGCTGATTGTTACTTAATGGAACACTAGAAAGATTGACAACAGCATTTTGGTTAACAAGAGGCAAATTACTGCAGTTATTAGCGACAGAACTTCCACAAAGCGTATTAAATTTCTTCTTTAAAACCGAACAATGAACAGAAGAAGCTGTGAGAACTCTGCTCCATGACCTTCTGTCAATGGACTGAAAATCAGGAGTAGAATTAGCGAGGCTGATATGTAAAGAATATAACTCGCGCTCTATATGAGCAATTTTGTGGCGAGTCTCTTGAATCAAAGCTCTTAAAAGAGCTAATTTAGAACGAAATAAGACCTTTTCAATCCTATTTGAAGAAAATAAATTACAACGAATGGAAATGAATTTAGGAATAACCTTCTTACGCCTACAATCAAGTAGGAAATGTAAGTGTTCCAAAAACCTGTACTTTTTTAATCGTAAATTACAAAACCTATTGATTTGAGACATTGCGAAAAAAAAAAAATACAGAAGAATAAAGGCCCGTTAACGCCAAATACATAAAAATAGCAAATAAAGCCTTTGTGCAACAATATTAAAAAGCAGAAAAACCAACGTTTAAAATGCACAAATAATATATGAAAATACGATATTTATATGCACTATTTTGAGGTCAAGCTTTTTAAAATCTTAAAATTTCCGTTCTATGTTCGTTATGTTGATGATGCTTATGTCCTGATTGAAATGAATTCGGATATTAATCATATTCTCTCTATTATGAATTCCATTGATCCCTGCATTCAATTTACCTCTGAAATTGAGACCAATAACTGTCTTTCTTTCCTGGATGTCCTTGTTATTCGTTGTGAAAATGGCTTTCAGACTACCGTCTTTCGTAAACCTTTTGCTGTCAGTCTCCCACCTCACAGGTATTCTTCTCATCCCCCTAACCAGAAATTCGCTGCTTTCAATACTTTTGTTTTTCGGGCTACTAATATTTGTTCCACTCCTCAGTTACTTAGTGCTGAACTTAATTACCTCAAAGCTATTGCTGTTGATCGTGGTTATTCCTCTAATATTATCGATTCTATTTATAAGAAATTGACGAAATCCGACCATTCTGAAAAGCATTCTAATTCCAACTCTAATACTTCAGTTGTATTACCATTTTATCCTAAAATCAGTCAGCAAGTTGCTAAAATCCTAAGAAAGTTTGATTTTAAAGTTATTTTTTCTCCTGTTAATAAAATCCCTTTTTCAAATCTCAAACACCCCGTTGATCGCCTAGATAATTGGGGCATTTACCAGATCTCTTGTCAGTGTGGTCTTTCTTATATTGGTCAGACTAAACGTGCTCTTAGATTTCGTTTAAAAGAGCATGAAGGTTATGTTAAAAATCAGGAGCTCAAACGTTCTTCTATTGCTCAACATTCTTGGTCTTCTCAACATAGGTTCGATTTTTCCTCAGCCACCATTATCCAAAAATGTTCTTCTAACCTTGATCTTGATTTTTGGGAAGCTTACCATATCATTAAAAATTCTCACTCTTTAGTCAATGATTTATCTAGTACTCCAGATTTTCCAAGTATTTGGAAAGCGTTAATTTAATTCCTCCTTTTTTGGTTTCTTTTCTCTACTTCTCCGGTAGATGTCGCTACTTGTCCACCCAGTCGTTTCCACTGCTTCTCTCTCATTGGTTGTTTCGGCGCCTTCGCCACCCGCATAGGGTATAAAAGCCAACGCGTCTCTGTCTATGATTTTGCTCAGCCTTGCTTTTTCTAGCACGCTGTTCCTTTTGCACTGAAGAAGAATCTCGCTAGTAGATTCGAAACAGCTGTTTGCTGCTTTTCATATATTATTTGTGCATTTTAAACGTTGGTTTTTCTGCTTTTTAATATTGTTGCACAAAGGCTTTATTTGCTATTTTTACAACACTTAATAGTTTACCAAATAGTGAACTTAAACATTTAATCTTTAATAGAATGCATTAACAGGACGAATTTTTTAATTTAACAGCATAAAAATAAGTTTGGAATGTCGGAGTGAGACAATATAAAGGGCAGATATGTACACGCAAAAATCTCACAGATGTAGGTTTTCAGTTAAGGGTTAATATCGAATTGTATAGCAAAGGAGTTCAGAATCAGTGCCTTAAATAGTTTCGAATATGTATTGTTGTTATGACAATCAATACCCTTCCTGTATGTGGAAATGCAAAATTGTGTTCAACATAATGGAGGATATTCCATCTACATTTTGATCACGTGGTCAAGGTAAAAACTTCTATCATAAAGAAGGGAAGGATCCGTAGACATGTAATGTAAATACCTGTTAGCCAATGAAACGGTTCATGAGGCAAAGTTGTAGTATCTTCCCTTCTTATCAGTTAGAAGTTCCTTGGGTAAATGGAGGATATTCCATCTTCGTTTTGATCACGTGGTCAAGGTAAAAACTTCTAGCGTAAAGAGGGGAAGGCTCCGTAGACGTGTAATGTAAATCCCCGCTAGCCAATGAAACAGTTCATGAGGCACAGCAGTTGTATCTTCCTTTCTTATCAGTTAAAAGTTCCTTGGGAAAATTACCGGTATCACGTGGCTTTTTTCAGCCTCGAACCCATACTTGGAATTTCTTCCATTACCGGTATCACGTGACTTTTTTCAACCTCGAACCCATATTTTGAATATCCTCCATTGGGCGCAATCTAGATAGATTTTTGGCTGTTAGAGAAACGAGATTCATCAATCAGAAGCCTGCATTTTTGGGAACTTTTCGCTGTTTGCAGAAATGCAGTCTATTGATTGGTGAATCTCGATTCGCTAACAGCGAAAAATCTATCTGGATCATAGCCTACATTTCTACAAACATTGCACTTCATCCATGGCACTATAAAATGACTCAAAACTTTCATGACATAGGCCGGGATCCAGAAATACAGCGCCTAGAAGATACAGTGTGGAAAACGGCTACAAAATAGTGCTAAAAAATTGAATCCCATAAATGTACAACGATGCTGAATAACAAGATGTCGATCGTAGTGCCATCGTAGTGATTTAAAAACGATAGTCATTCTAAAAGAGACTTTTTAACCTATTTCACGTCATTCCTTGACTAAATTAGCTTATAACAGACCAAAATATCTTATATTTATAGTTTCCGATATTTAACATTCTATAATTTTTGAAAACACATATTTTATATTGAAAAGAGTTACGAGATGGCGCTCGTATCAGCATATTGCCGCTGAGCATTGTTGGAGATTTATGGGATACAAGTTTTTAGCACTTTTTAAAGCATTATAGGAATAGCCGTTTTCCACACTGTACCTTCTAGGCGCTGTATCCAGAAACAGCAAATATTCTCAAATATGCAGGCTTCTGATTGGTCAAACTCATTTCGCTAACAGCGAAAAATCTATCTGAATCTCAGCCATAGTTTTCTTCGTTGAAATCAATGCAAAAGGATAATATAAAAGAAAAGTATAAGATTTCTAAAATGTTTTGGCGGGTTCATCGCTATTTGGCATAATTTGTAAACTTTATAATTAATTAACAGTTTTTCGCTAATTATGAATAGAAAATTTATGTTTTTAAAGCTGAATTTTATAAAAGCACGTAGATTGAGTAAATATCTGTCCAAAAATTCAATCCTTACTTTTTTCTGTCCATTATTTAAGTCTCTACCTCGATTGAAACATAAGGTGAGACGAAGAAAATAAATCTGTCATTTTCAGTATCTCGACGTTATTTTAAAAAATCTATATCTCTGTTTATAATTATGAGGATGCATTTGACCTCAAATTGAAGATCTTCTTGTCTAGGCCCTTCTGGTTTTGGTTTTATTTTTCTGCGATGATTGGTTCTTTTGATATGGGAAATTTTACTCTGCCATGTTTGGTGGATTTAACATGGAGAAGTTGTCCTCAGTATAATAAGCAGTTACGGTGTCTTGCCGTTATTCTTGGCGTTTGTTTGTTTGGCGGGGTTAGCATTTTTTTTCAGCTTGGCTTGGCAGAACGACCGTTCTGCTTGATAAGTACTTACTTAATATATATCTAATAATAAAAATAAGTTTCGTTTCACGACGCAGAATTAGTTTTTAATAACGGAGAGCTTTTCTTCATCTCAGCTATCGTTAGATCACCTTCAAATTAATTTCTTAGTAATTATTGCTCCATAAATTTAAGCTTTTCATCAAACGTTACGTCGTTTAAGCATTTCATGATGGCATACAACTCATTTCGAGTCATAGACCTTAATCCAGAAGGCGCTGTTAACAAAATAAGTAAAAAACTAAATAGCAGTAATTTATATCAGAAATTGTAGGAACTAACAAAAAAATTCGTTGAAAATAAGGGGGCGGTTTCGGGAGGCTGTTTGTTTTATATCTATCTTGTATACTAAGTACTGCATGTTACAAAATAGATTTCATTGCTTAGATATGTTTAGAAATATAACAAAACTCTTTTTAAATATTATAGATAATTATATTTATGCCACTATTAATTACATCTACATTAACAACCATAGTGTCAAGATCGGATGGATATTCATTATGTAAGTGCATTGTGTATAAAGTACATACCTGGTTCAGAATAATCTATCACAACAATAACCACTAAATTATTTTGACACAAGACTGCAAGTGATTTTAAAACACTAAAATCTGAGCGGTTCGGAAAATCACAAGACCTCTGTAAGCGAAGGGCAACTTCCGACTGATCGCGTGACCCACTGTGTCGCACAAGCACCTTTCGAGTTTTGCATTGGGATGCAGTAACTACTTAACATTTTGAGGAATAATAAAACAGAATGGGAAGCCGATTTTTAAAATAATCATTTTTGTCCATGTTTTGGGGATAAATACCACTCCGTGCGCTGGTCGATTTTTCCAAACGAACCTTGAGTCAAAGAAAATGTGAATTTGACCTTGTATTTTAAAACAATGTGGACCTTCTCCTGGGATATCCAACCAAAATGCTGAAAACGATGCGAACGTCATTGCGATATTATATTACCGCTGAATTGCAGAAATTTTGAGCTATTAAGAAGCAATACTTTCAGTTGATCATTTACGATGCATTTTAGTAAAGAAATGAGGCCATTATGACAACAGGAATTAAGAAATTCTCTAATCTGACATTATTAAATTAGATAGCATCACAATGATTGCAGAGATTGACCATTGAATACGAATAATGTTAGAATAGTTAACTTTTGGGTGCTTGTTCTTGAACTCCTTGTCTCTCAGCTTGAGCATATGTGGTTCTGGTAGCTTAAATACAATCTCACTGAATTATACGTTATACTTCGTAATAAATGTCCTCTCTTGACAGTTCCATTACTACTTTTTCCCTCTTTGAAATTCCAGTTGAGTAAATACCGTCAAAAATCTATTAAAATGATTGCATGTACTTTATTAAATGATTTGCAGACAAAAAGGAGTGTTTAACAAAAAAGTGACGCATAAAAATGTGTGTTTTTAAATTTGAATCGTTTGAATAAAATTAAAATTATGTCATTTTCATTGCCTTTTCATTTTGTAGACGAGTTGAAATTATGTAACCGTTAACCCGGGAAGAAACTCTACGACTTAGAAAAATAAACGTCATGCCTTTAATAAAATATTTCTAATCCTCCATGATCGACCTCATTGTCAGGGTTGGGACAGACATTAAAAGTGATGCATCAAAATTGTTACGCATGCACCAGAGGTAATTGCAAAACAAAATTATCCGACAAATTATGTTCCAATAAATAATGCATTTTTTATTGACTCAATTATAGACATTTTACCAACAAATCTTTATACCTTAAATAGGACTGACAACGATAAATAAAGTTAGTTATACAAAATTTTTAGCAATATGCATTTTCGTCAATATGGTTTGAAGATTTATTTTGCATTATTCTAAAGAGCCTATTAGCACGGAGAAATAAATAGGCTTGATATTTACATTATCAAGTGTAAATTATTCTTCCGTCTATTGTGTAAATAACCCAGATTATGAAAATAACTCTTAATTTATTGCTACGATTAGCTGCTAGGGTGTGCGTCAGGACAATATGCTTTATGATGATCGAAATTTGAGGTAGTTTTATCCTATGTAGGCTAAAATGTTAAGTCGATAGATATTATTACATTTTCCACCATTGGAATAATAAAGATTTCCCCCTCCATTGAAAGTATTGTTTTTTATGAGGTAAAATAATTTGAGATAAAGAATAAATAATAACAAAACCTCTTTTGCTCGTTTGCTTCATGATGAAACACAATAATTTCAGTAATAATGAGAAATTATGAATTTACTAATCGTTAAGTACAAATTTCATGTAATTTTCTGCAATAGGGTTCACTGTCCAGAGTCTCTTTCAAATATAAAAAGAAACAACCAACGGTACAGTAAATACGCTAATTAGCCGGTAACCTGATTACGGAAAATTAATCCAATATCTTTAAAAAAAAATCTTCAAAGAAAAAAAAAAAAAAAAAGAAAAGATATGCAAAAAAAAAAAAAAAAAAACTGAAAAGAGAATGACGAATTAAAAAGATTATCGGAAATTTATGTTAGTAAGCAATTTTTATTGTAAAATGTTTTCTTTGTGGTATTAAAAACGCAAATTGCATAAATTTTCTTAAGAATTATCGTTAGAACTTAACATTTGAAGAAGTAGACATTTATAAAAGGAAAACTGGCCGTATGTGTTTAAAAAAAGAGTGGATTATATTCGCTTATCTACGTTCGATGTGATGTTATAAAAGTTGCAAGTTTGGAAAAAACAAACCAGCATGTTTCCGTAGTAAAGTATGTGAAAAATATTTTAAATGTCTGAAATTAAAATATTTTACAATACGTGTGTGCATGTGTGTGTGTGTGTGTGTGTGTGTGAAAGGGGGGGGGGGTGCAGACTTTTGAACTAAAATGTAAGTATTAACTCCACATTTATAATTTTAACTGCTATTTATATAGTTTAAATTTGAATATAAAAAATTGCTCAAAAATGCTGTCTTACGCTTTAAAAATCACCTATAATGTTAACATCCCTGGGGCTGATATCAGGTTTACGCCTTTTAGGATTAAAATCAAATTGTTTTGCGACAAAAGTAAAAACTGCTAGTTTTTTTCTGTAAGGGTTAGATAATAAAAAAAAGTTAATAAAAAAATAACAAATCAAAAAAAAAAAAAAATTGTTACTCATTTGGAAGGTAACCTTAAAGGGCATACTCAAAATACTTTGAAAAAGGAAATACTAATAAAATTACTCATGTATGTAAAAAAGATCAGTCAAATGTAGTGGCAGAATCCAAGTAGAAAATATGTAAAAAAATATAATATTTTCGAGTATTTGGCGCGAAAAGACGAATGCTGCACGCTATTTGGCGAACCAAAACATTTCGTGGCCAAATGCAAGAGATTGAAATGCATTTATAAATTACTTGTTAAATAAGTATTTAAATGCTAATACTTAACGAATTTAAACTTAAAAGATGAATTAGTTTATTATTTTTTCTGTAAGCTTATATAATCTATACAAGTTGCGTGCTTCTGTAGTTATTTAAATTTATACGGTGTCCTCGGCTTGATAAGTTTTAAGTGTATTTTGATTAAGAATGCTATCATTAAAAATTTCGATATTAAGTCGTTGTTTCCATGGCAACAATACTTTTCTTTTGTTGTCTCTGACACTAAAAATATCGAAGTCAAACTACCAATACTCAAAACCGGACCTTAATTTTGAGTTTGAAACAATTTTAATCCATTTAAACTTTGTTCTAAACAGCATAATTACTATCTTCAAATTTCATTATATACACATACATTTACATGACAAAACTACACTTATAAAAATGTATTTATTTACGTTAAACTTACTTAAACTAACTTCGTATGGAGATTTGAAAAAGTTTTCATAAAGAATATTTATTATGGTATTATTTCAAATTTTATTGCGTCGCCAACCAGCGTTAAATCTCAAAAAAATGATTTTTTTAATACGAAAGTTAAATCGAGGTTCTGCCGATTTTTTTTTTTTAAATAAATATATATATCCTCATGAGAAGAATATTCTATATATTTTTTAAATATTTCTAAGTATGCGCTTATGAAGAACTTCCTTGTATCATCTTATCAATTTTTCAGATGCATTTTTCGTAACCTGACGCAAAAGAAAGATAAATCGCGAAATCCTGTTTTAATTGCAATATTTCAACTGCGTAATTTTTTAAGCATTACGAATATTCCCTTTCATGTTTAAATTAAATATTTTAATTTTTTAATATCATCACTCGTCAAAACTGATTTATTCTTTTTTTTCCCTTTTTTTTTTTTTTAAATAAAATTAACAACAGTTTTTTTCTTTTATTTTTCAAGGTGTAATAGCCGTTTCAATTTTTATCAACCATAAAGTTCGCCAAGAAATAAAATGTTAACCTTATCGCCCAAAATAACAGAACTTTCCATCATAATTCTATAACTAATCTACGTAAAACGATGTGTTATAGCTTAAAACCTTCTCTGAAACGATATCTATCTAACAGTGTAAGTTCCGTGAAAATCCATGCAGTAGAACTCGAAATATAGATGTTCGAAACGAAATTTCCGTTTGGATTTTATATATATAGTACATAAAAAGAGGCACACTGCGAGCCGACTTAAGCCACATATATAATTACACATATAATTAATTAATAATTACGTGTTTTATGTATGATTTAATTTGTTAAATTTTTTTTTTGTCCATTTTCATTTTCGTTTTCATTTAAGGCCGAAAATAGAAAGTTTACAGAAATTCGGTTTCGGTTTTACAAGCATGTATCGGTCGACCCTTAGTTGTAACCAGTGGTGGGATTCAAATAATTTAACAACCGGTTCGCTGCTTCTTTCAGAGCCTTTCTTTTCTATGGCCTTTTAAACGTTTCAATAAATTTTATCATAAGTTTTCATCCTTTATGATGCTTATAGTTCTTGTTCGCAGTGTTTTTTTTGAAAGAAGAATAATTTCATTTAAAATATACAATCATAAATTAAATATCAGTTATGAAATATCTAGGACGTCCCTTCTTATCGCTGATCAAGAGCTAATTCCCAAATTGTTAAATTTAGAATACTTCTAATTTCAAATGTTGTTCTTCGACATCTTAGAAATTGCTTTTACTTTAGGGGGAAAAAAAAACACAAAATTTTAATTTTTATGCAGTCCTTTCGGTTCTATAACATATTTATTAAAAACATTATTCATGCAATTAACAAATGAGAAAAATTTCTGCACGAATTTTCGAGTTATGATATTTAGAATTTTAGGAATTTTTATCATTTCTTGGTACAAAAGAGAGGCCAGACGACACTGGAAATTCTTAAAATACAAAGTATCGTGACTTGGTAAGTGCATACCATACAGTGATTTTTCATTTTTCAGATCATGGAAAATGTTTTTTTTTTTTTAAATATAACTTATAGGACCGAGAATTCTTACAAAAAATCAAAATTTGTTACAGTTATGAAAATAACTACTTTGATTTAAATGACTTCTAAAATATGAAGTACAATGTATTTTTTTAAATGCAGTTGAAAGTATATCACTAAATCTAACGATTTAGCTATTGATCAGTGATAACAGGGAACATCCCGGATAGTTTCAAAAGAAGCAGTCAAAGTAAAGTACCAGGTATAGTAGTGTTGAATAAACATGCTATATAACTAGAGTTAGCCTAAGCTGCCGATTAGGATCCCGAAATTCTTCAATATTAATTATTATTTTTTTTAAAACTTGCTTAACGTTATTTTATTAAATGAAACAAATCAGAAGATGTCAGAGTGTTGTGTTTAGTAAACACTGCTAAGGAGATAAACATTTAAAAAAAGTAAATTAATGTAAATGCGAGTTTCATTTAACAACCGGTTCGCCGAACTCATTACAAATTAACAACCGGTTCTACAGAACCGGCTGTAGCCCACCACTGGTTGTAACCATAACATTATTTGACGATTTATCGATTTGCGCCTGACAAATAAAAAAGGCCTTTAAATAAATAAATTAATTAATCATTAAGTTCTAAAAATATTAAAGCATTGTATTGTCACCAGAAACATGCCTGGGTACATGTTTTCTTATAATTCCAGCATATCAGAAAGTGAAAAGCTGATTATACAAATCGATTATTACATTTAAATACCAAGTTAAGTTAAATTAAAGAGTGTAAAAAAAAAAATAGCAAAAAAAATCATCCGTCAAGCATAGATTATGAAACACTTTCCAAAACATTCAGAATCATGATACAAAACTGCTCCGTTTGATAAGTTAAAATATTATGCCTAATTCAACCATATGGAAACGCATAACATATTTGAAAACCCAATTTCAGATGTCCCCATCTACAATCGGGAAATTATCCGAATTCTTTGATCAGCCCTGTATATATTGTATTGCCCTATCGTATAGTAATCACCTTGTAGTGAAATTCTGTAATTTATATCAATTTCAATACATTTGAAATAGCGTAATGTCATTAAAATACACTGCAAACGTTTTTTCCTCCTTGACTATAATGTAATGGAATACTTTTGAGTGCCCCTGTAAATGAACGATTCATCCCACATACTTCATATACAATGCCAAACATGCCTTGGTGACGCTAACTAACGTTTATCAATTACATGAAAACCCGAATATATTTACGGGAGTTAGAGCCGGGAAAGACGGTCAAACGGACAAACGGATAGACGGACAGGCAAACCGAATGCATAAACACTTTTCAGCTGTGTTGGAAAGTGTTAAAAAAACGGTTGATTCATCTTTACTTTGAACCGCACATCTTCTAAAAAACAGTTTTTATGTCTTTATTATTACATCTATTATAAATTGCTATTTATTTTTGTAACAATGTTAGAGATGCTGTTAGAGATAGTGAATGAATTCAGCTTTGTATAAATATTCGTAACGTTTTAAAAGCAAATCAGATATGTAAAGCATCATCAGAAGAAAAAAAAAAATGTGAAGTCATCAATCATTTTTAAAGACTCCGTGATATATTTGCTTAGAGAGTTGTTAAAAAGAAGGGTGCAGGGAAAAAAGTGGTTTCATTCCGTCTTGCACCTTTTTATAATATGAAAAGAAAAGGGAGAATTCGACGTTTTATCATTTATAATCTTGGGAAATTTAAATTCGGATTTAAAAGATTATTTATCCTTAAAAAAAATACAGGCATAAACTATTACATAAATATTAATTGCTTGAAAGGAAAACAAACAAACAAACAAACAAAAAAAACTAAAAGGTATTTTAATGAAAAAACTATTTCCCACGATTCTGAGAGAGAAATATTCATGAAATCAGTGAAACCAGTGAAAGTCAGATTAGGGGCTGTGCATATCTAAAGTTATCAACATTTTGGTAATTTTGGACCCCCCTCTTTCCGATATCATACGTTATCCTCCCTCGAACCCCCCCCCCTCCCCCCGCCCGTAATTATACCATTATCAATGTCTAAAAATTCTTTGATTTTTAAAATTTATTCCTTTTGTTTGGAGTGATATACAAAATATGGTTACATTTATTTTTCGCATGCTTTATTGATGCAAATGAAGAGATGTCAAGAAAATATCACTTTATATATGAAATAACGTTATATCAAATAACACTTAAAAGAAATAGCATTAAAAGCATTTTATAACAGCTTTTTGTTACATAATGCAAATGCATTCAACAGTAATAATGTCTACTTGCACTTGCCCATCATGGATAAGGGGGGGGGGGAGATAGGAATTCTTACCAACAAAACAGGTGGACAACATTCTTTCTCTTTTGTTTATTAGTAAACACAAGTTTCTTTTCAAATATACTTCGCATATGGTTTATCTAACAGTGATTATATATGCATACACATATGAAGAAGAATAAGAATGTCAAAAGTTGGGGATATTATACATTTTGGAATTAGAAAATTTTATAATAATTCAGTGATTTTTATAACTTTGTACTTTCATAAAAATAGATAATAGACTAAGAAAAGATAACATGCTATTTTCATGTTAAGATCATGTTATAAATAAAAAAAGAAAATATATCGATACCAAAAGAAGAACACTCCCTGCTCCTAGAGATATCTTACGATATCATGTGCCAAACGCCCCCCTCACCCCTAAAATGATAACGTTATATATGCAAAGCCCCATATTGAGACAAAGTATTCAATTATTGTCATTATTAAGAAATTATCATTGATATCAATCGATGGGAACAAAGGGAAACGACAAAGATAAAGAAAAAAGATAAAAGTTTCTGAATCGACAAAATTATAATACAACCAGGAACCAAAATGCACAAAAATCTTTCGGAACCCAGTTACCCATTATTCCGAAAAGCATGCTCTATCATTAGATGTCTCAGAATTCAATGTATTTTAAAGATGTAAAGAAGTAATAATAATAATAATAATAATAATAATAATAATAATAATAGTTTCTTCTGTTGTCGCTGGTTTTCAATAAACTTTTTGAGTAGTTTTAACAGTGTATTAATTTATTCGCCATTTCTACAGCTAAAATTCATTTTTTAATGCCACTAAGGGGATACATACTTTCTCGGAGTCGAAAAATTGAACTATTTTGGAATTTTTTTTTAGGAAGGGAATAAAATTAATTAAAAAACTGATAATTCAATCTGTTTTCTATTGCTTCAAGTATTTGTTTTTGTTGTTTTTAAATTTGGTCACATATTACGTCGAAAACCTGCAGCCGCGTTGACCTGTACCAAAATATCCGGGCTCGATTGACAGCATCCTATACTCCTTTTCACAAACAGAGCGCATGCCTTTCATTGACTTTTACAAGTTGAGACCGTGTTTCTGTGATAACACGGGGTAGAAGAGACGGTACCATGTGTGATTTTCATGTTAATTGGTGAAGGGGAGTGTGAAGGTCATGCGCCTATATTAGTGAAAAGGAGTCTAACTTCTTGCAAAAAAATTTTAAATCTCAATTTATTTTTGTAAAATAAAGTTGTAGCTAAGAGCCATTCGCTCAAATATTTGAATTTTTGAAAAATAAGAAAATTGCGCTATTTTGAAAATCATTTTTATTTTTCGCGTAAAATTTTTGCATTTGAACTTTTTGGAAAAATATGAAAATTAAAATTTTCCAAAAATGTCTTGATGGTCCTTAGACAATTTAATTATACGTAGATAAGTGCAAAATTTATCGAAAAATGTTAAAAATTGTTCAAGTTATCATGCTGCCCATGTCGAAAAGTGTAGTTTCCAGAAAATCGTCGCATTTAACGATTTAGAAGAAAACAATATGGACAAGTCCGGTGTGTTTTTAGATATTTATGATGCAATTTCAACTAAGGGAAGATTATTTTTTAAAGTTAAATTTTGCGAAAATCAGAATTTAAAAGACTTGTTTTGTAATACGCGATACCTTAGGAATGAACGGAAAATTAGGCATATATGAAGTCATTCAGTATGAAACGCCCGATTTGAAATACAGTAATCCCTTAACATTCGCGAGGGTTAGGTTCGCCGAAACCTTCGTGAATGTCAAAATCGCGAATGTTGAGACTATCATCCCGTGCATAAAAGGGGGTTAGGTTTTAAGACTTTCGCGAGGGTTAGGTTCGCCGAAACCTTCGTGAATGTCAAAATCGCGAATGTTGAGACTATCTTCCCGTGCATAAAAGGGGGTTAGGTTTTAAGACATTTGCGAGGGTTAGGTTCGCCGAAACCTTCGTGAATGTCAAAATCGCGAATGTTGAGACTATCTTCCCGTGCATAAAAGGGGGTTAGGTTTTAAGACATTCGTGAGGGTAGGTTCGCCGAAACCTTCGTGAATGTCAAAATCGCGAATGTTGAGACTATCTTCCCGTGCATAAAAGGGGGTTAGGTTTAAAGATTTTGTTTTAATGGAAAAAGTAATTGATACGCAAAAGTATAGTTATTAAGTATTAACAAATACATGCTGTAAGTAAATTCGAATAATTATAAACATATTGTATTAAGTTTAGTTACTAGTTGGTGGCTGAAAAAATTCATTGATATACGTTTGTTTGCAAAAACAGACCTTTTGTTTAGGAATTTCCATATAAATAAAAGTTGCAGTCTCGAGTTTTCTTTTAAATTTGTGGCTTCGCACCAGTTAAGGATCGCATTCTATTGCTTTCTCAACAAGTTGTTGTTGAAGTTTTAAAATCTCTCAGAAAAGTTTTGCAGAAAATTTTTCAATTGCAATAAATTTTTTGAATAATAATAATAAAAAAATAGATTTTTTTTAGTTTTAGCACCAATTTATGCTTCGGGTTTCTTGGAACTACTGATCTATATTTTGCTCAAAACAAGGGTTAAAGTTCTCGGATCTTAGACAATACAGTACAGTGTAGCCGTCCAGTGTCAAATAGTTTTATGGAATTGGTAAAACAAAGCGAGTTTACTATGCAAAAAAATATTCTTTATGAAACAAAATTCGCGAATAATCAAGTTAAGTATTCGCGAATGTTGAAATGTTCTTCATTTTTTATTTCGCGAATAATCAAAACTCGTGAAAGTTAAATCCGCGAAAGTTAAGGGATTACTGTATTTTTTTTTTTATTATTATTCAGAAATTCTGAATTTACACTAGAAAATTACGAAGAGTAAGTTTATTTTAATTTAATTATCAATAGCTATCATCTTATAAAATAAAAATAATTATTAAAACTTTTTGGTAAGAATTCGGAATTGCTAAATAAAAAAAAAAAACTCTTTACAAATCTTACATACTTAGTGACCTAATAGTCTAAATACATTTCGCAACAAATATTTCTTGACCTGTAACTAACGCTTAGTGTTTACACATTCAAGCAATAAACTCTATAGCAGCGCCGCTTAACAAAATGTAATTTTTATGAATTTATTCTAAATCAATACCGGTATATGTAATTTTCCGCACTATATATGTCTAGACACCGCAGTTTATGTAATGCTTCATTTTTTCTTTTTTTTGTTGCTATATCTTAAAAGAGAAACAGAGCAAAAAATTATATTTCCTTAATAATTTCGCTATCTACCGTTTTCTATCAAGCGTAAAAAAACGCTGAAATTTCTACAAACGAGTTCGGCACCCAAACCATATTGTAAAAAAAAAAAAAAAAAAAAGTTTGCGAAAAAACTTTAATTACATTTATGAAGTTAGGTGTTATTTTAAAGATAAACATTGAAATGCTTATAAAAGGGTGTTTAAAAATATATTTCTGTTATTATACCTATTTAAAAACTAAAATTCATTTTTTAATGTTTACTTTGACGCATAAATATAATCTGCCACAAGGCGAGTTTTTTTTTATATCTTTTATTCTTATTTTTAATCTTAATTTTAACTTTTAAAAAGTTTATACACTGAGATATTAAATAACCTGCTACTGTATTAGAATAATGAATGAGTTCAGTTCTGCAGAAACATTTCGCAGTGTCTTAAAAGCAAATATGATATGTAAGGCATAACTAAAAAAAAAAAGAAAAAGAAAGGGCGAAAACATCATTTATACCCCAAGACTCCATCAAATATTTACTTAGAGAATTTTAAAAAAATGGTGAAAGAACAGGAGAGAAAGCGGGTTTATTTCTTCTTTTCGTCTCACGTGTTGTATGTTTTCAAGCGTTTCGATAGGAAAAAATGATGAGAGTTTTCAACCTTCTATCATTTATAATCTGGCACAACTTCATTTTCTCTCATAAAGATCGTTTTTCTCCTTAAAGGAATAAAGGAAGAGGGGCATTAATTTCTTTTCGTAAATATTAACTATTTGAATAGCAAACTAAACTAAAGAGACTAAATTATTTTCTGAAATATTTTATTATTAGTGGTATTTTTATTGTTGAGCATACGTGTAAGTAAAAAGTGCGTGTAAGATACAGAGACGATATATTAAGTGTAGGGTATTTTCGAAATTTATTAAAAGCGATACCTTCGTATTAACTGCATTTCAGGAGTTAATAACCTAAGAAATCTCAAAAGATTTCGCTACATTTAGTAGCCTTTTTTTATTTGATAATTTGAGTGATTTAAGCGTGTAGTTAGATTACATGTCTGTTAAATTTTTGTTTTTTTTATTATGTTATTTATGTATGGATTGATTTTCAGTTTTTGTTGTAGAATATTATCCGGAAACAAATACTGAACTATTTGTAATGTTTGTAGTTAAAATGCAAACGGGCTAATCTTTCGTAATGAGGTTGCATGCGATTGAGATGGATTTTAAAGAAATGATGCTTGGAAATTATTTAATAAACGGTATAAAGATTATTAAATTGACTCACAGCATTTCAAAGAACAGGTTTTTTTCGTATTCGAAAGTATAAAAATTGAAATTGTACAATGTTTAGAAATAAAAAAAAAAATCTCTCCAAAAGCGAAATTTATTGGTTCATACATTGGGTTTAATCACGTACGTATTTGTGCATTATCATATACCGGGTGTCCTAAAAAGGACTGACTGATTTTAAAATTCAATAACTTGCAAACGGTGACAAATATTAAAAAATTCTTGCAGGAGGGTTATGCATAAGGTCAAAAAATTTTTGCAGCGATTTTCGATTTTAGTTCGAATTACAAACAATAGATGGCGCTGCGATCGATAGACGCTAAATTTAGGCTCGATTTTTGGTACTTCGGGACCCACTCAATACATTTTAACCTCCTTTTTCCACATGGAAGAAGAGAAAGGTAAAAAAAATTGAGCCTGCATTTAGCGCCTCTTGCTTACAGCGCCATCTATAGTTTGTAATTCGAACTAAAATTGAAAATCACTGTAAAAAAACTTTTGACCTTATGCATAACCCTCCTGCAAGAATTTTTTAAATATCTGTCACCGTTTGCAAGTTATTGAATTTTAAAATCAGTCAGTCCTTTTTAGGACACCCGGTAAATACATATGTATAAAAAATGTGCGTAAGATATAAACATAATGTGTTAAGTATGAAATATTTATCATCAGATTATTTACAAATTAAAATGTATTTATTAATATTAACTGAGCAGCTTAAAAATAAAATCTGATAATATATATATTTTTTAATTTCTTGTCATTGCCGTTATTGTTTTTTCTAACTGATAAACTTTTCTATTAGTGACAGTGCGAGAATTCAACTTTGTATAAACATGCAGCATGTTGTAAAAAGAGTTGAGATATGTGAAGAATCATTAGAAAGGAAAAAAGGAAAAGCTTCCCCGAATCCTTTGTCAGGATATTTGCTCAGGGAATTTGTTAAAAAGAATGTGTAGAGGGGAAAATGGTTTTATTTCTATTCGTATCGTGTATAGTAAGTTTTTTTTTTAAGAATTAGATACGAAGAAACGAGGGAATTCAACCATTATGATTTTTAATCTGGTACAACTACATTTTCTCTTTAAAAGACCTTATACCTTATTCTCCTTGAAAGAACACAAGCATTGAACATTTTTGTATGTATTAACTGTTTTTAAAAAAGTAAAAACATATAATAGTTAGAATTTCCTGAATTCTGAAAAAGAAATTATAAAGTAAGTCAAAATTTACTGAAGTCGGATTTTGTTGATGCGATTTATTCAGTTTTTAAATTGAATATTTTTTAAGTTAAAAAGTGATATCGCATATCATTTTCTTGAAATCCTTAAATTCGCCTTGCAATAACATGCTTAAAGATTACGAACACAAAACAGTATTCACATTACGCAAAGGTGTTTTTTATTCAAAATAAGATATACTTCAAACCTAGTACTTTCATGCATATCATGCTCATCATTATGCTTAAAAACGATAAAAGACAGACGCTGAGTCCTTTATATACCAGATCGGCTGATCCAAACTTCAAAGTGAAAATGGAGATGATGCCGCTATGCTGTCACAATGTTACAAAGTTCTAGAGAAGTGGGGGGGAGGGGGGGGGGTTCTCTGAGTATTCTATAACGCCTTGAGGGGCGGTGGGATATATTATGTCCCACATACGATTAATAAAGATTCGCACCAGAAAATTTTTATAAAATTTTACTTTTCTAACTTTGATATGAAAAAGTCGTAAAATTGCTTTTTCTTATTTTCAAATGGAATTTTTTAATGATTCCGGTGTGAATTCAACATTATAGAAACACAATCACTTGCCCCTAAAGGGGATATACAGTAGAGCGCGGATTATCCGAACAAGTCGGGACCGACCCTAGTTCGGGTAAGCAAAAGTTCGGATAAATGGACAGACAATTTAAGGGATGTTCCTGACTATACTAAAATCTTCACACGTTATCCACGCTTCGGACTGACAGCACTAGTTAATGCTTGTATGTTTAAAAATTGATTTTCGCCTTTTTAATATCTTTGTTTACTTTTTTATATCATTTTCTGAACTCGAGAGTTTATAATTTAAGCAAAAAAAAGCTTTTGATTGTTGCTTGCTTCAAAGAAGACATTATTTTCAATGCTGTCATATCTCGAGTTCTTCTTAAATACGTTAGTTGAATAGGATCAACATTCTTTTGGCGTGTGAGCCATTTCATAGCTGTTTTACTATATGTTGGACTTGGATAATTTCAGAGCATTCATGTTGTTCATGTTGTGTGTTTTCATGTTGTTCAATTTCTTTTTCGTCTTGAATCGCATCCACAATCTCATCATCATTTAAAATCTGATATCCAGGTCTAATAGGGTGTTTTCATAATTGGAAGTTCGTTTAAAAAAATTAAAAAAAAAAAGTTTTGAAAGAAATAGGCTGTTAGGATAATTGGAACTTCGGTTAAAAAAAAGAGAGAAATTGGCTGTTCGGATAATTGGAAGTTCGGTTAATTGGACTTCCGATAATCGGCGCTCTACTGTACTATACCAAATTTTTGGAATAATGTACAGGAGGTTTTTATTTTGACGGGAAATGTTCACGTTTTCATACAGCTAGCATGAAAACTATTTAAAACATTAAAATTAACGTTATTTTGTTACCTTTGCATGCCTAAATTCTGTTAAACAGCTGAAAATGTTTACTTTAGAATTAGTAGCATGCAAAAAACCTCTATTCTCCGTAGAGAAAACGGATTAATGCAATATAAAAACTACTCGGAAATATTTCCAAAATTTATGGGCAAGCAAAGAAAAAAAAAAAAAAAAAGGAAAAAAAATCTTTTATTGCAGAAATGCTTCCTTAAATTTTGAAATATATTGATTTCAGAGGCTTCGTAAGATACATAGGTATTGGTTTTTGGAATTGCTGATAACTCAGAGGAGGTCATTTTTAAGGTTTCGTTCATCTAACGAAACACTATTCGTCTCACTCATCTGTCTGTCTGTCTGTCACAGTGTCCGTTCTCAGAAACTATATACGTTGGAGACTGGAAATTTTGGATTCTTATAGCTGAACACCTCACATCAAACGACAAATCATAAAATTTTTGAAAAAGTTTTATATTTACACCTCTGGGCTCTAACTTGTGTATTTTAAGCTTTTTTATCTAACTCAGCCCATAATTAAGTTGAAGACTTGAAATTTTGGATACTTATAGCTGAACACCTCACATCAAATGGCAAATCATAAAATTTTGAAAAAGTCTTTCATTAATTCCTCTGGGCTCTAACTTGTGTATTTTAAGCATTTTTTCTAACTCAGCCCTAATTAAGTTGGAGATGTGAAATTATGCATAGTTATAGCAGCACAATTGCGATCACACGAAAAATCATAAATTTTCAAAAAGTCTTATATTATTTACCACTCCGAGCTCTAACTTCTGTATCTTTAGCAATTCTTCTAACCTCCACCCTTTTTATCCGGGGTGCACTTTTCTAACTTTTGCCGACACGCCTTTGACCACTTTTTCATATTATACACCATAGCCGTACATATTTAGTTCCAATTTTTACCGCCAGGGAGCGCCTACTTATATCGGGTGCTATGGGATCGATCCCTTCGACTAATATATCTACGGATAGTTTGTAAAACTGAGTTTCGTTCGGATAGAGGTTTGTTAAGAATAGAGTGCGCCCCGTATTTGCGAAATGTGGAACTAACAGATTTTGCAAAAGGATAAAGTGTTTTGAAAGGAATATTAAACGAAACCCTCTGTGCGATCTGTGATCACACTTACCCACTTGTTATGTTTTTGTAAAGCTTAATAAATATAATAGCTAAAAAGGAACATTTGGCTTTTCTATAGTATAATAAAATTAAAAAAATTTGAATTTGATATGAGCCTATAGAGAAAATAATTCTTTCTAACGAATTTACCGCGAGAGGCATCGATTTCAAAGGCTGAAACTTGTGAGAACGAAAACTTTCATCAATTACCCAAGGCTCCTTAAAAATATGCTTAGGAATCAGTTTAAAAAAAAAGAGACAATAGAGAGAAATGATTCTATTCCTTTTTGTTCCATGTTTTAAAAAGGAGTTTTGATATGAAGAAACTGGAGAATTCGGTCTTTTATCGTATATAATCTATCACATCTTTATTTTGGGGGGTTTTCTCTCTTTTTTCTTTCGGAGAGAAGAGTGAGATTAAACTCGATTTAATATTTGAGAAAGTGCATAAATATAAATTGTTTTCTGAATTTCCAGTGGTTAGAAAATAAAACATATTGCTTAAGGTATTTGTTTTTCTTTAAATATAAAGAAAATGAAATACATAAAATCGTTTAGTGTCTGCAGAAGTTCAATTTTGATGCATTACAGTTATTTCACTGTAAAAATAAATATTTCTGTGGTCTCTACGAAAATATAATACTAGAAAACAGGAATTCTGTTTTCTCAGAATTTAGTGTCGCCCCTGATGCAATATATATATATATATTAACCATTAAATAAACATTACCGACCACAAACAAAAACTGTGAAATTATGAATAAAATGTATATAGATAGATAGTACAAAATATATTTCAGTTTTAAGGCTTAAAACTAATTCTATTTTATATAAAATGAGGTCATCCGTACCCACTGAAGAATACCTCATTTGCGATCCTGTATTAAACAACATCTACACGCATCTACGCATCTGACGTCACTATCGCTAAATAATACACAAATCCCCCCTCAAAAAAGAGACATCGTCATTCTAGAAACTCGACAAAAAAATCGACTATCTAAAGGTTCATATGCCTTCATTTGTTTGTAATATTAATATAGATACTTTAAATTAAATTTAGTTTATAATAGCTCCATGTTTTATCAGAAATCATTCATTTATATTTTTTCAAAATAGCACGCTTTTTAATTACTTTGTTTTCGGTTTTTATGGGAAAATGGCGACAAAAAGATATAATTGTTATTTTCCAACTATTTTTCCTTTAATTTCTACAGAAATGGAGTACTTGAGTTGTCAAAATTAAACAAATGACGCTAAAAAATTAATATCTCGAAAATAAATGGAGCTGCAGTTTTCAAACAAATTGCATTTAAAAGTACATTTTCCCCCCAATACGACGGTATAAAAATTGAAAATGTGCAATGGTTAGAAGTTAAAAAAAATTATAGTAGAGTGTTTAGCAGTACAAAGATACATCTGCTTTATTTTACGGCTTATGTTTTGGCTAAAAATGTTTTTTTTTTTTTTTTTTTTTTTTTTTGGGGGGGGGGGGAGACGACACTTTATTTGCTCGGAGAAAGAAATCGCATACCGGGGCTAATAACCAAAAACGAAAATATACTATATCTTCTTTCGAGTTACCCACGGCTCCAAAAAGTGTCCTTTATCTCCAGAAACAGCAAAACCCAATATTCTTTCGATATTTACAGAAGCATTCATAAAAACAAAGCTACTGATTTTCGGAAACGTCACCGAGTAGTTTTTATAGTGCATTAATTAGTTTTCTCGAATCGGAATATTGTTTTTAGGATGCTAACTGTTCTCAATTAGGCATTTTCCGCTGCGTAACTGAATTTATACATGCAAGAATAGAAAAGTAATATTAATTTCAATATTTATCTTAAGGGGGTTCCACAGTGTGACGACCTGTATTTTAAGCTTTTTTTTTTTTTTTTTTTTTTTTTTTTTTTTGACGACAAGTGAAAAAATAGAACTTTGAGTTTTTTATTATACATTTATTGCTATTTCAAGAATATGTAAAACAAATTTCAAGCAAAAATCTTTATTAAGGTCAGTCTGCCTAAATGAGACACGATTCCCCGTAGTTTTGTCGCACGTAGGGTATATTTGGGATTTTATTATATAAATGTATATTTTATTAAGCAACAAATTACTGAATACTGTACCTTTAGTTTAAAACTAACTTGTTTTGTAGAAATTTAATAATTATCCGTAGTATAAAACCACAATATAGGACTGTCGCATTTAGGTCATTTTTGTCGCATTTATGGCAGCTAAAACCTAAATGAGACGTTCATAGTCCTAAATATGATAATGCATTTTATACATGACAATTCATCTCTGAAAAAGTTCATTTAACGATTAACGGCTGTGACAAAAAATTGCCACATTACAAATAACTGCCACATTTACTGCGAAACCATTCGATTGAAAGACAAATAAAATGCGCGATTAACTCATAAAATGCTGTTTTTGCACTAAACTGTTTGTAGGAAAGACCGGGGGAATGGCGACACCTTAAGGAAATTTAATTTTTTTCACCTCAAAAAAATGCTTATTTTTTAATAGTAAAAATTCTAAAGTTCAATCATCATCTTTAGTATCTGTATAAATTTTACCGTAATCATAACTATAAAATAATCACACATTAAAAAAAAATTCTTTCAACCTCTGTACAGTGGCGGGATTACCCAGGATACTGGGGTAATTCCGTCACTGTATCGGGGTAATAACGCCCCTCTTTAATGACCTAGTAAATACATAAAATGGATACTATGAAATACATAACCGACTGAAAATATTTAGAAAGCAATAATTTATCAAAATAACGAATAATTACTATGTTCCTGAAGCTAGATTTATTAATGTGCTAAGCTTACAATTTAACTCAAATTGGAAAACTCACCCTTTGCCATAGTGACGGCATTACCTCGAGAGGACAATATAGCGGAAATCACCCAGCAAAGCCGAAAGAAGAACCGAACTTGTTTAACCCGTGAGAACTCGCTAGTGAGAATTTCTCTCACGGTGCCCAATTGCTTTTCTTTTACTTTACATTCGCTTAATCAACTTTTTTTGCTTGGCTTGATACTTTTATTCACAAAAGAGGTAAAATAATTGGAATAACATTTTAAAATTTTAATTAAAAGGAAAAGGGTTTAAATAAGGGTCTTAAAAAAGTACGACGGTGAGAGAAAATCTCATGCAGCGAGTTCTCCTGGGTTAACAAAATACATCAAAATGTCGGCGAATACATGTAGATTACGGGTAATATTATCTTAAGTACCTAATGTTACAGTAAAAGGTGTTTACCTCTACTCGTTTGAAGCTCCAAAATAAGAAGCAACTAGATTAAAACATAAATCTTCACTAAAATAAGCGAATAACGTACAACAAAATCATTCTTACACTAGGTACTGTTTCTATTATTGGCTAATATAGTGCAGGCGCACTATCTCAAACTGCCGTCAATTTACTAGGCGGGGTGGCGGCATAATCCCGAGTGGCGCCATTCCCCCGGGTCTCCCCTACTGTTCTATTTCTAATAACATTTCGATTTTTCAAACATTTCAAGCAATAGTACTAGACTCCAAATGAAGCAAAATTTCGCTGTATCAATAGTTAAACTAGAAATTACCAGTTAAACTGTGAGAAGTTTCTAAAAAAGCAGCTCTAACAGCCATTAAGGATTAACTGTAATTATTTTTTGAATTAATTAACCCTTAACTGCTGTGACAGGAATTGTTGCATAGCTACTGTGAGCGGTCTCCGAAACCACTTGATTAAAAGATGAATGAAAGTCTCTATTAACTCACAGTCACTGTTTCTGTACTAAAATTTAAGTATAGGACTATTATAATTAAACAGTTCAATATTATTCTTGAAATGTTTATCACGGCGCAGCACCGTGCTGTTTGTCAATTTTACACTGCTAATACGCAAAAGTTATTTAAATGCTGCGTATAATGCCTAATATAAATAACCCTCAAATATATAAATGCGTTCCTAATAAAAAACTCTCATCCCTCTTTGCCAAGGAGCTATGGCCATAACTACAATTAAATGATTGTCGGAGAAAACATGTTTTAAAATTCGCGAAATTCGCGCGTCAATATTAACCCATAATTTATACACCATTGCGATTTGGATTTCCGTAACTTCAACTGATAACTTCAACCGTAACTTCAGTGATAATGAAATATAACTGCATGATCCATATGTGTCGTCTAGTTGCAAAATCGATCATCTCCAAAAAATAAAATTTTGAGAAAAAGCTGATTTTTTACCACACTTAGCCAAATAAAGTTTGGAACCAAAACTCTTCAGTTTTATAGTCATTAGGGCAGTATATTTGAAAACACGAAATAAGATGGCAGGGACATATGAAGGGAAGGGATTATTTAGGTCTTTGTTTTGGATTTGGCCGCCTTTGCAACTTACTTTGGAGTTGGCCGATTTTGCAACAAACAAGAAATTAATTTTTGCTAAATTTAATCTGACATTGGGTTTTTAGGGTTTGCAAATACACAAAAATATTTTGTTCAACTTAATGTTATTTAACTAAAAGAACTTTAGGAAAGTTATTAACGTAAAACGACTTTTACACAGTTACTGATTGTTAAAACTGACTAACAGTTAAAACTAACTGATTAGCTGTTAAAACTGATTTAAATGTCACTAAACAAATGATTTAAATGACATATTATTTTAAATAAAATTATTAAATTTTAAAAAATCAAACAAAAATCATACTATGTACATGTGCATACAATTTCAAACTTTAGTGGTCTCATCGTTTTCGATAGTCTCACAAATTTTGTCATGATGGTCCATCCATGCGTCTTTTATTCATCATCTTTGCTTTCTGCTTTTTAAGCGGATGATGCCAATATATTTTTGTAAAAAAATAACCGCTTGCCAGCATCCCAATTTGGTCCGAAATGTTTCGTCAGTAAGTTTTGGACACCCCGAAGTTGTAGAGGCTTCATCACGGTATCCGGAGCCACGTACTCGAGCTTGCCGTTCATAATACTTCTCTTACTTTTGACAACAGACTTTATGACTTCTACCTCAGATTTGTAGAAGACCTCCCCTTGCACCAACAGCTTACTTTTATATTCTGATATGAGTTTTTTTTTCGTAGGAGCAAATTTGAAATGCCACATTGCAGGTGGTTTGGGGAAGAAATTGCTGGTCTTCTTCCAATCATGGTCGGTCTCTTCCCGACTTGAAAACTGTTCCATATTCAGATAAAATTTCTTCATACTTTGTGGGCTGGATCAGGGACTCGATTTTCTTCAATATCCTTTCAATTTGAGCTGAAACACGGTCTGGAGGGATAAAAGGATACTGAATCAACGTAGGCAAGTTATTAGATTAATAAAATATTATGGCATCATGATAATTAATTAATCAAAATATGCTAACTATGGTGTTAATATGTTATCAATTAATTATGTATTATATTATCTAGAGGATGGATTACGCATAAGGCAACTTAGGCTATGGCCAAGGGGCGTACGTTAGGTAGGGTTCGCAAAATTAAGAACTTTAAAGTTTTTAAATTTAATGAAATAAGAACAATTTAAAATTTTAACGAAAAGTGTTAAATAAAAAATGAATTTGTAATAATTACATTTAAAACAATTTTTCTACTTCTCGATACATCAACACAAAATTCTTTCAGATTTTAAGTGTAACAAAAGGCTATTCATTCCCAATCTACAATCCTCAAAATACTAAAATTTATAAAGCAAAATTTAAATGTATTATTAATTAATTACATAGAGTAAAATATTCTTAAATTTGTCAAAGAAAATTCACTTACAGTTTCATGAAGGGGGGGGGGGGGGGAGTATTTTGGCCTAGGGCGTCAAAAAATGATAAATCACCCCTGGTTATCAAAAGGTGTATTTGAATTTTGAGTTTTCCCCTTTACCACGTCGTAGATCCACTTTGCTGCTTCCTTGGTTGATTAGTAGACACTTCTTCCAGAAACACTTCTATAGTCGGAGAAAACACGAAGCTAAATTATTAGAAAATTAGTATGCACCAAGGGAGAGCAGTCACAGGCGAGAGAAAACACGATAACCTTAATCTAATCAACAAGTGAGAAGTTATTGTGGGGTCGAGCAAAAGCGTCAGCTAGCAGATATGGAGATGGCCGGTTTTGAAACTCACCGGCTGAAGGATTTGGCCGCTTTTGCACCACATCGTGATTTTCAAACGCATATAACACAGGGATTGACAGGTTTTTGCATGGTTTATCGGTTCCAGATGATAGAAACCTTTACTTAGAACTAAAAAAACTGAAAAAACACATTTTCAAGTTTTGAGGAGTTGGCCGGTTTTGCAACTAGACGACACATATACGAAATTCAAAAAGGAATCCAAATGAAATATTTGATTTTATCAAAATTCTTATTTTGTGAATGAAAAATGCGAATTAATTAAAGACGACGACATTTCGGTCGGTGCGAATTCACAGTGTGGAGCTTACGGGTTAAAAGAGTATTTAAAAGATATTTATAATATTGTTAACTGGATTATTTATTATATATAACTTTATTATAAAATGTCACATGATAAATATATCAGCCTTAGAAATAGATAAAATCGTACAATATTTCTAATAATTCTGATTAAGCCAAAGAGAAGTTCTGTGCCTGATATTCTGTTGCACCCCCCCCCCCCCCCACCACCACCCCTCTTCATTATTCTTGCATTTTCTCAAAAAAAAATTAACGTTTTCTGTACTTAAAAAAAACGTATATGGAAACAAATATTCATTTAGATAAACATTTATTAATTTAAAAGTAGAAAATGCCGATTATAAAGAATAAAAAGTGAAAACAGAATTAAAATATAAGATTTTATAAAAGTGCTAACAAAAATTATGTCTCCTAAACCAGAGAATAACTCAATTGCATCACGTTTTAATCGGAGGCAGCATTTAAGCTACCGAATGGTATAATGTTGGTAGAATTAACTTACTTAACCGCATTGAAATAAACATAAATTGTTTTCAATCTACACAAGATTTTTCAGAATTTCCATTATGTAAAATTATTGCAAATTACTTAATCTTTAACTGGTGTCACAGAAATTATCACATAACTAGTGTGAAGCGGTCTGTGAGACCGCTCCATCGAAAGATGATTAAAAGGCACAATTAACTCACAGGATGGTGTTTTTGTACTAAACTTTTTGCACAGGACTGTTATAATTAAAATTCAACTATTCAAAAATCTGTGGTGATAGTACTAAAGTTCCAAATGGAACAAAGTTTCGGTAGTGTTTGTAGTTAAACTGAAATTTGCAAGTTAAACTATGAAAATTGAAAAAAGCACCGATCTGTGAGACCGGTAACATCAGTTAAAGGTTAATCATATGTCTATATTATGTTACTGGAATAGACACTGCGTTTCTTGCTGTTTTTTAATTAAAAATTTTAAAGAACCGTATTTGTCTTTTTTGATTGTCTTAAACACATATTTAAACATTTGGTTAAAGAAAAACATTAATGGTGGATTAAGCTGACTCAACACAACTTAATTAAACATAAAATTTGATTTAAGTATCATTTTAACACAATATGTAAAAAATCCCATACAAACTTCTTCGTAAAATCTTGTAAATGTTTCGCCGCATTTACAACAATATGTATGTCGCTATTAGGCACAGGCTGAAAACAAGCTCGCCTAAATGCGTAGTCCACTTCAAATTCTAAACCGGAAACTGGTCGCCTTTTCTTTAATTTAACTGGTCGCCTTTTCTTTAATTTAACTGGTCAGGTAACTGAAACGGACAACGTAGCTCTTGACGTTTATAAGGTTATTTGATCTTCAAAGTTAAAAAATAAAAGCCGTGAGCCACTTTCGGGAATTTTTGTCTCATTTAAGAAACATGGGGGCGATGTAAAATGAATGATGTGTATTTGATGGGAAATTTCTTTTAAAGAAACCGTTTTACATGCAAAAAAATGTTTCGGATTTTGTTTCTGAAGTTATTCTGTTTCATTATATAACATTTATTTACGATTCTTGCATTAAGATTTTATGTAAAAGAAAATTGTCGCATTTAGGGGTTATCACATTTAGGCAGACTGACCTTACAACGTAAGTTACACTACTCTGAAGACAACTGCCTCCAAAAAAAGGACGCTCACTACCTCCAAGATATGGCTGGTTGGCTTATCTGAAAGAAAAAAACAAACAAACGGCGTTTTAATCTGTACTTCTAAATGCATCAAATGAACTAGAATCATTTGAAAATATTGTAAATTGGGTTTTTGGCAGTTTTCTGAAAAAAAAAATTCAAATTTCAGGATTTTTTTAATTTTTTCGTTACGAGATAAAATAGAAATTTTCGGAATTTTCGGAAGATCCTAGTTCGCTCCGTGCGTCTACATGTGCTGAGTCTACTCTATAAAATTCAATTGAATCGGTTAAACCGTTCTTGAGATATGATTGAGGAAAGTTTGAAAAACAACGTTTTGATAAAAATGCGTTTCAAGTATATTAAAACGATGAAAATCTCAACTTACCATCAATCTACGATGCTTGGTCCATAGAGCATTCCTTCCTCTTCCTCTTGGAGGTCTTTCAATGCGGATTGCTCTGCTCTTCCTTCCATTCTGGCATTTTTCGCAACGCCACTCGGAGCAAACCCATCACACGGGGGAACCCCCTTAATGCTATTAATGCATCCTGTTTCTCGGTAAAATATGTTTGTTGAACATTAAATGTCAATGAATAGCATTCAAAAAACCTGTAATCCGGGTTGCGAAACCTGATTTAATACGGTATAAAAACTACTCGGAAAAAGTTCCGAAAATCCGTGGCAGAAAATAAAATTTTGTTTTTTATAAATGCTTCTTTAAATCTTAAAAATATATTGGTTTCTGAGGTTTTTCAAGATAAAGAAGGCTTTTCAGAATCGTGAGTAACTTTGAGGAGATTATTGTATACTAGAAAGATAGCCCGTCAAAAATGACGGAAAATGAGATATCAAGATATATAAAGTTTTCCCTATCTTGCCATGACCCCTATATTGTAAAGACGTACATTTTCGTACATTACACTTTAAATTCGGCCCCACACATTTTGAAAAAAAAACCTTAAATGTGCGGAGTTTAAATTAAATTTCGGTGAGCTCGATTTTGAAAAATTAATGGGTTTCACTGTGAATTTTGCCAAATTAGACAGCTATCCCTAAGCTGGCGTGAAATATGGCAACTTATTTTTGTTGCCAAATTTGCGATATCTTGCCAAGTTGGTCAAAATTTGGCTCTATTGTGATAACTTATTACGGCTGCTGTTTAGTACTTTTCAACAATTACTCATTGTTGAAGCTCATATCGATTTCTCCATAGGAATCCTAACATGGCCGCGATGAATGAGGTGGTCCAACCGGAATTGTGAGGGACACACAGACTTGGATTTTATATAAATAGATTTTCGTTTAACGAGTTTAATAATTGTCGAGCAGTGTTAAAATGATTTTGAATGAGAAAGAGAAACTCACACGTAAGCACGATTGGAGATCTATCTTCATTGCATAGGTACTATAAAATCTATATGTAGGGCATATACTTATAAATATTAAAACATACATATAATTATTTAAAAGGTGTTAAAAACATATAAAGATATTAGTTAATACTAGGTAGAACCCGTCAAGATTTGACGGTAAATAACTTGAATGTTTAATTAGAAAAATTCTTGAATTTTTAATTAGTTGTTTTTAATTAATAACTAAAATTGTGACAAATTTCTATATTGCATAATTGATTCCTATTTCTTTAAGATGATAGATGATGCTGTCAGCTAAACCTATTCAATGGCGTCAAAGAATTCCAACCTCGTCCTTTACAATAATTCAGAGCTTTAAACTGGTGCCTTAGACCTCGCCGCCACCAGGAATTAATTCTACTTTCCCCTAAATTGAAGAAGACCAAAAAAGAGTTTTGGTGCATGCGCATATGTCAAAAAAAAAAAAAAAATCGACACTTACGGATATAGTTTTGTGTTTTAATATATATGATAACCCTGAGATCTTCCGAATGCACACGCGTTCATTTTCAAAGAGAAAAGATGACTGACTGGAAATAGAAAACATACGTAAAAACAAAACAAAATACTACACATGCGCAAACGAAGTTCAGGCCACTGCTAAAAAGAGGGGTGAAAAGATAAGTCATTTTTTCAGGAGATCTTGAAATACCCAGAATATTAAACCAAATCGGAGGAATATTATAAGAAAGGACATCGTTACAAACAGTATCACTCCTAAGTAAAATCTCAATGGATTCACGGATTATTGAAGAGTGATGGTTATATGTTAAAATGATCATTTTAGCTTTTTTCGAAGTTTATCTTAATATTTTCTTTTTGATGCAATCTGGATAAAGCTGTTCTTGGTTTGTTAAACTTGATAAGTACAAAGTCTTAAGTTCGGAATCCTCGGGACTTTACCAAGTCCTATCTCTGGAATTTTCCGAATTTTGTGTCATCAAAAATATTACTTTTCCAATAAAAAGAAAAAGTAAATTTCGCTACTTAAAAATTCAAAGTATGACATTCATATACTAAAAATTACATGTAACAGCTATTAATACTAAATTAAACAACTTTTTACATTAAATAAATAATAACAAAATAAAAAGTAAAACAAAAACATTTATCTAAGCTCTAAGGGAATATACAATTAAGAACAATTTTTAACAACAATTCCACAGAATTTAAGAACTTACACTATTAAACATTTCAGTTAATGTGCGCTTCTTTAATAGCTTTGGCTTCTCATTAAGAAGTTTTTCTTTTATTTTGTACATCGACATAAGTTCTGATTGGGTAATAAAGCTCCTTTGCTCCAGACCTTATCCAGGGAATTTATGATTTCATCAATTGGCACCTTTTCTTCTTTTTCCTCATTGTCACAATCATTTTCTTCTGCTTGTTGGTTTGAAACCATCTCGCGAATTTCACCATCACTTAATATGTTAGTAACAGGCGCGTCCTTATCAACATCCATAACTTCAAGAATATCACTTTCCTCTAAAGGCATTGCTGAGGATTTAGCATACGTTAAAAGTTCTGCTATGGTTTCTCTTTCCTCAAACGAGAACCCTCCCAGTCTGGTTCCCGATCGTCAGCGCCAAAACAGATTGATGAAGGCCATATGTTATGCCAAGCATTTTTCAAAGTGTCTTCAGAAATATTTTCCCATGTACGAGCGATGCTCCGCAAAGCGTTCTTGACATTAAATTGTTTCACAAAGTCACGTATATTTTCTCCACTGTTAAGGAAGTTTAGCATATGCCTCAGGATATTATTTTAGGTAGATTTCCTAAGAAATACTACCTATTGCATTGCTACCATGGTTGCGACTTTTGAAAAATTCCTTCATGACTTTTTATCATAGGACCCCAGGAACCCAAAACCACCCTCACCTAAAAAGTTTATATATATATATATATATATATATATGTACTAAATTTTGTCCGCACGATAAAAGTCGCAATTATGCACGGATCGTTTTCAAACTCGCCAACAACTTTGAGATGGCTAATATCTCGGCGAGGATTGAAAATGGGCAAAATCGGCCCAAGGGAATGGAAATGGGTAGGGTTAAAAATTTTGAATAGCGTCTTAACAAGATTCTGATAAAACCAGCTCTTACACAACAATGACGGGAAAAAATAAATATTTTTTCGTTATAGCAGTTGCCAACAATTAAAAAAACTATAAAATTCTCACCACAACAATTGCTTTTCTATTGCAAGATCTTCACGTGAAAAAAAATTAAATAAATTATTTGACGAATTGAAAACAAATTGAATAATACGTCAAATTGGAAATATAATGGACCTCAACAGGTGAATATGTAACGTCATGTGAGTTTGAAGAAACGTATTAAAACATGATAAAAACCCGACTATGGAAATATTAACATATTTTAACACTTTGAGGTTCTCTGAATTTGTTTTAGTCATTTTTAAACCTATTCCATATATATGCGTGTGTGTATTTGTGTATATTAGAATTTTCACAAAATGTTTAGCTCTCTAGAGCTCATTCTTAGTAAAGGAACTGGGTTTATCTCTAATCTTGATTTAAGTTTTGTTGGTGAATTTAGTACTTAACTTCCAAATCTACCTCCGCCTGTAGGCCCGAGCCAGCAGGGATTTTTTATAATGGCATTTTAATGCTCGCAAAATACCCATATCCATAGGCTGTATTAACGATGTGCAATTAGGAGGCAAAAAAATAACTTTCACATTTTCTTCAACAGGAATTTCTGCCTCTGGATGAGCTGTGCAATTATTCAAAATTAAAATGATACTCGCATCATTTGGAAGACCGATTGCTTTGCTCTGAGATTTAGCTTCGGGTACAAAATTCTTACGGAACCATTCTGTCGTTATATCCCGTGTTATCAACCCTTTTTTACTTGCTCTATTTGTGTACTGGGGGAAGGTTTTGACTCCTTTAAAGGCACGAGGTTTAGCACTTTTCTCAATAACTAGAAGTTTGCACTTATGAGTGCCTGCGGCATTTGCACATGTTCAAATGGCGAGTCTTTCTTTCGCATCCTTAATGCCTGTGGGTGCGGTTCCGTCTACCGTTGCAAGTGTTTTCCGTGGTAAGTAATGCCAAAACAAGCCGGTTCCATCGGCGTTATATATCTGGTTATGTGTTAACGATTCATCAGATATTAATTTGTTAAATTCATCCACAAAGTGCTCTGCTGCTTCATGATATGCTGAAGCTCTATCACCGCATATTCTCAGTTGATGTATTCCGTGCCGTCTTTTGAATTTGGTAAGCCAGCCAGTAGAATATTCACAAGGGGAGGATAAATTCATATCCGTGTGAAACATTCTGGCTTGTTCCATAATCATTGGTCCTGTTAAGTGGACATATTCAGACCTTCGTTGCCGGACCCATTCGATCATTAATTTATCTATGTCTTCATTAACAGCAGGATGCATAGTGTTTCTTTCTTGCATTGCTAAGGGTACATCACTGTCTGCAAAAAATGCCAAAATTTGTTTCTTTTGCTTTTGTATGTCGTACACTATTGATTTGCCAATGTTGTATTCCTCACATAAATGTTTCACTGCCGTTCCTTTCTCCAATTTCCTAAGTAATTCAACCTTTTTCGTGATTGTAAGATAATTATTTTTTCTTTTAGAACTGCTGTTTGCATCGTCGGGTATATTTCTCTTCAAATATGAATCTCAAACCTGTCAACCAATTTTTTAATACGTAACAAAAAGAGATAGACATAAAAAAGAACACAAGTGCATAGGTGTTTTAGCCGAAAATCCCGCTGAAAGGCGGTTCTTTCCCCGCTCCCCACGATTCTATTTTTAGTCTGCTGATTGATGGACGAATTAGCGTAGCGAGTACAATTCTTTACTCCGCCCTCTTTCTTCAACGTAAGCAGGGAGGCAGACGAACGAAAACAAGAAAATATGATAAAAAAATATCAAATAAAATTTTAAGACCTATTTTCTTATATAAGTGCAGGGGAAAGCATCGATTTCTGAAAAAAAAAAAAACAAGCAACCAGAAAGTAATATCCGATGTGATGACTTTTTTTTTCAACAATTTTCTTTTTAACAATTTTTTTTCCCTCCATCATTGAATATTGTCGTTGGAAAGTCCGAACTTTGGACAATTCCGAACTTTGGGTGTCCGAACTTTAGACTTTGTATGTCAGATAAGTGCTCTTTTAGGTTTTCTTTAAATTTTCGAGATGACATATTAATATAGAATAAAGTTTTTTGATGTTCTGTGCTGAATGAGATTATGCAAACTCCTGCTTTTTCATGATTTGGAATTGAATCAATTTCACTGTGAATCAATTCTTTCAATTTTGTTGGAGGTTTAGCTACTAAATTAATATCATACTTTAGTAAGGCATATCTCAATCTCTCCTAATGCTGTAGGATATATTCAAACGTGCTATAAGTAAACTTGCTCAAACTTAATTCATTTTTCTGTCTTGATTCTTTTGCTTGATCAATTAAGCTATTAACGTACTGATGAGGGAAACCATTCTCAATAGCAATCTGTTTAATTAAATAAATATCTTTTTCTAGGTATTTATCCGTACAAACTTCGAAGGCACGTTTAATGTAAAAACTGTAGGGAGCAATTTTATATGAAAATGGTGAGTTACAATCAAAAGAAATAGATCTGCATTATTTTGTATAAACAGTGCGTTCCAATTTATTTTCATAACTGATCTTTATTAATTTAATATCAAGAAAGGGTAAAATACCCTCTTTCTCAATCTCTAACGTAAATTTTATCTTTAAATCCAACTCATTAAGTTTTAACAAAAAATAATTAAAGGCTATAAATCAGAGACTTGTTAAACACCCCTTTAAAGTTATAGAAAATGCATTCTTAAAGACAGTTTAAAATAAACATACGGGAGAAACTGCTTTGTTCCTTTTTTTTTATTACATTAGAGCGCCGATTATCCGAACAAGTCGACACCGACCCTAGTTCGGATAAGCAATAGTTCGGATAAATGGACAAACAATTTAAGGAATGTTCCTGGTTATACTAAAATCCTCACATTTTATCCATGCTTCGGACTGACTGCATTAGTTAATGCTGGCGTGATTAAAAATTGATTTTTATCTTTTTAATTTTTTTGTTTACCTTTTTTATACCATTTGCTGAACTCCAGAGATTATAATTTAAGCAAAAAAGCGTTCAATTGTTGCTTGCTTCAAAGAAAACGTTCTTTTCAATGCTGCCATGTCTCGAATTTTTCTTATATATGTTAGTTGAATAGGATCAGTGTTCTTCTGCCGTTCGAGTCATTTGTTAGCTGTTCCCAAACATTCAAAGGCAAACATTCGGTATGTGATGGACCTGGATCATTTTCAAAGCATTCGTTTTCATTTTCTTCAATTTCATTTTCACCTAGAATCTCATCCACAGTCTCATCATCATTTAAAATCTGATATCCAGGTCTAATATGGTGTTCGGATAATTGGAAGAACGTTTAAAAAAAATCAGAGAAATTGACTGTTCGGATAATTGGAAGTTCGGTTAAAAGAAATTTGAGAGAAATTGGCTGTTTGGATAAATGGAAGTTCGGTTAATTGGAGTTCCGATAATTGGCGCTCTACTGTATTTTTATTTCTTGTATATTACGTTTTCCTACACTGCAAAAAATAAATTGTTGATTTTACATTATTATACTGGCAAGTAGGGTGTCAGTATAATACTGTAAAATCAACAATTATACCGTTAAATATCAATAATAAACTGTAAAATAAAGAGTAATATATCGCTAAGTAGTAATATATGGTATATTTTGTTAGAAAAAATGTATGCCTAACATTTCTTTGCGTGAGTTCTCACGCTCCTCAATTCATTCAATTCTATGAACATAAATAGCGCTATGCCTCACTATAGCAAAAGAGGAATAAGCAATTCTCTTACCTTTTATATATATCCATATATCACTCCCGGTAAGTCAGGGCAGTTGAGAATTATCGTGTATCCATATCATTGTTGTTCGTCGGGCTTAATCTTCGTTTATCGTGGCGTGTGTAATGTTTTCATGAATCTACTACTGTGAGAGGAAAGAAAAGGAGAGATTAATTAAACATATTAAGAAAGAGCGTAACATTTCCATCTCTCTTAAGCGACAGCGAGTAGGAAATTGAGTTAAAAAACACATTTTCATCGTACGGTTTACATCATTAATTTTTAACAAGTTTTCTGCACTTTGTTGCAATCATCCAATTAAGTATAATTGGTTATTTATATTAAAGTCAAAATGAAATTAATGTTCGGTAAAAAAGTCCAGTGTATAAGTCAATGATAGTGTTTACAAGTTCAAAATACAAGCCAGAATAAAAATAAGTGCGAGCACATGGCTAGATCATTACACATTTCACATGATACGGAAAAAGAAGAAATACAGACTTTCTGGTTTTTTATCTGTCAGCCGCTAAGTGTCCTTTCACTATGAATTTTAATGATGTTATTTTCTCTAGCAGATGGGGGGGGGGGGGGGGAATGGTTTCGGATCTTTATTAGGGGATCATATGAAATATCTTCCATCATATTTCTGCATTTTCATTTATAAAACCGTATGATACTGCTTATTTACAGTTTATTACTGTTCATTTTACAGTATAATACTGGCACCCCAGTTGCCAGTATTATACTGTAAAATCAACGATTATTTTTTACAGTGTAAGTGTTTCGGATCTTCTGTCTATCTATAATCTAGCATAACTTCATTATCTCTTTGAAAGTTCTTGCATTTTTAACTGCCTTCAAAAGAACAATCATATTAAATTCAACTTAAGGGGTTCCAAGACTCTTAAAGCTTTAAAATTTCCGAAATTTTTTTTTTCTTTTAGATGTTGAACTCCTATCTTTTCGGAACATTTTGATATAAATGTTTCCTTGAAATTGCCATTAGAACAGAAGTTATGGCTTTTAGAATTATACCCGCTTAATAGCTGAAGCGATGCCTCCGAAATTTTGAAGTAATTTTTCTCCAAATGACGTTTTTGGGCATAACGCGCACTATATCTCAAAAACATCTGAATAGTTTTTCACAAACTTTTCAAAACATATATTTCATGTTAGTCTGTGTAAAGTGAACCCAAATTTTCGTTTTTATTGTTAAAAAATAAATATTTTTTAGTTCATTATATTGTTGAAATTTTCTAAATTTTGCATTAGCTAAATATAACTTTGAATTAAAAATATAAAAATTCTCTAAATACAAATTTATTTAGGTTCACAATAATTATTAAAATCTGAAGTATACGTAGGTTCAAAAATTTTCATTCTCGTTGAAAATTTTATTTTGTAATCCTGCGCGAAATCTGTTATGCCGATTTTCTGCTCGTCAAATGTCTGACAGTTTGGATCCCCCTATAAATGCTGATACTGTATCTTGCAATTTTTTAAATGCAAGAAATGAAAGAACAGCATTTTAAGATATTAAATATTGAAAATGATCTTTGCTTTTCAAATTTTCAAATTTTTAGAGTCCTGAGACCCCTTAAGGGGTCTCAGGACTCTTAAAGCTTTAAAATTTTCGAAATTTTAATTTTTTTAGACGTTAAACTCCTATCTTTTCTGAACATTTTGATATAAATGTTTCCTTGAAATTCCTATTAGAACTGAAGTCATGGCTTTTACATTTATACACGTTCAATAGCTGAAGCGTCATTTCGGAAACTTTGAAGCCATTTTTCTCCAAATGACGTTTCTGGGCATAACGCGCACGATATCTCAAAAACTTATGAATATTTTTTCATGAAATTTTCAAAACATATGTTTCATGTTTGTCTGCATAAACTGAACCTAAAATTTCCTTTTTATTGTTCAAAACAATATTTTTTAGGTGACTATACTGTTGAAATTTTCTTAATTTTGCATTAGCTAAATACAACTTTGTATTAAAAATATAAAAAAAAGCTTTAAATACAAATTTATTTAGGTTCAGTGTAATTATTATAATCTGAAGTATCAGTAGGCACCAAAATTTTCATTCTAGTTGTAATACTTATTGTGTAATCGTGCGCGTAAGCTGTTATGCCGATTTTTTGCTCGTCAAATATCTAACAGTTTGGAGCCCCCTGTAAATGCTAATTCTGCATCTTATAGTTTTTTAAATACATGAAATGAAAAAACATACTCATATATTTTATTCCAAATAAAATTGTGTCTTAAAATCAAATACATTTTAAGATATTAGATGTTGAAAAAAGTCTCTTTTTTTTCATTTTTTCCAATTTTAAGAGTCCTGAGACCCCTTAATATTTTTAAGCATATACATATATATTGGTACTTTTCCACTATAGCGATATTGGTGTTTTTTTATCAGCTTGGCGCAATTCGGGATTTAGAAAGTGAGATTTGCTGTCAAATGATATAATCAGCTGTGAAAACAATCCTGGTGAATGTTTATGCTTGTTTATTTACCTATTTAATATATATAAAAAACGGACGTTTGGAAAACCGACCAGCAAAGCAGGTGAAGGTAATGTAAATATAAAATGTAAGTATACAGTAATATATAAAGCTAATGTAAATGTAAAGTAAAGAAAAAATACATGGAAGCATGCCGTTAATGTATTAATGTAAGGATTTAGTAAATCCTACGTAAGGAGTAATCAGCAGAAATGTAACTTGAAAAAAAGTATAATCAACTGTGAAAACAATCCTGATGATTTTTTATGCTTGTTTATTTACCTATTTAATATATATAAAAAACGGACGTTTGGAAAACCGACCAGCAAAGCTGGTGAAGATAATGTAAATATAAAATGTAAGTATAGCGTAATATATAAAGCTAGTGTAAATATAAAGTAAAGAAAAAATACATGGAAGTATGCCATTAATGTATTAATGTATGGATTTATTATATCCTACGTAAGGAGTATTCAGCAGAAATGTAACTTGAAAAAAAGTACTTAATAATTTAAACCACTAAGCCGCGTAAATAAAATCTGCCTAATAAGCAGTTTTTATTAATCTTATATCCGCTTATTCAGACAATAAACGGATTTGTTTGTATATAAATATTCATATTTTTTTAACAAAAGTTATTCAACTGTAATAAACTTTATTTTTAAAAAAAAAGATCTCAAAGACAGAAAGCGAAAACTTTTCATCAATCCCCTTGAAGCTGTAGCAAGTGTATGAAAGTATGAAAGTGTATGAAAAGTGTATGAAATGTATATAAAAGTGTATGAAAGCAGTTTAAAAAAGCGACAAGGGAGAAAACTGTTTTTTTCTTTCTTTGTTTTATTTCTTTTCCATGTCTCTGATATTTTCCGTAGAGTTTCGATACGAAGAAGCCGGGGAATTCGATCTTTTGTCATCTATAATCTAGCTCAACTTCATTTTCTCTTTCAAAGTTCTTGTATATTTTCCTCCCTTCAAAATAAGAATAATATTAAATTTAACGTGTTATTTAATTCATTTGTGCCGGAATTTTTGTTTTCTCAAATTTGTTGGTAAATCACCTTAAAATGTTGCAAAATGAACTCGAAAAATACGAAAAAAAATTACGCTAAAATTTTTTTGTATTCATTTGATAAAATGTAAACATACTCAATATGAATATTATTCGTGATAGTATAATATGCATAATTATATGTTTTGTTTAAATTTATATAAATTAAGCTTTTAAATTATGTATTGTATACTATAATTAGTATTGTTATGAACTATTAAAAAATATATTTATTTCTTTACAGAGACTAATAACATTATAAGTATTATTTATAACAAACTAAGAATAACGAACTAATAACTTATTAATAACGAACTAATCGTATTTGAGGCTTAAAAACAATTTATTTCATCATCATCTTGAAAAGAACTTTACATCAATTACTGTCCCCTAAATGGCTAATAAAAATATCTACCCATTCGTGTCTAGCGATCTATATTTGTACGTTACAAACATGCATAAAAAATAGGCTTCAACATATAATTTCACAGTTTAAAACAGTATTTATTTCAAAGAAGTCTAAAAGCTAAGATTATGACTTATTTGTTTGGATCCTCGATAGAAAAAATACAAATAAACATACTTTTTACATTTCGCTATCTTGAAAAGTGAAAAATCTATAAGCACCAAAAAAAGGCTTCATTAGTAAATAAATATCCATCTTATGTTGTCGTCTTTCGGTAACTAATAAAGACATTTATAGTTAATTATTTCATACAACTTTCATGATATACAGAAGAAGAAAATTATACAAATTCATTAAAATTCACAGCGTCCCAAAAATGGGACGCTAGGCATAAACGGGGTAAAAAGATATTTTTTTCCACACTCTTTTATTTAACTCAACCTTTTTTTTTTGCATGTAAAGATAGAATTTTGTAATCAATTTTAACCCACTTTATGGTAGGCTAGAATTATAAAAATTACTTCCACAAGTGTGTTTCCAACATTTTAATAGTTTTAGAATACAACATATTTTTAGTTTTAGAACTCAGTTATAAATTAATACATAAATTTTAAGTAATTTTTCACTGAGCCCGACACATGTGATCAATCGTAAAATAGTCCCTGTAACTCGTACAATTTTATAGGAGTTGAAACAGCAATGGATTTAATGATGCCCCAATAAACGCTTTCCAAAATAGACCAAATGGCTATGAAGCTGCAGCAATAAAACATTTTAAAGTTAGAAAAAAATGGTTAGGGAAAGAGTTCTATATCCTGTTTTTTTTTTTTTTTTTGGTCGCTAAATGTTTCAATATGGTTGCTGCGATAGGTTGATTGTCTTTAGGGTTGCTTTTTTCACTACTGGAATGGCCTTTATGTATGCGTTTATTTTGCATTTAACATATGTTTTTCGAAAAAATTTATAACTTTTCGTTTTTTTTTAAGGGTATTTTTTCTTTAGATGAATTATTATATAAATAGATTTTTGTGTATTTTAATATGTTTTAATTAATGTCTATAATGTAATGTTATGTCTTAATTTGATATAAATAATAATAGATAAAAAATGAAATATATATAAAATTCTAAATATATGTCTAAGTATATAGTATTTATGTATAGGTGTATATATTATGTATTTATATATATTTATATCTCTGTGTATAAATATAATATACATAAAAATAATACATAGTATTTATATAAATATGTACTTAATTTTTAACATGCCACATATATAACGTTCATGAAATAAATATGTGTTTATTTAAATGTGTTAATTTTATATTTAAAAAACATGTTTTTCCCGAAATCTTCAAAAATTTCGTAATAAGCTAAAACGGTCTTTTGGCACAATTTTAGATTCCTTCGCCAATCGCGCCAACCAAAGCAGGATATGGAACTCTTCCCATGGTTAGTTTTCGGTTATACACGAAGTTTAGGAATCCTAAAAATTTAGTTTAAATAATGTTTATTTTTTTTCTTTCAAGTTGCCGTATCCTAATAAAGAAACAGAGTAAAGCTATGAATTAATACATTAATTTTAAGGCATTTTTCACTTAACCAACCACAAGTGATCAATCACTAAATATTCCATGTAACTCGTACAATTGTATGAGAGTTGAAACAACAATGGATTTAATCATGGCGCTAATGGTATAAAATAAAGATATTAAAACGGTTTAAAATATAAATAAAAATTGAAGAATATAATATCTAAAAAACGTACGTTTTAATGGATTAATAAATTTAATCATGATTAGTTTACGGTTATACGAATTTTTAAATCTTAGCGAGATAGTAAATAATGTTTCTTTTTTTTCTTTCCGGTTGCCTTATCTTAAAAATAACAGAGCAAAATTATAAATCTGTATATTAATTTTAAGGCACTGTTCGTTAGCCCGCCACAAGTGATAAATCTCCAAATATTCTCTGTAGCGCGCACAATCGTACAGGAGTTGAAACAAGAATGGATTTAATTATGGCCGATAAACGCTTGTCGAAATAGGAAAAATATCTGTGAAACTGGAATAATTAAACATCTTAAAGGTTTACACATTAACGTTTGATATGTAGAAAATATAAATAAAAAATGAATAATGGAATATTTAAATTATGTAGGGTAGACCGGGGCACGTTTATGTAGTGCACTTTTTCCGAAACGCGTTACAACTGGTACGCCACCAGTCATGACAGATTGCGCTGCTCCCAGTTGGTATTCTCACACGTTTTTGAGCGTCAGTTGAGCTTCAGTCTAGAATGAGGAAAGGATAATGTGTTTTCTGTCATGGTGAGTAAATTTTGTGTTGAACATATTGAAACTTATTGCGAACTAATAATACTTAGTTAAGAATAAACAAATATATGAACACTAGGGGGCTCTTCCCCCTGCAAGCTACGCTCGCCAACCCCCGTTCATACACCGCAGAATCTGAAAATCTAAAAATCTAATGGGTTTTAAAAATATTAGAGAAGATTAAATTATACTGAAAAAGCTGTGCCGATCTCCCTGTAAACGGGTTTCCATTCAATTCCCTTTGATTGCAAAAATTTAACGGAGAATCAGTTGCTGTTAAGACATCCAATGGTTGTTTTCATTTTTGATTAAAGATGATCAGTTAAACATTTGAAAGGAAGCTAAAATAAAATGAATTAAGCATTCAGAGTCTTTGTAAACCGATATTTTAAAACAATCTCTATAACAATAGCCTAAATCATGTGACTATCAACAGTTCCGGGCGGAACACTTTGCTTTTTATACTCTAGGTGCCATTTTGATACTTTAATGTTATCCAGGCAAAGGTGATAAGTCACCAAATATTATTCTATCCCAATCATTTCATCTATATTATAATAGTTAAAGTCATCAAATGCCATAAACAAATACGATCTGATCCCTTCGCCTTTCATATGAAAGTTTGGAACAAATGTCATATGCGGCACATTATATTGGCGCGATTTTTTCCAACGCCAATTTGGGGAACGCATCAACAGCATAAACAACAACATCCGGCTTACCATATCAAGCAAAATAACGATACTTTGGCGCCAGTCAAGTACCCGTTGCGTATATGACATTGGCGTCAGAAAAAAATCGCGCCAATATGGGGCCGTATATGACATCTGTGCCGAAATAAAAAAAAAAGCCGGCTGCAAATCTCGCCAATATCTTTTTTTTAACTCGCCAGTTAGCATTTTTTTTTTATTGTTCGAGTGGTAAATTAAAACATTGATTTGAAGTTGAAATTAAATGTCATGGTTTGTTACATAATTTAATATTTCGCCAGATGTCATATACGCACCGCATGTTTGGCATGATTTTTTTTTTTTTACGAAAATTTGGCGAAAGCCTCGTTTTTGAATACCAGTTACATATGTATTTTTGGTACTACTTAGTTATCCCGTCGACAAAAAATCTATCGCGAACTATAAGATTATATGTCAATAATGCTTGATCGTAAATGTCAAGTTACACGTGTTTACGTCATCAAGTGATTTTAATTTCGACGTTTTATTTTTATATTTATTAATGTTATACTAATTTATTTGTTCTTTCGTTATTTAAAATAAAAATTTTGTCAATCTGTACAATTTGGCGAGTGGTTTGGCGATTTATATAATTTGCGAAATTGGGTGACGGAATAACTACTACATTGTACCGTATTTTTTAATTATTTTCTATTATTTTCAAAAGGAAATAGCAAAAAAATAATTAATTACTATAGAACAAAATAATTTATATAAATTTAAAAAAGAAATAAAAGTAAATATACATTTATTATTAAATAAACAAAAATAACCGGGTTACCATGTCTATCAAAATAATGCCATTTGTGCGCCAATTAGGTACCCCGGTGCGTATATGACATCTGTGTCTAATATTTTTCTTTTCGTTTTGTTTAAAAAAAAAAAAAAAAAAAAAAAAAAAAAAAAAAAAAAAAACGTGAAAGCCATCAATTTAAATGTTTCATTTTTAAATGAAAGTTTTCTATTTAATAAAATGATAACGAAATACAAAAAAAGCATTGTTCTTAGCATAGATTTAAAGGAGGCCCAACTGTCGCCAAATTAATTTAAAATAGTAACCTTTTCTGAATTATGAAAAAAAAATTTCTGTTATGATTAAAATTTGAGTTGTCATCCTTAGAAAAAATGAGATTTTTCATAAAACTACCGAGAGGGGTCGAATGACTCTTTTTGAATTTTTCTTACGAATTTCTTAAACTAAAACATTACGAAATTTCTTTATATTTCACGAATTTTATTAACCCTCTAAGTGCTTGGGGCGTAATATTCCGTTCACTAAGCTCCAGGTTTCACAGCAATACAAGCAATATTTAAGATAATATAATTCTATAGATTTAATGAATTTTAAATAAATTGAAGAATTATTAATACTCTCAAGGATTACATTCATATATGTAATTGAAGTTTTTTTTTTATGTTGAAATAATATTTTCTTAGCATTTAAAACAAAATGCAAAGAAAACAACATTACAATTTTACCCTTTTGCAAGACGCTCGGAGGGTTAAAATATAGGATCATATTATTCTATAAAATGCCTCATCCCCGAACTACTTTTTTTTGCCAAGAAAAAAATATTTTAGGCTTAACTACAGCAAGGGGTCATTTGACCCTGAATAAATTTGTGTTAAATCCTAAAGATATAAATGCTTTATTTTGTAAGAACATTCCCATATAGCACGAAAGCTCCCGAAAACTTCCCCAGGAGCTCCAAGTCATCCCAAATTCCTCCTGATACTAAAATGACAAAATGGGGACTTCCTGAGGAATAGACTTTTAAGATGTCCCCAGGAGTGAGCTCCCAGTGACGTCCTACGGAGCAACGTCCGAGGACGTCAGTCCTGGGGAAGTACCTGGGAAGCTATTCCTGGGGAAGTACCTGGGAAAGCATTCCTGGGGAAGTACCTAGGAAGTCGTTCTTGGGGAAGTACCTGAGAAGTCATTCCTGGGGAAGTATTTAGGAAGTCTTAGTGCTGGCGCCATCTCATGAGAGATTCTGGAGTACAATTGCTTTTTATTAAACTTATTTTTGTATACTCAATTGCTTTTTATTAAAATAAAGTGAATTCAATTTGATCGGGATCGATTTTTAATGAGTTTATTTCATATTATTAATTATTCGATTTATTATTTTTTAGCAAATTAGATAATTGTCAATAAATTGTAATTATTTTTAATTATTGCAACAACTTTTAATCATTTTAGTTACATTAAAATGTTTAATTCAATATTTCAGTTAATTCATATTTTAAATAATAATTACTGTATGTCTTTTAAAGCAAATTTTGCCCATTTACCATTCTTTTATTAATTTTCAATAAATAACATAATGCATTTTTCTTTTTTATTGTTATTAATTTTTTATTAATTAAGTAATTAATTTAACTTGTTTAAATTAACGAAATAAGTTTCTAAATAAATACACTAAAACCTCTAAATGGAAGACAGTTCTGGACCATATATTTTTCCGGCATTTAGAGGTAACGGTATCTATACAAAGAAAATAATATATCTTTACCGTGTGTTTGTTTGTAAGCAGCCGACTAAAATTATTTTTGTAAAAATAGTCTAAATCGAGTCCTGATGCACCAGAGGCTAAGATTTTTCATTTTTTTGAAAATTAGCTAACATACTTATCAAACCCTGCATTTAAGAAAAACAAACAAAACTGTCACGATGAGAAAATTTGTATCTCAGCATATAACACCAACTTAAAGTGAATACATTTCACGTTAAAATGGCATATTTCATTAAAAAATATATAAATATTGAGCCGCACCTCCACCCCCCCCCCCCCCCCTCGATACTAGTTTCTTTTTCAAAGATTTTCTGTTACAAAAAAATACATTCTTACAAAATCGGTTAAAAGATATAAATTCATGCAAAATTAAGGTTTAATTCAGATTATGATCCCGGGCCTGGGCAGTACCGCTAAGCTAAGCTCATCTGGTATACTTTACACAGGTATTGGGAATGAGAAAATGTTAACTAAATAGAAGTGTCAATTTTAAGTGTCAGTTCTGGAGGTTGAACCATATTTTGTTTTATTTTATCTTTAATTTATTTTTAAATAAAAGTTTGACTTATCAATTAATTATTTTTCTATTATCTTTTTTAAATTACCATACATAATATTATTTTTCCCCTCAATAATAAAAGTTAAGTCTCCATTTAAAGAACTTCAGAAATATAAATAAATTTATAGATTCAGAAAATATAGATAAATATTTCTCTCTATTTCCTAAATAACAAATATTTCTGTAGAATTTTAAACTGAGGGGTATTTTGCGTTATATATAGAGAGAGAGGATTAAAACTTCCATTTAAGAAACATATTTCCTATTTAGCAAATTTTTAGTTTCGTATATCAATAAAAGATTATTTTTCACGGAACTTCTTTTCTCTTTTAGCCATGGTAGCCAACTAACTCCATTCTTTTAGCAAGCATATGTCCGACAGACTTCTCATATCTCTTCAAGTATATTTTCTGACCCTTGCTAGGTGTCAGGGAGAATATTATAACTGGATTACCAGTTGACTCTGAATGGAGTGGATCCGCCCCCCAACCAATTTTGTCAGCTGAGAATGTGAGTGCATGCTTGCTGAAAGTACATAATACCTGCAAAAGAAAGTTTTTGAAAGGAAAAAAAAGGGTTATTCGAAGAATTTGAACAAAACCCATTTTTGAAATAATTAAGCGAAAGCGTTTTTCCACATTTGTCAGAATTTTTTTAAGAGGATTTTTTAATTCAAAGGTTTCTAAAAAAAGAAAAAAATTATTTATTTAGTTTGGGATTTATACAAAATAATTCGCTTATAAAATAGAGATCTGTAATAGTTTCTATTTTTATGTAATTCAGCATGTTTTTTCATTGTAATGATGGAATATTGCAATCTATTTTCATCCCAGATCCTGATATGACACAATTTTACAAGTTTGTACAAAAATGTGTTTTCGATGACAATACAGCATTTTAACGTTTGTATAACTTTATTATAAAATAATAAATTGATTTTAAAGCCTTTTTCAATTCGCCCGCGACAGGTGGTAAATCGCCAAACATCTGCAACTCCTACAATTGTATGGGAGTATGATAAACAATGGATTTAATGTAGCGTCTATAAATGCTAGCCAAAATGTGCCAAATCGCTGTGAAACTGCAACAATGAACTATTTTAAGTAGTAAAAAGTTGAAAATAAATTATAAACAGAAATGTTAATTTTGAAATATAGTAATTTTTAAAATATGCTTTTAACAGTTAATAGTTTCATGATTTGTGATTATACGTTGAAAAATCAGTGTAGAAATTCCAAAAAGATGGTTTAAATAATGTTTAAATCCCCCCCCCCCCACCTCTTAAAAAAGAAACAGAGTAAAATCTACATATTTTTTCATTAATTTATTTAATAAGAGGGCTTTTTACCAAGCGTAAAAAAAGTCGACTAAAGTTTCTGTAAGTAAAAGAGAGAGAGAGAGAAATATTTGCTCTGAAAGGATTCTCTCAATTGGAATTTTATTGTTTGGTTATCATAAAAAGAATTCATATTTTAAATCAAAGTATCCGTATTTTGCATTTTAAATCTCTGGAAATATTTTTATTAAATAAAATTAAATTATGTTGCAAGATATCCTCAGAAATATTTAGCATCATTAATTGTATGAAAAATAGTACAGAATGAATTTTCTAAGTACAGAATGATTTCAATGGATTTTAAATATGGAAAGATAAAACAATATTATTGTCATTTAAAAATATAATTTCATGTAGGAATTTGAAAATTGAATTAAATAATTATTGATAAGCCTTTTTTTTTACTTATAAATTTAAATTTACTTTGGATATATAAAAAAGGCTATGCATTTAAATTTGCAATAAAAGTTAGATAATTCCGGCTTATACGAAGCACATAAAATATGGATATTTTCTAGTTTTGAGATTCAAAAGAGGGGGGAAATACTGAATACCTTAGAAACATCTCTTGTTCAACGGCCCTGTAGCATAATGGAGAGAGCGCGCGTCTGGTGTTCGTAAGTACCCTGGATCAAACCCCGGAAGGCAGAATGAATGTAAGAAATTTGTTCCTAAAAGCTGTATTCATGTAATTCCGTGTGCGTGCTTGATAATTGTAATTGCCTGTTACACGTGAATCTATCTGATAAATAATTTTAAAAAGATCGTATTTATTTCTGAAAAAATAATTAAATTTATTTTACATTAATTACTTTAAACCATAGCTTCAAAATTTTTTGTGGAATATTAAATGACACTGAAGCTTCCCAAAGTCCTCCAGTATCACTTCCTAAAATCTTCCCCAGAACCTCCCGGGGAGGTCCCTAAAGGATGTCCTGGGGAGCTCTCCAGGATGCTGCAAGGCGGACATTTTCTGTTCCTGAGGACCTCCTGGTGACAATTTTCTGCATCCTCAGGGATGCCCTGGGGATGATGGTGTTTTATTTTAAATCTTCATGGGGATGTCCTGGGGAGGCACATGTGCTATATGGGTTAGTAAATTGCATAATTTTGCTATTACATCATTTATTCTACTGTATTACATCATATTTGTTAATGTGTGACGGTATAATTAGAAATTTACTTTACTCCGAGTGGGATTTTAGTTTGAACGTTTCAGGTAATATCGAGAACGAAATAATCATAAAAATATGTGGTGAACATAAAATAAATTTGCACAATATTTGTTTATTAAATTTTCGAATTTCTTGAAATAATATTTTTTTTTTTTTTGCGTAATTATAATTGTTTTTTTACTTTAACCCTTTCGATGGCAGTGTCCTTAAAAAGGACATCTAATTATAATTCCAAAACTGACAAACGACACCAAGAATATTTAATTAAAATTTTCTTTTTATAATGTACGTGACTACTTCTGACAGTTTAACGAGGTGCCTGGGACCTTTGTCCAACATCCCCGTTCCAAATAAGCAAGTTCTTATTTTCTAATAAATTCGTTTATAAATTCTGGTGTCACTTCATTATTTCATCAGTTTATAAACAGAATTACTCAGCGCCAGAAATGTTTAACCCTCTCGCTGGCCAGCCCGAGCTATGATCGGGTATGCATTTTCCCGTCAAATTAATACTATTTTGTTGTTCCCACCAGTTATTTTTTAGCGAAAACTTTGTCTGATTTAATCAGGACATTTTCCCCGATTACGATAGTCAAAAATTTCTTCTTTAAAGAATCGATGATAAACGATTAAAAATTCTGTAAAAGACGCTCATCGCGGAGAACTACTTACGCAGCGAGAGGGTTAATAAATAAACAATTTGTAATAATTATTTGAAAAAAAAAATGTTTCCTTCATACACCAAAGTGTATAAACTGGTATATTTTTCGAAAAACATCGTAAAATAGATAACTTTTTATACAGGGGTCATTTATGATTCCCTTCCGGTAGGAATAGGTATAAAAAAATATCGGTACGTTTAGTGTTAAAAAAAATTATTACTTGTAACAACAATTGAATTATATGTAGCGTTATTGTACAAAAAAATGAACGTTAAATCAACTCTTATAGTAGTTATCCATTTAAGAATCAATGTTCGCCATCCTCGCTCAATGAATTATGCATTGCGTCTAGTTGAACTATAAAGCTATTTTTACTATAGAATACTTCCATCATATCAGCAGATAAAATTTGATGCCTACTCTGGTAAAATTGAGATAATTTTCATGCACGTTATGTATTTAAAATAGCTCTTGCACAAACTTGCTGAACTGATGTTCTCTGTCTCTCTCTCTCTTTTTTTTTTAGATACATGCTTTTCATGTTGAGATACATGCTGAAAAGTGTGACACCACATGCGACAAATTCTTCCTTAATTTTGATGAAAAAATTGCAAAATATTCCTACATAAATACTGAATTTAAAAAATGTTCTATATAAATCCCTAATTTATTATCATTAAAATGATAATAAAAGAAACATTTTCTATATCTGTAAATATGTAACTAGTTTTAAGTGTCTATCAGTAGGAACTTAAAACTGAGAATAACGAATACTCATTTTCAAATCACACTTAAAAATATAAAAATTTTCTTATCCTCATTTTCAAGAATAATTTTTTTTTCTTACAATTTACTGCTTATACAAAAAGAGACTGAAACAAAACATGCTGCATATTTGTTCAGAATATCCGAAAAAAGCACAGGAATAGTAGGGGAATGATGACATCGGGACATCGGCATTGGAACAATCCAAAGGAAGCAAATGAAGTGGTCCAGAAATAACTAGTCGGATGTATCAATCCCAAAACTTTCTTCTATTTCATACATGTTAATACTACAAAATTCGCTAGCAAACTGCCAAAATTAAATGGCAATTTAGAGAGGAAATGCCAATCAAGAGGATTCTAAAAAGATGAAATTCCGTGCACAAGCTCTTGAGGTCTGACTATCGCTGAAATCGTGTAAATCCAGCAAAATGCAGCATAGCAGCGCCACCTATTGGTGATTTACACGAGGAACTAATCATCATCAACTTATGCCAACGTCTAACTGAATATGAAGCTTAGGGAAAATTCGTGCATTAGTTCTTAACGTAGAGCTATTGCGGAAATCATGACAAATGCACATAGCAGCACCACCTGTTTGAGCGATTTACACCAACACATAAACTGCAGCAATATTAATCAAGGTATACTTGATTCTGAAGTTTGATGAAAATTTGTGCATTAGTTCTTGAGATAGAGCTATTGAAGAAATGGTGGAAAATGCAGCACAGCAGCACCACATATTGGGCGATTTACACCAACACGTAATCAGCATCATTTCCTATCAAGGACTGAGTCTGAAGTTTGATGAAAATGTTTGCATTAGTTCTTGAGATAGAGCTATTGCGAAAATCGTGTAAATCTTACAAAATGTAGCATAGCAGCACCACCTGTTGAACGATTTATACCAACACATAAACAGCAGCAATATTAATCAAGGTACAACTTGATTCTGAAGTTTGATGAAAATTTGTTCATTAATTCTTGAGATAGAGCTAGTGAGGAAATGATGCAAAATGCAGCACAGCAGCACCACATATTGGGCGATTTACAACAACACGTAATCAGCATCGTTTCCTATCAAAGACTAACTGAATCTGAAGTTTGATGAAAATGTGTGCATTAGTTCTTGAATTGAGCTATTGCAAAAATCTAGTAAATCTTACAAAATGCAGCATAGCAGCGCCACCTGTTGGGCGATTTACACCAAAACGTAAACAGCACCAACTCATATCAAGAAGTAACTGAATCTGATGTTTCATGAAAATCCGTCTATTAGTTCCTGAGATAAAGCTATTGCGGAAATCCTTCAAAATGCAACATAGCAGTGCCACCTGTTGGTCAATATACACCAAAAACTAATCAGCACCAGTTCATATCCGGGACTACCTAAGTATAAATTTTTATTAAATTCCATGCATTAGTTCTTGAGATAGAGCGCCCAGAAAATTTGTGTCACATACATACAGACAGACGGACTCACTGACTCATAGACAGACATATTGTAAAAACATGATTTTGGGGATCTCTGCCAACTAAAACGTGTAAATACGTCGAAAACCGAAGGTTGAAAATTTTCACGAATCCAATACTTTCTTCTTCTAAAGATAGAAGAAAGTAAAATTTAGTTCTTTGATCTAAGTTAAGACAACATTACGTCTGAATACAAAATTAAAAGTTAACTATATTTAAATTTAAGATATTTTAAATTATAAAGTACACTTAATACACATTAAAACAAATAAGTAGACATTTCAGACGAAAATCCGTCCCTCATCAGTACTATGCAACGTAAAATCACGAAAGAAGATAGAAACAACTCTTGCAAAGTAGGGGGTGATATACGTAATTGTGTGTTTTTAATATGCATTATGTGTAATTTTTAATTTAAAATGTCCGCAATTTAAATACAGTTATTTTTCAGTTCTTTGATCATTAACCTTTTATCTACTGAATTATGAATTCATGAAAATTTTATCTTCTAAAGCATTTTTCGTGTATTGTTTAAACAAAATTAGAAGATTTACATAATCATTTAATAAATTTTAGAAGGATTTTAAAAGTATTGGTGGATTTAGAAGGATTAATTAAATTTTAATTTATAGGAATTTTGTAAATATTTATAACCCTACTCAAATCTATCATTTTAAATATTTTTCTTAGTATTTTGTAGAATCAGGAAATGTACAAATATAATGTTCTTACTATAGAAATATAGAAATACTTCCGAATTGAGAAATTCCTCCCCCCTCCCCCCTCAGCGCTAGAAAGCTGAAAAGACGCAAAGGCAAAAGAAATCGTCCTTTTGAAAATATTTTTGTTTTGTGTAACCAATAATTCTTTTGGAACAAGATAAAGTAATGTATCTATAACTCATTCTAAACAGTATTGCTACTAATCGATGTATTAAATTAATTTTATAACAATTTATTTTAATGGTACTTATAAGTACCGTCAGTAGATAAAGGGTTAAAGAAAATAATATTTTGCATGATATTCACCAGATATTTTGACAGCTCGAAGCCCCTGTTATTTTATTTTTATTTATATTTGCCGAGGCATATAAGCCATTTTTGTACGATGATAAATACATTTTCATCATTTTCTCAGTTCTGAACAATCCTAGGATTAAATTTCTAGTATAATTTTGCTAAGAACATTGTATATGTATAGGTGTGTTGGTGTTATTTTTGACGGCCGATTATCTACACGAGGGATATAGGGCCAGAAAGGGTGGGGGGTGCTCAATGTGAGGGTCTTTCTAAGGGAACCTAACGCGCATTTACGCAAGGAAATCCAAAGTTCGAAGAAAACCACGGAAAACCCCGAACGATTAGGATGACGTGCGCGATTGTGTTGGAAGCCAGCCCTTCCCGTCTACCAGCTTTGAGAGCACAACCTCTCGGCCACTGTATAGGTATAGTTTTGAATATTGTATTATGCTTCTAGAAACATTCCCAGAAAGCCGTCATTATCGAAGAATAATTGTTCCGGAACAGCATTAGTCATCCAAATCGTCGTTAATCGAAACGCCATTTTTCGTCCAATTAAAATGCATCGTAGACGGGACGGACCGCTTGTATTCAATTCTAAAATCAATCGTTTTAATGTGATCACATTTCCGTTTATTAATACCGATTTTTCAGACGAATTCCTGAAATGTGTGCAATTGAAATGAATATGTTAATCATTAAACGTTAATTTTGTTCTAAGATTACTTATTAAACGTTAATTATGTTGTAAAATTATTTATTAACCCTTTATCTACAACTACTAATGGTACTAATGGTACTTATAAGTACCATTAAAATAACGTGTTATAAAATTCATTTAATACATCCATTAGTTGTAATACAGTTTAGAATGATTTTAGTTATTTCTGAAGAATCCTATTTTATGATGAATAATTTCTGAAGTGGCCTATTTTATGATGTTTATTTTCTGGAGCGTCATGTTTTTATAATGAATATTTTCTATAGCGTCCTTTTTTATAATAAATATTTTCTGTAGCGTCCTGTTTTATGATGAATATTTTATTAAGAGTCTTGTTTTAAGATGAATATTTACTGAAGTGTTCTGTTTTATAATGAATATTTTCTAAATGATCATTTAACATTGGAAAGAATTATAATAGGCTCTTTAACCCTTTATCTACTGACGGTACTTATAAGTACCATTAAAATAACTTGTCATAAAATTCATTTAACCCTTTTCGGAACGGACAGTTTTTGTTGTAAAATGATGAAATGATCGACTGACACCGGAATTTACATACGACTTTTTTAGAAATTAAAAACTTGTTACTTTATACTTCATTGTAAAAACAAAATTTTAGTAAAATATTCTTGGTGCCATTTACAAGTTTGGAATTAAAATTAAGTATCCCGACTCGGGACCACTGCGCCGGAAAGGATTAATGCATCGATTAGTTGTAATACAGTTTAGAATGAGTTATAGATACATTACTTTATCTTGTTTCAAAAGCATTATGGGTTACACAAAACATAAATATTTTTAAACGGATTATTTCTTTTGCCTTTCCATCGTTTCAGATTTCTTAACGTTGAGAGGGGGGGGGGGAATTTTCAATTCGGAAATATTTCTATATTTCTATTGTAAGAACATTATATGTGTACATTTTCTAATTCTACAAAATACTGAGAAAAATATTTAAAATAAAAGATTTGAGTGGTGTTATAAATACTGCACAAAATCCCTATAAATTCAAATTTAATGAATCCTTTTAAATCCTTCTAAAATTTATTAAATGATTATGTAAATCTTCTAAAGTAGTTTAAACAATTCACGAAAAAAATGCTTCGGAATATAAAATTTTCATGACCTCATAATTCAGTACAAAAAGTGTTAAACCTAAGCCTATTCAAAGTTGCAAGTTTAGAATCTTGCATCGGGTCCGGTTGACGCTAATTTCTTTTCGGTGCGGGTTAGGTTCGGGTCGGGTTAAGCTTTAAATTTTTTTTTTGTCGAGTTTAGGTTGACCCAACCTTTCAAAAGAAATTTCTTAATGCAGTAGAACCTCGATCCATCGTTTTCAAGGGATACGTGAAAAAAAACGACGAATGCGCAAAAACGATGAATGTGGGTTAACGTCAAAACACGAAAAAAACAATGTTTATGCATTACTAATACATGAGATGTATACAGTATACTAATAAATACTAATTTTTTACTTGCCAAACTGTAAAAGAAATAAATCGAAGTTGTCGAAAATTGACATTTTAAAAAATCGGTGATTTTATGTTAGGTTTTTCGTTCATTTTTTAAATTAAACAACAAATTTCTAAGATGTACAACATTTTTCTGGTCATTTTCTGTAATTTCATGTGCACATATAAAAGTTTATGCAGTTTCAAACACCGTAATTGCATGAGACATAGACTTGGCACTGGTGTGGGCTCAGCTTTATCGGCATGAAAATTATCCTCTGTTTCTTCGCCATTATTTTCATTTTTTGCATCATCACACACTTCTTCTATGCTTACACTGTTAAAAATTTTGCAGCATTCTGGCAAGTCATTCGACCGTTTTTTGAGAAAACGGTTTCATAACCATAATTTAACTATATTCTGACCATAAAGTGGCCAATAATATGGTCAGAGTAGTGTTAAAATTACGACTGTGTATGTGTAACCGTTTTCGGAAAAAACGGTCAAATAACCTGCGAGAATGCTGCAAATTTTTAGCAGTGTAGGACACCACATGTCGCAGCATTTTGACTAATAGAAATATAATCGCTAAATTTCGATAATCGCGCTAATCTCTGTTCCCCCCCCCCCTAAAACAATACAAATGAGTTATTTTAGGATAAAATAAGTAATTCCAGTTTGTATGACATATGGATCCGCTTGACCTTCAATTACATTTCGGTGAGGAAAAAAAATTTACGACAATGAATGCGGGAAAACGACTTTTTGAAGAACGACGTATGCGGGTTTTATTAACATCATTTAAATATAATTTGTGCAGGGGCCATAGAAAAAAAAACGATCAATGCGGGAAAACGATGGATGCCGGAAGGATAGATCGGGGTTTCACTGTATTGCATTAAAATTCAAGGAACCGTACAAACGCTGAATAAAATCCGCTTACGAAAGCCGCCATTTTTTGTCAGTCCATAAGCGTATTTTTCAGGGTTTTTTTTTTTTTTTAAGCTAACAAATGTATTTTTTATATGATGTGCGTGATAAAAGAACGTAGCCGTATTACATTCTAATTAGATAGAAAATATTGCTTCTGTTAATGAAAATTTCAGCTAACGAATGCGATTTCAGAACAAACTATCTATATTTGTCAAGACATAGTTGTATTTTTAGGTGCGTCCGTAATTATATAAATACCTAGCTCCTACAGTCATCATCTGGTCCGTTCGTCTGCCGCATATAACAGAGCAAAAACTGCCGATCCGAACGGTTTGAAATTTAATACAGTGTAACTTCCATTTAAGGAAGTCTCATCGTTACACTCAAACACTTCGTTATGAAGAAAATTCTTTAAATAGAAATCCACTCAAATTAATGAAATTTGTATAATAAAATATGCATGCATGAAATGAAAAATACACATAAAATAGAAATATTGGAAAATGTATCAGCAACTTTTCTTTTATGCAATCAATAGATATATGAGAGAAACTTATACACTGATGTCCAAAATTAACGACCAGTCAAAAAATGCTAATTTTTAAGTAAGCGAATACTCAAAAGGAAATAATAGAATTCAAATAATTACTATCCCTACAGCACAGTTAGTCCATATAGCATCTCATTCATGTCACACATGGTCACAAGTGTCACAGTCACTACGGTGAAACAAAAAAAAAATAGGAACTTCCACACGTCTCATTATGAGTCTCAAATGATCACATTATGTGACTCCACTGAGACGTCAATGTGACTGCTGCTTTGCCACGTGTCACCAGGTGACTTTACAATGTAGTTACATTGTGGCTCTCACGTGACTGTCATTTTTAGACTCAATTTCAAAGTCATCATGAACGTTGCATTAGGATAAGTCACCAAATAATATCACATTATAGTCAGTTGGTGACTTTTCACAAAATGGCACAATGGTGACTTCACAGTAGTCTCTCTGTCACCTGAAAGTCATCATGTGACTTTAATGTGACATTATTTGATAACTTATCACAATGCAGCATTCACGATGACTTTGAAATTGAGTCTACAGATGATAGTCACATGAGAGTCGCCATGTAACTACATTGTAAAGTCACATGGTAACTTGTCACAAAGCAGCAGTCACAGTGACGTCTCAGTGGAGTCAAATCTAGTGATCATTTGAGACTCATAATGAGATGTATGGAATTTCCTATTTTTTTGCTTCACCGTAGTGACTGTGACACTTGTGGCCATGTGTGACATGAATGAGATGTTATATGGACCAGCTGTGCTGTAGAGATAGCAATTATTCGAATTATGTTATTTCCTTTTGAGTATTCGCGTACTTGAAAATTAGCATTTTGTGATTTCTCCTTAATTTTGGACACAAGTGTATTATGCCTAAAACACACATAATAATGAGAGGTAAACAACAATTGAAGCGTTAGGGTACCTTTTCTTTTTTTTCTTAGTATTCCAAATCCTTAACTTAAAAAAAAAAAATCTGTAATGTTACTTTGTACTGGTTTCATTAAAAAAAAAAAAAAAAAAAAAAAAAAAAAAAATACATTGTTTATAAAAATTTTCGCACTTTGTAAATATCCGAACATTTCATCTGTAAGATTCTCGTAAAACTGTAATCCCCTTCTTATTATATCGAAGGCTTTTAGCACTTCTTCTTTTGAATGCAGATGGTTAAATAAATATATAATTTCATTTTAATACAATCCTCCGAAATAAATTCATATATCTGTCGCAACAGCAACCTCTCCGTTTTAATGTTGTACAGTGCACGCACAAAAGTGGAATAAACTTCGTTATATAGAATATATTTTTCGTAATAGGGAGATTAATTTACTTGTTAATGGTGTTCAAAGTCAAGTTCCACTGTATATACTAGCTAAAGAATCCGGCGTTGTCCGGAATTTTAAGAATGTTCGTTTTTTTTACGCAATTTTCACTCTTTTATTTTATTTAACCCTCTAATGCATGGCTTTGTATTTTTTCTTTAAAAAAATATATTTGCTTCCTTAACAGCCATAAATTACACGAAAAATATTGAAAAAATTTTCACTCTTATATTTTATAGTATTTTGAAGTTTTTTTAATTGTTGCCAAATGGCAACATTATGCATTAATGCCCCAAAATTTTTTTTGAACTTTGCCAACTAGCAACACTGTGCTGTTTTATTGCAATTTTTTTAATGTAAATTATAGGATTTTAAATGCATACAATACTTTACTTACACTTAGAAAAATAAAATTATATATATATGATGGTATGTATGCATATACGTATATATATAAATATATATATATACTATATATGTATACACTATATATATAGAATAATTTTAAATCAAAATTTAACTTACAAGTCATATAACAATATTAACCAAAATTCTAAATAAAGACGGCATGTAATATTATTATACATTAATTGTTATCTATCAACAAAATAATAATGGTACAAATTATAGTTCTAAGTTATTAAATGAACATATGAAGTTAGATGCTACAATAGAGTCATTTTTAATTTATAAATGAATAAGAAGATATGCTGTCCTGATACAGAACACAATAGAAGTATTGTAAAAAATATAATTAAATAAAAACATAATAAAATGCGGAAAAGCAGCCATATTTATCCTGTATTTTAAACCAATTGAAATCATTTAAATTTTAAAAAGCAAAATGGGCTTATAAAGTGTAATATGACATGCAAAATACAATGAAAAAATTATAGGCTAATAAAATATACTCTATAAATATACGGGCAATTCTGCAGAATACCATAGAATTTTATATCAATAATATTTATCAAAGTTATGAATGGTAACCAATAGAACATTTATTGTTTTTGTTTAAACGTAGAGGTACCAAACACTTAATTCATTTTACCCAAGTGTAACCTATACAGCCCAGAACTTTACACCGTTGTTTTTTATCTAAGTGTTGAGGCCAGTGATCAATTTTATCCTTCCTGACATCTTTAGAAGTTACGTAAAGCTGAAAACAATGGACTACTAAATTGTTACTATAAAATTTTAATCATTGGCTTGTCACTGGTAGGAGGGCATGGACACGGAAGCACAAGGGAAGGAGAATAGAGTTACTTTAAATCTGAAAAAGATGTATTTTGGCCATTTTTTATAATTTGGCTCCCGTTTAACAAAAAATTTATATCTGCCATTAGGGGGACCCCTCAAATCGGGAGTCCCGGGGCAGCTGCCCGCATGTCCCTGCATTAGTCAGGCCCTGGCTTTACAGTAAACTGAGAAGATTTTGTATTTAATAAGAGTCGTTTATCGAGTTAGGGTTACATATGGTGACAAAAGTGAAAAAAAATTAAATATCATGCGAACCAGTTGTGAAACAAACAATGCTCAAAATGTTTACAAAAGCGGAACTCAATTCATGGTGCTGCCAAATGGCAATAAATATATATTCATGTGCATGCAATTTTTGTTCCAATAAACATAACTGAAAATTATTTAAAATAACTTTTAAAAGTATATTCTTTTCAGAAATATTTTTTTCAAATGAAATTTTGCATGTTAAATATTTTTTATATGAGTTAGAAATCCAACTATGGCTAACAAAATAGAAAGTATCAAAAGTTGCTTTTTATTTGTAATTTATAAACAACTATTGTCAACTATGATACATTTTAAACTAAATCTAAATATAGGACCAACATGAATACGTAAAGCATAAAGTTGTCAAGAGACAACGGTAAATAAACAATAAGGAGTGAAATTTTAATATGATGCCAATTGGCAACAGTATGAACTAGAGGGTTAATCCGGACTACAGATTACCTATTTGCTTAGTTAATAAAATCTGTGATCTGGATTGAGACCGAGATTAAAACCTTTTGATGAAAAGTTGTTTCGGAGTATTTTGTTATTTAAATAAAGAAATTTTCGATTAAAGAAAAATGGCAAGTACACAAATTTTATGAATTTTTTTTTTTAAAAGTCTGAAAACTTTATTTCAGTTCTTCACTAAGAATGAGCTCCAGGTACCTAAACCTTTGTGGAAATTTTAATATACACGCATACATACACGTATATATATGGAACAGATTTCAAAATGGCGAAAACAGATTCAGAGAACATCAAAATGTTAAAATATGCCAATATTTCTATAATCGCATTTTTATCATGTTTCAATACGTTTTTTGAAACTCACATGACGTTATATATTCACCTGCTTGCATCTATTATATTTCCAACATGACGTAATATTCACTTTTTTAAAAATTCGTCAAACAATTTATTTTATTTTCATTTTTCACGTAGAAATCTTGCAAGAAAAGTAATTGTTGTGGTAAGAATTTTATTGTAGATTTTAATAGTTGGCAACTGCTATAACGAAAAATATTTAAATATGATAGGAAATTGGTGTTAAATGGGTGTTTTTTTAATAATTAAAAATTAACTATAAGTTATTTCGATTCCGGATTACTTTAGTTGCATCGACCGTGTTTTAATACACATGTACGTAACAATTCACAATTCTGGCTTCCAAACTGTGGATTTGTTTAGAATTACAGACAAACAGACAAATTTGCATTTTCATATATTAGATAATCGTTGAAGAATTTTGTCGAGTCATTTCAAATTATATGAAAATCAAATCAAAACTTAAAAAAATATTAATAAAAGTTTTCTTCTTTCTATTAAATCCTCTCATACGTCATTAATTCAATGATATCCCATAATAGAAAATGATTCTAGGTTGGTACGGTGATGACGTCCTATTTGAGATGGAGTTCTGTTATTTCAGTATTACTGAATTTAATATATAGAATCGTAATAAATTTTGTATTCATGCATTTTGGCATAAGAGTGCAACAGCTATTGCACCAAGACCTGAATATTTATAAAACTAGTTATAGCAGGAACGCAACTCATTTGCCATGTTTGGCGTAAAGTTCCTAATTTGTTTATTTCATTGGAAATATTTTCCATAACTACTCAATATTGGGACTCAATATAACAAGTATTGGTTTACAGAAGTTATTATACTTACTTTTAATACTTTGTTCATATTTAGCAAGACATTGCAATTGCGTATTTCAAACGATAGCGAATTATGGGGCAAATTTAGCGGGAAAAACAGATCTATTTAAAAAAGCTCTGAAAAGAAAACTTTCGGTCTTTTTCTGTGGATCTATCAAACACATGATTGGAAACTAACTGGCGGCAAGAGGGGGAGTGAAATTGAAAAGTTTCTATTCCTTTTCTAAATCGAGATTTTCAAATGTTTTCTAATCATTTTCTAAGGAATTTAGAGGAGAATTAATCTTTTTATCTTTTATATTACCCAATTTCTTTTTCTATTTTCTAAGAAGTGGAAAAAGTTTGCGTAAAACAATTTAATTTTGTAATGATTTTTTGAAACCGTAGAATATTTATTTTCGCTGCATTTACAAATATAGTAGAAATATATATATATATATATATATATATATATAGTATATCCACTGTTAAGAAAGGGAAAAATACTTAAATTTGAAGAATCTACGAGAACTACATTATTGATGCAAACTATTATATTAGCTATCTCAAAGTAGACACAATGAAAAAAGGATATTTTTCACTCAAATTGTTATCATATCTATTCGAACGAATCAGAAATATGTGTATCTTATAATAAAAAATACTTTTACTAACCTTTGAACTAGAGTTGGGATACCAATTTCACATTATGTGTTACTTCAACACGCTGTAACGGAACGCTTGTAACTTGACTCATATAGAAAATAGAAAATACTTTTGACTAAAGTTGAAAATGAGAAGTCGCTTTAAAAATAACTTTAAAACTTTAAAAGAGTTTAAAATAAGGCAATTAAAAATGTTGTCTGATTTTAACAAATAATTTTCATTACAGGAAACTTTTTTCCAAATAATTATATTTTATTATTTTTAGATTTAAATAAAAATACTTTTAAGTAACTTCTATATGTACTGGCTATGTATGCCAACTCAGAAGGAAACTGCAACCGAAATTGGAAAAGTACAAAATTACTTATAGTTCACGTTAGCCTTTGTTTTAAGATACACTACGCAAAATGAATGATTTAAAAATATTGAAATACAAACGAGAAATTTGCAGAGAACGCTACTATCTCTTTAAGGTATCTGCCTACGTTCAGAGGGCTTTTTTTTTATGTAAAACTAGTGAGTAAATACTATAACTATTGAATAAATACATATATTTTTATTTCAATTGTAATACAGAATGATGAAAAAGCATAAAATTGTAGCAATATCTTCATAACATTTTAAAAAATTGGTGTTGTCTTTTTTTTTTTTTTTTTTTTTTTTTTTTAGCAAATTTCTGTTTACGCCGAAACAGCGTACACCCAATTTAAGTAAATATATTTCAATTTCCTTTGTACTACATACTACAACAGTAGACTCCCTTAAATCCACACAGCTTGAGAACAGAAGTTGCGCAGGTTTTACAATTTTTCAGATTTCTGGTTATTACTTTATTTACATTTTTACCCGACTGATAAGAAGGGTTATGTGTTTCACGCGTATCTAGGTATGTGGATTTCTTTATACCCTCGAAACATCCTAATGGCTGGATGGATTTTAATGAATGAGGTCTCTATCGATTCGTCTTAACCGTCCGATGGTTATACGCTAGATTTTGTTTTTATAAATTAAAAATGGTGGTAGAGACGAAAAAAAAAATTACGCACCCTATTGAGTGGCATATCATTATCTTAAAAATGAAGACGATGTTTCATTGACTATTTTACAGTCAGAAAATCCGTTTAACACAACCTGGAAGTTGTGTAGGTAGGATCTCTAGCTTTACTTTAACTCTAACCATCATAGACATCTATAAGCCTCATCAAAACAGTGTTTATAGATAGGAACTAACAATTAAACACAACTTAAAAATTATCAATACAAGTAAAGAAAAAAATTGGTAAGTAATATAAAAAATAGTTTCATATTGATGAGAAATAATTAATTAGTTCGCTTTTTACGCAATCGAGTTTTTTGATTTTTTAAATTTAATTTTAACAGTAATTTGAATGTAATAATCAGAAATAGGAAAATACATCATTTTACTCGCCGTTGGCGAGTGAAATTTATGTCAGGGCGAGTGAATTTTCGAGTTTTTTTTTTCAAAGTTGCAAACTATAGAGATATGCAATAACCTTCATTTATTTTACTAGTTAGCTATACTTTGCAACTTTTAAAATTATTGTAATGTAAACATTGTACAAAGTTCTATCCCATATTAAAATTTCCTTTCTTGGATATTATTTTTAAATTTATATAACAAAAATATAAAAATTCTTGTTCCAAAAATAATTAGCAATTTTTGCAGTCATTTAAATTTTGTCATAACAATTTTCAACTGCGTGTTGCATTTTGTTGGCTAATAAAATAAGTCCTTAGCTAGTAGCATTTTCTATAAATTAATTTCTTAAATTTATTCTTGGAGAATTTATTTTTGATATTTTGATATAAGGCAACTCTAGGATAGATGACCATAATTTTTAAAGACTGAAATAAAAATTCTTAGAATGAAAATACAAGAAATATTTATGCATATTTAAAATTTTTATATATATAATCATAATATTTCATGCAAAAAATAATTAAATATTGAAAACAAAAAGTTTTAAACAAAATTAAAATTAAAGTGACAGATGGCCATCTCTCCTAAAAGCCTAGGAGAGATGGCCATCCAATACAAGAAACAAATAGTGAAGTTAAATAGCAAAAAAAAAAAAAAAAAAAAAAAAAAAAACACATTTCATATGGTCAATCGTGAAAAACATATAGTAACTTGTATAGATGCAGTTATATGATGGAAAATGAGTGAATAAAACTCGAATAAACAAAATTTGAAGTATAATTTCAATACTTCATTTTTCATAAAATCTTACCACATGTTTGGAAAAGGTCTTGATAATTTGTACACGTTTCATGGAACCACTTCAGGTACCTTATGCATTGTATCCAGACATTCTTTTTGGATGTGATGTTATATTGTTTTGCACAACCAACACAGAGATCCTAGTCCAATTCTATTTACACGAAATCTGTAGAATCTGATAATTTTAAATGTATTTCGTTTTCTTCGCTACTGGAAGTGTCGGTTTTTTTTTTCTTTCTTGCATTAATTTTGTGTTTATTACGTTAATTTAGTTTATTTATCAACTTTATCACATTCTGTTATGAAAGTTTCCGACGTTTTTCAGAATTTTCTGAAACAAATTGATCGTGAGGTCTTATTATTATTAATATATTTATATTAGTTAAAATTTGAACAATTAGATCAATTAATATATTTATAAACATAAATGTTTTATATTTATTTTAAATTTAATTATATATTTCGTTAAAATCATCACTCGGTATAATTTTGAAATATTGATTAAAGGTGGCCATCTCTCCTCGATTTCATGTAGCCATCTCTCAATTTAAAGCCACAATAGCCATTATACGTCTTTGTTTTACGCTTAGAAGTAAAGATTAGATTTTATGCGTGCCTTAAAAGTCCATATAGTAAAAAATACACTGCTCAAAACAATTAAAGGATATTTAAAGTTTTATATAAAATAAAGATATAAACGAAATTTTTTTTGCCGAAAATAGAAGAACAGAATCACAAATGCAAATTTTTCTGGTTTTCAAACTGTGGAGTATGCAAATTTTGAGTTCGACGTCAAAAACGTCGCTTCAGCGGCAGCGAATGAAATTTAACTTTCAACTGGATAAAAGAGAATGAAGACAAGGATGATCGGCATTCAGTGATTGCTTTGTTTCGATGAGTACGATGTCTCAGCGAAGTCATTTGACAGATTCAGAAGCTTTGAGAATTGTTGGTAGGTTAGAAGGGGGCCAAACTCAAGCCGAAGTAGCGCAAGCCATTGGAGTGTCACAAAGTGTCATTTCCAGGATTTGGAACCGTTTTTTGGAGAGTGGATGTGCAGGCCGAAGACCAGGGCAAGGTCGTAGACGGGCAACAACGCCCAATGAAGATCGGTATTTAGCGTTAACAGCTCGGAGACACCGAACCATGAACGCTACTCTTCTCCAACAACACCTTCGCTCGGCTACAGGCACCACGATTTCAACTCAGACTGTCCGAAACTGGCTCCATGCTGTAGGTCTGTATGCTCGCCGACCGATGGTATGTGTTAGATTAACATCAAGGCATCGTCGCGACCGCAGGGAGTGGGCAACCGAGCATGTCAACTGGAGGAGAAATGAATGGAGAAATATTCTGTTTTCTGACGAGTCCCGTTTTTCTGTGCATCCGGATAATAGGCGTATTTTCATCTGGAGGGACCGTGGCAGTAGGCAGCCGGAATAATCCTGCGTTCGTGCACGAAAGTGTCAGATTTGGCGGTGGAGGAGTGTTGGTATATGGTGGCATCTCCATTGACGGGCGCACTGACCTCTACATCATTCGAGATGGAGCTCTGACTGGTCACCGATATAGGGATGAGATCCTCAGGCCTATTGTAGTCCCTTACGTTGCAGCAATCGGAGATAACTTCATTTTAATGGACGATAACTGCAGGCCACATCGTGCAAACCTGGTGGAGGATTTCCTTTTCGAGGAAGGAATCGTTCGAATGGAATGGCCAGCGTGTTCTCCAGACATGAATCCAATCGAGCACGTTTGGGACGCTCTAGGAAGACGAGTTTCTGGCCGCCAACAACCCCCACAAACTCTCCAAGAACTGGAAAGAGCTCTTCTGGAAGAGTGGAGCAGAATACCCCAACTCGTCATTAATAGCCTGATTGAGTCCATGCCTCAAAGGTGTTCAACGTTGCTGGCCGCCCGTGGAAACCATACCCCCTACTGAAAATGATTTTCTTTGAAGAAAACACCTTTTCTTATTCTTTTTTTCTCATATGCACAAATTGTGTTTTTTCCCTTTAGTACACAAATGCGCAATAAAATGCATTTTTTTCTGCCAAACATGTGTAATTTATTCTCATATAACCTACTATGTCTGTCGACCATGTATCAATCAGCTAAACAGTTTACCAGATACAAAATCCACCTAAAACTGCAATATCCTTTAATTGTTTTGAGCAGTGTATATGTAGCGCACGTAGTGCAAAACATTCAGATACCTAAGTCCAAAAAAAAAAAAATATTCAATCACTAAATTAAATAAACATTAAAAGTACACTTACTTTTTATAGGCGAAAACACAGCTGCACATTGCAATAAATAAACTCGTTGAACTATTTCATACGAACAAAGTTTATGTTAGAATCTATGATCATGTTTTGGAAATATTTAGACTGGCAATCTCTACTCTATGGCCATCTATCCTAGTGTTACCCTACATATTTTAATACTTCAAAGAGGCCAAAAGTCTTCTATTAATAATTATTCAAACCATTTAACAAAGGGTCAGAAAATGACAGGAAAATAAGGCATTCGCTCGCCATCGTTATTATTTTTCTAATATCCTTTAATTGCGAATTGTGATTGATTTCCTGAGTTTGTTCCCGGCGCGCGAGAAAATCAATCGGATAAACGGCTCTGGTCATATAAGTAAAGCAGCTTGTCAGGGTTTAATATGCTATTTTGGTAGACGTCGCCTGTCATTACGGGATAAAAGACTCATAGGTGAAGAGACAAACTGAAAATTTCTCAGAATTATAAAATTTATTCAGAAGTTGTTGTGTCACAAAGAGACACTTGATTGCAATACAAAACATTTAAAAAAGAAAAAAGAAAACTCGGTAAAAGATCCTTCATTTATTTTACTAGTTAACTATACTTTGAAACTTTTAAAATGACTGTAATGTAAACATTGTACAAAGTTCTATCCTATACTAAAATTTTCTTTCTTGCAGATTATTCCTAAATTTATATAACAAAAATACCAAAGTGCATTGTTCTAAAATTAATGAACAATTTTTGCAGGCACTTAAATTTTGTCATAAAAATTTTCAACTGTATTTTGCATTTTGCTGGCTGATAAAATGAATCCTTGGCTAGCAAGATTTTCTGAAAATTCCTCCTCCCTGATAATAATGAAATCAAGATTATAATTAATACTTACAATATAGTAAAATATTAAAATAATTAACTAAAGTAATGAACGAAAATAATAAAAATTTAGGTAATTTTAAAAATGATTAAAATATTAAAAGTAAAAGTTAAGTAAATAATAATGTATAATTAAATATGCATAATAAAGATGAGATACATTTTCCCTAAATTATTCAATGAAAGTTCGTCATAAAGGTACCTTACTAATTCAAATCAAAACCGTAAAATAAGTAAGTTTTATTTCAGGTTTAGCTAGACTTAATAACCAGAAAAGCTTGATTAATACATAATTATATTTAGTAAAAAGATTGTAATTGTCAGTGACATCAGCAATATCTTGAATATTTTCAGAAATTTATACTTCCTTCATGAAAAAGCACGAGTTCAGTAATATTAACGAGAATTACGTATTAAAATACATACGGAATTGAAATAAAAATAAAAAAGTCTGATTGTGTCCCTACTCTGAACTGAAAGTTTCATTGTTTACGCCTGTGATGTTGTGCGGATTTCAAGTGCTTGTGATTTTTAGGATTGCAGATTTGAGGCAGTCTACTGTATTACACTTGCCTGTGCACCGAACGAGGAGTTTTACAATATCTCCAAAATTCACTAAAATGTTTCCAAATATAGCAAAAAATTCATATTCTTTATTAAAAATTACCCTTTTGTTTATATTCGAGTACCTATAAAGTAATTACATTATCACATACAGCTTAGATTCTAGTTCAGAACATAGTGAGTGGTATGGAAAGCATTCAGTTAGGTGATTTACGGCAAAATCTAATCAGCGACAACTTATGTCAACATCTAACTGAAACTGAAGTTTGATGAAAATCCGTGCATTAGTTTTTAAGATAGAGCTATTGCAGAAATTGTAAAATATTTTACATAGCAACGCCACCTGTTGGGCGATTTACACCGAAAACTAATCAGGACCAATTTATATCAGGGACTAACTCAATCTTAAGTTTGACCAAAATTCATGCATTAGTTCTTGAGGTACAGCTATTACGGAAATCGTGAAAAATGCAGCATAGAAGCGCCACCTGTTGGGCCATTTACACCAAAAAGTAAACAGCACTAATGTATATCAAGGACTCACATAATCTGAAATTTGATGAAAATTCGTGCATCAGTTCTTGTGAGAGAGTTATTGAAATAATCATGAATAATGCAGAATAGCAGCGCCACCTGTAGGGCGATTTAAACCAAAAAAGTAATCAGCAACAAATTACATCAAGGACTAACAGAATCCGAAGTTTCATGAAAATCCGTGCATTAGCTCTTGAGACAAAGTTATTGCGGAAATCGTGAAAAATTCAGCATAAAAGCGCCACCTGTTGGGCGATTTAAACCAAAACGTAATCAGCACCAATATATATGAGGTACTAACTGAATCTAAAGTTTTATTAAATTCCGTTCAGTAGTTCTTCAGATAGAGAGCCAACAAAATTTGTGTCACATAGAGAACGACAGACAGACACACAGACAGATATTTTGTAAAAACATGTTTTTCGGGATCTCTCACCCCTAAAACCTGTAAATCCGTCGAAAACTGGAATTCGAAAATTTTCACGAATCCAATGCTTTCTTCTATTGAAGATAGAAGAAAGTAAAAAGGACAAGTTTTGATGTATTCTTGGCAACTTCCTATTTTTTTGTAGATTCCATAGTAAAAAGAAAATAAATGCTGGTAGCTTGTTTTTTTCATGAGTTATTAAAGATAGTAAAGATAGAAGAAAGTAAAAAAGCCATATATAAAAGAAAAACCTCTTCTCGTTTTAAAGAGTGATATGTTTAAAATAAATCATCAAAAAATATAAATAGTATGCAAAAAATAACTTCAAATATATTTTAATCTTAATTCAGTTTCTAGAAACGGTTTGTAAAAAAGAGACATAAGTACTTTCTAAGAGGCTTTGTATAGCAGGAAAGTAAATAAAAGTTATATTTTGTACCGTTTTGTAATCTTGTATTGTTGCAGAATTTTGAAAGTTTTTACGTGTTATTGCCCAACTTTTGAATAGCAGGTCTTAAAGTTTTAACTATTTTGGAGTAAAAGTCCAAACATTAGAAAATACCACTTTTATGAATTAGAAAGAAAGGGCGTTTTTTTCTAAATTTCCAGGCCATATTTTTGACATTGTTAAATATATTTATTAAACTTTTTTAAGGATATTATTTCGTTATCATGTAGGGCATAAAAAACAAGATTAATAAAAATCTGTCTTATTGTCGGATTTTATTTATGAAAGAGTGGTTAAATTAAATAGGTACTTTTTAAAATTTAAATTAATTTTATTTTAAACTAGCTGCGTAGCATTGTGTGGTATTTTTAGATGCGTTCGTAATTGTATAGATACGTAGCACCTATAGTCGTCGTCTTGTCTGTCCGTCTGTCTAAATATAACAGCGCAAAAACTACTCAACCGAATGATTTGAAATTTAAAATATATAATCGTTTCAGAATTTTGTCGAGTCATTTCAAATTTTATGAAAATCAAATCAAAACTTAAAAAGATATTAATAAAAATTTTCTTCATTCTGTTAAATCTTATCATACGTAATTAATTCAATGATATCCCATGATAGGTAATGATTCTATATTGCCATGGTGATTATTCAATTAAATCCCATCATACGTAATTAATTTAGTGATTTATTCTGACTATTTCTTATGCAGTGTTCAATTCAGACATTTTTCTTCTGGAGGGAGTTCTGGAACTTCTGAGTGGGGAATTCGGGGGAAATAGGAAATCTAAATTTGTAGACTACTAATAAAAATAAATTCCAAAATACTCTGGATGTAGGAGAGGGAATTACAAATGAGACGGGCTCGGTCTCGATTTTTAGGCGCGTTCGTAATTATATAAATACGTAGCACCTATAGTCATCACCTGGTCCGGTCGTCCTTTCGTCTGTCTGTCCATCTGTTGGCATATAACAGAGCAAAAACTATCAATACCCAACCAAGTAGTTTAAAATTTAATATATATAATCGTTGCAGAATTTTGTCGAGTGATTTCAAATTTTTAGAAAAATCGAATTAAAACTAAAAGGTGTTTCCGGCCAGTGCCGGGAGGAAGAGGTAGCTTTCAAATTCCTTATTTTTAAAAAGCTAGCTGATGTTATTCAAACACACGAAGCTCAATTTAGTGGAAACCGATTATAGAAGATTCAATACTAATTTTTATCAATACTAAATCCTTATAAATGATAATTTCGCGAAATTAGTCAGCTTTATCCAAGCTGATTTTATTTAAAGTTATATTTGGTTTCCAAATTCGGCGATATGTGAAGTGCCTGCCATTTTAAGAGAACATGGTGGATGAGGCTAACCAGTGAACTTGGTCGAGACCTTAGTCATTCCTGTGCACACGCTCGCTCACATCGGAATCGGTTGATATATATGAGTGCTGTCGCAGGCAAAATTCAGATTTTTCAAAATGTCACCCACATAATGAAATTCAAACTACTGTATCTGAGCCATTTTTTAAGATGAAGACAAAACAAAAAATGCTCCGGAATCCTTATATCAAAGTCAAATACTTAAGAAAGAAACATTTTTCGATTTCTAAATTTTTGCACTTCACTTTAAATATATTTTTTTTTAATTTAATGGCCACCATTTTGATTTAAGATGGCGGATGAAGCTGGCCAGTGAACTTAGTCGAGACATTGCTATATACTATCCAAATGCCTTCTTACATCCAAATAGGTTAATTAATACGTGTGTTATCGCGTGACAACTATCAGATCGTTTCAAAATGTCAGCCATGCTAGAAATTTCAAAGTGCTATAACTCAAACATTTTTTAAGATGTAGACGAAAAAAAACTGCCCTAAAATCTTTGTATCAAGGTCAAACACATAAAAAAAACCTTTTTCATTTTCCAATTTTTTCATACCTCATTTTAAATTTTAAATAATTTTTTTTTAAATCTTCCCTTTTGAATCAAAATGGCTAATGAAGGTTGCCTACGAACTCGGTCGAGACATTGGTATGCACTATGTACACACCAAGTTACATCCAAATCGGTTCATAAATACGCCTGTTATCGCGTGACAAAAAGCAGGTCGTTTCAAAATGTCAGCCACAATAGAAATTAAAAATGCTATAACTCAGCCATTTTTCTAGATATAGATGAAACAAAAACTGTTCCGGAATCTTTATATTAAGGTCAAACACATAATTAAAAAATCTTTTTCAATTTTTTGATACGTCATTATAAATTTTAAATTTTTAAATTTTTCTTAAATGGCCGCCATTTTGAAACAAGATGGCAGATGAAGCTGGCCAACGAACTCGGTCGAGACATTGGTATGTTCTTTGTACACACCAAGGTACATCCATATCGGTTCATGAATAGGCCTGTTATCGGGTGACAAAAATCAGGACGTTTCAAAATGTCAGCCACGCTAGAAATTCAAAGTGCTATAATTCAGCCATTTTATAAGATATAGACGAAACAAAAACTGCTCCGAAATCTTTGTATCAAGGTCAAACACATAAGAAAAAAATATTTTTCAATCTTCAATTTTTTGGTATCACATTTCAAATTTTAAATTTTTTTTAAAAATGTAAATGGCCGCTATTTGAAACAAGATGGCGGATGAAGCTGGCCAACAAACTCGGTCGAGACATTAGTATGTATTATGTACACACCGAGTTTCATATAAATCGGTTCATAAATACGCCTGTTATCGCGTGACAAATATCAGGTCGTTTCAAAATGACAGCCACAATAGAAATTCAAAATTCTATAACTCAGCCCTTTTTTAAGATATACACAAAACAAAAACTGCTCCGGAATCTTTGTATCAAGGTCAAACACATAAGAAAATAATATTTTTCAAATTTCAATATTTTGGTATCACATTTCAAATTTTAATTTTTTTTAAACATTTAAATGGCCGCCATTTTGAAACAAGATGGTGGATGAAGCTGGCCAACGAACTTGGTCGAGACTTTGGTATGTACTATGTACACACCGAGTTTCATCTAAATCGATTCATAAATACGTCTGTTATCGCGTGACAAATATCAGGTCGTTTCAAAATGTCAGCCACGCTAGAAATTGAAAGTGCTATAACTCAGCCATTGTTTAAGATATAGACAAAACAAAAACTGCTCCGTAATCTTTGTATCAAAATCAAATACATAAGAAAAAAATATTTTTCAATTTTTAATTTTTTGGTACCACATTTCAAATTTTAAATTTTTTTAAAATTTTTAAATGGCCGCCATTTTGAAACAAGATGGCGGATGAAGCTCGCCAACGAACTCGGTCGAGACATTGGTGTCTACTATGTACACACCGAGTTTCATCCAAATCGGTTCATAAATACGAGAGTTACAGTATGACAAAGATCAGATATATATATATATATATATATATATATATATATATGGATATATATATATATATATATATATATATATATGGATATATATATATATATATATATATATATCAACTTTTGAACGGAGGGTGGCTTCGGGGTATGGAGGTGATGATCGATGAAAATATACCAAAATTTTTTGAAATCGCTTTCCTCCGAACGGCTGCAATAGGTAGCTTTTTGTAATGAAAGCTACCTAAAAGATATTAATAAAATTTTTCTTAAATCTTTTAAATCCTATCATACGTAAGGAATTCAGTGATATACCGTGATAGGTAATGATTGTAGGTTGCCATTGTGATTACGTTTTATTTTAAGATGGAATCGTAGTATTTCTGTGTTACTGAATTTAATATATATGTTGCATTCTAGCAACATTGGATTGGATTTATCGTTGAAAATGCCGTACTGGCTGTCACGATAGTAGTTGTGGATCACATGCAGCGATAATGGCGTAAAAGAAGTGGTCAGAACAGATAATTCGAATCTGTTATATTAGTAGAACGAATTGCTGAAATGCAGTTGTCGAGTGAAAACAATGGAATGCATCGTTCCGTGAAGTTTCCCCAGAAGAAATTGAAAACAACTCATAATCAACTAAGCACTTTATTAGAACATCTTTCAGAAAGTGCAGTTTCCACCAAGATAATTAGCCATCACTCGGTAGTAGTAATTAGGTTTAAACAAGTTCCAGATAATCGAATAACAGGACGGTGACAAGGGGATGGATGTAAACTGGAAATACGACTCAAATCTGCTGAAATCTGTTGAAACACAGCGAGTATCAACTTTTTGTTCCTTCAATGTATGGATACAAATATGACGTAGGTCGCGCTCTTAACCAATGAATAATTAAGAATGTCACATCATATAAAGAGTGCGAACAGAACTAGCGGATGAATTTGAAGGAAAAAAGGATGACATCAGAAATGCGCGCGAAATAAAAATGGAAGCTAAAAGAATAATCTCGAAAGAAAAAAGCGCGGGAATGGAACATTTAATTTGAGAATACTAAAAGCGTAATATTAAAGCGATTAAGACAAGTGAGACATTAAATTAAAGGGAATTTAACAGAGTTAACGATAGAGATTATTTAAGGATAAGGAAATCGCGGAATTAGATCTAATAATGTAACATATATATATAATCGTAATAAATTTTGTATTCATGCATTTTTGCATAAGAATGCAACATCTATTGCACAAAGACCTGAATATTTATAAAACTAATTGTAATACGAACGCTCCTCATTTGCCACATTTCATTTATAATTTCCGACTTGTTATTTTATAAGTCCTTTCGAGCTTTTGAAGAAATTACTTACCAATTTAGTTTTTAAATTAACATGCATAAATCATAAGCTGAAACTGTCATTATTATCATTTATAGATCTTAATTAGAGATTCTAATAGTCGTAAAATTCTTTATAATTGACGTTCTCGAGTTTTTGAGCAGTAAAATATTGATTTATTGATTGATTGATTGATTCTCCCAGTTTTTAACCGTTTCCTTAAAAACTATTTTAGGTATCGGAAAGTGGCAAACTGCAGATTGTAGCCAGAATTATTATTTATAAATCGTAATTAGACCTCTCAAACGACGTAAGATTCCTTAAAAATGGTCAATTAGTTCACAAGTATTTGACAACTGAAAGGTTGCTTCATTGACTTATTCTCCCTGTTTCTCAAAAGCTATTTTAAATACCAGAATGCAACAAACTGCAGATTGTAACCAGAAACATATTATCTGCCTTTACCTGATAAGTTTAATGTTTGTTATAGTCGGTGACATCGAAATCCCTGTTATCGCGGAATTGAAAATTTTTAATGTAAATCGATAGTAAAAAGTCATGCGAACCAAATGAGCTAGGTATGACTAGGTTTGACAAGCCGAAAATATGTTTAATTAAATTAATTAGTATTAAAAAGCTTTAATATTTTAACGTTATTGGGGATATTGATCACTCTTAGAGCATTTATAGAAAAAATTGCGCTCTTTCAGAAAAACTTGGTATGACAAACTGTATTCTGCCGGAAAAATTTGTCATACCTATTTTAAGGAAGCGGCCGGAGATAAAATTTCAGATTGATTTTGCTTTGAATTTTTACCGGTGGTTACTTTATTTCGCATCTGGACGCTGCTCTCTCAGAGAAAATTGTAACTTTATGAATTTCTGCCCTTCAATTTTCACAGGCAACAGCCTTATTTGATGAAAAACGGTCTGATCCACTAAATAAGCGGCCTTATCCCTTAGACACTTAGAAAATTAAGGACAATCGATATATTCTTACAGTTCTAGCCCATCTGTTAGCAAAAATACGGTACGACCCCATACATTTTCTTTCACTAGGGTGTAACCCTTCATTTTAGTCGTGTTTCTAAAAATAATGTCACTTAACCGCGACCATAACATATTTTTTAACCCACCATAAAAGGATTCTGTGATGATTATCTAACGTGCTACGTGCTACGGAACAGCGAGTAAAGGGTTATTGTGTTTTAAAGTGCATTATATCCTGTTTTACGGATTGCACAAAATGATGGGCATGGATTTTTTTTAAGGGAATCTCTGCTGCCGGCCTCTACTCGTAATTTTACAGGGATATTTTTAACAGTGTGGTCAAGTGTCGACTTTCCGCGAAAAAGGTATACCATTACAGCTTTTTAATTTATAATTAATTTAATTAAACTTATTTTCGGCTTGTCAAACCTAGCCATACCTCTCTTTCATTTTGTTCTCATTACATTTTACTATCGATTTACACAAAATTTTTTCAATTCCGCGATGACAGGGCTTTTTATGTTACTGACTCCCGGACAATTATGCAACCGTTTCTGAGCCTATTACGGACAAATAGGCAGATAGACAAACTTTTTTTAAATGTTTTTTTTTTTTTTTTGCCTATATGTTGCTTAAATAGTCAAATGAACTTAGAAATTGGTATTTTTCCGTAAATTACAGACAGACACCCCATTTTATAAATTAGTATAGTTATACGTCAACGATGTTCATTATATTACAAAAGGTAGCTATTTACCTAATTTTATAATATTAGGAAAAATGGTTGAACTGAAAGTTAATATGCTTGTAGTTAGTAGTTATTTATATATATATATTGCGTAATTTTTTTATGACTCGCAAGAACTCTATATCCAAACTAGTGTTAGCCTATGGCGAGGTATTTTTATCGATTATCTCGATTGTATGGACATCTCGATTGATTTCGATTGTGTCAATTTTTTCTCGATAACTCCAGTCAACCCCAACACTAACCTGGAGGATAAAAATGTAGGAACATATTCTAAATTGCTACAGCTAAAATACTACATGTTAGGTAGTTTATTCTTTTTTACGAAAGGTAATGCACCTTTATTATGTCAAATCTTTTCAAAAAATTTTACAGTATTTTATATTTATGTTCTTTTTATTCTATTTGTAGCGGAAGGAAACCGGAAAAAAAAGGATAGGAAAGTGTAAGTCTTGATCGAAATTATTTATAGTAATTTAAAAAATATATAATTTTTTTCACTCAGTTTTATCATTCTGAAAGTTTTAAAAGACTCTCGGGCTACATAATAAATATAACAAATTCTTTTTTTCTACAAAAAAAAAAAAAAAAAAAAAAATAGCAGTGACTAAAGAGGAATCTTAAATAATCAAAATATACAAAAAATCAATCTCTGTCTATATTATTATTATTATTATTATTATTGTTGTTATTATTAAGGTGTCCAGGGGTAACAATTGCACGTTAAGGTTCTACCAATTTTCACGGCTTAGTTTTAGATTTTTTTTTTCAAACAAATATATGATTTGTTACAGCAACTTATTGATTATATACACAAGAAAGAACATTTTAGTAGATATGTATTCATAAAATGTAATGACGTGATTTTTTGACCAATGCTATTTGCCGTTTACGCCATGCAAACAAAACTATAAAATAAGATGGAATAATGGCATGTAAATTGTCCAATTCTAAAGAAACAAATTCTACAGCCCTAGAAATTGACAAATTTCTCTTACTTACCAATAATTGCGATATCAGGATGCAGTAATAATTATTTGATATTTTACTCTTCTGGCATGAAAAAATTAACAGCACTTAGAATATACAAATTTCGTTTTATCCTTTTTGGTTTTCAACAATGACAATAATGCTCTCTCGTGCATAAAATAAAAAATAAACCTTCTCCGTATGTAGTTCCAGCACTGAAAAGAATCAACAGGAGTAATAACTCCAGTGGATGCTGTTATTACCTCGGTATACTTATTGCGCAGCATATTTTAAACTACAAACTAACTCGCGAACACATCCAAAATCTTCCACAACATTTTGAAAGTACATGAAATACACTACAAATTTATGTAATAAACAAAGTATTTCCTAATAAATGTATAGTCTTTTGATCACATATCTTACCTCGCAAATTTTAGATCAGGTGTTGACTCTTACGTGCTTCTTCCAGCGATAAGGTCTACACATGGAACAAATTAACTTTTAGCGGTTATTTGTGATTCAGATGACTCAGAGCTTTTCTGCGCAGAGCCCGCAGATACTATCTCCAGGATTCCTTCATAATTACGCTTAGTATTAGCACTTGGCGTTATTGCCCACCCTGGCGTTTTTACCCCAGGACACCTTATTATTATTATTATGCTTTCATTAAAAATTAACAAAAATATAGAAGAAAATATATTTTTTAAATGCACTAAAAAGTAGAAAATAATATTTGGGCTTCAAAAGAAATTGTTTTATTTTATCATGCTCAAGGGAAAAAAAATGAAAGCATGGGCGCCAACTTTATATCTATATCTATATATACATACGCATATAATATAATAAAAAAAAAACTTAAACAAAAGTTAAATTGCATTGGCGCCCACCCTTTCATTTTTTTTCTTGGACATGAGAAAATAAAACAATTTCTTTTCTAGCCCAAAAATTTTCTACTTTTTAGTGCATTTAAAAAATGTTTTTTTTTCTTTTTTTTTTTAAATTACATTTTTGTGAATTTTAAGGAAATAGGTGCTTCATTTTTTTTTAAAGAATCACGTCTGTTCAGCATTTTTTTTTAATTTAATAAAAACAACATATGTTCAGCACATTTTTCTATTAGAAAAGTGTAATGTTTTGCGCTATCGTTAAACCGTTTCAGAAACCGTGTTTAATTTTCCTAATGTAAACAAGCACAGAGCTGTCATGGTGAGTCGTTCATTTTTGAGAATCGTTCGCATAAAAAAATTCACGCATTGAATAACTATTTCGCCTCTCTTATAATACAATGTTAATGACTTCACCGCTGGTCGCAGCACCGCGATATAATGTACATGAAAAAAGGGAACCGATGTTGGCATTCATCAAACACTGAATCACCTCTATGGTTTTTATAGTGTTTAATTTTTTTCTCATGCAGACCATAATGGCAACTCAAAGTGGTAACAGTTTCTTTTTATGTTTGTTCTGTTCTTTGATTGGGAAAATAATAATGAAGTAGAGGTGTACTATAGAATATTTTTTTTTAAACAAGGAAATACTTTTTTCAATAATTTATAGTATTTTTCATTTGAAATAAATGAGTAATGAATGAAATGAATTGATATGAATGAAATTTCCATTGATACTGTCTTTTGCAAATATGATCAATAAGTCAGAAGGATAAACATTTTCTACAATCGGACTGTATTTAAAAGAACTGTTCTTTTTTTACTTTCTTCTATCTTTACAAGAAGAAAGTATTGGATTCATGAAAATTTTCGAATTCCGGTTTTCGACGGATTTACACGTTTTAGAGGTCAGAGAACCCGAAAAACATGTTTTTACAAAATGTCTGTCTGTGAGTCTGTCTGTCTGTGTGTCTGTGTGTGACACAAATTTTGTGGGCGCTCTATCTCAAGAACTAATGCACGGATTTTCATGAAACTTCAGATTCTGTTAGTGCTTGATATGACTTGATGCTGATTAGGTGTTGGTGTAAATCGCTCAACAGGTGGCGCTGCTATGCTGCATTTTTTACGATTTCCGCAATGGCTCTATCTCAAGAACTAATGCACGGATTTTCATCAAACTTCAGATTTAGTTAGACCTTGATATGACTTGATGCTGATTAGGTGTTGCTGTAAATCGCTCAACAGGTGGCACTGCTATGCTGCATTTTTTATGATTTCCGCAATGTATCTATCTCAAGAACAAATGCACGGATTTTCATGAAACTTCAGATTCAGTTAGTGCTTGATGTGACTTGATGCTGATTACGTGTTGGTACAAATTGCTCAACAGGTGGCGCTGCTACGCTGCATTTTTTACGATTTCCGCAATGGCTCTATCTCAAGAACTAATGCACGGATTTCAACTTCAGATTTAGTTAGTCCTTGATATGACTTGATGCGGATTACATGTTGGTGTAAATCGCTCGACAGGTGGCGCTGTTGTGCTGCATTTTGCACGATTCCTGCAATAGCTCTATCTCAAAAACTAATGCACGAATTTTCATCTAACTGCAGATTTAGTTAGATGTTAACACAAGTTGTTGCTGATTAGGTTTCGGTGTTAATCGTCTAATAGGTGGCGCTGCTATGCTGGCATTTTCATGATTTTCGCAATAACTCTATCTCAAAAACTAATGCATGGGTTTTCCCCCAAACTTCAGATTCAGTTAGACTTTGACGTAAGTGGTTTCTTGGTAGTTTTGTTTAACATAGGTTTTGCTGTAAAGCACCCAATAGGTGGGGCTGCTAGGCTGAATTTTGCTGTATTTACACGATTTCGTAGATAGCCATATCTCAAGAACTAATGCACGAAATTTCAGATCCATAGAATCCTCATGATAAGCATAGATTGCCGTTTAATTTTGGTAGTGTGATAGCTAATTTTCAAGTATTAACATACATGAGATAGAAGAAAGTTTTGGGATTGGTATATCCGACTAGTTTTTTTTTTACGGACAACTATATGTAATTATTTCAAGATGTAAAGAGGAAGGACAGTTAAAAATGTATGTCGAATCTACTGAAGAGCCTAGTGTCAGCTTTTAAATAATAAAGGAGTTTTTACGAAAAACGTTGTATATCCTGAAGTTATCTGACCAACTGTTAATTTACACTTAAATTGCATTTTTTATGTATTCATTACACATAGTTTTTCATATATGTGTTTCGTTTTTAAAATGAGTTATTTTCATAGATCATGGCGGAACAAGCGAGAAGAACTCATATTCTTGCATATGTGTTGTATATAGTACCGGGTAGGCAAAAAGTCCGTAGAAATTTTAAAAATTCATAAAACCCGGAAAAATTACCGAAATAAAAAACGGTTTGCAGGGTTATTGTCTATAGACCGTGGTAAATTTTTAAAGACAGCCAAAAAAAAAAAAAAAAAAAAAAAAAAAAACAGCCAACAGGTGGCGCTGACGTACCCAAGTCAAAGAAAAGTTACGCAAACAACTACCAGAATCTCTTCAAATCGTTTATTACAGCTCTATGTGTTCCACATGACGCCTGTCGCAGTGAAAAGCTCCTTTCCAGCCCTCAAATTCTTCTGAACTCGGAATTTACACAAAGCAATGGTCGCTGATTCCTAGTTCACGTAAAACAACTTCACCATTAAAACTTTATCCATCGCACTCAGCATCCTTGGTCACACGGTTTTTAAAGGTAAATTAGTTATGGATTAGGAGCGCAAGTACATATAACCGTCTCATTTGGATATTTCCACCGAACTCGCTCGTACCAAAGCCATCTGTCGGCTGATTTTTGAGTTATTTTTTTCCTGTCTTAAAAAACTTCCCGTGACCTATAGATGCTAACCCTACAAACCGTTTTTTATTTCGGTTATTTTCCCGGTTTTTATGATTTTTTAAATTTTCTACGGACTTTTTGCCCACCCGGTATATCTATATATCACATTTTCCGTCCTTTTTGACGGGCTATCTCTCTAGTATATAAATATTAACCTTTTACTCGCAAAGGTTCCATAAATGGAACATCAGCTTTGTGATACTGTAACTGTTTAAATATCTGTTTAATCTGTTTTAAATTTTAAATGTATCTTTTAGAAGACATGTACAGTTTTTTAAAATATTGTTTAATAATTGTTTTTGGTTTCAAACTTGGTGCTTGTATAAAATGTACTAAAAAAAATATGTAGTAGGCTGTGACTTTTACTCTATCTATGCCTTTAAAATTCAAATGTGTGACCTGTGATGATGATTATTGTGTTGCGTAATGTTTTTATGCACTTTATATTCTTATGTATAAATGAATGCTTTATCATGTTGTTTTTATTTTATGCTTTTTCGAATGCCAGTGTTCCATATTTGGAACATACCTGTATTTCAAATTATATTTTTTATATAAGCTAAAAATTTTGCATACGACCTTAGAATTAATCTAAATTACCAACATAAAAATGTCAACATGTCGAAAGATTCAATTACAAAACTTTCTGCTATTAAATATGGAACGAAGTAATAACATAATTATTTTATTAAATGAAAAATTTTTTGGAATATTGCAGGATATTTTATCGAAGAAGTGTTATTATATAATAAATGAAAAATAAAAATAAACTTAAAACTTAGATTGCGCCTTTCCTAGTAATAAAACTTCTATAAGTAAAAAATAAAATGCTTGTTAAAAACTAAAGTCTTTTTATTGCTAAAACAGCAAGAACTGGACATCTTCAACTTCTTGTTTCTCTGTTCTGCATCAGCAACTTCCACTTTTTAGTTCCCAGAAAACAAGTTCGCCGCAGGCTGGACATTTTTTGCACCGTTTGTCAAATAATTTGATCTGTAGGTATATTTTGTGCTATACTGTGATAAAGGCAGACATTTTGTATAAGATACATTGGTAAGAAACATTCTCTGTTTTTATTTTCATGTTTTTAATTTTTTTTTTTATGTAAGTATATAAAAGATACCTAAATAGGAAATTACATTTAAGGCAAAAATATTTTTTATATCCACACATATGCAGAAGAAGTGTTAATAGAAACTCATTTAACTGTAGGAAGTTCTCCAGAAGTCTTCTTTCATATAGCAATCTAGCTTAATCATAAAAAGTCCTTCCGGCCAGTGCCGGGAGGAAGAGGTAGCTTTCATAATCCTTATTTAAAAAAAGCCAACTTATATCATGCAAACACACGAAGCTCAATTTAGTGGAAACCGAATATAGGAGATTCAATACTAATTTTTATCAATATAATGAATGAGAATTTCGCGAAATTATTCAGCTTTATCCAAGCTGCTTTTCTTTAAAGTAACTTATATTTGGCTGCCAAATTCGGCAATTTCTTAAAGTGCCTGTCATTTTAAGACAACATGGTGGATGAGGCTAAGCAGTGAACTTGGTCGAGACCTTAGTAATTGCTGTGCACATGCTCACTCATATCGGAATCGGTTAATATATAGGAGTGCTCTCGCATGCAAAAAATCAGATTTTTCAAAATGTCACCCACAATAGAAATTGAAACTGCTGTATCTGAGCCTTTTTTTAAGGTAAAGACAAACAAAAAATGCTCCTGAATCCTTATATCAAGATCAAATACTTAAGAAAGAAACCTTTTTCAATTTCTAATTTTTTTGCACCTCACTTTAAATATATATATATTTTTTAATTTAATGGCCGCCATTTTGAAACAAGATGGCTGATGAAGCTGGCCAGCGAACTTGGTTGAGATATTGATGTATACTATCCACATACCTTCTTACATCGAAATAGGCGAATATGTGTGTTATCGCGTGACAAATACAAGATCGTTTCAAAATGTTAGCCATGCTAGAAATTCAAAGTGCTATAAATCAACCATTTTTTAAGATATAAACAAAAGAACAAATTTTCAGAAACAAAAACTGCTCCGGAATCTTTGTATCAAGGCCAAACACATAAAAAAAATCTTTTTTATTTTTCAATTTTTTAATACCTCATTTTGAATTTTAAATTTAATTTTTTTTAAATGGCAACCCTTTTGAAACAAGATGGCGAATGAAGCTGGCCAACGAACTCGGTCGAGACATTGGTATGTACTATGCACAGACCAAGTTACATTCAAATAGGTTCATAAATACGCCTGTTATCGCGTGTCAAAAATCAGGTCGTTTTAAAATGTCAGCCACAAGAGAAATTCAAGATGCTATTACTCAGCCATTTTTTTTTAGATATAGACGAAAGAAAAACTGTTCCGGAGTCTTTGTATTAAGGTCAAACACATACAAAAAAAATCTTTTTCATTTTCCAATTTTTTGGTATCTCATTTAAATTTTTTTATTTTTTAATTTTTTTAAATGGCCGCCATTTTGAAACAAGATGGCGGATGAAGCTGGCCAACGAACTCGGTCGAGATATTTGTATGTACTATGTACTAGAGCTGTAGCAAACCGCACATATTCGTTACTAAGTAACGGGTATTCTCTAAGATACGAAATACCGAATCGGTACTTCGATATACGACTCGTTAGTCGTTACTGCGTCAATACGCAGCCGAACAAAATGAAACTAACTTCAAATGCTGCTTACGTTTGTATAATTCATGAATGGAGCAGATAGCCGGATGCGGTAAAAGATGCGAATTTGTATTGAGACTCGGATATTTCGGCGTTAGTTGTTTACGTATCAGTGTATGCGTATCATTCTGTTAGTATCATTTATTCTCAAATCTCAAACGATTTTGATTTCGTAGGGGCTTGTTGATTCCTTCATTATGGAAAAAAAAAAAGAAGCATAGCTATTTTATACCCTGAGCTACAGTACCATCTGAAAGAATTTTTTTTCAAAATCAGGTTATATATTATCTGAAAGGCGTGCTTCATTAAAACCAAAAAGAATGGAAAAAATATTATTTTAAAACATAAATCAAAGATTTCTGAAATAATAATGCAATTGACGTAAACTGTTGGTTGATAAGACGATAAAGTCTAAAATGAAACACATTTCTTTTAAATATTCTGAAAATTTTCAAGAAATTCTGTTCTAAAATTTACAGGTTTGCTTTCAGTGCATTCTTTATCCTATAAAAATGTCTTTGTACGTGTATTTATGTTTTAAATTAAAAAAAAAAAAATATTTTTATGATAAAGACGAGTTTTTAGATTGCCTGTAAAAATGTTTTTATGATAACGTTTAATTTTTTTAACCTCCGGTATGCTATTTCTTTCTTCCAGCTAAGCTAATAAAGTGTCGTCTCCAAAAAAAAAAAAAAAAAAAAAAAAAAAAAACACGCCTCGTTGTATAAGCCAGCCGTAAAACAAAGCAGAGGTATCATTGTACGGGATAATCTCTACCGCATTTTTTTTAACTTCTAAGCATCGCACATTTCCAATTTTTATACCGTCGTATTGGGGAAAAAAGTACTTTTAAATGCAATTTGTTTGAAAACTGCATCTCGATTTATTTTTGAGATAATTTTTTTTTTTTTTTTTTTTTTTTTTTTTTTTTTTTTTTGCAGTTTTAAATGCCATTTGTTTAATTTTTGTAACTCAAGTACTCCATTTCTGTAGAAAGTACAGGAAAAATAGTTGGAAAATACCAATTATATCTTTTTGTTGCCATTTTCTCATAAAAACTGAAAAAAAAGGTAATTAAAATACCTGCTGTTTCGAAAAAATATAAGTTAATAACTTCTGATAAAACATGAAGTTTTTATAAACTGAACTTAATTTTAAGTATCTACATTAATATTACAAACAAATGGAAGCATATGAATCATGAGATAGCCATATTTTTTTTTTTTTTTTTTTGTCGAATTTCTTAAATAACGAAAGAAATTCTTCAGCGGATGCGGATCACGTCATTTTATATAAAATAAACGCGTGTGTTTTAAGTCTTATAACTGAACTATCTATATTTATGTACATATATATATATATTTTTTCATCGGAGGTGACACTAAATTCTGAAAAAGCAGAATTACTGTTTTCTAATTTTTTTTAACCATTTGGAAAAATGGTTATTGTCCTCTGTCAGGGTAGGAAATCAAAAACATATCTGAAGCTTTTTATTGGTCGAATCCGCATTTTATTCGTTTCCTGATGGGTCTATACAGTAATCTGTATTTTCCCTTTACTTTCAACAGAGATGGATACTTCTGTTGCCACTATGACAAAAAAGTAATAAAAACTACAAAAAAAAAATTAATAACTCAGAAACAAATTGAGATACAGCTTTCAAACAAATTGCAATTAAAAATGTATTTTTTTCTCTATACGACGATATAAAAAGTAATATTGTGGGATGTTTAGAAATTTAAAAATGAAATTTCATTTAAAATTGGTCCAAGAATGTTAATGTTTAATCCATGGCGTACGAAATATGTATGATCAACTGCGTGCGATTTTTTATGTCATAAATCTTAGTCTTTGAAAATTCATTTTCCAAATGGTCGTTGTAATTTGTTAAATTGCTTTTTTTTTTCTTTTTTTTTTCTGTTTGGCTTGTAAAAATAATTCGCACAAATGTCATATATGCACCATATTGGCGCAATTTTTTTCTGAGGCCAATGTCATATAATCACCGGAGTACTTAACTGGCGCCAAAGTGCCGTTATTTTGCTTGATATGGTAACTCGGATGTTGTTTATTTGTTAATAAATTGTATAGTTACTTTTATTTTCTTTTTTTTAATTATATAAATTGTTTTGTTCTATAGTTATTAATGAAACATTTTTTATTTATTGTTATTCCCTATTTAATATATATATATATATATGTAACTTGTATTCGAAAACGAGGTTTTCACCGAATTGGCATCAGAAAAAAAATCACGCTAGTGTGGTGCGTATATGACAAATGTGCAAAATATTTTTGTTGCTATGTTTTTAAATTTCATATTTGAAAAAAGGGTATTTTTAAATATAAATCAATAATTTCAGAAATAATAATGTGACTGAAGTACAGTGTCATTTGATAGGATAATCACGTAAGAAATTAAATATATATATATTTAAATATTTTCATATTATTCCAGAAATTAAATTTTCATAATACCTAATCACTTTTAGTGTAAAATTAATAAGTAAATTTGTTTGTAAAATATTTTGGCTGTGTAATTATATTTCATAGTTTTCGTATAAATTTGGTGAACTTTTACTCTTCCTAAATTGCTTTCTCCGATTATTCCTTATTTCATAAGTAAGAAATTATACAATTTAGACATGTTATATTCAATTATGCATCGTATTTTAATTTTGTTTGCCTCTTTTTCATTAAAACGTAGAAAATTAAATGTATTTTTAACGTACAGATGGCAGCACATATTTTACGTTAAAATAGTAACGAATTCTTCAAAAGACTCATGTGCGGTATATAATTAGATTTGCTGTTGCTGCAGGTTTGTAGTACATACGATGATTGTATACGATGATTGTTAATACCCGGTTTTTGAACAGTAACGAGTAACGAATACTTTCTAACGGGTAGCGAGTTCGAAAGTAACGACATCATACGGGTATTCATTTAGTCGTTACTTTTACAGCACTACTATGTACACACCAAGGTACATCCAAGTCGGTTCATAAATACGCCTGTTATTACGTGAGAAAAATCAGGACGTTTCAAATTGTCAGCCACGCTAGAAATTCAAAATGCTATAACTCAGCCATTTCTTAAGATATAGACGAAACAAAAACTGCTCCCGAATCTTTTTATAAAGGTCAAACACATAAGAAGAAAATATTTTTTCAATTTTCAATTTTTGGTACCACATTTCAAATTTAAATTTTTCTTAAAAATTTAAATGGCCGCCATTTTTAAACAAGATGGCGGGTGAAGCTGGCCAACGAACCCGGTCGAGACATTGGTATGTACTATGTATAAACGAAGTTACATCCAAATCGGTTCATAAATACGCCTTTTATCGCGTGACAAAATTCAGGACGTTTCAAAATGTCAGCCACGCAAGAAATTCAAAATGCTATAACTCAACCATTTTTTAAGATATAGACGAAACAAAAACTGCTCCGAAATCTTTGTATAAAGGTCAAATACATAAGAGAAAAATATTTTTCCATTTTCAATTTTTTGGTACCACATTTCAAATTTTAAATTTTTAAAATATGTTTAAATGGCCGCCATTTTGAAACAAAATGGCGGATGAAGCTGGCCAACGAACTCGGTCGAGAGATTGGTATGTACTATGTACACACCGAATTACATCCAAATCGGTTCATAAATACGCCTTTTATCGCTTGACAAAATTCAGGACGTTTCAAAATGTCAGCCACGCTAGAAATTCAAAATGCTATAACTCAGCCATTTTTTAAGATATAGACGAAACAAAAACTGCTCCGGAATCTTTGTATAAAGGTCAAATACATAAGAAAAAAATATTTTTCCATTTTTAATTTTTTGGTACCACATTTCAAGTTTTAATTTTTTTTAAAAATTTTAAATGGCCGCCATTTTGAAACAAAACGGCGGATGAAGCTGGCCAACGAACTCGGTCGAGACATTAGTATGTACTATGTACACACCGAATTACATCGAAATCGGTTCATAATTACGGGAGTTACAGTGTGACATAGGTCAGATATATATATATATATATAAATTTTGAACAGAGGGTGGTTTTGGGGTCTGGGGGTCATGATCGATGAAAATATACCAAAATTTTTTGAAATCGCTTTCCTCCGAACGGCTGCAATAGGTAGCTTTTTTGTAAAGAAAGCTACCTAAAACCTTAAACAATTATCGTCTGCCTTAATAATTACTTAATAATATTTTTATTGTCGACTATACAATAAACTGAATCTTTTGAAAATGATGACTAGGGAAAAATCTATGAAAAGTTATTTAGTTTTCAAAGACATATATCTTCTAGGACATCTTAACAGTCTTATATTTCGTGAAACATGGACAGCTGCAGAATAAAATCTAGAGATTTTGGAATAGATATGTCTGTTGTCCATTGCTAAAGCCGCAATTTTTTAAAATGGAGAATAAACATGATTACACTAAGAATGATCCTATGTGCAATATAATTTTTAACACAATGAAGCAACACAGAAATGCAACAAATAAAACATATTAAAAATTTAAAAATAAGCTTCTACCGGCTTTTTTCAAAAATGAAGAATTAATATAATTTTTTCGTTTCCTAATCAGGTGAGGAGGTACTGCTTCTTGAACCTCTCGCTTAATGTAACTTTTAAACACATGAATGTATAGAGAATATCTGAAGTAAAAATTGTCTTGCTGGAAGTTTAGGGGGCAGAGCTCCCCCATGACGAAATATCTTTAATTAGTTTTCTGTTACTGTTTAATTATTGTTTAATAATTTTAGAAGAATAAATTTTATAATTTTTTTAAAAAATATTTAAAGAAAAGAAAATCTAATTAATTTCATTTGAAAATCCAGGGACGGGTCCGTCCTTTCCCGTTTCACCGTGCATCCCCATGTCTATAGCCTAATTATTTCTTCGAATCTAAATCAGAATTTCATCTTTTCTGTAAACCAATTCAAATGATCATCTACAAAAGAGAATATATAAATTAAAAAAGGAAGATTTTGCAAATTTAAAATAAAATATTATCATTTATATAAAATAAAAATAAAAAACATATCATCAATTCAAGTGGAACAAGGAAATAAAAATTCAGTGAACATTGAAAAAACGGAAATATTCATGGAACCAAGGTAGATTCTTCAGGCCCTAATTAGCTTATGTTTTAGAAATAACATTATACGGTTATATCAGTGCATAAATCATATCAAGCTAAAAAAGGCAAAATTAGGGCTACCGTACACAAAAAATAAAGTAAAAAGAAGCCAAAAATAACAATAGATTAAAATAAATAAATAAAAATAATAAAATAAATTGGATTAAAGATAGCATTTACCAATTGAAGAACTAACTGAAGTACCTATAAATCCATCCATGACAGAGCAAGTTTAAAATATGCTCAGAAATGATTTTCAGTTGTTGCCAGAAATAATATAAGCATAATACTAATAATTGAACCATAGATTTAGGAGAAACAGTGCAAAAATATTGAAATAGATTAAATAAAGTATTTCCACTATATTAGAACAGTATATATATATATATATATATATTAGATTTTATTATCTCTCCTTAACAGTATATAATCCGATTACCATAAGATTTACATACTTTTACGGATGTTCCGTTTTCCGATGAAAGTGATTTCGTGAATTTGTTTAAAAAGTGTGGATCTGAGAATGTCCTTGACAGGTAACGCAAAACTTTCATTGTTTCTAAAGCAGTTGGGATTAATTTTTATTATTACCTTAAAAAAGAAAAAATCGTTAAAATTAATGAGGTTGTATTGCCAAAATACAGAAATTCTTCGTACGATGTAAAAATTATAAAAGTCTCAAACCCTTATGCCAAACAACAAACTAACTAGAACTAACCTCTATTATCTATCAAATAAAATTCCTAAATCTATAATTTCTAATTTCTGATATATTCATAAAATCATTTCATTGGGAAAAAAATTACGTAAAAATACGGAACTTATACTGAGAATGAACGGTGAATTCTTTTAGAGTGCATAGTAATGTTCAATATTTGTACTAAAAGTGCCAAAAAATACAATTAAAAGAGATGTAATGGACGTTGTGAAAATGACTTAAAAACTTATTTTATAGTTTGACATAAATACAAAATCTTTGAAAAGATATTGCAAAAAATACTATATGTTTTCCAAAATATAATTGTAAGACCATTTCTGAATAACCGAAAGCTCAACATGTTAGACCATTGAACAAACTGTTTCTTCCAGCAATAAACATAAAAACGATCATACCAAATGAATTTTTTCAATAAAAAAAGAAGAAAATTCCACATATCTAATCAGACAAATTCAATAGGGGAGGTAGGTGTAATAACACTGGTGTCCAAAATTATGGACCAGTCACAAAATGCTAATTTTTAAGTAAGCGAATACTCAAAAGGAAATAATATAATTCAAATAATTACTATCCCTACAGCACAACTAGTCCATGTAGCATCTCATTCATGTCACACATGGTCACAAGTGTCACAGTCACCACGGTGAAACAAAAAATGGGAAATTCGACAAGTCTCATTATGAGTCTCAAATGATCACTAGATGTAACTCCACTGAGACGTCAATGTGACTGCTGCTTTATAACAAGTCACCAGGTGACTTTGCAATGTAGTTACATTGTTACTCTCATGTGACTGTCATTTTTAGAATCAATTCCAAAGTCATCATGAACATTGCATTATGATAAGTCACCAAATAATATCGCATTAAAGTCACATGGTGACTTTTCACAAAAGAGCACAATGGTGACTTCACAGTAATCTCTCTGTCACCTGAAAGTCATCATGTGACTTTAATGTGACATTATTTGGTAACCCGTAAGGCATGGTGACGTCACGGCAACGTCGTTGTGAAGTCACACTGTGATTTTGTGACCGTCGATCTGACGTCATAGTGACTAGAATGCGAAGTCGTTATGGCCGTTTTAGAGGTCGTTTGTGACGTCACATTGTGACCATTCTGTGAAGTCACGGTGTGACAAATTTGTGAAAAATGTGTCATTTGTGACTATCTTGGTATTTACTTTGTGACGAATCTGTGACGAAAACGACAGTGCTTTGAAGTCACACTGTGACCAATTTGTGAAATATGTGTCATTTGTGACGAACTTGTTATAAAAACTGTGATGATTTCAAATGAAAATCAAATTTCAAATTAATTGCTTAAAAGGCGCAAAGGCCAACCTAGTGAAAAAGATTCCATGCCAGGACTCGAACCCGGGCCATCAGTATAGCGCACTGACATTCTACCGACTAAACCACATGAAACGATACCCAGCCTGGAAAATTTCACACTATTACATGTTGGCAAGGCTACAAACGCAGCACAAGATGGAATACTTATCGTGAGCCACCGACATGGAGAAACTTAATTAAATTCAGCATCGGTTGAACCTATATTAATACTTGGAAATTTTTCCAGAGAGAACCATTCGCCTTGCATACAATATTTCAAACGAAAATCAAATTTCAAATTACATGCTTAAAAGGCAATTTTAATTTGAAATTTGATTTTCATTTGAAATATTGTATGCAAGGCGAATGTTTCTCTCTGGAAAAATTTCCAAGTATTAATATAGTTTCAATCGATGCTGGATTTAATTAAGTCTCGTCTTTGCCCTATATAGGTGGCTCATGATAAATATCCCATCTTGTGCTGCTTTTGTAGCCTTGACAACATGTAATAGTGATAAATTTTCCAAGCTGAGTCTCGTTCCATGTGGTTTAGTCGATAGGATGTCAGCGCGCTATACTGATGGCCCGGGTTCGAGTCCCGGCATGGAATCTTTTTCACTATGTTGGCCTTTGCGCCTTTTAAACAATTAATTTGAAATTTGATTTTTATTTGAAATATTGTATGCAAGCCGAATGTTTCTCTCTGGAAAAATTTCCAAGCATTAATACTGTGGTGATTCTTGTCATAAACACTGTGATGAATTTTAAAGTAAATTTTTGTTTGAAATATAAAACCTTATCTTTTTACCGTAATTTAACAAAATATATCTGAGTTCTAAGCTTGATATTGAGTTCAAGCTTGATATTAAGAATGTGTATGATTTTAGTGTGTTATGATTAGTCATTGCTTTATTAAATACGACATGATAAGCCATATTTATTTAAATTTTTTATTCCGGTGTATATTGTATTTTGTGAATATGAGCTAAATAGATTTGGTATAATTTATAGGAAAAGACTGATCTGGGAAATAGAAAAAACAAGTAAAAAAAATCATGCGTTAAGAACTAATTAATAAACTAACTAATTAAGATTATAAAACACTTTCCAGCACTTCCTGAATGCTTTAACAAAACTTCGTTATTTAGGGAAATAAGGTAAATGAGATAACTAAGTAAACATTTTAGAAAACGCATAAAACATTTGAAAATCTGATTTCAGCAGTTACTGTCCATAGCGAAATAGGTTTTACAATTCTTTTGAACAGCCCTGTATTTGATCTGTAGGTTGATATATATATTATATAATGGGTGAATTTAGTTTAGCAAGAAAACGCATAACAAGTCGAAATTCTCTTTCAGCAATTTATACTAATACATGGAAACATACTTGAATACTTTTGTACAACCCTGTAGTTAACCTAGAATCTTCATTACACGCCACAGTTTTGTTAAAACTTAATTCAAACTAAAACACTCTTAAAACAGCTGAAATCACATTTCCAGAAATTATAATTTATAGACGGCCATGTATCCAATTCTTTGCGTGACCCTGTATATAATTTTATCTGTATTCTACAATCAGTAAATTAAATGCAGTTGAGCGTAAAAATGCATAACCCGTTTAAAAACCACCTTTAAGCAATTTGCGCTCATACCCAGTAACCCTTACGAATACTTTTGTGTAGCCCTGTATATGAATTATAGCATTTATATACACCATATACTATACATAAATATAGTGAATCATAAAAGCGCATATCATAATTAAAAATGCATTTCCAGCAATCATCACTAATGAACAGTATTTCGGATACAATATAGTATCTCAAATATATTATGTGTGCCTGTAAATGCTACATAGACTTTGTATTATACATGAAATAATTTATAATATGTAAACCTCAGCGACGTATATCATTTTCATTATATATGAAATAGATTAACATAATTAAAGTACGCCGCAAAGAATTCCTTCCACTCCTATATCATTATGTACTGGAATTCCTTTTGAGCCCTGTAAATGAACAATAACTAATCCTTTGCATCGCATACTCTACAGAATGCATATTTTAGTGCGCTTCATAAATGCATATCAATTTTATTCTGTTTGAAAGCGTGTAAAATCATTAAAAGTCGTCTGAAACGATTTTTTCCGATATACCGTAATGTAACGGAATACTTTTGACTGTCCCTGTAAATGAAATAAACATGCTACAAACTTCGTTACACATAGGGACCGTGCTGTGGTAAACGTCAATAACATCCAAACATTTCAGGGCAATCCGAGTGTATTTACCACAGTTAGAGTGCGGACAGACGGCTAGACTAACCGAAGTAATAAACACTTTTCAACTTTGTTGAAAGGTGTTAAAAAGGAAATATAAAAGTAAAATAAATGACTGCATCTATGAACTATTTTTACTGGTTGAAAAACATTTTAATGTAAAAAGTAGTTATTAATCTCTTTAAAAAAAAAAAAATTCATTCCTATATCATGCAAGTAAATTTCAACTTTTTAAAAAATATACTAAAGCAGTTTAATCTATAAACTTGGTATCAGGCATGAAAAGCACTTTATTTTAATGCTTAAATATCATATTTTATTTTTAAGTGTGTATTTCAATCCAAACTGCTTATTTTCTGATTCATTTTTAAATTCATTTTTGCTGTCAAACGTCATTTTTGCATCAAACTGAGAAATTCTCTTATTTAAAAACTACCTAATGTGCCGTGCTTCTCGATGTTTTGATAAATGCAGAAAATATTACAAAAAATGCTGTCAAAGTAGGCGTTTTGAACCGAATTTTCCGTAGCGGGAGATCTGGGAATGAAAAAAAAGGGCCATACTGAGAAAATAATTATTTAACCCGGGAGAACTCGCTGCATGAGATTTTCTCTCACAGTCGTACTTTTTTAAGGCTCTTATTTAAACCATTTTTCATTTTAATTAAAATTTCAAAATGCTTTACAACTATTTTACCTATTTTGTGAATAAAAGTACTAAGCCAACCAAAAAAAGTTGATATTATATGAATGTAAAGTAAAAGAAAAGCAATTGGGCATTCTCACTAGCGAGTTCTCCCGGGTTAAAACTCAAATTCTAATGAATTGTGGGGAAAATGAAATCACACGGCCTCTTAAACATCTCTTCAGAAATCATCTTAGCAAGCTTCTTGTTTTTACTTTTAAAAATGAGTCTGAAAATGTCTCAGAAAATTTCGAGTTGTTGAAGGTGGAAAAATATTTTTTTCGAATACGCCCTCAATGCCAATATTTTCGTGTATCGAAAACGTAGAAAATGAGTTTACAATCGAAGAAAATTTAATAACTGACTCAGAATGTCTATAATTAAATGTTTGATTAAAATCACAAATAGCAAAAAAATGCTTACATACAATTTAAAAAAATAAATATACTAATTTGAAAAACAGTAAAAATAATAATTAGTATTTATAATTGTACTATTAAACAACAACAAACTACAATAGATGAATTAAATGCATTATTAGATTTAAAAATTTCTCAAAAATCTTTCCATATGTTATAAGAAATTTCTATTATTTTATAATTTTAACAAATGTTAAATCTGAAAACATTGGTATGAAGATTTAGGATTTTAAATAATAATTTAAAATATTATTAGAAATGAAAAAAAATCTTTCAAAAGTTTCACTTCTATAATTTGTAAAAAGACGTTTTCCCACTATAATGTTAATTTCTAATCTGAAACAGTTTCGTAATATCATAATAATCGAATATAATATTTGACTCAAAAATAATAATGACGAAAAATACTGTTATATAAGTGTTAGTAATGAGAAAAAATGTAAGAAGCCGAAAAAAATTCCACATCACTGCCTCAATCTCAAGTAACTACAAATTAATGCTTATATTCATTCCACTATGAATGTAGGCATGAATTTCTGAGTCAGCTTTTTTTTTTTTTTCAGCGACGGCAGATTAACTTGTTAAACGTCATAGAAAGGAAAATTTCGCTTCTGAAAACATTACCAGATCAGTCTTTTTCGATATGTATAACATAAAACTATTTAGCTCGTCATCATAATATACAAACAGGAATAAAACTTCTAAATTAAAAAAGACTTACCAATATACCAGTATTTAAATCCGAAAGTGGCAGACGTCTCCCACTGACATAAAAAAAAATTATAAGCAAAAGCTAACATTGTAGACTTCATCATGTTCTTAACAGTTAACTTACTTCCCGCCTCTATTACAAAAAGTTGTCTGTTTACCCTGCGGTCATATTCTACGCAGACGATCAAGCAGGTGATTTTACTGTTTATTTGCTTTTTGAACTTATATGCGCAATAATTTTATGAGACAGTCTGTACTTAAAATTTTCTATTTGAAAAATTTTCCGATGTATTTTACTTTTTCTTTTTTATCAGTTTCCAAACAATTCAATTGAAAATGGATTGTAAAGGTTCTTTTTTGTAAATAATAATAATAATAATATTCATAATAAGAGTTTATTACATAAAACTCTGCTTGAATTTTTAAAATGTGTAAAAATAATTTGAAATGCGAATAATTAATTATATCATGGGTTTTGCATAAATTTTGTATATATTTTTTTTATTTTTCGGAAAATGCTAATTTTATTAAAAAAGGCTGAAAGAAGTAAAATTAAAAAAAAAAAAAATAGTTACAAAAAATAGGTACACTAACAGGAAAAAATATGACTTGAATGCAAATTATCAAGCAAGAAATGCATGTATGACTAAACTCTGAAGACTCTTTCTGCGTGCTCATCAAAATCTGCAGACTTAACTGTAATAGAAAATTTTTAGTTTGAAACCACAGAAGTGTTTCGACCAGTGGTCGGCAAAAAAATTAAAAATTTTCCTCGCTGCAAACTAAATATGTAAAGTGTATAGATTTAATATTCCTAATTTTAAATATGTTATCCAAATTACTCCAGCACGTACCATTTTTCCGAGAAACACTTTTATAATAATAACAATGAGTGAAGTATTATTATATTAAATTGCAATGCTTGATAAAATTGAAATCATGAAAAAAGTATACTTTCGCTGTCTTGGATATCAAATTGATAAAATATAGCATGAAAATCTAGTTTGTTGATACTTGTACCGTACATTTTCCTTTTTATGCACACCCCCCTCTTTTCGTGTCCGAACTTACTATTTGCTATCCACTAATATATTTTCATTCGTTATGCTGCTGTAACTCGGGACTGTTTAAAATATTTCTCTTCATTTTCAAAGATTTTTGAAGTTAATATTTTTGTCACACTGTGACTTACAATATGGTGGTTTTTTTGTCACATATGTGACGTGACGTACGTTACATGCAGTGACATAACAGTGACGTAACAATTTTTTTTAATTGCCAGAAAAGTAAAATTTTACAATAAGTTACATGTTTTGAAGAATTTTTGTAATTTTTTAAAGTTTTCTAAGAAGTTCACATCTCAGTCACAATGTGACATCACTGAGTGGTGGCATTTTGGTCTCAGATGTGACGTGACTACAGTGACTTACAGTGACGTCACAACGACGTCACTGTGACCACGCATGCTATGAGGGTTATCACAATACAGCGTTCACGATGACTTTGCAATTGAGTCTGCAGATGACAGTCACACGAGAGTCACCATGTAACTACATTGTAAAGTCACATGGTAACTTGTCACAAAGCAGCAATCACAGTGACGTCTCAGTGGAGCCACATCTAGTGATCATTTGAGACTCGTAATGAAATGTAAGGAATTTCCTATTTTTTTTGCTTCACCGTAGTGACTGTGACACTTGTGACCATATGTGACATGAATGAGATGTTATATGGACTAGCTGTGCTGTAGAGATAGTAATTATTCGAATCATATTATTTCCTTTTGGGTATTCGCGTACTTGAAAATTAGCATTTGTGATTGGGCCTTAATTTTGGTCACCAGTGTAGGATCAGGGGTAATTGGGATCAGGGACACTTCAGGGGCAATCTGTAACAGATATAAAAAAATGACCATGCTAATTACACTATGAAAAAAACCACTGTAGATTTGCCAGAACAAACTCAATCACAGTGAATGTGCTGTATCTTTCTTTGGTTTCCTGACTATATTAACATGGAAAATACAGTAGTTGCGTAAAATTAACAGCACAATGTGCTGGCAATTTGGACGCAAAAACAGGACAGCACAAACTGCTGGCGTCCAAATTGCCAGCACATTGTGCTGTTAATTTTACGCAACCACTGTATTTTCCATGTTAATATGGTCAGGAAACCAAAGAAAGATACAGCACATTCACTGTGATCGAGTTTGTGCACGAGATGAACAGTACTTTGTACTGTAAAAATGTCGTTTTTTTTACAGTGCATGAAGTCTAGTATTCTACATGTACAATTTTTTTGGAGTGAAAATGTATTTTCCTGTAGAAGTCATTGCTGTTTTCTTAGACCATACAAAAAAACTTTGGTAAAAGTGAGAATGTTTCAGTAAACAACGTCCTGTGTAAAAAATTGTAGGAATATAGACATACTCGTATATCTAATGATTTACATTTAGAAAAAGGTTGTTTTAAAGAGGAAAGGGTTACATTTTGCAACAGACGAAGTATAATGTGAATAATTTGCGTGATCTTAATTACCCTAGAAATATCCTTTTTGGGGTAATCAGGATCATATCGTTTTGGGGTTAAGTGTAAATGGGATCGCATCCATATTTTTTTTCAATTTAATTCAAATTGTGGGTTGGTGTACCGTCAGGAGACAGGAATGCAGGATGATCTAGCTACAAAAAGGCATTTATTAAAGCAGCACGGCACAGATATACAAAAATTATTCAGAAAGTAAAAATGAAGAGGTTGGCTTTCGCACTACTAGAGCTTAAGTAAGCCCTGTCCGCAGTATTTGTCAGTATTGTGCGTGTGTTACAGCTTAGAGTACTCTGTACTCTGTCCGGAGATAGTTGTGTCCGTAACCTACCCTGAGCCTGGACAGTCCTACGCCGTGAGCGAAGAAAGGGAAGTCTTCACTTTTAGGAGTTTCAGCCGAGAGTCCCCGAAACAGCCCCAGGCATTTGTGTATATGTAAGACCAATATCTTTGATAATTGGCGGCACTTGAAAATGCTTGAGCGTTTCAAGTATTTTAAGAGTTATTATACCCAAAATGTCTAAAGCTAAGATCTTAGCTTAAAATATGATTTCCAGTCTGACAGTTGGAGAGAATTGAAGTGGAATATATTGCAAGTTTAAGGTGTCTCAGGACTCTTAAAATTGGAAAAAATGAAAAAAAGGACCATTTTCAACTTTTAATATCTTAAAATGTATTTGATATTAAGAAATAATTTTAAATGGGAATGAAAGATACAAGTATGTTCTTTCATTTCAAATATTTGAAAAATTGCATTATGCAGAATTAGCATTTACAGGGGGCTCTAAATTGTCAGACATTTTACGAGCACAAAATCGGCATAACAGCTTATGCGCACGATTTCAAAATAAATTTAACAAATAGAACGAAAATTTTGGTGCCTAATTATACCTCAGATTATAATACTTACACTGAATCTAAATAAATTTGTATTTAAAGCATTTTTATATTTTTAATACAAAGTTGTATTCAGCTAATGAAAAATTTAGAAAATTTCAACAATATAAACCCCTAAAAAAAGTTTTCTGTTTACAATAAAAAGGAAATTTTTGGTTCAGTTTATGCAGACTAACATGAAACATATGTTTTGAAAATTCCACGAAAAAATATTCAAAAGTTTTTGAGATATCGTGCGCGTTATGCCCAAAATCGTCATTTGGAGAAAAATGACTTCAAAGTTTTGGAAACACTGCTTCAGCTATTGAGCGAATATAATTCTAAATGCCATAACTTATGTTCTAATGGGAATTTCAAGATAACAATTATATCAAAAGGTTCAGAAAACATAGAAGTTTAACATCTAAAAAAATTAAAATTTCGAAAATTTTAGAGCTTTAAGAGTCCTGAGACCCATTAATTGGGTTGTTAGAGATTTTATGATACACAAAATGTATCGGTATTGTAGCAAAATAGGGATATTTAGGAGCCACATCTTCCTCTATTGAGAGAGCGCTATTGAAAAGAACCAGGACTTTCAATTGGAATGCATTTTTTAAATTTTCAGTTTTCAAACCCCTAGTTTGGTTTATTTTACTGCACATTTAGTGTTAGGAAAACATTTATTTTACAATTTTATTTTGCATATATTCCAAACTTTAGCCTTGACTGCATGTTTTAGGCCTAATTAGGCCTCAACACTTTCAGTGTAAAATTTTCCTCCTTCACAACATAGAGCTTTGAAAGATACTTTTCCCGCCGTTGCTTGCATTTCATGTTATTTTGAAAAATATGTATATATATTTTTTTAAACTTTAAAAATCAGTTCTTTACTAATGCAACAAGGCTATGAATTTCCAATATTTGCATTTGATTTTGTTTTTTAGTCAGAGTGTAAAATGTATGAATATTGAAAATCCCTTAAAAAATGCTTTTTCCAGCGTACTTATCTTTCCAATACCCTATCTCTAAGAATAGTTGAATTTATAAAACCAAAAGTATCTTGCTGTAAAGCATACACTGAAAAAGAAAAACGACATTTTTACAGTGCAAAGTACTGTTTATCTCGTGCTCAAACTCGATCACAGTCGAATGTGCTGTAGCTTTCTTTGGTTTCTTGACTATATAAACATGAAAAATGCAGTAGTTGCGTAAAATTAACAGCACAATGTGCTGGCAATTCGGACGCCAGCAGTTTGTGCTAGCAAATCTACAATGTTGGTTCATATAGCTCCATCCAAATATTTTGGTTGAAATGATTAAATTTTTGTTAGATTAACCAAATTATTTTGTTAATTCAACAAATCGTTTGGTTAGTCCACACAAAATTTGGTCATTCGAACCGAAATATTTGGATGGAGCTATATGAACCAAAATTTAGTCATTTCAACAAAACAATTTTTTCCGTGTAGACTCACAGACAGACATTTTCTAAAATCCATCAAATCGTGTTCAGGACATTCTAAAACGTATAAATCCGTCGAAAACCGGAAGTCGAAAATTTTCACGAATCCAATATTTTCTTCTTGTAAAGATAGAAGAAAGTAAAAACAAACTCTGATATGAAGTGATTTTTGCTTTATAAGATGATTGATATGAATAAATTAAAAGAAAATTGCTATTCAATATTTTCTAGTGTGAATTCAATATTCCTAAATAAAAAAATCCGCCAATTGCTGCAACACTGGACATCGGACACTAACTTATCATGTTTGTTTGTAACTGGAAAGCTTATAAAATTATTACTAATACATAGTTATTTATAAAAAGTTGTTTTATGCTTCATTGCGAAAATATCGTTTATGTAATAGGGGAGAAAAGGTAAGAAAGAAGTTTTTATTTTCCTTTAGAAAACAATTAAAACTAGTCAGATGTGCCAATCACAAAACTTTCTTCTATCTCATATATGTTAATACTTCAAAGTTCGATAGCACAGTGCCACACTTAAATGCCAATCTAAGTCCATGAGGATTCTAAAGATATAAAATTCCGTGCATTAGTTCTTGAGGTAAGGCTATCACTAAAATCGTGTAAATCCTGCAAAATGCAGCATAGCAGCGCCACCTGTTTGATGATTTACACCAAAACCTAATCAGCAACAACTTATGTCAACGTCTAACTGAATCTGAAGTTTGATGAAAATTTGTGCATTTGTTCTTGAGATATAGCTATGGCAGAAATCGTAAAAAATACAGCATAGCAGCGCCACCTGTTGGGTTAGTTACACCAAATCGTAATCTTCATCAATTCATATCAAGGACTAATTGAATCTGAAGTTTGATGAAATCCGTGCTTTAGTTCTTGAGATAGAGCTATTGCGGAACTCGTGAAAAATGCAGCATAGCAGCAGCAGTTGTAGGGCGATATACACCAGAAACTAGTAAGCACCAGTTTATATCACGTCTTAACTGAATCTAAAGTTTTTTGAAATTCCGTTCATTAGTTCTTGAGATAGAGCGCCCACAAAATGTTTGTTACACATAGACAGACTTACAGACAGACATTTTCAAAAAACTATCAAATCGTGTTCAGGACTTTCTAAAACGTATAAATCCATTGAAAACTCGAAGTCGAATTTTTTCACGCTTCCAACACTTTCATCTTGTAAAGATAAAATAAACTAAAAATTAATTAGAAGCAGCTGTTATTCTATAGAACATTTTTCGCCACTTTAACCGGCATATTAAGATTCTTTTCAACTTGAGAATTTCCATCACAGTTAAAAAGGCAGATGATGTACTGACAAGGAGAAAATAAATAATTTTATTTTGAAATACAAAATACAGTTTAAAATTTGATAAAAAAACACTTTTTAGTCTAGCTTTAGTTATTAAGATAATTTATTTAATACGAAGGGCTTATTTAAAAAGCACACTTCTATAAATTTCGACTAGATTTAATCATTTCAAAATTATTCCGTTTCTTCCTTTTGATTTATGAGACACTTATTTTACATTAAAACAAGTAATATAAAAATTTTGTTTTTAATGTCAATTCCTACTTAGGTCATCAAAGAAAAATTGAATATAATCCCTTAAGCTAATATTAGTTTTTGTTGCATTAAAATATCTCAATTTGTCTATTTTCTATAAGCAAGTAGGTTTGCAATGTAAGTCTATGGGAATTTGGCGAAATATTTGTCGGAGCACAGCTCCGGCTTCCCTGCAAAAATTACACATTATTAACACGATAGCGTCCAAAATATTTGTCGTGTCGACACAAAAAATTAAATGGACGTTAGTAGTGCCAAATCTCGGTGCGTATTGAAAATCATAAATATTTCTTCAACCCTAACGGCATAAAATGTCTGCTCAAAATTTTCCCATAGAGATAACATTACGTGTTTAAATCTACAACTACATATTTGAAAGACAAAGCCTTTTTTTTTAGACATCTACCTTGAGCTTTTTTCTGAACCAATTTTAATACTTCTTTTTTTTTTTTTTTAAATAAAAGCTGTTTCTTTGTAGATTTGCGGCACTAGCTATTTTTTTTAAATATTCCCATTTTTATTAGTCCCCGGGACGGTATGCTATTTTTTTCTCCCAGCTTATTTTGTCTTTAAAAAATAGCGTTAGCTTACAGAAAGCAGCAATAAACAAACAGATGTACCATTGTGCGATTAAATACTCTATAGCAATTTTTTTAATTTCTAAGCATCGCACATTTTAAATTTTTATACCGTCGTATTGGAAAAAAAAGTACTTTTAAATGCAATTTGTTTGAAAACTGTATCTCCATTTATTTTTCAAATATTAATTTTTTTTGTAGTTTTTAGCACCATTTGTTTAATTTTGGCAACTCAAGCACCCCATTTATGTGGAAAGTAAAGGGAAAATAGTTGAAAAATAGCAATTATGTCTTTTTGTTGCCATTTTATCATAACAACCGAAAGAAAATGTAATTAAAATACGTGCTATTTTGGAAAAATATAAATGAATAATTTCGATAAAACATGGAGCTATTATAAATTATATTTAATTTTAAGTATATGTAGACGCTTTCACGGTTGCTATGCGTCATTTCTTTTTAAATATAAATTGTGGAAAATGTTACCAGCACATATCAAGTATTAAAACATATAGATATAAGATATAGCTGCAACACACAAACAAAACAGAAAATACAACATAGCAACTGTTTGTTTGGAGTCAGTTTCCAACCAAAACGTCATGAATGACGTCACGACTGAAATCGTCTACATTAATGTTACAAACAAATGAATACCTATGAATCATTAGATAGCCCTTTTTTGTCGAGCTTCTTTAATGACGGCATCTTTTTGCTTCATTTGTGTATTATTTTGCGATAGTGACATCCTTATGCATGCTTTACTGTAGATGTACTGTAGAGTGGATCGTAAATGTGGAATTCTTAAGCGGATGCGAATGACGTCATTTTAGATCAAATAAAAGTGTGTGCTTTAAGTCTTAAAATTGAAATAGATTTTGTACTATTTATATATACATATATTTTTTTTTCATCGGGGGCAACACTAAATTCTGAAAAAGCAGAATTCCTGTTTTCTAGTATTTAAATTTAAAATTTAAAATTTTTCTATGATTTTTTTTTTCAAAATGGTAGCAATTTGATTACTTCCATTGTTGTAACGAAAAGCAAATTAATAAAGTATGTTTATCTTTATTGGTGCCGATTTCTAATAAAATTCAAAATTAACTTTGCAAAAAAAGGGAGCAGAAAATGACATCACGCTTTAAAAAAACACTCAATTTTTCCTCAAAAAGTTATTACAATTCAAAACCTTTTCACTCCACTGAGTTTGAGACGCTATGCGAAATGCTTCAATGAGGCAAAGTGACATCATATTTAAATGAAAACCATCATTTTCTATGATAAAACGAAATATTTTACTACGAACGGCTGTAAAAGATATAAATTTCTGGAATTTTACTCGCCGCTACGGAGATTAGAATCACAAGTCAAGAGTGTGAATGTTCAGATGCAAAGTCGTAGTTAACAAACTTGATTTCAAGTTTGGAAATATATGTATTAATAACTTATTGCGTACTGCGATATTTTTGAATTGGTGAATGTAAATATGAGAGATGCGTATGTAAATTTTGAGGCGATGGAAATGACGTTAAGTTTAGATTTCACGCGAAAAATAATTCTATGATTGGCTCATGATGAAATCATTTTTGCTGATTTTCAATCGGTAATTTCAAACATAAGAGCCTCAATGGGTAATTTCATCATAATTACTTATCTTGGTCAGGTGTACTAATACGTTTTAATTTAATACGCTGAACAGTCGAAGTTTATGGAAAGAGTATTTTGGTAACTTTAAATTAAAAATAATATTTGTTGAGAGTAAGTATTAACTAATGTATGAGTTCCTTTTAAAACAATTTCTTTCGTCAAAATACGACGGGTTTTATCTCGTTATTAAACAAAACATTAGCTCCATTGTTGTAAATTATGCATTTTAATTTCATCCAAATCGTTATGGCGTCGTCAGTATTTGTGACCTGAGATATAGATTGAATTTCAGAAGTTTTACCTTCTACGTCCGTAACGACCACTTTTTCTTTTTTAATAGTGCGAACCTTTTATTCTTCAACACCTACCAAATCGATGCAACTCATTTTGAATTTTAAATTAAGAGAAATGAAAGGAAATCTAATACGGGGAATACGATTTTAGGTCTTAGACGCATGTTAACGGATTTCGTATTAGCCGAATGGCTACGAGTGAAAAATCAAAGAAATCGAGAAAAATATAACAGGGTTTTGTACGGATCAGGGTTTTTTTCAAGGAGAGTTTCCAGTATTTTTTTTATAGAAAGAGAAACCTATGCTAAACTGGTGAAATTTCGTATTCTTATAAGAAGAGATTTTCTGTAAGAAAATAGCGGTGCAGAAGAATTTCCTGGTCGCAAAATCCCAGGAGTCGTAAGAACCCTGAGATAATGTCATGTATGTATTACTTATATGTATGTATTCTCATGTATGTTTATATTCAGACGCATGCATGTTTGTATTGGGAAATTTCCGCAATCGGGTTTGTAGACAATTTCATAATTTAGCGAGCGTTGTTTGATGCGCAAATTTAACCATTTGGTGGCGGTCGCAATTACAGAAGGTTACTCATTTTTTTTTTATTCACTGTAAGTGAATGTGCTGCAACTGAAATGCACAAGGACATTCTCCGTAACCTTCCAAATCGATGCAATTCATTTTGAATTTTAAATTAAGAGAAATGAAAATAAATCGAATACGGAGAATACGAATTCGTTTATTAGCCGCATGGTAACGATTTCAATATTAGCCGCATGGCTATGAATGATAATCAAAGAAATCGAGAAAAATATAATGTCATGAATGTATTATTTATATGTATGTATTCTTATGTATGTATATTTGTATTAAAACGTATATATGTTTGTATTGAGAAATTTTCGTATTCGGATTCGTAGACGTTTCCATAATTTACTGAGCGTTGTTTGATGCACAAATTTAACTATTTGGTAGCGCTCCCAATTTTAGAAGGTTATTAATTTTTGTTTTTAGTTCACCGTAAGTGAATGTGCTGCAACTGAAATGCAAGTGAACATTTTCCGTAACCTACCAAATCGATGCGATTCATTTTGAATTTGAAATTAAGAGAAATAAAAAGAAATCGAATACGAAGAATACGATTTTGGGTTAGTTGCATGATAACAGATTCAGTATTAACCGCATGGCAAGGAATGATAAAAAAAGAAGTTGAGAAAAATATAATGTTATGTATGTATCACTTATATGTATGTATTCTTATGTATGTTTTTATTCAGAGGTATGTATGTCTGTATTAGGAAATTTCCGTAATCAGGTTGGTAGAAAATTTCATAATTTAATGAGCACTGTTTTAAACGCAAATACAATCATTTGGTAGTGGTCCCAATTAAAGAAGGTTACTCATTTTTTTTTTTATTCACCGTAAGTGAATTTGTTGCAACTGAAATGCGAGTGAACATTCTGAAGTGAATGAGATAAGCATTTTTGGCCTAGATGTACACTTGAAAACAGAAATATGTAGATAACAAAATAAAAAAGTCCTAAAAGCGTAAAGAAAAAGTAGCTTACTTATTTCTTGATTTTAAGATTTTAGCTAATTTTACGGTAAAACACTAAGCTAAAATGCGAAGAACCCGATTAAAGAAGAATCATCAGTGCTGAATTTCAGTGGAAATTTCGCCAAATTTGGCAGCTTCAGCCAAATTTGCTGCATTTATATCAACATATTTTTAGTCGCGAAATTTCGCGAAATGTCCCCAAGCTTGGCGAAAATTTTGACGTTAATGTATATGACTATATAGTTTTATGCTTATAATCGGAAAATTGATACAACAATGAAAGATAATTCGTGGAAAATCAACTTCATTAAAAGTCATAAATAATTCCATGATTTTTTTAACCTGTTGCCTAGATGTAGTGTACATTTTAAGAAATATACATATTTTTATATGTGTAACATTATACACAAAAGTTTCGAAAATGCCGGTTAAAAGAAAGAAATTGAGATGAAAAGAGTTATTCAGCGTAATTCTATGTGGAAAAGTCGCATAAAAATAACCCAGCTGCCTACGACTAATTGCGCGAATAACGATATAACAATAACTCAGATGGACAAAAGTATCAAGTTTGATAGAGGAGTATAGCAGATTACCCATGTGTGCGTGTTACATTACGTGTTACAGACCTTTCCCTTATACCATATTATACCATATTATACCATATTACCATATCCCTTATACCATAATATAGGGAGAGTGTGAACTAATAGTAGGAATTCAAAAAGAATCTCATTAACTACTCCTATTTTGTAACATCTTTGTTACAAACAGAAGAATGTGAAAAAAAAACTTCAGCTGAATAACTTTATTAAGAACCAATTTCCGCAATTTTAAATTGCAAATAAAAAATATCTCATACATTTTAAAAATAACTGTTATTTAAAAACCATCCTCTGAAAGAGTTCTTAGACAACAATGTTAAAAAATTTTGGCATTTGAACAGCGAAGTACTTCAATTCGCTACTAAATAAATACAAATTAATTGCAATGTTCATCGATTCTTCTAGCTACTTTATGAAAACCAATTTAATTTTTAATATGATAATAATCTCGCAAGTCTTACAAATAAACTTAAGCTTTAGAAGCCTATTAAAGATTAATGAGTTTTTATATGACGTATGCTATCCATATTGCAGTAAATGAAATAACGAGATATACTTTTGTAAATGAAATAATAACACTGCCTACTTACAATTGTATTCGATCTTTTGTTGTGTTTAAATAAAGTGGGGGTTTTGTTATTGAATAGCTTATAAACTGATTAATAACATATGAATAGTTAACTTTTTTTTCTTTTTTTTTTCATGCTTCAGAACAAAAATCTAATATATGTAATAGCAATGGAAAATAATAATGATTTATTATCATGAGTTGGAAATAAAGACGCGATATATTACAGAGCGTCTTTTAAACGTATAATGCATTAGTAAATATACAGGATGTCCATTATTAAACGACCCTACTTTAAAGTTGTCTACAGACAAAACTATTGTTCATAAGGCTGTAAAATTTTGTGAAAGACATAATAAAGGTATGGGAATTTGTTTTAGCTAAAAAAATATATATAAATAAAAGTAGTTCAAAATTTCACCACCAGAGGGCGATTTTTAACGTATTACACATTTAGCATTACGATAGTTTAGAAATTTTATTTACAGGATGTTCATGATTAATCGACCCTATTTTAAATTTGTCTACAGGCGAAACTATTGCTCGGAATGTTGTAAAATTTTTTGGAGAACATAATAAAAGTATGGGAATTTGTTTGAGGGAGAAAAATATTAGCAGTCCGTTTTTTAACGAATTACACATTTAGCATATATTTACGATAGTTTAACAAATTTGGTTATAACCAAACGTGTTTTGCATGACTTTCATCATTTTCAGATACCATCTGGAATCGTAAGATAGCACGTTCCCCAGTTGATTCCCCAGCAGTGTGTTCTGGGAAATGCTAGGAACATGACGTGGAATGCCGTCTTTAGAATAAGGTTAAGTAAATAAATAAAATTTCTAAACTATCGTAATGCTAAATGTGTAATTTATAAAAATCGCCCTCTGGGAGCGGAATTTCGAACTATTTTTTATTATTTTTTTTTAGCTCAAACAAATACCCATCCCCTTATTATGTATTTCAAAAAATTTCACAACTTTATGAATGTAGTTTTGCCTGTAGACAACTTTAAAGTAGGGTCGTTTAATTATGGACACCTTGTATGTACAGTCGTGGAAAAAAAAGTAAACACCCCCTACTAACTCTACAACAAATTACTGTAGAAGAAATTTGCTGGTATCAAACGATTAGAAATAAAGTCTACTTTTAAATAATGTATATGTCGGAGGCCAGGGACGGAGAACCTATGACACGCGTGCCATAAGTGGCACGCTGCAGATTATTTTTGGTACGGCATAGATTCAGTTTCTACATAAAAATGTAGTAGAACTTTGCAAAATGCATTAATTAATCTATATCTTGTCTATGTTTATCTGAATTCGATTAGTTCGGTTGGTAGTCATTATCATAGAGATTGAAGAAACTGAAATACAGGGTGATTCAAAAAAGATGGGGAAAATTTTAAGAGGTGATAGTACACACCCAAACAAACATTTTGTATCAAAGAATGCATGGTCGAAAACTAAACGTAAAAAAGTTAGAGGGCGCCAAAAGTTATATTCTTATACGAGGCAAAAACACACAATGAACGATTAAGTTAAGTTACGAAAACAAATTTAATGGCATTTGATTACAATAAGTGCTCAAAACATTGATCGGCAGCTGTTATACACGCAGTACAACGGCGAAAAACAGATTGGCGAATTTTCTGAAACACACCAGGCATATCGCGAACTTCCCCTACAGCAGTCGAAAGCTTGGCAACAAGTTCTTCTGCGGATTCAATGGAAGTCTCATACACAAGAGCCTTTAGCTGTCCCCACAAAACAAAATCGAGGCATGAACGATCTGGCGAGCGCGGTGGTGCCTGGTGTGTTTCAGAAAATTCGCCAATCTGTTCTTCGCCGTTGTACTGCGTGCATAACAGCTGCCGGTCAATGTTTTAAGCACTTATTGTAATCAAATGCCATTAAATTTGTTTTCCTAACTTAACTTAATCGTTCATTGTGTGTTTTTGCCTCGTATAAGAACATAACTTTTGGCGCCACTAACTTTTTTACGTTTAGTTTTCGACCATGCATTCTTTGATACAAAATGTTTGTTTGGGTGTGTACTATCACCTCTTAAAAATTTTTCCATCTTTTTTCAATCACCCTGTATATCTTAGTGTATCACAATCTAGCTCAATATTGACTCCCAAAATTTTAAGAATAAGAGAGAATCAACAGATTATCGCAAAAGACAGATTAAAAGGCATTATAAGCAAAAATGCCGATGGTAAAATTATAACGTCTAGGAAATCAATTCCAGACACTAAAAGATGTAGATTCTGGTGCTTGCTATTTAGACATTTTTTAGCCAGACATTCTTTTAAGAAATGAATAATATGAAAAATTTAGTTAAAAGCATCTTATCAAAGGAGTTCAATTCAACTTGCATTTTCTTAAAAATAACTAAGTACGAAACTGATATAAATTATTTGGCATGTAATATGAAACAACAGAAATAATAATTTTAAAATAAATTTCTATAGTATAATATCAAATATTACCCATGTTTTTTTTAATTCTAAAAACAAAATTTTAAGTAATTTTGATTCATTATTATTTAATAGATTAAATTTTTTTAATGCTGACACGTCATGATCATGTAAAATATATTTTTGGAAAAAATTGGCACGTACATGTGTAAAGGTTCGCCGTCCCTGTCGTAGGCTAATTGTAAAATCAAGGGCAAAGAGCCTAGTCCAGGGATGGCGAACCTTTTACGTGCACGTGCCTAAGATTTATAAATAATATCCTTCGAAATTTTACCGTGCCAGACATAAAAAGCGTTTGTAACATACGTCGCTTAGACGAAACACTGGTTAATCGAATCGGTCGCTTTCATGTATAAAATAATCAAACACAAAAATCAAAATTCGATTTTTTTCGTACATTGGAATCAGTCAAAACTTTATGAATTTGGATTTCGAAATACATTTTGTTTACGTGACACCATAGCTACCGACTTGTACGGATTTTTCATACCGCTAAAATTAAATAGTAAATTTTAGCTAATCGAATCACCGAAATTCATGAATTTTTAACATTTAAACAAGTCAAAAATTTCTATTAAATTTTACTGGTAAGAAAAATCTGTACAAGTTTGGCAGCTGTGTGATACGTACTGTAATATAAGGAAATATAAGAAATTTTATTTTAATATTTTTTAGCATTGTTAATCCAGCATCTAAATTAAAATTGTGTCAACTTTCATGAGAAAGGTAAGAATAACTTAATAATTAGACTTTTTTTGTTGTAAGTTTGAAGAAAAATGCATCATAGCTGATGGCTCATATTTTGCTATTTTTAGTCAAATTCATAGCAAAAACGGTACACTTGCTATTTTATCGTAGGGTGAAAAAAAATCTAATGTGTTAATTTATGCAAAATATAATTGCATTATTTGTGATACTCATAGTCTGTGCGCAATGTTTTACGTAATACTATAATAATAATAATAAAGAATTTTATCAATATTGGATTTTCAAGTTTAAATTTTTTGCGTGCCGGAGAAATTGTTGTACGTGCCAGGTCCAGCACGCGTGCCATAGGTTCGCAATCCCTGGTCTATGCTGTTTGCAGAGAGGCCGACTAACTGAAGATTCATCTTCCATTTCTCAATCAGCCTGATATTTTTCAGGCTTATTGCAAAGAGTTTAAGCAACTTTAGGCTAATTGGAAAATGATAAATTTGTTTCTCAATCAGCCTGATATTTTTCAGGTTTATTGCAAAGAGCCTGTGGAAAGTTAGGCTGACTGGAAATTATTTATTTATTTCTCTATACACTGGATTTTTTCAGGCTCATTGCAATGAGAAAATGTAGTTTAAGGGTAATTATAAATGATCCAAAATGACCACCGATGACCACGTATTTGTACAAATAGCCTAGTTTCATCCAGGTTTATTCCAATCAGATTTTTTTAGTTTTATGACTTTCAGTATAAAAAATGTAGGGGTCATTTAAGATGATTATATAAATGTGTAAGAAAACTGCCATTGGCAGATTTCATTTATTTCCAATTGGTATTTATTTGTGTTTTTTTTTATTATTAAATAAAGTTTCGGATTTAAAACAGATTTATTTACACGCAAGTAATTAAGGCACTTCACTTTTATTTTAAGGGTACATTTTTCGCAAACACTCCATGGAGACAATCAACCAATTTTGCAGATGGGGACATTTTTAATGTGTTCTTAGCATTACATAGAGAAGATGGGATGCAGAATGATAATATTTATAAATTTATGTAAGAAAAATTGATGTATCAATGGCATCTGAAGTTGATGCAGATATTTTGTGTTTTCACACTGAAAAAAATGAAGTACACAAAAATGAGTAAATCGATGTACTCATACCGAATTGAGTATGTTTGGATCAAAAATGAACCTATGAACCTTTTGATACATTACATGTTATAAAACCCAAACGGAACGGTAATTTTGTACTTTGTACTAGTTTATTTCATTCATGGCGGCTTAAAAATGTTTTTTAATCAGAAAACAAATTAATATACAGTTGAAATCAGAGGTATAATATTATATTTTTATTCCTCTGAAGGAACTATATCCCATGTCTCCTTTATAACGCGTAAGGTTACATTGTGTTGTTGTTGTTTTTGTTGTTTATCAGTGCTTCGAAAATTCGATCTGGTCTGTGTGCTAAGTGAGATGGATTTGTTCGTGAAAAAAAAAAAATTAGAAAAATGGGATTATCAATATTTCGCCAAATACTTTGAAAGTAAGTACTCTCTGTTAAATATTCAATATATTTTTTTCTTGTTTAATATAATCAGCTGTACCTTCTGTAAATATTATATTATTGTAAATATTAAATTAAACACAGTATTTTAAAATAATTTAAAAGTGTTTAGCGTATCTTGATAATAATTTTGCTATTTTCTCTTCGTAAATAATTAAATGTTTCTTGTTAATAATTTTTAGCGGGAAATAAATGTCAGATCATTTTTACTTTAATCTGTAGTAAAGTGTCTTGGGGGGGGTGGGGGGGCAAGAAAATTGTTTTTTCAATTTAACTTATTTTAGTTTTGAAAGTGTTTCATAAAATGTGTGTCATTTAGCAAAGTATCTTATTTTGGTTTTGCACGTGTTACTACTAATCGGCCATCTTGGACGCCATCTTGTTTTACTTCATATTTTTATAATAGAAGCGTCTTTTCAAACATTTTTAAATTATCAAGCAGGACGGTCGTTCTGCCAAGCCAAGCTGAAAAAAAAAATGCTAACCTCGCCAAACAAACAAACGCCAAGAATAAAACGCAAGACACCGTAACTGCTTATTATACTGATGACAACTTCTCCATGTTAAATCAACCAAACATGCCAGCGTAAAATTTCCCATATCAAAAGAACCAATCATCGCAGAAAAATAAAACCAAAACCAGAAGGACCTAATGGAAAATATCTTCAATTTGAGACCAAATGCATCCTCATAAATTAATTATAAACAGAGATATACATTTTTTAAAATAACGTCGAGATACTGAAAATGACCGATTTATTTTCTTCGTCACAATTTATGGTTCAATCAAGGTAGAGACTTAAATAATGGACATAAAAAAGTAAGAATTGCATTTTTGGACAGATATTTACTCAATCTACGTGCTTTTGTAAAATTCAGCTTTAAAAACACAAATTTTCTATTCTTAATTAGCGAAAAACTGTTAATTAATTCTAAAGTTTATAAATTATGCCAAACACCGATAAACCCGCCAAATCATTTTAGAAGTCTTTTAAAATTTTTTATATTATCCTTTTGCATTGATTTCATCGAAGAAAACTATGGCCGAGATCCAGATAGATTTTTCGCTGTTAGCGAAATGAGTTTGACCAATCAGAAGCCAGAATGTTTGAGAATTTTTGCTGCTTCTGGATCCCGACCTATGTCATAAAAGTTTTGAGTCATTTTCTTAGTGTCATGGATGAAGTGCAATGTTTACAGAAATTTAGGCTGGGATCCAGATGGATTTTTCGCTGTTAGCGAAACGAGATTCACCAATCAATAGCCTGCATTGCTGCAAACAGCGAAAAGTTCGCAAAAGTGCAAGCTTCTGATTAATGAATCTCGTTTCGCTAACAGCGAAAAATCTATCTAGATTGCGGCCAATTATGTTGAACACAATTTTGCATTTCCACATCCAGGAAGGGTATTGATGTCATAACAACAGTGCGTATTCGAAACTATTTAAGGCATTGATTCTGAACTCCTTTGCTATACATTTCAATATTAAAGAAGTTGTTGTTTCAATAGTTTTAGTACTTTTCTCTATTGCTCACTCTAAAACACGAATATCGAAATTTAATCAACAGCGCTCAGAAACTGTAGCGCCTACAATATATAGTGTTGAAATCGGCTAAACCTGTAATACTTAAAAAAAGCGCTAAAATATTGTATCCCTTAAATGGGCAATGATACTGCTGTAATATGCAGATCGCAGCGACATCTGCAGGATATTTTCTACAACTGCAAGAAATTGCTAGTCTATACAATGTAATAATAGTAATACGAAAATCCCACAGATGTCGCTGCGATCGACACTTGAAATTTTACCAGTATCGTCGCACATTTAAGGGATACAAATTTTTAGAACTGTTTGGATAGCATATTTCCACACTAGGTATTCTAGCGCTGTGTCAGAAACAACACCATAACAGAGAGCCTTTATACATAAGAGTGGTGATATATGCACAGGAGGCATGCTCATTTCAAGCTTTTGTCGAAAGTACGGCAATCCGCTTTCTTGAATAGAGGATATTCAATCTACGTTATGATCACATGGTCAAGGCAAGAACGTCTAGCGTAAAGAAGGGAAGGCTCCGTCTACGTAATGTAAATCCCCGCTAGCCAATGAAACACTCGTCCATGCGCGTATCTTCTAATGGAGGATATTCCAAATATTGGTTCGAGGCTGAAAAAGTCACGTGGTACCGGTAATTTACCCAAAGAATTTCTAACTGATAAGAAGGGAAACAGGAAACTACACTGTTAAAAATATCGTGAAAAATTACCTCTGTTTTTAAAGGCTATCTGTATTCTGACCAATGAGAACGCTTCATAGGCGTTTATGTGGCGTTCTCATTGGTCAGAAAATAGAGAACCTGTAAGAACCGAGGTAATTTTTCACGATGTTTTTAACAGTGTAGTTTCCTGTTTCCCTTCTTATCAGTTAGAAATTCTTTGGGTAAATTACCGGTACCACGTGACTTTTTCAGCCTCGAACCAATATTTGGAATATCCTCCATTAGAAGATACGCGCATGGACGATCTCTATTAGTCTAGGGAAATAATTCAGCATGCATTAACGTGACGATAATGGCATGCTCGCAAAGAACTTTAACGATTTGTTTTTATCATTTTTACCAATAAACATTTATTGGCCGTATGTCGCTACTTCGTTATAGAGACACACTTGTTCTTAATTAGATCCCGGCCTTAATGTATCAAAATACGGAGTTTGCTTTCTGTACTATTCCTGAGCTCAGTTATAGCGTCTAGAAATATAGGCCGAGATCCAGGTACAATTTTGCAAACAGTGAAAAGTTAGCAAAAATTCTGGCTTCTGATTGGTCAATCTCGTTACGATAACACAGAAAAATCTACCTAGATCACGGTCATAGTGTGGAAACCGGCTATTCCAGTAATTCTTTAAAAAGTGCTAAAAATTGAATCCCATAAATATTGAAAAATACTGAATGACAAATGTCGATAGGAGCAACATTTTCTAGATCTTCTCTGAGCGAAACGTTTTCTTTTGAAATATTTATGTTGGAATTACCATATGTCGCTGTAATCGACATTCGTCGTTCAGCCTCGTTCAACATTTATGGGATACAATTTTTAGCACTTTTTTAATAAGCCGATTTTTAAACTATATCTTCTAGAAACTATAGCTCCGTTATAGCGTCTAGATTATATGTTGTAGAAATCGACTATCCCAGCAATACTTAAAAAAGCGCGGAAGTATTGAATCCCTGAAATGTACAACGATGTCGAATTCGAAACAGTCATTTGCATCGACATCTGCAGGATATTTTTTAAGGAAGAAAGAGACATGTGTAATGCACCGCTACAGCGTCTAGAATACATAATGTGGAAATTTGCTATCCAAGAACCGCTAAAAAGTGTATCCCTTAAATGTGCACTGACGCTGAAATCCAGGGAGCTGATCGCAGCGACATCTGTGATATACTTTCAAATTTCAAAATAAACATCGTATTATTACAGCAGGCAGACGTATGTTAATAAAATGTAAAAACAAAAATATTACATCGTCTAGACCAAATTATAGCGCCTAGAATACATCGTGTAGAAATTGGGTACCCCTGTAATACTTAAAAAAGTGCTAAAATATTGTATCCCTTAAATGTGCAACGATGCTGCTGAAATATACAGATCGCAGCGACATCTGCAGGATATTTTCTATAACTGCAACATATTGCTAGTCTATACAATGTAATACGAAATTTCTGCAGATTTCGCTGCGATCGACACTTGGGATACAGCGCCTAGAAGATACAGTGTGGAAAACGGCTATTCCTATAATGCTTTAAAAAGTGCTAAAAACTTGTATACCATAAATCTCCAACAATGCCAGGGAGATTATCGCAGCGACATCTGCTATATATTTTCAAATTTTAAATTAAACATCGTATTATTACAGCGGGTTTGACGCCAAGCACACAGGTCAAATGTAAGTTAATAAAACGTTTAAAAAAAATGTTACAGCGTCTAGACCAAATTGTCTTGGAGTTTTGGGAAATATCCTGCAGATATCGCTGTGATCGACTGATTGGATTTCCACACTATATATTCTAGACGCTGTAGCGCCGCGGTAGCCTGTCCTTTTTCGTTTGCCTCGAAGTAGATGACGTCATTTGAAGCTATTCCTAAATGTGACCAGCTCATCACGTCACACGGAGTTGATTATCTGTACACGGCAATGGACACAAAAAAAATCGGCGCACCGCTTTGTACTAATCATCGTGTAATGATGATCCAACTCCGTGTGACTTTTAAACGTTATGAACTGGCCTATTATGCCATTGGTCACGCTAACATCCCCCCCCCCCTTGCGTCCGCCATATATAGCTGCATCTTGTACTGGAGACTGCTAAATGGGCTGCTATCGGTCAAAATCAAGAGAGAAAAGGGCAGAAGAGGGGGAAAGAAATCGTTTTTTTATGTAGTTTTTCACACGGGAAGATTGACATGTCTGCTCCTCTCCTTTCATAGCTTCATGGTGGTGAAATAAACAAACGCCCCCTAAATATTTGAGAAAGTCTTGACACGCGTCACAAAAACATCACACAAAGCAGGAAAACCAAGGAACAAAATAATTCATTGGCTCGTGGATATGAACGAGCCAATGAATGATTTTTCTTCTTTGTTTTGCCTGCTTTGTGTGAATTTTTGCTGACTTGTCAAGGCTTTCTCGAATATTTAAAGGACGTTGAATAGGCCGGGATCAAGATAGATTTTACGCTATTAGCGCGATGAGATTGATCAATCAGAAGCCTGCATTTTTGAAAACTTTTTTATGTTTGCAGTAAACACTCTAGATCCCGGACATTAGCTTTGGTTGGTTAAGACGATTTTGAATAAAATCAAATCAGAAAGCCAATGTTTTTAAACTTTTTTGGTTAGTTTAATCGAAATCTTTCACGTCTATTAATGAAAACTGAGTTACTGTACTTTGGACAAAAACTTGAATATGAGTACACGACTTGTGCATATGTATCACCACTCTTACATATAAATGTACTCTGTTATGAGCATGATTCTAAGCGCAGCTGGTTAAATTTGAGTATCTGGGTATTAGATAAAGCAATAGTGGCCCACCGTGGCTGAGTGGATAAGACACCACGCCGCTAATCGCTTGAGAACGTTGGTGGGGGTGGGTTCGAATCCCGCCGTGATCCCCACGTGATCTGATATATATGTGTTCAATAAAACAAACAAACAAACAAGCAATAGTGAAAGGTACAGTTTCCATGGAAACAACAACTTCTTTAATTCGTATAGAAAATTAATGAATAGTTGTAAATAATTTAATTTTAAAATGTAGGCAAATGCTCTGAAAATATCAGTGGCTCCCATCTAGTATTTTACAAAAGTAATTTAATATATTCACATGATGTATAAGTTGATGCAACTCTTACCTAATGAAAATTCTGCAACAAGACTTATGTAGGTAGATCTTTTCAATGATTAATTCAGAATTCTAAGAACAAAACGAAGTTCTTAAGCGCCCTTCCTCACCCCTCACCCCACTCAAAAAAAAGAAATACGATAGAAAGGTATAAGTATTTGGATAATTTCAGTATTTCTGTGATCTTTTGTCAGAGTTTAGAAAAGGTATCTGGGTATTAAAAAAAACATATAACAAATTTGACGAACGATAAGACTATAGATTTCAGGCAATTTTTAACTGCAAAAAAAATTTATCCTGATGTTTATGCGGCTTTAATAATAGACTATTAAATATAATCAATTTACGGGAATTTTTATAAGAAATTATATTCTCACATTTATGCAAATAGGTATGAATAAACAGACTTGAGTAAAATTACATATTTATTCTTTCTTCTCTATAACACGATCTAAATGAAGATGAAGTTATATGTACAGTTTATATCTTTAAATTTTTAGATTTTTTTTATCAAAAATGTTTCATCATCATGTCTAGAATTGCTAGATTTACTTCTTTAGACAGATCTTCGATTCTTTAGATGCCTGCGGGGCTTCATTCTCGGATTTTCCGTAGGTATTTGTAAAGATAAATTTATTTTGCAAAACCGTCAGCAAAAAAAGTTAGAACAAACAATTAACTGACAGACTAACTGTAAATATATATTTTACTTTGACTCTATTTGATTTTTACTAAATTTTCATCCTTCATAGAAAATTTTAAGGCGATATAAATTGAGAAAGACTGATACTTTGAAAGAAGAAATTGACTTTCGTTACTTTTAAATTATTAATTACTCTAAAAAATGAATGATAGGTAAACAAAGTGTATACTATTTTGTTTGTTCCCTGCTTATAAAGGCTATACAAGGACTAATTTTAGCGAGTAGAATTATTTCAAATATATATAATCTGTTTAAAAAAAAAAGAACTGATATCTACTAAAAAACAACTTTTCATAAGTAAAAAAAAAGCCAAGCAAAAAAAAAAAAAGGGAAAGTTGTGGCTAAAAAATAGTGTGATATCAAATTTCCAAGCTAATATTATGGTACTTATTTGACATTTTTTATTAAAAATTTACCATATGTAAGTCGAGTACCTAAGTATGCGTTGATAGAAAGCCTTTTCTCCTTTACTAAATACATCATAACGTGTTTCTGAAAATTAATTTTTTTTAATTATGCATGATGGGCTTGGCGGCCATCTTTCCATATTTTATACAAATTTCTAAGCAGACAAGCTCGTAATATGTTTGCATTATTAAGAATTTTGAACTTCTAGTTTTGGCTACAGACAGATAAATTAAGAAAGTCTTTTATTTTGAAGAAAAAAAAAACAAATTGATTTTTACTGCTTTAACTAATTAATTAACCCACTCCGAAAAAAAGAGAATCATAAGATGAAACCTGAAGTTACTTTATTTTAAGTCACAAATTTCTACGCACTCATTTCCATAAATTAAAAGCATAAAATGTTTGCTTTAGCAACAATTTCGAATTTCCGCTCTTAACAATGTACTTGTGTGCTTGGAAAATTGTGTAAAATATGGAAAGATGGCCGCCAAGCCCATCATGCATAATTAAAAAAAATTAATTTTCAGAAACACGTTATGATGTATTTAGTAAAGGAGAAAAGGCTTTCTATCAACGCATACTTAGGTACTCGACTTACATATGGTAAATTTTTAATAAAAAATGTCAAATAAGTACCATAATATTAGCTTGGAAATTTGATATCACACTATTTTTTAGCCACAACTTTCCCTTTTTTTTTTTTGCTTGGCTTTTTTTTTACTTATGAAAAGTTGTTTTTTAGTAGATATTTTAAAATACTGTGCACAGTTTAATATTTGCATTAATGTAATATTTATTGAAGGTATGGCTGTTGCATAAAATAAGAGAAAATGTATTGAATATTTAACAGAAAGCAATTACTTTCAAGTTCTTATTTGAATACATTCATGGGCTCAAAAATAAAAATGAGTACATAAACACTTCATATTTGAACACATCCATGGAATCAAAAATGAGTGCATGTGTTTCTCAATTTTGAGTACATTTGGATCGGAGCTATTTTGAATATGTGACTTATTTAAAAATGAGTATTTTTTACTTAATTTTGAGAACCCATTTTTTTCAGTGCTCAACATTAAGTAGAGAAAATGGTTGATTACGAAAATAATTATAAAAAAATTCTAAGAAAATTTCTGCAATAATGAAATCCGCAGATAAATAAGATTTTTAATGTTACCGCAGCATCACGTAGAGAAGCTGAATCCTCAAATCAAACCTATTATAACTAGTATGTTGTGGCCATCACAAAACTTTCTTCTATATAAATCACGTCAATTAAATCATTTAAATAGTATAAGAAATTACATCAATTTAGAAACAATTCGTATCAAAGTATACCTGAATTCGAAGTTTGATGAAAATTCGTGCATTAGTTATTGAGATAGAGCTGTAGGGGAAATTCTGAGAAATTCAGCATAGCAGCGCCACCTGTTGAGCGATTTGCACCCAAACACAAACAGCACTAATTCATATTAAGGTATACCGGAATCTGAAGTTTGATGAAAATCGGTGCATTAGTTCTGGAGCTAAAGCTATTGTGGAAATCACAAAAAATGAAGCACAGCAGCGCCACCTGTTGAGCGATTTACACGAAAAGGTACAAAACATCATTTCATGTCAAGGACTAACTGAATCTGAAATTTGATGAAAATCCGTGCATTAGTTCTGGACATTGAGCTATTGTGGAAATCGTGAAAAATGCTGCATAGCAGCGTCACCTTTTGAGCGATTTACACCAAAACATAAACCGCACTAATTCATATCCAGGTATACCTGATTCTGAAGTTTGTTGAAAACCCAAGTATTAGTTCTTGAGATAGAGCTATTGCGGAAATCTCAAAAAATGCAGCATAGCAGCGCCACCTGTTGAGCGATTTACATCACAAGAGGCAAAACGTCAGTTCATGTCAAGCACTAACTGAATCTGAAGTTTGATGAAAATCCGTGCATTATTTCTTGAGATTGAGCTATTACGAAAATCGTGTAAATTCTACAAAATGCAGCATAGCAGCGCCATCTGTTGGGCGATTTGCACCAAAACGTTACCAGCATCAATTCATATAAAAAATTAACGGAATCTGAAGTTTTATAAAAATCCGTGCATTAGTTCTTGATATAGAGCTTTTGCGGAAATCCTGAAAAATGCTACATAGCAGCGCCACCTGCAAGGCGATTTACACCAAAAACTAATCAGCACTAATCTATATCAGGAACTACCTGAATATAAATTTTTATTAAATTCCGTGCATTAGTTCTTGAGATAGAGCGCCCACAAAATTTGTGTTACATACAGACAGACAGACGGACGGACAGACAGACAGACTCACAGACAGACATTTTGTAAAAACATGTTTTTTGGAGTCTCTGACCCATAAAACGTATAAATCCGTCGAAAACTGGAATTCGAAAATTTTCATGAAACCAATACTTTCTTCTTGTCAAGATAGAAGAAAGTAAAAATATATATGAAAGTTTCTTTATTAATAAAACCTGCAGATGAGGCAGATTTTTAATTTTTCTCAACATTACATAAAGATTACGGGTTGCTAATAAAAATAATTATAAAATAATAATTTACAATATGTAAGGTTTATATTAATAATAATTTATAAATGCAATCCCTTATTGTTCAATAATTATAAATGTAATTCCTTATATTATCATGGACTTTAATTATAGTCACCCTGTATAATTGTTGCCGAATTTTGTCGAGTCATTTCAAATTTTATGAAAATCGGATGTAAAGTTTAATTACAGGGACAGTCAAAAGTTTTTCGTTTCATTACGGCCAATGGGAAAAGTTGCATTTTAATGAGTGCAGTTCAAATTTGAAGTCATTCTGACCAATGGCTCCCTTTTTACAGCATTTTGAAAGTGGGACTTTAATTATAGTCACCCTGTATAATTGTTGCCGCATTTTGTCGAGTGATTTCGAATTTTATGAAAATCGGATGTAAAGTTTAATTACAGGGACAGTCAAAAGTTTTTCGTTTCATTGCGGCCAATGGGAAAAGGTGCATTTTAATGAGTGCAGTTCAAATTTGAAGTCATTCTGACCAATGGCTCCTTTTTTACAGCATTTTGAAAGTGGGACTTTAATTATAGTCACCCTGTATAATTGTTGCCGAATTTTGTCGAGTGATTTCGAATTTTATGAAAATCGGATGTAAAATTTAATTACAGGGACAGTCAAAAGTTTTTCGTTTCATTACGGCCAATGGGAAAAGGTGCATTTTAATGAGTGCAGTTCAAATTTGAAGTCATTCTGACCAATGGCTCCTTTTTTAAAGCATTTCGAAAGTGGGACTTTAATTATAGTCACCCTGTATAATTGTTGCCAAATTTTGTCGAGTGATTTCGAATTTTATGAAAATCGGATGTAAAGTTTAATTACAGGTACAGTCAAAAGTTTTTCATTTCATTACGGCCAATGGGAAAAGGTGCATTTTAATGAGTGCAGTTCAAATTTGAAGTCATTCTGCCCAATGGCTCCTTTTTTTACAGCATTTTGAAAGTGGGATTTTAATTATAGTCACCCTGTATAATTGTTACCGAATTTTGTCGAGTGATTTCGAATTTTATGAATCGGATGTATAGTTTTTATCGGATGTATAGTTTTTATCGGATGTATAGTTCAATTACAAGGTCAGTCAAAAGCAATCCGTTACATTACGGTCAATGGGAAAAAATTATTTCAAGTGCATTTTAATGATGTTACAGGCTTTCGAACAGAATAAAATTGATAGGCACTTATGAAGTGTACTAAAATGTACATTCACTACAATATGCGGTGCAAAAAATATTTATAAAACTAGCTGTAGTACGGACGCACCTCATTTGCCACATTTGACGTGCAATTTCCAACTTGTTAATACCAGTACGAGACGGCGAAACCGCTTGGCCTTATGAATTCATGAGAGTGTTGTGCAAGTTGGAGCACCCTTTTTTTACTATCAATTTTTTAGATACTTAGACCGAAAGCCGCACGAGCTATAGGATCCGCTCCAATGAGACAAGCAATGGAGCTAGTTTTTACCCAGTGGGCAACGGTAGATATGCGGATAGTAGGAGAGCTGTTGAACATTTTTGAGTAGGTATTTGAGGCACCCTGAAAATTTGTGCAGCACTTCTTTTGTAATGCCTGAATACAAAATCGAATGTCTGGCTGAAGGATCGTGGCCCAAAACCTGTGCCAGACACGTGTCAAGTGCCATTTTTTGACACTACCCAAAAAAAGTATTTGAGGCACGCTGAGATTGAAACAGAATAATATTTATACTTAGAAAAAAATATTTTGAAAATGACAGACACTTTAGTCGGCCCAAAAACTGTGCCAGACACGTGTCAAGTGCCATTTTTTGACTACCCAAAAAAGGTATTTGAGGCACGCTGAGATTGAGGCACAATAATATTTATGCTTAGAAAAAAATATTGTGAAAATGACAGACACTTCAGTCGGCACAAAAACTGTGCCAGACACGTGTCAAGTGCCATTTTTTGTCTGGCACAGGTTTTGGGCCACGATCCTTCAGCCAGACATTCGATTTTGTATTCAGGCATTACAAAAGAAGTGTTGCACAAATTTTGAGGGTGCCTCAAATACCTTCCCTAAAATGTTTAACAGCTCTTGGACTAGGAGTCGCGTCCCCCTTTGCAATGACAAATTCTGCCTTGTATTTTAGCAGAAAAATTCTTCAATCCTAAGTGCAACTGATCTATTAGAGCAGGGGTTCTCAAACTATGGTACGCGTATCAGTACTAGTACGTGAAGCTCTGTTTATTGTTACGCGAAAGTCTGATACTGCTACGTGAAATGAAATAAAAATTACAGTACGTATAATAAAAAAAAAGAAGCTCAATCCCACACCCATCCCTCCTCTTTCTTGATGTGTCAGTTCACCGGCTTGCTCTTTGTTACAGCTTTGACAACGTTTTGCATGTAATTTCGATCACAATTTTTAGATAAATGGAACTAATGTTCGGTAGATGCTGAGTTGACCTTTCGTACACCCCCCCCCCCCAAAAAAAAAGAAAAAGTTTTCCTCTATTATTGTATTGTGTGGGTGTATATTATTTATTTCAACGAACTTCGATCTCGCATTAACAAACAGTTCACTTTCAGAAGGTATTTAAATTACTTATGTAGATTATACACTTATTAAATTTTCTTATGTGTTTTTTACTACAGATATAAACATAGAATTCATTTAACAAAAAATTGGCAATCAAGGCGACTGCAAATATGTATTTTTTTCCCATGTTTAACAAAGCTATGTTTTATATTTAAATACATTTTTATTTTCCATCTCAAAATGATACATTTTATATACACTAAAAAATATTTAAGTCAATATAAGCGCAAATTTAATAAAATCAGTAAAATATCCTCAGCGGAAGCTCAAAAGACTGGGAAAATATTTTGTTTTAGGCATATATATGTTTTATGCACTTTTTTCGTTACTTCAAGATTTTTTTTTTTTTTTTGAAAATGCACAGTAAAACTTGCTTTACAATATTTTTGTCATTGTCAGAAATTTATTGTTTTCAATGGTTTTTGATTAGATTGGTTACTTTTTGTTTTGAATGTTAAGGAAAAATCTCTCGAATTGTAAGTAATTCTGACGTTTTATAAAGTTACATGAAACTATTGTTTGGTAAATGTTTTTGCTATATCAGATAAGTATCCTGAAACGTTTCACAGCATAAAAAAAAAACTTGATAATAATACATTAGTGATAGAAAAGCTCCCTAAAAACTTATTTTAATAAACTACGAATTGAATTTTTATTCAAATTCCGATATGAATTTTAATCAAAAGTAAAATAAAATACTTAATGAAGCATCTTTTGGAAATATGTTCCATTACAACTTTACATCGGTAACGGGACTGTTGTTTATTAAATAGTATTTAGAACGATTTTTAATTTTTTTAATTTTTAGTTAAAAAAGTAGAAAATATTTTTCAGAATTAATTGAGAAAACACAGATAATTAAAACGAATACTGATATCTCTTTGAAAGGAAAAGTACTGAAAAAATAAAAAATGTAATCAATTAAAATTCTACCACATAACGCATTTTTTAATAGCTCAAAATACAAATGACATTTTGATTCTTTAAAAAATAACTAAAATAACCTTTACTTTTATGCACAAAAAAGCAATTATCTATGTAAACAAAAGTAGATAAAGACATTTGTTTCTACATTTTCTTGATAAAACACAACTTTGGAAAAATATTTTAATTGGTTTTGAGCTGGGTTTTTTTTTTTTGAGGAATTTAAAAAGCTCCCGGTATACAAGTTATTAACGTTTTTAACTCAAAACATTTTTTAATTATTTAGTTATGGAATTAAAGTATCGATATACTAAAAAGCTTTTAAATGAAAGCAGCGTATTGATCGCGGCTAGAGAGCAGAGAATTGAAAGAAGAAAGTAATAGCTACTTTTTACGATAGGTAAATGAGACATAATAACGCAATTAAGCAAAAATTATTATTATTTTTTTAAGCAACTGATTTGTTGATGAAACTTTTATCTCAAATATAATTCGACTGAGAAGTAATAAAGAAAAAATATCAAAATCATCTAATAAAATTAGGCAAGGAACCGAAATAGAAAGATAAATGAATCAAATATAACTTTGCTTAGATAATTATTATAATTGATTTTTTTTAAATTATAGGTCACAGGAGAAAAAAACTTACAGCTTGCACAGATTATGAAACAGTTTTCAAAATTACTGGAATAATGTTTGAAATCTTCATCTTTCGGTGCTCTAAAAAGGTATTTGTAAATAGGAAGATTAGTTCTCGGTTGGTTGTTTTTTGGTGGCCAATTATGTACTCGAGGGATATAGGTCCTGGGGGGTGCCCTGCGTGGGGGTCTTTCTAAGGGATCCTAACCCGTATTTACGCTTGGAAATCCAAGGTTCGAAGAAAACCACGAAAACTCCGAACGATTAGGTCGAATGGCGCGATAGGGTACGAACCTAGCACCTCCCGTCTACCAGCTTCGAGAGCAGAATCTCTCGACCGCTGGTGGGGCGATTAGTTCTTGGCAAATGTTAAGCTAATCAAGATGGACTAATTTTAATTTGCACGGTAAATACACGAAAAGAACAAAATTAAATAAGTAAAACATAATTAATCGCATACGATCTTACATACTGTAAAAAAAATCGCATTCTAATACGACGATTTTTTTAAATATGTATTTGAAAGCACAAATTACACTGGTCGGCACCAAAATCCTCTCTGTAAAAATAATAATTGATTCTTATACATGTAATTCTGCTAAAAAAAATATCGTAACAAAATTACTGTATCAGAACAAGTACCCTTTTTTTTTTTTTTTTTTTAATGAGGGTTTGCTTTTAAAATGAAGGCATTTTATATCTTGCTAAAACATAAGTGGAAATTTTGTAAACCATAAAATGTAGTTAATATATAAATACTGTAAAAAAAATCCGTTAAAATACGCAAATTGTACTGGCAATCGAGACGCCAGTTCTATTTCCGTATTTTAACGGAAAATTTCCCCCGTAAATTCCAGGAAAACGGAAAATTTCCTGGAATTTACCGGAAAAATTTCCGTTAAAACACGGAAATAATACTGGCGTCTCGATTGCCAGGACCATTTCCGTATTTTAGTCTGGTTTTTCTTTTTACAGTGACCTATTACAAGGTACAAAAAATGAAACGGCAGAATTCAAAAAGCCAATTAGGCTTGGATAAAATAATTCATTTGGCAAATTAGTCGTGGAAACAATATAATTTCCTAAAAAGACCTAGGAAAAATATTGCAAAGAACATGGAAACAAACAGCGATTATTGTCAATCGGCTGCGGTAAAAAAATCCCAGATTTCAACATTTGATAGAAGAAAAAAATAAATTTTTATCCATCAGTCGCGCAAAAAAATTGCTAATTTCGAATATCTATCGTGGAAAAAAAAGAGAATTTCATCAAAAGTTTCGGGGGAAAAATCACGCATTTAGTCAAAGAATCACACAAAAACTGAAGAATTTCGTCAAACGATCGTAGAAAAGGTTCGCGAATTTCATCAAAATATCTCGGAAACAAATGGCATTCATCAGTCGCAAAAAAATATCTTGAATTATGATAAATCATCAAAGAAAAAAATATAAAATCTGTGAAACGATAATTTCTGGAAATGTGATTTCATTAATTTTAAGAATGTTTTAGTTTGAATTAAATTTTAGCTAAATAGTGGCGTGTAATAAAGGTACTAGGTAAACTAAAGCGCTGAACAAAAGTATTCAAGTAAGTTTCCATCTATTAGTATAAATTGCTGAAAGAGAAATTTCAACCTGTTATGCGTTTTCTTGCTAAACTAAATTTACCTATTTTATAGTATATATATCAACCTACAGATCAAATACAGGGCTGTTCAAAAGAATTGAAATACATATTTGGCTATGAACGATAACGATTGAAATCAGTTTTTCAAATGTTTTATGCGTTTTTTAAAACGTTTATCTCATTTCCCTAAATAACGAAGTTTTGTTAAAGCATTCAGGAAATGTGGGAAAGTGTTTCATTATCTATGCTTAATGCATGATTTTTCTTTCTTTTTAAAATGTTTTTTATTTCAGTCAAGTGTCTCTGTAAGTGACACAATAAGTTCTCAATAAATTTTGTAATTCTGACAAATTTCCAATTTGTCTCTTCACCTATGAATCTTTTATCCCGCAATGACTGGCGTAGTCTATCAAAATAGCATATTTAAACCCTGACAAGCTGCCGTACTTATGACCAGAACAGTTTAGCCGATTGATTTTCTCGCGTGCCGGGAACAAACTCAGGAAATCAATCACAATTCGCAATCAAAGGATATTAGAAAAATAATAACGGTGGCGAGTGAAAGCCTTGTTTTCCTGTCATCATCTCACGATTTGTTAAATTGTTTGAATAATTATTAACAGAACATTTCTGACTTATTTGACGTTTTAAAAAATATGTATCAAATACCAAAAATAATTTCCCCTAGAATAAATATAAGAAATTGATTTTCTTTAGTGTTTGTGGTTGCTTTATATTACTCTAAGTAAAACTGAATGCATTAAAATATTGATTTTAATCTTCGCTTAATCGTTATTATAACAGTAATGGTTTCTTAAAAAAAAAAAAAAAAAAAAACTCATCTTAACAGATAGAATTCCGGCATTAATGAGTTTTATAACAAGACTACCTTTAAAATTAGTATGCATTTTAACGCATGATTGCTCTTAACTTCATTTTTTTATAATATGCACCTCTAACTTGAAAACGTTTATAAAAGCATTTTACAAAATAGGAAAATGTACGAGCAAAAGTAATTGTGCTCTGGATTAAGCTCGTGTAGAGGAAAAATTTAATTACCCTTCCATGTAAATGTTTTCCTCTACTCAGTTTTAATCCAAACAACTGGTAGTTCTACTACGGTCCATCTAAGCATTTAAAAACGAAAGTGACGTATGTGAACAATGTGACGTATTAAAATGAATGGATAGACAGTTAAATATAATTTCCTCTACAAAGTTTAATATAGAGCACTACTAATTCTACTTCCAGCTACTCTGTAGATTATAGGCTCTCCCAATCCAAACGAAGTGATGTATTTGAAATGATTAGAACGGCAATTAATGAAAATATTCCCTGATGATGGTTGCGGAATTGTAAACCGAAAGTACAAGGAAATTTAAATAAAATGTATATTTTAAACTTATAACCTATGTAGTATTATTATCTGTCACCTTTTATAAACACATGTATAATAATCACTTATAAACAGATAAAGTTAAAAAATGCTATAAAAAGGTGATAGAAAATCTTTATTAAGATTGACGATCGTTTCGTTGCACAAACGGCAACATTTTCAAAATCATTCAACGATAGAAAATATTTTCACATAATTTAAAAACTATAACATAGTAAACAATGTCACGCGACATGATGCATAATGAAAAACATTGTAAACATAAAATTAATTTAAAAGATTAGATTAGCTATTGGTGAGCGTGGATTAATTTTCAAAACAATAACATGGTAAACAATGTCACGAGACAACATGCATAATGAAAAGCATTGCAAAATATAAAATAAAAATAAAATTATCTTGGCTATTTGCGAGCGTGGATTAATTTCTACTATTGTTACTAAAATTACATAGCATCTCTTTCCAAATTTTAGGTAATTCTATGGACACTGAATCATTGCAAATATTCTTGTTGCGTAAAAATATCTCTATTGATTCTCGGATTATGGATGGTAAACAAAATGTTGATGTATAAATTAACTTGCTATTTTTAAAATCGATCTGTGAAGGTTCTTCGCTGTATAATCTGGCCAAAGCTGTGGTTCTTCTGTTGTATTTGATGTCTGCTATATGTTCTTTGATTCTAGTTTTAAGTTTTCTAGTTGTCATACCTATATAAAACTGCTTGGTTCCATCTTCTTTGGTGAAAGGTATTTCGTATACTCCCGATAACTGGTTTGACTCAATTGGATCTATTTTCTTGCATACTATATTTCTTAATTTCATAGAAGGTTTTGCGACTAGGGAGATATTGCATTTATTGAGTTTATATTTCAGACGTTCGAAGAAACCAGGGAAATATTGTAAAGTGGATAACATGGAATTTTGTGGATTGAAATTTCTTTTCTTGTTATTCTTTAAGCTCTCATCTTTTCTATCGTTGAATGATTTTGAAAAGGTTGCCGTTTGTGCAACGAAACGATCGTCAATCTTAATAAAGATTTTCTATCACTTTTTATAGCATTTTTAAACTTTATCTGTCACCTTTTAATTAAACATAAAACGTTCTAAAGTTCACATAGTTTAACGGCTTGAGTGGGAGCAAGATTGCCTGATCAGAGATTTAGCTTAGACTTATTTACGCTCCACCCGAGGGTCTCCTCGACACGCAGGGGCCCGCAGGTAGAAATCCACCCCATTCAGAAGGGGAAGGCACCTATCTTTTACAACATTAAAAAAAAAAAAAACTTATTCAAGTTAAAATTAATTTACAAACTGTGACCGAAGCCAGTCTGCGAATAGTCCGACAAGGGGCAGCATAATCAGTAGTTCTGGAAAGTTGCAAGTACAGTTTGTGATTACATCAAGGTGGAAAATTGCATTTCGTCTTATAATTTTATTTGCTTTAAATATGTACATCATAATTCTAAAGCCTCATTCACAAAAAAAAAAAAAAAAAAAAAAAAATCCTATTATAAGCTTTTTTACGAAATTTTCTTTTTTCTTTTAAAATGTTTTGTATTTCAATCAAGTGTCTCTGTAAGTGACACAATAACTTCTCAATAAATTTTATAATTCTGTCAAATTTTCAATTTGTCTCTTCTCCAAAGAGTCTTTTATCCCGTAATGACTGGCGACGTCTACCAAAATAACATATTAAACCCTGACAAGCTGCCTTACTTATATGACCAGAACCGTTTATCCGATTGATTTTCTCGCGTGCCGGGAACAAACTCAGGAAATCAATCACAATTCGCAGTCAAAGGATATTAGAAAAATAATAACGGTGGCGAGTGAAAGCCTTGTTTTCCTGTCATCTTCTCACGCTTTGTTAAATTGTTTGAATAATTATTAACCGATCATTTCTGACCTATTTGAAGTTAAAAAAAAATACGCATCAAATATCAAAAATAAATTCTCCAAGAATAAATACAGAGTGTCTTCAAATTAGTTGGACAAAAAGAATAATTTATTGAATGGAATTGACAGGAATAAAAATTAAAGTACATATTGTTGTAAGATAGAACTAGTTGGATGTGCCAATCCCAAAACTTCCTTCTACCTCATACATTTTAATATTTCAAAATGTTGTTAAAATGTCAATATTTCATTTTTATTACTTCAATACTATATCAACTTTGACTTTCTTCTTAAATTTCAGCTTCAGTCAATTAATCGGAGTAAAAACGAGTTAATCTCGATCATGATATTTATTAAAATCAATAGTTTTTCGCTATTCTGTTGTATATCTGCTGTCTGCGAATAGTCGGCTTATCAGGATCGGAAGTTTTCGTTGATTCACCAGCCGCCGGTGTACAATAGAACTACGAAAAATCAAGAAAATTTCCCCAAAATCGCTATTATAGTGCCTCCTTTCGGCTAAATAGTTCCAAATTCAGGGAGGACCTTCTTGCCATGGCTAAAAACATTCACAAAAAATTTGGTTCAATTCTATGCATAACTTCATACACTTTTCGATGGTACAATATTCAAAATGCCACAAAAATCGCAATTACAGCGTCCCCTACCGGCGGATTTTTTCCAAATTAACGGAGGACCTGCTTGCCATAGCCAAAAACTTAAAAAAAAAAATTGTTTAATTCTATGCATAACTTCATATAATTTTTGATGGTACAATGGCGACATACGGACACACCGACACACGGTCAGACAGACATTTTTTATAAACATGTTTTTTGGAAACTCTGACCCCTAAAACGTGTAAATCTGTCGAAAACTGGAATTTGAAAAAAATTTTGATTACAATACTTTCTTCTATTGAAGATAGAATAAAGTAAAAATAGTTCAAGTTTACTATTATCACAGATGTTCGATGTGACTTCATTTCGTGTCTCTGCAAATGTCCCATCGGTAAATCGTTTCTTGCCACAGATTCGTCAGCATGTTTCCGTCGATCCATTTAATTGCAGTGCAGATTCATGATTTTGGTTCAGGAATGGATGCAGGAAGTGTCGGCTTGTACACTTGATTCTTTACAAAATACCATACACCGAAATCAAGCGGCGAAATATCTTTTGATCGTGGTGGTCATTGAATAACATTTCCGCTCGCTAAGCGATAGCGTCAGTTATGACCCCTAACGCCATCTATGAATAAACTTCCGCAATATTACTACTAGTCTGACTTTGAACTAGTTAATTTCTTTTAATATTTCGGAAGTTCTTAACTTACGAAATTGCCCAACTAATTTGTCGACACTCTGTATAAGAAATTAATTTTCTTGAATGTTTTTCTTTTGGATACATTATGCTATTTTAAAGAGTTACTTACGTTCTCAACTATCAAAAAATCGATTTTATGTTTTGAGGGATGTTAAATCCTTAAAGCGTGTAAAGTTATGGACAAAAAGATTTAAAGTGATATCACAATTATTGAGAAAAATATGAGCAAAAATGTGAGCACGATCAAAATATATTGAGTCTTAAAACTTTAAATGCGATTTTCTGGAAACTACACTTTTCAACGCGTGCAGCATTATAACCTGAACAATTTTTAACATTTTTGGATAAAATTTGCGTCCATCTACGAATAATTAAATAGTCCAAGGGGCACCGAGCCCTTTTTTGAAATTTTTAATTTTTTTCAAATAAGTTTAAAGGTCAAAATTTAAACGAAAGATAAATTTTTCGTGTCAAAATAGCGCAATTTTTCTATTTTTAAGAAATTCAAAATTTTGAGCTGACAGCCTTTAGCTATAGATCCCTATTTTACAAGAAAAAACAAAGATTTTAATATTTTTTTGTTTTTACAAGAAATTAGAATGCTGCTTATTGAGCCTGGATATTTTGGTATAGGTCAACGTAGGTTTTTGACGCAATGTGTGACTAAATTTTAAACGAAAAAATATTTTTAAATACTTGAAGCAATAAAAACCAACGTGGAATTATTAATTTTTCAATTCATTTTACTCTCAATTAATTTTACCTAAAAATATTTCCAAAATATGTCAATTTTACGCCACCGAGAACATATATAACCCCTTAAGGACTACTCCAGTCACGCGAAAACAAATGATAATCCAATTGGAGATTTTTTAAAAGATATGCAGTCTGCATTTGAACATTTTTAAATGATGTTTTTTTTTTTTTTTTTTTTTTTTTTTTTTTTTTTTTTTTTTTTTTTTTTTGCATTGGAAAGATGAGGTCGATCTGTATAAGGGCCGTTTTTTTTTTCAATTTTGTTTGCAATTTTTTTGCTTCTTTTTTATGATATATGCTTTCACTTTCGAAATCGGTCCGAAAAGAGAAAGGGTACTAATTAAAAATATCTAATAACAAAATAAAAAAAATGAAATACGGCCTTTGTACAGATGTACCTCGGCTATCCAATGCAAAAACAATCATTTGAACCTAGTATATACACTCCTTAATATTCAAATAGCAGTTTTTTTCTAATTTAAAATATTCAGTATTTTCATTTGAAAAATTGGGTCAACCTGAACCCACTTTGGAAGAAACAAAACTGAACCCGAAACATTTAAAGCCGACCCAGCCCAAACGAAAAACAAATTAGGGTCAATCTGATCCAGCCTGTACATTTCTTTTACTCGGAAAAAAATCAATATGGAAAAGTAGTCTACAATTATATCTCTAATAATATCAATATTATTTCTTTTGTATAACAATGAACCTGGTATATACACTCATTAATATTCAAATAATAGTTTTTTTCTAATTGAAAATATTCAGGATTTTGTTTTGAAATATTGGGTAAACTTGAACCCACCCCGGAAGAATCAAAATTCAGCCCGAAACATTTAAAGCCAACCCAGCTCAAACTCGAACCTAAACGAAGAGACAATTTACGGTCAATTTGATTCGGCTTGTACATTTTTTTTTATACAGTTGGAAAATGAATCGATATGGAAAAGTAATCTACAATTATATCTCTAATATCAATTTTATCTCTTTTGTATAAAAATGAGCCTAGTATATACACTCATTAATATTCAAATAATAGTTTGTTTTTCTTAAATATTCAGGATTTTTTTTAAAAAAATTGGATCCACTTGAACCCACCCCGAAAGAATCAAAACTCAACATTTAGAGCCAACCCGACCCAAACTGGATCTCAAACGAAAAAAAATATATATATAGGGTCAATCTGCTCAGCTTGTACATATTTTTCGCTCAGTTAGAAATATAAACTATATGGAAAAGTAGTTTACAATTATATCTCTGATATCAATTTTATCTCTTTTGTATAAAAATGAACCTACTATATATACTCTTTAATATTCAGATAATAGTTTTTGTTATAATAGAAAGTATTCAAGATTTTTTTTTTGAAAAATTGGATCAACTTGAACCCACCCCGAAAGAACCAAAACTCAACCCAAAACATTTAGAGCCAACCCGACCCAAACTGGACCCCAAACGAAAAAAAAAATATATGGGGTCAATCTGCTCAGCCTGTACTTTTTTTTCTCGCTCAGTTGGAAATAAAAACTATATGGAAAAGTAGTTTACAATTATATCTCTGATATCAATTTTATCTCTTTTGTATAAAAATGAACCTACTATACACGCTCTTTAATAGTCAGATAATAGTTTTAGTTTAACTGAAAATATTCAGGATTTTCTTTTGAAAAATTGAATCAACTTGAACCCACCCCGAAAGAACCAAAACTCAACCCAAAACATTTAGAGCCAACCCGACCCAAACTGGACCCCAAACGAAAAAAATTGTATATAGGGTCAATCTGCTCAGCCTGTACTTTTTTTTCCGCTCAGTTGGAAATAAAAACTATATGGAAAAGTAGTTTACAATTATATCTCTGATATCAATTTTATCTCTTTTGTATAAAAATGAACCTACTATATACGCTCTTTAATAGTCAGATAATAGTTTTAGTTTAACTGAAAATATTCAGGATTTTCTTTTGAAAAATTGGATCAACTTGAACCCACCCCGAAAGAATCAAAACTCAACATTTAGAGCCAACCCGACCCAAACTGGATCTCAAACGAAAAAAAAAATATATATAGGGTCAATCTGCTCAGCTTGTACATATTTTTCGCTCAGTTAGAAATATAAACTATATGGAAAAGTAGTTTACAATTATATCTCTGATATCAATTTTATCTCTTTTGTATAAAAATGAACCTACTATATATACTCTTTAATATTCAGATAATAGTTTTTGTTATAATAGAAAGTATTCAAGATTTTTTTTTTTGAAAAATTGGATCAACTTGAACCCACCCCGAAAGAACCAAAACTCAACCCAAAACATTTAGAGCCAACCCGACCCAAACTGGACCCCAAACGAAAAAAAAATATATGGGGTCAATCTGCTCAGCCTGTACTTTTTTTTCTCGCTCAGTTGGAAATAAAAACTATATGGAAAAGTAGTTTACAATTATATCTCTGATATCAATTTTATCTCTTTTGTATAAAAATGACCTATTATACACGCTCTTTAATAGTCAGATAATAGTTTTAGTTTAACTGAAAATATTCAGGATTTTCTTTTGAAAAATTGAATCAACTTGAACCCACCCCGAAAGAACCAAAACTCAACCCAAAACATTTAGAGCCAACCCGACCCAAACTGGACCCCAAACGAAAAAAATGTATATAGGGTCAATCTGCTCAGCCTGTACTTTTTTTTCCGCTCAGTTGGAAATAAAAACTATATGGAAAAGTAGTTTACAATTATATCTCTGATATCAATTTTATCTCTTTTGTATAAAAATGAACCTACTATATACGCTCTTTAATAGTCAGATAATAGTTTTAGTTTAACTGAAAATATTCAGGATTTTCTTTTGAAAAATTGGATCAACTTGAACCCACCCCGAAAGAATCAAAACTCAACATTTAGAGCCAACCCGACCCAAACTGGATCTCAAACGAAAAATATATATATATAGGGTCAATCTGCTCAGCTTGTACATATTTTTCGCTCAGTTAGAAATAAAAACTATATGGAAAAGTAGTTTACAATTATATCTCTGATATCAATTTTATCTCTTTTGTATAAAAATGAACCTACTATATACACTCTTTAATATTCAGATAATAGTTTTTTTTAAATATTCAGGATTTTCTTTTGAAAAATTGGATCAACTTGAACCCACCCCGAAAGAATCAAAACTCAACATTTAGAGCCAACCCGACCCAAACTGGATCTCAAACGAAAAAAATATATATAGGGTCAATCTGCTCAGCTTGTACATATTTTTGGCTCAGTTAGAAATATAAACTATATGGAAAAGTAGTTTACAATTATATCTCTGATATCAATTTTATCTCTTTTGTATAAAAATGAACCTACTATATATACTCTTTAATATTCAGATAATAGTTTTTGTTATAATAGAAAGTATTCAAGATTTTTTTTTTTTGAAAAATTGGATCAACTTGAACCCACGCCGAAAGAACCAAAACTCAACCCAAAACATTTAGAGCCAACCCGACCCAAACTGGACCCCAACCGAAAAAAAAAATATATAGGGTCAATCTGCTCAGCCTGTACTTTTTTTTTCGCTCAGTTGGAAATAAAAACTATGTGGAAAAGTAGTTTACAATTATATCTCTGATATCAATTTTATCTCTTTTGTATAAAAATAAACCTACTATATACACTCTTTAATAGTCAGATAATAGTTTTTGTTTAACTGAAAATATTAAGGATTTTTTTATTGAAAAATTGGATCAATTTGAACCCACCCCGAAAGAACCAAAACTCAACCCAAAACATTTAGAGCCAAACCGACCCAAACTGGACCTCAAACGAAAAAAAATATAGGGTGAATCCGCTCAACCTGTAATTTTTTTTTCACTGAGATGGAAATAAAAACTATACGAAAAAGTAGTTTACAATTATGTATCTAATATAAATGCTATCTCTTTTGTATAAAAATGAATTTAGTACATACAAAAATTGGGTCAACTTGAACCCACCCCTGACGAATAAAAATTCAACCTGAATTATTTAAAGCCAACCCGAGCCAATCTTGACCATAAACGAAAAAAAAAATATAGCGTCAACCCAATCCGAATCCAAACGCGGTCCGGATTGGACTCGGGTGCTGACCCGAGTCAGTACTTTAGTTTGAGGGTAATACTAATAAAAAAAGGAGGAAATTCATACTTTGAAAGCATTGAGTTTTTTTTTTCCTGCGTACTGAAATATTGTATTTCGAGATTAATTTCCTTGTGTTTCAACATCCATTTGCTGATTACTCCCGTCATATATATTAATGTAAGTCGCGTCTAATTTCCTATTCTTATTCTGTTCAAAAAGAATAAAAATGAGGTAATGCAATGCATGCATAATATGTCGAGAATGAAACGTCGGCCAGGAATTATTTCAAATTCGAGCGCGATAAATGAATGATAGGGTACAGATATTAGAAAATTTTATTATATCTCATATTTCTTATATTTTATATTACAAAAAAAAAGAACTTTGAATTTAAAGTTTCATTTAATAGAGTTATGATGTATCTATAGTGCGTGTCAAAAGTTGAAGCATAACATAAAATTTCAAATATAATTTTATTAATGTCTGAAAGTTACTTTTTTTTTCACATGACCTACAAATTATATAATTGCACAACTACATTACTACAAATTTTCTGCTTTTTACTGCAAATTATAGTTTTTGAAAGATATTTAACAGAGTTATGCTTTAAATTTTATCACATAATACAATTTATCAAAAGAACAAAAATGAGCGTGTCAAAAGTTTAAGCACAGTAGTTTTTTTGTCTTTAGTAGAACAAGAATAAAAAAATTAATACTTGTTTATTGCTCCATTCAGCTGAATTACTTTAACTATACACTGTTAAAAATTTGCAGCATTATGTGCAGTCATTTGACCGTTTTTTTCCGAAAACGGTTACACAACCGTAATTTAACACTATTCTGACCATATTATAGGCCAATTTATGGCCAAAATATGGTTAAATTAAGGTTATGAAACCGTTTTTTCAAAAAACGGTCGAATGAATGGACAGAATGCTGCAAATTTTTAACAGTGTACGGTCTTCCATCTATAAACTGAGGTTATAGATTTCACTATTGTTTCTGGTTCAATTTTAAACCACGCGTTCTCAATGGCATCTTTTACATCTTTAACTGAAGAATACTGCTTTCCATTTGGATTAACTGCATGAGTGAGAATACCCCATTTAATTTCTATAGGGTTTAAATCAGGCTAATTGCCGACTATTTCAAAACAGATACTTTTTTCGACTTAAGCCACGTTGAAGTTGAGTTTGGGGTATGGATCGAAACATTATCATGTTTATATCTGTTTTCCCGTTATATATTCATTTAAAACCTTCTCACCCCCCTCCCCCCCCTCGGAAAATCAACATTTAACTTTACTGATTCATTTTTCTAGTTGTCATTACCCTTCCCCCCCCTCAAATAAAATATTTAGTTTAAATTTGACATTTATACTTAATTTCATATGACTGTATTCATTCACTCCCCCCTCACACTACTGTAAGTTTCATTTATACTTTAAAAGTTCGTATTAAATGCAGGCATCATTTATCAGTCAGTTCCTTTTTCTTTTAATTTCACACAGACATGTGGCTAGAAATAAATCTTAACCGCAGCGATTTTCCGTTGAGATTAAAAAAATAGAATAAAATAGAAATGAATTTTCTTGGCCTTTCAGCCAACGATATGTAATGCATATTTTATATGTAACACAGAACTGCGCATTAGATTTTTCTCAGCCTCTTGGCTTACATTCCTATTAATTCCCACTCTTCAGTTTCTCAGATAGCGACCATATGCCATCCTGACTAATGCAGGCAATTGTTAAATTGTAACGTACATGTAATATCACGTGTTTAGCTATTCCTTCGGTTACCCCGCCTAGCCACAGGAATTTTATTAACTAGCAACCCCATAAGCCCGCCACGGCGTATAATTTAATTCAATGTAATGCTTCGGGATTTTTTACTGATTCCTCTATCCACGCCACCCGTATCATCGCCAATACATTACATATGTTTGCCTTCAGCTCGCCAATGCGTGAGTAATTGTAATGAATACTTGATCACTACTGCTTCTGATTCTGAGCGCTCGAGACGTCAGGGTCCCCCTCGTGGGGCCTGCCCGTCCGGGCGATCTTGTTAACTTCTCCCCTTTTCTCTGTATGTCACGGCCACCCCTTTAAAAGTTTCCAAAGTAAAATGAAGTTAAGTCCTCTAAAACTATTGTGTTGGAGTTTTTAATGTTTTATGAGCCTGGGTACACAAAACACCTTCATAATGTTGAAATAACCATTTTTCTCCTCCCAAAACCTCGGCAGTAGAGAGCAAATAATTGGCAAGTGTCTCTTGATCGTTTTCAGAGTTTTCACGATCACTGATGAACGCTAGAGATGTATGATCATTGCGAGAAATATCCCCCCATACCATTATACAACCACCACCATATTGTCGGGCTAAATATACTCGTAGGTTCTTTGCAGAGATCATGCCTGTAGTACTTAAACCCATCAGGGCCATGGAGGTTCCATTTTATTTATTCACTGAATATGACATTCATCCACTTATCACCAAATGACATATGCTCTTTGGCCCACTGTAATTTAGCTTCTTTATGGTGTCGTTTCAGACATGGTAACCGAGCCATTTTACATTTGATGTATTCCGATTCCAAAACTCTTCTATGAACAGTTTTTTCGATATTTTCCCTCCAACTGTATGTTTTATTTGCGAAAGAGAGTAATTCATTCTACATTGCCCAAATTCTTCAGGTTATTTATGTTAATTTACATACCATTAGATATTAATAGAAAAAAATTAATTTGATTTAACACGTGTTGAAATGTAGTTTGATTACTTCAAACTTGCATACTTTTTGTTTGGTTAAGCGAACACATATTGATTGCGAATTGCGCAAATTTTCACTTAAAAAAATATATATACATCTTGCGCTAACACAAAATTTGAATTTCTAATCTTAGGTGCACTTGCATATTTCTAGCGATGTCTATATCTATCAAATGTAGTGTGAAAAATTAGACAGTTATTTTTCGAATCTTTGAATGTTTTTTTTTTTCTACCCATATTATTTTTTTAAAAAAATTTATTCCGCTAAAAAGCATCATCCACTTTCTGCTTTGCGCGCTAATCCAAGGAGAATTATAAATAAATAAATAAATTCCACACTAACTGAAAACCACACTAACTGAAACCGCACTTAATGAGGAAAAACTGCAATTTGAAAATTGTAAATTTCATTTTGTAATTATCAGCAAAGTTCTATTAATAATAAAATCTACCAATATGACAGCTTTTTTTTTTATTCTTGTTGTAAATTTTCTTTTGATACATAACTGAACAATGTATGAATTTACCACGCTCTCATTTCAAAATTACTTTACTTAACATTCTGAAGCATTTTAGACTTATTTTTCAGTTAAATTTCAATAACCATGAAGTTTGGCGTTTGATCGATTTCGTATTTTTTCTTCTCTCACTTCGATCTGTTGTATAATTAATACACAGGCACATTTTGAACTTACATTCAAAGAAATTATTTAAGCACGAAATTTAGCGCTTAATAGCGTTTCAAAATCTGCCGATATTTCCGAGAGCGTTCTTTTAAATCTCTAATAAACGAGAGTTAGATTCAATAGTATTTAATAAAACGTCAATATCTTAAAAAAAAAAAAAAAAAAAAAAAAAAAAGAAAAAAAAAAAAATTTGGCCCCACCAGTGGCCGAGAGGTTCTGCTCTCGAAGCTGGTAGATGGGAGGTGCTGGGTTCGATCCCAATCGCGCCCGTCGGTCTAATCGTTCGGAGTTTTCGTGGTTTTCTTCGAACCTTGGTTCTCCAAGCGTTAATACGGGTTAGGTTCCCTTAGAAAGATCTCCACGGAAGGCACCTCCCCCCTTAGGGCCTATATCCCACGTGCAGATAATTGGCCGACATAAAATAAAACAACCTAAAAAAATTTTGCTGTTTAAATAAATTCTTTTTATATTTTCAATAAAAAAGATTATTTGTTTTATATTTTAATTTCCCTAATTAAGTAAATAAGTAAATATAATAAAACATCAATATTTACAATTTTTCTGACGTTTCATTTTTTTTTTTTAATTCCCTTGAAACGACTTTTTAGCTCACAGGCTATCAAAGCCTGAGAGCTAATGTGCCCGCCCGTTCTGTATGTATGTATGTATGTATGTATGTACGTAACGCGATAACTCTTGATAGAAACATCCGATTTGCTTCAAAATTTTTTCCAAGGTTCACTGTGATAAGGCGCTTCCCTGATTAGTTTTGGGAGTTCATTGGTTAAGGATAAAGGGGGGGAAACGGGGTTAGTCCACCACCCTCCTTAATTCAGATAAATGGGTTTTTCATGCAGAATGATTCGATTTGCTCCGAATTTGGTATACCGGTTTATTATGTTAAGGAACTTCCCTGATTAGTTTTGGGAGTTCCTTGGTTAAGGATAAAGGGGGAAAAACGGGGTTAGTCCACCCCCCTTAATTCATATAAATGTGTTTTTCATGCAGAATGATTCGATTTGCTCCGAATTTGGTATAGCGGTTTATTATGTTAAGAAACTTCCCTGATTAGTTTTGGGGGTTATTTGGCTAAGGGTAAAGGGGAAAAACGGGGTTAGTCCACCCCCTTAATTCATATAAATGTGTTTTTCATGCAGAATGATTCGATTTGCTCCGAATTTGGTATAGCGGTTTATTATGTTAAGGAACTTCCCTGATTAGTTTTGGGGGTTCATTGGTTAAGGATAAAGGGGGAAAAGGGGGGTTAGTCCACCCCATTAATTCAGATAAATGGGTTTTTCATGCAGAATCATTCGATTTGCTCCGAATTTGGTATACCGGTTTATTATGTTAAGGAACTTCCCTGATTAGTTTTGGGAGTTCATTGGTTAAGGATAAAGGGGGGAAAACGGGGTTAGTCCACCCCCCTTAATTCAGATAAATGGGTTTTCCATGCAGAATGATTCGATTTGCTCCGAATTTGGTATACCGGTTTATTATGTTAAGGAACTTCCCTGATTAGTTTTCGGAGTTCATTGGTTAAGGATAAAGGGGAAAAACGGGGTTAGTCCACCCCCCTTAATTCAGATAAATATGTTTTTCATGCAGAATGATTCGATTTGCTCCGAATTTGGTATACCGGTTTATTATGTTAAGGAACTTCCCTGATTAGTTTTGGGGGTTCATTGGTTAAGGATAAAGGGGGAAAAGGGGGGTTAGTCCACCCCCCTTAATTCAGATAAATGTGTTTTTCATGCAGAATGATTCGATTTGCTCCGAATTTGGTATACCGCTTTATTATGTTAAGGAACTTTCCTGATTAGTTTTGGGGGTCAGGGTTAGTCCACCCCCCTTAATTCAGATAAATGTGTTTTTCATGCAGAATGATTCGATTTGCTCCGAATTTGGTATACCGGTTTATTATGTTAAGGAACTTCCCTGATTAGTTTTGGGTGTTCATTGGTTAAGGATAAAGGGGGAAAAACGGGGTTAGTCTACCCCCCTTAATTCAGATAAATGTGTTTTTCATGCAGAATGATTCGATTTGCTCCGAATTTGGTATACCGGTTTATTATGTTAAGGAACTTCCCTGATTAGTTTTGGGGGATCATTGGTTAAGGATAAAGGGGGAAAATGGAGGTTAGCCTGCCCCTCTTAGTTTAGATAAATGGGTTTTTCATGTAGAATGATTCGATTTGCTCCGAAGTTGGTATACCGGTTTATTATGTTAAGGAGCTTCCCTGATTCGTTTTGGCGATTCATTGGTTAAGGATAAAGGGGGTTTAGTCCACCCCCTTAATTTAGATAAATGTTTTTTTTGCAAGATTATTCGATTTGCTTCAAATTTGGTATACCGGTTTATTATGATAAGGAGCTTCCCTGATTAGATTTGGAGGTTCACTGGTTAAGTATAAAGGGGGGAAACGAGGGCTGGTTCCCCTTCACTTATTTTTTTGAGTGGCATTATTCTTTAAAATAAGAGTATAATATACAATTAGTGTGAATAGACTGTGAGCTCAATGCCATCAGTTTAGCTGGGCACTTTTCTTTTTTATTTAGCTCACAGGCTATCAAAGCCTGAGTGCTAATGTGCCCGCCCGTTCTGTATGTATGTATGTATGATGTACGTAACGCGATAACTCTTGATAGAAACATCCGATTTGATTCAAAAATTTTTTCTAGGTTCAATGTGATAAGGCGCTTCCCTGATTAGTTTTGGGAGTTCATTGGTTAAGGATAAAGGGGGGGGGGAACGGGGTTAGTCCATCCCCTTAATTCAGATAAAAGTGTTTTTCATGCAGAATCATTCGATTTGCTCCGAATTTGATATACCGGTTTATTATGTTAACGAACTTCCCTGATTAGTTCTGGAGGTTCATTGGTTAAGGATAAAGGGGGAAAAGGGGGGTTAGTCCAACCCCTTAATTTAGATAAATGGGTTTTTCATGCAGAATCATTCGATTTGCTCCGAATTTGGTATACCAGTTTATTATGTTAAGGAACTTCCCTGATTAGTTCTGGGGGTTCATTGGTTAAGGATAAAGGGGGAAAAGGGGGGTTAGTCCACCCCTTTTAATTCAGACAAATGGGTTTTTCATGCAGAATCATTCGATTTGCTCCGAATTTGGTATACCGGTTTATTATGTTAAGGAACTTCCCAGATTAGTTTTGGAGGTTCATTGGTTAAGGACAAAGGGGAAAAGGGGGGGTTAGTCCACCCACTTAATTCAGATAAATGGGTTTTTCATGCAGAATCATTCGATTTGCTCCGAATTTGGTATACCGGTTTATTATGTTAAGGAACTTCCCAGATTAGTTTTGGAGGTTCATTGGTTAAGGACAAAGGGGGAAAAGGGGGGGTTAGTCCACCCACTTAATTCAGATAAATGGGTTTTTCATGCAGAATCATTCGATTTGCTCCGTATTTGGTATACCGGTTTATTATGTTAAGGAAGTTCCCTGATTAGTTTTGGGGGTTCATTGGTTAAGGATAAAGGGGGAAAAGGGGGGTTAGTCCACCCCCTTAATTCAGATAAATGGGTTTTTCATGCAGAATCATTCGATTTGCTCCGAATTTGGTATACCGGTTTATTATGTTAAGGAACTTCCCAGATTAGTTTTGGAGGTTCATTGGTTAAGAATAAAGGGGGAAAAGGGGGTCTAGTCCACCCCTTAATTCAGATAAATGGGTTTTTCATGCAGAATGATTCGATTTGCTCCGAATTTGGTATACCGGTTTATTATGTTAAGGAACTTCCCTGATTAGTTTTGGGGGTTCATTGGATAAGAATAAAGGGGGGAAAGGGGGCTAGTCCACCCCCTTAATTCAGATAAATGGGTTTTTCACGCAGAATGATTCGATTTGCTCTGAAGTTGGTATACCGGTTTATTATGTTAAGGAACTTCCCTGATTAGTTTTGGGGATTCATTGGTTAAAGATAAAGGGGGGGGGGGGGGGCTAGCCCACCATGGGTTTTTTGCAGGATTATTCGATTTGCTCCAAATTTGGTATACCGGTTTATTATCATAAGGAACTTCGCTGATTAGATTTGGAGGTTCACTGGTTACGTATAAAGGGGGAAACGGGGGCTAATTCCCCTTCACTTATTTTTTTGTGGGGCATTATTCTTTAAAATAAGAGTATGATATACAAATAGTGTGAATAGCCTGTGAGCTCAATGCCATCAGTTTAGCTGGGCACTTTTCTTTTTTATTGTATTTTAATTTCTCTAAATAAGTAAATAAATAATATATTAATTTTTCTGGCTCTCACTTCGACATGTTTTATATTGCGTTGAAACAAAACTTATTTTTGAAAACAAAAATTCAATAAACATTGAATCCTATAGCATTTAATAAAATGTCAATACCTACAAATATTCTAACGTTTCAATTTTTTAAAAATTCCTTTAAAAAAGATTTTTTTATATTTTAATTTCGCTAAATATGTAACTAAATTATCTATGAATTTTTCAGGCTGTCACTTCTATGTTTTTTTCTACTGCGTTGAAAAATAACTTATTTTTGAAAAAATTGCAATAAGCATTGAATTCTAGAGCATTTAAAAATAAAACGTCAATATCTACAAATTTTCAGATGTTTCATTTTTTTTTCATAATTCTATAACTAAGAGTGCTTTATATTTTAATTTCTCTAAATAAATAAATAAATTATATATGAATTTCTCAGGCTCTTACTGAGTTGAAACTTGACTTATTAAAAAAAAAAAAAATTCTCAATAAGCATTGAATTCTACCATTGAATAAAACGGCAATATTTAAAAGTTTTCAGACGTTTCATATTTTTTAATTCCTATAAAAAAGACTGCTTTATATTTTAAGTTCTCAAAATAAGTAACTAAATTATATATGAATTTTTCAGGCTCTCACTTCGATGCTTCTTTATTTAATACGTTGAAACATAAATTTCCAGTAACCATAAAGTTTATAAAGTTTAGCGTTTAATGCAGCCTGGCTGTTTAATGGATGAGAAGAATTGCATATATTTTAATTTAGTTACCCGAAAACATATCAGTTGCTAATTGCACAGTTTTTTCTTCTTTTTGGAATACTACATCTTGCAGTAACACAAAATTTGAATTTCTAATTCTCGGAATGATTACATACTTCCATTGGTGTCTAGGACGATTGTAAATTTACAGTGTTTAATGCGTGTAAATTGACATTGTTAATTTAGGTGTTAACAGGTACTGACTTTTTATTAAACGCTATTGAATTCAACACTTATTGAAATTTCTTCAAAAAAAAAGTTGTTTCAACAGATTATAAAAACACATCGTAGAGAAAGCCTGAAAAATTCATAGATTATTTTGTTACTTATTTAGAGAAACCAAAATATAAAACAGCATAAAATTCATATATTATTTAGTTACAAATTTAGAGAAATTAAAATATAAAACAGACTTATTTAAAAGAATTTTGAAAACAATTGATTTGACTCACAAATGTCGGGTTCAATCTGCCAAATTCGGTATGGGAAATTATAATTTTTGAAAGAAAAATACTATTATTTTAATATTACTTTTTTTTCGGCCGATTCTTGCAAATTCCTGTTTCAAAAAATTGAAGCCATCTTACGGGGAAAAAAAAAACTATTGTGCTTCGCGTTCTTATCGGGGGAGCATCAAAAAAGTTTATTGCACTCAAAATCATACTAACTAAAATCACACTCAGCGAGTGAAATCTGTAATTTGAAATTTGTAAGTTATTTTTTAATCAATAGAGCCCCGATTTAACAAATCGCGATTTAATGAATTTCTCGATGTAGCGAATATTTTTTATCGTCTCGACGATAGTGAAACAAAAATACTTCGATTTAACGAATTTATAATTCCGATTTAACAAATAACTTTCGATATAAAAATAAAATAAAAATTGAAGAAATTTTATAATATTTATAAAAAATGTCTGATTCTTGTGGCGCTGAAATTTCTAAACGCGAAAATGTACATTACACTGACGTTATGAATAGAAGTAGTAGTGGATCGGATGAAGAAGATGAAATAGAGATGAAGCATGCAACATACAAAGAAGCAGGCAGCAATCTTTGAAACGATATTTGATGGCTCAAGATGTTGATGACAATGTTTTCACAGCTTTAGGAAAAAATGGATAAAGAACTTTGGAATACAAAATCGAAACAAAGCAAATAAACATTTATAAAAGGTATTTTATAATTTATGTATAATATTTGAATAAATGAGATTTTTTCACAATTAGAATGTTTGTGATTTATAGTAGTACATAAAAAATAGAATACATTTTTCTACAGTGGTATTTTCTTAAAGCAACAAATATTTAACATCATTTTTAAGGTAAATTAGCATTGTTCTTTATATTTATACACAATTTTTATTTACTTTTTCTATTGTATAAAAAAATTCTTTTGATTATCCCGATTTAACGGATAATCTACATTTAACGAACAAAGTTGCTAGTCCCGAACGATTCGTTAAATCGGGATTTGACTGTATTAGCAAATTCTATTAAAATAAAATCTACCAATATCGTAGTATTTTTTCTTCTGCTCCAGTCGTACATTTTCTTTTATTAAACAGTTAACTAATGTATTCATTTTCCATGCTTACGCATCGATGTGTTTTTCTTTAATGCACTCAAAGTTAAGGATAAAGGGGGAAAATGGAGGTTAGCCTGCCCCTCTTAGTTTAGATAAATGGGTTTTTCATGTAGAATGATTCGATTTGCTCCGAAGTTGGTATACCGGTTTATTATGTTAAGGAGCTTCCCTGATTCGTTTTGGCGATTCATTGGTTAAGGATAAAGGGGGTTTAGTCCACCCCCTTAATTTAGATAAATGTTTTTTTTGCAAGATTATTCGATTTGCTTCAAATTTGGTATACCGGTTTATTATGATAAGGAGCTTCCCTGATTAGATTTGGAGGTTCACTGGTTAAGTATAAAGGGGGGAAACGAGGGCTGGTTCCCCTTCACTTATTTTTTTGAGTGGCATTATTCTTTAAAATAAGAGTATAATATACAATTAGTGTGAATAGACTGTGAGCTCAATGCCATCAGTTTAGCTGGGCACTTTTCTTTTTTATTTAGCTCACAGGCTATCAAAGCCTGAGTGCTAATGTGCCCGCCCGTTCTGTATGTATGTATGTATGATGTACGTAACGCGATAACTCTTGATAGAAACATCCGATTTGATTCAAAAATTTTTTCTAGGTTCAATGTGATAAGGCGCTTCCCTGATTAGTTTTGGGAGTTCATTGGTTAAGGATAAAGGGGGGGGGGAACGGGGTTAGTCCATCCCCTTAATTCAGATAAAAGTGTTTTTCATGCAGAATCATTCGATTTGCTCCGAATTTGATATACCGGTTTATTATGTTAACGAACTTCCCTGATTAGTTCTGGAGGTTCATTGGTTAAGGATAAAGGGGGAAAAGGGGGGTTAGTCCAACCCCTTAATTTAGATAAATGGGTTTTTCATGCAGAATCATTCGATTTGCTCCGAATTTGGTATACCAGTTTATTATGTTAAGGAACTTCCCTGATTAGTTCTGGGGGTTCATTGGTTAAGGATAAAGGGGGAAAAGGGGGGTTAGTCCACCCCTTTTAATTCAGACAAATGGGTTTTTCATGCAGAATCATTCGATTTGCTCCGAATTTGGTATACCGGTTTATTATGTTAAGGAACTTCCCAGATTAGTTTTGGAGGTTCATTGGTTAAGGACAAAGGGGAAAAGGGGGGGTTAGTCCACCCACTTAATTCAGATAAATGGGTTTTTCATGCAGAATCATTCGATTTGCTCCGAATTTGGTATACCGGTTTATTATGTTAAGGAACTTCCCAGATTAGTTTTGGAGGTTCATTGGTTAAGGACAAAGGGGGAAAAGGGGGGGTTAGTCCACCCACTTAATTCAGATAAATGGGTTTTTCATGCAGAATCATTCGATTTGCTCCGTATTTGGTATACCGGTTTATTATGTTAAGGAAGTTCCCTGATTAGTTTTGGGGGTTCATTGGTTAAGGATAAAGGGGGAAAAGGGGGGTTAGTCCACCCCCTTAATTCAGATAAATGGGTTTTTCATGCAGAATCATTCGATTTGCTCCGAATTTGGTATACCGGTTTATTATGTTAAGGAACTTCCCAGATTAGTTTTGGAGGTTCATTGGTTAAGAATAAAGGGGGAAAAGGGGGTCTAGTCCACCCCTTAATTCAGATAAATGGGTTTTTCATGCAGAATGATTCGATTTGCTCCGAATTTGGTATACCGGTTTATTATGTTAAGGAACTTCCCTGATTAGTTTTGGGGGTTCATTGGATAAGAATAAAGGGGGGAAAGGGGGCTAGTCCACCCCCTTAATTCAGATAAATGGGTTTTTCACGCAGAATGATTCGATTTGCTCTGAAGTTGGTATACCGGTTTATTATGTTAAGGAACTTCCCTGATTAGTTTTGGGGATTCATTGGTTAAAGATAAAGGGGGGGGGGGGGGCTAGCCCACCATGGGTTTTTTGCAGGATTATTCGATTTGCTCCAAATTTGGTATACCGGTTTATTATCATAAGGAACTTCGCTGATTAGATTTGGAGGTTCACTGGTTACGTATAAAGGGGGAAACGGGGGCTAATTCCCCTTCACTTATTTTTTTGTGGGGCATTATTCTTTAAAATAAGAGTATGATATACAAATAGTGTGAATAGCCTGTGAGCTCAATGCCATCAGTTTAGCTGGGCACTTTTCTTTTTTATTGTATTTTAATTTCTCTAAATAAGTAAATAAATAATATATTAATTTTTCTGGCTCTCACTTCGACATGTTTTATATTGCGTTGAAACAAAACTTATTTTTGAAAACAAAAATTCAATAAACATTGAATCCTATAGCATTTAATAAAATGTCAATACCTACAAATATTCTAACGTTTCAATTTTTTAAAAATTCCTTTAAAAAAGATTTTTTTATATTTTAATTTCGCTAAATATGTAACTAAATTATCTATGAATTTTTCAGGCTGTCACTTCTATGTTTTTTTCTACTGCGTTGAAAAATAACTTATTTTTGAAAAAATTGCAATAAGCATTGAATTCTAGAGCATTTAAAAATAAAACGTCAATATCTACAAATTTTCAGATGTTTCATTTTTTTTTCATAATTCTATAACTAAGAGTGCTTTATATTTTAATTTCTCTAAATAAATAAATAAATTATATATGAATTTCTCAGGCTCTTACTGAGTTGAAACTTGACTTATTAAAAAAAAAAAAAATTCTCAATAAGCATTGAATTCTACCATTGAATAAAACGGCAATATTTAAAAGTTTTCAGACGTTTCATATTTTTTAATTCCTATAAAAAAGACTGCTTTATATTTTAAGTTCTCAAAATAAGTAACTAAATTATATATGAATTTTTCAGGCTCTCACTTCGATGCTTCTTTATTTAATACGTTGAAACATAAATTTCCAGTAACCATAAAGTTTATAAAGTTTAGCGTTTAATGCAGCCTGGCTGTTTAATGGATGAGAAGAATTGCATATATTTTAATTTAGTTACCCGAAAACATATCAGTTGCTAATTGCACAGTTTTTTCTTCTTTTTGGAATACTACATCTTGCAGTAACACAAAATTTGAATTTCTAATTCTCGGAATGATTACATACTTCCATTGGTGTCTAGGACGATTGTAAATTTACAGTGTTTAATGCGTGTAAATTGACATTGTTAATTTAGGTGTTAACAGGTACTGACTTTTTATTAAACGCTATTGAATTCAACACTTATTGAAATTTCTTCAAAAAAAAAGTTGTTTCAACAGATTATAAAAACACATCGTAGAGAAAGCCTGAAAAATTCATAGATTATTTTGTTACTTATTTAGAGAAACCAAAATATAAAACAGCATAAAATTCATATATTATTTAGTTACAAATTTAGAGAAATTAAAATATAAAACAGACTTATTTAAAAGAATTTTGAAAACAATTGATTTGACTCACAAATGTCGGGTTCAATCTGCCAAATTCGGTATGGGAAATTATAATTTTTGAAAGAAAAATACTATTATTTTAATATTACTTTTTTTTCGGCCGATTCTTGCAAATTCCTGTTTCAAAAAATTGAAGCCATCTTACGGGGAAAAAAAAAACTATTGTGCTTCGCGTTCTTATCGGGGGAGCATCAAAAAAGTTTATTGCACTCAAAATCATACTAACTAAAATCACACTCAGCGAGTGAAATCTGTAATTTGAAATTTGTAAGTTATTTTTTAATCAATAGAGCCCCGATTTAACAAATCGCGATTTAATGAATTTCTCGATGTAGCGAATATTTTTTATCGTCTCGACGATAGTGAAACAAAAATACTTCGATTTAACGAATTTATAATTCCGATTTAACAAATAACTTTCGATATAAAAATAAAATAAAAATTGAAGAAATTTTATAATATTTATAAAAAATGTCTGATTCTTGTGGCGCTGAAATTTCTAAACGCGAAAATGTACATTACACTGACGTTATGAATAGAAGTAGTAGTGGATCGGATGAAGAAGATGAAATAGAGATGAAGCATGCAACATACAAAGAAGCAGGCAGCAATCTTTGAAACGATATTTGATGGCTCAAGATGTTGATGACAATGTTTTCACAGCTTTAGGAAAAAATGGATAAAGAACTTTGGAATACAAAATCGAAACAAAGCAAATAAACATTTATAAAAGGTATTTTATAATTTATGTATAATATTTGAATAAATGAGATTTTTTCACAATTAGAATGTTTGTGATTTATAGTAGTACATAAAAAATAGAATACATTTTTCTACAGTGGTATTTTCTTAAAGCAACAAATATTTAACATCATTTTTAAGGTAAATTAGCATTGTTCTTTATATTTATACACAATTTTTATTTACTTTTTCTATTGTATAAAAAAATTCTTTTGATTATCCCGATTTAACGGATAATCTACATTTAACGAACAAAGTTGCTAGTCCCGAACGATTCGTTAAATCGGGATTTGACTGTATTAGCAAATTCTATTAAAATAAAATCTACCAATATCGTAGTATTTTTTCTTCTGCTCCAGTCGTACATTTTCTTTTATTAAACAGTTAACTAATGTATTCATTTTCCATGCTTACGCATCGATGTGTTTTTCTTTAATGCACTCAAACATAACTTATCTCTGAAGAAATTTCAATAACCATGAAATTTAGCGTTTAATGCCGCCTGGCCGTTTAATGGATGATAAGAACAACTTGGCATTAAACACAGTGAAAGGTTTTTTGATGCGGAAGATGAATTTTAAGGGGAATTTGGTGAATCCCTCTCGTTTGTTTGACTCCGTGTGGGAACCCCCTACTCAAAATCGGAGACTCGACGTCTCTTTGGAAAGAAAGAGGGAGCGTGGCTCCTAGTTGTCCAGACGTGGCGTCTCAGAATTATAGGGCGCCCCCCGAGAGAGAAACGGCACCAGTGCGCCCTTGCATCTTCCTCCCGCCCCATCTCCCTTTATGAAAACGGTCATTTCATGAGAGAGTAGAAAACAAGACCGTGTTTGACAAAGCTGATTCAAAAACATTTTTAATATTTGTAATATTTGAGACTCTTTTGTTTGAAGAAATCATCATATTGTAATGGAGGTTATCGGAGGCGCCTTCATCGCAGAAAATATTTTTGTATAAGAAGATAGTTTTAGGATGGGGATGTTTTTATTACTTATCGCAACATGTCTGTTCTAATTCGTCGAATATAAAATTTTCTATTAGAGATGAGTTAAAAGATATGTATTCACATTATTATTTTTTCTATAACGAGAAATCAAAAACTTAAACTTGTCAGAAAATTACGATAACCGTAAAATATTGATATAAGTTAGTTGGAGGAAAAAGCTAAAACTATATGGGTCAATTTCAAAATCTGTCCATGTTTTGGAATAGCAAAATAAAATTTTTAGAAATAATCAGAAAGTTTTAATTTTTTGTAAATAATTACTTTACCTCATAAACATTCATATACAAGCATCAGTAGAGACCAAATTATTAATTTAACATTTTAAAACTAATTTTTAAATTTTAATGAAATTGTTAATGATATTAAGTGTGCACGGTAATGACATCTAAGGTAATGACAAATTAAGAAAAATATTTTTTTCCCCAGGTATAAATGGCAGTCATTATATCTTCTGGCCCATACAATGATTTTCTATTTCTTATATAATAAAAGCAGATTAATAAATAAAAGTTCATTTAATTATCAATTAGAAGTGGGTACGGTAATGACGTACAAAAAAAAAATACTCATCAAAACGTTCAAAGTCTTTGCTTGTTTTATTGAAACTATAAAACTATTTACTCTATTCACCTAAACCTGATAACAAGTTGACTTTTAAGGAGTATCTTTGCCTTGATAAAAAGGCATGTGCTGCGTTCTAAAAAATACCAGATGAACTTTTTCTCAGAAACATGGCAATGACACTCTTTCTTAGGACATGGTTTAAAAAAATAATTAAGAATTATAGAAAAGTTTAATTAATGAAAACAACTATTTTTTGAATTAGTAGCATCTTAATAAATAAAAATGTATTAAAAAATTATAACCATCTGTTTTAAATAGAACTTAGTCAAATCTTTACCTAATAAATTGTTTGTTGGGACAACCTACGGTAATGACATTTTGACCACAAAAGAATATATTTATTATTTTTAATAATTTTATAAATAATAATATGTCTGTAAATTATCATTCAAAAAACATGATAGTTAAAAATGCAATAATTAAAATCGTGATATTTAACTATTTTTCTGTGCAAATTTGAAAGGACAGTGAAATACGACACTTTTTGAAAATCACCCATATATATGAGAACTTGAGTTTCAAACTCGCCTTATCGAAGATAAATAAAATGTGTTTTCACTGCCAATCTATTCCGTTGGTAAATCTGCATCTAAAAAACACTACAATTTACAAAAACACTATAGTTTTATCCTGTATTTTTGATAAAATCTTGGTTTACAATGAAAAGCAATGGACACAGTTTAAGGTAAAAAAAAAAATATTTTCAGACAATAAAACGAATTAAATTCCTGACTATTACCACATGTTTAAACAAGTCGTTAAAAGGCTTTATAAATGGTTGCAGGTTGCAGGTGATATCTACTATACATGTATTGTAAATGAAGCATTCGAGATACTTTTTGGTTGCAGTAGTAAACTATTTTTTATTCATCATATTAAATGAAAGAAAGAACCAAATACATGTAAAAGTCATGTTTCATAAGAATCATTCACATAAGACGGGAGTAATCAGTAAATGGGTATTGAAACACTCAATGAAAAAGGAAAAAAAAAAAAACTTGAAACATGATATTTCAGTATGTAGGATAAAGTCCAAATCCTACGCGTTTCAAAAGAAGAATATCATTTATTATTATTATTATTATTGCTTGTATTATGAACAAACTTCCCAATCACTCTCAAAGTAAAACCTAAGACGGAAAAAAATATCCTGTATCATATATGCTTTTTTCCTGTATGTAACATATAATTTATTTCTTTTTAAAGGGTTAGTAAAAAGTAAATTATGCCAAAAAGTTTATTTTTATATATTCTATTTATTAATAATGTTAAAAAACATATTCAGTAATATTCTTACCTTTTTCATATTTAATTTTTTTTATTAAAAATAAATTTACGGTATAAAAAAAAAATAAATAAACACTCTTTTTAAACACTCTAAACTCTCAAACATTCCATGTTTATCCTAAAAAATCACGCCTAATTTTATGTTATTCCAAAAACTATCCCGTTATAAAACGGTAATTTGACATGAAGTCCGATTATTGAAAATTCATCCCTTTGGCTTATTTTTGATAGAAAGAGCAAACTAGTGAATTTATAACAAAAAGTTACAATATTTTTGGTTTCTTTTTCAATACAGTAACAAGAAAGATAAAAAGCATTATTTAAACTACCTTTTCAAAATTAGCACCTACAGAGGCCCGGGCTTGGCCCGAAAAATGAAGGCAAAATTTCCAACGGGCCGGGCCGAAGAAAAATAATACAAAAAAATTAAATGGGCCTACCGGCCTGACATAAAAATTTAAATGTATCAAACTAAGCTGATAAAATACGAACAAATTTCAATGGATGTGACCCTGGCGAGGATAAGTATAAGTGTACTGCACTATTTGATGCTAGATTGACAACATCAATACTGAAAACATGTACAGCGTAGAGATCGGCATCGGGCAGTTACACCGTGTATGAACGTTTTTAACCCTCTTTTTTCTTTCATTCTGATTTTATTAATGTTTTCGGTGAATCTTTATTTGAATGTAAGAATCTAATGAGACTATGCGATTATTAATGTTACTATACTGTATACTCTGGATTGCAAATATGTAGTAATCTAAAATATACTGTTAATTTTTTTCCGTAAACGTGTATGCAGAGTTCTAGAAATGAATCTTTATTATATGTTAAGAAAAAGCGGAATTTTTGTCGAAATTGAATCGGGTTTGATTTTCTTCAGGTTTACCGGATCGGGCCGTGAATCACGGCAATACAAACGGGTCGGTTCCGGGCCGAGATTTTAATTTTTGCATCTGACTGGTCCGCGCCTAAATTTTCTTTGTTCGGGCCGGGGCTGGAGCTGGAAATTCCGACCCGTGCAGACCTCTATTCAAAATTTCTGAATTTGTTTTCTCTTGATATAATCTTAATGTAATTAATATTAATTTATTAAATGGTAAAAGAGTATTACAAAAATCTTTACATTCTTTATTTTTAATTTATATTTTCTACTTTTTAGTGTTTAAAATATTTCGTTGTTGCCATTTTGCAATCATTTGGCCTATTTTGACGCATCATTAACTCAAATGTTTTTATAACTCGTAAAATGCTGTAACATAAAGTTTATTTCGGGATTCCTCACCTGCTACCAGTTACCGGATTAACGTCATAAAATTAGTACCGGAGATCTAATATTCTGCAGTAATAACATCTGTAAAGTATTCCCGGTTCCATCTACCCGAATATTTAAATTTCATACATTATTTGCAAAATGTAAACAAATTTTAGCAAAAGAATTTATTTTTACATATATTGGCTATATCTCAATGCAAATATATATAATAAAACCTTATAAATGAACAGTGCAAAAACTAGAGATCGACCGAAAATTCGGTTTCGTTTTCGTTGTCGGCCGAAATTTAGTTTTCGGCGAAAAACATGCTTGAACTTTAAACAGCTGTGAATCGGTCAATTTTAATCGTAGAAGAATCCAACTTTTTTTATCTAAGTGTAAAAGGATATTTTTACTAAAATAGGACAGGAAAACAGTATAAAAATTTAAACTTTTTTTTTTTAAGAAATGTTTTTATTGACCCAAATCATTTTTAAATATTTCTTTACCTCATTTAAAACATTTTTGTACAGCAGAATCCCGCTACTCTGAACACCACTAATCCGAAATTCCGGTTAATCCTAATCAATTTTATTTTCGATTTTATTTTTTAAAATTACTGGCCTGAAAGCATGACGAATCAAGGAATCTATTATATGAAGAATGTCGATAAGAACGTGTAAAAGTTAGAATTAAGCAAAAGATGGCAGTAAAGCATGTTTTTTTTTTTTTTTTTTTTTAATATTTTAAGCAGCTTGAATGGAGTAAACAAAATACTCAATAATGTAAAAGTACAACATATGTACGCGAATACAAAATGAAACGTACAATGTATGCCTATATTTGTAGAAGGCATCTTAAAAAAAGTCTCGGATATCAGTTTGTTTACCAATCACTATAAAACTGTTTTCTAAAATGCAAAAATTATTTAAGCTTTAACTGATGCGACAGAAATTGTCACATAACTAATGTGAAGCGGTCTGTGAGACCGCAAAATCGAAAGATGAATAAAAGGCGCGATTTACTCATAGGATGGTGTGTTTGTACTAAACTATTTGTACAGGACTGTTATAATCAAAATTCAGCTATTCAAAAGTCTCTGGTGATAGTACTAAAGTTCCAAACGAAACAAAATTTCGGCAGTGTTTGTAGCTAAACTGAAAGTTACAAGTTAAACTATAAAAATTGAAAAAAAGCAGTGGCCTGTGAGACCGGTAACATCGGTTAAAATTTAATTCAGATGATAAAAAATTATTTTTCCTTTCAACAGTTTGATTTCGCAAATTATCTACAGAAATGTTTTTTTCTCCCCCCCCCCCCCCCCGAATCGACGTGGAGGGTATTTATAGATTCGAGATTTTAAAACGTTTGTAACGTGTTGTTACGTAATTCCTCATTTTGAAGTTCCATTGGATTATTATAAGCATCAGGAGTGATTAAAGGAGGAATACTATTTTTTTATTCTCCGAAAGTCGTGCCGGACCTTAGGATGCCGGATTATAGGATGTTTACTATATTACTGAGTACTTATAACTTATATTTTTTTTTATCACGCATCTTTTTCTTTTCTAATTTTATTGGAATTTCGGGTAATCCGTATTTTTTGTAATCCGAACAGGCACTTGTCCCAATTAGTTCGGATTAGTGGGGTTCTACTTTAATTGTAACTATATGTCTATGCCTACCGGTTTACAAATTAGCCACTGGACACCTTACACAACCGCGAAATAAAATGCACAAGAACCTCTTCCGAGTTACGTATAATTCCGAAAAGCGTTCTTTATCTTTAGAAACCCCAGAAACAAATATATTTTCGATATTTAAACAAGTGTTTATAAAAACAACGTTTCTTTTGCTGCCATTCATTTTCAGAAACGTTCCCGAGTAATTTTTATAGTGTATTAATCAGTTTTCAAAAACCGGAATAGGGCCATTCTATGATAAACTGACAAAATGTTCCGCACGTAATGCTTAAATAAATATCTATATTTATTAACTTATAAGTTGTTAAAATACAGGGTGAATTAAAATTCTTGCCCTGATTATAATAATTCATTGTAAATTGACCGTTTGTATGATAATGTAACTTGTTGTATCATTGGATAGGTCAGTTTTAGTAGTTTTTTTCTGCAATAGAACGAAATATTTCCGGATCGGTGGATTGGAAGGAATGGATCAACACCCCAGCCTCCGCGCTCTCCAGGTATTAATCCTCTGGATTTATTCTTTGGGGGCTATATCAAGGACAGAGTATTTGCCACACCAATTGCTGACGTCAAAGAACTGAAGACTAAGGATACAGGCTGCTGTGTGTAACAGAAGACATGTTAAAATTTGAACGCGAAATTTACTGAGGTACGTGGTCTTATAAAAAAAATTTTATAACAGTACTTACAATGTATCCAAACAAACATATATCTAATTATAATAGCTTGAAAACAATAAATATTTCTAATCAGGGCAAGACTTTTGGTTCACCCTGTATAAACTATATATTAAAATTAACAAAAATCCTATATTTTCATATTAGCATAGTTGTTTTAATTTGAGGATACAATAGCATTGTTAAAACAGCAGTTATATATGTAGAAAAGCTGTTCCAATGGAATGGCCATTTAATAGGTTTAAAAATTTCTACATTTTAAACTCTAGACCTTAGTAAGCTGCACGTTTTTAATGATAAATAAATTAAACAAAAACTTAATTTGCAGAACAAATTTAAAAAAAAAAATTATTTCCTATATTGTTTTAACCCGAGAAGGGGCAGATATTAAGATATTTCATTCAATTCGTTTTACATTTAATGTTAAATTTCTGTAACAAATAAGTTAAACCAATTGAACATTAAAAAATAAAAATAAAATTCGTACAATATAATACTTTAAACACCCTAAAAACTTAGATTCCATTCAAATAAAATCGAAATAAATCTTAAACTTTTAAAGTTTTGTATTTTGTTTGTATCTGATCATTTTATGAACAATCGCCATAAACACAATACAAAATCTGCAATACAAATATTTACAACTTAAAAATGGAAAAACTTTTAAAGTTTTGTATTTTGCATGTATCTGATCATTTTAGGAACAATCCCCATAAACACAATAACAAATCTGCAATACAAATATTTACAATTGAAAAATTGAAAAAGTTTAATATTTTTTTCGATTTCATTTGAACGGAATCTAAGTTTTTAGGATATTTAAAATATTATATTGAACGAATTTTTTTTTTTAATGCTCAATTGGTTTAACTTATTTGTTACAAGAATTTAACATTAAATGTAAAACTAATTGAATGAAATATCTTAATATCTGTCCCTTCTCGTGCTAAAACAATGTAGGAAATAAATTTAGTTTTTTTTTTTTAAAATTTGTTCTGCAAATTAGGTTTTTGTTTAATATATCAAGTGTTATAATAACTACTGCATTCAGACGAACACATTTCAAAATTAATGGAGTGTGGTACCATCATAAGGTTTTGATTCATGCGGTATCACATCACAATTTGTGATGCAATTTACCTATATATAACTCAAAATGTTTCCTCAGTGTAGTAATTCTTCTTTCTGTAATTTGAACAAAAACTTCCAATCTGAACGCAAAAAATCTTTTTTTTTTTTTTTTTTTTTTTTTATGTCATTTTTAGGGTTTATACTAAAAAATGAAAACGGAACCATCTCAATAACCATCATAATAAAAATCTCCACATTTTAAATCCTAGACCTGAGTAATCTGCCCGTTTCAGCGCCATTACATGAAAAACTGTCAAAATGTTCTACGCGCGACACTTACATAAATACCTATATGTATTGACTTTTAAGTTATTAAAGCATAAACCATACATTAAAAATAACAATAACCATAGATTTTCATATTAACATGGCTGTTTTAATTTGAGGATATAATAACATTGTTAAAACAGCAGAAACATGTAAAAAGGCTGTCCCACATGTGGCATGGAGTGATCAATATCTGTTTTTGGGATAATATCCATTCTCAAGTACAGTGGAACCTCGATTATCCGAAGTAATTGGGACTGACCCTCTATCGGAAAATCGAAATTTTCGGATAATCGAGAATGCTTTAATTTTAAGATTAAGGACAAATATATGCGCTATTTTTTATTATGGTGACAAGTGCATAATAAAAATAAAGCAATAGCAATATAGAAAAAAGAATAAATTACCTGAATTTAAATTTTTAAATGAAGTACCTTTCACAAGGGTTTGAAACAATGTTTTGTTTGTCGCAACTCCGATAGACTTTGCTTTGCAGCTCTATCACATTCTTTTTTTTATATATATATACTATTAGTTCATCAATATCACAGTCTTTCTGCTGCTCCAGCCGTGCCAAACCTTTTGCAAAACATTCAGAAGCTTCAGAAATGGTAATTTGTTCGTTTTCTTTGCCCACATCGTTGTCCTCTTCTTTGCTTTGATCAATTTGATAGTAAAAAAGAAAAAGCTTTAAAAATGGGTTTTGCACAAAGGAATGTGATAGAAAAAAAGGGGCGAGGGGGAGAAAAGGAAATTTAAAAAATGGATTTCGGTTAACCGAGAGTTTCGGTTAAAAGAGTTTTGGATAAAACAGGTTCTACTATATATTTTCATTTTCAACAAATATGTTTTACAGACAAAGCTGATAAAATAGCAGCAATATCATTATCATTAACATTAAAATTAAGACTAGGACTTCCCTCAGAGGGATTAGTCTGAGCGATATTACTGAGAACATAGATTTAATAATAACATGTGGAAGCAAAGAAAATGAGATGTTATCTTTAATTGTCCATATACTGCGATAAACTGAAATGATGAAAATAAACGAATCGTAGAATTACAAAATCTTATATATAAATTCGTATACACTGTTTAAAAAAATGGGAAATCAAACCATTCAAGAGAGCCATGCATGGATATAAAATTGAAAGTACGCAATATATTAAAAGTAAAATAGAAAATGAAACACTAAATTACATATATCGGAATTTTAACTGTATTAAATGATGTCAAGAGCATAATCAGACGCTCCGCACGAATTTGAGTAACTTTAAATGACAAATATATGATGTTTAAAAAGAATGGACTATACTTTATATTGTGTGTGCTCCCCCGAAATAGTTAATATTGTACAATATCTGTTTTCCACGGATGCAATGAGGTTGTCAATAACATTTAAGGAATTCTCTCCTCAAAATCTAATATAGTATCAAAGTACCGAATACATCAACAGTGGCATGCAATGCTTCGTTAGAGTGTGTTTTAGATATACTCGATCGGATTTAAATGATGAGTGTATGCTGGCCACTACATACGCTGTATTGTTTTGTTTTCAAACATATTCTGCACAAGTTGAGCTGTATTTAGCATGTATTAAATAAAAGAAATCGGCAATGATTACAACACAAGATCTGAATATATCGTCTGCATAACTTTTGAGCTGTCAAAGTGTCATTTGAAGTAATTTACAAATCCATACATATTTATTCAGGAAATCATGCAAGCTAACATACGCCAATATAAACCCGATTATAAAATTTCACCAGAATAAGTTAATATATAAAAAAGCTACTAATGATAATTGAGAATATGACCTTATGATAAAATGTCTAGAAAAATGAATCGGATAAAAAATTCATATCACATTTAAAACGGCACTCCCATCTGTTAGTGTCCTTGGCGAGAGAGAGAAAAGCCTAGAGAAGGAACACTTTAACGAGTACTTTCGGGCAACCTACTCACTGTTTCATACAGGTCTTTATTCAATATTTACACAATTTATTTAATGCTAGGTGGGTATCTATCAGTTTTGTTGCATTCTAATCGCATGTTTTGCGGAGGAAATGCAGTATTATGAAATACTTAAAGTTGCTGTACCTAATAATTCCAAATTAATGGTAATTGAGATCGCTTTCCGTTAATTTTGTCTTTTTAAATTTTAAATTTTTTAGAAACCATTCATAGAGACAATTGTATATTTTAAAACTAACCCGAAGCAAAATTTCAAGATTTTGTGCTCAGCAGTAACACAGAAATAGAAAATTTTTGAAAGTTTTTTGTTTTTGCACTGTTTTATATAGCGACATTTTTAGAAATTGTTCTATTGCGAGAATTTACGTCATGATAAATACAGCCATGTCAATTTTCATGTTTATATTCCTAACAATTCCATGTACTTCGTTACTTAGATCATCTATAGATCTTTTTCCGCTTTGTTTAGTCTTTCTATTTTTTAGAATTCGTTCTACAACGAGCATTTACATCTTATTAATTACTACCATGCCAAAGTTCTAGTTTCTAACCCCAACAGTATCCCAAAAATTTCAGTATTCCAAATAAATCATAGTTTAGAACCTTTCTAGAAATTTTTACGTTTATCCGTCAAATTGAACCTTTTAGAGAGCGTTCATTACAAGTATTTACATCTTAAATTTTTGAACTACCGCACCAAATATTATATTGCTACCGCACCAAATTTAAAGTTTCTAACCCAATCAATATCACAGAAATCGCAATTTTAGAACTTTTTTGCTCCTGCAGCGATGTAGGTTCTTGCACTGACATAAAATTGTCTTTTTCTTTCGGAGCAAAGATGGCCACCAACATTTTTTTAAGTTGGCTATGTAGTTTCAGAGATAACACCTCACAAACGTACAAGCATTAATAATATTATATACTTTATAATATTATAACGCTTTATAATATTAGCATTAGATGTACATATACAAAAGCCATTTATCTGTTACAAACTAAAGTGCCGGCGTTGCCCAGAATTTGAAAGATGTTTGTTCTGAAAAATCAATTTCAAAATTTAACATACAACACAAAACAGAGATTAAAAAAAGCAGTCGAAATATTGTATGAATGAATCATATGAAAACGCTATATAAAAATGTATAAATGTATATAAAAGACGCAAAAGAATACAGCTATAAATGAACTTATTTCAATTTATAATTGGAGCAATAATGTTAAAATAGGCCAATATTTCCCTAATCGGGTTTTTATCATGCTTCAATACATTTTTCACACTCATATGACGTTATACTATATCCATCACGTCCTTTATATTTCCAATATGACGTAATATTTTCCTCTTTCACGTGGAAACCTTGAAATAGAAAAGTTATGAAGTTATATTCACTTTCATTTAAATTTGTCAAACCATTTATTTCATTTTCATATTTCATGTGAATATCTTGCAATAGAAAAGTTATGACATAATATTCACCTTTTTTAAAAATTCGTCAAACTATTTATTTCATTTTCATTTTTCACGCGGAAATCTTGCAGTAGAAAATTAATTGTTGTAGTAATAATTTTATTGTGTTTTTTAATTGTTGGCAACTGCTATAACGAAAAATGTTTAAATTTGATAAGAAATTGCTGTTAAATTGGTGGTTTTTTATTAATTAAAAATTAACTATAAATTATTTCGATTCCGGATTACTTTAGTTGCCTCGGCCATGTTTTAATACACATGTACGTATCTTTTCACAATTTTGGCTTCCAAATTGTGGATTTTTATAGAATTACAAACAGACAGATAGACAAGTTTTCATTTTTATATATCTCTCAATTCTAAAAAAAAGTAACTAACGCTGTCACCGCCGCCGGTTTTGAATTTTTTGTGACCGGAGGTCTTTCTTCGTTAATATTAAGAAAACTATTGCATACTAAAATATGAAAATCGGTGGTATTATAGCGAAATGTTTGATCAACACGCTAATGTATACAGTTTTCAAATCGAAGAATTATTTTAAGAGATATTTAATGCTAAAGTTGGACAAAATCGTTCCATTAAAAAATTTTTTATATGAGCAAAAGACATGTGAATTATTAGACATGTGAATTTAATTATTTTTAGATCATTTCATTCAATAGAAAATCCCGGTGTGCAGATTTCATTAATTTTTTTAATTTGACTCATTTTTTGAGGTTTTATTTCTATTTTAAATTCAAATATACTTGACTGATATTTTTTACATATTTTAGAAAATGGTATTAATTTAAACTGTTGCCAACTGTATAAACAGCCCAAACAATAATGTTTGCTTCAAATAAAAAAAATTATTTACACGTTACTATTATAAACAGAAAAAACCTTCAAATTAGAATTAAATAATTAGGTATAAAAAGCAGGCACTTATTGGAAATTACGCCATTAAAACTATATTTACATGTGAATTTTGAAAGAGAGAGGATATTGTAAAATAAATTCATTAACATGCGTTAGAAGTCTAAAATAGAAGAAATTGCGTCACATTACACTTATTATGCAAAATGAACAATAAAGAGTATTGCAAAACAGTTTAAATTTAAAAATTGCGCGAGACAAAATATTAGAGGTTAAATATTAGATTTTTTCAAAATTTTATTATTTGTAGTTTGATGTGAGGTGTTCAGCTATAAGTATGCAAATTTTTATGTCTCCAACATAATTAGGGGCTGAGTTAGGAAAATTGCTTAAAATACACAAGTTAGATCCCAGAGGGTTAAATATTAGACTTTTTCAAAATTTTATTATTTGCCATTTGATGTGAGGTATTCAGCTATAAGTATGCAAAATTTCATGTCTCCAACTTAATTAGGGGCTGAGTTAGAAAAATTGCTTAAAATACACAAGTTAGAGCCCAGGGGGTTAAATATGACTTTTTCAAAATTTTATGATTTATCGTGTTATCGCAAGTGTTCAGCTATAAGTATGCAAACTTTCATATCTCCAACTTAATTAGTGGCTGAGTTAGAAAAATTGCTTAAAATACACAAGTTAGAGCCCAGAGGGTTAAATATTAGACTTTTTTCAAAATTTTATTATTTGTCGTTTGATGTGAGGATTTCAGCTATAAGTATGCAAAATTTCATGTCTCCAACTTAATTAGGGGCTGAGTTAGAAAAATTGTTTAAAATACATAAGTTAGAGCCCAGAGGGTTAAATATTAGACTTTTTCAAAATTTTATTATTTGTTGTTTGATGTGAGGTGTTCAGCTATAAGTATGCAAAATGTCATGTCTCCAACTTAATAAGGGGCTGAGTTAGAAAAATTGCTTAAAATACACAAGTTAGAGACCAGAGGGTTAAATATTAGACTTTTTCAAAATTTTATTATTTGCCGTTGGGTGTGTGGTGTTCAGCTATAAGTATGCAAATTTTCAAGTCTCCGACATATATAGTTTCTGAGAACGGGCTCTGTGACAGACGGACAGACAGACAGACAGACAAAGGAGTGAGACAGGTAGGGTTTCGTTAGATGAACGAAACTCTAAAAACATGCTGCGGATGACTGTAACAACATCCTAAAATTACATTACCATCAGCGATCTACCAATCCCGAATTTAGTTTATATTCGTTTCATATATTCTTATTCTTTTGTGTGGCCCTGTAAAATAACTATCAATATTATATACAGTAAAAGCTCTGAATAGCGGACACCCCGAGAATGCAGAATTTGTCCTCTATTTAGAGGTGACCGCTACTGAGAGTAAAACATGTACAATTATTTAAGAGTTGGTAATCGAAAAAATTTCCGCTAAATAGAGGTATCCGCTAATCAGGTGTGTCCGCTATGGAGGTTTTATCAGTAAAACCTCTGAATAGCGAACACCTCGGGAGGGCAGAATTTGTCTTCTATTTGGAGGTGTCCGCTACTGAGAGTAAAAGTCCTTCCGGCCAGTGCCGGGAGGAAGAGGTAGCTTTCATAATACTTATTTAAAAAAAGCCAAATTATATCATTCAAACACACGAAGCTCAATTTAGTGGAAACCGAATATAGGAGATTCAATACTAATTTTTATCAATATAATGAATGAGAATTTCGCGAAATTAGTCAGCTTTATCCAAGCTGCTTTTCTTTGAAGTAACATATATTTGGCTGCCAAATTCGGCAATCTCTTAAAGTGTCTGTCATTTTAAGACAACATGGTGGATGAGGCTAAGCAGTGAACTCGGTCGAGACCTTAGTAATTGCTGTGCACATGCTCACTCACATCGGAATCGGTTAATATATAGGAGTGCTGTCGCATGCAAAAAATCAGATTTTTCAAAATGTCACCCACAATAGAAATTGAAACTGCTATATCTGAGCCATTTTTTAAGGTAAAGACAAACAAAAAATGCTCCTGAATCCTTATATCAAGGTCAAATACTTAAGAAAGAAACCCTTTTCAATTTCTAATTTTTTTGCACCTCACTTTAAATATATATATATATATTTTAATTTAATGGTCGCCATTTTGAAACAAGATGGCTGATGAATCTGGCCAGCGAACTTGGTCGAGGTGTTGATGTATACTATCCACATGCCTTCTTACATCGAAATAGGCGAATACGTGTGTTATCGCGTGACAAATACAAGATCGTTTCAAAATGTTAGCCATGCTAGAAATTCAAAGAGCTATAAATCAACCATTTTTTAAGATATAAACAAAAGAACAAATTTTCAGAAACAAAAACTGCTCCGGAATCTTTGTATCAAGGTCAAACACATAAAAAAATCTTTTTCATTTTCCAATTGTTTAATACCTCATTTTGAATTTTAAATTTAAATTTTTTTAATGGCAACCCTTTTGAAACAAGATGGCGAATGAAGCTGGCCAACGAACTCGGTCGAGACATTGGTATGTACTATGTACAGACCAAGTTACATCCAAATAGGTTCATAATTACGCCTGTTGTCGCGTGACAAAAATCAGGTCGTTTTAAAATGTCAGCCACAAGATAAATTCAAAATGCTATTACTCAGCCATTTTTATTAGATATAGACGAAAGAAAAACTGTTCCGGAATCTTTGTATTAAGGTAAAACACATACAAAAAAAATCTTTTTCACTTTCCAATTTTTTTGGTATCTCATTTAAATTTTTTAATTTTTTAATTTTTTTAATGGCCGCCATTTTGAAACAAGATGGCGGATGAAGCCGGCCGACGAACTCGGTCGAGATATTTGTATGTACTATGTACACACCAAGGTACATCCAAGTCGGTTCATAAATACGCCTGTTATTACGTGAGAAAAATCAGGACGTTTCAAAATGTCAGCCACGCTAGAAATTCAAAATGCTATAACTCAGCCATTTCTTAAGATATAGACGAAACAAAAACTGCTCCCGAATCTTTTTATCAAGGTCAAACACATAAAAAGAAAATATTTTTTCAATTTTTAATTTTTCGGTACCACATTTCAAATTTAAATTTTTCTTAAAAATTTAAATGGCCACCATTTTTAAACAAGATGGCAGATGAAGCTGACCAACGAACCCGGTCGAGACATTGGTATGTACTATGTATAAACGAAGTTACATCCAAATCGGTTCATAAATACGCCTTTTATCGCGTGACAAAATTCAGGACGTTTCAAAATGTCAGCCACGCTAGAAATTCAAAATGCTATAACTCAGCCATTTTTTAAGATATAGACAAAACAAAAACTGCTCCGAAATCTTTGTATAAAGGTCAAATACATAAGAAAAAATATTTTTCATTTTCAATTTTTTGGTACCACATTTCAATTTTTAAATTTTTAAAAAAATTTTAAATGGCCGCCATTTTGAAACAAAATGGCGGATGAAGCTGGCCAACGAACTCGGTCGAGAGATTGGTATGTACTATGTACACACTGAATTACATCCAAATCGGTTCATAAATACGCCTTTTATCGCGTGACAAAATTCAGGACGTTTCAAAATGTCAGCCACGCTAGAAATTCAAAATGCTATAACTCAGCCATTTTTTAAGATATAGACGAAACAAAAACTGCTTCGGAATCTTTGTATAAAGGTCAAATACATAAGAAAAAAATATTTTTCCATTTTTAATTTTTTGGTACCACATTTCAAGTTTTAAAATTTTTTAAAAATTTTAAATGGCCGCCATTTTGAAACAAAATGGCGGATGAAGCTGGCCAACGAACTCGGTCGAGACATTGGTATGTACTATGTACACACCAAATTTCATCGAAATCGGTTCATAATTACGGGAGTTACAGTGTGACATAGGTCAGATATATATATATATATATATATATATATATAGATATATATATATATATATATATATATATATATCAATTTTGAACGGAGGGTGGTTTCGGGGTCTGGGGGTCATGATCGATGAAAATATACCAAAATTTTTTGAAATCGCTTTCCTCCGAACGGCTGCAATAGGTAGCTTTTTTGTAAAGAAAGCTACCTAAAAAATGTACAGTTATTTAAGGGTTGGTAATCGAAAAAATACCCACTAAATAGAGGTGTCCACTAATAGGGTGTGTCCGTTATGGAGGTTTTACTGCATAATAATATCATCCTTTACAAGAAAATTGCATGCTGTATGATAGACAGACAATCATCCAGAGAAAGATAACCTCCCGGAGCAAACTCTCATGTCTTTTGTTTTAATCATCCACAATTGTATGTCATACAACAGGCCAGATTTTATTCAACAGGCTAAAAACGGTCACCGTGGTACGGAGTACTGTATTATTATTTGTTTGCCCACCAAAACTGGTTGCCACGGGTTGTTGCAAGGTTTGTGATCACGTGGTTGAAACTGATCTATTCAATATTAATGCGTGCGTATTTTTTTTTTATTATTTGCTCCATGTGTTCAAACCAGTTGTCTCCGAAAACATCAATCGGTGAAAGTGACGCACACCAAATTTATGTGACGTATGCAGATAAATTGTGCTTTTTTATCTGTTTTTTCTATATAATTTTTAAACGGTTTGGAACTTATTTTTCATAGTAGGTGCATTCAGTAGGCGACCCTCATAGGTACCTTCTGGTGCAATCAGAAACGAAATCCGACAAATATTTTTTGAGTTATGCTTGACGAAAGGTTTTTATTAGGCTTTTTTTTTAGTAGGACATGGCGTTAATATCCATTGTAGTAGTAATGTGTCCGGACAGTAATATTTCGCTGAGTATTAGCCTTCGCTTCGCTCAGACAATTATCTTAATACCCTTGCGTGTATAAATTCAATTATGCAACTGAAAACGTTTAATTGATAATTAATGGCACTTTAAATAAAAAAGAAAAGTGCCCAGTTAAACTGATGGCATTGAGCTCACAAGCTATTCACACTAATTGTATATTATACTCTTATTTTAAAGAATAATGCCTCTCAAAAAATAAATGAAGCCCCCGTTTCCCCCCTTTATATTTAACCAATGAACCTCCAAATCTAATCAGGTAAGCTCCTTAACTTAATAAACCGGTATACCAAATTGAAACAAATCAGATAATCCAGCATGAAAAAAAAAACATGTCGCTAAATTAAGGGGGGTCTAACCCCCTTTCCCCCTTTATACTTAATTAATGAACCTCCAAATCTAATCAGGAAAGCTTCTTATAAGAATGAACATAGAAAAAAAAATCAAAGTAAATTGGATAATTCTGAAGGAAAATCCATTTATCTAAATTAAGAAGAGGGACTTGCCCCCCTTTCTCCCTTTTATACTTAACCAATGAACCTCCAAATCTAATGAATTAAGCGCCATATCGGAATAAACCGGTATATCAAATTTGAAGCAAATCGAATAATTCTGCATGAAAAAACCATTTATCAAAATTAAAGGAGGGGGGGTTGCCCCCGCCCCCTCTTTATACTTAACCAATAAACCTCCAAATTTAATCAAGGCGGCTCCTTAACATAATAAACCGGTATACCAAATTTGGAGCAAATCGAATAACTTTGCATGAAAAACCCATTTATCTAAATTAAGGGGGGTCTAGCACCCTCCCTCCCTTTATACTTAACTAATGAACCTCCAAAAATAATCAAAGCAGCTTCTTAACATAATAAAACGTTATACTAAATTTGGAGCAAATCGAATAATTCTGCATGAAAAACCCATCTATCTAAATTAAGGGGGCTAGCCCCCCTTTTCCCCCTTCAGACTTAACTAATGAACCTTCAAATTTAATCATGAAAGCTCCTTAGCATAATAAACCGGTATACCAAATTTGGAGCAAATCGAATAACTCTGCGTGAAAAACACATTTTTCTAAATTAAAGGGGGGACTTGCCCTCCTTTTCCCCCTTTATACTTAACCAATGAACCTCCAAAACTAATCCGTGAAGCGTCTTATCAGAATGAATCTAGAAAAAAAAATTGGTGCAAATCGAATGAATCTGGATGAAAAACCCATTTTTCTAAATTAAAGGAGGGGGACTAACCCCCTTTCCCCCCCTTTATACTTAACCAATGAACCCCCAAAACTAATCAGGGAAGAGCCTTATCAGAATGAACCTAGAAAAAAAAATTGAAGCAAATCGGGTGTTTCTATCAAGAGTTATCGCGTTACGTACATACATACATACAGAACCAGCGGGCACATTAGCTCTCAGGCTTTGATAGCCTGCGAGATAAAAACCGATATTCCGGTTTGAGGAAACTGATTAACACACTGTAAGAACTACAGGAAACGTTTCTGAAAATCAGTGACAGCAAAAGAAACTTTGTTTTTATAAATGTTTCTTTAAATCTAGAAAATATATTTGTGTTTAAATGATAAACATTGCTAATCATTGCTAACTCAGAAGAGGTTATTGTCTATTTTCGTTCCAGGTTATATTGTATTTTTCTAGATTTAGAAACATTTGTCTTTTTGTACAGGGTATGAAACATGTCTAGTATTTACGAGGGGGTATCAATAAATTTTTGCCCTCACATAGAAATTATTGAGTGAAATTTATGAAATTGCTAAATTGTATGAGTCCTTTTCTATATAGTCACAGTGCACAGTAACACATTCTTTCTTTAAATCTAGAAAATATATTTGCGTTTAAATGATAAACATTGCTAATCATTGCTAACTCAGAAGAGGTTATTGTCTATTTTCGTTCCAGGTTATATTGTATTTTTCTAGATTTAGAAACCTTTGTCTTTTTGTACAGGGTATGAAACATGTCTAGTATCCACGAGGGGGTATCAATAAATTTTTGCCCTCACATAGAAATAATTGAGTGAAATTTATGAAATTGCTACATTGTATGAGTCCTTTTCTATATAGTCACAGTGCTCAGTAACACAATTCTGCAAACGGTATTTCAAAAAGAGGGGGAGATGATGTATTCTAGGAGGCGCGATAGTAGACCCAAAGAGGTCATTTTTCCAACTTTTAGCGACCCCCACGTGTGTCATATTTTTGGAAAGGCCTGTGGCCACTTATTCATGTTATGCACCCCACCCCGAGGCCCTCCCCTCAAATTTGCCCTCAGAGGCATGAATGGTGTCCGTAAAATTTGGAAAAGTGCCTCCCCCTCCGGAGGGCAAATTGGATTGAGGGGCTCAGGAGGAGCATAGCATGAATAAGTGGTCACAGACCTTTCCAACAATATGTCACATGTGGGGATCGGTAAAAGTTACAAAAATGCCCCTTTGGGTCTACTATCACGCATCCTAGAATACATCCTCCCCCTCTTTTTGAAATACCGTTTGCAGAAATGTGTTACTGTGCACGGTGACTCTATAGAAAAGGACTAATACAATGTAGCAATTTATAAACTTTACTCAATTATTTTTATTTTGAGGGCAAAAACTTATTGATATCCCCTCGCATTTTGTTTCATACCCTTTAGCAGAAAAATATGCAGTATAAGAAGTGAATTTCTAGAACGTTGAACTCGGTTAATATGATTAACAAGGGAATTTTAAAATTAACTATCATAATATCAGGGAAGCTAATAAAAATATCAGAAACACAAACATATTGTTAAATTAATAACTAAAATTAATTGCTCTAATTATTTAAATATTAAAATTAATTTAAAATCATAATGACCCGTACTAATTAAAACATATTAAACAATTAAAAAGAATTCTAATGCCAAACTGCTGCCGTTGGAATTCTCTGATTCGTTGCTTCCGAACCGAGTTTCCCAGTTTATAACGTCTACTAGGACATTCTTGAAAGACACTAATACAATCGAAAAGCAGAAATCGTAAGTGTAGAAGGCAGTTTCTGTTGTTCAGAAAGGAATAAAATGACGCCAACATGATTATGTAAAAGAGCGCCTTTATTTATTTTTATTATTTTTATTTATTTATTTATTTATATTCTTTTGGCGGGGATTGACTTTTTTGGGGAGCTTTATGTTCTCATTCTTGCGATAAAAAACAATGAAGACAGAACTGTAAAACTAAAATTCAATGAACAGTGTTCCGCGCAGTGAAACTTACAGCCAAGCGACGAGATTCCTTTATTAATCCTACCCAACTTTTCACTGAAATTCAAACTGAAGTGAACGATGTTTTGCTCATATTAACCATGATCCTACATTTATCTATACTCCTATTATAAAGAGGAAAAAATTGTTTATATGTCGGAGGTAAGCTCTGGAACTAACGAACCGATTCCAAAAGTAATGGTATCAAAATGATGGTGTTAGTCCAACTCAGAACATAGGCTATATCTTATGTCGGCGCCACTACCCCGAAGGGGGTGTAGGAGCAAAAAACGTTCTAAAAATGCGATTTTAGCGTTACTGAAGGACCTAGAAATATGAAATTTGGAATATTAGTTACTTATAAGATATAAATGATGTCTAAGAACAGTTCTTAAACAATTTGAAATTTAAAAGGTGTGAAAATGCACAAAAAGCGTTCTAAAAAACGTTCTAAATGGTAGTTTCTACACAATCTCAGGAAATACCAAACCGATTTAAAAAATATTGGTGTCAAAATGATGGCGACAACGCTTGCTCCAAGATAGGCTATGTTTTATGTCGGTGTCACAACACCAAAGGGGGTGCAGGAGCAAAAAACGTTCTAAAAATGCGATTTTAGCTTTACTGAAGGGTCTAGAAATATGAAATTTTGAATATTAGTTACTTATAAGGTATAAATGATGTCTAAAAACAGTTCTTAAACAATTCGAAATTTAAAAGGGGTGAAAATGCACAAAAAGCGTTCTAAAAACGTTCTAAATGGTAGCTTCTGCACAATCTCAGGAAATACCAAACCGATGTAAAAAATATTGGTGTCAAAATGATGGTGACAACGCTTGCTCCAAGTTAGGCTATGTTTTATGTCGGTGTCACTACCCCAAAGGGGGTGCAGGAGCAAAAAACATTCTAAAAATGCGATTTACGTGTTACTGAAGGGCCTAGAAATATGAAATTTGAAATATTAGCTACTTATTAGATATAAAGGATTTCTAAGAACAGTTCTTAAACAATTCGAAATTTGAAAGGGGTGAAAATGCGCGAAAATCGTTCTAAAAAACGCTCTAAATGGTGGTTTCTACACAATCTCAGGAAATACCAAACCGATTTAAAAATTAATGGTGTCAAAATAAGGGTGTCAAAATGACGGTGACAACGCTTGCTCCAAGATAGGCTATGTTTTATGTCGGTGCCACTACCCGAAAGGGGGTGCAGGAGCAAAAAACGTTCTAAAAATGCGATTTTTGCGTTACCGAAGGGCCTAGAAATATGAAATTTGAAATATTAGCTACTTACTAGATATAAAGGATTCCTAAGAACAGTTCTTAAACAATTCGAAATTTAATAGGGGTGAAAATGCGCGAAAAGCTTTCTAAAAAACGTTCTAATGGTGGTTTCTACACAATCTCAGGAAATACCAAACCGATTTAAAAAATATTGGTATCAAAATGATGGTGACAACGCTTGCTCCAAGATAGGCTATGTTTTATGTCGATGTCACTACCCCAAAGGGGTTCAGGAGCAAAAAACGTTCTAAAAATGCGGTTTTAGCGTTACTGAAGGGCCTAGAAATATGAAATTTTGAATATTAGTTACTTATAAGATACAAATTATGTCTAAGAACAGTTCTTAAACAATTTAAAATTTAAAAGTTGTGAAAATGCACAAAAAGCGTTCTAAAAAGCATTCTAAATGGTAGTTTCTACACAATCTCAGGAAATACCAAACCGATTTAAAAAATATTGGTGTCAAAATGATGGTGACAACGCTTGCTCCAAGATAGGCTATGTTTTATGTCGGTGTCACTACCCCAAAGGGGGTGCAGGAGCAAAAAACATTCTAAAAATGCGATTTACGTGTTGCTGAAGTGCCTAGAAATATGAAATTTGAAATATTAGCTACTTCTTAGATATAAAGGATTTCTAAGAACAGTTCTTAAACAATTCGAAATTTGAAAGGGGTGAAAATGCGCGAAAATCGTTCTAAAAAACGTTCTAAATGGTGCTTTCTACACAATCTCAGGAAATACCAAACCGATTTAAAAAATAATGGTGTCAAAATGACGGTTACAACGCTTGCTCCAAGATAGGCTATGTTTTATGTCGGTTCCACTACCCGAAAGGGGTGCAGGAGCAAAAAACGTTCTAAAAATGCGATTTTTGCGTTACCGAAGGGCCTAAAAATATGAAATTTCAAATATTAGCTACTTACTAGATATAAAGGATTCCTACGAACAGTTCTTAAACAATTCGAAATTTAAAAGGGGTGAAAATGCGCGAAAAGCTTTCTAAAAAACGTTCTAATGGTGCTTTCTACACAATCTCAGGAAATACCAAACCGATTTAAAAAATATTGGTATCAAAATGATGGTGACAACTCTTGCTCCAACATAGGCGATGTTTTATGTCGGTGCCACTACCCCAAAGGGGGTGCAGGAGAAAAACGTTCTAAATTGCGGCCTTTGCGTTACGGAAGGACCTAGAATCGTGAAATTTGGAATGGTAGTTAGTTATAAGATATCAATGGATCTAAGGACATTTCCTAAAAAAATCGAAATTTAACAGGGGGTCAAAATGCGCAAAAAGCGTTGTAAAAAACTTTCTAAATTGCGATTTCTATGCAATCTCAGGAAGTACTGAACCGATTTCAAATATAATGGTGTAAAAATGATGGTGACAGATCTTGCTCCAAGATAGGCTATATTTTATATCTGTTTCCACTACCCCAGAGGAGATGCAGGAGCAAAATCCGCGAAAAGCGTTCTAAAGCGCTCTAAATGCTGATTTGTCGGCAATATCTCAGGAAGAATGAATCTGATTTCAAACGTAATGGCAGGAAATTGATGCTGACAGCCTCTGCTCTAACACAGACGCTATTTTATGTCGGTATCACTATCACCAAGACGTTGCAGGAGCAAACAAGCGTTTTAAATTTCGATTTTTGTGATCGGTAGGGGCTAGCAACTTAAAATTAGGCAAGGTACATATTTATTAGATATAAATGATCTTTAAGAACAGTTTCGAAAAAAATGGAAATTTAATAAGGGGTGAAAATGCGCGAAAAGCGTCCTAAAAACGTTCTAAATTGCGATTTCTACTCAATCTACGGAAATACCAAAGCTATTTCAAAAGTAATGGTTGCAAATCAATGGTGACAGTCCCTGCTATAACATAGGTTATATTTTATGTTGCTGTCACTGCCACCTGAGGGTTGCAAAAGCAAAACATGTTCTAATTTGCGTTTTTTGCACAACTGAGGGGTCTAACACTTTGAAGTATGGCATGGTATTTACTTACAAGATGCAACTGCTTTCTGAGAACAGTCGAAAGAAAATTCCAAATTAAAAAAAATGAAGTGAGTGAAAAGCGTTATAAATTACAATTTTAAAGCAAACTTATAAATTGCCAAACCGATTAAAAAAATAATGATGACAAATTTTGGTGATAGAACCTGCTCGAACATAAGCTATATTTTATGTCTATTCCACTACCACCAGAGGGTTGCAGGAGCTAAAAACTTTCTACATTGCGATTTCTGTGATACTGAAAAGCCTAGAAACTTTAAATATGACATGGTAGTTACTTATAAAATATAAATGCCCTCGAAGGAACATCGAAAATAAATTCGAATTAAAAAGGGGTGAAGCGACGGAGAGATGCGAAAAGCATTCTAAAAAAGTTCTAAATTACGATTCTATGCAATTTCAGGGAATATAAACCGGTTATAAAAGTAATCAATGCGAATCAATGGTAACAGTCTCTGATCCTACACAGGCTATAATTTATGCCGGTGATTCTACCACCTGGGGCTCATAGGAACAACAAACGTTCTAAAAGAGGGCTTTAAAATCTTTTTAAATTACGTTTCTGTGGAATATTAGGAAATAACAAACCGATTTCAAAATTAATGTTGGCAAATTAATGGTGACAGTTCCTGTTTCAACATAGCCCTTTATGTTGAGAGAGGTGGTAGGACTTGGAATTTGACATGATGGTTAATTTTAAGATGTAAGAAGATGGTTTCTAAAAAATTCAAAACTTCAAATGAATACTGAAATGAGCATATTAATTGAGCATAAAAGTTTCAAAATATTTTCTAAATTATCATTTATTTATTTTTATTTCATTTTATTAATTTAAGTCTCATTTCTGCCTAATGCAGTGTAATAAGGATGTTTAATCAAACTGTGTTTTAAAAAACAATTTTTGAACTATTCCTAAATGTAATAAGTACCTTTTAATAAAATAAAATATTACCTTTTAATAAAATAAAAATTTAGTTAGTACCTTTTAATAAAAATTAGACATATAAATATCACTTGGCATATTTCAAATATTACGCGAGCAAAGCCGCGGGGTTTGCTAGTAGCTTATAATAAGAGAGGATATCTTAATAAAGTTTAAATGTCGAACATTTCTTAATGTGCGAATCGCTCGTTTTAATCGTTTCCTCGTATTAGACGGGCTCTTATGGGGTCTCAGGTCTCTCAAGACGCTCTTTTGCATAATCATGTTGACGTCATTTTATTCCTTTCTGAACAATGATAACCGCCTTCTACATTTACGACTTCTGCTTTTTGATTGCATTAGTGTCTTTAAATAACGTCCTATTAGACGATAGTAACTGGGAAATTTGGTTCGGAAGCAACGAATCACAGATCGCCAACGGCAGAGCTTTGCCATTATAATTTTTATTACTTTCTTCTATCTTTACAAGAAGAAAGTATTGGATTCATGAAAATTTTCGAATTCCGGTTTTCGACGGATTTACACGTTTTAGGGGTCAGAGATTCCAAAAAACATGTTTTTACAAAATGTCTGTCTGTGACTCTGTGAGTCTGTCTGTCTGTCTGTGTGTATGTGACACAAATTTTGTGGGCGCTCTATCTCAAGAACTAATGCACGGAATTTAATAAAAATTGATATTCAGTGAGTCCCTAATACAAATTGATGCTGATTAGTTTTTGATGTAAATCGCTCAACAGGTGGCACTGCTATGCTGCATTTTTCACGATTTTCGCAATAGCTCTATCTCAATAACTAATGGACGGATTTCGATCAAACTTCAGATTTAGTTAGTCCTTGATATGAGTTGATGACGATTACGTTTTGGTGTAAATCGCCCAACAGGTGGCGCTGTTATGATGAATTTTGCAGGATTTACACGATTTCCCCAATAGCTCTATCTTAAGAACTAACACACGGATTTTCATCAAACTTCAGATTCAGTTAGTCCTTGATATGACTTGCTACTGATTATGTGTTGGTGTAAATCGCCCAACAGGTGGCGCTTCTCTGCTGCCTTTTTCACGATTGCCTCAAAGCTCTATCAATAGAACTAATGGACGAATTTTCATCTAACTTCAGATTTAGTTGTATGTTGACACAAGTTGTTGTTAATTAGGTTTTGGTGTTAATCACCCAATAGGTGGCGCTGCTATGCAGGAATTTTCACGATTTTCGTTATTGCTCTATCTCAAAAACTAATGTACGGATTTTCTCCAAACTTCAGATTCAGTCAGACGTTGACATAAATTGTTGCTGATTAGGATTTGGTATAAATCACCCAATAGGTGGCGCTGCTAGGCAGCATTTTTCTGAATTTAGACGATTTCAGCGATAGTCATATCTCAAGAACTAACGCACGGAATTTCATATCGTTAGAATCCTCATGAAATGCATAGATTGCCATTTAATTTTGGCAGTGTGATAGCGGATTTTGAAGTACTAACATGTATGAGATAGAAGAAAGTTTTGGGATTGGTACATCCGACTAGTTTGTAATTGTTTAATGTTTTTTAATTAGCACGGAGCTTTATGATATTAAATTAATTTTGATATTTAAATAATTAGAGCAATTAATTTTAGTTATTAATTTGAGAATGGGTGTATTTTTGATATTTTATTATCTTTCTTGTCAGTAAATTTCGAGTAATTTTATAATTGCCTTGCTAATCATATTAACAGAGTTCAACGTTCTAGGAACTCAACGCCACTTCTGACTTACCTCTAGGAGTTCAACGTCATTTCATATACTGCATCTTTTTCTGCTAAGGTATTTTCTATAAAAAGGTACATCGAATTTCAAAAAGCAGCAGTTTTAGAAAATTTAGTTTAAAGTGTACGGTATATAATGTTTATGCATGATGTAAACAAACTTAAAACTACTTATAAAAATTTAACTTCTTGTTATCGTAGAATCAAAAGTAATATACCATTCGAAAGGGGGAAAAAAGAGATTCAAAATATAACTTACACCACACGGCAGGCGTATAAAAATTTGAAAAAAAAAAAGACCATTTTCAACATTTAATATCTTAAAATGCATATGATTTTAAAAAACAATTTTTAGAGAAATGAAAGATATAAGTATGTTCTTTCGTTTCACGCAATTACAAAATCGTAAGATGCAGGATCGGCATTGATAGAGGACTCCAAACTGTGAGATATTTGACGAGCAGAAAATTGTTATAACAGCTTACGAGCAGGATTATAAAATAAATACTACAACAAGAATGAAAATTTTGGTGCCTACTTATACTTCAGTTTGTAGTAATTATCCTGATACTAAATAAATTTGTATTTAAAGCATTTTTATATTTTTAATACAAAGTTGTATTGAGCTAATACAAAATTCTGAACATTTCAACATTATAATCACCTAAAGAAAATATTTTTTTGAACAATTAAAAGGAAATTTCAGGTTCAGTTTATACAAACGACCGTGAAACATGAAATTGAAACATGTTTTGAGAATTTCGTGAAAAAAAAAATTCAGAAGGTTTTGAGATAGCCTGCGCGTTTATGCCCAAAAATGTCATTTGGAGAAAAATGACTTCAAAGTTTCGGAAACGGCGCTTCGGCTATTGTGCGGGTATAATTCTAAAAGCCATAACTACTGTTCTAATGAGAATTTCATGGAAAAAATTAGATCAAAATGTTCAGAAAAGAGAGGAATTTAACATCTTAAAAAAAAAAAAATATTTCGAAAACTTTGAAGTTCTAAGAATCCTGAGACCTTTGAGCGATTTCAATTTTATTTTTTAAAAAATCCTCACAAATGATAGTTTGAACATATTTTCAGGTTTTAAGTACATTTGTATCATGACATACTTAAATATCCGTAAACATGCGTACAGAAAAATAACCTAATTAATGAATGTATGTACAACCTATTTTTATTCTGTTTTACATATTGTAGAATTCAAAAGAAATTGATTGTAAAATGTATATGTATAATTTCTAAACATTTTATCCGAATGATTTGAAGAATAAAACGTTCTGACTTCATATTTAAAGTACCGTTTCTTATGCGGTGTTGAATTCAACCATTTTTCTTCGGGAAAGAGTTCGGGAACTCCAGGGAGGGAACATTGCGGAATTTGGGAGAAATGGAAGGTTTTCATTTCTAGAGAATTAATAAAAATAAATTCCAAAATCGTCCGAAGTTGAGGGGAGAGGAGGAGGATTTGGAGATAAGACGCGCTCGGGTTCGATTTTTAGGTGCGTTCGTAATTATATAAATACGTAGCAACTATAGTCGTCGTTCGGTCCGTCTGTCCGTCCGCATATAACAGAGCAAAAACTACCCAACTGAATGGTCTGAAATTTTAAATATCTATTTGTTGCAAAATTTTGTCGTGTCATTTAAAATGTTATGAAAAACGGATGTATAGTTTAATGACAAGGACAGTCAAATTTTTCCGTTACATGACGGCCAATGGGAAAAAATTATCGCAAGTGCATTTTAATGATGTTACATCCTTCCGAATGGTCTGAAATTTTAAATATATAATTGTTACAAAATTTAGTCGAGTCATTTCAAATTTTATGAAAATTGGATATTTAGTTTAATTACAGGGACAGTCAAAAGTTTTCCGTTACATAAAGTCCAATGGGAAAAAATTATTTCAATTGAATTTTAATGATGTTACAGCCTTTCGAACAGAATGAAATTGATATGCAGTTATGAAGTGCACTAAAATATACATTCAGTACAATACGCTGTGCAAAAAATATTTATAAAACTAGTTATAGTACGAACGCACCTCATTTGCCACGTTTGACGAGCAATTTCCAACTTGTTATATTAGTCGTCAGTGTGAAACTGGAAGTTTTTTTTTTCTCTAACTTGCTATTTGACAAACAATATGTATAAGTTTATTAAAGTGTTTTGAAATTCTTTAAAGCCGTATTCAAGTTCCCTACTCAACAACGCGAAATTTTCTGGCGCATTTGCTAACTCAATTTTAAACGTAAAGACATACAATTGGCGGGGTTGACTATTGAAGCGACTTGTAATCGAAAAGAGTTTTCCATTTTTTGATAAATAAATTTCTTATCGAGTTATTAACGGTTTTGAGTCACGTGACGACCGGTTTTTCTCCTTTCTCGGGTTGGAAATTTGGTTCAAAACGCCAACTTTGACAGTATCTTCAGGACGATCTTTTGCGTTTATCCAAAAACAGAAACCGTCTTTTGATTACATAGTTTCCAAATAATAACACCGGCCCATTTCATGCGTTTCCGAACAAAAGTGAATTAACCCTTAAATGCGCGATTTTTTTTTTTTCAAAAACATTATATATGATTCTCTGATATGTTTATTACACCGGAAAAATAATGAAAAGAAATCAGAGATACATTTTTCATATAATACGTCAATCTTTTCTTCTGTTGCACATCTGCAATATAAGTGAAAATACTGTCGTGTGGGTGTTTTTTGCTAAAATATTGCAAATAAGTAAATATTTTAATAAGTATGTCTCCAAATACCTTATTTCATATAATTATTTATTTTATAAAGCTTAACCTTTAACCCTTTAATTCCCATCATAGAATATGTTCTAGAAATTAAGTAGTCCAGAGAATCTGACTTTACACCAGAAAGTTTCAATGGTTAATTTCGCTTTATTTAGATACGGAATGTCTGTTATTATTTAAAGCAAATAATGCTATTTTAATTTTCTGGTGTGAATTAGGTATATACGAATTAAAAAAATCTATTAAATTCAAAACACTGTTGTTTTCATATATGCAAAGCTGCGCACTAAAGGGTTAAGGAGTATGTCAGAAACTCGTTCCTTTGGATTTGAGAACAGTCGTAAAGATCAGGTTGAAAGAAAATTCAGTTGTTATTGATAGGATAGGGGGATTTTTCTGTATGATTCTGAAGCCTTCCCTCGGTTAATATTAATAACATAAAGAAGCCGTAGGATATCCATTGTCTATCCTCGCTTTCTGTTTGAAGTTTCTTTCCAGAAATACTGGAAAGCAGAGCTCGTGTCTTACTGCCATAGTTGTCCAACGATTTAGGAAAAGAATAAGCAATGTGACTAATGCAGATTTCTGTTAGTGGTTGGTTTCCAATAACAAATTTGCTATTTTGAACAGATTTGACATAAAAACTACGAAACGTTGTCATGAGAGAGCATTTAAGATTAATGTTTATTTTTATGTAAGAAAATATTTTTAAACGAGAAAATTAATTTTTAAACAATTTTACACAGTTATTAAACATTTTCTACTGCGTGCTTTCGGTATCGGGCTCAGGCGAGCTCAGGCCCTGATGACACAACATTTTTATTAATCGGGCAAGCTGGCCAGAGTTAAAAAAATTTATAATTGCAATTATCTGCAATGTAATTACAGTTTAATTGTATGTAATTAATTATAGTTAAAATTAATTGCCGTAAAAAATTCTTGCAGCACTGTAGCCAGAACTTCTCCCATTCAATTAGTTTACAAAATTTCTGCGTTTCAATGAGTGTAACTATAATCAATTACATGCAGTTAACTTGTAATTAAACAGCGGATGATTGGGATTACAAATTTGCCCAACTCTGGCTAAGGGTCTGATGACACAACATTTTTTGGGGCTCGGACGGGTAGTATTTCAAATCGTCAGTATCTGACTCCTAAGAAAGTTCTCGAAGTCATTTCTAGGTGTTTTATTTATGACGGCCAATTATCTACACTTGGGATATGGAGATCGAAGGCGGGATGCCTTCCGTGGAGGTCTTTTTAATGGAACCTAACCCGTATTTACGCAAGGAAATCCAAGATTCGAAGAAAACCACGGAAAACTCCGAACGATTAGGCAGACGGGCGAGATTGGCTTCAATTGAAAGCAGAACTTCTCCACTACTGGTGGGACCGTCATTTCTAGGAGGAATATCTCAATACTTCGGAGGGGGGGCGGGGGGGGGGCGGTGATATCTTCCGCCGTCTGAATTCATTGCTGATCTTACGGCGGATGTGTCGGATAAATGTACGACTATACGTATCTCATTTTACTTACGTACAGTGCTTGTGACGCTGCGAATATAATTTTTCTATTCGCAGAAACGAACTTATGTAGTGAATAGTTATATCAAAGCTAACTATATTTACCTGTGCACTTTGCAAAACTGAAACTTAAATGAGGGACTCAAAACCAAGTCCATTTGAAAAAAAAAAAAAAAAAAAAAAGGCTACTCTATTTAGAAGATACATAAAATCTGTTTTATTCACGCCCACAGTGAACCAAGTCTGTTTTCACATACTTTCTCATATATTTCCTCTGTTTACAGACTTGGTTTATCTGTGGGTGTGGATAAAACAGATTTCATTCTGTCCATTCCATGAAGTCCATTTTGGAAAAAAAAATGAGATAGTAGAACTAGAAGGTGCGATAAATCTGTTTTATCCACTCCCACAATAAAACAAGTCTGTAAACAAATGACCTATATGAGAAAGTGTGTGAAAACAGACTTGGTTCACTGTGGGCGTAATTAAAACAGATTTTATGTTCCATCTAAATGGAATATCTCTTTTTTTTTTTTTTTTTTTTTTTTTTTCAAAATGCTCTTGGTCTACTATGGTTGCGAGCTCATCAAATACTAATATCTATAAATCGCTGTGAAATAACTGAAACATGGTAACATTTTGCTTACTTACTAGAGAAATTTCTAGAAGTTTTTTAGCGGAATTGGGTCTTTAATAATTAGATTTTTTTTTTCTTTTCAGAAAATTGCTTTATACACTGTACAAAAAACACTGTAAATTTGCCAGCACAAACGCGATCACAGCGAATGTGCTGTATCTTTCTTTGCTTTCTTGATTATATAAACATGAAAAATACAGTAGTTGCGTAAAATTAACAGTACAATGTGCTGGCAATTTTACGCAACTACTGTATTTTTCATTTTTATATAATCAGGAAAGCAAAGAAAGATACAGAATATTCACTGGGATCGAGTTTGTGCGCGAGATGAACGGTACTTTGTACTGTAAAAATGTCGTTTTTTTATTTTACAGTGTAGCGTTCGAGAGAGGGTTATAGTATTTGACTCGTTTCTAATTTGAATAGTTTCCTGTAGTTTATTTTGTTCGATTCAAAATTGTACAATATTTCTTTTAATTGGAAAAACAAAAATTTAAGTATTTTAAGCGGTTTGGACGTATTTTTCCGTTTCCCAAAAACAACTTAAATCTGTTGTAGAAAAAAAATATTTTAAGCAGAATTGTATTTTAAAACGTAATAACAAATAAAGGAGCATGAAGTGTATTTTAGAAACAAACAGGGAAAGAAAAATTACATTAAGATTATTTTTATAAGCATTTTTATGAAAATGCAGGAACGCTCGGAAGATTAAATACGATGACTCACCTTAAAATAGCAAAAGTCAGTCACATATACCCAAGACTAATTAATTCATCCATTAACCCTTTCGAGGGCGGTGTCCTTAAAAAAGGACACCTAATTTTAATTTCAAAACTGACAAACGGCACCAAGAATATTTAATTAAAATTTTCTTTTTATAATGTCCGTGAAAATAAGAAAATTCCTATTTTCTAATAACTTCCTTTATAAATTTTGGTGTCAATCCATTATTTCATCAGTTTATAAACAGAATTACTCCGCGCCGGTTAGGGTTATAGAAGAAAATTATATTTTGGTGTATTTTTTTAAACGTTCAAATGACTCCAAAATATTTCATTAATAATTAGCCAACCATTTTAACAAAGCGTGAAAAGATAACTGAGAAACAAAGCTTTCCCTCACCATTGTTATTATTTCTTTGAATATCTTTTGATTGCGAACTTTGATTGATCTCCGGATTTTATTCCCGGCACGCGAGAAAATCAATCAGATAAACGGTTTTTGTCAGCACTAAGTTAGCTTGTCAGGGTATAATATTCTACTTTGGGTGGACGTCGCCGGTCATTATGAGATAAATGACTCTTTGGTGAAGAGACAAACTGAAAGAGCGTAATTATGAAATTTATTGATGTGTTTGTGTCTCTTAACGTAACACTTGATTGAATTACCGTGATTTTTAAAAAATAACAAATATATATTTAAACTAGTCGTCGGGGGCCACTGTAATACTTACCCATCATAGATATACATAATATAAAATATGAAAATAAAACATGTGTAAATTATTTATAAAATGCATTGCAATTCCAAAATAAAATTTGAACGTATATTTAAATATTTTAATACATAGTAATGCTCTATTACTAAATTGCGGGTATCACTTGATTATCCCGTCGATAAAATTCGACAAATCATATAAACCACCAAACTGCTCGCAGAATTACGCACATTCGCATAATTTTTATTTTAAATAACGAAAGAACTAATAAATTCGTAAAAGATTAATAAAAATACAAATAAAGCGTCGAATGAAATATAACTTGATGACGTAACAAACATGTGTAAGGTGTTTAATGTCAAGTTTAATGTGACATTTACGATAAGCCATTATTGGCATTTAATCTTATAGTTTGGCGATAGTTTTTGGGTCAACGGGATAATCAAGTAGTACCGAATTGCGTAAAAGAAACATCCTTATAACTCCAAAAATAATAATCATATCAACTAACAGTTTACTGCGTCGGATTAAGCATCTCATTTCCAATTAAAATATATTTTTGAATTGAAATTTGAGTGAAATACAGGGTCATGAAAAATCGAAGAGTGTGAAAAATAGGATTACAATTATCTCGGCAACTCATTATCCGACCGACTCCCTTCTTAATGCAAATTTATGTTTTTTTTTATTCTCTTTTATATCCACTCCTTAAAATAAACAATTTCGAAAAATTTTATATACCCTTTATCAGAACGAATATTAATCCCCCCAAAAAGATAAATGCAAAAATCTCCACGTTAAAAAATATATATTATATATATATATATGTAGTAATAAAAAATTTTCGCTATTTTTACCTTAATTAAATTATTCCAAAATCTACGTTTCCCCCCCCCCCGTCTTTTAATACTAACTTAAATATCAATTATATTCCAATCCCATGCCTTTAAACAATGTATTCTTTTATTTCTTATTCTAAAAATCTTTATCTGTTAAAAGCGACACTTCTCTGTAAAAACTCCTAATCTATTCTTTCATTTTTGAGACATTAAATTTTTATTTCTTTAGAATGTTTCGTAATACCATTTTTATTCTTATTAAAATTATTATCCAATATTTCAGCATTCCTTGTAAGTAATTTTCGCGTCCAAAATAGTCACCTTTCTTCTGCTCCGCTGTTGATAAAGAGTACCGACATTACGTCATGAATTGTCGACCTTGCTCATCGTTACCAACTAGTCACTAGGTGCGCCATCTCCCTGACCCCCCCCCCCTAACTTTAATATAGTTGGATCTTCAAAAAGCAGTGTCAACATATCCTGGGGCAATTTCCTGATATTAAAAGAGATTACTAACTAAACTGGACAACCAGTGGAATTGTTCACCGATATGTGAAGTCTAATAAATTATTTGATGAAAATTGCAGCTTCTTTTATATTTATGGGAAAATACCCAATGCATCACGATATTGCCTTCAACTAGGACTACAAATTACGACTGCAAGTTTGTGATTCATCGGGTTGGTGTATTTCACTGATTTTTTCGACATGGTTTACATATACTTGGAATAGCATTTCATTATACATATATATTACATATTGATTAATTATATATTTCTTTCATTTTATTTATTTATTATTTTTTTGACAGTGGTTAATCGGGCAATGGTGGAAATAAGCATTTAAGCTGTAGCTTATTATTTCGACCTCAGAAATTAACCGCATTTTAATTATGATTTCGTAATATTTCCCTTGAAAACGAGTTACGAATCACTAGTTCCAATTTTATTCATGATTGTTCTCTCATTTTAACAAGTTAATTTTGTAGTTTTTCTTTTTGAATTAATGAATTTTCAATTTTAAGTGCAAATTTCGTGCAAAGGATTTGTTGATGCTGACAATGATTCATTATTTCTGGTCTTTTTTTCATTGGTTAAATTTTTTTAGTTTCAAATAGCTTTACCAAATATTTCAAATATTTATGATTTCCTACATATATATCTTTATTTATTTGTTCTTTTTATGCATTCGCCTTCCTGCTATTTTTCCTTTCGCCAATTTTGAATGTTTTAATTTTTTAATACTTCATATATTGGTGATTGTGATATAAGTTTTTAAAAAAATTCATTAATGATTAGTTAAATTAATAATAGTTGATCCAGTTTTATTGTGTATAATGTCTGTGTAATGCATTCATACTCAATTTACTAATTTTTATTAAAAAAAGATGATGAATTGTAATATTATATAATGGTTATATGTATATATCTATATATACATATTTAAAGTAGCAAATTTCTTTCACTAATACATGTTCAACCGTTTTAACAAAGCGTGAAAAGCTATCAGGAAAACAAAGCTTTCTTTCGCAAACCGTTATTATTTTTCTAATATCCTTCGATCGAGAATTTTGATTAATTTCCAAAGTTTGTTCCTGGCACATGGGAAAGCTAATCGCATAAACAGTTCTGCTCATAAGTTAGGCAGCTTCTCCGGGTTTAAATAGGTATTTCGGAAGACGCCGCCGATCATGACGAGATAAATGAACCTTTGGTGAATTGATAAACTTAAAGAGCAGAAATAAGAAAGGGTCTGGCCGGATAAGCATAACGAAATGGCCTACACGGCCGATGTTGGAAATAACACGTGTGTTAATAAAGCTCACCATGAGAATACAATATATAGCGTTTTTAGCCTCTGACTTTGGACTGTCCTTGAGATAATCAGGGAAGTATGCGCGGCGCTACTATTTTTCAAATACGTTTTTCTCAAGAAGTACAAAAGTAAAAGAAATGAAACCAACGTCAATTATTGAAGAATATATTAGTTCACATTATATATTTTTTCACATTTTTACACAAATTTTAACATAAAAAATAAACAAAACTATTCTTTAAAAAAGTATTAATGTAGTAATTTTACATGTACACCAACCAAAAAATTACAGAATAATGCTCAAAGTATGTACTTTTCAGAAAAAAAAAACTTCGTTAAAATCGAAGATGCGCTTTTTGAGTTATAACAAAAATAATGCTAGCAACTTACTAAACTATTCGTAACTTTCCCTCTTTGCATTTGCAGAAATACGCTACTATCAATGCATTGGTCGATTCGTGACATTTCCACTAGGGCAGGATGCAGGATGTCGCACGGGCAGTGCGACAAAATAAGATGATGTTTCCATACATACCACTTCCCTATAGGTTTGTTTCATGTTTGCAAACATTCTGTTATTTTGGCATACTGAGCATCCTTCTCGCATAAGAATATCAAGAACGGACAACAAAATCGTCACATTTGCCTACGATTATTTTCCCACAGAAGAAGGCTATGTGGCTGTACAGTGTACATATATAATGTATCACTTTTTTTTGGGGGGGGGGGTATTTGACATAGGAAGATATCTGTAGGGGGGGGGGGGGAAGTTCGTCATTTGATATCGTTATCATTGTTGATCAAACCAAACTTTGCTTTTTTGGTATCTTTTTCTTTACATCTGTTATCTTAATTTTAAGTCTGTTTTCTTTTTTTTTTTTTGTGAAAATACAAAGTTGTTATTAAAATCATTTAATGATTATAAAATATTTCTTTCCAAAATATAAAATAGCCCAACGTTCGCCATTAATATTCTCCTGTCATATGCGTATGTAATTCGTTGTTAGAGAAACCATATTTCAAATGATACTTGTTATTTTTTATAGTAAAAGATGGGGAAGAATGTATGTTGCCCACCTGTTTTGTTTACAGGAAGTTCTGTTTAGCCCCGTGCAAGGACGAAGTGGAAGAAGATAATATTACTGTTCAATGCATTATTTTACACTGGGCTATTATTAAAAACTTTTAAATAAAAAGTATTTCTTTAAAATGTTATTTGATATAAAGTTATTTCTTATATAACGGTGATATTTTATGAATTTCTTCTCCTCATTTAAATGAGTAAAATATGAGAATAATGTATAACCATGTATAAATGTATAACCATATCTGTATACCATTGCAAACGAATAAGATAAAAAGGGGAAAAATGTAAAAAATAAAAATAATTTTTAGACGCTGATAACAATATTATTAAGGGGAGTGGAGATTCGAGGAATGATAACGTATGATACAGGAAGGTTAGGAGCGGGTCTGAAATTGCCAAAAAGTTGATAACCTTATATATTTATAGCCCCTATTCAGCTTCACCTGCACAATCGACTTGATATTATTGCGCGAGAAGGATGCCAAGATAACAGATTGTTTACAATCACGAAACAAACCTATAGGGAAGTGGTATGTATGGAAACATCATCTTATTTTATGGCAGTGCTCATCCTGCCTGAGTGAATATGTCACGAAACGACCAATGCATTGATAGTAGCGTACTTCTGGAAATGCAAACAGGGAAAATTACGAATAGATTAGTAAGTTGCTAGCATTATTTTTGTTATAACTCAAAAGCGCATCTTCGGTTTTAACAAAATTTTTTCTCTGAAAAGTACATACTTTAAGCATTATTCTGTAATTTTTTGATTGGTTTAAATATAAAATTACTACATTAATAATTTTTTAAATAATTTTTTTATGTTAAAATTTGTGTAAAATTGTGAGCAAAATATATAATGTGAACTCATATATTCTTCAATAATTGACGTTGGTTTCATTTTTTTTTTAACTTTTGTACTTTTTGAGAAAAACGTATTTGAAAAATAGTAGCGCCGGTGCATACTTCCCCGATTATCTCAAGGACAGTTCAAGGTCAGAGGCTAGAAACACCCTATATTGTATTATCATGGTCAGCATTATTACCACGCATGTTATTTCAAACATCGGCCGTGGGAGCCATTTCGCTATGCTTATCCAGCTAGACCCTTTATTGATATGTTTGTGATACCTAAAGTGACACTTGGTTGAACAGACATGATTTTTAAAAAATAACATGTATGTATTTAAAAAATAACTAAAACCTGTATCCGTTACCATTTTAATAAAGTGGGGGGGGGTGGCAGTAGTCCCCTGTTATATCAATCATTAAGATATATTGCTCTTTTTTCATGTTTCCTCAAAAAAGTGTATAATAACACACTTTTTAACTATTTTTATATTTAAATTATAATATACCGCGTTATCGTTCGTCAATTTTATTATGAAAATTTTAATATGTTTGAAAATTGAAGTTTTCAAGATAAAAATAAAAATCTTTATTTATAGGGTTTCATCACGTTAACCCTAATGAGAAGTAGGGTAAACGAGTAAGTAACGTTTAACTTACTCGTAACGAATAAGTTACGAGTAAGTAACTTGTGAGTGACGAGTTACTTACGAGTGACCTACTATGATAATAGTAGGTAATCATAGTTATTACGTACTATGATTAACGAGTGACCTTCTATGATAATAATGTGAGATAAAACTGATAGATTTTATGGAATAAGAAACTATTTTCGTTGTTGAATTCCTTTTTAACTAATGTGGTTACAAGTCTAAATTATTCAAAAACAATTTCTTTTACGTCGCAGTTGTGTAAGAATTTTCAACAAAACTTCAATTAATAGGCGATTTGCTGGCTTCATTTTTTCCAGTTTGGTAAAAGTTTGTAAATCCTTTTTTTTAATATGGTATTCATATTTTTTACAGGAAAGTTCTGTATGACATGGTCATTTCATTACATATGTGTTTAAAAAAATAGGGCTATTATTATTGTATTAACTTTATGATTTTCATCTTTTAAGAAATCGGATCTTTTAATTAAAAAAGAAAAAAAAAGAGAGATAAAAGAGTTTCATCGACTGCTGTGAATTTAATGCTACAAATCTCAATTAATTATGAAAAAGCTGGGGTGATAAGATAAGGTCAAAAACAGCTTCTTAAAGTATTCAATTTATAAAACTTAGAAATGTGCAAGACCTTCAAAACAACTTGGTCTTCCTTCATCAGGAGCAAAATATACGTGAGTCTACTTTGAAATCAGGAGCAACACTGCGGGGAAAAAAGTAAGGGAGAGGGGCATGCTGAAGCAACAGCCAATAGGAAAGTAGAAGGCATCAGCCAATCATACAAGAGCATGACCCAATCAGAAGAACACAGAATACAAGGAGAACTATGATGTAAATTAAATAAAACAGAGTCAAAGAATATGTCAAATATGTAAATGAATGAATAAATAAATATAAAAAATAAATAATAAATAAAGTGTGAAAAAAATTAATTAAAGTAATAATCTAATAAAATAGAAAATAAATAATAATAATATAAGCAAAAAGGAAAATTATAAAAATGTAAGAAAAAAATATATATTAAACAAAATTAATACCAAACTAATACTATTTAATTTAAAAATAAATATTATATTTTGGGTGTGAACAAGTTTTTCCATGCTCCTATAAATCAACGTCTTGGAATATTTTCAGTAATAATATCCAAAGAAACATAAATGGAAAGATGTCAACGTTAAAAAAGTACAAATTAAGATATACTTTTTTAAAGTTTAAAAATTATATCACTAATAAATGTTTAACCATTTTAACAAAGCGTGGAAATGTAACAAGAAAATAAACCTTCCGAGCCCTAACCATTATTATTTTTCTAATATACTTTGACTGAGAAGTTTTATTAATTACCAAAGTATGTCACTGACACATGAGAAAATCATTCGAATAAACAATTCTGATCATAAGAGAGGCAGTTTGTCAGTGTTTAATATGCGAATGCGAATGATTTCACCAGCCATTTACAAGTTAAATGACGCTTATATGAAGAGACAAACTGAAAAAAAAAAACATATTTATAAAAATTATTAATAAGTCTTTGTATCACCTAAATCGCCATTCGTTTGAACTATAATACATTTTTTAAGAATTTCCTTTTCCCCTTATAAAAAGCCATAGTAGAGTCGCTTATATTGCAGTTTTTGGAATTACTATGCATTTTTTAAATAACAAGTACTTACTATATAATTAAAAAAATAACCAAAACAATTTCAGCTACCTCTTTAAAAAAAGAGGGTGTGTGTGTTTCCATCTTTTTATTTGGGCATTAACATAATGAATGCATTAAAATGCACAATTATGAATGGCATAAACATTCGGGCATTTTTTTAAAATGTTTTCTTAAAAAATAAGTAAGGTTTTTATATAAATTACACTATGTAGAATTATCTAAGGTTAATTTTATTAAGAAACCAAGCACGATTCGCTCGCTATGCTAGTCAGTTTCTGCAAACGAACCTTGAATTAAACGAAATATATTGGTGAATTTGATCTTGTGTTTTAAAGCAATATGAACGTGATTAATGCGCCAAAGACAAAATCTGGGATGTTAAGCACCAACTTTTTAGTTGATCATTTACAGTAAAATTAAGTAGGGAGCTATAGAACAATATGAGATACACTAAAAGCATCATATCCCTGAAAAATTATCTAACTAACGATGCAAGTCACATCAAAGCGGGTTAAGTAGAACTTTTAAAAATACTAATCTTTCGTAATCAGATTCATCTTACTATAGAGCTTTCTCCATAATTTTACAACTAAGCAACGCATCATAATGTGTAATATACCAAAACTATCTCTAAAAAAAATCTAACTAGCAATGTCATTCTCAGCAAAATCCGTAAAATAGAACAATTTTAAAAAAGGCTAACATTGCAGAATAGAAGTCAACTGATTATAGAACACTTCACCCTACTTATAAAATTAAAAAACGTAGAACAATATGTTATATACTACAGCTATACCCGAAAAAGTGCCTAAATAACAGTGCAAGTTCCATCGAAATTCATTCAACAGAGTCTTTTTAAAATGATAATCTTTCATAATCGAGTTCATCTGATTATAGAGTTTCAATCCACAATTCTATAACTAAGCAACGTAGAATGATATATTATACACTAAAAGCTTCCCTGAATAATTTTCTAACTCTCAGTGCAAATCAAGTCCCATTGAAATTCATGCAGCAGAACTCAGGTTATATGCTGCCGCAACGAAATTTCTATTTGTATGTTATATATATAGTAGATTGTAATATTTCAATATACTGACGTTCTCAAGATTAAAAAAATATATATATATTTATAGTGTATCATAAAGAAAATCCTCGCTAACCATTATTATTTTTCTAATATCCTTTGACTGAGAATTTTGATTAACTTCAAAATTTTGTTCCCGGTAAACAAGCAAGTGAATCAAAACGATTCTTGTCATAAATAAGTATCATCACAGATTGTAAGTGTTTAATATGTTATTTCGGTAGATTTTGCCAGTCATTACAAGATAAATTTTCTTTAGTGAAGATACAAACTAAAAGAACCTAATTATGAAATCCATTAAGTCTTTGAATCATGTAAACGAACTCTTGGTTGAACTAGTACAATACATTTTTGAGTAACAAGTGTATATTGAAATAATCGGTCAAGTGAGAGTTACTCGCGTACAGAGGGTTCCGTATAATAAATATATTAATTAGTAACTGTATTATTACAAAAAAAAACAATCATTGCTAAAATAATAATAAGACTTTGTAAAAAACTATACAACATAGGGTTGGGTATAGCTGTATATACTAGAAAAGTATAAATGGGTATACCATGAAAGTTCAGTGAGATATGAAGCCTAAATAGTAACAAATATTGCTATTCTGTATAACTCTTTTTTTAATCTTATCCTAATCTGTTTATGGTGAACTTAATTCGGTGCTGACAATAAAAGTAGTGCATAGTTAAACTTCATTTGGCATTTCATAAATCCAAATGCAGCGTAGTAATAATCTTTTCTTTTTACAATGTACCTAAAACAAAATCCTTGTTCAAAGTTTAAACGATACCCCACACGATATCCTAAAGAAAAGAATTTTTTTCAAGTAGCTAAATTAGTCCCTCTACATTTTTCCTAAATTTATTTTGAATTGTTAATAATCTATAAATATGTGGGTCAATAGCCTTTATTACTTCTGCCAATTTGAACTTTCCACATCCCATAGTTAATGGCTGTGACAGAAAGACAGTCACAGGCGTAATCTTATAATGATTCCGTTTTTGTTTTTTTAGTAAGGAACCGTGGAAATAGTTAAATCTAATTTCCGTTACCTGAAATACATATGTATATATATATTAGTCTTTTTAGTTACATCACTCATTTTAACATATTGCTATTTTTCATGCGTACTAAAAATATCTATAGCTTAATTAATCTTTTACGCATTTTTCAAATTTATATTTTGATAAATAGTAATAAAACAATGTTTTTTGTTCGTCTCTCTTTCTCTCCCTCTCTGTGAAAGTTAGGAAAATTTACCGCACATAGAGGTAGGCAACTTTCGATGAGGATAGCTCAATGCAGGTCCTAATGCACCTGAGGTTCAGTTTTTTATTTTTGTTAATTAACCGAGATATTAATTAAAAACAATAATGAACACCGCGAAGTGGCGTGAAAAATCGCAGCAATGTGGTTGGAAAGAAGAAGAATTTTAAGCTCGGAAGATCCGACGAATAGTGTTGCTATTACTTCATTAACGCTATGAATTCAACTTGCTGAAAAATTTGTTTTTTATGAAAAAGACGGAATGGGGGGGGGGGGGGAGACAAAACATCTCTCTTGGCCTGTTATGAATCTTATAATAAAAATGAACATTTTATTATACTGATATACACTGAAGAGCCAAAACATTACGACCACCTACCAAATAACGCATGTCTCGCCTTTGGCCCGCAAAAAACCTGCAACCCGCCTTGGCATGGATGTCACAAGTCTTTGGTAGATGACCGAAGACAGATTGTAGCAGATGTTCAAGCAGCGGTCAAGCAAATACGAGATATTACAACATGGTTGTTTTTGAGCTCCGAGCTGCTGTTCCATGGCATCTCAAATCTGCTGTTCCATGGCATCTCAAATCTGCTCTATCGTTTTAAGATTCGTTGAGCTAGACTGCCAGGATATTAAGAGGAATTCTGTATTGTGTTCTTGGGACCACTCCAGCACAATTCGAGCTATGTGACATGGAGCATTGTCGTGCTCGAAGACTTCATTTCCGGTTGGAAAGACAGATACCATGTAAGGGTGCAACTGTATTCCGCTATGATGTTCAGATAGTCTACGGCATTCATAGTCTTTCTTACAACAATCACAGGTCCCGGATACACTTATGCGAACGTTTCTCAAAGTATAATAACGTCTCCACCAGACCTGCTGCATAAGGGGGAGCAACAGTTCATCTGAAAGAAGGTGTACATTGACACTGCTATTGACGTGTTGTAGAATGAATCATGATTCATCCGACCAGGCAACTCTCTGACAATGATCCATGGTCCAGTCCCGGGCCTAGTGTAGGAGTAGTTGGCGATGATATTTTGTCAACAGAGGCAGGTGAGTTGAACGTTTGCTGGGTAGCCTCGTACTGGGCTGTGTGCTCAGAAGCAATACTCCTTGAACCTGTATTGTGTTGGGCTGAAAACCAAGCCAGCGTCTGTAGCCAATTTTGCTTTAATAAGCGGGAGACTCTCCGACGTCCTTTTTACTTTCTTCTATCTTCAATAGAAGAAAGTATTGTAATCTAAATTTTTTTCGACTTCCGGTTTTCGATGGATTTACACATTTTAGGGGTCAGAGATTAAAAAAAAAAAAAAAAAAAAAAAAAAAAACATGTTTATAGAAAATGTCTATCTGTCCATGTGTCCGTTTGTCTGTCGCCATTGTACCATCAAAAAGTGCGTGAACTTATGCATAGAATTGAACCATTTTTTAAAGTTTTTGGCTATGGTAAGCAGATTCTTCCTTCATTTGGAAAAAATCCGCCGGAAGAGGGCGCTGTAATAGCGATTTTTGTGCGATTTTGAATATTGTACCATCGAAAAGCGTATGAAGTTATTCATAGAATTCAACCAAATTTTTTTTAAGTTCTTGGCTATGGCAAGCAGGTCCTTCCTTAATTTAGTAAAAACCCGCCGGTAGGGGGTGCTGTAATAGCAATTTGTGTGCCATTTTGAATATTGTACCATCAAAAAGTGCATGAAGTTATGCATAGAATTGAATCAATTTTTTTGTGTGTGTTTTTGGTCATCGCAAGAAGGTCCTGCCTGAATTTGAAAAAATTCCGCCTGTAGGGCACGCAGTAATAGCGATTTTTATGCAATTTTCAATGTTGTACCTTCGAAAAGTTTATGAAGTTATGCATAGAGTTGAACCAAATTTTTTATTTATGTTTATGGCCATGGCAAGAAGGTCCTCCCCGAATGTGGAAAAATTCCGCCGGAAGGGGCGCTGTAATAGCGATTTTTGTGTAATCTTCTTAATTTTTCGTAGTTCTACTGTACACCAGTGGCTCGTGAATCGACAGGAACTTCCAATCCTGATAAGCCGACTATTCGCGACTACCCGTGATCTTAATAAATATTATGATCGAGATAACTCGTTTTTACTCCGATTAATTGACTGAAGCAGAAATTTAAGATAAAAGTCAAAGTTGATATAATATTGAACTAATAAAAATGAAACATTGACATCTGTAACAACATTTTGATATATTAAAACTATATGAGATAGAAGAAAGTTTTGGGATTGGCACATCCAACTAGTTTCTTGATAGCGCGTAGACGTCAAACGCCATGGCGTCTGCTGACGATTTCACCGCTATTCATCCACTTTGCATAAGTACTAACAAAGATATGTCGCGAACAACTCCTGAGCCGTGCAGTTTCGGAGATACTCGTTCTGAGCCTTCGAGCCATTTAATTCTGCCCTCTATCAAAGTCACTTAGATCAGCGGCCTTTCACATCACAGGCAGAAGTAGGCGCAAAAAGGATTCCTCAGACACTCTAGCAGTAGTTAAATACCATTCTCACCTGATTACGTGCCCTCCACGCCATATAGGCGAGTTCATTGCAAAATGTTGGGGGTGGTCATAATGTTTTGGCTCTTTGGTGTATATCGCATTTTACTCAGAACAACGTAAAATAACTGAACAAAGAGAAATAAAGAGATCTTAACTTTTTTTTAATATGATAGTACATCTCTCGTCTTTTAAAAGTACCAAAGTTATTTATTAATAATTACTCAAACACTTTAACAAAGCGTGAAAAGATGACAAGAAAACAAGGCTGTCGAACACCAACAGTTATTATTTTTCTTATATCTTTTAATTGACAATGTTCATTGTTTTCCGGAATTTGTTCCCGGCACGCGAGAAAATCAATTGGATAAACAGTTCTTATCGTAGGTAAAGCAGCTACTCAGGATTTAATATTCTATTTTGGCAGATTTTGTCGGTCATTACGTATAAATAACTCTTTGATGAAGATACAAGTTGAAAGAGCAGAATTGAGAAATTTATTGACAAAAAAAAGGGGGGGCTTTGCGTCTCTTAACCCTTTATGTCCCAAATTATGAATTCGTGAAAATTTCATCTTCTCAAGCATTTTTCATGAATTTTTCATTCTACATTAGAAGGTTCACACAATCATTTAATGAATTTTACAAGGATTTTATCAATTAAAATTAGTTGATAAACTATGAATTTATAGGGATTTTGTGCAGTATTTATAACGCCACTTAAATCTTTTACTTAAAATATTTTTTAGTATTTTGTAGAATCAGGAATTGTACAAATATAATGTTCTTACAATAGAAATATAGGAATATTTTCGAACTGAAACTCATCCCCCGCCAGTCTTTAAACGTCAAGAAAGCTGAAAAGTTGCAAAGGTAAAGGAAATCATCCTTTTAAAAATGTTTTTGTTTGGTGCAACCAATAATACTTTTGGAACAAGATAAAGTAAAGAATATATAACGCATTCTAAACTGTATTACTACTAATAAATGTAATAAATGAATTTCACAACAAGTTATTTTAATGTTTCTTTAATGTACCATCGGGCATATAGGGTTAATATGACACTTGGGAGAACTACGATGTATTTTTCTAATAACAAGTAGGGTAGATTGGGTAAGATGCCGTAGTTTTTGATTTAATTGTTTTAAAAATCGCCTGTTGTTTATATTTGCTATTCATTGATTTGTTGTTAAAGTTTAGACTCTTATGTATGATTTTAAAACTTATTTCATTCTACAGATGTTATAGATAGCATCGAAAATTTTGTTTTTCTAAACACTTGCATTTTGGCATCTTACCCATACCTATGGGTAAGATGGCCAACTATCTAGGTGTAAGATGCCTTATGGAGATTCAATGTAAACAATAATTTTTGTGAAGCGGTATAAAACATAATGAGACGAATAAAAGTAACTTTAATATTTTAGACATACTAAAGTTTTTAACCTACTTAATATTAGGGAATTACAAAAAGATGAATGTAACAAACGTTGGCAATATAAAATAAGACAAAACTAGTATTTATTAATTATATAATTATTTATATTATATTAATATATTTCGTTGTGTAATATATATTTAATATATTATGTTCTACTTAACATTTTAAAGAATTATGGCTCTTAAGTATGCCTATTTTTAAACATTTTAACAAGTTTAACTACTTAAAGCCACTGCGACAAAGTACTTTAGAGTCAGGCTTTCACTGAATATACTTGATCCCATCACAATTTCCCGAGGTTTTATTGCACTCTGTTAGACTCTCTGAACAATCATTCTCATTCACTTCAAAAAAAAAAAAAAAAAAATCCTCGTGTTCTGAATCTTGGGAGGGAATTTAATCATCGTCCATATCATCGTCAGTTGAAGATTCTGTCTTCCTACCCTTTGAATTCTTATCTAATTCGTTGTTAGAAAGGTTTGAGACACCTGGAAATTCGCAGTTGCTATTGTCACACCGATTTAGTTTGGCTTTTATAGGCCTTTAAAATTATTTTTATTTGAATATTAAAATGAGAAAAAAAACTTTGGTGAAAGTTACGTTATATTTAAAACGATACATTTAAAATGTCTAATTTAAAATAAATTTCTTATAGCGTCTTTATAAAATTGTTTACTTAGCAATTTTATGCAAGCTAACTTTAAATTGTTGGGTGTATCTTATTTAATCAATCACGAAAGTAGCAGTTAGCTGTCTCGACAGCAGTTGACCCTGTCTTAAAATCTCTCAGCCAAAGGGAAAGGAATAGATACCTGATTACAGGAGATCGTCACTAGTCGTTTAATTACAATTTAATTTTCCGTAATCTTTTCAAGGTAGATCAAATTAGCGTGTTTTTAGAGTCTGCGGTGTCTGGAGGAAGGTTGGTGAGCATGGCTCGTAGAGGGCAGAAACACCTAGTTATCTAAAACTATATTATAAACTACCGATATTTACATTTATTAAAATTATTTATAACTGCATTTAACATGAAATTTGTAACAAGGATTAAAATTAATAATTATTAATCAATTAGTTACAAGGCCAATAAAGTTTATTTATAAAGCAGAGTACATACATAAACCTTTCAAATTATGTTCGATTTGGATTTTAATATTTCGTTATGTCATTTTAAACATTTAAAAAATTATAATTTTAATTAGATTTTTTTTTCTAATCAGTTGATTAAAATCGCAATTTAATCATTGATTTATATTATCTGATTAAAATTGTTGACAGGTTAGTTAATAGCCAAGAGTAATACACTGCTCAGCAAAAGTTTAGACAATGATCGATTATGCTTCTGTACTGAGAAGTATGTAACGAATTGTTGTAACTCAACTGTCATATATTACTGGGGACTTATCTTTCATACACAAACAATAAATTTTAATCTATATACTTTACATAATATATAATGACAAAAAAACAAATTTAACATTCTGGCAAAAGTATAGACAATCTGTCTGTTAACAGAAAAATATCCATAAATTAAAATCGAACTTGACCTACATTGTCTGCTATGAATGCAAAAATGTGAGTTCCTAACGAAGAAACTAAATCCTGCATCACTTGGGGTTCTATTTCGTACCAAATACGTTCAAAAGCAGATCGAAGTTCATTTACTGAGGAGTATTGTCAAAAAATTGCATAAACCGTATGAGATATGATGTCACAAATGTTTTCGATTGGATTCAGATGAGGACTACATGCGGGCCAGTAAAGAACAGTAATATTTTGAGAGTTAAACTAATTTTTTTTATTTGTATGCAACATGAATAGACGCATTATCTTGCACAAATACATACTTTGTAAGAGCTAAAAGTAAACCAAATTTCTGTAAATTGTTTTCCAATGTATGTATGTAGTCTTACGCTGCTTGGCGACCCTTCAGAAACTCCAGAGATACTCGAGAATTAAAACAAAGTGAAGCTCAAATCATTAATTCTTTTGAGAGTGGTGTCCTTAAAAAGGACATCTAATTTTAATTCCAAAACTGACAGACGGCACCAAGAAGATTTAATTAAAACTTTCCTTTTATAATGTACGTGAAAATAAGCAAGTTCGATTTTCCTAATAAATTCATTTATAAATTCTGGGTCCAGTCCATTATTTCATCAGTTTTATAAACTGAGTTACTCCGCAACGGAAAGGGGTCAATTTGTTGTGAGATTTCAAGGCTGGTTGTTTTATCATTTTCATATAAACTAATGTACATCTCTCTATAATTCATCTACGAAAGTATCCGTTAACACAGAAAGCTCTGGCTCACTTTTAATGCGATAAGCAGTCATCATTTGTCTAGATACCAGTTTATGGATCCTTCTATAATCTCGTTTTCTGGCCACGTGAGGCCTTCCAGATTTATGTTTTGCTTTGAAAGAGTCACCCTTAGACAGTACTTAATAGACAGACTTCTTTGGACGATTTAAAGTCGCTGAAATTTCTACAACAGTCTTCCCTTTCGATTTCAGCTTCCATGCTTTAATTACTTCATTTGACTGAAAATGTCTAGCTCGCGGCATCTTCACTAATCGATACTATCGCGAGGTTCACTTAAATTCTTCATGCATATGACATTATAAGTTTGAAATTTGCGTTTTTCCGTGAACAGTTGCCTAAAAATCACAAAAGTGTCTAAACTTTTACAATATGCAAATTTCACTTTTTTCAGTTAAATTAAGTAATATCCTACATTAAAACCGTTATTTTTGTCCTAAAACGTTTAAAATATATTAAAAAATAAGTACAGCCATTTGTATAACCCAAGTGCTCGTATTTTTTATTTAAAGGTTAAAAATCACCAGTGTCTAAACTTTTACTGAGCAGTGTATAAACAATGAAGAAACAACCAGGCACATGACCGCAACGGAAAATAACCGGCATCTTACCCCAAGGAAAAACAACTGGCGTCGTACCCCCAAAAATTTTCGTCGACTCACCCCAAAGCATTGGGCAAGAGGCCGGTACCCCCCCACTGACGTGAAGAAGCGGGAACCAGCCACTATTTATGCTTTTCAGAAAGGCCAGGTACCAGTACTCTCTAAAAACATCAGAATTATTTCTCTGGTGTTTAAACTAAGACTTGCATATTCAAATAAAGAAGTCGCTTAAAAGATTTTGGACACTCACCAGAAGTATTAAGACAAAATAGCAATAAAAAGTATCACTTAAAGAATTTAAAAAAGAACGCAAATGGAAATTAAAGTAACATTAGGGAACCCTCTTCCTTACAACTGACCGCGTTTCCCTACATCGCCTGCGCATAGGAAAACTACGTGATAGTGCATATTGTACAACACGGCATCTCACCTCAAGTTATCCTATTATTTAAAAATTATTAAAACCAATTTTCTTTACCTATTTCAATTAAGAAAATACATCGTAGTCCCCGTTTCATTTATCATTTGGACATATTGCTCTATTTTTTAATGTTTCCGGAAACAAATACTATCTTTAATCAGCTTTTTGAGAATTTGTTTTTAGTTTAAATTAAAATAAATAGATATATCTATAATCGGTTTTATTAAAAATTTTTAATGTGGCAGTAAATCTACGTTTCCAAGATAAAAAATGAAACATTTATTTGTAAGATAATGATTATGTTCGATATAACGAGGGGCTGCCCGTTTTGTGTTGAAATATAAAAATAACACATTTTATGAAGTAAAACACTATTTTCATCTTATCCCGTTTTCATCAGTTATGTTACATATGTAAATGATTAAGAGGTAATTTTATTACGTCATAATTGTGTAGCAATTTGCAATAACACTTAAATTAACTGGCAATTTATTTGATTATATATAAAGTTTTGTATTTAATGAGAAATTTTTCATGTACTTTTTATAAAATGATATTTATATGATATAAAGTGAAGTCGAAAATAACCAACTAGCATAGTTAACTTGCATATATGTTTAAAAAATAGTACTATTATTGTTCTATTAACCCTGTGAAGTTCATCCATTAAGAAATCGATTTTTCTAATTGAAAAAAGAAAAAGGACGAAACAGTCATCTTGACTCATTATGAAACTGGAGATAAAAATCAACGTTTTTATGTGATGAAATATTTTTATACTGTGTGCCCCCGCCTGAAGAATTAAGATTGGTGCACATAGGCTTTTCATTGGAGCGATGAGGTTGTCGATAAGAATTTGGGGACTTCTGCTCCACCCTTCAAACAGTGCTACCTCAAAGTCCCGAACAGTCAACGCAGACATTGCATTCGCTCCAGTGTCTCATTATAGTGTGCCCCAGACACTCTATATCAGATTTAAATGAAGAGAGCATGATAAATAAAACATACAGTGTATTGTTTCTATTCCATACGAATTTTCTACCATTTGAGCTGTATTACGCATTATCCTGCATTAAAAGAAAGGAATAAACAACGGCTGCTTCGTAAGGGTATGGCATGATATCTGAGTATCTTGTCTGCGAATCTTTGGGCTGTCCATGTACAATTTCCAGTGATACATACATCCGTGCGTATTTCAGTTTACGTAGAACAGCTTAAAAAAAGCGATTTAACAAATTACGAAGACCATTTGGAAAATGAATTTTTTCGAAGACTAAAAATTAAGGCATAAAAAATCGCACGGAGTTGATCATACATTACGTACGCCATGAATTAAACATTAACACTCCTGGACCCATCATGAACAAATTTTAAAAGAAATTTCAGTTTTACAATTTTCGGTACTGTAAATTTTTAAACTTCTACGGAGGTGGTCATACATTACGTACGCCATGGATTACATTTTTCGGTACTGTAAATTTTTAAACTTCTACGGAGCTGGTCATACATTACGTACGCCATGGATTAAACATTATAATTCCTGGACCAATTTTAAATGAAATTTCATTCTTAAACTTCTAAACATCCTACAATATTACTTTTTACACCGCCGTATAGAGAAAAAATGCACTTTTAAATGCAATTTGTTTGAAAGCTGTATCTCAATTTGTTTCTGAGTTATTAATTTTTTTTTTGTAGTTTTTATTACTTTTTTTGTCATAGTGGCACCAGAAATATCCATCTCTGTTGAAAGTAAAAGGAAAATACAGATTACTGTATAGACCAATCAGAAAACGAATAAAATGCGGATTCAACTAATAAAACGCTTCAGATATGTTTTTGATTTCCTACCCTGACAGAGGACTATAACCATTTTTCCAAATGGTTAACAACTGCAGAATTACAAAAGAAAGATAAAATGAAAAGTTTTCCACTTTAATAATCACACTTTTTATATTTTGATACATTTTTCAAATTTGAATGTAGCAAAGATATTTTACTAGCAATTGTTCCAGAATTTTACAAAGCGCAAAAGGTTACTGGAAAATAAATCTTTCGGCCTCGGACCGCTTTTTTTTTTATTAATATCATATGATTGAGAATCTTGATTGATTTTCGAAGTTTATTCCCGGCTCGCGAGAAAATCAATCACAGTAAAGACTTGTCATAAGCAAGGCAGCTTGTCAGGGTTTAATATGCTATAACGGTGTATTTCAGCAGTCATTATGGGATAAATCACCCTTTGGCGACAAGGATAACTCTAAAAGAGAAGAATTAGGAAATTTATTGGCACGACATTGTGTCATCTAAACTAACATTGCACTGTAAAAAAAACAAACAAAAAAACATGCAATGTTACTGCATAAAATTGGTGGCAGCATGCTGCCCAGGCCCTGAGTATTTCATGGGCATCCGGAGCCCATGCCCTAAGCACTGATATAACTGGTGTAATATTACACATTAGTGTAACTTAACACCAATTATATCGGTTAAATTACACCATAAAAGGAAAGCAGCAAGGATGCCACCAATTTTATTGAGTTACGTTACATAATTTTTTTATACTGTGGGATGAACTACAAAACATTAAAAATAAATAAATATAGAAAACTTGAGTTTGAAAATTGGTGGCAGCATGCTGCCCAGGCCCTGAGTATTTCATGGGCATCCGGAGCCCATGCCCTAAGCACTGATATAACTGGTGTAATATTACACATTAGTGTAACTTAACACCAATTATATCGGTTAAATTACACCATAAAAGGAAAGCAGCAAGGATGCCACCAATTTTATTGAGTTACGTTACATAATTTTTTTATACTGTGGGATGAACTACAAAACATTAAAAATAAATAAATATAGAAAACTTGAGAAGACGCTCAAAATACCATATTTAGTTTTCGGTGAATGGAGACTTTAAATATATTATGAACATGTATTGGTGCCGACAGTGCAAAACACAGATCGGAACAAGATTTTAGAATAGATGTTCGTAGGATCAATTGTTCTTTTTGAAAATTGAAAGTTTGTTACAATTTTACAATTTTTAGTGCGTGAGCTACCCCTCTTTTTCGGAAATTCCTTTCATATTCGGAAGATATAAACGATTCTCAGTCAGACATTACTTCTCACATCGCCCTACTGAAATTTGTTGATAAAATGGTATGGAATAGTGAGTTTTTTCCTTTTCAGAATTATATGTAAGAATTTGAGAATCTAAGTGTAATATCTAATAGAGCTGTGTCTATTTAGCTCCTAGAACTTCCTTTGAAATCTTCCAATTCTTGTACAACACTGAAAAAGAACAAAAAATTTCGATTGATTTTCGAGTGTTTTCAGATCGTATTCCGATATCTATAATTTTCAACATTAAATTCATGTTCAGTCGACACAAATCTATACATACATAGCTTTTTAAGACCCTAATTAATACACAAGAAGAAACAAAAAATAATTTATCAAATTTAAATTTTAGTAAATTCTAGTTAAATGGGGATAAAATATTTAAGCCCAATATATAAAATATCGACGTTATTGAAACGTATATAAAGTGTTGAAAACTTATTGCATGCAGTATTTGGTAGATTTTTTTCCCCGCTTACGAATTTTAAAGCAAATGTTATCAAGTTTTTTGTCTTTGTTTAAGTAGGACGTTTTCACTTTCGAAAACGGTTCCAAAAGTGAAAATGTCATAAAAAAAAAACTGCAACCAAAATCGAAAAGTACAAACGTACAAGAATGTTAGACATTTACCTGAGATTCCTATTAAAAAAATCTATTAAAACGTCTTTAAATGCAAGCGAGTAATTTGAAAAGAATGCTCCCATACATTTAACATTATTTTGCGAGTATTTTTGAATTACTAGTACATGCTCTTAACTTGCAAACTAAGTCAATTTCTGATTTTTAGGAATATTTATTTGGTGATTTAGGATAAATTTCTTTTAGGAAAAATTGCTTGATTTTTTATTACGTCCGTCTTTATCAAACAAATAGTAATATAAAATTACATTATAGACCTATCTATCAGCAGGGGTGCATGAAAATAACATTAATTTAGATTTTTGTGAATTTTAATGTTAGCATTTGGAGTAAAGTTGCAAGTTAAAATTTTGTATTTGCAGTCTTTTTAACACGTTATTATTTTTCTAATATCATTTGATTGCGATATATATGATTCATTTTCGTAGCTTATTTTGAGGCTTAATAGGGAAATCAATCAGGTAAATTTTCTTGACATAAATAAAACAGCGTCTTTTTAACCCTATATGTACGAAATTATAAATCAACAAATTGGCCCACCTCAGTAATTATCTTTCTTGAAGTCTGAAGATATAATAGAGAATTTATGTTATAATAATACGAAATTTATATAAAGTTTTACGTTAAAACAGATTTAATACATCAGAAGTTATAGGTTTTTTTTGTAAAATATTTGCAAGAATAATTAAATTAATTAGCAAAAAAAAAAAAAAAAAAAAAAAAAAAAAAAAAAAAAAAATGCTGATAAGAAAATATCACATTTCTTTATAAAAACAAATACTAAATGTAATAAATGTGATATTATCTCTAAATGGAAGGGTTTTTGTAGTCGCAAATTTTTCATATAACAAATTTTCATAAGAAAAAATTACTTTTATGTGAATGGTTGAGACAATTACCACTTTATAAAATATTTAACATCGATTGTTTCACTGTGGTTTCTAAATCTGATAGAACAAAGTATTTTGCATGAAAACTAAAATCTGATTTTATTAGTAGACGGATTAAATAAATTTTATATCAAATTTTCATAAAGTTATCTATTAAATAAGGTACATTAAATTTTCTTTAATTAAGGTACATTACATTTTCTTTGCCTACATTAAAATTACCTTTTTGCCGAAAATTTTCGAATGTTTTTTTATTGTTTTATTTGAAAGAGCAAACTTTTATGATTCCAAATCTGTTTTAAATTTATTTCAATGATTACTAGAATAGGAGTTATGACCAATTTAATAGACAAGAAGTAATGCGTTAACTACAGGAAGTGGGAGTAGGAAAGCCAAAAGAAATCCAAGCAATGTTTCCATGCATGATTTTCTTATATTTTTTACATAAAAAGACTAATAAATCTTAATTGACAAACCTAGATTAATTTTATAGATAAGAAATCTTTAAATGCGATTTCTGGAAAATCAAGTTTTCCGTTATTTTCTTGTTCGATAAACATGCGTTGTTATATAAAATGTTGTAAACCTATTTCAGTTAAATTTTGTTAGAATGCTTACCCTGTTACTCACTATGTTCTGAACGAGAATCTAAGCTCTGTGTTATAATGTACGTATTTCATAGGTGCTCGAATAAAAAATAACGAAAATTTTTAATAAAAAATATTTTTTGACATATTTTGAAATATTTCAGTTAATTTTGAAGGTACAGTAAAACCTCCTCAAAGAGAACATGTTCCGTTCCAATAAAAAATATTTGATCCGAGAGGTGGTCTCTTAATGGAGGTCATGTTTAAATCTAGATTTTAATTGTTGAAAAAGGTAACAATTAATGTTACAAAAATTTATTTTTCATATTAGGAAAAGATACGAAAATTTACGTAACAAAACAAAAGGTAATTACAAAAGTTAACTACTGTAGAGTTTAAAAAAGGAATACATTGCCGTTTGCTTTGATTTTATGGTTTTATCTTTTATAACTTTTATTTCCAAGTACAGTCGAACCCGGTTAAGACGCTCACGGTTAATACGCGATCCCGCTTAATACGCGGATTTTGTTCGATCCCTTGAACATCGCCTATAAGGATAATGTTAAAAGATCACGTTTAATACGCGAACGGTTATGACGCGATCCCGCTTAATACGCGATAAATTTTCTCTTCTTCGAGGGAAAAAAATCACGCTTAAGACGCGAATTCTTTGATCAAGATGCGAATTCCTTCTTTCTTCTCGTGTGTTACCAATGTAGCGGATTTTTATTATTCAGATTAAAAAAAAAAACACTGTTTTCTAATAGTATTTAATTTATTTAACAACAGATTAATTAAGGCGAAAATTACTAAACTGAAATAGTGGTAGACATTTGAATTAAAAAAAATCCCTCTAAATTAGCAAAACTGCAATTCTTCTTTGATCCCATCTCCTAGCATTCTTCGTCTCTCGCTTCGTCTATGTCTTTTCTATAGTAGAGAGAAATAGATGAATTCAGGTTACTCAGATGCGTCATAAAAATTATTGCGATTAGAGATGTTCATACCTATTGTTAGAGAGATTTTAAATGTACTTTATATCGCTACTTTTATAATACATATTATAGACAGCAAAAAAGGAATCTCGTAAAGATTAAATACGACTCCGATTGGATAATTCTTTTATGTATACTTTACTTTTAGCCAGGGGTGCAGAAAATGTTTCTACTCCCAACATTTCCCCCAATCCACACGAAAATTTACCCAAAATTTTACGGTATGTTATAGGTAAGTGCTATATTACCGTAGGTATAGAAAATTTATTTTTCAAATATTTCTCAACTTATGCGCGAGTATATGTGGCAGGGGTGATTCTGAGTGAAAAAAAAATTTCCTAAAATTCACAGCAAATTTTCTGAAAGGTTACAGCAGAGTGGGGGAAATCCACTCCCAACACTATGTATTTTTCATGGATCTTTTGACGAAATTTGTGGTTATTTCGCGATCTTTCGACAAAATTTGCAGTTATTTCTCCATCCTTTTGACGAAATTCTCAGTTGTTTTACCATCATTTGATGAAATTCGCGGTTTTGCGATCGTTTGGAGAAATTTGCTGTTCTTTCGTGATCTTTTGACGAAATTTGCAGTTTTTTGCGATCTTTTAACGAAATTTGCAATTCTTTCGCGATCTTTTGAAATTTGCAATTCTTTCGTGATCTTTTGACGAAATTTGCCGATTTTTTGCGATCTTTTAACGAAATTTGCGGTTATTTCGCCCCTTTTGACAAAATGTGCGGTTGTTTCACAATCTTTTGACAAAATTTGCGTTTATTTCGCGATCTTTTGACGAAATTTACGTTCATTTCGCGATTTTTGACGAAATTTGAGGTTTTCTTCGTTTTTTTTTTTTTTTTTTTTTGACGAAATATGTTATTTGCCCTGTTTTGACGAAAATCGCGGTTTTGCGATCTTTTGACAAAATTTGCGTTCATTTCACGATATTTTGAAGAAACCTGCGGTTATTTTGCGATCTTTTGAAGAAACCTGCGGTTATTTTTCGATCTTTTGAAGAAACCTGCAGTTATTTTGCGATCTTTTGAAGAAACCTGCAGTTATTTTGCGATCTTTTGAAGAAACCTGCAGTTATTTCGCGGTCTTTTGAAGAAACCTGCGGTTATTTCGCGATCTTTTGAAGAAACCCGCGGTTCTTTTGCGATCTTTTGACGAAATTTGTGGTTCTTTCACGATCTTCTGACGAAATTTGTGGTTCTTTCACGATCTTCTGAAGAAATTTGTGGTTTTTTCACGATCTTCTGATGAAATGTGCGGTTATTTTGCGATCTTGTGACGAAATTCGCGTTTTTTCCGTAATTATTGCCAAAATTCGCAGTATTTTTATGTCTGAATTTTCAGATGACCGATTTTTTTTTTTTTTTTTTTGTCCGGAACCGAATGTTTTAAACTTTCGGAAAATTCGGAACATAATCACCCCTGATATACGGTACATATTATTTTGAGATCGATTTGTGAAGGTTGCCATTCGGATATTTTTATTTGTACTGAAATTGTTCTATCTCAGGGAATTATGGAATTCGTTGTTAAAATCGAAATCAATTGTATATGTTTCTGAAAAATTTCCCCAGGGTGTTAAAATTTCCCCCGATCCTAGATCGCCGGATCGGACATATTCTGCACCCCTGCTTTTAGCTATAACAATATTTTATAAGAATAGTTTTTCTTATTATATTAATAATGAAGAACATATTACAATGGTACTCATTATTACAAGTACTAAATATGAATTTAAAAACTGGGTTGTGCTTCAAAAATTAAAAAAAAATAATATTTTGTTCTCTCTGTTAAAAAAATGAGTGTAGTAGGAAAATTATTTTTGGTTGCAACGTATTAATCGACAATAAAGTCATGTTGGAATCCATATTTATTTTCCGTTATTATTCCAGTTTGTCCTCTAAAAAGAAATAATGAGTTAAAGTGGAATACAATTAAATTTCATTCGGAAGATATGTAAAAGACACAATTTTCGACCGTAAACGTATAAATGAAAGCTCTGAAGTTCATTTAGACGATTATCCGTGTAAATAAGCCCATTTCCTGCAACATTATACAAATCACGTTTAATACGCGATCCCGCTTAATACGCGACTTTTGACCACTCCCTTGAAACGCGTCTTAACCGGGTTCCACTGTAATATCGAAATTCAGTAAATAAATGCATTTTTTTTTTTTTTTTTTTTTTTTTTTTTTTTTTTTTTTTTTGAACGGGAACAAATAATGACGATTTCATTAATTTATGTATTTCTTGAGAGTTTCCTGACAGAATAGGGCAGGGGAGTTTTTTCACCGTCATTCTTAATTTGCACCAGAGTTAAATTCATTGCCTAAAAAGGCACAAAGGGATTATAATAAACAAAGGGACAATAATAAAAAAAATCTAAACTTAGTTTAGAAGTTTGGTAAATAATACGCTCTCCAAAATTATTTTTCTAATAAAATTTTCTTCAAGCGAGCAGGAAAAAATGGAATTTGTTTCGTTTCCTTCAAAGAAATTGGTCGCTCATGGAGGGAGTTCAACTGGGATGGTCTCTAAATGGATGTAAAATTAGTATTGAGTCTATGGGAATAAATTTCGTTCCATGAAAAAATGATCGTTCAGTGAGGTGGTCGCACAGGGCGGTTTTACTGTATTGTAAAACTCCTTCAGTGCACAGGTAATATAATAGTAGTTTGTAATACGATGGAAATTGAAATATATTTAGTTGAATATAGTGGACGCTGTCTGGCATAAGCATGAAATTTTACAAAAAATAAGGCAAAAACTCATTTTTTTAAAATGTTATGAAGATATTGCTAGGATTTTATGGTTTTTTTTTTTATACCATTCTGTATTATAATTCAACGAAAAATATGTGTACTTATTCAGTTTGTTTTTCTCAAAAAATGTTCCGGTCGTATGCAGATACTTTAATGCTACTTAAGGGGGTCCGGGGCTAAAAATTCTTTTAAAAATGCAATTATTTTATTGGCTTAAAAAATACTGAGATTTAGCGTTAAATACCGCAAACCACAAGCTTTTATCTTCATTAGATCCGGATACATAACACCTTTTGCCTTGGGAAGCGATGCACCAGCTGCCCTCTGAGGAGAACTTTAGCTTCATTTATCTCAGAATGAATTTTTTCACGATTTGTCATCTTTGAAAGACTATATCTAAAGTTCCTTGCAATATATATCTGTGAAATTTTCAACAGAGATTTTATGCTATATTTCCAACGAATTGACTGCAGGATTTTTAATTTTGAGTGATAATTGTGATAATAGGCTGATTCATGCAAAACTCACACATAAAAAAACTTTTTTTACTTAAATTTTTTTTTATAAAATTCATAATCAATATTTTAAGAAATCCTTAAATCAAATTAAAATTTCACATTTTCTGTACACAAAAGTGTAAAATTTTTGTAAATGGAGTATGTACTTCCAGAGTTATATAAAAAAATAAATATGTTTAAAACTTTAAAATTATTTTTTTTAAATATTTAAAATTATTCAGATTTTTTTTTTTTTACATGCAATATTTTTATTATATTAAAACATATTTCAGTAAAAAATTTCATAACAAAATCTCTATAAACAAAATAAATCGAATTTTGAGACCAGGACCCCCTTAAGAGGCTACTTCAGTCAAATGAAAAGACGCATTTGCTAATGCTAATCCTATGGAAGAAATTTATAAAGATATCTCGGTCGCATTTCAATATTTTTAAATCATTTCTTTTGCATTGAATAGTTGAGATCGATCTGAATGCAGGCCGTTTTTTACTTTTTTGATTTCGATTGCAGATATTTTTTTTGAGGATGCTTTTATTTTCGAAACCGGTTCCGAAAAAGAAAGTGTCCTCATAAGAAATACCTCTAAACAAAATCGAAAAAGTAAACAACGGCCTTTCTACAGATCGATCTCAACTATTCAGTGCAAAAGAAATCATTTAAAAATATTGAAATGCAACCGAGATATCTTTATAAATTTCTTCCATAGGATTAGCATTAGTGAACGGGTCTTTTCGTTTGACTGAAGTAGCCTCTTAAGAATTCTATCAGTACATAAAGGGTTAATATGCAATCTCTCTGGATGTTTCCGGCCACTCTAAAACAAACGACCAGTTAGGCGAGAGAAAAAAGGGAAATAAAGGAGAGATAAAATCCATTGACACATTAAATGATTACGTTATTTTAAAATGATGCGTGGTTAAGTTACAATATATATCACTTTTTAGCTTTATGGAATGCTTCTTTAATTGGCTGGTAATTCTAGCGTAAATTATGGGATTTCTGTTAGAAATCACAAGGCGGTTACAAATTGTCAAACTGTATTCCTCAATATTAAACAAAATGTTGTCCGTATTTAAGGGTCCGGGTTTATATTTATTAAAGTTTGCATTGAATGTCATACGCATTTTTGGCCATTTTTCCACTTTTAGGTCGTTTCAAGCATTTATTATGGGATATATAAATAATTTATTTGTTGCAATTTTTTACGATTGCAAAGAATTTTTTAGATCATCATTTCGCATTTGCGATATATTTAAAGAATGAAATGTAATTTGTTTTAAGGAGTATATCATAAAACTGGAAAAAATGTAACTAAAATTTCTAGAAGAGAAATTGTAAAGAATAATTTTCATTTTCATTTTCTTTTTAATTCTTCTTCGGCAGATTGTGGTCTTTTAAACAATATAATGTTATTGTCTTCAATTCCTATTTCAAGCACAGATTCTTTTGCATTCTTCTCCGTCTCTTTCATAATTACCAATAAAATTAGGGAGCATCTGCATAAACAGTAAAAAACGTTTAGAAACTACATTGTAAAAACAATCCGAAAATCGGCCTTGTAACGTTTTTAGATAATTATTAAGTCATTTTATGACGAAAAACTCCAAACAAGTGCAAAAATCCCTTTAGCGAAAAAAATGCATTTGATTTTTTTTCTCTTCTACTTTCATAAACCAACAATAACAGAAAATATATTCCTCTTGATCATTTAACAAAGTTTAAAAGAAGACAGAAAAGGCGTTTTCACGTGCATCCGTTATTATTTCTTTAATATCCTTTGATTGCTCGATTTGATTGATTTTCAGAGCTTGATTTCCTGTTCCAGAGATAATCAATCAGATAAACAGCTGTTGTCATAAATAAGGCAGCGTGTAAGGGTTTTATACGCTATTTCGCTGAAAGTCACCATCATTAAAAGATAAATGACCCGTTGGGAGAGGAACAAAAGAGAAAAGAAGGGGAGCGATGAAAACCATACTAATTACTTTGCACCTTAAGTGATGTACTGTTAAGTTACATTCGAAATCACTTTGTGGCTTTAAGGAATGTTTATTTATTGAATAGGTAATTACAGTGAAAATAATGTGTTTTTTAATTGCATTCACCACTATCAAATAAATTGTGGTTCAACACTACACCAACACTTAGTAATATCTACATCAACAACTACATCAACAAGAACAATTTAGAAACCACACGATAAAAAAATACCAAACTTGGCCCAGTGACGTTTTTCAGGAACCATTAAATCCTTTTACAAAGAAATTTTTCAAACGAGGGCAAAAACCGCATTAACGATAAAAATGCATTTGATTTTTTTTTTCTCACCCAAATTTGTAAACCAACAACAAGAGAAAATGTAGTTCGTTAGAACATTTAACAAAATTTAAAAGAAGACAGAAAAACAAAATGTTTTCACGCGCCTACGTTATTATTTTTCTAATATCCTTTGATTACGTGATTTGATTGATTTTCGGTTCGAGAGAAAATTAATCAGATAACGGCTCTTGTCATACATAAGGCAGCGTGTAAGGGTTTAATACGCTATTTCGGTGAAAGTCGCCACCATTAAAACATAAATGACCCATTGGGAGAGAAACAAAAGAGAAAAGAATGAGAGCGATGAAACCATTAAGATGACTTTGCACCTTGATACACAGTTAAGTTACATTCGAAATCACTTTGTGTCTTTGAGGAATGCTTATTTATTAACTGGGTAATTACAATGAAAATTATGTGATTTCTAATTGCATTCCCCACTATCAAATAAATTATGGTTCAAAATTACATCAATATTTAGTAACATCTGCATAAACATTAAAAAAACATTTAGAAACCACACTGTAGAGAAATATAAAAATTGGCCAGTGAAATTTTTAAGCATTTATTAAATCCTTTTACAAAGAAATATTCGAAAGAAGTGCAAAAATCCCATTAACGATAAAAATGCTTTCCATGTTTTTCTCGTCTATATTTATAAACCAACAATAACAGAAAAGATAGTCCGTTCGAACATTTAACAAAGCTTAAAAGAATTCGGAAAAACAAAGTGTTTCACGTTCTCCATTATTATTTTTCTAATATCCTCTGATTACGCGATTTGATTGATTTCCGGTCGGAGAAAAAATTATTTAGAAACCACACTATAAAAAAATACCAAAATTGGCCTAGTGACATTTTTAGGCAATTATTAAGTCATTTTACAAAGAGAAATTCCAACAAAAGTAAAACTCCCATTAACGATAAAATGTATTTAATTTTTTTCTCCTCTACTTTTATAAACCAACAATAACAGAAAAGATAGTCCGTTCGAACATTTAACAAAACTTAAATGAAGACAGAAAAACAAAGTGTTTTCACGCGCCTCCTTTATTATTTTCTAATATCCTTTGATTGTTCGATTTGATTGATTTCCGGAGCTTGATATCCGGTTTCGAGATAAAATCAATCAGATAAACGGCTCATGTCATAAATAAGGCAGCGTGTAACGGTTTAATACGCTATTTCGGTGTAAGTCGCCCCCATTGAAAGATATATGACCCGCTGAAGAAGAAAAAAAAGAGAGCAATGGAAACTATTGACATGGCTTTGTACCTTAAGTGATGCATAGTTACTTTACAATCCAAATCACTTAGAGGCTTTCAGGAATGTTTATTTATTAAGTAGGTAGTTATTGCGAAAATTATATGATTTCTAATTGCATTACCCACTATCAACTAAAATGTATTTCAAAATCCCGAACATATATAGCTTTAAGGTTAACTTTGGAAATACATTTGAGGCAATGCTCTGATTGCAGGAACTAAAGGGGTTTTAATGCCACAAAGCTTCAATTCCAAATCATAATCTTTTTTTTTTTTTTTTTTTTTCTTTTTGAGTAATGATGATATATATTTTTTAATGACTGGAAAGGGACTTTAGATTTACGATAACCTCCCTCCGACCCCGAACACAAAATGTTATCCTTTTTTTAACCCTTAACTGGTCTGACAAAAATTGTCGCTTAGGTACTGTGAGTGGTCACTGGTACCGCTGGATTGAAATATGAATAAAAGGTTCGATTAACTCACAGGAGTGTGTTTCCATACTAAACTTTATGTACAGGTATATTCAGTGTTGAATTCAGACACTTTTCTCCGGGAGGGATTTCTGTGGCTCCGGGGGGGACATTATAGAGTTCCGGGGGGGAAATTGCACTTTTTGACTATTGAAAACACAAAATCTCAAATCTTCCAGGGGGGACACCTCATTGCTCCGGGGGGGAATGTCCCCCCCGGGCCACCCCCTGAAATCAACACTGGGTATATTATAATAAAAATCGCGTTTACTGAAGCCTCTAGCTATAGTACTAGGGCTGCAAACGAAACAAAATTTTACTGGTATCGAAAGTTAAAGGGAAAATTATACAAGCTAAACTGTGAAAATTGCAAAAAGCAGCGATCTGTAAGACGGCTAACAGCAGTTAATGGTTAAGCAGCTAAGTAGTTATTATTTGTTTTGTTGTTAACGAATTGTTACCATTTGCTATCGGACATTGCGATTATGGAAGATTCTTTCATTTAAATGTATCTATCTTATAAATCAAAAACATGTCCGTGAGTAAGTCTGACTGATGTCATATTGCTGGTGGCAAGGATGAAAGAAATTCGTTTCTTGTTTTCTTTTCTTTTTTACGAATTTAATTACTTCTTTGTATTGCATTAATTACAATTTTACACCGTTGAATAGGGAACAAAATGCACATTCAAATACTGTTTGCTTGAATACTGTATTTCAATTTACTGAGGTTTTATAGTCTCTTAAATAACTTCCAAGCATATTTTTTTTAATATCGTGTGCAGCTGGATTACGGATTTTTAGATCTTCATCTCCATGCAGATAGAAATACTTATACTAATTTATTTCCATAATTTTTAACTTTACTAGGAAACAAATGAAAACTTTTATCATTAAAACAAAAAAAATTCTCGAAATTCTAAAACACCCAACTTTGATTTATAGGGGAAAAAATCTCTGTTTCAATAAAACTTTGGTTTGTTTTGCATCTACAACAGATTTATCCTTTTCTTCATGCCAGTCAAAGAGTCAAACAAAGCATTATTTTCAGTAACGAATTTTTCGGTTTATTTTCTTTATAGACACTAATATTTATAATGCTTTACACACATAAGTTGCTAAGTTTTGAAGGAGAAAAAAAGTTTATGGCAATATCATAAATTTCCTTGAAATCATAAATCATCGAAAGTTGATTCTCAGTATAGGGGGAAGAGTCATCGTTACCAAGAAAACATTCGTTACTTATTTGTCTAAAGCAGACATATTACTTTTTTCATCTCAAATGAAAAGGCGAACAACGCAACAGTTTATAATGATTTTTTCAATATTTATTTTATAGGCTCTAATGTATTTATATTATTTTACTTACATATTTTCTAAACTTTGAAGCATTAAAGAATGGTTTATGATAAAATAATAAAATTCCTCTAAATCACAATTCGCTGGAGATTAATCCTTAGAAAAAAAATCACCGTTACCAAAAACATTTTCGATAGTGATAAGTCTGAACCAGATTTACCCTTTTCTTCATCTTAATCAAAAAGCCAAGCAACGCATCTTTTCAATAACAAGTAGAATTTATATATATATATAATCACAGATCATTGAACGTTAATTCATAAGTAATAAAATCCTTGTTCTGTCCATATCAACGGAAGAGGCAAATAACACATACTATCAATAACGAATTTTTTAATATTTATTATTATAAGCACTAATATATACATACATAATTTCTAAGATTTAGAGCAGGAAAAGTTTATGATAAAATAATAAATTTACTCTAAATCATAAATCACCTAAATTTAATTCTTAGAGAAAAAAACCCCACTGTTACCAATAAAACTTTCGTTAGTTGTATGTTTAAAACACTTATATTCTTTTTTTCATTTCAATCGAAGAGGCTAACAACAAAATATTTTATAAAGATTTTTTCAATATTTTTTTATAGGCACTAAATATTTAGACTCTTTTACATAAATAGTTTCTAAGCCTTAAACCAGAAAAAAAAATTTATTATAAAATTCCTCTAAATCATTGAGGATTAATTCTCAGAAGAAAAAAATAATCACCGTTACCAAAAACATTTTTGATAGTGGTAAGTCTGAACTAGATTTACCCTTTTCTTCATCTTAATCAAAGAGCCAAGCTACGCATTTTTTCAATAACAAGTAGAATTTTTTTTTTTTTTTTTTAATATAAAATCACAAATCATTGAACGTTAATTCTTAAGGAATAAAATCATTGTTTTGTTCATATCAATGGAACAGGCAAACAACACATGCTATCAATAGCGAATTTTTTAATATTTATGTTTATAAGCACTAATATATATAAATCCGTAATTTCTAAGCTTTAAAGCAGAAAAAGTTTATGATAAAAGGATAAATTTATGCTAACTCTTAAATCACTTAATTCTTAGTAGAAAAAAACTCGCTGTTTCCATAAAATTTTCATTAATTATACGTTTAAAACATATATATTCTTTTTTTCATGTCAATCGAAGAGGCTAATAACAAAATATTTTATAAACACTTTTTTCAATATTTACTTTATAGGTACTAATATATTTATACTCTTTTACATAAATAGTTTCTAAGCTTTGAACCAGAAGGAAAAGTTTATTATAAAATAATAAAATTCCTCTAAATCCTAAATCATTGAAGATTAATTATTAGGAGAAAAAAATCACTGTTATCAAGAAAACATTAGTTGTATGTCTGAAACATATATATATTCCTTTTTAATGTCAAACAAAAAGGCTAACAACAAAATACTTTATAAAGATGGTTTCAAAATTTAATTTTATACTCACAAATAAATTTATACTCTTTTACGTAAATAGTTTCTAAGCTTTGAACCAGAAAGAAAATTTTATTATAAAATAATAAAATTCCTTTAAATCATAAATCGTTGAAGATTAATTCTTAGGAGAGAAAAATCACTGTTACCCATAAAACATCAGATATATGTCTATATATATATATATATATATTCTTTTTTCATGTCAATCCAAGGGGCTAACAACAAGATATTTTATAAACATTTTTTTAACATATAATTTTACAGGCTTATAAATATATTTATACTCTTTTACATACATAGTTTCTAAGCTTTAAACAAGAAAAAAAAATTAAGATAAAATAATAAAATTACTCAAAATCACAAATCATTGAAGATTAATTCTTAGCTGAAAAACATCACTGTTACCAAGAAAACTTTCGTTAGTTATATATCTGAACCAAATTTACCCTCTTCTTCATGTCAATCAAAGAGGGTAACATACTCAAAATTTAAATAGCGATCCTTTTTTATATTTATTTTTATAGGCGCTAATATATTTATACTGCTTTACATACATTCTTTCCAATATTTGACGCAGGAGAATTTTTATAATAAAAGAATAAAACACTTCTTCATGATAAATCACTAGAGGTTAATTCTTAAGAGGAAAAAAAATCACTGTTATGAAGGAAACTTTTATTAGTTATATGCATTAGCCAGATTTACCCTTTTCTTCATGTCAATCAAAGAGGGAAACATACTCAAAATTTAAATAGCGATCCTTTTTTATATTTATTTTTATAGGCGCTAATATATTTATACTGCTTTACATACATTCTTTCCAATATTTGACGCAGGAGAATTTTTATAATAAAAGAATAAAACACTTCTTCATGATAAATCACTAGAGGTTAATTCTTAAGAGGAAAAAAAAAATCACTGTTATGAAGGAAACTTTTATTAGTTATATGCATTAGCCAGATTTACCCTTTTCTTCATGTCAATCAAAGAGGGAAACATACTCAAAATTTAAATAGCGATCCTTTTTTATATTTATTTTTATAGGCGCTAATATATTTATACTGCTTTACATACATTCTTTCCAATATTTGACGCAGGAGAATTTTTATAATAAAAGAATAAAACACTTCTTCATGATAAATCACTAGAGGTTAATTCTTAAGAGGAAAAAAAATCACTGTTATGAAGGAAACTTTTATTAGTTATATGCATTAGCCAGATTTACCCTTTTCTTCATGTCAATCAAAGAGGGAAACATACTCAAAATGTAAATAGCGATCCTTTTTTATATTTATTTTTATAGGCGCTAATATATTTATACTGCTTTACATACATTCTTTCCAATATTTGACGCAGGAGAATTTTTATAATAAAAGAATAAAACACTTCTTCATGATAAATCACTAGAGGTTAATTCTTAAGAGGAAAAAAAATCACTGTTATGAAGGAAACTTTTATTAGTTATATGCATTAGCCAGATTTACCCTTTTCTTCATGTCAATCAAAGAGGGAAACATACTCAAAATTTAAATAGCGATCCTTTTTTATATTTATTTTTATAGGCGCTAATATATTTATACTGCTTTACATACATTCTTTCCAATATTTGACGCAGGAGAATTTTTATAATAAAAGAATAAAACACTTCTTCATGATAAATCACTAGAGGTTAGTTCTTAAGAGGAAAAAAAATCACTGTTATGAAGGAAACTTTTATTAGTTATATGCATTAGCCAGATTTACCCTTTTCTTCATGTCAATCAAAGAGGGAAACATACTCAAAATTTAAATAGCGATCCTTTTTTATATTTATTTTTATAGGCGCTAATATATTTATACTGCTTTACATACATTCTTTCCAATATTTGACGCAGGAGAATTTTTATAATAAAAGAATAAAACACTTCTTCATGATAAATCACTAGAGGTTAATTCTTAAGAGGAAAAAAAAATCACTGTTATGAAGGAAACTTTTATTAGTTATATGCATTAACCAGATTTACCCTTTTCTTCATGTCAATCAAAGAGCCAAACAACGCATTTTAGCGTGCAGAAATTCCCAGAGAGGACACCGGAGTGTCACGTATCTGGCCAAATACCGCGCCCTTGTTCGGGACAGCCCCAGATGGGAGGAACTGAGACGACGCCCTTCGCTTGATCGGACAAACATCCTAACCAAAGAGAGGAGGGGAAGAGGAATGATGGGGCAGTATTTATGATACGAAGACAGGGGCGTATGCTTCACCTGCATCTATGGATGAGCATCATGCGATGAGGAGCTTAATTTTGAACGAATATGTAAGGGTAGTGAAGACACGCGATGAGGTGAGATGTAATTCACATCGTTAGAAGTGAGATACTTAATATATCAGTCCTTAATGTACCTGTGCTTGGTTTGATAAAGTTTAACGAGGTTATTGGCCAAACGCATATAGAACTATAAAGCAATTCATCTGATGTACAGCCCACTGTGAAATCGTCAATGAAATCTATCCAAATATTGTGATATTGTGTTGAGGAAACGGACTGTGATATATTGAAATCTAGTATTACATATTACGAGAGTGAAATAAAGGTATATCGCAAATTATGAATTTATGAAAATTCCATCTTTTAAAGCATTTTTCGTTAATTTTTGAAACTACATTAAAAGATTTAATAAATTTAACAATCACTAATAAATCTACAATCATTTAATAAATTTAAGAGAAGGATTTTGCATTTTGCCAATTAAGATTAATTAATAAATTTTAAATTTATAGGGATTTTGTTCACTATTTATAACTCCATTCAAATCTTTTATTTAAAGAATTTTTTTCTTAATATTTTGTAGAATTAGGAAATGTACAAATATAATGTTCTTACAATAGAAATATAGAAATATTTCCGAACTGAACCCCCCCCCCCCCCCCCCCAATCTTTCAACGTCAAGAAAGCTGAAAATATAAAAAGGCAAAAGAAATCATCCTTTTAAAAATATTTTTGTTTGGTGCAAACAAATTATTGCTTTTGGAACAAAATAATTTAAAGTATCTATAACTTATTTTAACTGTATTACTACTACACCGCGCCCCAAAAGTTTAGACAATCAATAAAATTTGCATTAACATGATAAGTAATAAGATGCAATTAAAATTCGTGAGATAGGTATTAACGAAAAACAATTTTGCTGATATACACATATAAATTATGATCAAAGGTTTGAAGTTATAAAATATACATTAAATTATATAACAATGTGCTGTCCCAAAAGTATAGACAATTGTAATTTTGTTTGGTTTTACATTTTTAAAAGTAACTAAACACTTACTTTTAATATTTAATTGTATTGCCACGGCACTTTATAACATCAAATACACGTTGTTCCATAGAATTAACTAAGCATTGCATTACAGAAGGAGGTATTTCATACCACGCTTTCACAGTTGCAATTTTTATGTCATTTATACATGTATATTGCTTTCCATTTTCATATATTTTACGAGATAAGATCCCTCATATGTTTTCCATGGGATTCAAATATGGACTGAGTGCTGGCCAGTCTAATAGTGTGATATTGTTTCATCTAAACCATGATTTCGATGATGTGGAGCTAATGGATGTATGCCCCATCTTGTTGGTAAACACAGTCCGGTCCTGCTAGCAAATCCAAATTACGTAATGATAGAATGTTATTAAAAATGGCTTCAGTTGATAATTTATCTCTGCGTGAAATTGCATCAATTTCCAGAATTTCAAAAAGTACTGTACACAGAAGAATGAAAGCTTCAACAAATATTGTTTACAGGAGAATGAAAGCAAAACCTTTCTTAAAGCAGTGACGTCTCAAAGATGCATGCCTAAAGTGGGATAGACAGCATATGTCATGCGGGGAAAAATTGATTACTGTCTTCTTCAGTGATGAAAAGAAATGGAATTTAGACGGCCCTGATGGTTATAAATTTTACTGGCATGACTTAAGAAAAGAACTCAAGAACTGTTTCAGCAAGCAACAAAGCGGAGGATCCGTAATGACCTGGGGAAGGTTTTCTTTCAAAAGCCAAACATTTCTACGATTTATGGAAAGAAAAATGAAATCAGAGGATTATCAGGATATTTTGCATACCAATTTACTGCCAGTTATGGATTTGCCAGCAGGACTGTGTTTTCCAACAAGATGGGGCATTCATCCATACCTCCACATCATCGAAATCATGGTTCAGATGAAACAATATCACACTATTTGACTAGCCAGCACTTAGACCAAATATGAATCCCATGGAGAACATATGGGGGATCTTATCTTGTAAAATATATGAAAATAGAAAGCAATATACATGTGTAAATGACTTTAAAATTGCAATTGACAAAGCGTGGTATGAAATATCCGCCTCTGTAATGCAATGCTTAGTTAATTCTATGGAAGAACGTGTATTTGATGTTATAAAGTGTCGTGGCAATGCAATTAAATATTAAAAGTAAGTTTTTAGTTACTTTTAAAAATGTAAAACCAAACAAAATTACAATTGTCTATACATTTGGGACAGCACATTTTAATATAATTTAATGCATATTTTATAATTTCAAACCTTTGATCATAATTTATATGTGTATATCAGCAAAATTGCTTTTCCTTATTACCTATCTCACGAATTTTAATTGTACCTTATTACTTTTTAAGTTAATGCAAATTTTATTGATTGTCTAAACTTTTGGGACGCGGTGTAATCGGTGTATTAAATGAATTTCATAACAAGTTATTTTTATGGTACTTTAAAGTACCGTCGGGTCATAAAGGGTTAACCGCATTCACGCCCATTGCCACATATGTGGACGTTTAGTTTTTTATAAATATAATTACTGTCAATAATAAGAACAAAAATTGGATAATAACCTATTCACTACACAATCCCTCAACAAGAGAAGTAAAAATTTTATCGACTGAATTCACCGAGATTAAGAAAAAAAATAATTAAAAAAAAAGCAATTTAACAAATTCCAACGACCATTTGGAAAATGCTTTTTCAAAGACTAAAATTTAAGACATGAAAAATCGCACCGTGTTGATCCTACATTACGTACGCCATGAATTAAACATTAATAGTGTTATTACTACGTATTATCCACTTGAAACTTACGAATTATCCAAGCATTTCATTGGCTGTTCGGGAAAAGGCTTTTCCATCGTCAGATTTCCAAGAAATCTGACGACACATTTTAAATGAAATTTCATTCCTAAACTTATAAACATCCGACAATATTACTTTTTACACCGTCGAATAGAGAAAAAAATATACTTTTAAATGCAATTTGTTTGAAAGCTGTATCTCAATTTGTTTCTGAGTTATTAATTTTTTTTGTAGTTTTTATTACTTTTATGTCATAGTGGAAACAGAAAGTATCCATCGTTGTTGAATGTAAACGGAAATACAAATTACTGTATAGACCAGTCAGAACACGAATAAAATGCGGATTAAACCAATAAAAACTTTCAGATATACTTTTGATTTCCTACCCTGACAGAGAACAATAACCATTTTTCCAAATGGTTTAAAAAAAAAAAAAAAAAGCTTAAAGTAATTTTTCGGCAGTCAGTATTGATAGGTTATTTGAATAAATCGTTAATATTTGATAAAAATAATATCAGATATATTAAATATATTAAGTTTTAATAATTTGTAGAAATGTAAGAAATAAATTTACGGTTAGTTTCTTTTTATTTTATAAGAAATCATTTCACTCATAAATTACCACTAACGCTCAGTGGCCGCAAATGTGGATGTTATTTTTTTTTTTTTTTTTTTTTTGTGTGTGTGAATTTTTATTGTTTTCCCATTTTTTTTAAATTCCTATTAATATAAAAAAAAATAAATCGTAAAAGGAAAAAAATTGTTTTTTTTTTCCTCGCCATATAAAAATATCGTCCCTGCAGAGATTAAACTGTGATACAGCCGTCGTCCACAATTATCGTGTAAAATTTTCTTAACATGCTTCGTGATTCCTTGTGAAAATTTTGCGCGTTAAAAAGAAAAATAAGCATAAAATTAAAAATATTTTTTTAAAGCATTCTATTATAAACATTCAATGCTCATCTTGAAAACCATGCCTAATTTTATTACTGCAATTCATGTATTTCTCAAAAAAATTCTGTTACAATACATTAATTTGGCGGAAAAATTCACAACATATTTTACGCTTGGTAGAAAGCCCAAGCATTTGAAATTATTTAAAAATATATCATTTTTCACCTGTTTCTATTTTTAAAAAGACAGGGAGAAAACATGAAACGTTATTTAAAGTATCAGTTTAGGATTTAAAAATTGATTTCTCAAAGTATAATTGTAAATTAATTATTATTAAGCTACTAATTAATAAAAACTTATTTTTTTGCGATATTCCACTCTATTTTTTTTTATAATTTATTTTCTGCTTCTTACCGTTTAAAATATTTCGCTATTGCAGTTTCACATCCACTTGGTCTATTTTGGCAAGCGTGTATTGGCGCATAAAGTAAATCCATTATTGTTTCAATTCCTACATAATTGTACGAGTAGCAGAGAATATTTGGCAACTTATCATCTGAGGCGAGCTAACGGCAAAATGTATTAAAATTAATGTATTCATTTATAATTAAGTTCTAAAAATATCAAAATGTTGTATTGCCATTGGAAATAGACCTTTGAACGTATTTTTTTTTAATTAATTCTAGCCTTTCAGGTAGTGGGTTAAAAATTGATTACAGTATCATGACCGGTTCGAGTTCCATGATATTCATGAAGAAAGAACACCAGATCGGATTAAAGTAGTGAGGTCCAATCAGTGATATGATTAACTAAGTTTAATATATACACTGGACGAATACATTAACAACACACACACATAATATAACTTAATAACACCCTTCAAGATTACATATTATTTCACAGTAGCATTTCGAACACAACGCATCCAAGATTTCATCGTCTCTCTCGCTGACTGTTGCCATTCCGAGTTTCCTCAAAAGTCTTTGGACCATTGAGTGTAGGCGACTTTCACATACAGAATTCCATCTTTACTTACAAAAAACAAGTTCAGTTAAATAAAAGAGTCTGCAAATATATATATATGCATATATATGTAATAATAAAAATTACCGCCCTTTTATCTTAATTAAACTATTCCAAATTATTATAATATCTACCTTTTTTTTTTTTTCTCGAGTACACACTTGCACATTTCTCATTTATCCAGTGGCGTGGCGTCCGGTCATCGCTGGATGCGGCGATGACCAAGCAATATTTTAAAATTCTTAATAAGCTTTTAAAACTCTACGATCCAGTTTTAGCAGAACATTTGGAGTTCATGTATAAGTGAAGGTAAGATTTAAAGTTTCTTTTTTGAACATTCAACCATTGAATTTTAGAGTTAATAATTTTTCACCGCAAACTTAAATAATTGCGATGACCACCGAAAATTTTCACGCCACGCCACTGCATTTATCATAGGTGAAATTTAGTAAATGTCTCCGTCAAGTGTTCTAATATGATATGAGACTTAATATAGTAGACGACACTTCCGTATATGGAATTGTAGACGTACATAGTAGACGAAAATCTTAATTTCATTCAGCCAGAATTTCACTGGTTTTATTCTGACCTTGAGAACGCCACCGGCTTCCAACTATTATTATATTTCCACAAGAACGTAAGATCCTGCATGGCTAATTGATACGTTTCATTTTTTATAGCATTTACCTCCCCAAGTAATTTAGAATCATTAGCATTAATTTGATCAAAGTATTGAGGAACTATGACATTTTCATAATCGGGTTGTACTCTATGGTAGTTTTCATTGACATTAACATGAAGTAACTTTAAATTAGCATTGGATATGCTTTGAGATGGATTTAATACAAGGTTTCCTTGTAATACATCACATTTATTACAATCTATAATCAAGTTAAATTTAGAACACTCTGGCAATCCTAGTATATCATAATTTAAATCAGTTTTACATAACATAAATCTAATACATTTTTGCACATTACCTATTTTAAACAACAATTTACAAGATTGATATATTTCAACAGTTCCTTTGGCTTGACCAATAATTATAGGTGGAATATTTATAACTTTAGCATTAAAAAACTTAACAAACTTAAAAGGTAAAATTGATATTGTAGAACCAGAGTCGATTACAAAAGGTAAATCCTTGTTATTTGCATATCCACAAACAATTAATTGTCAAATATTATGACTGTGTTGTTGGTGTTGACTAGGAGGAGGAACATACGATTGCATAGGTTCAACATTAAAAATACAAATATCTCGCAGTGGAAAGCATCCTGTATGCCCTATTCATACACATTGGACATGGGCAACTGGGATACTTATTTTGAAAATGAGTAGTAGGCAAACTAGGGTTAACAAATCTGGAATTTTGATCATTAACATGGTTTTCTGGCTGAAAATTAGAATTTGTTCTTTGAAAATTCTGGTTCGGGCGAACCCAATGTCTAAGAGCCTGGTTATTATGCTGGAAAGATCCATGACTTTGAGAATTATTTCTAACATTATGGTTGCTTACATGAGAGGAGGGGATGACTACTAGTTGTTTAGCCATTTTGTACTAATCTATGGTGCTCTCAGGAGGGTTAATAATCAGATAATTCTGATACTCTGGCTTCAAACCATCCGTCAAACCTTGGACTAGGATGGTTTCACATAAATGAAGTTGTATACCAATCTCAATCTTTTTTATGAAATAACTCTTTAATTCATTTAGATCATTTAGTTTGATAGAAGCAAAATCAGAAAATCGGGGAACATTTACTTTAATAAACTTTTCAGAAAGGATTTCAACAATCTTACTAAAAGTAGTACATTTTAGACACTCATTAATGAAAACTTTTAATGCTTCTCCCTTCAAAAATCTAGATATATTTTGCATTTTCTATTTTTCATCTTTTTTACCTACCGGCTGATAGGTTTTCACTAGTATGATATAAACATATCGGTCTTAAGCAGCAGCCATACACTCGTTACCTAACTCAACCGAGAAATCAAAGTTTTGCAGTCGTAAAATCATGGTTAAGAGTAGAAGATCAGGCCGACGTCCATTGGTAGTTTCCCGAAAATAATAACTGAAGCCTTTAGATTCATCAAATATTTATTAGATGATTATAAAATGCACCAAACTCCACTAGCTATATGCTACCCATGTTCGGGCCGTTTTTATGTCGTAACTAGAAACCACTAGATCTTAAATATTAGAACAGCATGACGAAGATACAGTAAACAAAGCTCTCCAGGTGGCATGGGTTATTTAAGCAAATCAATAATCGTAATCTTCTCCTCTCTCCCAGCCAATGCAACAGGTTAAATACTTGCGAAAAAGACACGCGCACGAATACATTACAAGTGAAAGAACCAACACCGTAAAAATAGCCGGGAGGACGAGACGAGAGGCAGGCTACGATAGGACTTAGCTCCGGAGGAAGGGGGAAGTACGCCTGACGTCGATGATGAACTCTTTAGTCTCAGCGTCAGATTTATAACGTAAACAAATGTTGGCGGGCTTGGCAAGGAATTGTGGGATATAGAACATCAGAGAACAAATGATATTAAACACATTCGAAACAAAAAGAATTTAGTTCAGAATAAAATGAAAAAAAGTAATTTAATGAGTTTTATAAGATTAGACGAATGGATTTAAGGTTTTTAGAATAATAAAAGAATACGCATTTAAAGCATGGAAAAAAGATAAAAGATATTTAAGACAGTATTAAAGCTAAGCAAAAAAAAAAAAAAAAAAAAAAAAAAAGAATGTAGATATTATAATAATTTGGAATAGTTTAATTACGATAAATGGTCGAAAATGTTTATTATTACATATATATAACCATTATATAATTACAATTAATCATCTTTTTCCTTCTATTAAAAATAAAATTAATAAAGTGAGCGTCAATACATTACACTGACATTATACAAAATAAAGCAGGATCATCTATTTTTAATTTAATGAATCATTAATGAATTTTTTCAACTATAATGTACCAATATACATAATCAAACTTTTTGTATTTATAAACCATTTTAACAGGTGAAAAACTGACCAGAAAAAAAAAAAGAAATCATTTATGATACCATAAAACTGATTAATCGAAAGTGGAATAATTAAAAATGCAATAGGAAAAATTACAAAAGGAATATAAAAAACATGAATAAAAATTAAAACTTATATTGTGAATCTCTCTTCAGGGGAAATATTACACAACTTAAGTAAAACACAGTTGATTTCTGATTGAAAGTAGCAAGCTTAGCTTTGAAGGTTAATTCTCAAATTGTCCTATCAATTATATCCGGAAGATTAAGATATACTGTAAAAGCATTTATTTTCGCAAGGCTTTAATTTTCGCGATTTTCGCGAGCCCGTCGTAATCGCGAAAATTTAAGCCTCGCTAAATATTTTTTTTTCGCCTCAAATAATAACAAAAAATCAGAAAATTTTCACTTATCCAAAATTTAATGATTACAGTTACTTAAATAAGAAATAAGTACAAAATTTCTTGAATACTTAAAACTATTTCTTGAATACTATACAATTGTTTCTTGAATAAAAACAATAGTACAACTAATAGAATGCCGCTCGTTCACTTACAATATTTATACCAGCTTGTTTGAAGACATTCAAAATTATTTCATGTTTGGCTTGAACACTGTTAAATGTGTGCACAAACCAAGAAGCGTGAATTGGATTTAGTCGTGATATTCGCAGGTCCACAGATTCTTTTTTCTCTAGAAATTTAAGCTCATTAGAATAAATACCACTCAATAAACTCATTCTTGAGCAAACGCTTGAACTCGCCGTTTACGTCCAAAGACTGGAGCTCTCCTGTGCAGGAAGTGAGCACAAAAATTGGAATAACATTTCTCTTCTCTAGTTCATCCGAGAAGTTCTCTTTGCTTGTCGTAATAAGGTACAAGAATATTCTCAATCACTGTGTCAGGACAAAAGGAAGTTTCTTAAAATGCCTTATGCAAAAGGGGTTCTATTTAGGTAGTTTCGGGATTTTTCAACTTTCGGTTCTGTTCATATTAAACTCGCGAAATAACCGATATCTTCATTTTCGCGAAAATTACGGCTCGCGAAAATAAGTGCTTTTACAGTAAACAAATCAAATAAAACATGAAAGTTAATAACTGATTTTTTTCCATTTTAAAACGAGAAAATGATATTAATATTACCAACCAAAATCGATCCCAGGCAAATCTGAAATGAATCATTACATTCACGTGGAAATATATTATAGTTATGGTTAGCAGTTAAAATATATCTTGAATTTTTGAGATATTATAGAATCCCATTAAAATATAAAATAAACAAATGTAATACAACAAAGGCAAAGAAGGAGTCCGAAAGGCTTGGGAGTCCGAAACCAGACCATACTTTGTCTTTTTCAATGCCAATATCCAATCTTGACAAAATATTTTAAATCTTCGGTTTAAGCTATGCCAAGAAACGAAAAATCAAGTCATTTGGATGATAAGTCTTTGAATTATAAACATTCAAAATTTACAGCTTCTAATGTTAAGTTACATTTTCATATTTGTATTAATATTTCCTGAAATTTTAATCCTAACGTGATATTTTTTTTGTGGTTATAATGTTAAAAAAACGAAACAAAAATACACTGTATTTGTAATTAAAAAAAAATAATATGAATTGTGAAATTGTTTTTCGAAAAAAAAAAAATGAATTGCAACCTACAATTTTTTTTACAGATTCATATTTATTATGTCCTTCTTAATGAATTTCTCAATTTAAAATTTTTCTTCCAAGTAGTTTTCGAATTATAATTAAAAATAACAGAAATGACATAGTCATTCAGTAGCATTTCAATAATTGATTATCAAATTTAAGTTTGGATACAGCACCTAAAATATGTTCATTTTAAAATAATTTATTTTTCTAAAACTAATCGTACGAATTTCATGAAAATTTGTTCTTAGGCTAATTGAAGAATATAGAATTTATTTATGGTGTCAAACTTGGGTATTGCTATTGAAATAAGACAAAGTTTGGGTTCGTTTAGATATGTAGTTGTAGATGCCCCCTAAGCAAATTTTATATACATCATTTAAAAGTAGACTTTATTTCCAATAGTTTGGTACAAGTAACTTTCTTATACGCTAATTTGTTGCACAGTTAGTAGGGGTGTCTACTTTTTTTCCACTACTGTACAGTTTACATGATGATTTTATTAGTGATATAGTTTTTCTTATTGTTTTTTATTCGTTTTGTAAATCTTTTTTAATGACATGAGAAGATTATTCATGTTATTGAAAACATACAATATTTTACGTGATATTTCTCAACTAAATGGTATAAATAATGTTAGTACGCATGATACCAAAAGAAAATGTGGTAGTATACGTTCGTAAAAAAAAATGAATTTTCAATTTCCTTTTTTACTTTCTTCTATCTTCAATAGAAGAAAGTATTGTAATCGAATTTTTTTAAAACTTGGTTTTCCACGGATTTACACGTTTTAGGAGTCAGAGATCTCCAAAAACATCTTTATAGAAAATGTCCGTCTGTCCGTGTATCCGTGTGTTCTTATGTCCGTGTATCCGTATGTCGCCATTGTACCATCAAAAAGTCTATAAAGTTATGCATAGAATTGAACCATTTTTTTTGTTAGATTTTGGCTATGGCAAGCAGGTCCTCCATTAAATTGAAAAAATGCCGACTGAAGGGGGCGCTGTAATAGCGATTATTCTACCATTTTCATTATTGTAAAATCGAAAAGTGTATGAAGTTATGTATAGAATTGAAACAAAACTTTTGTGTATGTTTTTGGCCATGCTAACCAGGTCCTCCCTGAATTTGGAAATATTCCACCGAAAAGGCGATTTTTGTATAATTTTCTTGCTTTTTCGTAGCTCTATTGTACACCGGGGGCTCATAATTCAACGAGAACTTCGCATCCTGATAACAGGGGCACAATTTGAGGGGGGTGGGGGGGGGGGCTGCAGGCGGCAATAGCTCCCCCCAAGGAATTTGATTTTTCAGAAAATTTATCAACCATCAAAGACTCAAACAAAAATTACAAAATTAATCAAACTGTGAAATAATTTATCAGGTTTGATTGCAATAAAAACATATGCATTAAACAAATGCTATATGCATAGACATTAATAATTAAAAAAAAATCCTATTTGAACTTTCTTAAGGTGAGACATCTATCGTACTTCGGCTAATTTTAAAAATACATGAGAGACATTTTCTTTTATCAATTGCTTCTCAGCTGTGTACAGCTTGATCATAGGAAAACTAGTCCCCTCATGTCCAGGAATTCAGGATTAGAGTTTTTTTTTTTGGGGGGGGGGGGTGAAGGGGCGAGTATAATTCAAGTTCTTAATTATTCGACTTTTTTACTTTTTTAGATTATTAATGGCACATTATATTTACTGCAATCATTGCAATGTTACCAAATTATTTAATTATTTGTTTTATAAAATCATATTATATATGGTGCACTCTCATATTCTCCAACGCATAGGAATGGAGTCTGCGCGCACCCGACAAAACAATTTCTTCAAACCAAAAACCGACAGACTTCCACCGAATCCCAAAGTAAAAGAAAATTTCTCCATATTTTAACGCGTTTAAAATAAAGTAGTCTATAATTTTATACCTTATATACAGAAATGAACACATGGGTTAATACTATGATCCCCCATTAATAGTCAAATATATAGTTTTTTATTTGAAAAATATTCAGGATTCCCTTGTGAAAAACCAGGTCATCCTGACTCCGACCGAAAGAGATAAAGCACAATCTGAAAAACTTAAAATGTACGGTCGTGGAAAAAAAAGTAAACACCCCTACTAACTCCTCAACAAATATATCGTAGAAGAAAGTTACTGGTACCGAACGATTGGAAATGAAGTCTACTTTTAAATGATGTATATAAAATTTGCTTAGAGAGCAATCTACATATTAAAACGAACCATAACTTTGTTTTTTTCAATAGCAGTACCCAATTCTGACAGCATAAATGAACTCTACACCCTTCAATTAGCCTAAAAACGAATTTTTATGCAATTCGTACCATAAGTTTCCGAGAAATTAATTATTTTAAAACGAGCTTATTTTAAGGGCTGTATCCAAATTCAAGTTCCGTACTGGATTGTTCACCGAGAGAGCCCCTTCCTTGATCATGATCAAGGCACCTTAAGCGCCACTCAAGGAGTCAATGAAGCGTGTTAGATTACAGTACAGCAGAATAAATTTCAAAATGTCTACTCACTTCCATCATAGACGGCCCCTTAAACCATCATTTTGCCGTTTTTTAAGCATAATTTGAAAACTACTTGGAATAAAAATGTGAAATTTTTGAATTTCCATAAAGCAGGACTTAATAAATCTAAATCCATCAAAAAAATTGTAGGTTGCAATTCATAATTTTTTCGAATATTAATTTCATAATTCATAATTCATATCATAAAATTATAAAAATTGCAAATTCAACTTAATTATGTTTGGGTATATTAGTATTATTACTACAAAAAAATTAGCACATTAAGAGCATAATTTCGGGAGATATAAATAAAAATATGAAAATGTAATTTAACATTAGAAGCACTAAATTTTGAATGTTTATAATTCAAAAACTTATCATTCAAATGACTTGAAATTTGGAGTCTAGGCATAGTTTGAACGGAAGATTTGAAATATCTCGTTAAAATTGGGCATTGCCATTGAAAAAAAAATGAAGTTTGGATTCGTTTTAATATGTAGATGACCCCCTAAGAAAATTTTATATACATCATTTAAAAGTAGACTTTATTTCCAATCGTTCGGTACCTGTAACTTTCTTCTACGGCGATTTGCTGAGGCGTTAGTAGGGGGTGTTTACTTTTTTTTTCCACGAATGTACCTCACTCGCAACGAAGAAAATACGCCAACTCATCCTGACGCAGGACTGTAATTTCATGTAAATACAAAAACTGTTAAAATGATTTCCATTGAAAGGAACCCGACCCAAAACGAAAGAAAATTAATCCATATTTTAATACAATTATTGTAAAAGTGTTCTACAATTATATCTTTAATATAAACTTTACCTTTTATGTATTAAAATGAAGATATTTATATATAGTATTCATTAATATTCAAATATGTAGCTCTTTCATCTGAAAAATATTCAGGATTTCTTTGGAAAATAGTATTAACACGAACCCACCTCAAAATAAGGAAAACGCAATCCGAAACAATTAACGCTTTACCTTACCTTTTACTTGCCGAAAATTACTAATGGAAATTTTCTTATCGCTATAGATCACGAAAGTTGCAAATTTCATTGGCTGATTACCTCATGACTGATTGAATTTGATGATTTTTTTTCGCGATCATCTGACGAAATTTGCGATTTTTTCCGCGACCGTTTCATGGAATTCGCGATTTTTTTCCGAAACCGCTAACGAAATTGGTTTTTTCTCGCGACCATTTGTCGAAATTCACAATATTTTTCCTCGACCAAGTGACGAAATTCCATATTTGTTTCTGCGACGAAATTCGCGATTCTTTTTCACAGTCATTTGTTGAAATTCGTGATTTTTTTTCTACCAGCGACTAATAATATTTGTAATTTTTTACGCGATAGTTAGACGAAATTTTGTATCTTATTTCATGATCGTTTGACGAAATTCCCCTCTATTGTTTGACTAAATTTTTGTGATTTTTTGTGCAATCTTTTGAATTTGCGATTTTTTGTGCAATCCTTTTACAAAATTCGAGATTTTAGTTTGTACAGTCATTTGACGAAATCTGCATTTCTTTACTCGATCTCTGAGGATATTTGCAATGTTTTCCACGATCGCTTGGAGAAATTAGCGATTTTTTTCTGCGACGATTTGAGGAGGGTTTTTTTTTTCAAAATTTGTGATTTTTTTCTGTGACCCATTGATGATTTTGCGGAATTCAAAAGAAAAAAAATCGAGAAATTCCCCGAAAATTAAAAAAAATTGCAGTAAAATCACATGTCCGTGAAAGAAGTTAAAGAGTCAAAATCACGCAACATAGAGCTTTTTTTATTGTGCGGGGTTTTCCCATTTTCTGCGAGATTTGTGCAGTTTTGCACGTTATGCAATTCTGCACGTTCCTTGCTTCTCAAAGAAAAATTTTCCTTGTCCTTCGCCAGGTTATGGTTGGCTCTCCTCAAGACTCTGCTGCGGACCTTTCTGTTTGAGTTCTGTGCGATAGTCGCATACGCGGATGATGTTTTACTTATAGTCTGGGTCCCAACAAGAGCGTTACTTGAACAACGAGGGAACAGAGTACTAGACTTTATTCAAAACTGGGCGAAAATTCACAAAATAACAATTTCTTTCGAGAAGTCGCGCTCTATAACGTTTGGTAAACCGAAAATTCTCCAACGGGGCCCACTCTTTAAACTACATGGTAAAAATATAAAGTCAGAAAAAACAATTAATTATCTTGGAATCAAAATTGATCAACACCTCTCATTCTTACCCCATCTGGCATCAAAACGTCAAGAAATAATAAAAATTACGCAAAATTTATACAAATTCTCCTCAGTATCAGGTCGTCTTCCATCATACTTCTTTAAAGTCTGGTACTCATCCATCCTACAGCGGCAACTGGCGTACGCATGTGCAGTCTGGTTTCCGCGAATGCGGAAGTCGCATGGAGTTCGCCATATTCTAGCGGCTCAGAGAAGGGCACTTCTCCTGATCTCCAGAGCCTATAGGAACACTTCTACCGCAGCACTTCAGGTCCTCACGGGTCTACCTCCATTGGACATACAATTAGAAGCGGAGGCTGAGTTCGCTCGGATCACTCGCCTGGGTGCTTCTAATATTTCTTATTTTGCCCCAATGTACTCAACAAAATGTTCAAAGTATCAGATCTCTTCACTTTCAAACGGTATTAGTATTTGTGCAACAAAAAGACTTTAAAGGATCAACACACATCTTTACTGACGGGTCTAAAACAGAAGTAGGAACTGCGGCAGCTTTTTGTGTTTATAGGCATAGCTCACACTTTTTTTCCTGGCGCGCAAGGCTTGATCCGCGGAACTCTGTCTTCCAGGCAGAGCTCTTTGCTATAAAGGAGGCAATTCGTTGGGCAGAAGAGGACTCTGACACCCAATACTTAATTTCATCAGACAGTTTATCAGGTCTAATGGCCCTTTCAAAATTTGATAACAATAATCACTTAGTTCTAGACATAACCTTACTCCTTCAGTCCTCAGAAAAATCGTTCTTCTTTAATTGGGTTAAAGGACATTCTGGTATAATGGGCAACGAACTGGCCGATCAGCTGGCGAGGTCGGCAGTCGATGATTTTACTTTACCACTAACATTTCTTCCATTCCTACAATCAACATTGAAATTAGAACTCAAAAAACAAATGCTACACCGATGGCAACAACGGTGGTCTACAGTGCAGGTGGGTCAATACACGCGTGACTTCATACCTAAGGTCTCACAAAACATTTTCATAAGTAACAGATACCTGCATCTCTTTCTCACAAATCATGGACCCTTCCAACAACACTTATATACCATAAATAAACGGGACTCCCCTCTTTGCATTTGTGGATCCTTATCAACATCATTACACTATATTTTACATTGCACATTAACGTCCCACTATCACGTTAAAAAGCCACAACAGATGACACTGCCTGACTGGCTAACTTACCTGCTCGACCGTCCAGTTCTCCTGCAACGTATAGCGGATTGTATGAAATTTTTAGAAGACAACGAATTTATATTTACCAATCCCCCCCCTTTCTGAGCTAGCTGAGCAAACTCATTGTTTTAGCTCCCATTTCAGACAGGAGCCCCTGTTTTGTACATAATGTAAATATTTGTCTTATTTCCTATGATTTGTTTATTTAGTATTTTCATTATATTTATCAGCCTATGCATTTCACTTAAAGTTTTTCAGCTCTAATATTTAAAAAAAACATGTCTTGTAATTGTTTATGCATGTATACAACATAGTGCAATTGCTGTCAATGTATGTACTGATGACACTCCTTGTGAGTTTCAGAGTCAAAAACAGCAAACTGAATTTATTTTTCTGTATGTTATTAACTGTTTAAAAAATATTGTCATTGTTAATGTATCTTAACATATGCAGTGGATTTGAGTCTCCCCCCGGGATTGCACTTATACTCTAAAGCGAAAGCTGGGTTCCCGGGGCGGTCATCCCTGTCATCCCTGTCCTTCGCCAGGAAACTCCTAAAATGGCGCCCCTATACAGCTTGGTGCAACCCCTTGCAAGGGATTGCAAGGGGTGCTGGCTTGGTTTTACTAAGTAAAACCTAAAAAAAAAAAAAAAAAGAAGTCGAAAAAGACCAGGAAAAAGTTCCATTTTAGAGAGGTTTCTGTCTTAGTAAGTATAATATGATCCTTTTTCGCCGAAATTTGATTTTTTCCCCTTTGAGAAAGAATTCTGTTATAGAAAGGCTTCGTTTTCACAAGTTTTACCGTAATACATCTCTTTTCAGAGTTACACTATAGAGTGGATGGTTTAACAGTCTTTGAGGATACCTGTAAAAATGGAACAATAGAACCGTGTCTAAAAAAAATTTTTTTCATATTAATTATATTAAAACTTTACCTGTTAAGATGGAAACCTGTTTAAAACGATATACTTCATTGTTTCTAAAGTTTCCGTATTCAAAGTTTTACTGTTTTTGTAAGCATGATTCAGTTTTGTTGGTGTTAAAGAAGGGATGGTAAGGTAAAAAAAAAAAGGGATGGTATTGGAAAAAAGGGACGAAATGGTAAAAAAAGGAACGGTAAGGAAAATTAACACCTATTTTTAGGAAAATCATGCTAAGACTAAGTGATAGCACAATGTTCATTGATTTTTATAAACAGTGTCTTAGAAACAGTTCCAAACAATTTTTATTTACCTTCTATCTAATACATCTTAATATTTCAAAATGTAGTTATAAATGTATGAAAAGGGCATTCTCATAATCTTTTGACTTTTGGAAAAAAAAAACTTACAAAATTAAACTTGCTAAAATAACATTTTAATCTGATAGACGAATGCCTTAATGATTCAATATAAAGATAAAATGGTCAGCAGCGAAAATTTTTTTATTTAACTGAGGTTTAAGTTAAACTTGCGAGTTTAATTTTCCTTACCATTTTACCCCTATAACTTTTTTTTCTTCTAAATTTTTACTTATAATGAATTTCCATAGTACCCACAGGACATTCAAATAAGAAATAATAATAATGTAGTACTTTTCATACAGAATTTTTGTATAACATTGTCTTAAAGGGGTGTTAAAGAAGGGACGGTAAGGTAAAAAAAAGGGGGATGGTATTGGAAAAAAGGGACGAAATGGTAAAAAAAGGGACGGTAAGGATGGAATGGTAAGGAAAATTACCACCTAGTTTTAGGAAAATCATGCTAAGACTAAGTGATAGCCACAATGTTCATTCATTTTTAGAAACAGTTCTTAACATTGGATTAAATTAATTTTTTTTTTATTTACCTCGAAAAGTGCAGGAATAAACTTTGGGGACGGTGAGACTACCCATAAAGCCACGATGCTTGAAATTGATATTTAATTGCTGATTTAAATTCTACAGTAAATTTCCTGCCAAAGAATTTTAGACATTCTTTCTCTAGCATACTTTTGCACGAGAAAAAACTTGAAAAAAATTCTGTGGCTGCATCTGAAATGATTTTCTGTATAATTTTAGAAGAGGGATGGTAAGGAATCTAAAACCCAGGGATAGAGATTAAAAAATAATAACAATCCTAAAAATGAGTGCAGGTTAATTTTTAGCTACATATTTATATAAAACAATAGTTCCAGTTTCAGAAAAAAATTACATCGAATTATTTTTATTGAAACAATTTTATCCAGATAGCTCCAAACTTCAAAAACAGCATCAGGGACACGGGACGGTATAGGAGTTTTCCAGGTCCCCCAACATCGTCCAAAATTTATTTATCTTCTTAATATTGTTGTGCAATCATGCAATGGGATGTTCCCCAGTATATGAAATAAAAAAAAAAACCACAAAAATGTGTATTAAAATAAAAATTATTATTCAGGGACATGAAAGTCAAAAGATTGTGAGAATGCCCCATAACTAAAGGTGCACCTATTGAACATGTGTAAGAAAAACTAGGTTAATTTATCTTCAATTTGATGTATGATTTGTTGTAAATAGTCTAAATTAAACTGTTGTAATATACTGCTGAAACTTGGACAATTTTTATGGACACCCTGTATATTTACTTGATTAGTAAAGAGATGATTAGTATACAGAAATAAAGGTATTCAAAATACTGAACACGATTGCCTCTGATATCGGATATCCGATATATATATAAAAAAAAAAGCAGAACTTTATGAAATGTAAGATTTATTGTCACTGCACTACAAAGTATTAGGTTGGGAGTGGGGAGGAGGGATGAGAAGTGGTGCGGGAAAAAAAATGTATTGTTCACAAATCTATGGAATGAAGTCACATGTTCTTCTAATTTTCCCCGCCACTGTATTTTTTCATTAACGTAGTAAATAAAGAAAATATTAAATTAAATTTAATTATTTAGCAAACAAACTAACTCTGAAAATTTTCTTTTAAAGCTTAGGTTGAAGGAGAAGTTTTTTCTGCTAGAAAATAAAACTTAATCCAAAATTAAAAGATAATTGAATCTGCTGGTAATTTCTGTTTCTTCTTAGCATTAGAAAATTTAACAGCATTCATTATTTTAAAACTGATATTATAGCAAAATAGACGTAGAGTACGCATACAATATGCTAACGTAGTGAAGTCAAATTGGTGGAGTCACGAAAAGGGGTTTGTCGCAATCAGAAGAAGAAATTAAAAAAAGAAAGCATCATTTCACAAACAGAAATTATGCATTTCATAAACATAAACTCAAAAAAATAAAAAAAGCAGAATGTCATGATTTTTTAAAACTTTTTGTTGTGTTTTAAATAAGCACACCTGCTTGTTTTTTGAAGGATTACTTTGGAGATTTTCAATTTTAAGATTTTAAAAAATATAACTGATATCGTGTGAAAATGGAAATCATAAAAAAAGAGAATTTGGACCACCCTTCTTTGGCCACAAATACGGCGATCGTTATAATAGAAGTCTCCTTTATAACGAGGCGTTTAATTTTGTTCTATCAATCGTTAAAACGCAATGAGTGTATACCTGGCGTCTTTCGCTGTTACGAAAAGTATAAAAAAGCATACAAACAAACCCTGAATTAAAAAAATTAACCGGTAACTGATATGTAATATAGATATCCCAATATATAAAAATAAACACTATTTTTGTTATTAAAGTACAATTTTTAGAGTAAAAACTACTTTCAATATTATAAAAAATATCTTTGAAAAAAAAACACACATAAAACATATCTATTAAAAAAATCATTAGGAGTTTTCCGCTTATTCAAAACGTAAGTAACAATTCTCTGCACGTTGTCGTTATGGCAATCGATTTTGGCAGTCTTTCAATTGTCAGTTGAGAAAAACTGCTTCGTACTTTTTTCTTCACTTTTGGAAAAATCGCATCCTCATTAACTTTTTATTAAATTCGCGAAAAATCGAGTAATTTACGTTTAAAAAATAATAACAAATAGATGTTTCTATAAAGCTCTCTGCATGAAAGGATATAAAATTTAACTTTGGACGACAAAGATTTTACAGAGAAATCTTTTAATAAAAAACCCAACATTTTTACTAAAAGTGACTTTTCTTAAAAAATTATGAAAAAGTCGAAAAAAAAAATGTTACACTAGCTTCAAACAATGTTTATTGAAAAGAGGACAAAATCAACTATAAAGAGTTAAAAGACTGAATGTGGATTGCTTTTAAAAGTGTCTTAAAATTTCCAGCGAGCTTGAAAAATTGAAAGAAAAAACCACTGTAAAATTTCTTCAGCATACAATAGCAAAAAACTAATAAAAAAATCGAAAATCTGAGCACGACTTACATTCGAACCTGTCTTCGTCTATCTGGAACAAAACTTGCAGATTGCTACGTCCAATAGATTTTCCGCTTATCATCTACATACGCATGTGCATACAAACATTTCATTTTATTAATTGATTAAATAGATTGATTGATAAATTATGATTTTCAAGGTTACCACTTCTAAAAACACATAGCTTGATATGAGCTTCAAAATAAATATCTACTAGGAGAGACCGGGGATATTTAGCATAGTTTTATGGTTTTTCAGTTTCTAACTTTTTTTATTAATACTTTCAGCAATGAAGAACAACGTTGCTGATAATGAAATTCTTTGATAAATGATAATGAAATTACAAAATACTGATTACTAAATGCATCACTCAAAACTAGATGTTTTACTCGACAAAACAGATTGCAAAAGTGTTACCTCTATGCCAGTAATATACCCCAGATGTGGGGTAAATTTGTTTACCACTTAGGACAATTTGGCATAGTATTTATAATTGTGTGGTAGAATCCGTACAATAAAGTTAGTCACTTAAAAACGTGTATTTTATTAGAAAAGGATAAAAATTCAAATACTACATATAAATGTTACCCAATTTTTTTATGTATAAAATGAATATCGTAGTAAGTATGAATTTTCTATTGAATTTTCATTGATTTTGTCATCGTACTGCTATTGGAATATTACAAAAAATAAACCAAGTATATCCACAAATAAAGTAGAGAATTTTAAATTGAGCTGATTTATGTAATTTACACAAAATTATGTCGTTTTTATACCACATTGTATTTGCGATGTCTGTCCATCTCCAAAATCCGTGTTGCTTCAGCATTGTAGATACACAGAGCTCTTCGCCATTGATGGAAATTATATTTCCCGGCTATTACTAGACATCATACTTCATCCTCACAAAGCTATCCAAATCAAAGTGATCCGAATTAAAGTGATCAAAGTCCCATATCAAAGCTACTTGATAATGACTCCAATAATTTCCTTGATTTATCTTTATGTTATTCTCATGTGGATGTTGCGTGAGTTTTGTATTGTTTCAAGGCTCAGGATAACATTCATCTTCAGTGTCTTTAGAGAAGATAAGCTATCCTTGCTTTCGGCACATCTGATGATATCTGACGTGGCATCTGCAGGTATTGTACATGCAACATGTGGTGATAATCTAAAGGGGATAGGTACGTTTACATACTATTGGGGGTAACTTGGAAAAGGTCATGTAATCTATGAAACATACCCCACCAACTAAATGCAAACCTACCTTTTACAAACAATCCCAATACATGAATACGATGGGTACTGACCACTCGGATCTAATACAACCATTGCAAACATTTCATCATAATTTAGGACTTCACAGAAAAAAAATATGTTTAAAAAAAGGCTATTCTCAAATCCAGAGAGGCTACTTTCTGACAAATGTTTTAATTCATTTTTGTTCGGAAACGTATGAAATTGGCAGTTGTTGTTATTCAGAAGCTATGTAATAGAAAGGCTATTTCCAATTTTTGGTAAACGCAAACGATCTTTCAGAAAATTCTCCCAAAGTTTCCGTTTTGAACCAAATTTCCGGACGTGACAGCAAGACAAAGAAGAAAAACCTGTTCGTCACGTGACAAAAATTGTTTATAACACGATAAGTAATTTATTTAGCAAAAAATGGAAAACGTAATTCGATTCCAAAAATGCTGCTTGAATTGTATTCTTCTAATGAAGAACTGGTGAACACGGAAAAAGCTAAAAGACTAGACAAGTAGATTCAAAATACTCTCATCTCGAGTTGAAAGAGAATTTTTCCATCAGCTAAAGAATAGTATTACATCATTTCTGAAGTTCGGAAACAAGCGGGACTTAATCAAGTGTCGAAACAAATATTATCTATAAGACTATTTATCCCTTTAAGACCGAAAGATTTTACAGAGAAATGAAAAGTTTTGGTGGTTTCCTCTAATTAATAAGATCATATTTGATTGAAAAAAAAATATTTAAAAAAATACCCGATGTCAGGTTAAGCCAAGGGAGGATCTACGCAATCCCATGGTTGCAGGATCGACTTTAAATCGCACAAAAAGAGGAAAATGTTTTTCCTTTTTCTTGAGGATCAAACTACACAACTGTGTAAGTCAAGTCTTAAAGGGATATAAAAAAAATCAGTATTTTCATATTCAAGAAAAATCACTATCTCAAATGGCCAAAACAAACATTACTAAACAATTGTAATGGTGCAATCCTGATATATTCTTTGGATATCTGTTCATTTTTTTAATGAAAAAGTTTAGTCTAGACTCTAGAATAGGATTTCAGATACGTTATGAAACGTTTACCAGATATGGCTTGGATAAAATAATAATAATAATAATCATGGAAAGGAAACCTTATACTGAAATATTCCTTTTGATTGCAAATATAAAACTGTACTTATACTTTTTTGGAAAATTTATCAGCAGAAGAAAAATAATCTTTTAAATAGCGTCTCAGTCATACAGTTCATAAATAAATTTTATTTTATTGTGTTCGTTTTACCAGCAAAATATTGCTCCTGAATAGCTTTTTGGGTAACATTAAAATAATGTTTCTTTTTCGTAAAAATGCAAGTGCCCTGTTTCTTCTGTGAAGTGCAAGCTTAAACAAGACATTTATGTATTCTGAAATCCTTATTTACAAAAAATAGTAAGTATATTTTAGCTATTGCGTATCTGACAACCTTCCCATTTTTCTAATATCAAATAAAAGTATCCTTTGAATAAAAAATTTCACTTATTCCTTTAAGACCGGAATATTTCGGAAATGAATGAAAACTTTTGGTGGTTAACCCTAATTAATAGGATCATATTTGATCGAAAAAAGTATTTAAAAAAATACCCGATGTCAGGTTATGCCAAGGGAAGATCCACGCATTTTTGCGGGTGCAGGCTCGACTGTAAATCGCATAAAAAGAAGAAAATGTTTTTTTCTTTTATTTATTTAGGATCACCTACACAATTGTGTAGGTCAGGTCTTAAAAAGTTAATAAATGGGTCGCCAATTTGGTCTCATTTTTTCAAAAAGAAATTCAGTTCAAGTCTCATTTTTTTATTCATTCAAAAAGAAAACGTTTGTTATTAAATACAGCAAAAAATAGTATTCGGAATTTTGGTATTATTTCAGAATTTCTGAATTTAGCCCAAACTGGTAGCTCTGCTTAATAAATGAAAGCATCACTTTTTGGCGCCAAAATCACCCCTGTAAAAATAATGGTTGATTCTCATAAATTTCAGCAAATTAAATCCAAAAATGACAATGGAATTACTATATTACGCATACTAATTTTTAGGTAGGTTAGCTTATTTTTAAAATTAAGGCAATTTATGCCTTACGATATATGATGATATTGTATGGATATAGCATAAGTGGAAATTGTGTATACTATATGAATACGAGAATATAAATATGAATAATGAATATACTATATCAATAAGTTTTTGTCCTCGCATAGAAATAATTGAGTAAAATTTATGAAATTGCTACATTGTATTAGTCCTTTTCTATATAGACACCGTGCACAGGAACACATTTCTGCAAACGGTATTTCAAAGAGAGGAGAAGGATGTATACAAGGAAGTGCGATAGTAGCCCAAAGGAGGTCATTTTTCTAACTTTTGCCGACCCCCGCATGTAGCATGTTGTTGGAAAGGCCTATGACCACTTGTTCATGCTATGTACGTCCCGAGCCTTTCCCTCAAAATTTACCCCCCCCCCCGGGGGGCATGAATGATGTCCTCAAAATTTCGAAAAGTCTTTCACAAAATGTAACCCAATAATTTTAAACAGCAGTAAGGCGAAGCTAACACATGATTAATGGAGAGAAAAAATTTTTGTATATATATATATGTATTGTGCGGGATCCTAAGAAGACGGTAGCGGGAGCGGTTTACTTCAAAGGCATAAAATCCAATATTGAATTAGGATGAAGAAAAATAGGTTTTATTTTGTAAAAATAAACAATTTTCTCTAGGCTAAATAATTGGAGATTATTTACGCACAACAATATTTATAATGTTGAAGTGAATAGATTCAAAGTTCAAAAAAGTTAATGAGACGGTAGCAGCTTTTTGTATATGTCCCTTTAATCAACACTGAAGGTTGCGTCACTGCAATTTAGGTTCAGATGCTCAATGACCCTTTGTGACTATTATAAATCAATAGACGATAGTTCCTTTTTAGAGATAAGAAGCTGCTATGGCATCCTGGACTGTACCAATACCGCAGTTTCCTATTATCTGTAGCCGGCCTGGATGCCGTCTCGGATGATCCTTCACGTCGGGTCGGATGCCCGTGAAGCCTTGAGTTAACCCCGGAGAGATTTTTCCTCCTTTTCAGCTCCAACTTGAATGTAACTCACTTGAGTCTAGTAATTAACTAACTAAAAGATCATCATCGTCTCCTGTATATCCACAAATTATCTTGTTATAAAACGATGTGGAGTTTCTTAGCCACTCACCATCTTTTTCTGTCAAAAAACCTTTGACAGCTTTTGTCTGAATGGCCGGGCGGGGGACCGTCTCTATTTTTGCACACGGTGCCTGCGAGAGGAAATATCTCGTGGGGAAATATGTCTGTTATTTCGCAGGCGGTGCATCAAAGACAAGACCGGTAATCTCGTGCATTAGTGACTGTCAAACGTCGTAGATCGATTGTGATCGACTGCTTCTTTTTATCTTACCCTTCAGATTAGTGAACTTAGCCATATTTTTGCTCCGCTTTGGAAACAGATTAGTTTTTCCTATATAGTGAATCTGTGTCACTGAGGGGTTTCCTGCAGGGAATATTGTAAGACAGTCCAAGTCTTTACAGTATATATATATATATATATATATATGAGGAAAATGGTAAGGGAAAAACATGCTTTTATCAATTTAATAATGAAAGCACATGATTTTGTTTACATTACTTTATTTTCTGAGTTCGTATGTGCGGATTAATATAACCTGAGTAAGAGAAAGCGCGGAAAAAACCTTCAGGAAAGCAAAGCGTAAACAAACGATCGCGCTGTCATTTTGCTGTGACGTTATAAAAATATTACATATATAACCTCATATCATGCATGAAATATTTAACGTGGGAATAAAAATTAAGGGTTCCCAACAAAAACATAACACTGATTAAAAAATCACGAAAATGAAGTAGCAGTGCAAAATTGTTACTCTAAACGGTACTTGCAAGGATGTACCGTTTAGAGTAACAATTTGACAAGAAAAGATGGTGAGTGGCTAAGAGACTCAACATTGTTTTAGAACAAGATAATTTGTGGATATATAGGAGACGATGATGATCTTTAAGTTAGTTAATTACTAGACACAAGTGAGTTACATTCAGGTTGGACCTGAAGGGGAGGTAAAATCTCTCCCGGTTTAACTCAAGGCTTCACGGGCATCCGACCCGAGGTGAAGGAGCAACCGAGACGGCTCTCAGACGGCATCCAGGCCGGCTACAGATAATAGGAAACTGCGGTATTGGTACAGTCACAGGGTGCCATAGCAGTACAGATATCTTATATCTAAACAGGAACTATCGTATACTGATTATTAATAATCACAAAGGGACATTGAGCATCTGAACCTAAATTGCAGTGACGCAACCTTCAGTGTTGATTAAAGGGACATATGCAAAAAGCTGCTACCGTCTCATAAACTTTTTTTGACTTTGCATCTATTCACTTCAACATTATAATTATTATTGTGTGTAAATAATCTCCAATTATTTAGCCTGGAGAAAATGGTTTATTTTTGCAAAATGAAACCTATTTTTCTTCATCCAAATTCAATATAGACTTTAAGCCTTCGAAGCAAACCGCTCCCGCTACCGCCTTCTTAGGATTCCGTACAATATATATATATATATATAATTTTTCTTTTTCCATTAATCATGTATTAGCTTCGCCATACTGCTTTTTTAAATTATTGAGTTATATTTTGTGAAGGACTTTTCGAAATTTTGCGGACATCATTCATGCCCCCCCCCGGAGGGGTCAATTTGGGGGGAGGGGCTCGTGACGTACATAGCATGAATAAGTGGTCACAGGCCTTTCCAGCAATATGCCACATGTGGGGGTCGGCAAAAGTTAGACAAATGACCCCTTTGGGCTAGATGTGAAACTGTTTATAGATGAATCATGAAAATGAAGTAACAGTGCAAAATTGTTACTCAAAACGGTACTTGCAAGTACGTGAAACTGTTTATAGATGAAAGTGGCAATCCATGCCCTCATTTTGAGGCGAGAAATCTTTGGTTTACGTAAAGAAACAACCCTTATTTAAAGATATATTGTCTTCCTCCTGAAAACTGTGACTTCTGTACAGATGTTGTTTTTGTTCAAAACCCTTCACTTATTTACAGTATTTGAAATTTCTCCATTACATTTCAAATCTGAAAACTAAGATAATAAAAAGCTGAAAACTTGTGGCAACTTCGTCATGATTTATTCTTGAAGTGTTTAAAATCAATCATCCACAAATGTTTCAAATTATGAAGCAATCTTTATTGAATATCACGTAGAAACTAGAAGACAAATTTCTAATTAAAATATAATTGGATCGATGAGATTGTTTTTCTTGTAATAGAAATTCATTAATTTCTGTTAGATTTAAACCGAGATGGTAATAAAATGGAAAGAGATGCACATATAACATGCCAGAATAGTGAAATCAAATTAATGGATTCACGGAAAGCGGTTCAATCAATACCATAGTCACGACCAGAAGTTTTCTGACAGATGTTTTGAAAAAGAAAGGATGAACTTTACAAACAAATCTATTCAGTGGAAGGACGGAGAGAAAAGATACTTTGCATTCATTTTCATGCTTCTACGTAACCCTATAAAAAATATATAGACCGTCTTTCCCAAATGATAAGTCAATAATTTAAAAAATTAGGATGGCGAAGCTTATTCAGTATTAAAGAAAGCTTTTGTACACATTAATAAAAAAGAAAAAAAAAGGAAGATGGTACGTAAAAAAAACCCATGCTTTTATCAATTTGATAATGAAAGCACATGCTTTTGTTTACGTTAATTGATTTTTTGAGCTCGTAAATTAAAATAACCTGACTAAGAGTAAGAGCGGGGAAAAGCTTCAGGAAAGCAAAGCGAAAAGAAACGAACGCGCCACCATTTTACTGTGACGTCACAATAATATTACATATATAATCTCACATGAGGTTATCATGCATAAAAATGAAGGGTTTCCAAGCTGAAACAGCACTGATAAAAAACGCATGAAGAGGAAGTAACGGTGCAAAATTTGTACTCCAAATTTAATTTGCAAGGATGCGAAACTGCTTATAGCTAAAAAAGGTAGTTCATGTCCTCATTTTGAGGCGAAAAAAGTATTAGGTTTACAAGGAAAAAAAAACCTTTATTTAGAAATATATTGTTCTGTTTCTGAAAATTGTGACTTCTGAACAAATGTAATTTTTGTTCGAAACCCCTCAACTATTTACAATATCTGAAATTTCACATTTGAAAACTAAGATAATAAAAAGTTGAAAGCTTGTGACAACTTCTTCATGACTAATTTTTGTAGTAATTTAATTCAGTGATCCACAAATATTTCAAATTATGAAACAATGTTATTGAATATCACGTAGAAACGGAGTGAGAAGACAAATTTCTAAGTAAAATATAATTGGATCGATGAGATTGTTTTCCTTGTGATAGAAATTCATTATTTTCTATTAGCTTTAAACTGACATAGTAATAAAACGGCCACAGATGCGCATACAACATGCCAGAATAGTGAAATCAAATTAATGGACTCACGGAAAGCGGTTCAATCAATACCATAGTCACGATCAGAAGTTTTCTGACAGATGTTTTGGAAAAGAAAGGATGCACTTTACAAACAAATCTATTCAGGTGGAAGGACGGAGAGAAAAGATATTCTGCATTCAATTTCACGGTTCTCTGTAACCCTATAAAAAAAGTGTCTATCTTAAAAGATAAGTCAATAATTCTAAAAAGCAGTAAGGCGAAGCTAATATGAGATTAATGGAGAATGGAAGTTTTTGCATTAGAAAAAATAATTAATTAGGAAAAAATGAACTGAAATAAGTAAAATGTTTAAAAATTAATAAAATCCTTTTAGATTTCGGGAACACACTATTAAACTTTACAAATCTAATTTTTAACAATTTCTAGGATAGTTTAAAAGTGTTAATGCATTCGGTTTGTTTGTCTGTCTGTACGCCTACGCGTGCTCAAACGGTGTAAAATATATTCGGGTTGCCATGTAATTTTTATATGTTAGTGATGTTTACTATAGGGTCATTCCATACAAAATGAGCAAATCACCTGTGGCAGACATGTCACAGATTTTAACGAAAATCATTTTGTAAACAGATCATATCTATTTATGAGTAAATGTAAAATAATAGATTTTAGGATTGTTTATTTAAGTATTAAAATTTATATTAAAAGTGGATGCAAAATCGTGGTTTTGGCTACATGCTTGAAGTTTCAATTTTGGTTATTAGCCTTAAGAATGCAAAGACTATATTAAAAATTATTTATAATTAGGAATGAATGATAAGTAACAGATTGACGTAAGTTAGTAATTGTATATTTATTCCTTAATGAGAAAAAAATTATTTTTGAAAAAATTCGAGGGAAAAATGCAACGTTACTATTGAGATGAAGGACACCTCTGACAATATCAAAATTGCTTGACGTTATAGCTAAAAGTATATATATTAAATATTTAAACTTTCATTCTTGCCTTTTTTATTCCTTAATGAGGAAAAAAATAAATAGTAAAAAATCTTGAGGATAAAATGCAATATTTCTATCACTTGTTTCGACGTGAAAAAAAAGCTTTTTTAAACTTTTAATTCTTTTGATTTTATAGATAACAGCGTATATTTTAAATATAAAAACTTTTATACTTGCTTTCAGTTTATTTTTTCCTCAAGAAGATTTTTAATTAGAGTAGAAAAAAAAAAATCTCAATTGAACAGAAAATTATATATTAATTTCTAAACCCACATACAGAAAATAGATGGCAGCACTAAATTTTTTCACCTTGAAATTGTGCAATATTTTAAGAAACGCGCGAGAATTAAAAAAAAAATAGCTCATGGAATGTAATTAATATTGCCTTTTTTAACCCAATTTTGTGACGTTAGGAATCAAAAAGGCATGCTTGAAATTTTTTTAGCAGATTATGGACTTATTGATCTTTATGTCTGTGCAATAACTGTAATGTGGGACATTTCCTTCATTATTTTTTTTACCTGTCAATAAAAGGAAAAATTACGATTTTGTCACTTTTTTTAAAGTTTCTAAAATTTTTTAAAGGTGAAGGAAATACATGGCAACTTAAAAACTTTAGTAATTCGATCTTAATATGTAAATCTACATCAGGCATTAATTTCTCAGATGTTTTTGAATTCCTTTAATTTTTATTACGTTTTTAATTTTCTCAAAATTTGCAAATTTTCAATTTTTACAACCAATTAAAGAATAATCATGGTGTCACCAGATTATTATTGCTCAATAAATAAGAAGATAATTTTTCAGTGGTTACATTATTTAAAAAAAAATTCATTTCAGTTAAATAGTTTTCAAGATACAGAACTTCAAACCTGCAACTTTGGACGATTGCACACATGCCATTCTTTATCACAAGTTTTTTAAATGTCCAAAACTGTTAAAATAATTTATTTTTTGTGAAGATATTTTTCAGAGCTCTATTTAAATATGAATTGAACCTGTATATCAAATTTTATTAAAATCTGTTACTATGTGGCCACGACTTTTTTTTTTAAATTTTTGCTCATTTTACGTGGAATGACCCTATAGCATTCTCAGCATTGAAAATGAAGATTATTGCGTTTATGGTTCGTTCACAAATGACACATAAAATAATCCCGTTACATTATTATATGTGGGAACAAATCGTTTACAATGTATTTTAACTAATTTGTTTATTTGGATGTATCATTTAACTTTATAAAAAATGAAGTTTATTAATAATATTTTGTTCGTGTTGGAAAGGTGTTGATAATCTATGCTTGATCACATTTTTTAGTTCTTGTTTTAATATGAGTCCAATATTTTAGAGATCTTCCCATAACAAAAATTTGTTTTGTATTTTTAAATGCAATATTCCCCACCGCAAACTCACATGCATAAAATCGCATTCACAATTAGTTAGCTCGACAATGCTGTATTGCCTTTATATATTTAAATATATATGCATATATTTATATAAATAAATATAAATATATAGAATCACACGCTATATATAACTTCCGAACGCCGCATATAACTGCTGCATACTATGTTTCCTGCTAAATATGTATCTGTTTTCCTCCATGACATGAGTTTACTTTAGTCGCTATGTCCTGGAAATAAAAGTGATCACCTATCGTCAATCTCGGTGACTTTGTCTCATTGTTTGACTCCTATTGTCTTTAAAGATCCAAAAAGCAATGAAGTTTTCATTTAAACAATTTCTATTTCTTTTTACTTTCTAGTTTCAAGATATCAATTGTAAGTTTTAAAAGTCACATTTAGTATTTTTAAAGAATAGTTTTTGAAAAATAAATTATTTAAAAAGCGGGTCAAAGTTGCCTCCTGCTTGGGGTGACTTTGTCTCGTAACTAAAAAAAAAATCATAAATTAAGGCTTAAAATTTTTGTAAGACAATGCAAACCCACTTACATTATGATAGAGTAATAAAACATGATAAAAAAAAAACCAAGTCATTCCGAGATTTAAAAAAAAACCCACAAATTTTATATGAAAATAAACAGGAAAATGAAATTTTATTCAAAAATGAGTAGTATTCAAGACATGTACTAAACACGATTAACAATTAAGATTCGAAAATTAATATTTTTCAATAGAAAAAGTTTTTTAGATACATTCATTTACATATTTGAAGAACTGAAAAATCTTTTCCTTTAAGAAAAATGTTCATTTATTTTTATTTTATTTTTGGTGGGGCTCGGTATATTTTTTTAGTACCTTATAGCTTAATCTTTAAGGTAGTGATAGTAATTGAATATTTTTCAGGGGCTTTTCTTTGATTAATACATGTTGTACAACAGCATCTACCACTTTCTAAAGCGTTTTATCAATATAATTTTTTTAATTACGTCAACCTACTGGAGAATTATACGGAGAGGCATGATTACACAAGTACCTGTACAAAATAATAATATAAATATATTGTATATATATTAGTAAATGTTGCTTTATGCTTATTTTTTTTTTCAAAAAATAAATATAATGAGTAAAATAAATTTGTGGAGACTTTGTCCTGAGACAATCACACCCGAAAACAACATTCGGAATGTCAGTTTGTCAATGTAAAATATTAAATATCAAAATTAATATATATAAATCTTATTTATTTGTAAAGAAGACTTATTAAGAAATAAGAAAATGTATTTAGCCCTTTACACCATCAAGTATAAGTAACTTCTCCAATATAAAATTTTCTCCATTAAAATCCTACCCAAGATAGTCAAAAAAAAAAAAAAAAAAAAAAAAAAAAAAAAAAAAAAAAAGTGATGTCAAACTTAGTTTGTAAAATGCTAACTTGCATAATTTATGTTTAATCTTCTGCCCCAATCTATCAGAATTCGGCATTAATAATTAATTTTATTCTAACAAATTTTATTTATTACACTTTTTGTTTTTAACCGTGGGGTGGAACAAAGTTACCCCTATTGACTATTACACATTTTGCCTCAATTACAGCTCATTCCTTCAAGTAGCTTTTGATTTATGCTTTAAAATCCCATCCGCATTGCAATCTGATTGTAATTATTAAAGTACTGAATTTAACGTCAGAAGTCCCAATAAGTAAACAAGCATGATTGGTAAAGATTAATTCCATAATTGCTTTGAGTATTATATCCTTTACACGTGCTGGGGAATCAACCAAACAACTCGTCTGAACTTCATTATTTCCAATCAACATAGTAAAAAAACAAAGTTTGCCTCAGTTACTGCTCATTACTTCAGCTCATTCCTTCAAGTAGCTTTTGATTTATGCTTTAAAATCCCATCCGCATTGCAATCTGATTGTAATGATGATAATAAATTTAAATACTGAATTTAACATCAGAAGTCCCAATAAGTAAACAAGCATGATTGGTAAAGATTAATTCCATAATTGCTTTGAGTATTATATCCTTCACACGTGCTGGGGAATCAATCAAACAACTCGTCTGAACTTCATTATTTCCAATCAACATAGTAAAAAAACAAAGTTTCTTAACCCTTTATCTACTGACGATACTTATAAGTACCATTAAAATAACTTGTTACAAAATGTATTTAATACATCGATTAGTTGTATGTAATACAGTTTAGAAGGAGTTATAGATACATTACTAAAGCATTATTGGTTACACAAAACAAAAATATTTTTAAAAGAACGATTTCTTTTACCTTTGCATCTTTTTAGCTTTCTTGGTGTTAAGGGGGGGGGGAGACATTTTTCAATTCGGAAATATTTCTATTGTAAGAACATTATATTTGTACATTTATACTCTACAAAATACTAAGAAAAATATTTAAAATAAAAGATTTCAGTGGGAGCTATAAATAGTGTACAAAATCTCTATAAATTTAAATTTAATTAATCGTTCTAAATCCTTCTAAAATTTATTAAATGATTATGCAAATCTTAATGTAGTTTAAACAATTCACGAAAAACCACTGACCAACCACTGATTCAATTCACATTTAAATAAAGCTATTCAATATATCTGGACAATAAAATAAAATATTTTGGCAGTTCTGGACATTTAAAAAACGCGTGACATAGAATGGCATGTGTGCCGTGCAATAGTTCAAAGTTGCAAGTTTGAAGCTCCGCATCTTAAAAACTATTTAACATCAATTAAATTTTTTTATAATATTATCACCTCCGGAAAATGATCTTCATATTTATTTAGTAATCATAATTTGGTAACACCATGGTTAATCTTAATTTGGTTGTAAAAACTGAAAATTTGTCAATTTTGAGAAATTTAAAAACGTTATAAAAATCAAAGGAATTTAAAAACATCTCTGAAATTGATGCCTGATGTAGAACTTATGAAAAATTGCTCAGGTTTAGAAATTGCTATTTATTTCCCTCAACTTGAAAATAGCTTAGAAACTTTTAAAAAATTACAAAAACACAATTTTTTCTTTTATGTATGAACAAAAAATAAAATAAACGAATAGTAAGACTTCAACAATATTGCATAGGCATAAAGATCAATAAGCTCATAGTATACTTAAAAAAATTCAACATTGCCTTTTGATTTCTTGCAAAACAGAACTGGGTTCAAAAAGTTAATAATTGTTACATTGTATGTTTCATTCCATGATGACATAGAAAGTCAGTTTACAGCATATTTTTTCATCTCCACCTCATAGCATTATGGCTTTAATATTTTCACGATACATCTTTACACGAAACAATCACGATATGTCTTTAAGAGATTTATCGGATTATGTTTTGGCTCTTAGTTAGACAATTTATGGTTATTTTATGGAGAATAATCCCACTTTAAATATGTGCGTCCTTTTTAGGAAAAGAAAATTAGTGCTGCCATCTATATTGATTTAGGATTATTATATAATTATTTCTTCAACTAAATCATTATTTCTACTGCACTTTCAAATATTCTTGAGTCAAAAATAAACTTTAGGCAAAAATGAAAGTTTCTATATTTAAAATATACACATTTATATACAATGACAAATAATTTTAAAATTTTAAGAGCTCTCCTCCATGCTCATGTAAGTAATAGAAATATTGCTTTTTACCCACAATTTTTTTTATTTCTTTTTCTCATTAAGGAATAAAAAGGGCAAGAATGAAAGTGTCTATATTTAAAATACATACTTCTATCTATAACGTCAAATAATTTTTAAATTTAAAGAGCTTTCCTTCATGTTCAAACAAGTAATAGAGATATTGCATTTTACCCTCAAATTTTTTCATTATTTATTTTTTTTTCATCAAAGAATAAAAAGACAATTACTAAATTACGCCAATCTGTTATTTATTATTCATTCTTAATTCTTAATAATTTTTCATATAGTCTTTCCATTCCTAAGGCTAATAATAAAAATGAAAATTTCAAGTATGTAGAGATAAACCTCGAATTTATATCAACGTTTACTGTCAGTTTTAATATTTAAATAAATAATCCTGAAATCTATTATTTTGCATTTACTCGTAAATAAATATGATCTACTTATATGCTGATTTTCAATAAAATCTATGACATGTCAGCCGCAGCTGATTTTCTCATTTTGTATGGAATGATCCGTGTTTTAATTTTATGTAAAAATTATATTTTATAGTTCTCAATCGTGATTTTTTTTCTTTTGAGCAACCTACCATAGGCAGCCCTTAACTTTCTGTGGAACATGCAAAACATTCTTTACTCTTTAAATCTTATATCTTATGTTTTTTTTAAACTACTTTCAATTTCAAAGTACACTTCTTTCGGTCACTTTCTTTTTTGCCATTTTAGAGTATAATTTAAAAATATTTTAAGAAGAGAAAATGCGTAATTACACTTAAACACAATTTTTAAAACATTATTCCGAATTCTATGTAGATCCGAAGCTTGTCGGCGTATTATAAGAGCAGTATGGTTCTTTGTTGTGGTGGCTGCGAGAAGACATACGACTGGAACGGTTAAAAAAGTTTTGGTGTCTGAGAGTACACTACACCTACGACCACAAAGGGTTATGTACCGAACCCCTTTGTGTACTGAATTATCAATTCATGAAAATTTTATCTTCTAAAGCATCTTTCGTGAATTGTTTAAATTACATTAGAAAATTTAGATAATCATTTAATAAATTTTAGAAGGATTTTTGAAGGACTCACGGATTTAGAGGGATTAATTAAATTTGAATTTAAAGGGATTTTGCGCAATACAGTAGAACCCCCTTTATCCGAAACTCTTTTAACCGAAACTCTCGGTTAACCAAAATCCATTTTCAAAGTTTTTTTTTTTTTTTTTTTTTTTTTTAACTATCATATTCCTTGTGTGTAAGCGGTCCATTCCGAACTACGAGTACATATAAATATTTTCGATCCCCTTTCTTAGAGTCTCTTTGAATTTAATTTGAGCTCCCATAAGCTGCGGAGTGGAACGAACAAAACGAACGAAGAAAACGAACAAATTAGCAATTATGAAGCTTTTCAATGTCTTGCAAAAGCTTTGGCATGGCTGGATCAGCAGAAAGACTGTGATACTCGTGAATAATAATATTAAAAAACTTCGTGATAGAGTTTCAAAGCAAAAGGCAATAGAAACTGCAACAAACAAAACATTGTTTAAAACCCTTGATTTTTATTAATCATTTGTTACCATAATAAGAAATAGCGCATATATTTCTCTTTAATCTTAAAATTGAAGGATTCTCGATTATCTGAAAATTTCGATTTTCTAAAAGATGGTCGGTCCCAATTACTTCGGATAATCGTGGTTCTACTGTATTTATAAACCCACTCAAATATTTCATTTTAAATATTTCTTTTCTTAGCATTTTTTAGAATTAGGAAATGTACAAATATGATGTTCCTACAATTGAAATATAGAAATTTTCCTAATTGAAAATCACCCCCCCCCCCCCTAACAACGCCAAGAAAGCTGAAAAGATGCAAAAGCCAAAGAAATCATCCCTTTAAAAATATTTGTGTTTTGTGTAACAAAAATGCTTTTGGAACAAGATAAAGTAATGTATCTATAACTCATTCTGAACTGTATTACAACTAATCGATGTAGTAAATGAATTTTTAGCAAGTTATTTTAATGGTACTTATAAGCATCGCCAGTAGATAAAGGGTTAATCTGTTCTCTGAACTCAGGATGTAGGATTTTCGAAAGCTAAAGATTCTCAAGTATATATTTTCATGTTCAACAACCATGTTTTACAGAGAAAAAAAGATAAATTAACAGCATTAATATTAACATTAAAATTAATATCATAAGTATAATTTTATTGCTCTTGCATGTATAAATTTAATTACGAAGTAAAAACCTGCAATTGAGAATTGGAAGCATCATAATATACAATAAAATACAATATTAATATATATTATACACACATAAATATACAATAAAATATAATATTAATATATATTATACACACATAAATACACAATAAAATACAATATTAATATATATTATACACACATAAATACACAATAAAATCTACCCGGAAACCCTTCCAAAGATCAGTGAGAACAAAGAAATTTTGTTTTTGTGAATAATTTTTTTAAATCTCAGAACTAAAATGATTTTAGAGGTTTCTAAATTTAATACAATTCTTTCTCAAACACGGGTAACTAGGAACAGTTACCCATACATGCTCGTTCGTCGCTACATTATTTTTTCGTAGATAAAAAAAATGTCTTTTCTACAGTTCAGAACAATTATATTTAAACACCCACTTGTATAATATCTATATAGAGGGATCTCTCCAAATACGAAGAGTTTATCCATGATGGGTCAGTGGTATGCTGGAAATAACCGAAGAACTGGATTCAGATTAAGGAAAGATAAAGCCCTAATAGCACAGGCAATCGATGTCACATCATTGTGATATCACAATCGTTGAAAATTGTCACACTCACTGGGACCAATATATGTGTCATTTGCATCTCATCAGAAAATGGGATACATCGATTTCACAATGGCATGAATACAACTCATTTTCAAGCCACGCGACGGTTATGTTAGACTGTAATAGTTTCATTTGAGTCACGGTGCTTTCACATTTTGGTCACACTTGGATCATTGTGCTGTTATGGCGACATCAATTTACCCTTAAATATTTCTCGTTCAGCCGAAAAGATCGTAATATTTACATAGTCATAAGTCTGCTTTTAGACATCATATTATATCAGATATTCTTCACTGGTATCAAATGTCCATTGAAAGTCGTATATCGAAGGAAAAACCTGCTTTTATTCTAAAGAAATTCATATTTCTCGAATTTACAAGTTTACCCTCGCATTATTAAAATAAATAAATAAATAAATAAAAAGAAAAGTGCCCAGTTAAACTGATGGCATTTAGCTCACGCAACTTTATATTATACTCTTAATTATGTCTATGTTATTATTCATAAAATAGAACTCACTCTTTTTGAGCAAAGCGGTAAATAATAAGGGAAGCGCCTTATCAGGATAAACCTGTTTATCAAATTTGAAGCAAATCCCATAATTCTGCATAAAAAACACATTTATCTAAATTAAATGGGGGGATTAGCCCCCGTTCCCCCCCTTTATACTTAACCAGTAAGCCTTCAAATCTAATCAGAGCAGCGCCTCATAAGAGCAAACCGGTATACCAAATTTGAAAGAAATCGGATAATTCCTCACAAAAAACCTATTTATCTAAATTAAGAGAGATTATCCCCTTCCCTCCTTTCTACTTAACCAATGAACCCCCAAAACTAATCAGGTAAGCGCTCAGAATGAATCTACATCCAAAATTTGAAGCAAATGGGATATTTCTATCAAGAGTTATCGCGTTATGTACATGTATACGTACAAACAGAACCTGCGGCCGCATTAGCTCTCAGACTTTGATAGCAAGTGAGCTGAAAATTGTTTGCAGTACAAATTTCGTAGTTTTAAGGAATTATTTTTCCCGATAAAAGACATTTGGCGAGTGTATCGAAAAGTATGGATTTGAGAATATCTTTGAAAAAAAAAAAAAAAATGCTGAACTTTTCATTTTCTTGAAGGCTGTGGGAATTATTTTTATTATTATACTGAAAAAAAAAAAAATCCGGAAATTTTACTTGCGAAATACGGAATTTTTTAAGCGTAAATATATAAAAAATTCCAAAACCTTAGCAAAAACGATAAATTAAGTGTACTTTTTCTCATTGTTATCTGTAAAAGATATATTTAAATCCACACTCGCTAAATTTTGACACATTCTGAAAATCAGTTCAACGGATAAAAAATTCCGTAAAAATACAGAAATTGTACTGGCATTCAATGGAAATTATTTATTGCTCAAGAATGTACTAACATGATGTAACGTGAAGATAAAAAGTTTAACCTTTAATTCAGAATAAGGACATTTATAGAACATAAATTTAAACTGTATTGTGTGCTGATAAAAAAAAAAAAAAAAAAAAAACAAGTTGGAAATTGCTCGTCAAACGTGGCAAATGAGGTTTCGTACTGTAACTAGTTTTATAAATATTTTTTGCAACGCATATTGTACTGAATGTATATTTTAGGGCACTTCATAAGTGCCTATCAATTTCATTCTGTTTGAAAGGCTATAACATCATTAAAATGCACTTGAAATATTTTTTTTTCCAATTGACCATAATGTAACGGAAAAATTTTGACTGTCCCTGTCATTAAACTATTACTTCCGATTTTTATAAAATTTGAAATGACTCGACAAAATGTTGCAACAATCATATATTTAAAATTTCAAACGATTCGGTTGGGTAAATTTTGCGCTGTTATATGCGGACGGACTGAACGACGACTATAGGTGCTACGTATTTATATAATTACGAACACACCTAAAAAGGTGCAGCAAATATTTTTATAAACATAATTTATAGTGTTATGAAGAAGTTATACAAAGAAAGAATATCTCATTTAATAATAATGACTTAAATTTAAATACAAAGCGGATGTCCGATAAGGCCATTCGGGTTTTCAATATTCATAAACAATCAACAGATAGTCATATTGCTGTGCGGTTTACACTATAAAACTTGTCAAAGAGAAAAAGAGTAGAAATCTTTGGGGGGGGGGGGGGAGAATAATCGAAATTTTGTATTTTTAATGTATTATTTTGATAGAATGGAACTTAATAGTCCCACTTATCGGAGAAAATTTCCTTTTTTTTATTAATTATCCCGAAGACTTCTAAATCGTTTGTAGTAAATGCATTTGCTCATTGGTAAAAACACTTATTAGCATAAGTTCAAAAAATATGTGACGATACACGGTCTTGAACTGTCTGCTATTCAGAGGTTTTACTGTATGTACAAGGGATTCCAAAATTCAACCGACAAATTCAGAAGGGTAATAATAGGCATCAAGGTCATAGAACATGAAAAATGGTCATAGAACTTGGGGTCGCAAACCACTTATTTAGCCACAAATATAGGATCTTTCATCCAAACTGAACTATGGCTGACGGTAATAATTTTGAGAAAAATAAAATCATTGCAATGAAAATTTAACAATATGCATCTTGTTTTGTGTGAAATATTATAGCATCACGAAATGTTCTGGAAAAACAAGGTGCTCAAGCAATCGATGATGCCGTATGTACTGGTCATCTCAGTTTAAAATGTGCAGCGTTAAGGGTATACTGCAGGAGCGTATAATGGAAACTTCTGTCACTTTATTATGATAGTAGGGTAAAGTGCCCATATTTCGTCCCCTCTCCTAATTTCGTACCCCTTAACTTCTCCGCTTCATCTAAAGTGGCGCCACTTATAACGCAAGGCACAGGGGACGGAAGGTAAAAAGGGTCAGTGCTGAAAGTTTCGTTCGCCAAGACGCATACATAAATTAATGACGGCGCATTTCCTATTTTTAGAAGACCTGAGTTCTTATTACGTCGTTAGTAGAACGTTTATTAATGTACTGTAAGTATTTATTTCTTACTCATTGCATGTATTTTACGTTGGTAAGATGCTGACAGTAGCATGCAGTGAGTTTTAGGACGCTCAGTTCATCTTACGGTAGCTGAAGATTCGTAATATTGAGAAGTAGTGTGGTCTCAATTTCGTCCCCCTTGCAGGTCTTATTTTCGTCCCGGGGACGAAATTAGGAATGCTTTTTCATGACTTTTTTTCAATTTTTTTCTCATGTTTGGATGGCTAATGCATAGTTGCCAATCTCCCGATTTTTTGGATACCTGTGAAATCTTACAAAAATGTTTTCTTTATTTAATTGCGTTAAAACTGCGATTGTATAAAGCAAGTATTTCTGCATAAAAATATCGGTATGAAAAAAAAACCGGGAGGTTGGCAACTGGGCAGTAATCTTTCGTTATGTTATTCTTCCACTGGTAATTAGTACATTTCTTTGTGCCTTACTTTAATGGAAATTAAATTACTTAGTCATTTAGAAATAAATTTTGAGTTAGTTATATGTTAAGTCTCGGCGTATTGGATTTTTTGGGGGACGAAATTGGGACCATTTTTTTTTCTTTTGTATTTTTTAGATACTTTTGAAAAAACAATGTTTAGCATTGTTAAATCTTTTTTGTACGATATTTGCCCATGTTTCTATGTGCGTGGGTAGTTAGTCTATGTAAAATCCAAATTTGGTAGATTTTCACTGAAAATTACAAATTCCAAGGGCATAAACGTGACTAGGGGACGATAATAGGGCACCTTACCCTATCATATTTAGAACAAAGATGAGCATGTCTATTAAAAGTTTTATTATAATATATTTCAGTTTTTTGAAAGTTATTTCTGTCAACCCAAATTGAGTTAGGGTGGAACATAGATTAACATACAAGATGGGACATTTACGGCAAAATCTGTAATGGCAACAGTACTAGTGTCACTACCGACAATAGGGAAGAATTAACAAGCCTCCGAAATTTACCTATGTTGAAGAAATATGTTTACGCTCTATGTTTTGAATATCTATTCTTTCCTAAAACGAACTAGAGGCAGACGGTATTGTATTTATGCTTTAATTATTTAGCTGCTTTGTTTTTTAATCGTACTTGTATCGTTCATCTTTAACTTACAAAATGATAATTAGAGTAATAATATAAAAGAAAAAACCTTGAAAATTCTGTTAAGAACGTAAGTATGTAAGTTTGTGATATTAAATTGCAAAAAATTAAATTCAGGTATTGTGTTAATTCATTCATATCGATTCCTTTATATAATTTCCTTTGATTGGAGACGTTTAAGGCGAAATCAACCGCTGTTAAGAGATACAATTGCTGTTTTCGTCTTTGATTAAAGAAAAAAAAAGTTAAAAATTTGAAAATAAGCTAATGTAAAATCAATTAAGTAGGCAGTCTTTATCTTTGACCGTTAAAAAATACCGAGAGACTAAGACTGTTATGACTGTTATTAACTTTCTTATAGAGTTAACGCTATAAGAAAGTTCTTTTAAATAAGACATTTGAAATGTATCGTTTTAAATCTGATGTAATTTTCACCAAAGTTTTCTTTTTCTTTTTAATATTCACATTGAAATACTTTTGTTGTTAGAAAGGAAATATTATTTGCGCTGTCTTAGAATTCATGATAATAGTTTAAAAGATTATATCAAAAAATGAAATGTCTCGTGCAAATATATTTTTAAATTTAAACTATTTTGCCAACTGGGAATTATTTGGCCTTTATAAATATGACGTCATTTCCTTGATTTACGACTTTTATCGCATAATAATGAATTTATTATTTAAAAATTTTCTTTCTCTTTTAAAATTCACGTGTAACTATAGTTTTTACAAAGTAATTTTCAATATTTTCCTGCTTTTTAAGACGTAATTACTTAATTATAATTTGAAGTTTTTTTGCTGTTTATAATAGCCACGTGTAAATGATTTTTTATTTGCAGGAAATGTTATTCTTTGCGCTGTTTTTTAAATTGGCAGCAGTTTAAAATAATACCCTTTTCTAAAATATGTAAAAAATATCTCTCAAAATGCTGAAAATTTGAATTTAAAATGGAAATAAATCCTCAAAAAATGAGTCAAATTAAAACAATAAATGCAGTCTGCATAACGGGAACTTCTAATATGTAATATGATCTTAAAATGTTTAAATTCCTATGTATAGTTTTTGCTCCTATAGAACTTTTTTAATGGAACGATTTTGACCAACTTTAACTTTAAATAATTATTCGATTTAAAAACAGCCCGCATCAGCGTGTTTATCAAACATTTCTCTATAATACCACCGATTTTCATATTTTTGTATGAAACAGTTTTCTTAATATTAACGAAGAAAGAACTCCCCGGTCACAAAAAATATGGATGCCCATCTAAGTACCGGAACATCTACGCAGATTTTCATTGGTCCATTTCCAAATCTTTACTTTTTTTATATATATAGAAGGATTACAGCCTTGAATTTGTTTATGTGTTTACTTTTATCTAAACAATGTTTTGTATTATTAATTCATTCACTCTCTGTTATTTAAACTAGAAAGGAGCAAAAATGAATGCTCCAGAAATTAATATGTATATTCTTTTAGTCCTATATAAATTTAATTAATATGCAAAAAGGTATAATAATTTGAATAATTAATTAAGACACAATAATAACTAAAAATAACTTCACAAATTTTTATAGGGCAAAACCAATGGATAAGTCACTTACATAACCAGGATAAAAAGCCGTGGAGGATCCTGAAAAAGAAGGTAAGCTCAATTTTATTACCTTTATTATATGATTTAAATGTGATTATTTTTATATCACATAGTCTCATTTTAAGTAATCTCCAATAACATCTTGCATAACGCTCATGCAAGATATATATATATAAATTTTATATACAGGGTGTCCGGTCTCAACGGTGTCCAATGGCTAATTCTTAAACCGTTAGTCATAGACATATAGTTCCAATTGCTAAAATGTTTTAAATCAGGTAAAGAAATAATTTAAAAGCGATTTGGGTCAGTAAAAACATTTCTTAAAAAATACGAAATTTAAATTTTTATACGGTCCCCAGGTCCTATAAGTTATATTTAGTAAAATTTTCCTATTACACTGACAAGTAAGAAAAAAAAATCCCATTCATATAACTCTAAAATTGAGCGAGTTATGAAACTTTAAAAATGCATGACTTATGCCACTTTTCTGCTCTGAAAACAAATGAGTTCGGCTTGACTTTGAGGGATCACATACCAAGTGCTTAAATTATTCGAAGATCTTATTTCATGTGTATCTGCGCTTTGAAAAAAATTGTACAAGTATTACGATTAAGTTAACATTTATAAAGTTTCAGATTGGCTAAAATAACATATATTTTATTTTGTCAGTATTTGAGACTGTTTCTTTTATGATTTCTTTTAACAAAAATTATGTTATTTTTATAAGTTTTTATGTTACTTCAATGATCATATGTATGTTTTTCCAGTTCAAAATTTGTACCCGAACTTTAACTCACTTTTAAATATCCGATCGAGATTACATTTTACATACTGGCGCAAATCCAATAACAATCTAATATTATTATGATTTTCGGTGGTTACCATTTATACTTATTTTACAGGATAACACAAAAAATTTCGGATAGATTCCCGCCAAGAAGTTTAAGAAAAAGTTTTAGATAATACAAGACTGCGATTGTTGTTTTTTTTTTTTAACTTTTATGTATTTTTTAGCACTGAATCCGAAAATTACGTTAATTTTTAACCATTATGTCAGAATATTTCGCAAATCATAAATTGCCAAATTTAAAGAATAACAAAATTCGGTTACTGTAAATTAGAGGAGATGGTTGTGTGTAAGTTAAAATATAGCGAAAATCTCATACTATAAAACATATGTAAAACTTTTTTTGTTTTGTTTTATTTTATTTTATTCAACAATTTATTCGATATTTTTGCTTATCTTGGGATTCTTACAGCTAAATCGCTGAGTGGTCCGATGAGATGTGGGAGGACATTCAATTTTAATTTGAATTTTGCGAAAAATCCTGATGTGATGGTTAAAAATGAAGGTCAATTTCAGATTCATTGGTACAGAATACATAAGAATCAACTTTCAAAAGCTAAAAAACATGACATAACCCAACTTTTGCAGGCTGGTGTAATCTAATAATATTTTAAAATACGTATCATTCTGTAAAGAATTGAGGCTGTTAATTTAGCATCACTTTATTTAACAAAAATTCTGCTTTTTTTTCTTCTTAAATGTTTATTAAAAATTGTATATTTAGCATTAATATGTCAGAATGATTAAAGATTTCAAATTTATATTGCAATGTTAATTTTACTCTCAACCATTTTTAATATATCTGACGAAATTATATTTCGACTAAATTTGTGAATGACCTCCAATTTGCAGCGAAAAATATGCTCCAACTTTAAACAGCTATTACTAGGTTAATTTTAATCGTAGAATAACGGGACTTTTTGTGTATTACTTCTCAGTGTAAAAAGAAAATTTTACTAAGTATAACTTATAGGACCGAGGGATCGTATAAAAATTTAAATTTCATAATTTTTTAAGAAATGTTTTTATTGACCCGAATCGCTTTTAAAATATTTCTTTACCTGATTTTAAACATTTTTGTAATTGGAACTATATGTCTAAGACTAACGGTTTAGGAATTAGCCATTGGACACCGTTGAGACCGGACACCCTGTATAAAGCTACATGTCATCATTTGCAAGTTATTGAATTTTTAAAACAATCAATTTCAAGACACATGGTATATAATATTTCAATTGTGTTATAAATATTTCTAAAGTAACACAAATTCCTCTGATGATAATATATTCACATTATCATAAATATGCGCAATTCAGATTATTAACCAATTACCCGCTGACGTTGCGTTGACGCAACAGTCAAAATAATTGCTCATGCAATCAATTAATTACATTGGCACCACTATTTTAGAATGAAAAAAAATATCTTATTTATTGGCAGAAATTTTGGTATTTTAGTAAAGCGTAATTTACCTTACTAAATTTGTGGTGGGAAACGACTTTCAGTAAGAAGTTTGAAATTTTCTACTTTATAGTTTTGGCGGTTAATGGGTTAACAAATTAATATTAAAAATATTTACAGAGATATTTTTATAGACTTATATTATTTCTAGAAATTTAGTTTTATAGACACAATGTATTTTATACATATGTATACATTGTAGATATTTTTATAGCGAATTTGAATCTTTTTCAAAGATACTTGGGAAAATAGACACTTGTATGGCGAAAACACTGAATTGAGAAGAAGACATTATTTCTACCACAATTCAGAGCAAACAATTGCGAGGACGTTTTATCATGCAGCAGAAAGCTACAAAAATATAATTTACAATCGTAGTCATAATTCCTTAAATTTATTTTTATTTTCTGAAACTACACGAAAAGAATTCAGTGTTTGATTACGGGCCAAAACTGGCGGCTATTTTTATATTTAATCGTATAGCATAATTTACAAAAAATTTTCTTTTTAGTAGACACAGCTTTAAAATATTCTAGTACAAGTGTATAACAGATATGAATTATCACAAAGTGATGCAAATATAATATAATACGAATTAAATTTAAAAAATCAAAAAACCCGGCTGCGTAAAAAGTGAACTAATTACTTCTCATCAATATGAAACTATTTTTTATATTACATACCTATTTTTTTATTTACTTGTATTGATGACTTTTAAGTTGTGTTTAATTCTTAGTTCCTAACTATAAACACTATTTTAACGAGGCCTATGGATGTCTATGAAGGTTAGAGTTGTAGTAAAGCTAGAGATCCGACCTACACAACTTTCAGGTTGTGTAATATTTAAACGGATCTTCTGACTGTAAAATAGTCAATGAAACATCGTCTTCATTTTGAAAGACCTATCCAATGATATGCCGCTCAATAGGGTGCTTAAATTTTTTTTTCGTCTCTACCGCCATTTTTTATTTTACGGCCGACATTTTGAATTTATAAAAACAAAACCGAGCCTATAACCATCGGACAGTTAAGACGAATCGTTAGAGACCTCATTCATTAAAATCCATCCAGCCGTTGGGATGTTTCCAGGGTATAAATAAATCGACATACCCATCAGATACGCGTGAAACAGATAACCCTTCTTGGCAGTCGGGTAAAAATAGAGTCAACTGAAAGTGTACACACATTTTTTTAGTACATTTAAAAGATATTTCACACTTTTTTATTTGAATGATTGTGTGGTATGTCAATTCTTATTTAACCCTTAGAGACAAGGGTCACGTATACGTGCCGCATAAGCTGCTCAGAATCCTTGATTATTCTCACCAGTTATTTTTTATTGTAAATTTTGCCTTATTTAATCAGAGAATTTGCTCAATTAAATAGGTAAAATTTTCTCTTTTTAAAAACCGATGATAGAAGATAAAAAATTCTGTAAAAGACGCTCGTTGCGAAGGGGTTCACTATTTCGAAATCACTAGTTCACTAGTTCAAAATTTTCCCACTTGTTAGCGATTTTTTTAGCGCAATTATAATATTAATAGGGGGGGGGGCGGTTGTAATTGAAAGACCATATCTGGTAGTTTTAAAATCAATTTTTTATTTGGAAATTAATCAAAAAATGATCCTCTGGCACCTTTTGATAATGGGGGTGTGCAAAAAAAAGCGCACCGCAGTACCAGATGGATTTCGGCATCTTCTTACCTGCAATTAAAAATAAACGGTCAAGTGCAAGTGTTACACGCGCTCAGAGGGGTGATATAGGGATATATCGGCGAGGGGTTTTCGCAATATTATCGCATCTCACATAAAAATTATATATAAAATAAACGGACAAGTGCGGGTATTACTCGCGCTCAGAGTGTTCCGTACAATAAATATATGATTTAGTAACTGTATTATTTAAAAAAAAATCGTTGCTAAAAGAATAATAAGACTTTGTAAAAAACTATACAGCGTAGGGTTAAGTATAACTGTATATACTAGAAAAGTATGAATGGGTACCATAAAAGTTTAAAGAGATATGAAGCCTAAATAATATCAATATTGCTATTCTGTTCTAATCTAACCCTTTTTTTTATCTTATCCTAATCTGCCTATGATTAACTTAATTCGGTACTGACAATAAAAGTAGTTCATATTTAACACCTTGCGCTCTGGCGCTATTAGTGGATGTATGGCACTAGCCATCAGTGTTGCCGGCAGATTTTTTTTAGAAATTTTGAATTCTCACCACAAAAATTTAATAGATAATTTTTTTTATTATATTTATGGAAAATCATTCATCCTTCTATATATAAAAAAAGTTTTAATTTGGAAATGGACCAATGAACATCTACGTAGATATTCCGGGTTGATCCGCATCCAATTTGAATGCTTAAGCATGGCCTTTCATCGTTAATATTAAGAAAACTGTTGCATACAAAAATATGAAAATTTGGTATTATAGAAAAATGTTTGATAAACACGCTGATGCAGACAGTTTTCAAATGGAAGAATTATTTTAAGAGATAATTAATGCTAAAGTTGGACAAAGTCGTTCCATTAAAAAAGTTTTATTTGAGCAAAAACTATGCATGAGAATTTAATCATTTTTAGATCAGGAAAATTAAAGCAGGAAAATTACGTCATAAGAACCATATTTACACTTGAATTTTACGTCATATTTAAAATGCCCAAAAATATGGTAAAACAATTTAAATTGAAAAATATATTTGCACGAGATATTTTGAGATAATCTTTTCAACTATTATCGTGAATTCGAAGACAGCACAAATAATATTTCCTTCTAACAACAAAAGTATTTTAACGTGAATATTAATAAGAGAAATAAAAGTTTGGTGTAAATTACGTCAGATTTGAAACGATACATTTAAAATGAATTATTTAAAAGAACTATCTTATAGCGCTGCTAAAAAATACTGGGAGACAATGACACTGTTGGCTTAATTCATTTTACATTAGCTTATTTTCAAATAACTAATGTGTTTAATTAAATACGAAAACAGCCATTGTATCTCTTAACAGCAACAGATTTGGTCTTAAAAATTCCCAATCCAAGAAAAATGAATGGAAACCCGTTTACAGAGAGATCGCTACTGTTATTTTTTTTTTAATTTTAATTCAATATTTTTAAAGCCAATCAAATGCGTGCAATTAGCGTGCTTTTTGGATTTTGGTGTGCCTGAACGGGGGTTGGCGAGCGTAGCTCGTAGGAGGCAGAGCCCCCTAGTCTTGTAAAGCAAAAATAAGAGTTAAAACTTTCTGGTAAGAATTCGGAATGTCTAATTCAAAAATCAGCCATATATCATAGTCGGAAATGGCCAAAAGAGCATGACGTACGCCGTGTACGTCATAGAGCGCAAGAGGTTAAACTTCATTTGGCATTTCATAAAACTAAATTCAACGTAGTAATAATCTTTTCATTTTAAAGTGTAGCTAAATCAAAACACTCAGAGACTGCTCAGAGTTTAAGCTTGGGATTGTACTAAGCGCGCTTCGAAAGGAGGTCGCTAAGTTGCAACGACGCGACGCCTTGGTCCGTGCCACGTTTTTCCAGATAGGTTTTTGATTAACTCTTAAAGATACGGGAGGCGTACTGCGATATCTGCTCAATGCAAACTATCCGCCAATCCCATAGTATTTACGTGATAATTCTAATTAAATTAGTGTGTTTCTAATAATTTGACGTTTATTGCGTTTATACTGCTACTGAGCATTGCATTACACAAATATATCATTAAGAGCTGCTATTTGGTCTTCAAAAGCCGATGTTACATAGCGTACGCAGCCCTTGTCATTATGTATGTCCAAACCGCTCGTGTATTTAAAGGTTAATATCTGGACTAAATACCGATGATTTTTTTCGAAAATTATTAAAAACAATGATTTTATAATAATATAAGCAAAAATATTACGTCTGAATTCCATCTTTAAAATATTTACATTAAAATCACAGACAATACATTAAACAATTAAAATCATTACATAAAAACACTAAAAACATATTAAAATTGGGACGTTTCGGATCATCACGATCCCTCCTCAGCCAATTATAAACGTTAAGTCAATACTATCAACAGTTACAAGAAAAACACAACAGAAAGTCATCAATTTCAGGTTACAGTTAAAATAAAATAGAATACACAGATGCAGCTTCGTTAATCGCTAAATCCTTGGTTTTAGTATGCTAGGCCTCTAAAAACACTCTCCCTGTGTAATTGTTGCAGCCGGATAGGATCACAAAAGCTTTATTAAAATCTGGAAAATGGTCGGTTGCAATGGTATGCTGAACGATCTTTGAATTCAAATTTCTACATCTAAATGCCTGTTTATGCTCTTTAAGCCGTATTTCAAGTGTCCTGCTAGATTCACCAATATAAACCGCTTCACACTGCTCACACGGAATTCCGTAAACGATGTCTTTAAACTGCAGGATGGAATATCTGTGTTTAAAATTACATAACAGATTCTTAAGAGGATTTTGGGGAATGAAAGATGCATGAATACCAACTGATTTCAAATAATGCGAAATCTTTTCAGAAATGCAGCTATAATAAGGAATGCTTGCGTAAACATTTGATTTTGTACGCTGGAAAGGTGGAGGGGTACTCATGTCTGCACGGAGAATTTCTCTGAGAATTCGGAGGCACAATCTTAATGGGTAACCATTTAGCTGTAAATCAATTAAGATTTTTTGTTTTTCTATGTTGAAAAGATTCTCAGTACTGCGATAACGCAAAGCTCTAGCAAACAAGGTTCTGATAACTGCAATTTTATGGGATTTGGATGATTCTGAATTAAAATTTAAATACTGTCCAGTGAATGTTGGTTTTCTATAGACTGTGGTTACAAGGGTTTGGGAAGTGGAACCAGAACTTCTACGAATCAAAATATCTAAAAAGGGGAGCTGTTGGTCAGTTTCATACTCAATTGTAAATTGTATAGAACCACAAATTGAATTTGCATGCGTTAAAATAACTGGGAGGTCATGAAACTCAGCAACGAGGAAAACATCATCCACGTACCTACGCCAAAATTTAATTAAACAACCTGTAATATGAAAAATCTTTGTTTCTATATATTGCATAACGATTTCAGCATTACTAACAGATAATGGTGACCCCATTGGAGTACCATTTATTTGCTTATAATACTTTTCATTAAAAATAAAGCAATTCGATGACATACAAAACTGAAAAAGTGTCAAAAATGTGCTTTTATCAATAACAGAATTCAAATTTACATTGTCAACAGGCCAGATTTCATCAATAACTGTATAAGCATACTCAATTGGAATTGAAGTAAAAAGACTAACGACATCAATTGAGGCCATCACACAATCGAGAGGGAACTCAAAATTTTCAAGGTCGTTAAGAAAAGTGAGGGGGGAATTCAAACTGTATGGAGAATTTAAAGAAAATGGCTTTAAAAGGGACGAAAGATATTTTGAAAGATTATAGACGAGCGAACGCGTAAAATCAATAATCGGACGTAAAGGAATACCCTATTTGTGAATTTTCTGTAGCCCATAAAAATTAGTGACAGTACCTGTATAACAACGAAGATATTTAGCAGTGGGTTCAGACAGTTTAATGGACTTGGATAACTTAGAAATCAAATTGTTAAGGTTTCTCTGTATTGCAGGCGTTAAGTCTTTATTAACAGGTAAATAAGTAAGAGTATTGTTCAAAAGTTCCATTGATTTATCAATATAATCAACCTTATTAAGCACCACTGTAACACGGCCCTTATCAGCTTTTGCGATAGCAATCGACTTATCTGCCGAAATATTATTAATTAATTTACTGTAATATTCAAAATTAGTAGGTTGCTTATAATCACTCTTCAACATTAATTTTGTAACTTTAATTCGTTTTGTTGATTGCCTGCTTGTTGTATCTTATCTTTCGTCAGTAAATGAATCGTTGATACTGAAATTGAAGCATAGCGTTAAGTATGAAAAACTTGTATCATCTTACGGTAACTCTTATTCTTCGAGAAAGAGTGTCAATGGTTCCTCCTGGTTATTGAATTTGTCATCGCGTAGTTTCTCCGATAGTGAACTGACGCTGCTTAATCCCGGTTTAAATTTCTCTATAGGATCTTCTGTAATTGACACACCTGGCCTCCTCTCTGCAGTCGAATCTGCATTAGTTAAACAGCCTTCTTCAGTGCAACATCAAGTACGAACTAAAGTTACAAAATTAATGAAGAGTGATTATAAGCAACCTACTAATTTTGAATATTACAGTAAATTAATTAAAAATATTTCGGCTGATAAGTCGATTGTTATCGCAAAATCTGATAAGTGTCGTGTTACAGTGGTGCTTAATAAGGTTGGTTATATTGATAAATCAATGGAACATTTGAATAAAACTCTTACTTATTTACCTGTTAATAAAGACTTAACGCCTGCAATACAGAGAAACCTTAACAATTTGATTTCCGAGTTATCCAAGTCCAATAAACTGTCTGAACCCACTGCTAAATATCTTCGTTGTTATACAGGTACTGTCACTAATTTTTATGGGCTACCGAAAATTCACAAAGAGGGTATTCCTTTATGTCCGATTATTGATTTTACGCGTTCGCCCGTCTATAATCTTTCAAAATATCTTTCGTCCCTTTTAAAGCCATTTTCTTTAAATTCTCCATACAGTTTGAATTTCCCCCTCCGACCTTAAAAATTTTGAGTTCCCTCTCGATTGTGTGATGGCCTCATTTGATGTCGTTAGTCTTTTTACTTCAATTCCAATTGAGTATGCTTATACAGTTATTGGTGAAATCTGGCCTGTTGACAATGTAAATTTGAATTCTGTTATTGATAAAAGCACATTTTTGACACTTTTTCAGTTTTGTATGTCATCGAATTGCTTTATTTTTAATGAAAAGTATTATAAGCAAATAAATGGTACTCCAATGGGGTCACCATTATCTGTTATTCTTGCTGAAATCGTTATGCAATATATAGAAACAAAGATTTTTCATATTACAGGCTGTTTAATTAAATTTTGGCGTAGGTACGTGGATGATGTTTTCCTCGTTGCTGAGTTTCATGACCTCCCAGTTATTCTAACGCATGCAAATTCAATTTTTGGTTCTATACAATTTACAATTGAGTATGAAACTGACCAACAGCTCCCCTTTTTAGATATTTTGATTCGTAGAAGTTCTGGTTCCACTTCTCAAACCCTTGTAACCACAGTCTATAGAAAACCAACATTCACTGGACAGTATTTAAATTTTAATTCAGAATCCCCCAAATCCCATAAAATTGCAGTTATCAGAACCTTGTTTGCTAGAGCTTTGCGTTATTGCAGTACTGAGGATCTTTTCAACATAGAAAAACAAAAAATCTTAATTGATTTACAGCTAAATGGTTACCCATTAAGATTGTGCCTTCGAATTCTCGGAGAAATTCTCCGTGCAGACATGAATACCCCTCCACCTTTCCAGCGTACAAAATCAAATGTTTACGTAAGCATTCCTTATTATAGCTGCATTTCTGAAAAGATTTCGCATTATTTGAAATCAGTTGGTATTCATGCATCTTTCATTCCCCAAAATCCTCTTAAGAATCTGTTATGTAATTTTAAACATAGATATTCCATCCTGCAGTTTAAAGACATCGTTTACGGAATTCCGTGTGAGCAGTGTGAAGTGGTTTATATTGGTGAATCTAGCAGGGCACTTAAAATACGGCTTAAAGAGCATAAACAGGCATTTAGATGTAGAAATTTGAATTCAAAGATCGTTCAGCATACTATTGCAACCGACCATTTTCCAGATTTTAATAAAGCTTTTGTGATCCGATCCGGCTGCAACAATTACGCAGGGAGAGTACTTTTAGAGGCCTGGCATACTAAAACCAAGGATTTAGCGATTAACGAAGCTGCATCTGTGCCGGCTGAGTATTCTATTTTATTTTAACTGTAACCTGAAATTGATGACTTTCTGTTGTGTTTTTCTTGTAACTGTTGATAGTATTGACTTCATCGGTTATAATTGCCTGAGGAGAGATCGTGATGATCCGAAACGTACCAATTTTAATATGTTTTTAGTGTTTTTATGTAATAATTTTAATTGTTTAATGTATTGTCTGTGATTTTAATGTAAATATTTTAATGATTTTATAGTTCTGCAACAATAAGTACCTCAAGCGCTCGTCAACACCTTTTCTGAATGTCAGCAATAGAAATTTGTGTGTAACGGAAAAATGCGCTTTTCACAAAAACTATGTGACCCAGGATAATCGCTATAATTTTCCTGCAAGGCTTAACTTAACGTCTACTACCTCAATTTTTTTCAAAATTTTAGTTTCAGTAGATTCGGAAATAGACAAAGGGAAACATATTTTTGCATTACATTTTCGACTATATCTCTGAAAATATAATACTTAAAATTAAAAGAAATTTATTTTTTAATTCAGCATTACGAGAGCTTTCACATAATACCCCACACGATATACAAAGAAAAGATTTTTTTTCAAATGACTTAATTGCCCCTCTACATTTTTCCTAAATATATTTGTGAATGCTTAGTAATCTGTAATTAGGTGGGTCAATAGTCTTTATTGACTAATGATCCTACTTTGAACTTTCCACGTTCCATAGTTTACGAGTAAAATGGCTGTGCAGACGGACAGTCAGACACAGGAATGATCTTATAATGGTTCAGCTTTTACTTTTTAAGTACGGAACCGTAAAAACAAGAAACGCCCTTAAAATTTACAATATTTTGCAGTCTTTTTTAGACAAAAGTTGTCATTTTTAGACAAATTTTTCGGATTTAAATCGCACGAAACAAAAACAACAACAACAATATATATATATATATATATATATATATATATATATATATATATATATATATATATATATATATATATATGTATATATATATATGTATGTATATATATATATGTATGTATATATGTATATATATATGTATGTATATATATATATGTATGTATATATGTATATATATGTATGTATATATATGTATATATATATATATATATATATATATATATATATATATATATATATATATATATATATATATATATATGTATATATATATGTATGTATATATATATATGTATATATATATATGTTATACCTTTAAATATCCTAATACAATTGGTAGAAAGATTTTTAACTACAATACATTTTCAAAAAATACATCTGCTGCAAGTAATTTTCCGTATAAATGCAATGACCCCACTCTAAAAAAATACATAAACAATGATCATGGACATATAATCACTGGAAATCTTGATATTGTTAATGATTTTAAATTGAAACAACTAATGGGTTATGGTACTAAATATAGACTTCCATCTAAATTTAATGTTAAATCTATTATCAAACAGTTTACACATGATATTGATATTTTTATTTATAAAATTTCTATCTCTTATAATAAGCCTATTGAATATTTTAATCAGTGGAAAATATTAGTAATTGAAAAATTAACTATGGCTTTAAAAAATAATATGGCTGATTTGGTTTCTATTAATACACAGCATATTTTCCAACAAATTACTAAATTACAAAAAAACTACGTTATTACATATGTAGACAAATCTCCTAATAATTATGCTATTATTTGTAAATCTTATTATCACCAACTTCTTACAAATTGTATTTCTTCTAATAAGTCATTTAAAAAAACTAATGAAAATGTAATTGTAAATAATCGTGAAATTCGAAGTTATTACAAACTATTAGATATTTTATCTACTAACTTTAATTATCCATATTTAGTTCTTATTCCCAAATTTCATAAAACTCCAATTAAATTTAGGACTGTAACTATTGGTTGCAATACATATAATAATAAAGCCAATAAACTTCTCTTAAAAATTCTTAATCAATTATATGTACTTACTACAAACAATGATAATACACATTGTATAAAAAATAGCTATCAACTTGTCAATATTTTAAAAAATCTTCATTGTGTATATAATATAACGGCATATGACTTCAAAGATCTTTTTAATAATATAGACCTATTAGATTTACATAAAATTATAAATGCATTATTTAAAAAGTATTATACAAAACTGGAATTACCATCTAATATTGATATTGCATATTTTAAATCTTTAACTAACTTCATTATCTACAATAATTATATCTTGCAAGATAACACTTTATATTTACAGCATGTCGGTATACCACAAGGCGGTTGTACATCCAGTTTACTCTCAGACTTATACTTATATCATTATGAACGTAATTTTACTAATAATAATCTACATTTATATCGTTATATTGATGACATAATTTTAATTGATACTGATCATTCTGCAATTACTCCATTTCCAGTAGATTATCCCACTAATTTGGAATTAACGGAAAACCTTTTATCTAACAATACAATTAACTTCTTAGATCTTAAAATTACAATAAAAGACAACAAAACAATCACAGATTTATATGACAAACGTAAAGAATTTAAATTCAAAGTTAATACATTTACAAATTTTAAATCTTGTCTACATCATTCTGTATTTCGAAATATAATACTTAATCATTTATATAAAATAAAATGTTTATGTTCTTCTCCTCTAATTAACAATAATATTAAAAAACTAATTTATGATGCATTAAATCATGGTTTTCCAAAAAAATTCATATATTCATTAATATACAATTAGTATTTTTCTTACATGATCTTTTAAAACAAATTAACACATGCGTAAACAAAATTACAAAAAAATTATAAAATAAAAAAAATCTCTATAAAAAATAAAAATTGTAAAATAACATAAAAAAATTATTATAGGTTGGATGGGTGGGTAGATGTTAGAGTACGGAGGAGGGTGGTGTTGTCTGGATAATACGCAATGGTTAATTTATTAAAAAAAAATGGGGCTTTTGTATTATTACTATATGTTTGATACGTATTTTATAAGGATGTTGATTTGATATTTTATATGTAATTGGTGAATTTCATTAATTATTAGCTTAATTATTGTTTAATCTTATTTACAATCATTTGTTATAAATCTTAATTTAATAAGGACAATATCATATTAATTACTAATAGTATGCCATTTTTATAGTGATTAATATACATATAAGTATATTTAATATAAATAAAGTTATACTGTATGTATTAAAATTGGGTAATTATATTTATTATTACTCCTCTATTCTTATTAATATTTTAATATTTATTTATTTTCATTTTGTGTTATATAATTTATTATCGGTTTAATGTTTTTGAATGTCCCACATTCATACTTTTAGGATTTTTATGGATGTATAAAATAATTCACACACTATATTTGTGCTTTTTAGGTAATCGGAATTTAAGTATCAGTTCACCTTCTTTATACTACCATATGTTTTTTATTTCCTGTTCATTTTATAATTATCTTATATATAATAGTTTTTATTAAAGATTTTTATATTTTTAATAATTATTTATATTAATTATTAATGAATTTATTTTGTTTTATAGCTATATGCTATATATTATCGATGTTCTAGAATTATTTAAATTCTTAGTGTAGTTTAAATAAGTTTGCTAATAGAATATTTTGTATGCTTTTTAAATTTTATTAACAATAGTTTTTTTAAAATACATTGTGTGGTTTATATTCAGTTTATAATTATCTATATATAAGGATATGTTTGGTTTTGCTGTTAATAAAACAATTGTTAAATTCAATTGCTTACAATTGAAGCAAGTCTTTTGACAATTAAATCATAAAAGTAATACTAGATGGCAGCACCACAATTTTTGTTTTTTTTTCGATAAGTTCTAGATTTACTTATTCCAGCTACATTTCAGTTATAATTTACTACACCAGGGGGAATTTTTAGCTAAATTTTGACGATATTGTTTAACGTTTTTTAATTAATATAATAGTGCATTTTAATTATGTAATTACTTTCTATTTATATTATTTTATATTATATTAAAAGTTATTTAACATTTATTTCAATATGTATTAACTGCATCTTATGGTATCAATTACTGTGATTTCTTAACTGTTTTATTAACCTTAATCTTTACGATATGGGTGCCATGTGCGCGTGGATTTATTCTAAAATATGAATCGGTATGGTGTTTATTATTTCATTTTATATCCTATAAATATTTAAATAGGTTTTATTGTTTTTTCCATTTCATATTATATGTTTCTATTCTGTTTTCATTTTTAATCAATTCACTTGATTTTAGTGGTTGTTTGGGCACAGGGGAAGATAACTTTTAGCTTTAGCTTATTTTTCCCACAGAAAACAACCATTTTGCTTATATCATTGAATTCTGTGCCCTTGAAAACGTAATTCAATATATAAGCATTTCCATTATTTGTCGGTGTCCACTTTCTTATTTTTCTTCCATCATAATTCTTACATTTAATTTAATCTTTTTTTTATATATATATATATAATTACAGCTTTAATTCATAATATTACGGTTTTTGATGGTGGTAGGTTATGTTTAATTATTGGTTATATATATATATGTGTGACGTTTTGACGGCAAGTAGTTTGTATTGTCGAAAAAAAAAATGAGGGTTTCCATTCCTACACAACACAGGTAGCAGCCGATTGGTTTTAAAATACTAAAGAAAAATGAAGAATTAACATAAGGCAGTCCCTTGGAACATTATTCACTTTATTTCCACACTCTCGATTAAATCTAGGGAAGATGCTCTCTCCTTCCATGGTAAAAAGAATAAAGTCTATTCTTCCTGTCACAATTAGTTTAAAAACACTCCCATCTCTTGACTGCTTTCTAGTCTTTAATCCGTTAATATCTAACATCTATCACCCATTACGATACCGTTGCTTCCTCATTCTACTCACATAATAAACAGTATTCATCCAACATTTTACTACCTCCATCGAGCAATCACATTGAATATCCAGTTTGCTACGACTGCAATCCACCACGTTCACCTCTACATGCTAAAAACTAAAAAAGCTTCTAAACTCACAGCTCCTCTACTATATGCTATATCCTTTATGCTTCTCTCTGGTTCCCGCCATCCGTATTTATACTCTGCTGAAAAGATTGTTCTAGAAAATTCTTATATCCTCGCCCCACCTGTCTAAAGCATAAACAAATGTTAAAATCTGTAGTCGAGATTATGCAAAAATAACCCTTTTTTCCCTCTTCAGACGATAAAAGAAATGAATTTATGTCTGCGAAGTTTTAAGCTTTGAAATATTTTAATTACACCTCGATATTTTAAATAAAAGAATAAATTGAAATAAGTAGGTTTTTTCTTTAAGACAGAATAATATTTTAGCAGTTAAATAAAGATTTAAGGGGAATGTGATATACCGGGATTTAATAGCGGAATTTAATAGGAATTTAAATAATAAAAGTTTTATTAAAGAAAGATAAATAATTGAGCCATTTTTAGATTTACGCAATTTGGAATAAATATGAATTAAGATCTTAGAGATTAATAGACTAGGGTTTTAATTTAATAAGCCGGTATAATATACGGAATATTGCTGAAAAAGGAAAATTTACATAAAATACTTTAAACTTGGCGCAAAAATTTAAATTTTGTAATACTATCCCCCCTCCCCAAAGACTTTGTATGAAATTTGTGGTTAATTTACTACAATTTCAGACAACAGATTTGTAATAAATTTGGAAGTTGATTTTTGAATATTGAAAATTTTAGAGACGTCAGCGAAGAGATGGAAAAGTAAAATTTAGCAATGCAAGAGAAAGAAAAAATACTAAGAGCATTTAAATTTAGCTGAGAGCATTTCCCCTGTAAAAGAATACAAATAATGGTTACAACATCACTTACCATTTGTAAGTGCATAGAAAAATATAAACACAATAATAAATAAAGAATAAGTATAAATACAATAAGAAATAAATAATAAGAAATAATAAAACTATAGTAATAAATAACAACAAATTCTTTTATCTTATGGAAATTTAGTGTATTTCCATTTCTCTTATCACAAACATATTTCCAATCAAGTAATGTTTAACACTTTATTTACTTCAAGTAGAATTTTAAGTCCCATTGGCTTAATGAGTTCGTAGATCATAACAGTCCTTTAGCAAAAATAGTGGTACAGTCCTTAAGTAAAAAGTTCAGCTGCAATAAATATTTTTTACTAAATTTGTTTGACTACTCTGCCTGTTAAACTCTTTACATTATGTTTAAATACTATTTGTCATCACAATAGTAGTTTTATTTTAATAAACAAATTCCTAGTAGTTATTCAACTACCTTTTAACGTTTGTTTATCAACTTCTTTTTTGAGCTCCTTTTCCCATTCTAATTGGGACTCACCATCTTTTACAACTTCTCACTTGTTTTAGTAAATATCATAACTTTTCACTTATAAGTTATGTTCTCTTTTTCTTTAATAAATAATGAATCTTTCAATAAATAATATAATACTTTCAACTCATAATCATAATAATAAAATTCTCAACAGTATACTTGAATAATAGCAATAATAATACTTAATAACAATATTATATTCTAAGAAAATATCACAGATTGTTTACTTATTGACACGGAAAATAATGGTTGAGGATAAAAATAATACATAGCAATTAAATTATTTTCTTATTTTTTATTTGAATAAGAAAGTATTTTTGCCAGTCGAAACATTAAAAAAAAATAATAATAATTATTCCAAAGTCCAAATTAATTTAACTCTAAATATTTAGAAAGTGGACTCTCAACCAGTATTTCTTTACAATAATTTATCTCTCTGATACTCTTGATGAATAGACCTGCATTTGATAAACTTAGAATGGTAAAATAAAGAAAATAAATAGGAATAAAAGATAATTTGTTTATGTACTTAATTTTCTATTGCTACACAATCACTACAAAATCTCATCACAATTATCAGTTTTCTATGTTTATATTATTATAATAATATTATCAATTCTTACTGTTTTTGTAAACAATTGGTTAAGACAATGGAATAAAATAAATATAGTTTATTTTGATATAAACTTGATATAGAATTAAAAATTTATTTTTATTTTTCAACATCAATCTGAAAACTCCCAAAATCAAATACACATCCTATGCCTGCATAGATTTTCTACTTAATCCCAAAAACTCCCAAACACAAGTAATATCCTCGTGGCGCCCCAAGGTCATACCTGGTAATGTTGAAAACTATTTGAGGAAGAGAAAAAGAAATCTACAGAATTAAATTTTAATCTATGGTTTTTACTTTAGTTTGAGTTTGTGATGGCAATTGTGGTGGTGATGTTTGTTGTGGTTTTGTTTGTTTTATGGGTTGCTCATGAAACATTCTGAAATCATTTGGTGAAAAATAGGGTCTTAATTTAGAAACGTGTACAATAACTGAATTTCGTCCTGTCTCATAATTAAATTTATCTATTTCATAAGTTACTTCAGAAAGTTTATTTATAATTTTATATGGTCCTGAGAAAGTAGGTTCTAATTTTCGAGTGTTAGGATACTTAAATTCTTCATAAATTACAGAATCTTGTATTTTTAATGGGGATTCAACAAAATTTCTATCATATAGTCTTTTACTTTTAAGATGAAATTCACGAGTTCGCGCTTTTGCAATTTTGAGTGCTTTATTGACAGTAGGATAGTAGTTTTGTTTTAAAGGAGATTGATAGGGTAATTGACCATAAAATAAGTAGGCAGGTGGGAATTTAGTTATGGAATGCGAGGTATTATTGTATTCTTGAATGACTTGGTCTAATAATCTTGTCCAAGGTATTTTAGAAGAAGTGGAATTGACTTTACATTTAAGCCTGGTAACTATTGTCTGATTAACGCGCTCTACCTTCCCATTGGTCTGTGGATGGTGTGATGATGTAAAACGTTGTTGAACATGATGTTTTCTGAGGAATTTTTTTAATCTTGGAGACCTAAAAGCTTTGTGTCTATCACTCAGTATTTTTTGAGGTGTTTGAACATTAAAAATTTGCTTTAAACAGTTTGTATATGCTTCTGTAGTAACATTCTTAGAAGGAAAAGCCCAAACAAATCTAGTTGCGTGATCTATTATTATGTGTAAGAATTTTTTTGTTGAGTTGTAATAGTTAAATCCACCCACAGTATCAATAGAAAGGCATTCAAAAGGTTGATCTGTGGCTGGCATAGCTTGTAACAAACCAAATCTTTTTTGTTTTGGTTTTTTATTTTTTTGACAGGTGTCGCAATGTTTAACAAATTGTGTTATGTCTATAGTCATATTAGGCCAATAATAGTTAGGGGATATTAAGTTAAGCATTTTTTGGATTCCTAAATGTCCAAAATTATCATGAGCAATATGAAGTAATTTTTTCCTTAATGACATTGGTACAACTATTTTTTTGAATCCCTTTCTCTGAATTATAATAATCCCATTTTCTTTTTTATATTTCTTATCACAGACATTATCCTTGTTTTGCATCTCTATGATTTCTTTTCTGTCCAACAATAAACTTACATGTTGATTGAAGTAAGCAACAGGATTTCGAGACAACATGTCTGCTTCGACATTTGTTGAACCCCTCTCATACTTAATCTCGTAATCAAACATGCTAAGTTTAAGTGACCACCTAAAAAGTCTCCCTCTTAAGTTCTTAACGCTCTTCAACCATACTAGAGATGCGTGATCGGTATGGATTGTAAATTTGACTCCATGGAAATAGTGATAAAATTTATCAAGAGTATCTATAATTGCTAAACACACTAGCTCGGTTATAAAATAATTTTGCTCATAACTCTCCAAAATTCTAGAATGGTAAGCAATAGGATGCAAGAAATTATCTTTATCAGTTTGTTTTAGAACTGCACCCACCGCTACCTGAGAGGCGTCTACAAACATGTGGAGGGGCAATTTTGGGTCATAAATTTTGAGGATTGGTTTTGCAATTAAGGCATTTTTTAGTTTTTCAAAAGAGTCCTGACATTCTGAGTTCCATTCCCATATTGTGTTTTTTCTAAGTAATTTATTAAGGGGGTATCTAATTTCAGCATATTTGTCTATGAATTTATGGTATACATTAATAGAACCTAAAAATCGTTGTAATTCTTTAACATTAGAGGGGGGTATTAATTTTTGAATGGTCTCAATATTTGCATTAGCTGGAGTTAAAGTCCCATTGGTGACTTCGTAGCCCAAGAAATTAATTTTATTTTGGCTTAATTTACATTTAGAAAGTTTAAGTTTAATATTTTCTAATTTACAGATTTCAAAGATTTGAGTTAAGTGTTTTAAGTGTTCTTCTAGAGAGGAGGAGAATATTATAATATCATCAAAATAGTGACACGCGAAATCTATTTTATATTTGTTAAGGATCCTTCTAATAGTTCTATTGAATATTGGGGGACCTGTTTTTATACCGAACGGAAGAACTAGCCATTCAAAGAGGCCAAAGTTGCTAGCAAAAGCTAATTTTTCGGTATCAGCTGGATGTATTGGTATGTGCCAGTAGCCAGAGGCTAAGTCTAAAGTTGAACAGTACTGAGCACTACTCAATTTATCTAAAATTTCATCGATACGGGGCAAGGGTTCTGCATCATTCTTAATTATTGAATTCATTTTCCTATAGTCTATACATAATCGGGTCTTTTTGCCTTCTTCTTTTTTCATAGCTAAAGTGATAGGGGCAGAATATGGGCTATTGCTTTCTTTTATGAGTCCAGCCGCTAATAAAGATTGGATTTGACTTTTTATTTCTTTTTCTTCTAAGGAGGAAGTTCTGTAGGGCCTCAAAGATACAGGTAGGTCAGATTTTAGAAGAACGCGTTGTGGCTCAATATTAATCCTACCCACATCATATTTATGTTTTGCAAAAATATCCCTATAATTTTGAACTATCTCCCTTAAATCATCATTTTGAATTAAATTTAAATCCCCAATTAAATCTGAATCAGAATTATTAACATCGCGAAAATTTTGAGAAGTTATGAACTGTCCATAATCAGGTTGCACATTATAATCATTTCTATCATTCTCAAAAGAGTCCTGAGTAGTCATATAATTTTCACAACTAGATGGTAATTCGTTATCATTCTTACAGAAATTCAAAGTTTCACTACTCTCATTAGCGGTTATTACATTATCATCATTATACAAATTCAAATTCTCATCATAATCAACTGTTACTAAATCATTCTCTTGTTGTACTTTATTCATATCTACAGTATGAAAATGAAGAGATTTCTCATTATGTATGGATATACTCTTATTTATAATTTTTCTTCCTTGTTTTACAGTACAATTTCTACAATCTATAGTTAAGTTAAATTTAGAACATTCCCTTAAACCCAAAATAGCATACTCCAAATTAGTATTACACACTAAAAAGTTAACACATTTGGTAATTTTACCCACTTTTAGAGAAATTTTACATTTTTGATTTATTTTTAACACCCCTTTTGCCTGACCAATAATAACTGTAGGTATAGTTTCAATTTTAGCATTTAGTTCTTTAACAAATTTGAGGGGTAATATTGCCGTAGTGGATCCAGTGTCCACTATACATGGTAAATTATAACTATTGGTAAATCCATACACAATTAGTTGTCAAATATTAGGAATAGTAGGTGGTGAATTACTAGGAAGAGTATCAGAGGATGTTGCATCATTTCTAAATAAACACTCTTGTTCCCAATGATATGCATTATTTACACCTTTATTTGTACATATTCTACATGGTCTAAAAGGATATGATTTCTGAAAGTAATTATTTTGAAAATTTCTAGACCCCTGATTTTGATACTGTCTTTGTGGAATCCAATTCCTATGTGCATTATTGGGCCTATTTGGCTGAAAATTGGGCCTACTTGGTTGTGTCCAAGGCCTAGGTGGTTGAAATTGTTGAAAATTTTGTCTAACTGGTTGTTGATTTATTGTTTGACTTGAAATTTGAGGAGTGGAAACTTCAACAAATTGCTTAACAAGCCGGTACCATTCAGTGGTACTATTTGGAGGGTTTACATTAATATTATTTCTATACTCTGGTTTTAATCCATCTGTCAACCCTTGTATTAGAAGAGCCTCACAAAGATGGAGTTTCCTCCCAATTCCTACTTTTTTGTGAAAATAATTTTCTAAATTATCTAATTTATCTAATTTTAGAGTTGAGAAATCAGAAAAATTTGGAACATTTAGTTCCATGAATTTTTCTATCAAGATTTTTGAAATCTGTTCATAACTAGTACAATTAACACAGTCATTGATATAGACTTTTAGTGCTTCACCCTTTAAATACTGTGGAATAGATTTAAATTGCCACTCTAAATCTTTATTTTCCCTAGTACCCATATCATCATAATAATTTAACCAAGCCTGGATTTCCATTCCGGTACTAGGATCAAACTCAATTAATTTAGGTTCAGCCATTATATCACTATTCATTAAAATAAAAGAAGCACTTCTATTCTCTTTAATACAACCTGACCTTAACAACATTTAAACCAATAGAGTTCTATTTTTCATAATAGATTAAGTACTCTTTCAGACTTTAATAATAAATAAATAAATAATTCTCATGACTTCATAATAAACTTTACAATAAATAAATAAATAAATAAATACTCTTCACGAAATAATAAATAAACCCCATAAATAAATAATAAATAAATCTCATAAATAAATAATTCTCATACTTAATAATAAATAAATCTCAATAAATAACAAACAATAACAAAAATAATAACATAAGTGTAAAAATATTTTGGAAAAGAACTCACTCCAGTCATTTTGTCTCACAATCACCAGCACTATACATTGCTATTCACATTAGCGATGTAAATTTTTAACTTTCCGGCACTGATCTTTAGTAACTATCATAAGCTATCGTGTACCAGTACCACTACACATTTGTAATTTTGGAGACACACTCGTTTTTATTGCCGTCACTTCTAAATCCTGTCGGACTTTTCTTTTCTCTGTGACGTTTTGACGGCAAGTAGTTTGTATTGTCGAAAAAAAAAAATGAGGGTTTCCATTCCTACACAACACAGGTAGCAGCCGATTGGTTTTAAAATACTAAAGAAAAATGAAGAATTAACATAAGACAGTCGCTTGGAACATTATTCACTTTATTTCCACACTCTCGATTAAATCTAGGGAAGATGCTCTCTCCTTCCATGGTAAAAAGAATAAAGTCTATTCTTCCTGTCACAATTAGTTTAAAAACACTCCCATCTCTTAACTGCGTTCTAGTCTTTAATCCGTTAATATCTAACATCTATCACCCATTACGATACCGTTGCTTCTTCATTCTACTCACATAATAAACAGTATTCATCCAACATTTTACTACCTCCATCGAGCAATCACATTGAATATCCAGTTTGCTACGACTGCAATCCACCACGTTCACCTCTACATGCTAAAAACTAAAAAAGCTTCTAAACTCACAGCTCCTCTACTACATGCTATATCCTTTATGCTTCTCTCTGGTTCCCGCCATCCGTATTTATACTCTGCTGAAAAGATTGTTCTAGAAAATTCTTATATCCTCGCCCCACCTGTCTAAAGCATAAACAAATGTTAAAATCTGTAGTCGAGATTATGCAAAAATAACCCTTTTTTCCCTCTTCAGACGATAAAAGAAATGAATTTATGTCTGCGAAGTTTTAAGCTTTGAAATATTTTAATTACACCTCGATATTTTAAATAAAAGAATAAATTGAAATAAGTAGGTTTTTTCTTTAACCCTCCGTCTACCAGACGGGTCCATTGGACCCGACAGGTACATACAAAATATTCATTCAAACCAGAAATTTCTTTAAAATAAACTAAGTATATAAACCAGACAAAAATAAGGTAAATAAATAAGTTAAATAGTTTTAAATAAAAATTCTGGTGTAGAACGTTTTATTAAAACTTGAATAAAATTCCCGGTAGATCTAGGGTTAAGACAGAATAATATTTTAGCAGTTAAATAAAGATTTAAGGGGAATGTGATATACCGGGATTTAATAGCGGAATTTAATAGGAATTTAAATAATAAAAGTTTTATTAAAGAAAGATAAATAATTGAGCCATTTTTAGATTTACGCAATTTGGAATAAATATGAATTAAGATCTTAGAGATTAATAGACTAGGGTTTTAATTTAATAAGCCGGTATAATATACGGAATATTACTGAAAAAGGAAAATTTACATAAAATACTTTAAACTTGGCGCAAAAATTTAAATTTTGTAATATATATATATATATATATATATATATATATATATATATATAGATATATATATATATATATATATATATATATATAGATATATAGATATATATATAGATATCGATATATAGATATATATATAGATATATATATGTGGAGAATTTCGCAAGCAACACCTGCATCAGACTGAGTGTCCCCGTATTTTCCGCTTCGAGATTAAAAAGGAAACGAGCCTTAACGAAGCTGTGTGAAGTGGAAATGCAGAAGAAGTAAAGAGAACGAAATGAGTTTTACGACGCAAGGTTTTGTTAAAAAAGAACAGAACATATTTCGGTGAAATAAGATTGAATATTTACACGACGTAAGAAAATCTCAGAAATATTGAACGACGTCCTGAATTATAGATTTTAAGCTAATTAAAGAACGAGAAGAGTGTTTATATCTGTATTTTTTGTTTGTGTGTTCGTCTCAATAAATGTCAGTGTTCGTCCTAAAAGTGAGTTGTGAGTTATGTATGGAGTCTCACCCCATAAATTGGTGTCATAAGTGACAGTTAACCCACCAATATGATTAATTAGAGTTATTCATCCTACATATTCAAGCCGGATATTATTCTAACGGTGAGTTCATTATTATTATTTTGATTATGAAGTTAGTTGAGATACCTGAACTGGAAGTTGCATTTAAAAACGAACGAATGCATAAAATTAAATTGCTGCATAAATTCCTATTTGATGCTGACGGTGATCGCTCTAATAGAAAGAGAATACGTGATTTTACTGGTTTCGGGTTTCAAACCGACAGCACCGAATTCAAAAATAAAATAACTAAAGTTCAAACTGATTTTTCATTAAATGATCTGATTACAGTGTGCAATCTACTTTGTATTGATAATGAGGGATCTTTAAACGATCTCGCAACCCGATTAGTTACATACCTTTCAGACTTGACCTTACTACAAAATAATATTATACAAAATGAAAGTGACACCGACTCGGAACCCGAACTGCCTTCAAATAATATGACTTCAAGTAATAACACTGAATTATCAAATTTTGACAAACAACAGCAATTTCCAGTTCAAAGTTTTATGCCATCGTCTATCAATTTTACTGATATTGAAAGTGTAATACCTCCTTTCGATGGTAGTTCTTTTAGTGATATACATGTATGGTTTAATAATTTTGAGGATGTTACTAATATGTTTAATTTATCTGACTTTCATAAATTCATATTTTGTAAAAGATCATTACGAGGAAAAGCCCAGTTATTAGCACAAACAGAATTTCATATCAATTCATATGACAAACTTAAACAACTCTTAATATCAGAATTTAGCACCACTTATAATTCTGCCGAGTTACATGATATATTAAATAAACGAAAATTGCAAGAAAATGAATCAATAGAAGAATATTTTCTTATCATGAAACAAATATGCTCGCGTGGTAAAATCGAAGATTCCGCATTAATGCAATACATCATAAATGGTATACCCGACCCGGTTTTCAGAAAATCAATGTTATATGGATGCCAATCCATTATAGAATTCAAGCAAAAGCTCAAAATTTATGACAAAATTCGACATGACTTTGAGAACACTAAATTTCGTAAAGTCAAACCTGAAATGCTAGTGAAAGAGAAATCCTTTCGACCAAAATCTGATCTTTTTTGCTTTAATTGTGGTTTGTCGAATCATAAAAGTTGCCAATGCAGACATAAAGATAAAGGCCCTCGTTGTTTTAATTGTTCGAATTTTGGCCATAAATCGGCTCAATGTGATCAACCAAGGAGGCCTAGAATTAAGTCAGAGCCCTCCAATGTTTCCACTGTCACGTCGAACACTTTCATGACCAAACAAGTCATTATTTCGTCTGTAAATGTTACATCATTGGTAGATACAGGTAGTGAAAGAAGTTTACTAAAGCAAAGTATTTATCGCAAACTCCCTACAATTTCGAACCTTGAACATTCAACTATCACATTAACTGGATTAGGAAATACTATAATCAAACCCCTAGGTTTTTTCTCTACGAACATTATGATAGATGATTTTAATTATACAACTAATGTTTATGCAGTCCCAGATTATTCCATATCTTTTGATCTTATTATCGGTACAGATATCATTCAACAAAGTATTTTAACAATTTCTGGAAATAATATTTCGATGCAAAAAATCGAGAAAAATGACGATACGTCCAATAATTTTTTGATTAATATTGCTCATGTGTTAGACGATCTTAATCTTGATTTATCTCATATTACCGATGAAACAATACGTTTAAAAATTTCAGAACTTATTCAAAATTATTCTCCTAAAAAAATAAAGACAACTGATGTTAAATTATCAATTCATCTGGAAAACGAAGAAACTGTTACTTGTCCTCCCAGGCGCTTGGCGCAAATAGAGAAAAACTTCGTCGAAAAACAAATTTCTGAGTGGCTCGAAAAAGGAATTATTCGTAAAAGCACTAGTAATTTTTCATCACCTATTGTCCTAGTAAAAAAGAAAGATGGTTCATATAGATTGTGTGTTGACTATAGGAAGTTGAATTCTAAAACACATAAACAACGTTTTCCCCTCCCAGTAATTGATGACATTATTGATCAGTTGTATTCTGCAAAAGTATTTACTACTCCTGACCTTAAAAATGCTTTTTTCATGTCGAAGTAGAAGAAAATAGTAGAAAATATACTTCTTTCGTAACACATTCTGGTCAATTTGAATTCTTATATATGAATTATGGCCTTAGCGATGCACCGTTAGTGTTTCAAAGATATATTTATAACGTTTTTCGAGACCTCATTAATGAAAAAGTACTTATTGTCTATATGGATGACTTCATAATACCAGCTGAAAACGAAGTCGAAGGACTCCAAAAATTAGAACGCGTCCTTACAACTGCATCCGAATATGGTTTAGAACTGAATCTCAAAAAATGCCACTTTCTACAACGAGAAATTGATTTTTTGGGTTACCACATTAAAAATGGTCAACTGCACCCATCCCCCTTAAAAACTAAAGCTGTCCTTAATTTCCCAGAACCTAAAAGTGTAAAAGATGTACATTCATTTGTCGGATTAACTTCATATTTTCGGAAATTCATTCAAGATTACTCTTTAATAGCTAAGCCTTTAACAGATCTTCTTACAAAGGACACTAAATTTCACTTTGGCGACCAGCAACGAAATGCATTTAATCAGCTGAAACACATCCTTTCTTCAGGTCCTGTTTTAAGCATTTATAACCCTAGTAACGAAACAGAAGTTCACTGTGATGCATCTATTGACGGTTACGGAGCAGTCCTCCTTCAAAAGTCTTCTATTGACAATCAATTTCACCCTGTCTATTTTATGAGCAAAAAAAAAAAAACACAGATGCCGAACGTAAATATTCGAGTTATGAATTAGAAGTTTTAGCTGTCATAGAAGCCCTTAAAAAATTTCGCGTTTACATTCTAGGTATTCCTTTCAAGATAGTCACAGATTGCAACGCATTCGCCCTTACTATGAATAAAAAATATCTTTGCACCAAGATTGCTCGATGGGCTTTAATGTTAGCTGACTATAACTATACAATCAAACACAGACAAGGTACACGCATGCGCCATGTCGACGCTTTAAGTAGAAATCCAATATGTATGGTCATTCAAGATAGTTTTACTACCAAAATCATACAATCACAGAACACTGACGAACATATACAGGCCATCAAAGAAATTTTGAAAACAAAGCCATATGACAACTATTTCCTTAAAAATAACGTTCTCTATAAAAATCATAAAGGTATCGATCTCATAGTTGTGCCGGATGAAATGCAGCTAAATGTCATTAAACACGTTCATGACAAAGGACATTTTGGCCGTAAACGCTGTGAAGAACTCCTTAACGAAGAATTTCTCATCCCTAATATGTCAAATAAAATTGATAAAATTATAGCAAATTGTGTAACATGCCTTTTGTATAATCGCAAACGTGGCAAACATGAAGGTGAATTGCATCCCTTACCTAAAGAATAGACTCCTCTCCAAACCTACCACATTGATCATTTAGGCCCTCTTGAAACAACCAACAAAAATTATAAACATATTTTGTCTTTAATAGACGCATTTACTAAATTCGTCTGGTTGTATCCATGTAAAAGTACTTCTGCTACCGAAGTTATATCAAAACTACGACAACAAAGTCATACTTTTGGCAATCCTATTAGCGATAAAGGTCCTGCATTTACAAGCAAAGAATTTGCTGATTATTGTCAAGATGAAAATATAAAGCACGAGACAGTTACAACTGGCCTTCCCCGTGCCAATGGTCAAGTAGAGCGACTTAATTCCACTATAATTTCTGTAATCTCTAAAATGTCCAAAGACGAACCGACGAAATGGTTTAAACATGTTCCTAAAGTTCAACAAGTCATTAATTCAACTTACCAAAGAAGCATTAAGAGAACACCGTATGAAATATTATTTGGTACAAAAATGAAACAGAAAGAAGATGTACAAATTATTGACCTCTTAAACAGTGCAGTCGAAGAACAATTCATGAAAGACAGAGAAGAGCTCCGTAAAGAAGCCAAGAAGAATATTCTGGAAATTCAACAAGAAAACCGCAAGCACTATAATTTACGACGTAAGAAACCCCGTAAGTACAAGCTTGGTGACCTTGTAGCAATTAAGAGAACCCAGCAAGGACCAGGTTTAAAGTTGAAATCTAAATTCTTAGGTCCGTATAAAGTAATCAAAGTGAAGTCTAACGACACCTACGACGTAACGAAAATCTCGTCAACTGAAGGACCGATAAATACTAGCTCCTGTGCTGAATACATGAAACCTTGGCCTGACGAAAACTGAAACTTAAAAAAAAAAAAAAAAAAAAAAAAAATTAAATCTTTTCTTTCTGTGTCCTATAAGCATTTTACAAGTCACTGCTTTCAAAGAAATCTCTATACGATGTTACGCTACTTCAACTATGATGTGCAGATTAATTTTTTTTTCTTTTCCCCTAAGAACAGTTACTGGTTTTTGTTTTTTGATTTTCAGATTCTATTTTACCACATGTCGCTGCGGCAGCTCCAGATGTCAGGACGGCCGCTTGTGGAGAATTTCGCAAGCAACACCTGCATCAGACTGATTGTCCCCGTATTTTTCGCTTCGAGATTAAAAAGGAAACGAGCCTTAACGAAGCTGTGTGAAGTGGAAATGCAGAAGAAGTAAAGAGAACGAAATGAGTTTTACGACGCAAGGTTTTGTTAAAAAAGAACAGAACATATTTCGGTGAAATAAGATTGAATATTTACACGACGTAAGAAAATCTCAGAAATATTCAACGACGTCCTGAATTATAGACTTTAAGCTAATTAAAGAACGAGAAGAGTGTTTATATCTGTATTTTTTTTTGTGTGTTCGTCTCAATAAATGTCAGTGTTCGTCCTAAAAGTGAGTTGTGAGTTATGTATGGAGTCTCACCCCATATATATATATATATATATATATATATATATATATATATAGATATATATATATATAGATATATATATAGATATAGATATATAGATATATATATAGATATATATATATAGATATATATATAGATATATATATATAGATATATATATTATCGAAATCCATATTCTTCTTTTTTCTTCCATATTAATTCTTGTTATATAGTATAAGGGACTTTATTTTATACATAGCAGCTTGTATATTATGTTTTTGGTATCCATTCAGTGTGTTCGGGAAAACCGTAGTGTTGTCAATTCATTCATACTATCACAATTTTTGTTGGTGGTCGGCAATGTTTAATTAATGGTTATATATATATACAATTCATATATTGAAAAACGCATCCGTCAGGGACTACAAAAGAGTGTATACTAAAATAACATGAAAATTTCAAACGAATCGATCGATTCAATCTCGAGTTCTACTTGATACCGATTTGTAAAACAGAGTTTCGAGAAAAACAGATTTAAAGTTTTGCAGCGTATTTAAACATAGATAACAGTGAAAGTTTTCAACTTACATAAAATCATCTATACCAGGCCCATACAATGAATCCTCCTGGACTTCCTCCATTTGAATTCTTTTTTTTTTCCTTTTTCAGCATCGCTTTTTTTTTTTTTTTTTTTTTTTTTTTTTTTTTTTTTACAATACGCTAAAAATGAGCCTGTCCACTAGAATACTAAAAGGCGGGTAACTTTCGAACTAATACGAATTTAAAAAAAAAAAAAAAAAACTGCTTTACCACAATGATTTTGAGGTTTTAAGACTTCCGGCGAAGGCACTCACGAGCTAATGCTAATCCTATGGGGAGGGATTTTTCTAATATATCGTTTACATTTCGACATTTTTAAATATTTTTTTTTCTTGCATTGGATAGCCGATATCCATCTCTACATCGCACCTTTTTTAATTTTTTGATTTTGGTTCCAGATATTTTTTAGAATGACACTTTCATTTTTAGAACCAGTTTTGAAAGTAAAAGTAACTTTATAAAAAATATCTGCGACCAAAATCGAAAAAATAAAAAAGGTGCGATGTAGAGATGGATATCGGCTATCCAATGCAAGAAGAAAAAATATTTAAAAATGTCGAAATGTAAACGATATATTAGAAAAATCCCTCCCCATAAGATTAACATTAGTTCGAGAGTATATTCGCCAGCAGGGTCAAAATATAAAAAAAAAAAAGTAAAAAAATCCATTTCTTGAAAAATAAAATTATAACATGCTTTAAATTTTAAATAATCTGAATTTAGCTTCGGAGAATTCAAATTATGCATTACAAACTAATTGTATAGTTAAATTAATTTAAAGGGTAAATGAATTACAACATCAGTACTACATGATATGTTTAATCGCTAAAGAGTTATCAAAATGAGATAACTATAACAAAATCGTATAATTGTCTAGAGCAAGTCACAATTTATGCCACCGAAGAGATAACTTGATCAAAAGTAATGTGCAATTTTGCAAAATAGTTAACAAAGTCATATTCGACCTACTATGATTTTCAGACTAAAATAGAGAACAACTATCAATTTAATAAACGGTCAAGTGCGAGCATTACTCGCGCACAGAGGGTTCCGTAGAATAAATATATGAATTTGTAATTGTATTATTAAAAAAAAAAAAAAAAAAAAAAAAAAAAAAAAAAAAAAAATTAAAAAGAATACTAAGACTTTGTAAAAAACTATACAACGTAGGATTGTGTATAACTGTATATATTAGAAAAGTGTAAATGGATATACCATGAAAGTTCAAAGAGATATGGAACCTAAATAATATTAAATATAGCTCTTTTTTAATATTATCCTAATATGTTTATGATGAACTTAATTCGATACTGACAATAAAAGCAGTGCATAGTTAAACTTCATTTGGTATTTCATGAAACTAAATTCAGCGTAGTAATAACATTTTTTTCTACAGTGTAGCTAAAACAAAACCTTTGTTCAAAGTTTAAATTTTGCATTGTGCTAAGCGCGCTTCGAATTGAGGTCTCAAAGTTGCAACGTCGCCCTGGTCAGTGCCGCGTTTTTCCAGATTAGTGTTTAATTAACTTTTAAAGTCACTCGAGGCGTATTGAGAGATACAATCAATGCAAACTATCGCGAATCCCACAGTATTTATGCGATTCATTATAATTAAATCTTTCGAGGGCGACGCCCTTAAAAAACGGACACCTAATTTTAATTCCAAAACAGACAAACGGCACCAAGAATATTTAATTAAAATTTTCCTTTTATCATGTACGTGAAATTTCGCATTTTCAAATAAATTCGTTTATAAATTCTGGTGTCAGTTCATTATTTCATAAGTGTATAAATAGAATTACTTCGTGTCGGAAAGGATTAAGTGGTCGCAGGACTCTTAAAGCTTCAAAATTTAAGAAAATTTATTTTTTTTAGATATTAAACTCCTATCTTTTCTGAATATTTTGATATAATTGTTTCCTTGAAATTCCCATTAGAACAAAAGTTTTGGCTTTCAGAATTATACCCGCTCAATAGCTGAAGCGGCGTTTCCGAAACTTTAAAGTCATTATTTTCCAAATGGCGTGTTTTGGGCATAACGCGCAGGATACCTCAAAAACTTCTGAATATTTTTTCATGAAATTTTCAAAGCATATATTTCATGTTAGTCTGTATAAATTGAACCTAAAATTTATTTTTATTGTTCAAAAAAATATTTTTTTAGGTGATTTTACTGTTGAAATTTTCAAAATTTTGTATTAGCTAAATGCAACATTGCATTAAAAATATAAAAATGCTTTAAATACAAATTTATTTAAGTTCAGGGAAATTATTACACTCTGAAGTATAAGGAAGCACCAAAATTTTCATTCTAGTTGTAATATTTATTTTGTAATCCTGCGCGTAAACTGTTATACCAATTTTTTGTTCGACAAATGTCTAACAGTTTCGAGCCCCCTATAAATACTAATTCTGTATCTTGCAAATCATTAAAAGTTGTTAACTAGGCATAGAGTACGCCGCCCCTGTCCATGTGTATGTCCAAACTGACCGCACCTTTAAGGTTTAATATCTGGGCTAATTACCGATGATTTTTTTCGAAAATCATTATCAACAATGCTTTTATTCTTCTGCAACGATAGGTACATTCAGCGATGCTCAACAATTTTCCTGAATGCCCGTAAATCGAAATTTGTGTATAACAGAAAAATGCTAATTACTCAAAAACTATGTGACCTAGGGTAATCGCTATAATTTTCCGGCAAGGTTTATATTAACGTCTACTACCTCTAATTTTTTCATAATTTTAGTTTTCGGAATTAGATGGGGGGGGGGGAACATATTTATGCGCTACATTTTCAACAATACCTTTGAAAATATAATACTTAAAATTAAAAGGAATGTATTTTTGAGTTCAGCATTACAAAAGCTTTCACTGGATACCCACATGATATGCAAAGAAAAGATTTTTTTTTTTTTTTTTTTAAGTAGCATAATTAGCCCCTCTACTTTTTACTAAATATATTTATGAATGTTTATTAATCTGAAAATATGTGGGTCAATGGTCTTTATTACTTCCCCGAATTTGAACTTTCCACGTTCCATAGTTTACGAGTAAAATGGCTATGACAGACAGACACAGGAGTGATCTTATAATGGTTCCGTTTTTACTTTTTAAGTACGGAACCCTAAAAATGGATATAGAGAACACATGTCTGCAAAATCTAAGTTGTGTCATGTTTTTTAGTTTTTATAATTGATTCTTATGTATGTTTTTTTAACCATATAGTCGCGGACAACGCTCATATCGCGTTTCACATATTCTATACAATTCCGTGTGACACGCTATTTTCGCGTTCCAGTGTTGCCAGCGGGCTACATTTTTAAAAATTCAGATTGCTTAATTCCTACCACTTTTTAAAAAGCTTATAATTCAGCTTATTCTCGCAATATGTAATCTATAATTAAATAAAGTGACTACACTATATGGCCAAAGGTGACCGGTCACTTGCGATTTTAGATATTTTCTTAAATATCTAGAAAACTACATGAGGAATTATCTTGAAACTCCAGGTGTGTAAACAGAATAGTACAGGTCATACATTTCCGCGAAGATTTTTTCCAGAAACCCCATAGGGACCGTAAACAAATTGAAAAAGAACGAATATCTTTTGGATAACCCGGTACAAACTGACGTAGCAAAAGCGTTCAAACAGTAGATTATGTTTAAGTGCCTTATTGCAATCAACTGTGTTCATTTTTTTGAGAATAGCATGTATATTCGTAGAGAAATTAAAGATTTTATAAAAAGAGTTCCAAATTTTGCCTAGTTTTTTGCTTATAATTTGAAGAGTTCTTAATATTAAAAAAAGTTATTTTCAGAAAATATGACAAACAACATTGTACACAATATCCTGCAATCAGAATTAAAAAATAATAAAAATTGGATGAAATATGAGCAGATTTACTAAACAATGTGTTACTGAGCATGCACGAATGCAATCAAAATATAATGTGCATAATGTATTAGCTAAATATATAGAGCAACTTTTGTGAAAGTCTCAAAATCATAGCTTGAAAATTCTGAAAATTATTGTCGATAGAATAAGCTCAAAATCAGTTGTTCCCAAAAGGAAGCAAAAAAATGAGGGGTTGTATCCAAATGTAGTGGTACGTGCAATATTGTGTACGCTATCTTTTCACTAAAAGACAGATATTTGATACTTACAAATAAATTTGTTTTCAAATTCCGGTGTCATTCATTAATTTCAACAATATAGCGATGGAATTGCTTTGCCCCTGAAATGGTTAAGCAATTTTAAATTTAATTTTTTTTTACGAAATAGTTTCTATTACTTATCACAATAAGATTAATTAAGGATTCAAGAAACTTGATATACCGAGTGAGCAAAAAGTTCGTATAAACTTTAAAAATTCATAAAAAACGAAAAATAATGGAAATGATAAACGGTTAGCAGGATTAGCATCTTTAGATCACGGGAATTTTTTAAAGACAGATATAAAAAATAACTCAAAAAACAGCCAACAGATGACACTAGTTCGTGCGATTTTGGTGTAAATTTGCAAATGAGACGGTTGTTATCCGGCGGCCAAAGAAGGGTTATGTGTTTCACGCGTATTTGGGGATGTGGATTTCTTTATACCCTCGAAACATCCCAACGGCTGGATGGATTTTAATGAATGAGGTCTCTATCGATTCGTCGTAACCGTCCGATGGTTTATAGGCTAGTTTTTGTTTTTATAATTTCAAAATGGCGGCCGTATAATACAAAAGGGCAGTAATGACGAAAAAAAAAATGTTTACGCACCCTATTGAGTGGCACATCATTGGATAAGTCTTTCAAAATGAAGACGATATTCCATTGACTATTTTACAGTCAGAAGCTCCGTTTAAATATTAAACAACCTGGAAGTTGTGTAGGTAGGATCTCTAGCTTTCCTGCAACTCTAACCATCATAGGAATGTATAGGCCACATCAAAACAGTGTTTATAGATAGGAACTAACAATTAAACACAACTTAAAAGTCATCAATACAAGTAAATACAAAAAATAAGTAATATAAAAAATAGTTTCACAATGATGAGAAATACTAAATTAGTTCGCTTTTTACGCTGTCGGTGTTTTGATTTTTTAAATTTAATTGTATTATAAGAACTTGCGCTTGTAATCCAGAAATAGTCCCCCATTGTGAGCCGTGTACGTGATCAAGGATGCAGAGTGCGAAGGATAAAGCTTTGTTGGAGAAGTTATTTTACGTGAATTATGTATCGGCGATCATTGCTTTGCGTAAATTCCGGGTTCAGAAAAATGACAAAGGGCCTCTAACAGCGGCATGCCTCATAAAGCTTGTTCGGCGGTTTGGGGAAATCCGAAAGCTGGATCGTGTAAGATCCGGACAACCATGTTTAATGAAGGCACATTCGCTGCTTGTTGCAGCCGAAATTGCAGCGTTAGTGTCTAATTAAACTATGGAAACCAGCAGTGCACGTGAAGCTGCCAGACGCTTGGGCTTACCACAATCCTCGGTACGCAATGTTCTTCATGGAATTCTTGATCTGTACTCATACAGATTACAGTTGTGCCATGAACTTTTACCTGTGGATACCGTACTGAGGGAAGCGTTTGTGAGGTGTGCTTTCTCCAAAATTAAACAGAATCCCACCTGGGTTTTTAACATCTTCTGGACAGATGAAGCTCATTTTTTGCTTCACGGGGACGTTAATACCCATAACTGCCGCATCTGTGCGACGTCTAATCCACATGAGTTCACCTAGAAACCGTTGCATTCCCCAAAAGTGACTGTGTGGTGTGGATTCACAAGATCTTTCATCATAGGGCCTTTCTTCTTTGAAACGCAGTGCCCAGTAAAATGGTGGAAAACGGCTACGGTGAATGCTCAGCATTAGTTACTGCTTTTGCGTGAGAAAGTCATGCCATTTTGCGTGAAAGAGAGGCGCTTTCTACCGTCACGTTTATGCAAGAAGGAGCCTCTAGTCACATTGCTACTCCTGTCAAGGAATTTCTTCAACAGACGTTCGGGTATGACAAAATCATTATCAGGGGTTTCAGGTTCTCATGGCCTCCTCGGTCTCCAGATTTGACACCGGCAGATTTCTGGTTATGGGGAAACTATTTGAAATCCCGGCTGTATCGATCCGGTCCGTCTAATCTGTTGGAACTGAAAGATACGATCCGCTGAGAGGTGTCATGTGTGCATCCAGACTTGCTACACTCTCCCGTTGCTGGATTTGTGACTCGCCTGCAATGTGTTATGTCCTCTGGTGGTGGTCATGTTGAACACATAGAGCTGTAATAAACGATTTGGAGTCATTCTGTTCGTTATTTGTGTATCTTATCTTAGACTTCGGTGCGTAAGCGTCACCTATTGGCTGTTTTTTGAGGGTTTTTTTTTTCCCGTCTTAAAAAAATTCCCGAGCCCTATCCTCTTCGGTCCCTGGGTCCCCATACGGGGACCTCTGTTCTTTTCCTTATAAAAACTAAAATGTCCGATTTTTTTTATATTTTCACATCATTTCTTAAGAGCGGAATGTTTTTTGCGTTCAAAGCAAACGAATAAAGGGCAGCATCTAAGCTGATTCCCACATAAAATAAATGTTATTTTCAACCGAGTTTGCAAAATGCCTAAAAATGCCCTAAGACAGTACGGCCAAGAAAGTGAGAAATTTTCATAAGTATTTAACTTAGATCTTTTTCAATGAAAAATTTTGAGGATTTGTAGATTATTTACTTGTTTAAAGCTCTTAAATTTGTGATTGCGTTAATTTAGGTTAATGGTTATTAAATTGATGTTTTTACGGGGGGTTCTAGTTTTATATCCCTATTTTTGAACCTAAATTACTAAGCGCCAAAAGGATCAATTTCAGAAAAGTCATTTCTTTTTTGTCATATCTTTTCTGTCATTTACGATGTCATTTTTTTGGAAAAAACCAATGAATAAGCATTTGTATTATTATTTTAGCTTTGCAACTGAAGTGGTTATAGATGCTAACTTTGCAAACCGTTTTTTATTTCGGTTATTTTCCCGGTTTTTATGAATTTTTAAAGTTTCTACAGGCTTTTTACCCACCCGGTAGTTTACGTCATTTTCTCTTAACACTCTAGTCTTTAAAATAAAATGGCGCTTATTTCCTGCAAATGCAACAATTAGATTAAAAGCTGTAGCTCTTTTTAAGTTGTTATTGTCTGTGTTTTTCATGCTGTAAAAAGAGTGTAAAATTCTTTCTGGATCTAAAAAAACTTTACGAAAATATTATCTAACCTCTTTCGTTTTGTCAGAATTCCAAAAAGCATTCTTTTCTCTTCAGAAACCTCTGAAACCAATAGATTTTTGAAATTTAACCCTTTATGTACCAAATTATAAATTAGAAATTGGGTCCTCTTCAATAATTATCTCGTTAATGTCTAAAAATATCCAAAACAATTTATAAAACAAAATTTGATTTTTAGATAGATTTTTAAATTAAACTGATTTAATAATTCGGTAGTTAGTTTTGTTGAAAATATTTACAAAATTAATTACAGTCCTCCCCACTTAATCGGATCACGGATAATCGAATAACCCGCTTATGCGAATAAAATCCTCCGGAACCGAATTTATTCCGATTGGTTCTATGTCATTTTCCCCGCTTAAACCAAATACCTTTTACAAACTGTCCCCGCTTAATCGAATAACAACTGTGTGACCGATGTTTGAAAATAGGCGCGGAAAGCAACGTATCATCTGGAATTTCCTTCCACCTTTTGTCATTTCGGTTCCTTTTACGTTAAAAACAAATTTTCAGTTTTTCCTGCAATGATTTCGGCCGGTAGGTGTATAATGGACAGGTCAAATGATTTCCCCACCTTGATCTCCCCGTCCCCACCATCGCCGTCATTTCGAGACTCGAGATGGTAGTTGTGATATTTTGCACTCATTCGAAATTTACTCCTTTAAAATTCCACTCAAACAAACCACTTTAAAAGATTTTTTAAGGCAGCATAGGTAACGTAAATTAGATGTAGCAAATTTTTGACGCAATTCAAACGAGCTGCATTAAGTGTGATGTAAACCACATAAATGTGTGTACTGACATTAAATTAATACGTATTTACTTTATATTAGCATTTGTATTTATTTTATTTTATGTTATTCTGTTAACGATTTATTATGCTGTTAATTAAATATATCGCAGACGGTTATTTTGCCTTTTTTATTACGCTTCAAATATTACAGTTATGATTCCCCGTTTAATCAAATACTCCGCTTAATCGAATATTATTTCTGGAACCGTAAATATTCCGTTTAAACGGGGGAGACTTAAGATTAATTAACAAAAAATATTGCTATGGAAACATCACAATTCTTACAAGAACAATGTAAATAAATGTATTACGATCCTGTCTGTAACTAAGAAGTATTTTGCAAAACAAATTAAGTTGAAACTTGTGTGAATCAATAATAACTAAAAGCACTTTTTAAAACACCCTCAAAAACTTTTAAATGCGCTAAGCCTTTCGAAAGATCTGTGTCTTTCATCGTCAGGCCTTTCTTGTTGCTGCTGGCAAGTGTCTTGCTGCTGCTTTCATAGTAGGAGCACGTCTTCTTTGAGCCTGGCGAAGAAAGACTCAGATCTATCGAAAGGCCTAGCACATTTAAAAGTTTTTGATGGTGTTTTAAGAAGATCTTTTAGTTCTTAAGTATTTTGTAGTTGCGAGTTTTTCGTAAAACATTTTTAATAAGGATAAAAGCTACACCAAGGTAAGTGGTTGAGAAAATAACCACATTAAAAAACATTTAGCTTCGACTGTTTCTCTGTGCTTAATTGAATATGATCCAGCAAAATATTTTTCATAAAAAATACCATATACTTTTATTAGTAGACAAATTAAATCAATTTTATATTGCATTTTCTTTAATGGGACTTAAAAGCAGGGTTGCAAAAAAGCCGGCTAAAATTTAAAAAAGCCAGGCTGGTGGCTTTTATTGGTTTTAACCGGCTTTTTTTGGCTGAAATTGGCCTTTTATGGCCATAATTGGCTTTTATACAATGAAACATTGTAATTATAAATTACACATTTTAAAGTGTTTTCAATTAGTTTTAATGATTTTTAATTGATTTAGAGTTTAATAAGTAACCCAATTTCTCAATAATGAGGACATTAACACTGGAATAAAACTTAGTAATTTGTAGTCAGAATTGCAAATATGTCAGCAAAATTTTAAAAGGGCCATACCAACTGCCGATTTTTTTCATTTTTCTGCTTTATAAAGTTAAAGAAGACAATGGTTACTTAGTTACATGTTTTATTTCTTAATTAATTTTAAGAGCTATTAATATACAAGTTATATTTTATTTCTAGTAAACATTTAAAATTATATATAATCATATTAATAAAAACACTATTTCTCACCATTAAAAACATTATGAATAGCATATGCATGAATATGCTTAGCAATAAACTTTTCAAAATTTTATTTCGAGATTTTTTTTTCTTGTTTAAATGCTCTATTTTTTTATACACTTATGTACCACTCTCCTCAAATATTACATCCTTTCTAATTTCTCTTTTAACATACTATAACTTAATCTCTCCATATGGACACATAAGAATATTTCCATTTTGATGTGCTACATTTTGTCATTAATTAAATATAATCTTTAAAATGTTTAGTATATGTGGAGCTATGTAATATAGAATTTCAAAACACCAGTTTGGAGCCTAACATATTCTTTTCAATGTTTATATATATATATATATATATATATATATATATATATATTTAGACATAATGCTTTCAGAGTTACCTTCTAGAAGTTTTTATTTGACAAAATTTGACTTATTTATATGACAAAATTTAATAGAAATCCACAACTTCTATTTGTAGAAAATATTTATAAGTGTATTAAAAATTAATTGATCCAAATTTAAAATGAATTAACTGTAAACAAATTTCAAAAAATAAAAACCGGCTTTTTTTAAGTGGTTAAAACCAAAAAAAGCCAGCCGGCTTTTTTTGGCCTGGCTAAAAGCCGGCAACCCTGCTTAAAAGTCCCGTCGGAGCATAAAGGGTTAAAGAACCATTAACAAAAGCTGACACGAAAGCTTTATTTGCTGTGCATTTCAGGAAAAAATGAAAAGAAACGTTTTCGAGTAGTTTTTACAGAGTATTAATATTTTTTTAAACAGGAAATATCAGTTTATCGGATGCTATGAATTCAAAAGTAAACATTTCAATAGGACTTGAAACAATTGATTATGAAACATTTTCCAATACATTCAGATTAATGTCACAAAACTTGAATATTTAATAAGTTGAAATGGGATGTCTAATGGAATCCATCTACAGTCGTAAAATTATCCAAATTCTTTAATCAGCCCTGTATATGATAAATAGATTTGTATCTATAAAGTACATGCATGAAAAAAATATTCAATAAGAAAATGCATGCCACAGTTGAAAATTCCCCTTCAGCAATTTCCGCTAGCAAGGGGAATGGCACAGTCGTTGAAAAAAAATTAAACACCCCTACTAACTCCTCAACAAATTATCGTAGAAGAAAGTTACTGGTGCCGAACGATTGGAAATAATTAAACATAATTTGCATAACTACAGACATACACACATTAAAATTTTACTAAAAACAATTAAAATATAGTTAAAAATATATATAAACGTTTCGGCTATTTTCATAGCCCTCATCAGTAAACGAGCAGAGTCACAAAACAGCAAGAGCCACAGTAAACGAAAAAACAGTTAAGATCACGGTCTAAGTAGGATAAAATAATCAGCAGGAACTTGGGTTGCTTCGTTGATTGGCGATTCAGCTAAAACAGTCTTCCAACCCTCAAGGAAGACACGGCTAAAATATACGGGGCAATTGGCTTCCACAATTCGTGCACTCTCAAAATCGGGGACATGATCGAACTCAAGTGCATGTGCAACCAATCTTGAATTCAGAGTACCTTTCTTAAAAGAATTTTTATGCCCCTTGAGTCTAGCATTATTCTTTTAAGAAAGGTACTCTGAATTCAAGATTGGTTGCACATGCACTTGAGTTCGATCATGTCCCCGATTTTGAGAGTGCACGAATTGTGGAAGCCAATTGCCCCGTATATTTTAGCCGTGTCTTCCTTGAGGGTTGGAAGACTGTTTTAGCTGAATCGCCAATCAACGAAGCAACCCAAGTTCCTGCTGATTATTTTATCCTACTTAGACCGTGATCTTAACTGTTTTTTCGTTTACTGTGGCTCTTGCTGTTTTGTGACTCTGCTCGTTTACTGATGAGGGCTATGAAAATAGCCGAAACGTTTATATATATTTTTAACTATATTTTAATTGTTTTTAGTAAAATTTTAATGTGTGTATGTCTGTAGTTATGCAAATTGTGTTTAATTATTAAGTAATCCAGACGTAATTATATATGTATTTTTAAAAGATTAGAAATAAAGTCTACTTTTAAATGTTGTATATAAAATTTGCTTAGGGGGGCCTGTACATATTAAAACGAACCATAACTTTATTTTTTTCCATAGCAATACACAATTCTGACAGTATAAATGAACTCTACACCCTTCAATTAGCCTAAAAACAAATTTTTATGCAATTCGTACGATAAGTTTCCGAGAAATTAATTATTTAAAAACGAGCGTATTTTAAAGGCTGTTTCCAAATTGAAGTTCGGTACTCGATTATTGACCGAGAGAGCCTCCTTCTTGATCAAGGCATCTTAAGTGCTACTCAAGCAGTCATTCATGACTGCTAGATTACAGGACAGCAGAAGAAATTTCAAAATATCTAGTCGCACCTCTGTCATAGATGGCCCCTTAAACCATCATTTTGCCGTTTTTTAAGCATAATTTGATAACTACTTGGAAGAAAAGTGTGAAATTTTGGATTTCCATAAAGCAGGGCTTAATAAATCTAAATCCATCAAAAAAATTGTAGGTTGCAATTCATATTTTTTTCGAATATTAATTTCATAATGCAAATCATAAAATTATAAAAATTACAAATTCAACGTAATTATGTTTGGGTATATTCGTATTATTGCTACACAAAAAATTAGCACATTCGGAGTATAATTTCAAGAGATATAAATAAAAATATGAAAATGTAATTTAACATTAGAAGCACTAAACTTTTGAATGTTTATAATTAAAAAACTTATCATTCAAATGACTTGAAATTTGCTGTCTAGGCATAGTTTGAACCGAAGATTTGAAATATCTTGTAAAATTGGGTATTGCCACTGAAAAAAATGAAGTTTGGGTTCGTTTCAATATGTAGATGGCCCCCTAAGCAAATTTTATATACATCATTTAAAAGTAGGCTTTATTTCCAATCGTTCAGTGTCAGTAACGTTCCTCTACGATAATTTGTTGAGGAGTTAGTAGGGGGTGTTTACTTTTTTTTCCCACGACTGTACGTGAATGCTTTTGTGCAGCTCTGTATATGAGGTATAGAATTTATACAAAAAAAAGGAACATGCAAAAAATTAGTTAAATTTAAAAGCGTATACCAAAATTGCGCTTCCAGAAATTATTGCTCGAAGACAGTACTGGAGCCGATTTCTTTTGCGTGTTCCTGTAAATAAACGTTCAATTCTATGAATGCCCTATTCTATCGTAATCATCTTGTAGAGAAATTCAGTGGTTTATATTAATTTTAGTACATTTAAAATAGCGAAATGTCCTTAAAATACACGGCAAACTATTTACACCCATTGATCATAATGTTACGGAATTCTTTTGAGTGACCCTGTATATGAAATATTAATGGTACATACTTCATATTCAGTACCGGACATCCATGGATAACATCATTAACTACATCAATTGCATGAAAATTCGAGTATATTTACGCGAGTTACAGGGTGGACAGAGAGACAGAAGGACAAACGGTCAGACGGACAGGAAAACCGAATTCATAAACACTTTCCAACAATGTTGTAAAGTATTGAAAATAGACAAAAAGCATTATTCTTTCAGAAGATATATTCATTTTGAATATGGCTAATTTATTACGCTCCAATTTCAAAATATTAAATTTAACATTTTTAAGAAGAAATTAAATTTTAAACAGAATATATGCGTATAAATATACATTTTAGAAAACAGATTAATAAAATTACAGAAAACGAAATTATGTGCCCAGAAACACCTTAGGAATGTAAGGCATTAAAGTAAAATGAATAATGCACGCCTCATACATTTATTATTTTATTTTATCCTAACAAGTTAGAAATTATCAGAAAAACGAAAATTAAGCAAACGTCTGACAAATGTGCGGAAAAATGTTTTTTTACTGTATTAAAAAAATCTTACAGAAAAGAAAATTCTGTGTCACGCATTTATCACGGTGATTTCCTAACTTTATTTATACAAGATGCAGCATTGGGTGTGTATGTAAAGATGAATTTGCCAGTATATTTAAAAGAAAATCATACTACAAAAACCACTTTTTGAACAAGTTAATTTGTGTAAATGAGCATATAAGGTTACTTAAATAGAAGAAATAAGTGCAAACGACGCTGAAAATGGCATCGTTTTTATAGAATGCAATTATTTTTTCTTGCATTATGTTAACCGAATGGCATGTTTAATGTTTTAATACATTTCTAGGGTATCCTGTTTTATCATTAACCAATGGGTAATTCTTGAAACGCTACTTTTAGAGGTATAATTTCAACTACAAAAATGTTTCACATGACCTTATTCGTTTTTAAAAAAACATTTAAATCAAAATCTTCTATAATAATAAGGAAGTCGACAGCGTTTTGAAGAGACCGCTGCACGTAGAGCTACAAAATTTGGTAGGATGCTACCTTAATATATGTAGTTTTGCACCTCTAAGCCCGATTTTCGATTTTCTCATTGCATGTTTCTTTATTTAAATTTTTTACGCGATTTTTAGCGATTTATCACGTTTTAAGGCATTTTTTGTATATTAATAAAAATAATTCAGTTTCAATCATTAAGCCCAATATAGTAAATATTATCCACTTTTCAATAATGTTTATTTCGTAAAAATCAGCCTGTAATTAATCCATATATTAATTAAAAACTAATTAAATACTCGTAAAAAGGCATTTTTTTTCTGGAAACGGCAAAAGAAAGGCGCATTTGCTGGACTTGATCTCCTATCGAAAAAATTGAAAGATAATCACAATTTTCATTAACTGACAAAAATTTGAAAACTAATCAAGATATCGATTTGAAACTTTAGAGCAAATCTGGGAAAATTTTATATCTGAATATCCATTAAAATAAAAATCGGTCTGTATTTCTTTATTAATTTTTACAAAAAACTGAATGCTGTACAAAAATTCGGAGAAAGAACCAGAGAGCGGCAAGTAGTCATTAAAAACTGAACTAAAAAGAAGTCCATTTCAGCAGATATGCCGATCTCCTCTCTAATTTGAGATATGAAAGGATATTAATTATTAAACGTTTCCAAATGTTAAAAACATAATTTAAAAGAATTTTATACATAATTGAAGATTATTTGTGTGTTCTGTGCAAAAGTGCCTTGATATGAATTGTTATATGAGCTTGTCCATAAGGGTTTCACCCTCTTTATTTCATTTTAAAAATATGTTTTCCTAAATGAAGACTTCAGTTACCACCATTTTCAAACATTGATAGCGCTTTCTTTTCTGGGGTTCTAAGAGTCCGATTTTAACAGGAATTGATTCATTCAACATAGCTTACGATTCTCTTACGGTTTTTAATGCCACCTTCTACCGCCAGGCGGTGCAGTCTCATCTCGGTTTCTATGTTTCCGATTTCAACAAGGTTTCGGTAATTCAATTTGGTTTTCGATTGTTTTACAGCTTTTAGCTCCACTTTCCACCGCCAGGGGCGCATTCGTATTTCGGTTTCTATGTATCGGATTTCAACGGAATTTGTTTCTTTTAACTCAGCTAACGGTTCTATTGAGATTTTCCAATCTTGTGGGTTCATTTTCAGATATTCATTTTTTGAAAATTTTAATATTAATCGATGTATTCGTAATAGGATTTCGTTAGATGAACGAAATCCTGTCAATCGGAACATCTGGTAATACTACTATCAGTAAAACATGGAAAGTATTCTAAAAAATATAAAAAGCTCAGCTATTGTATTCAATTGTAAAATATAATAAACATAAAAATAAGTAAGTTTAACCCGCGAGAACTCGCTAGTGAGAATTTCTCTCACGGTGCCCAGTTGCTTTTCTCTTACTTTACATTCGCTTAATATCTTTTTTTTTTGGGGGGGGGGGGGGGGGCTTAGTACCTTTATTCACAAAAGGTAAAATAATTTAAATAACATTTTTAAATTTTAATTAAAATGAAAAATTGTTTAAATAAGAGTCTTAAAAAAGTAAGACGGTGAGCGAAAATCGCATGCAGCGAGTTCTCCCGGGTTAAAAAGAAAATCCATTATGTATACCTATAACAAATTATGCTCTTTTTTAAAAAACTTTCCAACAAAGTTAAAGAATGTTTAAAAATTCTGTTTGGCTGTCCGTTTGCCTGGTCTTCCTATAACTCATGCAAATATCCTCAGATTGTAGTGTAATTGATATATCTTATTGAGGTTTATCATGGTACGTTCGGTACTGAAAATTAAGTGCGTATCATGTATAATTTCGTTACAGGGACAATCAAAAGAACTTTATACTATGGTGAATAGGATAAAATCTTTTGTAGAGCATTTTAATGATGTTACACTATTTCAAATATATCGAAATTGATGTACGTCACTAAGGTGAGCTACAAGATGCCTACTATTTAGCATTTATTGTTCATTTACAGAAATAGCCATAAACATTCGGTTACAGTACTGTGTATAAGCAATAATTTCTCGGAGCACATTTTAAAATGTAAGTAATTTTTTTGTTTATTACTTTTTGCACATATAAATTCTATAGATCATATACAGGGCTGCACACAATAATTCAAGCACATTTTCGCTTATTGACGAAAATTGCCGATTGGAAATTTCAGCTGTGGACCACACAAAAGTATTCGGATATTTTTCCAACTATAGACTGTAATTGCTGAAATCGGATTTTCAAATGTGCTGTTCTTTTTCGAAAATGTTTACTTAAACATCATTTTTCACTTTATTAAATGGTTAAACTTCGTTAGAACTTTTTTGAATGTATTGGAAAGTGTTTCACAATGTATGCTTGATGTATGGTTTTTCTTTAATATTTGGTAGTGAAGATTATTTATGCTTATATAAACTGCATATAAACTAAAAATAGTAACACAGTTTTTTTTCTTTACTTTTTTCAACACAATTTAAGTGAGGCGTGGAAGCTTAAATATAGGTTCTAGATTGACATAAAATATAAAAGGCTGTAAAAACCTGCTCTGGGCATTTGTTTGTAATCAAGAAAGCATGTGCGTTAACCGTGATAAAAATCTTCTGGTAAGAGAACAAAGAGTTTGGAGCAAGGCCATATCCTAAAAATAAAATTGACGACCTGGAGGGTAATTATTAAATTATTATAACTTTACATGCACATTTTCAAAATATTTTCTCGGTTACAATACATTTCTCGGTAAAAACTCTTTTGAAGATGACACAGCAATTCACAAACTACAGCTCAACCTTTACTAAATGAAATTCTGAACTCTGAATGAACTAAAAATAAACAAAATATTTTTCTTACACTATAATATTGATCAAATTTTAATGACGAATTTCTTCAGGAAAATGCTTCTGTATAAGATTATTTTTTTTAATAAATGGTATCAGATTATTTTTTATAAATAGCATAAGATTATTTTTTTATAAATAGTATAAGATTTTTTAAAATCTTGAAATATCAAAAGCGGCACATGAAAAGAAAAATTATATTAAAAAAATTTTTTAACAATATTTACCAACTTCAAAATGCTTTATGCGCCCTAATTTTTATTGCAAATGTACATATTTTAATTTATTTATGCAATGTTTTGAACTTTCACGCTGTAACATATTTAATCATTTATAGTATAGTCGAACTCGGTTATAACGATAACGAAATGAAAATAGAATTTGTTCATTATAAATGAATTCTCGCAATAACTAAGATTAAGATCTCGGATTATAACATTCAGAAAATATGCAAAAAATAAATATTAGCTATTTCTCGTTAATTATTCGTTTACGGACAGTGTTAATTTCTTTCATCAAGGTTCGTACGGTTCTTTGAGTTTGAGAACCACTATTTCCAAATAGAAATCAGCTCACCAGGGGCTAAAAGATTCTGCTCTCAAAGCTGGTAGACGGGAGCTTTAACCATCCCGTATTGACGCTAGTTGAAAATAATACCACGAAAAAGGTCCTTGTAACAATTTAGCATTTATATCTTAGTTTTAGATTTTTCTTTATTTTTTTTTTTTTTATATTTTTATAAAGGAATAGTTTAAGGGGCTACTTCGCAGACACACAAAAAGACTAGCTCGCAAATCCTAATCCTGTGGAAGAAATTTTTAAAGATATCTCGTTTGCATTTTTTTTTTCGCATTGGATAGTAGAGATTGATCTCTAAAAAGGTCTTTTTATACTTTTTTGATTTTTTTTTTTTTTGCAGTTTTTTTATGAAGATGCTTTTATTTTCGAAACCGGTTCCGAAAGTGAAAATGTCGTAAGGAAAAATAGCTGTAAACAAAATCGAAAAAGTAAAAAACGGCCTTTGTAGAGATTGATCTCAGTTTACCTAATGTAAAAAGAAAATCATTAAGAAATATTGAAATGCAAAGGAGATACCTTAAAAAAATTCTCCCATTGGATTAGCTTTAGCTAGCGGATGTTTTCGAGTGACTGACTCAAGTAGTTTCTTAAGGATGTCTTGCACCCAGAAATCTCGAAATATGCACATTTTTATTTTATTTTATCTTATCATATTTATTTTCTTTTACAGTAGTACCTCTTTTATCCGAAACTCTTTTAACCGAAACTCTCGGTTAACCGAAATTCAAATTTAGAGCTTTTTTTTTTTAACTATCACATTTTTTGGGTGCAAAATCCATTTTTAAAGCTTTTTTTTTAACTATCATTTTTTTTATCATATTCCTTGTGTCCTTTCCGAACCACGAGTGCATATAAATAGTTTTGATCCCCTTTCTTAGAATTCCTTTGAACTTAACTTGAGTTCCAGTAAGCTGCGGAATGGAACGAACAAATTAGCAATTCTGAAGTGTTTGAATGTTTTGCAAAAGGTTTGGCATGGTTGGATCAGCAGAAAGACTGTGATACTGGTAAACTGATAATATTAAAAAACTTCGTGATAGAGCTTCAAAGCAAAGGCAATCGAAACTGCGACAAACAAAACATTGTTTTAAACGCTTGGAAAACATGTAAAAGGTACTTAATTTCAAAATTAAAATTCAGGTAATTTATTCTTATTTCTATTTTGCTATTGCTTTATTTTTATTAAGCACTTGCTACCATAATAAGAAATAGCGCATATATTTCTCCTTAATCTTAAAATTGAAGCATTCTCGATTATCCGAAAATTTCGATTTTCCGAAAGATTGTCGGTCCCAGTTACTTCGGATAATCGAGGTTCTACTGTATTTATTTATATACAGGGTGTCCGAAAAGTGTTTTTTTGATTGCAAAATTTATTCATATGTACCCGCTCTTAAGACATGTGAAAGTAGTGCCAAAACGTTAGAAAACTAACCAAGTTTTTTGTTGTTGGAAGTTTCCGTAACATGTCTGTAATTATCAGAGTGTCTAGGAAACCGGAACAAGTACCGAAAACTGGTCGACCAACAACCTAAACAGAAAGGATGGAAGAAGTGAGATTTTGTACGAAGTCCCTAGCGTAAGGTTCAAGAAGATAGGTGCGGCTTGACATGACTTACAGGTGTCAAAAGGGTCTCTTTCTACCACTGAACTTTTTCCTGATTTTTAAACATTTCCGTTTAACGCTGCGACACTGCAGCCACTTCACGAAAACCTACAATAAAAAAATATACCGTATACACGGTGATTCAAAAAAGCGTTTACAAAATGTCATGGCAAATCAGGCATACATCAGGGATAAACAAGTTGGAAATTGCACGTCAAACGTGGCAAATGAGGTGCATCCGTACAATAACTAGTTTTATAAATATTTTTTGCACCGCATGTTGTATTGAATGTATATTTTAGTGCACTCCATAAGTGTATCTCAATTTCATTCTGTTTGAAATGCTGCAACATCATTAAAATGCACTTGAAATACTTTTTTTCCATTTATCGTAACGTAACGCAAAACTTTTGACTGTCCCTGCAATTAAACTATACATACATCGGGCTATCATGAAATTTGAAATGACGACAAAATTTTACAACAATTGCATGTTTAAAATTTCAGACCATTCGGTTGTGTAGTTTTTGCTCTGTTATATGCAGACAAACAGACGGGCGCAACGATGATTATTAGGGTGGAGCGAAAAAATTATTTTTTTAAAATCAAAAACGGGTAGGTGCCAAAAGTTGCCTTTATACAAATACATCATCTGCGTACAATATTACCGCTGAAAAAAAAAAAATGGCTTGCGTCTGCGCGTTTGGTCCAAAAGTCGAAATTTTGGGTAAAATTTGACATTAAAAAAAAAAAAAAAGCCTATAGAGATGGTTATTATTTAAAAGTGTTATTTAAACCTGTATTAATAATGACTAAACATATTTAAACGATAAACGATACCTTTGTTCTGTATAACTGTAGAAAAACTGACAACTTTTGGGAAAAAAAAGCGTTGCCCCTCTGTTGTGTCATACAGGTAATTGTTTAGAATACAGCTCTTACCTAGTTGCTTTCAAAACTACCCGTGAGGTAACACGTGTTGATAACTGCATTTCATGTCACAACACTTCAACTCTACCATCTGAACACAATGTTTTATTTATACATTGAATTGTGATTTTTTTATTTTAAAGACTGGCATAAGTTTTGTATGTATCAACCTAGTCCATCTCTTCTTTTTATCCACAGACTTTGGATGTTGCTGCTGTGATCTCCTTCACGTATTTTTCTACTGCTGGTGTAAGAGAAGGCAAGCAGTGTAATGCAGTACGGATGATATTAATGCAATCTATTCAGCCGTCTATTATCTTCACCAAGATTGCACCCGATAAATGCATATTGATTATGGGTTCTGTTACCACAACACTCTTCTAATGAATTAGAATTATATAATTATCCGCTTCAAAGTTGATTGTCGATATTTCAGATTTGCGTATGCCATCATCTACTCTCATCTTTCAACTATTATGTGCTAAGCAGCTAGCTGGTGATGGCGATCGTCAGAGAGCATTGAAATCAGACTTTTCTCTGCGTATGCAAAGCAACCATTGTCCTAAATAACTTTTTTTTAGTACTTGTTTTATTCCGTTTTGTGTTTGTTTAGTAGCCGAATAATTTCCCACGAGTTTTTAGATTCCTTCTTTAACTGTGGATTACATTTAATTGTAAACTATCCCGGTGCCAAACTTTTATTACATGGTACTTTTTGAGTGAACGTAGAGACTCTGATGGGCAGTGAGTGCTCAATTAAAGGCGGATAATTCTGTTCGTCGTTGTCATCCATTCTGCGAGGGACATGTTTAGAATAAACCATTACAATTGATCATATGCCACCTCGAAGTCCAGTGAATTTCCTCTGCATCATTTATTAGACAAGATCGTTGGCAAAAATTAGATTCTAACCCACAGGGATTCGCTGGACCAATAGGAAAATCTTTGTCCAAGTGCCATTCCCTTCTTATTTCAATTTTTGAAGCCATAGAGGGTAACTTTCATAAATTATTTCCTGAAATCGAGAAAAGGGTACTTAGCACAGACCATAAATACCTGCTAGACATTTGCAAAGTTATTTCATCAAGATATTGTTCAGAAGAACTAGCGAATAGGAGCCCAAGAAACTTGTCCTGCGCAAGATGGCTCACAAAGGGGAATACAATTATTCGCCTTTGTATAAGCACTGATTGACGATCAGAGTCTGTAGGTTCACTCACAAAGTATCTATGTAATCCAAGTTTATGCCGCGAGATTGTTTACACCAAATGTATCCACAGCTGAAAAATTGATCTAAAAACTTATGGGAAATTACTCGGCTACAAAACATCACAGAAAACGGCAAAAAACAAATACTAAAACAAATTGTTTAGGATAATGGTTGCTTTTCACATCGGGAGCAATTTCATATTGCAATGCTCTCGGACGATCGCCATCACATTATCCAACTAGCTTATCAGCATATAAAAAAGGCAAGAGGTAGAGTAAATGATGGCATATTCAAACATGAAATACCTAAATGTTGTAGGAACAGAACTCCCAATCACTATGCAGTAACTGGATGCAATTTTGGTGAAGATACTAGACGGCTGAATAGATTCCAATAATTCCGCTGCATTACTCTGCTTACCTTATCATATATGATAAGGAGTGTCACAGCAGAATCACCCAACGTCTGTGGATACAAAGAAGAGAGGGACTAGTTTGATACATAGAAAACTATGCCAGTCTTTAATAAAAAATCACAATTCAGTGTATAAATAAAACATTGTGCTCAGATGGAAGGGTGGTCGAGATATGCACTGTTATGTCATGACATGCAGCCACTTCCACGTGGTACCTCCTGGGTAGTTTTGAAAGCGAACACTTCTAAATTACTACTTACTAAATTGCTGCATTCTAAACAACAATTAGTTCTATGACACAACAGACTGGCAATGCCTTTTTTATTTACAAATTTACAATTTTTTTTATTTATAACACTTTTAAATAATAATCATCTCTATGGACATTTTTTAATTTTTTTGAAAAAATATCAAATTTTACACAAAATTTCGACTTTTGGACCAAAAGCGCAGACTCAAGCCATTTTTTTCCAGCGGTAATATTTCACGCAGATGGTGTATTAGTATAAAGGCAACTTTTAGCACCTACCCGTTTTTGATTTAAAAAAAAAAATTTTTTTTTGCTCCACCCTAATGATTATTGGTGCTACGTATTTATATAATTACGAACGGATCTAAAAATTAGATAGGAACATAGGGTCTCAAACCACATATTTAGTTACATATACAGCGTGCTTCATCCTAACTGAACCCGGGTTGACTTAATAATTTCGAGAAAAATAAAAACATTGTAATGCAAATCCAATGACCTGCATCTCGTTTTGTGTGAAATGTGATAACATCACGAAAAGATCTGTAAAAACATGTTACTCAAGCAATCGATTATACTACATGAATTGATAATCACAGTCCAAAATGTAGGGCGTCAAGTGCATACTGCTGGCGCGTACAATACAAACTTCTACCACTTTTTTGCTGTTATCACCTTTACAACAAATGTGAGACTGTTTGTTAAATGTTTTATTATAATATACAGGGTGTTTATAAAGTCCCGGACCCATTTTGATGTTTAATAACTCATAAAATAATGAAGATATAAACAAACTTATGGCGTTTATTGATGGAATAACTCATATATTTTCCTTTTCAGGTTTGAATATCTTTACTTTTGTAAATATCGTCTGCGCGTGTGGTTAATTCCAGATAATTTCATTTTCCAGTCTAAATATCTGTACTTTTCTAAATACCGTCTGCTTATTAATTGCATTTTTCTCTCTTTTGTTTTTGGCAACTATTGCAATGTTATGTTTACTTTTGATGTGTTTGTTCTATGTTACTTTTGTATGTGATGTTTTATTCGAGCGGATATTAAGGAGAATGCATACACCACAAGAGAAAGCACAGATTTTATGGTGGTTCATAGAAACAAAATCGATAGTGCATGCACAGAGAAATTGCAGAAGAATTTACCAAAATTATCCTCCATCCAAAAGTAGCATCTCGCGGTGGAAAAAGAATTTTCTAGAAACTGGAAGTATCGCAGATAAGAAACATTCCGAACGTCCCTGCACAAGTGATTTTGATGTTGAGCGTGTCAGAGAGACATTTTCTCCGTGCGACGAAGGGGGCACACGTGGAAGTTCATTGACAAGGGTCGTGAAACTTTTTGAGTCTATTTAACCATTTGTGTTATTAATTTTAATCTATCTTTATTATTTTATGAGTTATTAAACATCAAAATGGGTCCAGGACTTTATAAACACCCCGTACTTCCGTTTTTTGAAAGTTATTACCGTCAAACCCTGTATTTGTGACTAAATAAGTGGTTTGCGAACCTATGTTCCTATGTGATTTTTCATTCTTGTTGTATGCCTGATTTACCATGTCATTTTGTAAACTTTTTTTTTAATCACCCTGTATATTCGCGTATAAGCGCGTTCGCGTCAAAACCGACCTCCCTATTTTGAATGGCAAATTATTGGTAAAATTCTTGACCCACGTATAAGCCGACCCTAAAATATTCTAATATGTTTTCAGACAAAAATCCTATTTAAAAAAAAAAAAATACTAAACAAGTAAAAATACTGTAGAGAAGGATTCGCTGACACAATAAAAATACTTCTTTAATATCAAAAAATAATAGACACCTTCTGTTTAAATGATTATATTGCTGATTATTTACAAATACTATGTACAAAAGCTCAAAAGCCAATACGTCATAATTATTTACAAATACTATGTACAAAAGCTCAAAAGCCGATACGTCATAAATATAACTCAATCATCTTTCTTTTTGTTCGTTGAAACCCACTACGTTGTTTTGTATACGTCTTTTTACAACCAGGGCTGAAACTAGGGGGGGGGGGGCAGAGGGGGCACGTGCCCCGGGCGCCGCTTTAACAGAAGGTGAAGGGGGCGCCAAAATGAAGATTTTGTTTGACGTTTGATACAAGAATGTATATATATACGAAATTTGTATAAAAATGTCCCGCAGCCGGAAAATTTGAAATTAAAACTGAACCGAATGCATTAAACTTTACAAAAGGTAAAATGATTAATCTACAGTACAAAACTGCAAATGAATAAGAAAAAAGAACTGTTCTCTTAGGCTTTTTTCATTCTCCCATTCCAAAAGTATCATGTCTATAACTTTGCCTACTATCTTTTAAATCACTTCCTGTGTAGGAGAATCACTGCCATTTTCAAGGTCAGTCTCTATTGTGGGACACTGTCCACTACGGTAACTACCAAGCGCAAAGCGACCCCTCAGTCTGACTTTTCTATTAGATAAAAAATTCCATGAAAGCTGTTTTTTTTTTTTTTTTTTTTTTTTTTGCTGAGCAGCGTTGGGCTTCCTTTTTTTCCGTCTTGCCATGGGCGATGACTGCCCGCGACAATAAAACAAACGGCAGGGGAATGCACAAAGTAAAATTCTTAGTAAAACACTTTTTTTTTTTGATATCGACCTCAATTAGCCTATACAAAAAAAAAAAAAAAAATTAAGAAGATTAAAATGCAATTTAGTTCCTTTTGATTCCGTTTTCAAGGTTTTAATGAATCAATGTTTGACAAAGCTGATTACGTAGTTCAGTTTTATATATTTTAAATTTAAAAGTAAGTTGTCTATTAAATAGCAAAATTCTTTTTGTAAATTTACTTTGTAGTGAAAATAAGTTGTTTAAAAATAAGTTGTCTATTAGATACTTAGTAAAATTCTTTTTGTAAATTTACTTTGTGGTGGAGAGGGGGGGGGGGACGCAAAATCCATGTTTGCCCCGGGCACCAAAAAAGCAAGTTCGAACCTGTTTACAACATTCTGCAGCACACTCTGTCTTCTAGTTCATCGTGCGCGAAAACATAACATTCTTCTCCTCCATCCAAACATCATTCTCTTCGCTTCAGTTCCGCAGCTCGCTCATAGCCACGCCTCCAACATTCTGCCAGTCAATGGAGTGTCTTCATATGAGAGTGGCGTTCGGCAGTCGTAAAATAGACCTGACCGCAAAGGAATACCTTCCTACAATATTTATATAAAAAATTTAGAAACATCAAACAAATCCTACAAATTCGGAGTCACTATCTGAATCTCCAGAAAGATCTATTAAGTCCCATCCCGTTGCTTCCTCGTCATAAAAATCGACTCAGCGTCAATTTTCGTCATCACTTTCGTAAATAAATTCGTCCTCAGTGCCATCCATAACACTGATAATACCGCACTTTTTAAAATTATTTCACAGTCATCTCCCTTGGAATTGACATCCACGACTCTTTAATCAATGAGGCAATAACATCGATTTCCGCTCTTTTCAAATTGCCACCCTTTATTTTCTGCACACCTTTCAAACCCTTCCACTCAATCCAGATTTTTCGCAATCTATCTTTAACCCCTTGGGGACGAGCGACACGTATACGTGCCGGAAATAGGCCTGAGGATCCTCGTTTATCCTCACCAGTAAAATTTTACTGTAAAATTTGCCTTATTTAATCCGAGCATTTTCCCGATTTGAATAGGCACAAACTTCTGTTTTTTAAAACCGGTAGAAAAGTAATAAACATTTCGTAAAAGGTTCCCGTCGCGAAGGGGTTAAGGGGTCTCAGGACTCTTAAAATTGGAAAAAATGAAAAAAAAAAGACCATTTTCAACATTTAATATCTTAAAATGTATTTGATTTTAAGAAACAATTTTAATTGGAATAAAATATATAAGTATGTTCTTTCTTTTCATGTATTTAAAAAATTGTAAGATGCAGAATTAGCATTTACAGGGGGCTCCAAACTGTTAGACATTTGACAAGCAAAAAATCGACATAACAGCTTACGCGCACGGTTACAAAATAAGTATTGCAATTAGAATGAAAATTTTGGTGCCTACTTATACTTCAGATTGTAATAATTACCATGAACCTAAATAAGTTTGTATTTAAAGCTTTTTTATAATTTTAATACAAAGTTGTATTTAGCTAATGCAAAATTTAGAAAATTTCAACAGTGTAATCGTCTAAAAAAATATTTTTTTGAACAATAAAAAGGAAATTTTAGGTTCAGTTTATACAGACTAACATGAAACAAATGTTTTAAAAATTTCATGAAACAATATTGATAAGTTTTTTAGATATCGTGCGCGTTATGCCCAAAAACGTCATTTGGAGAAAAATGGCTTGAAATTTTCCGAAAGGACGCTTCAACTATTGAACGTGTATAAATGTAAAAGCCATAACTTCAGTTCTAATAGGAATTTCAATGAAACAATTATATCAAAATGTTCAGAAAAGATAGGAGTTTAACATCTAAAAAAAAAATAAATAAAATTTCGAAAATTTTAAAGCTTTAAGAGTCCTGAGACCCCTTAAATGATTTATTGATCAAACATCTATTTGCCTAACATCTGTGACAAAACTTTTCTCACAATATCTGACCGGCGTATAAGCCGCGTTAAGAGACCACTTCAGTCACAGGAAGAAAGGAAAACGCTAAAGCTAAGTCTATGGATGCGGTATTTTGAAATATCTCCCATTAATATTTTTAAATGTTTTTTTTTTCTGCTGAGCAGCGTTGGGCTTCCTTTTTTTCCGTCTTGCCATGGGCGATGACTGCCCGCGACAATAAAACAAACGGCAGGGGAATGCACAAAGTAAAATTCTTAGTAAAACCCTTTTTTTTTTTTTTTTAGATATCGACCTCAATTAGACCGCCTAAAAGTTAGCCCCCCCATGACGGAAAATAAGAAAGTGACATATGCATTTCGTTTGATCATCGTTTGATCAGATTTGATCAACAATTTTCATCGTTTGATCAACTTTATTTCATGAGTTATGATTAAAAAGGACCAGGGGGGGCTAACTTTTAGGATATTTCAAAATGCGCAAAACTAAAAAAAAATTAGCGATCCTTATCAGAAATCGTCTGTAGAGATTTGATCAACCATTTTTAGCGTTTGATCAAACCCGGAAATGCGCCCAAAATCGATATTTTTAGCAGCGGACCCCTAAAAGTTAGCCCCCCCTTGACGGAATTTCGAGACAAAAATGGTGCCATCTAACGTGAAATCGTTTGTAGAGATTTGATCAACCATTTTTAGCGTTTGATCAAACCCGGAAATGCGCCCAAAATCGATATTTTTAGCTTCACGCCCCTAAAAGTTAGCCCCCCATTGACGGAATTTCGAGACAAAAATTATGCCATCTAACGTGAAATCGTTTGTAGAGATTTGATCAACCATTTTTAGCGTTTGATCAAACCCGGAAATGCGCCCAAAATCGATATTTTTAGCAGCGGACCCGTAAAAGTTAGCCCCCCCCTTGACGGAATTTCGAGACAAAAATGGTGCCATCTAACTTGAAATCGTTTGTAGAGATTTGATCAAACATTTTTAGCGTTTGATCAAACCCGGAAATGCGCCCAAAATCGATATTTTTAGCTTCACACCCCTAAAAGTTAGCCCCCCCTTGACGGAATTTCGGGACAAAAATGGTGCCATCTAACGTGAAATCGTTTGTAGAGATTTGATCAAACCCGGAAATGCGCCCAAAATCGATATTTTTAGCAGCGGACCCCTAAAAGTTAGCCCCCCCTTGACGGAATTTCGAGACAAAAATGGTGCCATCTAACTTGAAATCGTTTGTAGAGATTTGATCAAACATTTTTAGCGTTTGATCAAACCCGGAAATGCGCCCAAAATCGATATTTTTAGCTTCACGCCCCTAAAAGTTAGCCCCCCATTAACGGAATTTCGAGACAAAAATTATGCCATCTAACGTGAAATCGTTTGTAGAGATTTGATCAACCATTTTTAGCGTTTGATCAAACCCGGAAACGCGCCCAAAATCAATATTTTTAGCAGCGGACACCTAAAAGTTTGCCCCCCTTGACGGCATTTCCGGACAAAAATGATGCCATCTAACATGAAATCAATTGTAGAGATTTGATCAACCATTTTTCGCGTTTGATCAAACCCGGAAATGCGCCAAAAATCGATATTTTTAGCTTCACGCCCCTAAAAGTTAGCCCCCCATTGACGGAATTTTCGGACAAAAATTATGCCATCTAACGTGAAATCGTTTGTAGAGATTTGATCAACTATTTTTAGCGTTTGATCAAACCCGGAAATGCGCCCAAAATCAATATTTTTAGCAGCGGACACCTAAAAGTTTGCCCCCCTTGACGGCATTTCCGGGCAAAAATGATGCCATCTAACGAGAAATCAATTGTAGAGATTTGATCAACCATTTTTAGCGTTTGATCAAACCCGGAAATGCGCCAAAAATCGATATTTTTAGCTTCACGCCCGTAAAAGTTAGTCCCCCCTTGCCGGAATTTCAGGACAAAAATGGTGCCATCTAACGTCAAATTGTTTGTAGAGATTTGATCAACCACTTTTAGCGTTTCATCAAACCCGGAAATGCGCCCAAAATCAATATTTTTAGCAGCGGACCCCTAAAAGTTAGCCCCCCTTGACGGCAATTCCGGACAAAAATGATGCCATCTAACGTGAAATCAATTGTAGAGATTTGATCAACCATTTTTAGCGTTTGATCAAACCCGGAAATGCGCCCAAAATCGATATTTTTAGCTTCACACCCCTAAAAGTTAGCCCCCCCTTGACGGAATTTCAAGACAAAAATGGTGCCATCTAACGTGAAATAGTTTGTAGAAATTTGATCAACCATTTTTAGCGTTTGATCAAACCCGGAAATGCGCCCAAAATCGATATATTTAGCAGCGGACCCCTAAAAGTTAGCCCCCCATTGACGGGATTTTCGGACAAAAATGATGCCATCTAACGTGAAATCGTTTGTAGAGATTTGATCAACCATTTTTAGCGTTTGATCAAACCCGGAAATGCGTCTAAAATCGATATTTTTAACAGCGGACCCTTAAAGATAGCCTCCCTTGACGGAATTTCGGGACAAAAATGGTGCCATCTAACGTGAAATTGTTTGTAGAGATTTGATCAACCACTTTTAGCGTTTCATCAAACGCGGAAATGCGCCCAAAATCAATATTTTTAGCAGCGGACCCCTAAAAGTTAGCCCCCCTTGACGGAATTTCCGGATAAAAATGATGCCATCTAACGTGAAATCAATTGTAGAGATTTGATCAACCATTTTTAGCGTTTGATCAAACCCGGAAATGCGCCCAAAATCGATATTTTTAGCTTCACACCCCTAAAAGTTAGCCCCCCCTTGACGGAATTTCCGGACAAAAATGATGCCATCTAACGTGAAATCAATTGTAGAGATTTGATCAACCATTTTTAGCGTTTGATCAAACCCGGAAATGCGCCCAAAATCGATATTTTTAGCTTCACGCCCCTAAAAGTTAGTCCCCCCCTTGCCGGAATTTCAGGACAAAAATGGTGCCATCTAACGTCAAATTGTTTGTAGAGATTTGATCAACCACTTTTAGCGTTTCATAAAACACGGAAATGCGCCCAAAATCAATATTTTTAGCAGCGGACCCCTAAAAGTTAGCCCCCCCTTGACGGATTTTCCGGACAAAAATGGTGTCATATAACGTGAAATTGTTTGTAGAGATTTGATCAAACATTTTTAGCGTTTGATCAAACCCGGAAATGCGCCCAAAATCGATATTTTTAGCTTCACGCCCCTAAAAGTTAGTCCCCCCTTGCCGGAATTTCAGGAAAAAAATGGTGCCATCTAACGTCAAATTGTTTGTAGAGATTTGTTCAACCACTTTTAGCGTTTCATCAAACCCGGAAATGCGCCCAAAATCAATATTTTTAGCAGCGGACCCCTAAAAGTTAGCCCCCTTGACGGAATTTCCGGATAAAAATGATGCCATCTAACGTGAAATCAATTGTAGAGATTTGATCAACCATTTTTAGCGTTTGATCAAACCCGGAAATGCGCCCAAAATCAATATTTTTAGCAGCGGACCCCTAAAAGTTTGCCCCCCTTGACGGCATTTCCGGACAAAAATGATGCCATCTAACGTGAAATCAATTGTAGAGATTTGATCAACCATTTTTAGCGTTTGATCAAACCCGGAAATGCGCCAAAAATCGATATTTTTAGCTTCACGCCCGTAAAAGTTAGTCCCCCCTTGCCGGAATTTCAGGACAAAAATGGTGCCATCTAACGTCAAATTGTTTGTAGAGATTTGATCAACCACTTTTAGCGTTTCATCAAACCCGGAAATGCGCCCAAAATCAATATTTTTAGCAGCGGACCCCTAAAAGTTAGCCCCCCTTGACGGCAATTCCGGACAAAAATGATGCCATCTAACGTGAAATCAATTGTAGAGATTTGATCAACCATTTTTAGCGTTTGATCAAACCCGGAAATGCGCCCAAAATCGATATTTTTAGCTTCACACCCCTAAAAGTTAGCCCCCCCTTGACGGAATTTCAAGACAAAAATGGTGCCATCTAACGTGAAATAGTTTGTAGAAATTTGATCAACCATTTTTAGCGTCTGATCAAACCCGGAAATGCGCCCAAAATCGATATATTTAGCAGCGGACCCCTAAAAGTTAGCCCCCCATTGACGGGATTTTCGGACAAAAATGATGCCATCTAACGTGAAATCGTTTGTAGAGATTTGATCAACCATTTTTAGCGTTTGATCAAACCCGGAAATGCGTCTAAAATCGATATTTTTAACAGCGGACCCTTAAAGATAGCCTCCCTTGACGGAATTTCGGGACAAAAATGGTGCCATCTAACGTGAAATCAATTGTAGAGATTTGATCAACCATTTTTAGCGTTTGATCAAACCCGGAAATGCGCCCAAAATCGATATTTTTAGCTTCACGCCCCTAAAAGTTAGTCCCCCCTTGACGGAATTTCAGGACAAAAATGGTGCCATCTAACGTCAAATTGTTTGTAGAGATTTGATCAACCACTTTTAGCGTTTCATCAAACACGGAAATGCGCCCAAAATCAATATTTTTAGCAGCGGACCCCTAAAAGTTAGCCCCCCTTGACGGAATTTCCAGACAAAAATGATGCCATCTAACGTGAAATCGTTTGTAGAGATTTGATCAACCATTTTTAGCGTTTGATCGAACCCGGAAATGCGCCCAAAATCGATATTTTTAGCAGCGGACCCCTAAAAGTTAGCCCCCCCTTGACGGATTTTCCGGACAAAAATGGTGTCATATAACGTGAAATTGTTTGTAGAGATTTGATCAACCACTTTTAGCGTTTGATCAAACACGGAAAGGCGCCCAATATCGATATTTTTAGCAGCGGACACCTAAAAGTTAGCCCTTCCTTGGCGTAATTTCGGGACAAAAATGCTGTCATCTAACATGAAATTGTTTGTAATTATTTGATCAACCATTTTTAGCGTTAAATCAAACCCGGAAATTAAGATAAAATGGATATATTTAGCAGCGGACCCCTAAAGGTTAGTCCACACTTGACCGAATTTCGGGACAATAAATGGTGTCATCTAATGTGAAATCGTTTGTAGAGATATTATCAACCATTTTTAGCGTTTTATCAAACCCGAAAGTGACCTCAAAATCGATATTTTTAGGTTCACACCCCTAGAAGTTAGCCGCTCCTTGACGGAATTTCCGGACAAAAAGCGTGCCATCTAACGTGAAATCGTTTGCAGAAATTTGATCAACCATTTTAAGCGTTTTATCAAACCCGGAAATGCGCCCAAAATCCATAATTTTAGCTTCACACCCCAAAAATTAGCCCCCCTTGACAGAATTTCGGGACAAAAATGGTGCCATCTAACGTGAAATCGTTTGTAAAGATTTGATCAACCAATTTTAGCGTTTGATCAAAACCGGAAATGCGCCCAAAATCGATATTTTTAGCAGCGGACAACTAAAAGTTAACCCCCTCTTAACGGTATTTTGGACAAAAATGGTGCCATCTAACGTGAAATCGTTTGTAGAAATTTGATCAACCATTTTTAGCGTTTGACCAAACCCGGAAATGCTCCCAAAATCGATATTTTTAGTTTCACACCCCTAAAAGTTAGCCCCCTCTTGACGGAATTTCGGGACAAAAATGGTGCCATCTAACGTGAAATCGTTTGTAAAGATTTGATCAACCATTTTTAGCGTTTGATCAAAACCGGAAATGCGCACAAAATCGATATTTTTAGCAGCGGATAACTAAAAGTTATCCCCCTCTTAACGGTATTTTTGGACAAAAATGGTACCATCTAAAGTGAAATCGTTTGTAGAGATTTGTTCAACCATTTTTAGCGTTTGATCAAACCCGGAAGTTCAAAAAAATCCATATTTTTGTTTGCAAACCCCTAAAAGTTAGCCCTCTCTTGACGGATTTTTGAACAAAAATGGTTTGAAAATAGTTTTTCCCGAACTTTTTTAACCTTCAATATTTTCTATTAACAATGGATGCAAAATAATTTTTTTCCACACTGGGTGAGTAAGTATTTGTAGTTACTTTACCAGCTGCAGAAAATATGACTTTGAAAGCTTATTTGTCGTAAGATGACTTTGTGGCATTTTAAATATTTCTTCGCAATTATATTAGTTTGTGAGTTAATTTAATTTATAGATGTGATGTTTTGAAGGACATAGAAAATTACGTTGTTAATCCAAACAGATTCACTGAGCACATACTAAACGAATCATTCGATTTTTTCTTCTATCACGATCGTATTCTACCGACATTAACACAACTTACTGGTTCAGGTATCCCTAACAGAAAAGAGGATGATCATAAAAATAGAAGTTGAAAAATAGAACATAATAATAGTATTAATCATGCAGGAGGGGTAATCCGATTATTAAAATCAGAAATGACGCGTGCGTACCAAACTGAAACACAATTTAATAGTAGACGCATATTAAGCACAGAAGGACATAGCTAAATTGTAAAATTAGGTTCTTAATCCAAGTAGATTCACTGGGCATTTACGAAACGGATCGTATGATTATAACATTCTACTATAAACCACTGACATTATCATAGTGTACTAGAGGACTGCACTGGCCGATAAACAAAATTGCATTTTTTTGTACACAATTGAGCCGCGCGGGAACTGGACTTAATTGTTCACAGCATATGTAGGGCAGGCAAAATGTTTTGTAAAAATATTAATAGCGATAATATACTTTTGTTAACGTAATCTTTGGAACTATACCTTAAGGTGCTTCTCAAATTCACTGTTCAACAATACGAAACTTTGACACATTTTCTGACTAATTTTTTAACTGTAAAGGCATAAAATTGACAAGCCTGACAATTGAAGGGATTTGCAATCGAATAGCTTTTCCATTTTTGATAAATAAATGACTTGTCGAGATACAAGAGATTCTTGTCAAGTGACTGCAGGTTTTTCTCCATTCCTATGCTGTCGCTTCCGGAAATTCGATTCAAAACTCTAACTTTGACAGTATTTTCTCAAAGATATATCACCTTTATCGAAAAATATTTAACGCCATTCGATTACATAGTTTCTGAATAAGAACACGTGCCAATCATATGCGTTTTCCGAAGCCTTAATAAATGACAGATAAATAATTTCACAAATTTACTTTTAATTATACAGCTTCAAAGTTATGTTTTTAACAATCCTTTTTGTTTATTATAATCTACGTTAATTTTTAAATGAATCCTTGTGTGAATGCTGAAACGTCTAAATAACTAAGCAATCCTTAATGTTGCTGTTGTGTATTTTCTGTCTTGCGAACACATCGTAATTTTAAAATATACTGTATAAAACTATCCCATAAATATGTATGCAGTATTCTTTAAAGGCATCCTAATTATATGTTAAGAAAAATCGAAATTTTTTGTAGACATTGTGTCGGGTCGGGCCGGGCCTGTTTTCACTTACTTCTGTACGGGCCGGTCCCGGAGCTGGTAATTCCGACCCGTGCAGACCCCTATAGTATACTGATTCGGATATCCAAAACAGAAATAAGGATCACTGTAAATATTGCTTATTTTTTAGAGATAAGAGTTGAAAAAAATGGCATAATAATAATAATAATAATAATAATAATAATCCATGAACGGATTCTCGATTAATAGAAACAAACTGACAGGTGGGTACCAAACTGAACCGCAAAAGAGTAGAAGCATCTTAATTTCCGGCAGGAGTCAAGGGTCTCAAAAGTGTATAATGTTTATTTTGAAAAGAGCTGACGTCCACAAAATTCAGAGTTACTAGTTTCCGATAAGAAAAATTGACTGAGAAAGATATTTTGTTAATGAATGAGAATCTGATCAACATGTGGGCGCGGTGATTTTATTTTTTCATTTGGAATTCCTTCAGATTTAGTAATGGCAACTATGGATTTGAAGTTTTGAAGTTATGCTAATAAACGATTGTGGAGCTCCCAGTTATATTTCTCTGTGTTGTAAATTTCCTTGTGTGTGCTATCTCGCCCATGTATATATTGACGATGACTTATAAGCGAACGCTTGACGCCAAGCACACAGGTCAGATGTATCTCAATAAATGTGTTAATAAAAGACAAAGATTCATATTATTTTTTCTTACACTAAAAAATAACAACAATAGCATAGCAGGATTTAATTTGAGAATGGGGGGGGGGGGAAGCGTGTGGAAATGTTCAAGACAAGTCCGTGATTAGATTAAAAAAAAATAATAATAACTTATTTTAGTGGACGGATAGTCTTTAGGTAAATTACCCCATGGTTAGTGGTTGTACATATATAATGTTATCAACTTTTTAGCAATTTTAGACCACCACCCCCTGCACTTACGATATCATACGTTATCATTCCACTAACACCCCCCCCTTCCCTAATGATATCGTTATCAATGTCTAAAAATTCTTTTGATTTTTTAAATTGATTCTTTTGTTTGCAGTGATATACCGATTGGTCATATATTTAATATTCACGTAATTTATTGATTCAAAGAAGAAAATATCATTATTATAAATAAAATAACTTTACATCAAATAACATTTAAAAGAAATAGCTGCTAATTAAAAGTATTTAATAATTAGCCTTTTGTTTCATATGCATTCAACAATAATGTATCTTCTTGCGCTTGCCTCCGGACGGTGTGTGTGGGGGGCAGTGCGCAGGCAGAACTTCTTATCAACAAAAGGGGTGGACAGCGTTATTTCACTTTTCTTTAGCACTAAACACAACAGGTATCATTTCAAACATACTTCAGAAATACTTTCCAGAACAGCAGATTATCTAACTTATAGAGGACTGCACCTAAAAATATCGATTTTGGGAGCACTTCCGGCTTTGATCACACGCTAAAAATGTTTGATCAAATCTCTACAAACAATTTCACATTATATGGCACCATTTTTGTCCCGAAATTCCGTCAAGAGGGGGCAAACTTTTAGGGGTCCGCTGCTAAAAATATCGATTTTGGGAGCATTTCCGGGTTTGATCAAACGCTAAAAATGGTTGATCAAATCTCTACAAACTATTTCACGTTAGATGGCATCATTATTGTCCGGAAATTCCGTCAGGGGGGGGGGCTAACTTTTAGGGGTGTGAACCTAAAAATATCGATTTTGAGTTCACTTTCGGGTTTGATCAAACGCTAAAAATGGTTGATAATATCTTTACAAACGATTTCACGTTAGATGGCACCATTTTTGTCCCGAAATTCCGTCAAGAGGGGGCAAACTTTAAGGGGTCCGCTGCTAAAAATATCGATTTTGCGCGCATTTCCCGGTTTGATCAAACGCTAAAAATGGTTGATCAAATCTCTAGAAACGATTTCACGTTAGATGGGACCATTTTTGTCCTGAAATTCCGGCAAGGGGGGCTAACTTTTAGGGTTCCGCTGCTAAAAATATCAATTTTGGGCGCATTTCCGGGTTTGATCAAACGCTAAAAATGGTTGATCAAATCTCTACAAACGATTTCACGTTAGATGGCACCATTTTTGTCTCGAAATTCCGTCAAGGGGGGCTAACTTTTAGGGGTGTGAAGCTAAAAATATCGATTTTGGGCGCATTTCCGGGTTTGATCAAATGCTAAAAATGGTTGATCAAATCACTACAATTGATTTCACGTCAGATGGCATCATTTTTATCCGGAAATTCCGTCAAGGGGGGCTAACTTTTAGGGGTCCGCTGCTAAAAATATTGATTTTGGGCGCATTTCCGGGTTTGATGAAACGCTAAAAATGGTTGATCAAATCTCTACAAACGATCTCACGTTAGATGGCACCATTTTTGTCTCGAAATTCCGTCAAGGGAGGCTATCTTTTAGGGGTCCGCTGTTAAAAATATCGATTTTAGGCGCATTTCCGGGTTTGATCAAACGCTAAAAATGGTTGATCAAATCTCTACAAATGATTTCACGTTAGATGGCATCATTTTTGTCCGGAAATTCCGTCAATGGGGGGCTAACTTTTAGGGGCATGAAGCTAAAAATATCGATTTTGGGCGTATTTCCGGGTTTGATCAAACGCTAAAACTGGTTGATCAAATCTCTACAAACGATTTCACGTTAGATGGCATCGTTTTTGTCCGGAAATTCCGTCAAGGGGGGGCTAACTTTTAGGGTTCCGCTGCTAAATATATCAATTTTGGGCGCATTTCCGGGTTTGATCAAACGCTAAAAATGGTTGATCAAATCTCTACAAACGATTTCACGTTAGATGGCACCATTTTTGTCCCGAAATTCCGTCAAGGGAGGCTATCTTTTACGGGTCCGCTGCTAAAAATATCGATTTTAGGCGCAATTCCGGGTTTGATCAAACGCTAAAAATGGTTGATCAAATCTCTACAAACGATTTCACGTTAAATGGCATCATTTTTGTCCGAAAATTCCGTCAATGGGGGGCAAACTTCTAGGGGTGTGAAGCTAAAAATATCGATTTTGGGCGAATTTCCGGGTTTGATCAAACGCTAAAAATGGTTGATCAAATCTCTATAAACTATTTCACGTTAGATGGCACCATTTTTGTCTCGAAATTCCGTCAAGGGTGGGCTAACTTTTAGGGGTGTGAAGCTAAAAATATCGATTTTGGGCGCATTTCCGGGATTGATCAAACGCTAAAAACGGTTGATCAAATCTCTACAAACGATTTCACGTTAGATGGCATCATTTTTATGCGGAAATTCCGTCAAGGGGGGCTAACTTTTAGGGGTCCGCTGCTAAAAATATTGATTTTGGGCGCATTTCCGGGCTTGATGAAACGCTAAAAGTGGTTGATCAAATCTCTAAAAACAATTTCACGTTAGATGGCACCATTTTTGTCCCGAAATTCCGTCAAGGGAGGCTATCTTTTAGGGGTCCGCTGTTAAAAATATCGATTTTAGGCGCATTTCCGGGTTTGATCAAACGCTAAAAATGGTTGATCAAATCTCTACAATTGATTTCACGTTAGATAGCATCATTTTTGTCCGGAAATGCCGTCAAGAGGGGGCTAACTTTTAGGGGTCCGCTGCTAAAAATATCGATTTTGCGCGCATTTCCCGGTTTGATCAAACGCTAAAAATGGTTGATCAAATCTCTACAAACGATTTCACGTTAGATGGCATCATTTTTGTCCGGAAATTCCGTCAAAGGGGGCTAACTTTTAGGGTTCCGCTGCTAAAAATTTCAATTTTGGGCGCATTTCCGGGTTTGATCAAACGCGAAAAATGGTTGATCAAATCTCTACAGATTTCACGTTAGATGGCACCATTTTTGTCTCGAAATTCCGTCAAGGGGGGGCTAACTTTTAGGGGTGTGAAGCTAAAAATATCGATTTTGGGCGCATTTCCGGGTTTGATCAAACGCTAAAAATGGTTGATCAAATCTCTACAATTGATTTCACGGTAGATGGCATCATTTTTATCCGGAAATTCCGTCAAGGGGGGATAACTTTTAGGGGTCCGCTGCTAAAAATATTGATTTTGGGCGCATTTCCGGGCTTGATGAAACGCTAAAAGTGGTTGATCAAATCTCTAAAAACAATTTCACGTTAGATGGCACCATTTTTGTCCCGAAATTCCGTCAAGGGAGGCTATCTTTTAGGGGTCCGCTGTTAAAAATATCGATTTTAGGCGCATTTCCGGGTTTATCAAACGCTAAAAATGGTTGATCAAATCTCTACAAACGATTTCACGTTAGATGGCATCATTTTTGTCCGAAAATTCCGTCAATGGGGGGCTAACTTTTAGGGTTCCGCTGCTAAATATATCGATTTTGGGCGCATTTCCGGGTTTGATCAAACGCTAAAAATGGTTGATCAAATCTCTACAATTGATTTCACGTTAGATAGCATCATTTTTGTCCGGAAATGCCGTCAAGGGGGTCTAACTTTTAGGGGTCCGCTGCTAAAAATATTGATTTTGGGCGCATTTCCGGGTTTGATGAAACGCTAAAAGTGGTTGATCAAATCTCTACAAAGAATTTATTTCACGTTATATGGCACCATTTTTGTTCTGAAATTCCGGCAAGGGGGGACTAACTTTTAGGGGTCCGCTGCTAAATATATCCATTTTGTTTTATTTTTCGGGTTTGATCAAACGCTAAAAAAGATTGATCAAATAATTACGAACAATTTCATGTTAGGTGACAGCATTTTTGTCCCGAAATTCCGCCAAGGAAGGGCTAACTTTTAGGTGTCCGCTGCTTAAAATATCGATATTGGGCGCATTTCCGGGTTTGATCTCTCGCTAAAAATGGTTGATCAAATCTCTACAAACGATTTGACGTTAGATGGCACCATTTTTCCCGAAATTCCGTCAAGGGGGGGGCTAACTTTTAGGTGTCCGCTGCTAAAAATATCGATATTGGGCGCATTTCCGGGTTTGATCTCTCGCTAAAAATGGTTGATCAAATCTCTACAAACGATTTCACGTTAGATGGCACCATTTTTCCCGAAATTCCGTCAAGGGGGGGGGCTAACTTTTAGGGGTCCGCTGTTAAAAATATCGATTTTAGGCGCATTTCAGGGTTTGATCAAACGCTAAAAATGGTTGATCAAATCTCTACAAACGATTTCACGTTAGATGGCATCATTTTTGTCCGAAAATTCCGTCAATGGGGGGCTAACTTTTAGGGGTGTGAATCTAAAAATATCGATTTTGGGCGCATTTCCGGGTTTGATCAAACGCTAAAAATGGTTGATCAAATCTCTACAATTGATTTCACGGTAGATGGCATCATTTTTATCCGGAAATTCCGTCATGGGGGGCTAACTTTTAGGGGTCCGCTGCTAAAAATATTGATTTTGGGCGCATTTCCGGGTTTGATGAAACGCTAAAATTGGTTGATCAAATCTCTACAAATAATTTCACGTTAGATGGCACCATTTTTGTCCCGAAATTCCGTCAAGGGAGGCTATCTTTTAGGGGTCCGCTGCTAAAAATATCGATTTTAGGCGCAATTCCGGGTTTGATCAAACGCTAAAAATGGTTGATCAAATCTCTACAAACGATTTCACGTTAAATGGCATCATTTTTGTCCGAAAATTCCGTCAATGGGGGGCAAACTTTTAGGGGTGTGAAGCTAAAAATATCGATTTTGGGCGCATTTCCGGGTTTGATCAAACGCTAAAAATGGTTGATCAAATCTCTATAAACTATTTCACGTTAGATGGCACCATTTTTGTCTCGAAATTCCGTCAAGGGGGGGCTAACTTTTAGGGGTGTGAAGCTAAAATTATCGATTTTGGGCGTATTTCCGGGATTGATCAAACGCTAAAAATGGTTGATCAAATCTCTACAAACGATTTCATGTTAGATGGCATCATTTTTATGCGGAAATTCCGTCAAGGGGGGCTAACTTTTAGGGGTCCGCTGCTAAAAATATTGATTTTGGGCGCATTTCCGGGCTTGATGAAACGTTAAAGTGGTTGATCAAATCTCTAAATACAATTTCACGTTAGATGGCACCATTTTTGTCCCGAAATTCCGTCAAGGGAGGCTATCTTTTAGGAGTCCGCTGTTAAAAATATCGATTTTAGGCGCATTTCCGGGTTTGATCAAACGCTAAAAATGGTTGATCAAATCTCTACAATTGATTTCACGTTAGATAGCATCATTTTTGTCCGGAAATGCCGTCAAGAGGGGGCTAACTTTTAGGGGTCCGCTGCTAAAAATATCGATTTTGCGCGCATTTCCCGGTTTGATCAAACGCTAAAAATGGTTGATCAAATCTCTACAAACGATTTCACGTTAGATGGCACCATTTTTGTCTCGAAATTCCGTCAAGGGGGGCTAACTTTTAGGGGTGTGAAGCTAAAAATATCGATTTTGGGCGCGTTTCCGGGTTTGATCAAATGCTAAAAATGGTTGATCAAATCTCTAAAATTGATTTCACGTCAGATGGCATCATTTTTATCCAGAAATTCCGTCAAGGGGGGCTAACTTTTAGGGGTCCGCTGCTAAAAATATTGATTTTGGGCGCATTTCCGGGTTTGATGAAACGCTAAAAATGGTTGATCAAATCTCTACAAACGATCTCACGTTAGATGGCACCATTTTTGTCTCGAAATTCCGTCAAGGGAGGCTATCTTTTAGGGGTCCGCTGTTAAAAATATCGATTTTAGGCGCATTTCCGGGTTTGATCAAACGCTAAAAATTGTTGATCAAATCTCTACAAATGATTTCACGTTAGATGGCATCATTTTTGTCCGAAAATTCCGTCAATGGGGGGCTAACTTTTAGGGGTGTGAAGCTAAAAATATCGATTTTGGGCGCATTTCCGGGTTTGATCAAACGCTAAAAATGGTTGATCAAATCTCTACAAACGATTTCACGTTAGATGGCATCATTTTTGTCTGGAAATTCCGTCAAGGGGGGGCTAACTTTTAGGGTTCCGCTGCTAAATATATCCATTTTGGGCGCATTTCCGGGTTTGATCAAACGCTAAAAATGGTTGATCAAATCTCTACAATTTATTTCACGGTAGATGGCATCATTTTTATCCGGAAATTCCGTCAAGGGGGGCTAACTTTTAGGGGTCAGCTGCTAAAAATATTGATTTTGGGCGCATTTCCGGGTTTGATGAAACGCTAAAAGTGGTTGATCAAATCTCTACAAATAATTTCACGTTAGATGGCACCATTTTTGTCCCGAAATTCCGTCAAGGGAGGCTATCTTTTACGGGTCCGCTGCTAAAATTATCGATTTTAGGCGCAATTCCGGGTTTGATCAAACGCTAAAAATGGTTGATCAAATCTCTACAAACGATTTCACGTTAAATGGCATCATTTTTGTCCGAAAATTCCGTCAATGGGGGACAAACTTCTAGGGGTGTGAAGCTAAAAATATCGATTTTGGGCGAATTTCCGGGTTTGATCAAACGCTAAAAATGGTTGATCAAATCTCTACAAACGATTTCACGTTAGATGGCATCATTTTTATGCGGAAATTCCGTCAAGGGGGGCTAACTTTTAGGGGTCCGCTGCTAAAAATATTGATTTTGGGCGCATTTCCGGGCTTGATGAAACGCTAAAAGTGGTTGATCAAATCTCTAAAAACAATTTCACGTTAGATGGCACCATTTTTGTCCCGAAATTCCGTCAAGGGAGGCTATCTTTTAGGGGTCCGCTGTTAAAAATATCGATTTTAGGCGCATTTCCGGGTTTGATCAAACGCTAAAAATGGTTGATCAAATCTCTACAATTGATTTCACGTTAGATAGCATCATTTTTGTCCGGAAATGCCGTCAAGAGGGGGCTAACTTTTAGGGGTCCGCTGCTAAAAATATCGATTTTGCGCGCATTTCCCGGTTTGATCAAACGCTAAAAATGGTTGATCAAATCTCTACAAACGATTTCACGTTAGATGGCATCATTTTTGTCCGGAAATTCCGTCAAAGGGGGCTAACTTTTAGGGTTCCGCTGCTAAAAATTTCAATTTTGGGCGCATTTCCGGGTTTGATCAAACGCGAAAAATGGTTGATCAAATCTCTACAGATTTCACGTTAGATGGCACCATTTTTGTCTCGAAATTCCGTCAAGGGGGGGCTAACTTTTAGGGGTGTGAAGCTAAAAATATCGATTTTGGGCGCATTTCCGGGTTTGATCAAACGCTAAAAATGGTTGATCAAATCTCTACAATTGATTTCACGGTAGATGGCATCATTTTTATCCGGAAATTCCGTCAAGGGGGGATAACTTTTAGGGGTCCGCTGCTAAAAATATTGATTTTGGGCGCATTTCCGGGCTTGATGAAACGCTAAAAGTGGTTGATCAAATCTCTAAAAACAATTTCACGTTAGATGGCACCATTTTTGTCCCGAAATTCCGTCAAGGGAGGCTATCTTTTAGGGGTCCGCTGTTAAAAATATCGATTTTAGGCGCATTTCCGGGTTTATCAAACGCTAAAAATGGTTGATCAAATCTCTACAAACGATTTCACGTTAGATGGCATCATTTTTGTCCGAAAATTCCGTCAATGGGGGGCTAACTTTTAGGGTTCCGCTGCTAAATATATCGATTTTGGGCGCATTTCCGGGTTTGATCAAACGCTAAAAATGGTTGATCAAATCTCTACAATTGATTTCACGTTAGATAGCATCATTTTTGTCCGGAAATTCCGTCAAGGGGGTCTAACTTTTAGGGGTCCGCTGCTAAAAATATTGATTTTGGGCGCATTTCCGGGTTTGATGAAACGCTAAAAGTGGTTGATCAAATCTCTACAAAGAATTTCACGTTATATGGCACCATTTTTGTTCTGAAATTCCGGCAAGGGGGGACTAACTTTTAGGGGTCCGCTGCTAAATATATCCATTTTGTTTTATTTTTCGGGTTTGATCAAACGCTAAAAAAGATTGATCAAATAATTACGAACAATTTCATGTTAGGTGACAGCATTTTTGTCCCGAAATTCCGCCAAGGAAGGGCTAACTTTTAGGTGTCCGCTGCTTAAAATATCGATATTGGGCGCATTTCCGGGTTTGATCTCTCGCTAAAAATGGTTGATCAAATCTCTACAAACGATTTGACGTTAGATGGCACCATTTTTCCCGAAATTCCGTCAAGGGGGGGGCTAACTTTTAGGTGTCCGCTGCTAAAAATATCGATATTGGGCGCATTTCCGGGTTTGATCTCTCGCTAAAAATGGTTGATCAAATCTCTACAAACGATTTCACGTTAGATGGCACCATTTTTCCCGAAATTCCGTCAAGGGGGGGGGCTAACTTTTAGGGGTCCGCTGTTAAAAATATCGATTTTAGGCGCATTTCCGGGTTTGATCAAACGCTAAAAATGGTTGATCAAATCTCTACAATTGATTTCACGGTAGATGGCATCATTTTTATCCGGAAATTCCGTCATGGGGGGCTAACTTTTAGGGGTCCGCTGCTAAAAATATTGATTTTGGGCGCATTTCCGGGTTTGATGAAACGCTAAAATTGGTTGATCAAATCTCTACAAATAATTTCACGTTAGATGGCACCATTTTTGTCCCGAAATTCCGTCAAGGGAGGCTATCTTTTAGGGGTCCGCTGCTAAAAATATCGATTTTAGGCGCAATTCCGGGTTTGATCAAACGCTAAAAATGGTTGATCAAATCTCTACAAACGATTTCACGTTAAATGGCATCATTTTTGTCCGAAAATTCCGTCAATGGGGGGCAAACTTTTAGGGGTGTGAAGCTAAAAATATCGATTTTGGGCGCATTTCCGGGTTTGATCAAACGCTAAAAATGGTTGATCAAATCTCTATAAACTATTTCACGTTAGATGGCACCATTTTTGTCTCGAAATTCCGTCAAGGGGGGGCTAACTTTTAGGGGTGTGAAGCTAAAATTATCGATTTTGGGCGTATTTCCGGGATTGATCAAACGCTAAAAATGGTTGATCAAATCTCTACAAACGATTTCAGGTTAGATGGCATCATTTTTATGCGGAAATTCCGTCAAGGGGGGCTAACTTTTAGGGGTCCGCTGCTAAAAATATTGATTTTGGGCGCATTTCCGGGCTTGATGAAACGTTAAAGTGGTTGATCAAATCTCTAAATACAATTTCACGTTAGATGGCACCATTTTTGTCCCGAAATTCCGTCAAGGGAGGCTATCTTTTAGGAGTCCGCTGTTAAAAATATCGATTTTAGGCGCATTTCCGGGTTTGATCAAACGCTAAAAATGGTTGATCAAATCTCTACAATTGATTTCACGTTAGATAGCATCATTTTTGTCCGGAAATGCCGTCAAGAGGGGGCTAACTTTTAGGGGTCCGCTGCTAAAAATATCGATTTTGCGCGCATTTCCCGGTTTGATCAAACGCTAAAAATGGTTGATCAAATCTCTACAAACGATTTCACGTTAGATGGCACCATTTTTGTCTCGAAATTCCGTCAAGGGGGGCTAACTTTTAGGGGTGTGAAGCTAAAAATATCGATTTTGGGCGCGTTTCCGGGTTTGATCAAATGCTAAAAATGGTTGATCAAATCTCTAAAATTGATTTCACGTCAGATGGCATCATTTTTATCCAGAAATTCCGTCAAGGGGGGCTAACTTTTAGGGGTCCGCTGCTAAAAATATTGATTTTGGGCGCATTTCCGGGTTTGATGAAACGCTAAAAATGGTTGATCAAATCTCTACAAACGATCTCACGTTAGATGGCACCATTTTTGTCTCGAAATTCCGTCAAGGGAGGCTATCTTTTAGGGGTCCGCTGTTAAAAATATCGATTTTAGGCGCATTTCCGGGTTTGATCAAACGCTAAAAATTGTTGATCAAATCTCTACAAATGATTTCACGTTAGATGGCATCATTTTTGTCCGAAAATTCCGTCAATGGGGGGCTAACTTTTAGGGGTGTGAAGCTAAAAATATCGATTTTGGGCGCATTTCCGGGTTTGATCAAACGCTAAAAATGGTTGATCAAATCTCTACAAACGATTTCACGTTAGATGGCATCATTTTTGTCTGGAAATTCCGTCAAGGGGGGGCTAACTTTTAGGGTTCCGCTGCTAAATATATCCATTTTGGGCGCATTTCCGGGTTTGATCAAACGCTAAAAATGGTTGATCAAATCTCTACAATTTATTTCACGGTAGATGGCATCATTTTTATCCGGAAATTCCGTCAAGGGGGGCTAACTTTTAGGGGTCAGCTGCTAAAAATATTGATTTTGGGCGCATTTCCGGGTTTGATGAAACGCTAAAAGTGGTTGATCAAATCTCTACAAATAATTTCACGTTAGATGGCACCATATTTGTCCCGAAATTCCGTCAAGGGAGGCTATCTTTTAGGGGTCCGCTGCTAAAAATATCGATTTTAGGCGCAATTCCGGGTTTGATCAAACGCTAAAAATGGTTGATCAAATCTCTACAAACGATTTCACGTTAAATGGCATCATTTTTGTCCGAAAATTCCGTCAATGGGGGGCTAACTTTTAGGGGTGTGAAGCTAAAAATATCGATTTTGGGCGCATTTCCGGGTTTGATCAAACGCTAAAAATGGTTGATCAAATCTCTACAATTGATTTCACGTTAGATGCCATCATTTTTATCCGGAAATTCCGTCAAGGGGGGCTAACTTTTAGGGGTCCGCTGCTAAAAATATTGATTTTGGGCGCATTTCCGGGCTTGATGAAACGCTAAAAGTGGTTGATCAAATCTCTAAAAACAATTTCACGTTAGATGGCACCATTTTTGTCCCGAAATTCCGTCAAGGGAGGCTATCTTTTAGGGGTCCGCTGTTAAAAATATCGATTTTAGGCGCATTTCCGGGTTTGATCAAACGCTAAAAATTGTTGATCAAATCTCTACAAACGATTTCACGTTAGATGGCATCATTTTTGCCCGAAAATTCCGTCAATGGGGGGCTAACTTTTAGGGGTCCGCTGCTAAATATATGGATTTTGGGCGCATTTCCGGGTTTGATCAAACGCTAAAAATGGTTGATCAAATCTCTACAATTGATTTCACGTTAGATAGCATCATTTTTGTCCGGAAATGCCGTCAAGGGGGTCTAACTTTTAGGGGTCCGCTGCTAAAAAATATTGATTTTGGGCGCATTTCCGGGTTTGATGAAACGCTAAAAGTGGTTGATCAAATCTCTACAAAGAATTTCACGTTATATGGCACCATTTTTGTTCTGAAATTCCGGCAAGGGGGGACTAACTTTTAGGGGTCCGCTGCTAAATATATCCATTTTGTTTTATTTTTCGGGTTTGATCAAACGCTAAAAAAGGTTGATCAAATAATTACGAACAATTTCATGTTAGGTGACAGCATTTTTGTCCCGAAATTCCGCCAAGGAAGGGCTAACTTTTAGGTGTCCGCTGCTAAAAATATCGATATTGGGCGCATTTCCGGGTTTGATCTCTCGCTAAAAATGGTTGATCAAATCTCTACAAACGATTTCACGTTAGATGGCACCATTTTTCCCGAAATTCCGTCAGGGGGGGGGCTAACTTTTAGGGGTCCGCTGCTAAAAATATCGATTTTTGGCGCATTTCCGGGTTTTATCAAACGCTAAAAATGATTGAACAAATCTTTACAAACGCTTTCACGTTAGATGGCACTATTTTTGTCCCGAAATTCCGTAGAGGGGGGGCTAACTTTTAGGGGTGTGAAGCTAAAAAATATCGGTTTTGGGCGCATTTCCGGGTTTGATAAAACGTTTAAAATGGTTGATCAAATCTCTACAAACAATTTCACGTTAGATGAAAATATTTTTGTCCCGAAATTCCGCCAAGGGAGGCTATCTTTTAGGGGTCCGCTGTTAAAAATATCGATTTTAGGCGCATTTCCGGGTTTGATCAAACTCTAAAAATGGTTGATCAAATCTCTACAAACGATTTCACGTTAGATGGCATCATTTTTGTCCGAAAATTCCGTCAATGGGGGGCTAACTTTTAGGGGTGTGAAGCTAAAAATATCGATTTTGGGCGCATTTCCGGGTTTGATCAAACGCTAAAAATGGTTGATCAAATCTCTACAAACGATTTCACGTTAGATGGCATCATTTTTGTCCGGAAATTCCGTCAAGGGGGGGCTAACTTTTAGGGGTCCGCTGCTAAAAATATCGATTCTGGGCGCATTTCCGGGTTTGATCAAACGCTAAAAATGGTTGATCAAATCTCTACAAACGATTTCACGTTAGATGGCACCATTTTTGTCCCGAAATTCCGTCAAGGGGGGGCTAACTTTTAGGGGTGTGAAGCTAAAAATATCGATTTTGGGAGCATTTCCGGGTTTGATCAAACGCTAAAAATGGTTGATCAAATCTCTACAGACGATTTCTGATAAGGATCGCTAATTTTTTTTTAATTTTGCGCATTTTGAAATATCCTAAAAGTTAGCCCCCCCTGGTCCCTTTTAATCATAACTCATGAAATAAAGTTGATCAAACGATGAAAATTGTTGATCAAATCTGATCAAACGATGATCAAACGAAATGCATATGTCACTTTCTTATTTTCCGTCATGGGGGGGCTAACTTTTAGGCGGTCTCAATTAGCCTATACAAAAAAAAAAAAAAAAAAAAAAAAAAAAAAAAAATTAAGAAGATTAAAATGCAATTTAGTTCCTTTTGATTCCGTTTTCAAGGTTTTAATGAATCAATGTTTGACAAAGCTGATTACGTAGTTCAGTTTTATATATTTTAAATTTAAAAATAAGTTGTCTATTAAATAGCAAAATTCTTTTTGTAAATTTACTTTGTAGTGGAAATAAGTTGTTTAAAAATAAATTGTCTATTAGATACTTAGTAAAATTCTTTTTGTAAATTTACTTTGTGGTGGAGAGGGGGGGGGGGCGCAAAATCCATGTTTGCCCCGGGCGCCAAAAAAGCTAGTTCGAACCTGTTTACAACATTCTGCAGCACACTCTGTATTCTAGTTCATCGCGCGCGAAAACATAACATTCTTCTCCTCCATCCAAACATCATTCTCTTCGCTTCAGTTCCGCAGCTCGCTCATAGCCACGCCTGCCACGCCATTCTGCCAGTCAATGGAGTGTCTTCATATGAGAGTGGCGTTCGGCAGTCGTAAAATAGACCTGACCGCAAAGGAATACCTTCCTACAATATTTATATAAAAAATTTAGAAACATCAAACAAATCCTACAAATTCGGAGTCACTATCTGAATCTCCAGAAAGATCTATTAAGTCCCATCCCGTTGCTTCCTCGTCATAAAAATCGACTCAGCGTCAATTTTCGTCATCACTTTCGCAAATAAATTCGTCCTCAGTGCCATCCATAACACTGATAATACCGCACTTTTTAAAATTATTTCACAGTCATCTCCCTTGGAATTGACATCCACGACTCTTTAATCAATGAGGCAATAACATCGATTTCCGCTCTTTTCAAATTGCCACCCTTTGTTTTCTGCACACCTTTCAAACCCTTCCACTCAATCCAGATTTTTCGCAATCTATCTTTAAGGGGTCTCAGGACTCTTAAAATTGGAAAAAATGAAAAAAAAAAAGACCATTTTCAACATTTAATATCTTAAAATGTATTTGATTTTAAGACGCAATTTTAATTGGAATAAAATATATAAGTATGTTCTTTCATTTCATGTATTTAAAAAATTGTAAGATGCAGAATTAGCATTTACAGGGGGCTCCAAACTGTTAGACATTTGACAAGCAAAAAATCGACATAACAGCTTACGCGCACGGTTACAAAATAAGTATTGCAATTAGAATGAAAATTTTGGTGCCTACTTATACTTCAGATTGTAATAATTACCCTGAACCTAAATAAGTTTGTATTTAAAGCTTTTTTATAATTTTAATACAAAGTTGTATTTAGCTAATGTAAAATTTAGAAAATTTCAACAGTATAATCGTCTAAAAAAATATTTTTTTGAACAATAAAAAGGAAATTTTAGGTTCAGTTTATACAGACTAACATGAAACAAATGTTTTAAAAATTTCATGAAACAATATTTATAAGTTTTTTAGATATCGTGCGCGTTATGCCCAAAAACGTCATTTGGAGAAAAATGGCTTCAAATTTTTCGAAAGGACGCTTCAACTATTGAACGTGTATAAATGTAAAAGCCATAACTTCAGTTCTAATAGGAATTTCAAGGAAACAATTATATCAAAATATTCAGAAAAGATAGGAGTTTAACATCTAAAAAAATTAAAATTTCGAAAATTTTTAAGCTTTAAGAGATTAAGCTTTAAGCTTTAAGACCCCTTAAAAGATTTGTTGATCAAACATCTATTTGCCTAACATCTGTGACAAAACTTTTCTCACAAAATCTGACCGCTTCAGTCACGGGAAGAAAGAAAAACGCTAAAGCTAAGCCTATGGGAGCGTTATTTTCAAATATCTCGCATTAATATTTTTAAATGTTTTTTTTTTTTTTTTTTTTTTTTTTTTTTTTTTTTTTTAACCATTTGGAAAAATGGTTATTGCCCTCGTCAGGGTAGAAAATCAAAAGCATATCTGAAGCTTTTTATTGGTTTAATCCGTATTTTATTCGTTTTCTGATTGGTCTATATACTTTAACCTTTACTTTCAACAGAGATGGATACTTCTGTTGCCACTATGACAAAAAATTAATAAAAACTACAAAAAAAAATTAATAACTCAGAAACAAATTGAGGTACAGCTTTTAAACAAATTGCATTTAAAAGTACATTTTTTTCTCTATACGACGGTATAAAAAGTAATATTGTGGGAGGTTTATAAGTTTAAGAATGAAATTTCATTTAAAATGGGTCGTCAGATTTCTTGGAAATTTGACGATGGAAAAGCCTTTTCCCGAACAGCCAATGAAATGCTTGGATAATCCGTAAGTTTTAGGTGGATAATACGTAAGATTTAGAAATTTGACGGGTCGCAGGCGATTTTTGTCGCTTGCAATTTTTACGTGTAATAACACTATTAATGTTTAATTCATGGCGTACGTAATGTATGATCAACTCCATGCGATTTTTTATGTCTTTAATTATAGTCTTCGAAAAAATCATTTTCCAAATGGTCGTTGTAATTTGTTAAATTGCAATTTTTTTTTTTTTTTTGTGCATAGGATAGCTGAGGACGATTTACAACCGGGCTAGTTTTTACTTTTTCGAATTCGGTTTCGGATAGTTTTTAAAAAATTACTAAATGGAAACTACCCTTTTATAAAAATAACTATACCCGAAATCGAAAAAGTAAAAACTAGCCTGGTTGTAGATCGTCCTCAACTATCCTATGCAAAATAAATCATTCCAAAATATTAAAATTTGCGCGAGAAATTTGAAAAAAAAAGAAAACGCTCCCATACGCTTACCATTAGTGTTAGACTTTTCCGAGTGACTAGTGTGGACTCTTAAAAGACAATTTTATGTCAAAATATTTCAGGTTATACGCGTGTTTAAACGGTAGTTAGTTTTCCAACATTCTCACACCAGTTTCACATGTATATAGCAGATATAAATAATTTTTGAAAACAGGAAAATACTTTTCGGACATCCCATATATTCTCTTTTGCTTAAAAAATATTCTAGAGTTTTTAGATTAAAATAACGCAAACTGCATGTAAATACAATAATTAAATTAATAGATAAAACTCTTTTTCTTTTAGGGAAGTGCCTGCAAATGTATAGTGAATACTTAAAAAGTTTAAATCCATCTATCCCAGAATGTAATTTATCAAGATTTGCGTATTTAAATCGATGTGTCTAAAATTCTATAAAAAATAACTTTTTTTATCTTAATTACCTTGAAAATACTCCGTGTGTCTTAATTTTTATTGGAAATGCATAAAATTCATAATTTACTGCTCATTTTATATTGCATAATGAAACGTGAATTGATAAAACGAATGTGATAAAAAAAAAAGAATAAAAATGTATGTATTATCATTATTATTCTTCTTGTAGTTGTTGTTGTAATTACATGTCTAAAATTATCTTTCTTTTTAAAAATTAATAATATATATCTGTTTTAGAACTTGAATATATAATACGCGAATTATCACATTGCTAACGAAGCGTAGAACCAACAATGTGAAAAATGTCCAAGTCTGGAATCGAACCCGAAACCCTTGGAATAGCACACCAAGTGTTCTACCATTTAAGCTACGAGAACGATACCCAGCTTAGCATCTCTCACTCACCTATGTTGGTAAGGTTGCAACTGCAGCACAAGATGGAATAGTCTTCATGAGCATACAATCTTGTTGCGAAACATGAGACACAAACAAACCCAGCATCGGTGAACACATATATAATTTTTTTAATTAATTTTTCAATTAACTGAAAAAATAATTAAAAAATTATATACGTTTTATTAAATATCTTTTCTTTTCAAGGAATTCATAATTTAAGAATTTTCCATCGAGGTACATTTTTAAAGCATCATTACATAAAACGAAAGAAAAATGTAAAAATTTTAAAAATGTAAAGCATTTTAAAATTAATCTATGTAACTACGTTTGTAAATCAAATGTGGGAACAGATGTCATATATTCCCGTGGCCGCCATCTTGGATTTTTTTCTTGGCGTGAAAACACCTTTTTTCGCCAAGTAGTCAATGTCGCCAAGCAGCGATTTATGAACATGTTAGGCTTAACGAAAATAAAATGTAAACAATAAATCGGCAACAAAAAATCGCCAAGAAATCCTAAAACATCCAAGATGGCGGCCGCGGGAATATACAGCATCTAAGCCTAAATGTTTGGCTCAGACATTTTAAGGACTTATAATATGCATGTAATAAAATATATATAAACGTCAAATTTCCCAGTGTATTTTTCATATTTTTAGGTGCGTTCATAAACATACAAATACCTATACAAACGACCTATAGTCGCCGTCTCATCTGCCGGCATATAATATCGCAAAAACTATACAAACTGATGGTTTGAAATTTAATATATAGAATAGTTTCAGAATTGTGTCGAGTCATTTCAAACTTTAAGAAAAATCAAAATTTAAAAAGATATTAATAAAAGTTTTCTTCATTCTATTAAATCCTATCATACTTAATGAATTCAATGATATCCCATGACAGGTAATGATTCTGGGTTACAATGGTGATGACGTCCTATTGAAGATGGAGTCCTAATATTTTCGTATGTCTGAATTTAATATACAGAATCGTAATAAATTTTGTATTCATGCATTTTCGCATTGCAACAACTATTGCACCATGATCTGAATAGTTATAAAACTAGTTATAGTAACGAACGCATCTCATTTGGCACGTTTGACGTACAATTTCCGACTGGTTTAATTGTGACTACTATTCCCTTATTGAATGATTTCGCCTACATACTCGGTTCTTCTGAAATTTACAAATGTTCACACGATATTTGATTCGCATATCTCGAAGACAAATTTGTATGTGTAAGCTCTACTTTTTCATTTTATAAAAAGATTCTTTTATAGATGTCAAAAACGTTTCATAAGTTTTGTCCCAATGTCACTAAGAAACTCATTTTTTATCAAACTTGTTGAAAAGAAGAAAAAATTGCAGTTTAAATGCGTTTTTGTTTCAAAATTGTTTTATTTTAGTAATATTATCTTTAAGGGGGCTCAGGGCTTGAAAATTTTTAAAAAATCGATTTTTCTTTTAGCATCTATTTTGATTAGATAATTAATTCTGAACACAAATTGCAGAAAACCGCATAAAAATATTTGCATTTTTAACGGAGTTATGACCATTTATGTAACAATTACTTTCATAGCCGCACACATTTAATTGCAACTTTAAGTCGCGTTTTCTCAAAACATGATTTTTGACGACTATCCGTAAGATTAAAAAAAAAACTATTTGATGGAATGGCTTAAAAATGTTTTTGCATGCATATAACATCATTATCTATAGAATGAATTAATATATTTTAGGTAGTTTTGTATTTTGAGTACTTTTAATGAAAAAAAAAAAAAAGTTGTATTTTTTAGGGTTTTTTACATTTTCAAATTTGAGAGTTTTTTTAATAAGGTTTCCTTTGAGTGGTAGTTATATCCTTAATTCATTCCATAGAGTAATATTTCCTGATTATTGTAAAGCAAAAATTAGGTTCTTATGTCAATTTAACGTTAAGATATCTTACGGATGGTGATAGGACACCTAAATTTTTTTGCGAAAATTGTGTTATATAAATTTTGCTATATTTTTTGTTTTATTACATTGAAGTACTTCATTTTATAAGACTACAAACATACCTTAAAAATATCAGAAAGTTCAAATTAGTTACATTGAATACTTCTGTTCTTAAATGGACTCGAAGCTAGAGCTCTGTTTACATGTTTTTCGTTATCGATCAAGCCCTGAGACCCCTTAAATTGCTCTATTGTCTTATTGTTTATTGGAATTGCGTGAAATTTGTAATTTAGATTCATTTTCCATTTTGAAAAAATATTTTAGAATTCATTTCATAAATCGAATTTATAAATGTTTTTAAAACATAATTTATTAAAATAAAAAAGTAGACAAAAAATCAGTTAAATACACAATTATATTATAATAAAATGTATTTTCTTTTATTTAAAATAATATTTTTTAATTGCTTTCAAAATTTGTAGTATTTTTTACTTGTATAACTGTAGTACGAAAAATCTTAATTCAATCTTATTCAAAATTTAAGAAATTTTCTTTGAGATATATTTTTAAAGTGTCTTAACATAAAATCGAAGGAAAATGTAAAAACTTTGATATTCTTGCGTATTATAATTAACTTGCATTAAACGACCTTAAAATTTCTCAAACCCATAACATTTAAGTTAAAAAATATAGTTCAATATTTTAATTTAATAAATATATTTAACCCTTACCGGCGCGGAGTAATTTTGTTTATAAACTGATGAAATATTGGACTGACACCGTTATTTATAAACGAATTTATTAGAAAATACGAACTTGCTTATTTTCATGTACATTATAATAGGAAAGTTTAGTTAAATATTCTTGGTGACGTTTGTCAGTTTTGGAATTAAAATTAGGCGTCCCTTTTTAAGGACACCGCGCCGGAAAGGGTTAAGGTGTTTACATTTTACTTCTTTATACTGGTAATTGATTAATTAATAAGGTATGAAATATGGGAACCAAATGTATTTTTGTTAACGTGTGTGTTACGCTTTTTTCGTTGTTATTACGATGATGATGATCACGCAAACTCCAGTCAAACACCCGTAAAGACTTCGGATAACAGCTGTTTTGTTGATAAGCTGCCACCACCGATATAGGCGTGACATCGGACACAATGTGAGAAGGATAATAATTAAATACTAACTTATTCAGTTAAAATTAATAAATAATTTGTTTACAGATTATTTACATAAATAAAGCATTACTTAGAATTATAGGCTCGGATATAGCAGATCCTGCCAAACACTAAATTGTACATTTAATTAATGTCTACGCAATGAGTAGAATTATTAAACTAGGCGTTATTCCCTTCTCACTTTATCGAACTCAGCAAGACTTATCGGAGAACCACTCAGGTATCTCCCTTCCTATACACGTTTCTCCCCGCAGGAGCAAATCCTTTCTCAGGAATACTTCCTTCGCAAATCCACGCCTCCAACCTCCAGCCTCTCTCTACGAGTCACCAGCCAAGAGTACCCAACACACGCTTTCTCAGCTCGTAGTTCCAGAGAAAACTCCTAGTTCCAGTGGGGTCCTTCCCTGTACAAACCAGGAATCACCTTATCTCCCACTGCACTTCGCTTCCTCGCTCAATCATACAGTAGAGATAACCAAGAAGTTCTTTTGAACCTTTATCTATTTTCTTTGATGACCACATTCACGTATACAAAATAAATACTGGTATGTCATTTACACAATGGATCTTTTCATACAATAAGATATGATTATAACATTTCATTGCAAACTTCAAGATAAGAAAAAAGTTTCTCGACCGAAGTACGTAGAACGTGATTTACATATAAAATAAAATAATATTAAATAATAGCACTCTTAATTGGTCACACGCTCATTAGCGTCAGAAACCTGACAGTGTGTTTTATGCCATAAAATTTCTCGAACCAACAATATTTAATTAAGTATATATATATATATATATAAATTAAATAATTAAATTTTAAAATGCTTTATTTACTTAAATTACATGTCTTATATATTATATTGTTTTTGAAAGCGCCTATTATGACCTTATTAAAAATTGCACTGTATTAGTTGATGGATCATGAAATTTGAAAATATTGTTTCGATATCTGCTCGCCCAGGCAACCACACATTTACAAATGTAACTCTTCCATTTTCCAAAGAAATGAGACAAAAAATGTAAGTTAAGTATGCACTTGCGTTTTTATTTTTTATTTATTTTATTTTTGTATCTGTAATTATATTTTCAAATTTCATTTTTTTTCCGAACATAACATCCTGATTCCTATAAATACATTATTAAAAATTTCATGTTTCGGAGAAATTCATAGATTAAGAATTTTTTGTTAACATCTTTTTTTATAAATCATAACATAAAACAAAATTAAATGCAAAAGTTTTAGGTATACAGATCACTGTAAATTAAATTGTTTAATTTAATTTTTAATTAAATTTTGTCGATTTGAGAAATTTTAAGTGCATATAATACATTTGTATTTAAATACACATGGAGGACAAATTTCATATTTTATTGATATTGTTTCTTTTAAAATAATATCTTCCATTCCATTATTAAATGATTTCAAATGTATGTAGTACGGATTGTCCCATAAAGCGATTCACATTTCAGTAATTCAAAACTGCTTGACAAGTTATCTTATCGGAATACAGCTTGCTCCATAATACTTGTCAAAATAAGAGTTTTTGAATCTGGAAAAAAAGGTTCAAGCTTTGTTTCAACATTTTTTTAATAGAAAAATTCCGATTATTTTCCAAGCTTTATGGAGTAAACGGATTCCAATACGTCAAGTTGTAAGATTTTTGTATTTTAAAAAATGTGAACAGATTAACAGAAATGGAAATCTTTGAACACTTTTTTCTGTTTATACAACAATAACTCTTAAATAACCGGTCAAGTGCGAGTATTACTCGCGCAGAGATGATTCCGTACAATAAATATATGAATTCGTAACTGGGCATTACATTGCACAAATATATCATTAAAAGATGTTATCTAACAAGGAGTTGGCCAACCTTGTTAATCACAGATTTTGATTATTTTAATATATGTTGTAAGGTAGAGACCCCTTAGTGTCAGGTTCAACGGATTTTATCCAACGCTCCTTAGTTCTTGAGAAACCGAGGGGGGGGGGGGGTCTAATAATAGTACACAACTTAAATAGTTACTTTGCAACCGCAATGATAGGTTGGTCGTAGCTCAGTTGGTATGGCGGTTGCCGGCGGTTTCGCGGGCCCGGGTTCGATACCTGAATACGCTACATTTGTTTTTCTCATTTTTTGTTTTTTAAATATACCTGTAAGTATAATTAATAATCTCATTGTGAATTAAAATTTATAATATTGTATATCAATTATAATTTTAACCTATTTAATTTTTTTACTTTTAACTAAATAGTTGTATAAAACATCATAAAACTGTTAATTTTTTAAAAATCACTTTTAAAATGTATCTTCTATTTATATAAAATCCAAGTCTCTGTGTGTCCCTCACTATTCCGTTAGGACCGCCTCATTGAAATGAGTAATTGTTGAAAAGTATTAATGCAGGGTTACCACAGTAGCGCCAAATGTTAGCCAACCTGGCGATAGCTGGCTAATTTGGTGAAATTCCCATTTAAAACCATTTATCTTTCATAATGAGGTCACCGAAATTTATTTAAACTCCACTCTTTTAAGATATTTTTTCGAAATCTATGGGTGAGAATTTAAAGTACATCTTTACATCTTCCTCCCGATGCTACAAATAAAATAAACGCCAATAAACAACGGTGTACTGTGAGAGCTCCTCACTGTGCGATTTTAATGTGCTTTAGGTACTTTTCCAGTACAGGTGCCTTGGCGAAAAAGGAAATTTGGTAACATATTTTTCGGTAACCTATTCACTGTTTCATTTTATATACACACGCATTTTTTTCGATATTTATACGATTTATTTAACATAAAAAAGCCGTTTCTCTAATTTTATACAGAAAGAGATGTAATTTGTACATAAAAACATCAATAATATACATATAAAACAAACAAAAACGCTCATCAAATTTGTTTTCATAGCTGTTTATATGATTTGACAACAAATCTCGATATTTTTTCGTTATACGGACACCATGCCAAAATGTATGCTAATGCGCCAATTATTTCAAAATGCTATAAAAGATATTTGTAATTTTATGCCAGCAGTTTAATATGAGTTTTATTTTATTGCTTTATTTTATAGCAGTTATTTGTTCACTTATTTTAAGTATATATTTGTGATTTGATGAAATAGTTCGTAAAAGTCTGGAATTTTCAAATGTTATATTTTTTAAATGCTCATTTTAGTATCGACAACGGTTTTTCTTTTATTTTCCAAATGCTTCAATTCACGATTTTGCGCCAACTATTACGCTTGGCGACAATGGTGTCCACATAACGGAAAAGTATCCAAATCTCACTTTCTGATGCCCAAATTACACCAAGATTTTTTTTAAAAATGCCAAAGCCCCTACAGTGGAAAAGTACCAAACTGTCTATTATTTTGCGCTATACGTGTTATAGTGTGCACTATATGCAAGGGGAGTGGAGCGAAGAGTTTAAACATTAAATATCAAAGTTTCGGCACAGATGTCATATACGCGCCCAATATTGGCGCGATTTTTTTCTGACGCCAATGTCATATACACAACGGGTACTTAACTGTCTCCAAAGTGTCGTAATTTTGCTTGATATGTTATCCGGATGTTGTTGTTTATGCTGTTGATGTTTTCGCCAAATTGGCGTCGGAAAAAATCGCGCCAATATATGATAACGTATATGGCAACTGTGCCAAAGTTTCTATAAAGCAGTAAAAGACTAAAAAATTAAGAATAAAATAAATTCAAAATAAGACTAAAGAAGAAAGAAAAATCTTGCGTTAAGCATAGAATATGAAACACTTTCCAACACATCCTAAATGCTTTAACAAAACTTCGTTATTTAGGGAAATAAGGTAAATAAGATAACGTTACTTCTTAGATATCCCGTCGACCAATTTCGCCAAATTATATAAATCGCCAAATCAATAGTAAAACATTAATAAAAATACAAATAAAACGTCGAATTAATGGTTTTATTGGCCATTGTTGGCATTTAATTAATTAATTAATGGCAACCATTATTGGCAATTAATCTTACAATTTGGCGACAGTAATTTGGTCGACGGGATAACTATGAAGTACCAGGATATTAAGTAAACATTTTAGAAAACGCATAAAAAAAAATAAAAATTGATTTCAGCAGTTACCGTCCATAGCCAATAGTACCGTTATTACATGCCACTTTTTAGCTAAAATTTAATTTAAACTACTCTTAAAACTACTGAAATCACATTTTCAGATATTATCATCCATAGACGGTTATGTATCCAATTCTTTGCGAGACCATGTATATCATTTTATCTATATTCTACAAACATTTCTTAGGAAACTAAATGCAGTTCAGCGTAAAAATGCATACCTCCTTTAAAAATCACCTTTAAGCAATTTACTCTCATACTCAGTAACCCTTACGAATTCTTTTGTGTAGCCCTGCATATGAACTGTAGCATTTATACACACAGTATAGTATGCATAAATGTAGTGAAACATAAAAGCGCATATCATAATTAAAAATGCATTTCTAGCAATCATTGCTTATGTGCAATACTTCGGAGAAAAGTTTCTTGGCGAGAAAGAAGTTTGCCAACGTATTTTCTGGCAACCTATTTACTGCTTCATACTCAGAAGCAATTTTTTTCCATATGTATACAATTTGGCACAGATGTCACAGATGTGGCGCGATTTTTTTCCGACGCCAATTTGGCGAAAACTTCAACAGCATAAACAATATTCGGGTTACCATTACAAGCAAAATAACGACACTTTGGCGCCAGTTAAGTACCCGGTGCGTATATGACATCGGCGTCCAAAAAAAAAAAAAAAATCGCGCCAATATGGGCGTATATGACATCTGTGTCGACAATTTAATATAAAAAAAGCTATTTACCCATTTTTATAAAGAAACAGAAGTAATTTTTGCACAGATGTCATATACGCATGGGGGTTGGCGAGATTTTTCTACGACGCCAATTTGGCAGAAATCTCGCTTTCGAATACCAGTTACTTATATATTTTTCAATTATTTGCTATCATTTTGAAAAGGAAATAACTATAAATAAATAAAAGTTTGAATAATAACTATAGAACAAAGCAGTTTATATAATTAAAAAACAGAAAATAAAAGTAAATAAACAATTTATTAATAAATAAGAAACAATAGCCGGGTAGCAGGCAAAATAACACCATTTTGGCGCCCGTTAGGGTACAGATGTCATATTCGCCCCATATTGGCGCGATTTTTTTCTGTCGCCAATATCATATAGGCAACAGGTACTTAACTTGCGCCAAAATGTAGCTATTTTGCTTGATGTGGTAACCCGGATTATGTTGTTTATGCTGTTGATGTTTTCGCCAAATTGGCAACCGAAAAAAATCGCGCCAATATGGGGCGAATATGACATCTGTTCCCCAGTTAGGTATCCCGGTTCATATCTGCCGTAATTTGTATATGAAAAAATTATATATATTTAGAAACGATTTTTTTATGCATATAAGTGCATATATAAACAAAGATAAAAGTTCATTAGATTTGTTTTCATAGCTGTTTATATATTTTCGCAACATATCTCACTTTCAGATGGCCGAATCGCGCCAAGCTTTTTTTAAAAATGCGCTATAATGGAAAGGTACTTAAATAAATAATTAACAGAAATAACAAATTATACAAACTAAAACTTTTTATTTCGAGTTCAAAGCATTGTTTTTAATTTCGATTAAAAATACATATATCCTTGGATAACTTCAATTGAAATTAGTTTCGCAGCTTAATATCTCATTCCATAAACCTAAACAAACACAAGTGATTCATTCATTGTGAAAGGTCAAAAATATTAAATCATTGAGGTAATCATTCACAAAGTAAGTTCTTTAATAATCAATGGGCAATATTCTAATGACGTCATAGTAGGTAAAATGGTGGCGGTATCATTTGTTTATGGTTTGTAATCACAAAGATTTAATTTTGCAATGTCTCTTAGTTACATTATTTTATTGTCATATTTATGAGCTCAGAACAAAAGCCTATTTTTTCATTATTTAGTTATTAAAGACGGAAAAAAAATCATAAATGCATGATTTGAAAACTATAAATAACTTTCTTGCTTAATACTAAAAAATAACATCGGGAAGTAACAGCGGGTTTAAGTTAAATACGTTTAACTGTTTAATTCTGTTGTAATATTCAAAATAACTGTATTTACTAGATTTCAGTACTCAACATCAGGGCCCGATTAAACTTTGAAGTTAGAGGAATTACAATGTCATTTCAGGACCCTTCTTTTGGAGAAGCTTTTCTAAATTCCATATATACATGGAAAATCTTCAGTGTTAGAAATATTATTCCTAGGACTGACATAACACGAGAACGGCCTGCAATTTTACGCAAGTTTTTGAAAGCTACTTTATATCAGAAATTTTACTAAAAACTGGTTACTTTTTTGTTATAGCGGCCCACACTATTAGGATTATGACAAGTTGCAGCCAATTTCGCCAACGTCGTAACCAAGATCGTGAAGCACACACATATAATACTATATAATACCATTTCATGAAATCGTATACGATAATTTAATAGTTTTTAACCTTACTTCAAGTGTGTTATTTATTTTTTTTAAGGCTCAACAATCTAATTTGTCCAATATATGAATTTAAAAAAATGTAAACAAAGATTGAATAGACATGACCGCAAAAAGCCTCAAATCTGCATAACACTTGGAACCAAACTGTGCAGATTAGTGGTCTTCTACTGTACACAGTTTTTTATAAATGTGTTTCGTTCTTAAAATGTGTTATTTTCATCTATCACTCGGAACAAGCGAGAAAACTCATATTCTTGCACTTGAGTTGTATATATCTTTATATCTAAATTTCCGTCATTTTTGACGGGCTACCTTTCTAGTTTCATATATTCTTTATCGATGCAATGATATTCAATTGTGTCAATTTGCGATTATAAAGAAACATCATTCACGCATTGCTTTAACAAAGGAAGTCAATGCGATAATACTATTATTCTTTTTTTAAAGTAACAAGCATAATTATATTAAAAATTAGCATCAGAATTACATTACAACCAATTTTTTGCATATTAAAGATTTTTAAATTTGTGATACGTATGCTTGCGCTTTCAATTATTTTGCTTTCATCTTTATCTTCTTTCTGCTTTTATTTTTATTTTATTTGAATATTCTTTTATTTTATCATAACTAGATGGCACCACAACAGATTTTGTCACGATTTTGGAATTTTTATCATTCAATAATAGATCCAATTTCTTTTTAAACCTCTTTAAAGAATGAGAAATAATAGTTTAAAAATTTTAAAAAAATGATAAATTTAAGTTTTTTAACATTATAAATAATGTATAATATTAAAATTATAATTGAAATTATTAAATTATAATTACAAGTATATTTATAAAACAAAAAATGAGAAAAACAAATGCAGCACGTTCGGGTACCGAACCCGGGCATCAGCCAGCGAACGCCGTACCAACTGAGCTACGACCAACCTAGCATTGCGGTAGCAATGTATGTATTTAAGTTGTATAAGACCCCATAGTTTCTCAAGAACAAAGGAGCGTTGGATAAACTCCGTTGAACCTGATACTAAGGGGTCTCTACCATACAACATATATTAAAGTAATCAAAATCTGTGATTAACAAGGTTGGCCCTCTCCTTGTAAGCTTTAAAAACCGATGGTGCGCAGAGTATGCCGACCGTGTCTTTATGTATATTCGAAAAGTCCGTGTCTTTAAGGGTTAATATCTCGGCTAATTATCGACACTTTTTTTCGAAAATCATTATCAACAATCCTTTTATACTTCTGCGACGATAGGTACCTCCAGCGCTCCTTAAACTCTTTGCTGAACGCCCGCAAATTGAAGGTTGTGTGGAACGGAAAAATGGGATTTCCCCCAAACTATGTGACCTAGGATGATCACTGTACTTTTCCAGCAAGGTTTGAACAAACTTCTACTACGCCTAAATTTTTTATGATTTTAATTTCAGTAGATTCGGAAATAGAGGGAGTAGGGGGGGGGGGAGGCATATCTTTTCTCATTACATTTTCGACGATATCTCTGAAAATATAACATCTAAAATTAAAAGAAATGTATTTTTGAGTTCGGCATTACGAAAGCTTCCACACGATATACAAAGAAAATATATATATATTTTTTTTCAAGTAACTTAATTAACCCCCCTACATTTTCCCTAAATATATTTGTGAATGGTTAATAATCTGTAAATATGTGGGTCAATAGCCTTTATTACATCAGCCAATTTGAATTTTCCACATTACATAGTTTACTAGTAAAATGGCTGTGACAGACGCGGGCAGACAGACAAAGGAGTGATCTTATAGTGGTTCCGTTTTTACTTTTTAAGTACGGAACCCTAAAAATGGCATTTTTCAAAAGGTACTGTGGTGTAACAGATACATTAACATGATAATTTTTACCTGTTTTTAAAATGTGGCGGATTTATAAGATTTTTTTTTTCTTACCAAGAAAATTTCCATTTATTGACATCTGTTATAGTGCAAACATGGAACTATGAAGATTAATCTTCATAGCTCCATGGGTGCAAACCGCATTCCTATAAACCCTATAAACTTGTATGTATTTTTTATGGTAGTTTTTTAACTTTTTTCCTTTTACCAAGGAAAATTTCATTTTTTGATAAGCATTATAAACTACTGCATATGAAATTGTTACGAGTTTTTAAAATGTGCCGGGGTTATGGGATTCTTTCAATATTTTTCCTTTAAGCACGAAAAATTATATTTTTTCATTAGTGTAACTATGTAAACCACACTTCTATAAATTCGATAAATGTTTATTAGTTTTTTAAATGTAACAAACTTATTCGACTCATTCAACATTTTTTTTTTTTTTGCCACGATAAATTACATTTTTGACACGCATTATACGCCGTGGTGAGCGGCCTCTTCCCGTCCGCAGTCCTTTAAGCTTTTCTTCTCTTATTCCGACTCTTTTACGGAAGCCAGATTCATAGGTCCCCAGCCACGTCCCGGATATAAGAGACTCTAGCGGAAGCCAGGTTGAAAAAAATACCGCACTCCGATACGATAACTCAATAAATTTTTATCAATTTTTACAAGTTGGAAATTGCTCGTGAAACGTGGCAAATGAGGTGCGTTCGTACTATAACTAGTTTTAAAATTATTTTTTGCACCCCATATTGTACTGAATGTATAATTTTTTGCACTTCATAACGTGCATAGTCTGATACATCATTAAAATGCACTTCCAATAATTTTTTCGGAACACTTTTGACTGTCCCTGTAATTAAACTATACATCCGATTTTCCTAAAATTTGAAATAGCTCAACAAAACTTTGCAACAGTTATATCTTTAAAATTTCAGACCATTCGGAAGGCTGTAATATCATTAAAATGCACTTGCAATAATTTTTCCCATTGGCCGTAATGTAAAGAAAAACTTTTGGCTGTCCCTGTAATTAAACTATGCATCCGATTTTCCTAAAATTTGAAATGGCTCGACAAAATTTTGCAACGATTATATCTTTAAAATTTCAGATCATTCGGAAGGCTCTAATACCATTAAAATCCACTTGCAATAATTTTTCCCATTGGCCGTAATGTAAAGAAAAACTTTTGACTGTCCCTGTAATTAAACTATACGTCCGATTTTCATAAAATTTGAAATGGCTCGACAAAATTTTGCAACAATTGTATCTTTAAAATTTCAGATCATTCGGAAGGCTCTAATATCATTAAAATCCAATTGCAAAAATTTTTTCCATTGGCCGTAATGTAAAGAAAAACTTTTGACTGTCCCTGTAATTAAACTATACATCCGATTTTCATAAAATTTGAAATGGCTCGACAAAATTTTGCAACAATCACATATTTGAAATTTCAGACTATTCGGTTGTGTAGTTTTTGCTCTGTTACATGCGGACAGACGGACAGACGGACGGACTGAACGACGACTATAGGTGCTACGTATTTATATAATTACGAACGCACCTAAAAATGGGACGGATTTATGGGACTCTTTTTTTTTAACCAAAAAAAAAAAAATAAATAAATAAATAAAATAAAAATACATATTTTGATAGGTGTTGTAGTGCAAACCGCACTCCGATACGATCATTTGATAAATTTTTATTAGTTTTTAAAATGTGACGGTTGGTTGGTTGGTTGGTTGTATTTATGACGGCCAATTATCTGCACTAGGGATATAGGCCCAGGGGGAGTGCCCTTCGTGGGGGTCTTTCTAAGGGAACCTAACCCGCATTAACGCTTGGAAATCCAAGGTTCGAAGAAAACCACGAAAACTCCGAACGATTAGGCCGACGGGCGCGATTGGGATCGAACCCAGCACTTCCCGTCTACCAGCTTCGAGAGCAGAACCTCTCAGCCACTGGTGGGGCTAAAATGTGACGGATTTATGGAATTCTTTATTTATTTATTTATTTATTTATTTATTTATTTATTTATTTATTTATTTTACTACACAAAAATCTATTTTTTGATAGGTGTTATAGTGCAAACCGCACTCCGATACGATCATTTGATGAATTTTTATTAGTTTTTAAAATGCGACGGATTTATGGAATACTTTTTTTTTTTTTTTTTTTTTTTTGACTACCAAAAAAAATCTATTTTTTGATAGGTGTTACAGTGCAAACCGCACTCCGATACGATCATTTGATAAATTTTTATTAGTTTTTAAAATGTGACGGATATATGGAATTCTTTATTTTTTATTTATTTGTTTATTTATTTATTTTTTACTACAAAAAAAATCTATTTTTTGATAGGTGTTATTGTGCAAACCGCATTCTGATACGATCATTTGATAAATTTTTATTAGTTTTTAAAATGTGACAGATATATGGAATTCTTTATTTTTTATTTATTTGTTTATTTATTTATTTTTTACTACAAAAAAAATCTATTTTTTGATATGTGTTATATTGCAAACCGCACTGCGATACGATCATTTGATAAATTTTTATCAGTTTTTAAAATGTGACGGATTTATAGGATATTTACATTTTTTTTAAACTTTACCACGAAAAATTCCTTCTTTTTGTTTGACAGGCACTATAGTGTAAACCACAGACCGATAAATTCGATGATTTTTTAAGTGTTTTTTTTTTTAATGTGACGGACTTATAGAGACTTTTTTAATTTATTTTTTTACCTTGAAAAATTTCTTATTTTGATAGGTCTTATCGCGTAAACCGCAATCCGATACTTCAACTTGGTAAATTTTTATCAGTTTTTAAAATGTGACAGACTTATGAGACTCTTTAAAAAAAATCTTTTACCACACGAACACTTCCATTATTTGACAGGTCTTACAGTGTAAAATGCACCCCGATGGACAAATGTTTATATATTTTTAAAAAATATGCCCACTAATGGGACTATGAACATTTTTTGTTCTTTTAGCACAAAAAATTCCATTTCTTGATAGGTGTTATGGTGTAAACCGCACTCCGATATGTCATTTTGATAATTTTCCACGAAATTTTCAAATTGAAGACTTTTAGACCTCTTTGAACTAATACTTTTCTACTGCCACAAAACTTCAGACTCTTTGAACTAATACTTTTCTATTGCCACAAAACTTCAGACTCTTTGATAAGACTTTACTTGTAAACAACTTTCTGTCTCGGAAATTTGTTAATCTAATATATAAAAATGAAAATTTGTCGGTCTGTCTGTCTGTAATGCTATACAAATCCACAGTTTGGAAGCCAGAATTGTGAAATGTTATGTACAGTCGTGGGAAAAAAACAGTAAACACGCCCTACTAACTCCTCAACAAATTATCGTAGAAGAAAGTTACTGGTACCGAACGACTGGAAATGAAGTCTACTTTTAAATGATCTATATAAAATTTGCTTAGGGAGCCATCTACATATTAAAACAAACCATAACTTTGTTTTTTTCAATAGCAGTACACAATTCTGACAGCATAAATGAATTCTATACCATTTAATTAGCCTAAAAACAAATTTTTATGCAATTCGTACCATAAGTTTCCCAGAAATTAATTATTTTAAAACGAGCGTAATTTAAGGGTTGTATCCAAATTGAAGTTCGGTACTCGATTGTTAACCGAGAGAGCTCCCTTCTTGATCAAGGCACCTTAAGCAGTCAGTTAAGCCTGTTAGATTACAGGATAGCATAAGAAATTTCAAAATATTTAGTCACTCCTATCATAGATTGTACCTTAAACCATCATTTTGCCGTTTTTTAAGCATAATTTGAAAACTACTTGGAAGAAAAATGTGAAATTTTGGATTTCCATAAAGCAGGACTTAATAAATCTGAATCCATCAAAAAATTGTAGGTTGCAATTCATAATTTTTTTTAATATTGATTTCATAATTCGTAATTCATATCAGAAAATTATAAAAATTGCAAATTCAACGTATTTATGTTTGGGTATATTAGTATTATTGATACACAAAAAATTAGAACATTAGGATCATAATTTCAGAAGTTATAAATAAAAATATGAAAATGTCATTTAACATTAGAAGCACTCAATTTTGAATGTTTATAATTCAAAAACTTATCATTCAAATGACTTTAAATTTGGTGTCTAGGCATAGTTTGAACCAAAGATTTAAAATATCTCGTTAAAATTGGGTATTGCCAAATGAAGTTTAGATTCGTTTTAATATGTAGATTGCCCCCTAAGGAAATTTTATATACGTCATTTAAAAGAAGACTTTATTTCCAATCGTTCGGTACCAGTAACTTTCCTCTACGGTAATTTGTTATGGAGTTAGTAGGGGGTGTTTACTTTTTTTCCCACGACTGTACAGGTGTATTAAAACACGACCGAGGCAACTAAAGGAATCCGGAATCGAAATAATTTATAGTTAATTTTTAATTAATACAAAACCACCCATTCAACAGCAATTTCCTATCAAATTTAAACATTTTTCGTTATAGCAGCTGCCAACAATTAAAAATTCACAATAAAATCCTTTTTTTAAATGTTTCGCGCGAGTTCTTTAACCAATGTGAGATATACATATTACGTTCGCCATGCTGCAATACTATAAATCTGTAGCGGGTAGTACGATAATTTTTTTAGCTCAGATGCAAATAATTAAGAGATACACCTATAACGTTCGCCACGTTGCAATACTAAAAAGCTCCAACGGGTATTACGATAATTCTTTTACCTCACATGCAACTAATTAGAAATTATTTAATTGCGCTTAATTATTACAATTTTTTTTTTAATTTTATCACAAATATCAACAAAACTTTTTATTCTATTTATTCCCTTATTCCAAAGATATCGTTTTATCATCTGCTGCAATAGTAACATGATAAATTAAACTTCATTAAAAAAATGCACAGTAGTAGAAAAATATTTTAGTAAATCGAATAGTTATTTTTAATTTTGGTTTTAGAATTAAATTCATGAAATCCCGTGCATAGAACGGGTTAAACAGCTAGTTTTATATGATTTTTTCCAAAATGTACGGAATTATGGGACAACCAGTATTCAGACGATTCTGATAATTAAATTTATTGACGCGATATCTTCCCCGTATTCCCCATCCCACCACTTCCAACCACACATTCACATACGTAAGCGCTCAAAAGATTTTACAGATGTCAAAAACTTTTCAGAAGTTTTGCGAACAAAGACACTAAGAAATATCTTTTATCGGACTTGGCGAGAGAGCATTGCTCGCCAATGCTTGATGTAACCGGGAGAAATCAGGCTCTTCACAATCAGTCGTCCGGGAGTCCGTGTTCCGGATGTGTTCCCTATGTCTCCGGCTGAGAGGTCCCCCGATAGCACGTGACTGGATATGGCGGGCTGCCGAGGGCGGCTCTCGGCCACCCAAAAAACTATTCTTGTGTTCTGTTCTTTATTTGGAACTGGAAATTCCATCGTGAAAGGTAAGATAATTTTTTAATTAAAAAAGTCATGTGTGGGAAAGGAAATTACGCAAAACGCCACTTTGATGTTTTGACAATACAGTCACGTGCTGTTCATGGACTTTTTCAATTTAATGGCTTGTAAAATGCAACACTTAACCCTTATGTGCCTTTAAAAAAAATTTAACACTCTTTTACGTTTTAAAAAAATAAGAGTAGCTGTACAAAATTTAAGAATTGCTGATATTTAACGAATATAATTATTTAGCGTATTACTAACATGACAGTAAACTGTAATAAGTCGGAAATTAAACTTCAAACATGGCAAATGAGCTACGTTCGTACTATAACTAGTTTTATAAATATTCAGATTCTGGTGCAATAGCTGTTGCTCTCTTATTGCAAAATGGCATGAATACAAAATTTATTTCGATTATATATTATATTAAATTCAGTAATACGGAAATAATAGAACTCCATCTTAAATTGGACGTCATCACCATGGCAACGTAGTATCATTACCTATCATGGATATCATTGAATTAATTACGTATGATAGGATTTAATAGAATGAAGAAAACTTTTATGAATATTTTTTAACTTTTGGTTCTATTTTCATAAAATTGGAAATGACTACAAAATTCTGCAACGATTATATATATTAAATTTCAAACCATTCGCGGTTGGGTTTTTGCTCTGTTATATGCGGACAGACGGACGGATCAGAGGACGACTATAGGTGCTACGTATTTAAATAATTACGAACGCACCTAAAAAAAAGACAAGCGTTTCTTAATCTATAAAAATATAACATAACCACAAACGAAAATATACAATAACCACTTCCGAGTTACCCGTAAGTCGTTTTTTATGTTTAGGAAAATCAAAGACTAATATATTTAATCACGTTGAAAATAAGCATTTTTAAAAGCAAAACTTCCGCTGATTTTTGAAAGAGTTTTCGAGTAGTTTTACTAAGAGGTTATATTCTATATCGGAGCCGGTTTTGAAAATAAAAGTATTTATATTAAAAAAAATATCTCTAACCAAAATTGAAAAAGTAAAAAAAAGCCCGCTTACAGATTGATCTCAACTATCCCGTACCGAAAAAAAAAAGTCATTTTAATAAATTGAAATACAAACAAGAAATTTGAAAAGAACGCTCCAATAAGATTAGCATAAGCTCGCCAGTGTTTTCGTGTGACTAATGTAGATTCTTGTGGTTTTACGCATTATGTTCGCTTTTATAGCTGCATGAAAAGCCTAGTGCTATAGTTTTATGTTAAAAAAAAAAAAAAAAAAAAAAAAAAATGCAAATCTTCTTTTGCGTCTCCTGTAAAATATAGTATTTTTGAGTCCTGTCACTTTTCTTGAAGGCGACCAGTTAAGTTAACTTGCGATTTAGCGATCGACAGATATCGCTGAAGTTTCCAGCCTGTGAAAAGAAGAATGTCTTGAGTGTAAATTTTTCTGAAATATCCGTCATATATCTGTTTCAGCCTGAAATTTATTAAGTTTGTTCTCAACTACTCTGTTCAACAATCGCAAAACGTTTTGACACATTTACAAATTCATTTTTTAACGGAAAGATATAAAATTGTAAGTCCTGACTATGGAAGCGATTTGGAATCGAACTGGGTTTTCCATTTTATGATAAATGAATTACCTATTGAGTTATAACCGATTTTGATCACATGTCAAAGACGTTTTTACCCTTCCTTGAGTGGTTATTCTTCTTTTCCGCGGAAATCGGTTCAAAACGCTCATTTTGACACTATTTTCTGAATGATCTATTGAGTTTTCAAAAAAAAAAAGAAAAAATGGAATAAACAGTTCGATTACATAGTTTCTGAACAACAACACCTGCTAGTTTCATGCATTTCCAAACAAAAATAAATTAAAACTTATCTCATAAAGTTGCACTTTTGGATTTGAGAGCAGCCTTAACTATCGAAAACTATAAATAGGCGATTTTGAGTTATCCAAAATAGAACTTTTAAAATTGTAGTTTTTTTCGTACAAGTTGGCTAGTTATTCGATTTTTAAAAAATATATAAATTTAAGTCTCTTATATGCATATGTTACGTTTCATTAAACATCTTAAAAGAATTTGAAATTAGTGTGTAAAGTATGAAAAAAAATCCTGTATACACATGGTACTGATTTTTTTTTTTTAAAGCGAGGTTAATCCTCGATTTAACGATTGCAACGGTTATGTTGTAAATCGTGGTTAATTCGAGCTTTTCGTTAAAACGATCGACGCATTAGGTAAATTAAAACTGATTAAACGTTGGATACTAAATTTTCAGATACTTACTTACTACTATTTAATTATATTTTCATCCTAATGCATTAAATATATACTTCTAAAAACTAAAAAAAAAAAAAAAAAATATTGATAACACTAGTGTGCAAAATTCGTGTTGTGCCATGTTTTTTATCTTTTGATAATTGGTTGTTATGCATTTTGTAGCGCTGAATTCAAAAATGACCTTCGTTTTTAACCATCACGTCATTTTTTTTTTTTTTTTGCATATCGTAAATTTTAAAATTAGACGGTTAAATAGCGAAAATCGGATACTAGAAAATAGATGGGATGTTTGTGTTTTTTTAGATTTGATAATTGATTCTTATGTATTTTGTAGCGCTAAATCCGAAAATGATATTCATTTTTATCCATCACGTCAGGCTCGCAAATCGCAAATTTTTAAAAAGTTGAAATATTGCGAACATCTGACACTAATAAATAGACGTGAAATGTTTATTTTTTCATAATAATTTATTGATCTTTTGACTTACATTATGAATTTTTACAGCTAAACATCTAAAGTATTGTGTATTTAAAATCCTTACAAATTTTTTCCACCTGTGGAAGTTTCTTTGAACTGCTTATGCTCTGCCTCGAGCTTTAACTTTTACATCCTCTATGGGGTTCATCTAGGTGTCCTCGTTTATTTTGGCGCTTGATAAGGATAGAAATTTGTCACAGATACGTTTAAAACATTTGCCTTCTTTTGCTCTGCCTCGAGCTTTAACTTTTACATCCTCTATGGGGTTCATCTAGGTGTCCTCGTTTATTTTCGCGCTTGATAAGGCTAGAAATTTGTCACAGATACGTTTAAAACATTTGCCTTCTTTTGCTCTGCCTCGAGCTTTAACTTTTACATCCTCTATGGGGTTCATCTAGGTGTCCTCGTTTATTTTCGCGCTTGAATAAGGCTAGAAATTTGTCACAGATACGTTTAAAACATTTGCCTTCTTTTGCTCTGCCTCGAGCTTTAACTTTTACATCCTCTATGGGGTTCATCTAGGTGTCCTCGTTTATTTTGGCGCTTGATAAGGATAGAAATTTGTCACAGATACGTTTAAAACATTTGCCTTCTTTTGCTCTGCCTCGAGCTTTAACTTTTACATCCTCTATGGGGTTCATCTAGGTGTCCTCGTTTATTTTCGCGCTTGATAAGGCTAGAAATTTGTCACAGATACGTTTAAAACATTTGCCTTCTTTTGCTCTGCCTCGAGCTTTAACTTTTACATCCTCTATGGGGTTCATCTAGGTGTCCTCGTTTATTTTGGCGCTTGATAAGGATAGAAATTTGTCACAGATACGTTTAAAACATTTGCCTTCTTTTGCTCTGCCTCGAGCTTTAACTTTTACATCCTCTATGGGGTTCATCTAGGTGTCCTCGTTTATTTTCGCGCTTGATAAGGCTAGAAATTTGTCACAGATACGTTTAAAACATTTGCCTTCTTTTGCTCTGCCTCGAGCTTTAACTTTTACATCCTCTATGGGGTTCATCTAGGTGTCCTCGTTTATTTTCGCGCTTGATAAGGCTAGAAATTTGTCACAGATACGTTTAAAACATTTGCCTTCTTTTGCTCTGCCTCGAGCTTTAACTTTTACATCCTCTATGGGGTTCATCTTGGTGTCCTCGTTTATTTTCGCGCTTGAATAAGGCTAGAAATTTGTCACAGATACGTTTAAAACATTTGCCTTCTTTTGCTCTGCCTCGAGCTTTAACTTTTACATCCTCTATGGGGTTCATCTAGGTGTCCTCGTTTATTTTGGCGCTTGATAAGGATAGAAATTTGTCACAGATACGTTTAAAACATTTGCCTTCTTTTGCTCTGCCTCGAGCTTTAACTTTTACATCCTCTATGGGGTTCATCTAGGTGTCCTCGTTTATTTTCGCGCTTGAATAAGGCTAGAAATTTGTCACAGATACGTTTAAAACATTTGCCTTCTTTTGCTCTGCCTCGAGCTTTAACTTTTACATCCTCTATGGGGTTCATCTAGGTGTCCTCGTTTATTTTCGCGCTTGATAAGGCTAGAAATTTGTCACAGATACGTTTAAAACATTTGCCTTCTTTTGCCCTGCCTCGAGCTTTAACTTTTACATCCTCTATGGGGTTCATCTAGATGCCCTCGTTTATTTTGGCGCTTGATAAGGCTAGAAATTTGTCACAGATACGTTTAAAACATTTGCCTTCTTTTGGTAAGACTTTGACAAATTGCTTTGACAGATGTTCGTTATTTTCGACTTTTTAACCCTCTCGCTGCGTAATTGTTTTATCAAAATAGCCTCAAAAATCGCATATTTAATTCCTTCGCGACGAGCGTCTTTTAAGAATTTTTATTCTTTTATCACCGGTTTTTCAAAACAAAAATTTTCGCCTCATTTAATCGGGAAAATGCTCCGATTAGATAAGGTAAAATTTACAATAAAAAGTTACTGGTGGGAATAATCAAGGAATGTTAATTAGACGGAAAAAATGCATCGCGATGAAATCTCGGGTTGCGCAAATTTTGTTACTTTTACGTTGCCCGAGAAACTCTCAGGTTGCGCAAATTTTGCTACTTTTACGTTGCTCGAGAAACTCTCGGGTTGCGCAAATTTTGTTACTTTTACGTTGCTCGAGAAACTCACAGGTTGCGCAAATTTTGCTACTTTTACGTTGCTCGAGAAACTCTCGGGCTGCACAGCGAGAGGGTTAACTTTTAAATTTACGATTTGCGAAAAATTCTGAAGTGGTGATTTAAAATGAAGGTAATTTTAGGATTCAGCGCTAATATATATATAAAAAACAGTTCTTAAAAATTAAGAAACACAACCATCACATTTATTTTATAGTATCAGATTTTCGCTATTTTTTTTTTTTTTTTTTTTTTTTTTTTTTTTTTTAACGTTTTATCTTTGAAATGGACAATTTGCGAAAAATTCTGACGTAATGGTTAAAACTGAAGATCCTTTTCGGATTCAGCGATAAAAAATTCATAAAAATCAATTATCAAAAGTTAAAAAACACGAGCATTGCAGGCTTGTGTAACCGCTTGGCCTTTTCCTTAAATATCGCCAGTGATGTGGATTTTTCAATTTTTTCAAAAGCAGCATAAACATATCGTTTCATATTAAAACTCACTAATTATTTTTTTTCTCTGTATCAAATTCAACGTTTGTTTCAACTGACTCCTTTTCGTTTCCTGTTCTGATTCAGAAGCAAAATCTAAAATAGACGGATCATCTTTAACTCTTAAATGCCTGATTTTTCAAAAATCATTGTAATAATGTTTTTCGGCTTTCATTTTTTAAATAAATCATGGGAAAAATATTTTTAAAAACCATATTTTGTTTTAAGTATGGTTTACGGCTAAAAAACAGTTTGTTACTAATCGGCGATACTGGTCTTTAATTGAAAAAATAATTTTCCTTGGTAAAATTCTATAATATTAAACACACAAGAATTTTAGGAACTATAATAAGAACTAAATTTCACTTGCTCACTGCAGAACAAAATAGGGTATTTCGCAAGCTTCCAAACAAAACAAAAAGAACAAGTAGCAGCAATTGAAAAAAAGAAATCTATCTTTATTCTTAAACAGCACAAGTGTTGCCCTCTACATGTTGAAAATCGATTTAATAATATTTTCAGAATGTATTTTATTGGCAACATTAGGCATTATAGCTTCAATATTATTCTAATAGTGTTTTAGAGCCTAAAATGGGTATGTTGCCGAAAAGCAACACCCGGAATTTAAGCGTTAAGTCATAAACTTTCTGACTAATCTGTAATTCACGTAATCTATGAATGAAAATTTCGGGCTAGAAATGTCATACAAAATTCATTTTTAGGTGCGTTCGTAATTATATAAATATGTAGCACCTATAGTCGTCGTCTGGATCGTCCGTCTGTCTGTCCGCATATAACAGCGCAAAGACAACCTAACCGAACGATTTGAAATTTAATATATATAATCGTTGCAGAATATTGTGGCGTCATTTCAAAACGTATGAAAATCTAAACAAAACTTTAAAAAGATATTAATAAAATTTTGCTTCATTCTATTAAATCATATCATGCGTAATTAGTTCAATGATATCCCATGATAGGTAATGATTCTAGGTTGCCATGGTGATGACGTCCTATTTAAGACGGAGTCGTATTATTTCCGTATTACTGAATTTAATATATAAAATCTTACTAAATTTTATATTCATGAATTTTTACATAAGAGTGTAACAGCTATTGCATCAAGATCTGATTATTTATAAAACTAGTTATAGTACGAACGCACCTCATTTGCCATGTTTGACGTACAATTTCGAACTTGTTGAAACTCCTTAGCATCGGTCAATAGGTTAAACAGGAAATAGAACGAAGAAACAGATAAATCTTCTAACTAAAAAATATTTGAAATTTATCAAAATAATCAGTAAATAAATCATTTAACCCATTGAGGGGCAAGCAATTACGTTTGTGAAATGCTGAATTCCCACCGGAATATTTGAAAAATTCTATTTCAAAATAAGTAAAAGCAATTTTACGGCTTTTTTCCACCAAAGTTAGAAAAGTAAAATTTAATAAAATTTTTCTGGTGTAAAACTTCATTAACCCCTTCGGGACGGGAGCCTTTTGCGAAAATTTTAACCTTTTGTCACCGTTTTTTAAAAACAGAAATTTGTGTCTTCTTGAATCGAGAAAATGCGCTGATTAAACAAGGCAAATTTTACAGTAAAATTTTACTGGTGAGAAAAAACAAGGATTCTGAACGCTTAATGCGGCACGCATACGTGCCGCTCGTCCCCAAGGGGTTAATCGTAGGTGGTATATAATATATACCGGTGACCCCCAAGGGGTTAACATAGAACATTAGTGATTCAGGTCCGTCAGAATGTTTCGTTAAATTGAGGAAAATCGTTAAGGGGACAGTTCACTTTCAACCGGTCAAAAACGCTGGAAGACCGATTCAATTTCCATGTCTTTTCACAAACTAACTAATAAAGCAAATTCAATGATTTTTTTTGGATTGTTAAGTATGACATTACTTATTACAGTAAATAAAACAGATTGATGAAAAATATTTAAATTAATTACAAAAACTTTATCAAGAAACCTACTGTTCATTTGTTTTCGTTATTACTATATATCACACTGCGCGCATGATATCTCGTGTTCATTTTAGTTTATTAACTTTAAATAGATTTTAATTTATAGATAACACTTCGCTTAAAATAATGAACTAAAATCTTTTAATTATCTTCATTTATAATATTTATAATTAATAATAAAAATAAAAAAAAATCTGTAAAATTTCTCGCATAATTTTTTTAATAAAATTTTTATTATTTAAGGTAATTCTAAAATTTTAATTCATTTTATGCAGAAGTATAATTAACCCTTTGCACTCGAAGTTTTTCTCATTCGTATTACCAGCAACTCGAAGCGATTTTAGTTATATCTTATTATTTTTTTAAATTCTTTATGAATACAAATGCTATGATGTATCAAAAAAAAAAAAAAAAAAAAAAAAAAAAAAAACCTTATAAAATTATTACATATTGTAATCGTCCAAAGTGTGATACCTCTCAAAGCAATTGGCAATATGTAATCTTGGTTTTTCTAGACAAGTATCACAAAATTATTTGCATTGTCTCCGTAGCGGAGCCCTCGAGTTTGAAAACAAATTTTAAATGGCTCCGCACCCGCGGAGCCCTCGAGTGCAAAGAGTTAATTCACTCATAAAATTTCAACCCATTATCTTTAGTTTTTGAGAAATCGTGCAGTGATATATAATAAATACGAAAGCAAAAAAAAAAAAAAAATAAAAAAAAAAAATAAAATAAACAGCAGGTTACTTAAGTTTTTCAAATTAATTTAAATATTTTTCATCAATCTGTTTTGTTTATTATAACAAGTAGAGCTATACTTAACAATAAAAAAAAGCATTGAATTTGCTTTATTAGTTAGTTTGTGAAAAGGTATGGAAAATGAATCAGTTTTTTAGTATTTTTGACACGTTGAGGGGGTACTGTCACTTAACTTAGTGCTAAATACAAATTAGGAAAACAGAAAGTTACAATAAACATTTATTCCTACACCAATAACTTTCCTTTTTAGATATTCACTCAATTTTTAAAAAATCTATTTTAATAATAGAAGTACAATCTTAGTACAAAGCGCCTCCTTGCATTGTTGTTTTTTGCGCTCAAGAATTATTTATGTAGTAAGACCTATAAAAAAAGTATGTTTAACCATTCTGTGCAATAATTTTACATAGAAAATATGCGACTTAGAACTCATGTTTTACATAGTTTATGTAACTACCCAATCGTTCGTTTCAAGATTATCAGTATTTCTTAAGAAAAATTTTCTTGGTAAGTTTCTACAACATTTACAGTAGAAATAACCTTCGGGGTGGATTTCCACAAAATTAGCAAGAGAAATCTAAAAAGAAGTGCTTGCTATGAAAAAAAAAATGGTATTTAAAAACGGACAATTTGGGATTCTGTAGTTACCAACATTCTGGATTATTTAAAGTTAGATAATCATATATTTAACCAGAATATTTATATTATAAAATATATCTTGCTTCTATCTGGTTCTTATTTTATTTTATTTATCAAGTAAAAATTCTGGTTCAAAACATTTTTTATTGCTCCACTCATGGTTAGGGTTGGATTGACGCTAATTTTTTTGATTGAGTCGGGTTTGGATAAGCATTTAATCCTTTATATTAGATGTAAATTTCCAACTGGGCGAAAAATGTCCGGACCAGGATCCGAACCCGGGACCTCCCTGGCTGAAGCCGCCAGTGCTCTGCCATCTGAGCTATCCCGGACGATTCTGGTCGAACTTTTTCACCCAGTTAACCTTGATGATTACAGCTCGTATTTTCGCCCAGTTGGAAATTTACATCTAATATGATTTGTTTACCAATTAGAATAATTGTGTTAATATTAATCTAATTTAATCCTTTCTTATCGATTTTGGGTTGCCCCAATTTTTTAAAAGAAAGTCTTGAATATTTTTCAATTAAAAACTAATTGAAAGAGCTAGTTTGAATATTAATGAGTTAATAAGATTTCATCTATTTATTTTTATACAAAAACTATAAAATTAGTATTAGTAATATACTTGTAGGTTATTTATCCATAATTGGGTACTTACGTATTATTCGGACCAGAAGAGAGATAGCCAAACATGTTAACAGCGTCCAATCTTGTTTATCGTAGCCATTCACGCTCTAAACAGTAATTTGGCATATATTTTTTAAAAATTGTTAAAACACATTGTTAAAAATGGTAAATAAAATTAATTTAGTAAAACTAATAAATGATAAATAATAAAATAAATAAGGAAGATTACTAAATAATATAATTAGTTGGAAATTGTACGTCAAACGTGCCAAATGAGGTGCGTTCGTACTATAACTAGTTTTTTAAATATTTTTTGCACCACATATTGTACTGAATGCATATTTTAGCGTACTTCATAAGTGCATATCCATTTCATTCTGTTCGAAAGGCTGTAACATCATTAAATGCACTTACAATAATTTTTTCCCATTGGCCGTAATGTAACGTAAAACTTTTGACTGTCCCTTTAATAAAACTATATATCCGATTTTCATAAAATTTGAAGTGACTCGACAAAATTTTGCAACAATTATATATTTAAAATTTCAGACCATTCGGTTGAGTAGTTTTTGCTCTGTTATAGTCGGACGAACGGACGGACTGAACGACCACTATAGGTGCTACGTATTATATAATTACGAACGAACCTAAAAAATGGTAAATAATATACCATTAATTCTAAAACATTAATTTAGTATACATTTACTAAATGCATATATAACATCAGGCTGGCCGTTTATAGTTGTATAAGATATCAAAATAATATGAATATTTATCATACGAAACAGTAATTTAATATAACGTTTTAATATAGGGGAGACTGGGGAGGGTTAACCATAGAGGAGGCTTGACTCACTCTTCAGTTTTCATATTTAACAGAATTTCAGAGTTTTGCCAATAGGTGTCAACCAAAGCGACTGAAATGCTCAAACAATGGTCTTTGTTTAATGCAGATAATTGAAACAAGTGCGAAAAAATTAATTGTGGAGAGTTTTCAGCTTAAAAAGTGTATTTTTTAGAAACATTTTGTAAGATTTTTTCAGATAAAATGTACCATAGAAGTTTAAGTAAGCAGGTTTTAATTATTGCAGAAATATTGAGATTTCATTCCAGGTATAAAGATTGTACAGTAAATTAGGTTAAACATAACCATGTCTATACTAGTGGCTATGTGGGGAGTCTTGACTCAATGTGAGGGAGGGTTGACCATATGGTCAAAGTTCTCTTAATTAAGTGTTTTTGGAAATCTTTTTATTATACGGTTTTATTGAACGGTTTTATATAGAACCCAAATTCTTCTTAAACAGACTCATGAAAATTAACTATTTAGAAGTTTTATTATAATCGATATATAAAAATCATAACTTAAAACCTGTGATTATGTCAATTTTTTTTTTATTTTTGAGATATACGATAAGATATATAAAGTACTATATTAACCCTTCACTGCACCACGTGCCATATCTGGCACATATCGAAAAAAATTATAATTTTCATTAAGTGCCGCATGAATTTGGCTAATATGTTCACGGATCAAAAACAATCCAAAGGAAGGAATAACAATTATTTTGTCCATGTCAGATGGCTGCATTATACAAAAAATTAGAATTTGTCCTTTGGAAACAAAAAAAAAAAAAAAAAAAATCTATCAAGCTGATAAAGTAAAATTTACTTTCATTATTTTTAATGAATACTTAAATATAGTAATATAATAAAAGTTGCAGAGTGTTAAGCAGATAAAATTAATTAATTTAAGCCCATTTAGTAGTAAAATAGAGCAATACAATATTTTAAAACCCTAAATGTGTACACAGGGCGCACACTATAAAATATAAAATTTTACCTGAAATTTTGATTTTTTTTTTTTTAAACTATTTTTCCCATTATTAGACCGCTATACAGATTTTAAAAAAAATCATAAAAATAGAAAAATTCATGCAGTGAAGGGCTAATATTCTCACTTAACAATAAAAAATATATGTGTGTTTTTCGATTCAATTACCTTACTTGAAGGCAAGCTTAAATATTCACGCAAAGTGTAACTTAAAAATGACAAAAATTTTAAAAGACTGTTATTTTTTTAAACAAACGTCTGACTTGTCTGTTAATTGTTTTGTTTCTTTAAAACTTTTAGTAAAATCATATTTTTTCAAATCTTTTGAGGGTAAAATGAGTAGAAATTCCTATTAATTTTAGTTTTGAATAGATTTTCATTAAAATGATTCTTTTTAATTAACATTATATATGTATTTTTGGATCTCTTATTTTATGTTGGCAAAAAATATAAAGAAGCGAAAGATATTTGAAAAAGAATGAGCTTTGAATTTATTAAAAATAGTGCTCGCAGACTTTTTGCATTGTCCATTAGAGAGACGCCCACGTTGCATCTCAGTTGATAAATGCATTAATAGCCGCTTTCAGAAAAAAGTTGATTTTTTTAGAATAGAATGAAAAATACTGTGTTTTTTCCACATTTGATAAATGAAAATATAAAAAATAACCTTAAAAAAAGCTCACAATTAGATACTGATTAAATGGATATTTATTTAATGATTTTTTATTCTGACAGAAAAAAAAATTAATAGTATTATAATAGTATATGAGATTAAATTTTCTATAGACGGGACAGATATTTGTAGTACAATGGTATAAATATTTCAAATAATTTTATATAGTTATTTCCATTTCAACTTTTCTAATTTTTCAATTAACGTTTTTATTTCATCTGCATAAAATAGTCTTATTTTTTCGAGAGTACGACTGAATCTTTAGGGTTTTTTTTCTAAAGGGCTTTACAATATATATTTTAAATAGAAAAATTTATTTGTTATCAAACTAAAAGTATTTGAGTTATAGCGCTAATTTTCTCTCTTACTTAAAAAAAGGATAAAGAATAGTTTTACAATAACGCAAAAATGTGTATGTATTTATTGTAAAAGAAAAAATTAAACGTTTTGCTTTTTTTTAGGGTTCCATACTAAAAAAGTAAAAACGGAACCATTATAAGATCACTCCTGTGTCTGTCTGGCCGTGTGTCAGAGCCATTTTACACGTAAACTGTGGAACATAGAAAGTTCAATTTGGCTGAAGTAATAAAAGCTGTTGATCTGCATATTTATAGATTATTAACCATTCACCAATATGTATACAGGAAAAATGTAGGGGGGGGGGGGTAATTAAGTTATTTGAATTTTTTTTTTTTTTTTTTTTTTTTTTTTTTTTTTTTGTATATTGTGTGGGGTTATCTTGTAAAATCTTCCGTAACGCTGAACTCAAAAATATATTTCTTTTAATTTTAGGTAATATATTTTCAGAGATATCTTTGAAAATGTAATGCAAAAATATGCCCCTCTCCTCTATTTCCAAATCTACGAAAACTAAAATTATGAAAAAATTAGGGACAACTTAAACCTTGTAAGAAATCTATAGTAATTAACCTAGGTCACATAGTTTTTGAGAAAATCAGATTTTTCCGTTACACACAAATTTTCGGTTTGTGTGCGTTCAGAAAAAGAGTTGAGGAGCGCTGGAAGTACCTATCATCACAGAAGTATAAAAGGATTGTTGATAATGATTTTAGAAAAAAAAAATGTCGGAAATTAGCCTATATCTTAATCCTTAAAGACACGAATGGTTTGGACATACATAAAGACACAGGCGGTTCACCCTATACGCCTTCGACTTTTAAAGCCGAGATAACAACTTTTAATGATATATTTGTCTAATGCAATGCCTAGTAGTAGTAAAAAACAATAAACGTCAAACTGTTAAAGACCGTCTAATTTAATTAGAATTAATCACATAATTACTATCGGATTCGCGACTAGTTTGTATTGAGTGGCTCTCTCAATACGACACCGTTACCTTTATAGCCTAATTAAAGCGCTATCTGGAAAAGTACGGCACGGACCAAGGCGGCGCACAGTGGTACATTTTGACGATCTAGGTGGACAAAATTATTTCGTTGAAGTTTAAATATGTTTTGCTGTTTTTTTGAATGCATCACTAATAAAATACTCAAACAGTTATAAATATTTGGTTATTTAACAACAATATCTTAAAATAAAAATACAGGGTGCCCACCAAAGTCCGTTCCCACCCTCTTAGCTGCCGAACGACTGCATCTATATTCATAAACGTGGTGTCTAGGTATAGTAAAGAGGCTATGCGCTACTAGATGAAACCGCTTACAGCGTCACCTCGTGCAAAATGGCGGCATTAGCGTTCCTATCGCGAAAACGGTTCGAAATATGGGATGAAAGTGAATGACAAATTTGTAGAGCCACATCGATTTAGTTCGAAAAGCTACCTTGTGAACATGAATGCTAAATGAATCTCGTTCTTCGCATGAATCTCGTTTTCGAGATAGGAATACTAACTCAGCTATTTTGCACCAGGTGACGATAGAAGCGGTGTCATCTGGTAGAGCATAGCCACTTTACTATACCTAGACACCACTTTTATGAGTATAGCTGCAACCGTCGGCAATTAAGAGTGTTGGAAGGACTTTAGTAGGCTCCCTGTATACTGCATTACAAATAATGTGTTAAACATTACTTATTTTACAATTAAGTAAAAAACAATTTAATACACCCATGTAAGTTAACATTCATTCCTTTTTTGTCATCTCAGAATTTCTCGAGATTTGTGTAGTCCTCCTGAAAAATAAAAATTTTTAAATAAAATCATATTAAAAAAAACTTTATTTTTTTGTTGTACCCTGTAAATCATATAAATGCTACCAAAATTATTTTCGGTTGAAAAAATGTTGTTGTGTGAATAAATAACCTATATAAATTTTATTCAATTTGAAATAAAATTTCTGCATATAGACGGTAATGTATTCGAATTTTTTATGTGTCCCTATAAAAGAAATACAACTGCTACGCAATTTGTTTTCAATTTAAAAAATGCTATTGTGTATCTCAATAAACTATAGTAATTTTGTAGAAATTTAATTAAAATTTCTGCTTTTTCGCAACAATCTTTCCGCGATTTCTTGCCCTGTAAAAAATGCATTATCTCTACGTTCGTCAAATTATAATCTAATAGAACAGTCATCGGAAAAACACATGTAGGCAAAGTTTCAGCTAAATCAGATAATTGAAAGTGGTTTAAAATTCTCTTGCAAAATTTGAACTAACATTTTATGTGGCCCTGTAAAAAAAGCGTAACTGCTACGTTCCATAAATTATAATAATATTGCATTGCCATCAGAATTACATATCCTAAGCAAAGTTTCAGCTGGATCAGATTATTGAAATTGCTTTAAAATTAACTTGCAAGTTTTAATCTAAATTTTTCTGAAGCCCTGTAGGAACAGTATTCTAAACTAACTTCTACGTTCTTTAAATTGTATTGTCATTCAAATTACACATGCATTCATTGTTTGGGCTCAATAGAATAGTTAAAAGTGATTTAAATTTGACTTGCAATATTTGAACTAAACATACATACATGCCCTGGAAGTTAATATGATGCTTGTTTGTTAATAAAAACTTGCTCATCTGCAGCTATATGCAGGAGTTTGTTTCATTTTTCAATACTTTAGGAATGGCACTTTCATTTAAAGCAATGCTTATTGCTGAATAATGCTGAAAAATTTGTTAAAAGTCATGATGAAATTTGTAAACAACATCAAAGATCATCCAGAATTTCAGCCTTTGAAAAAAGCGGTAAAACGGGTTTAATATCGCTTATTTTCAAACAAAAATGGGTTAATTCCGACCTTGATAAAGCTGTGACATTAGATCAGCAAACTCGTACTTTTAAATAAAACAGAATAGTCACGACGTGCTTTCAAACTTAGAGGAAGCTACTGCAACTTTTGAAACTCCCTCAAACCAACTGCGCAAATGGCTACGTTAAGGTCACAATTAATCGACACCTCTGATTTTTTACGCCAAAACTAGTACGCATCTCGAAAATACAGGCATTCATCTACCAGTACACGCGGTTTTGTCAAATTCCAAGATAATCGGAAAAATGGATTTTGTCCACCTAGCCTAGATCCTCAAAATGTGCGGTGTTGCATTTTTGCGGCCTCCTTTCGAAGTGCGCTTTACACAATTCCGAATTTAAACTTTGAACAAGGGTTTTATTTTAGGTACACTGCAAAAAGGAAACATTTTTACTACGTGTATTTGGGTTTATGAAAAGCGAAATGAAGTTAAAATATGCACTACTTTTTTGTCAGAATCGAATTAAATTCATTATAAACAGATTGTAAAAAGAGTTAATTTAAAAAAGAGTAAAAGTAAAATTTAAAAAAGAGTTTTACAGAAAAGCAATATGTAATACTATTTATGCTTCATATCTCTCTGAACTATCATGGTATATCCATTTATACTTTTCTAGTATATAGGGGAGGGTAGTACACAGTGAGATGAAAAGTATTATTACTTAACGAATGGCGACGATTTTTATTCTTTTGAAAAAAAAAAAAATGTTACGCCTTTAAGCTACACAAATACGCTGCACATGTATAAATGGTATTAAAAAAGTTATTTATAAAAGCACTGAAGCGTCATAACGGAGTATCGAAAATCGTCTCACTGTGTACCACAAGTGGTACACAGTGAGACAATGTATATACTTTCATGAATCCTACATTTTTACACTCTATCAATGATTTTCTGCAGTTTATGATTTGTAAATAATATTTCTAGATTTTCAAAATATTAAAAAAATGAGCCTCGGGCGGACAATAGCAGACCTTGGGCTACCTTCATGCAAATTTTCAGCCTCTAACGTTTAGTAGATTTCCCTAGACATCACACGACCACACACACAGAGAGAAAGAGAGAGAAAGAAAAAAAACCTTCTTTTATTAATATATATTTTTTTTAAATATCCGAACCACATAGTAGATACACAGTGAGGCACGTCTCACTGCGCACCACAACTGTATGTCTCACTGTGTACTTTCGTTACGTTGTAACAAAATGGATGCCACATCTGTTACATCAATTTCATCGTTTTAAAAAGTTTATGTCGTTTTGTTGAAATGGTCTATTATTAGATATAGCTAGGTTTGGTTATGTAAATATATGTCATATTGAAGGAAATAAACTCTAAAATAGACGTTTATGTAAGTTTAGCCACTATAAAATAAAAAATTACTTACTATTTTGTCGGACGAGTAACTGAAGGGCCGAAACTACATCCACGTGTTGCATAAGATGAGGTCGTTATGTGTGTGTGCCAGCTTGGAGAAAAAGTTACAACTACATGTCAAAGTGGCTGCTATCTCACTATGTACCATGTCTCACTGTGTACTATTCTCTCCTACAGCTATACCCAACCCTACGTTGTATAGTTTTTTACATAGTCTTATTATTCTTTCAGCAACGATTTTTTTTGTAATAATACAGTTATAATTAGCATATTTATTGTACGGAACCTCTGTGCGCGACTAATACTCACACTTGACCGTTTATTTAAGGATAAAAGCCGCTTTGAAAAGAGTTACCATTTTCATTCGTTTACATTCTATGTCTCATTTTATAAAATACAAACTAAATTTTAGATTTGAATATGTTTATGGTAATTAAAAATATACTAGTTTAATTTGCATATGTTCAAAATCTTCTCATCAAAATATCAAATTCGTGTAAAGCTTTCAAGACTAATAAAATTTCAAGACAACTTTTAGAAGAATTTTCGTTTGTTGAAATTCCAGCGGCATAAACTCCTCAAATCAAATTTCTTTCTTTTAAAATGGCGCCGTATAAATTTTATCGTTTTCATGATTTATGAGTTCAGGTTTAGATGCTTTCGTGTCAATCATATACAAAAGAAAGACGACAAATCGGCGAAAATGCTATCAATACGCATGTAAATTAAAATGATTATTTTTAATAAAAATAAAATTACTCATAAAATCTTTATAAGCATCTTAGGATCAAGGATGAATTTAGTCCGTATTATTTGAAAGTTTTTAAAGGAGAAAAGTTTAGAAAATTTCTGTATCTTATTTAAAGAGTTATGGGAATTTTTCGGGAGGAAAAATAAACATATTATTGAAGTTATTGTAACGTGTATGAACAAAGAAGAAATATGAAGGTTTTTGCCAAAAAAAGAAAAAAAAACACATTTTTAAAATTAATTTTTATTGAATAATGCGTTTTTCACCCTGTTTCCCTCGATGTCATGAAGCGTGTAAATGCAAACGACAAAAATTTCAAAGAACACTAACTTTAGCTTGCAAGTGTTTTGATCGTGTGTTTCCTGTCTAGAACGACATTTATAACGATACTTGTTTATAACATAAATGTTTTGTCACGTTCCGTCAGATTTTTTATTTATTGCATAGCATGATAATGAGTTTTAAAGTAAACCTTCCCATAACGATATATATTCTCTTTTTCAAAAAGAAGGTAGTTGGAACACTAACTTTAGCTTTCAAGTGTCTTGCTTGTGTGTTTCCTGCCTAGAACGACATTTATAACGATACTTGTTTATAACATAAATGTTTTGTCACGTTCCGTCAGATTTTTAATTTATTGCATAGCATGATAATGAGTTTTAAAGTAAACCTTCTCATAACGATATATATTCTCTTTTTCAAAAACAAGGTAGTTGGAACACTAACTTTAGCTTTCAAGTGTCTTGCTTGTGTGTTTCCTGCCTAGAACGACATTTATAACGATACTTGTTTATAACATAAATGTTTTGTCACGTTCCGTCAGATTTTTAATTTATTGCATAGCATGATAATGAGTTTTAAAGTAAACCTTTTCATAACGATATATATTCTCTTTTTCAAAAAGAAGGTAGTTGGAACACTAACTTTAGCTTTCAAGTGTCTTGCTTGTGTGTTTCCTGCCTAGAACGACATTTATAACGATACTTGTTTATAACATAAATATTTTGTCACGTTCCGTCAGATTTTTTATTTATTGCATAGCATGATAATGAGTTTTAAAGTAAACCTTCCCATAACGATATATATTCTCTTTTTCAAAAAGAAGGTAGTTGGAACACTAACTTTAGCTTTCAAGTGTCTTGCTTGTGTGTTTCCTGCCTAGAACGACATTTATAACGATACTTGTTTATAACATAAATGTTTTGTCACGTTCCGTCAGATTTTTAATTTATTGCATAGCATGATAATGAGTTTTAAAGTAATCCTTCTCATAACGATATATATTCTCTTTTTCAAAAACAAGGTAGTTGGAACACTAACTTTAGCTTTCAAGTGTCTTGCTTGTGTGTTTCCTGCCTAGAACGACATTTATAACGATACTTGTTTATAACATAAATGTTTTGTCACGTTCCGTCAGATTTTTAATTTATTGCATAGCATGATAATGAGTTTTAAAGTAAACCTTTTCATAACGATATATATTCTCTTTTTCAAAAAGAAGGTAGTTGGAACACTAACTTTAGCTTTCAAGTGTCTTGCTTGTGTGTTTCCTGCCTAGAACGACATTTATAACGATACTTGTTTATAACATAAATGTTTTGTCACGTTCCGTCAGATTTTTAATTTATTGCATAGCATGATAATGAGTTTTAAAGTAAACCTTTTCATAACGATATATATTCTCTTTTTCAAAAAGAATGTAGTTGGAACACTAACTTTAGCTTTCAAGTGTCTTGCTCGTCTGTTTCCTGTCTAGAACGACATTTATAACGATACTTGTTTATAACATAAATTTTATGTCACGTTCCGTCAGATTTTTTATTTATTGAAGTTTTAATTTATTTACATGAATAAAAGTGAAATTTTTCGGCTGTGTAATTCTTAAGGGGTATCAGGACTCTTAAAGCTTTAAAATTTTCGAAATTGTAATTTTTTTTAGATGTTAAACTCGTATCTTATCTGAATATTTTGATATAAATGTTTCCTTGAAATTCCAATTATAACAGAAGTTAAGGCTTTTTTAATTATACTCGCTCAATAGATGACGCGACGTTTCTAAACTTTGTAGTCATTTTTCTCCAAATGACGATTTTGGGCATAACGCGTACGATATCCCAAAAACTTCTGAATATTTTTTCATGAAATTTTCAAAATGTATGTTTTATGTTACTCTGTATTAACTGAACCTAAAATTTCCTTTTTATTGTTCCAAAAAATATTTTTTTAGGTGATTATATTGCTGAAATTTTCTAAATTTTGCATTAGCTCAATACAACTTTGTATTAAAAATATAAAAATGCTTTAAATACAAATTTATTTATATTCAAGGTGATTGCTATAATCTGAAGTATAAGTAGGCATCAAAATTTTCATTCTGTTGCAAAATTTATTTGATGTTATGCGCGTAATCTGTTATGCCGATTTTCTGCTCGTCAAATGTTTGATAGTTTGGAGACCCCTGTAAATGCTAATTCTGCATCTTGCAATTTTTTTAAATATTTGAAATGAAAGAACATACTTATAGTTTTCATCCCAATAATTAAAATTGTGTCTTATCAAATACATTTAAACCATTTCCGGCACGGGCAATTTTTGTTGTAAAATGATGAAATGATTGACTGATACTGGAATTTTAAAACGACTTTTATAGAAATTGAGAACATGTTACTTTAACTATTCATTGTAAAAGCAAAATTTTACTAAAATATTCTTGGTTTGTTTTAATTAAAGTAACTTTGGAATTAAAATTAGGTATCCCGAACCGGGCACACTGTGCCGGAAAGGGTTAAGATATTGAATCTTGAAAATGGTCTCTCTTTTTTTTTCCATTTTTTTCACTTTTAAGAGTCCTGAGACCCCTATGTTTCGAATTTCACATAAACTTTCTACACAATATGAGGATTCACGGAAAAAAAAAAAAAAAAAAAAAAATGAAATTTTCTCCTAACGGGAATATTTGCTTGTTTGTCTTACCAAATCTTAATAACTTTCTAACAAAGAGTTTATTCACAATTTACATCTCAAAATCAGTTCAGTGCAGTGTTGAATTCGGGTGTTGGGCCGGGAGGGGGGGGCATATCCCCGGAACAAGGAAATCCCCCCCCCCCGAAACTCTAGAATGTCTCCCTCCCGGAGCCGCAGATATCCCTCCCAGAGAAAAATGTCAGAATTCAACACTGATTCAGTGAAAAACTTATTTGGGTGATTCGGTGATGATTTAATCTCCATAAATAATTAGTGATTTTCAGAAAAAGAAAATCAACTTTAGAGGTTGTTTCATACATTATTGTATTTATATATACATACTGCACGCCAGTAGATGTATTTTAAGGAGAATAGTTTGAAAAAACACAGTATTTTTTACAGCTTTTATTTTTATTCACGTTCACTTTAAATCCCACTGTTGTCCATATCGCTCATTTTGATAATCCTAGATAATCCTAGATTAAAATTTTTGACTAATCTTATTAAAATCTATACAAGTTATGACTACTATTTTAAAACAGTTTGTGTAACTTAACATCATATTTTTAATTTCGTGACCACTATCCAATTTTTACGATAGTTTAATCCTAAAATTTCGAAATAAACGACAGAAGCATGTGCCAGTCAGACAAAATACATTTCATTTCTGGTTCCTGATGAATACGGGCTTACAACCAGGTCTTTTTAAACAGATGAAGAATTTTCAAAGTCGGTGGATCCGCTCAAAAGTTATATGTGGACATACAAAAAGGGAAAAAAACATAGAAACCAATTATATAACATTATTGTTGGAAACAGTACAAAATTAATAATTTGAAGAAATGATAATATAAACGAAAATGAATAATTGAAACAAATGATAATTTATATGAAAATGAATGATTTAAAGGAATTATTATTTTTTTAAAACGAAGAAAAAATTGTATAAAAACGAATTGCATAACCTTTTTTCTAGAAAATTGACTAAAAATGAATAATTTAAACGAATGATAATTTAAACAAAAAGAAATAATTGAAACGAAACTGAATAATTTAAATGACTTATTAATTCTTTCAAAAAATATAAAAAAATACATCAAGCGAATTGTGTAACCTTTTTTATAGGAAGTTAGTTAAAAAAGAACAATTTAAACGATTGATAATTTAAACGAAAATGAATAATTAAAAAAAAATGATAATTTCTATGAAAATGAATAGTTTAAATGACTTATTATTTTTTTAAACAGATAAAAAAAATGATATGCAAACGAATTGTATAACTTTTTTTGTAGGAAATTTATTAAAAATGAATAATTTGAAGTAATGGTAATTTAAAGGAAAATGAATAATTTAAATGAATTATTAATTCTTTCAAACAAATATAACAAATACTTAAAAACGATTTGTGTAACCTTATTTGTAGGAAATTGGCAAAAAATGAATAATTTAAAAAGAAATAGTAATTTAAATAAAAATGAATAATTTAAACAAATGATAATATAAATGAAAATAAATAATTTAAGCAAATAATATTTTAAACAAAAATGAATAATTTAAGCAGAAGATAATTTAAAAGAAAATAAATAGTTTTAATGGATTATTATTTTTTAAAACAAATATAAGAGACTATGCCAAACTATCAAAGAGAGCTAATAAAGTACTGACTTTCGAAATGTTACAGCAGTTCTTTTTTATTTCATAAGTTATCTCTTTTGAGCACAACGAAACGAAACAAATGGATTGAGAACCCTTACAAGTATTATCGATCTTCCAGCTTAAAAGAAAGTTCTCACATACCTGTATCATAAATTCATGATTTACAACAATGCATTCTTTATATATTAGTTGTGATGACGGTGAAATATAGGAGTTAAAGTGAGGTAAAACGTATTTTATATATCGCTTTATGCCGAATTTATTAGCGTACGTCACGCACTTTAATATGTTCTTTAAAAATATAGAGACGATATTTCTCAATCAACCAGTGTTTCATGGCTGTAAACGGAACTTGTTATATTTTATGCAGTAACAGATACTATATAAATCTATAAAAAGGTTTTTTTAAGACACAGATAAAGGAATTTTTTCAAATTTTAGGGTAAGTCTTCACTCATTTGAAAACACCCGTGCCGTAATGTTAAACCAATGGGAATGTTGTTTTCGAATTTCTCGTTTAAATTTGAATATTTTTAAACGTTTTTTTTTTTTTTTTTTTTTTTTTTTTTTTTTTTTTTTTTGCGATAGCTATGGTCGATCTTTAATATGACTCTTTGTTACTTTTTCGATTTTGGTTGCAGATTTTTACTAAAGAGGTACTTTCAGTTTCGAAACCGGTTTTGAGAGCGAAAATACCTTTTTAAAAAAATCTGCAATCAAAATCGAAAAAGTAAAAAAGAGTCATATTAAAAATTGAGCTCAGATATCCTATAAAAAAAAAAATAATAATAAAATAAAAAAATAAATATTCAAATTTAAACAAGCAATTCGACAACAGCCTCCCCATTCGTTTAACATTACGGCCCGGGTGTTTTCAAGTGAGTGAAAAGTCCCCTTAAAGGGTTTTTCACACCTTTTATAATCTCCGTGGCCAGTATAAAAGTGATATAATTTCAAGTTCTCCTAACTTTCTAAATACTTATTGAAATTCCATAAATCTTTGTGATATATTTATGCCATATTTGAGGTTTTATAAAATGCAAAAATAAACACTTATAATATAACATAATAAAAAATACAATTCAGTTAATATTGCACAGCATTTTCACATGGTATGTGACAATCCGCACGATAACGTAACTTATAATAGATGGATTATGTTATAACAAACTAAAACTTATATTAAAAGGAGCTCTGACCTATATTGTACAGAATAAATTAATATTATTAAGATACGTAAATATTTTCATTATTTTATTCATGAATTCATTTTTTTTTTTTCACATTTTACAAATTTGATTGTATTTTTAAAATAGTTTCTGTCAAAGAATTTATGTATCATTAATTCATTCTATAAAGTATAGCTAGCTTAAAGCTCATCTTAACATACGTTTTATGTTGATACATATATTCTAAGTCTAGCTTTCGAGCGAATTATTACATACCACATAAAGATAGTTTGTAACATTAATTGAACTGTAATTTTTATTACATTACATTGTAATTTTTATATTTTATAAAGACTTAAATAGGCCGTAAATATATTACAAAGTTTTATGTAATTTCGATAAGTATTCAATTGTTACGAGAACTCGGAACCACGCCACTTTTGCACTTGCGAAGGAGATTTTAAAAAATGTGAGACATCTTAAGCCCCTTAATTTTTCTTTTAAATACACTCTCAGAAAAAAATGTAAATTTATGAGCGATTGCCCTTCAATTTTCACGAACAACAGTCTTATTTGATGAAAAACGGTCTGATCCATTAAATAAGCGGCCTTATCCCTTAGATACTTAGAAAATTAAGGGCAATCCACATATTCTTACAGTTCTAGCTCATCTGTTAGCAAAAATACGGTACGGCCCTCAAACATTTTCCTCCACTAGGGTGTAACCCTTCATTTTAGTCGTGTTTCGAAGAATAATGTCACTTAACCGCGACCGTAACATATTTTTTAACCCGCCAAAAAAGCGGTTCTGTGATGATTATCTAACGTGCCACGTGCTACGGAACAGTGACTAAAGTGTTGTTGTATTTTAAAGTGCATTATATCCTGTTTTACGGGCTGCACAAAAAGATGGGCATGTTTTTTAAGGGGTATGACTGAATCTGTGCTGCCGGCCTCTGTCCGTAATTTTTACAGGGATATTTTTAACAGTATAGTAATATTGTAATAATTTTTGCAGTGCATATTTAACTTATCTACTCCAAATTTTATGTAGAACTTAAAAATATATATATATTACTGTTTTATAAATACCAGATAATGTGACTTTTATCAAAAAACTTAATCAATGATTTTGGAAATCTATTCCGGACCTTAGAAATAGACTTGATCGGAATAGATCCAGCCAGTAGCTCTGGAAGCAGGAAGATAGATGGCTGCAACCTTTAAACTAACCGAATATTATTATTATCAGTTATATTATCGGTATTATCGGTTTATTAACAGTGTAGTAATAATGTAGTAAATATATATAAATATATAATACTAATAATGTAGTAATAATGTAGTAAAAAGCTCTGGAAGCAGGAATAGATATATGGCTGCAACCTTTAAACTAACCGAATATTATTATTATCGCTTATATTATCGGTTTATTAACAGTGTAGTATATCGGTTATTTAACAGTGTAGTAATAATTTTTGTAGTGCATATTTAACTTATCTACTCCAAATTTTATGTAGAACTTAAAAAATATATATATTACTGTTTTATAAATACCAGATAAAATGTGATTTTTATCAAAAAACTTAATCAATGATTTTGGAAATCTATTCCGGACCTCAGAAATAGACTTGATCTGAATAGATCCAGCCAGTAGTTCTGGAAGCAGGAAGATATATGGCTGCAACCTTTAAACTAACCGAATATTCGATACCTGTTTCAACAACATTAACTAAATAAATATTTCATGAAAAATCTCTAATAAATACATTATATTTCATATGCTACTATCTCAATCTTATGAGAATATACAACAAAAACCAAACTTACATTTCTTTTATTAATATACCTTTTATTTCAAGAAATAAATCACTGTAACTTCCACTACTATGCTATTTTTATCAGTAGAAGAACCTCACGACCTCCGTCACTTGTCTAATAGCTGAAATACAGTGACTGGGCCAACTAACTCGATTGGGCATCTAACCCGTATTTAGCCTATATACATAATAGCTTGTATTACACAGTTTATCTGTTTTCTTTTAGCAGTCTATTTCAAAAACACATTAAAACCTACAGAACTTTATTAATATATTTAATTGGTACGTACTCTCTGTGGGTAAAGGATCACCATGTTAAAAAAATGTAATTTATACAATTGATAATTTTAAAAAAATGAATAATTTAATCGAAAAGAATAATTCAAATAAGTTATTTATTATTTTAAAAGATTTAAAAATACATAAAAAGAAATTGTATAATCTTTTATTGCAAGAAATTTGTTAAGAATGAATAAAAATTTTGAAATCTGAACAAAAAAATCTAATTTATTGAATATTTTATTTATAGTTTATGATTGTTAGCCCAGTGGTAGGGGAGCAAACAAAGGCCGAATTCGGAATTAATTAGGGGGAAGCTGGAAATTGTTTTAATCCATTTAATTTAGGTCTAGAATGAATATGCTATGTTTTCCCCTTCGTACTAGGTGAGCGTTGGGAAATATGTATAGATTTATAGTCAAAAAACATGTTTTTTAAAAAAATACCATAACAAGATCTCAAAAAAAAAAAAAAAAAAAACTAACTTTATCGAAAACATTGTCAGTACAAATTTTGTAGAGCTTAAAATTCTGAATAAAAGGAGTAGCCACACTTAATATTTTTGTTGAACATTAAGCTCACAATTCTACTTCAAAGTTTAGCCTAAATCGCTAATCAAGAGCTTGAAGCCAAAACAGATCCGATTATCAGTCCACCCTGCTTCTAATTTTTATATACATGTATTTTTTTTTATTTATTGAGGGAATTATGATGTTTTTGTAATTATTTTAACTCATTATTTTGGATATTTTAAGAATTACTCATTAACCTCTCGATTACGGGCCCGGTGGAAGGGGATGAAAAAAAGGCCAAATGCGAAATTAGTTAGGGAAAAGCTAAAAATTGTTTTCATCCCTTCGACATAGGTCGGAAATTAACAAAAATGCATGTATATAAAAATTGGAAGCAGTGTGGACTGATAATTTGATCTCTCCTGGCCTCAAACTGTTGATTAGTGATTAAGGCAAAGTTTTGAAATATAATTGCGGCCATAATCTTGAATAAAAAATATTAATGTGTGTACTCATTTTATTCAGAATTTCAGGCTCTGCAACATTTGTACTGAGAATTTTTTTGGCAGAGTTAGCTGTTTTGAGATATTGTTACGTTAACTTGGTCCCTCCTGGCTTCAAGCTCTTGATTAGCGATTAAGGCAAAATTTTGAAATAGAATTGCGACCTTAATTATGAGCAAAAACAATAATGTGGGTACTCATTTTACTAAGAATTTTAAGCTCTACAACAGTTGTACTGACATTTTTTTGATATAGTTAGCCGTTTTCAGATATAGTTACGTTAACTTGGTCCCTCTTGGCTTCAAGCTCTTGATTAGCGATTAAGGCAAAATTTTGAAATAGAATTGCGACCTTAATTATGAGCAAAAACAATAATGTGGGTACTCATTTTACTAAGAATTTTAAGCTCTACAACAGTTGTACTGACATTTTTTTGATATAGTTAGCCGTTTTCAGATATAGTTACGTTAACTTGGTCCCTCTTGGCTTCAAGCTCTTGATTAGCGATTAAGGCAAAATTTTGAAATAGAATTGCGACCTTAATTATGAACAAAAATATTAATGTGGGTACTCATTTTACTAAGAATTTTAAGCTCTACAACAGTTGTACTGACAATTTTTTGATATAGTTAGCCGTTTTCAGATATTGTTAAGTTAACTTGGTCCCTCCTGGCTTTAAGCTCTTGATTAGCGATTAAGGCAAAATATTGAAATAGAATTTCGACCTTAATTATGAACAAAAATATTAATGTGGGTACTCAATTTACTAAGAATTTTAAGTTCTACAACTGGTGTACTGACAATTTTTTGATAGAGTTAGCTGTTTTGAGATATTGTTAAGGTAACGTGGTTTCTCCTGGCTTCAAAGTCTTGATTAGCAATTAAGGTAAACCTTTGAAATAGAATTTCGACTGTAATGTTGAACAAAAATGTTAATGTGGGTTCTCATTTTATTCAGAATTTTAAGCTCTACAACATTTGCATTGATAATATGTTCGATAGAGTTGGCTGTTTTGAGCTATTGTTAAGGTAATTAAAAAAAAAAAAAAAAACGTATTTTTTGAAAATAGATATGTACATATTTTTTAACGTTCACCAAGTACGAGGAAGAAAACAAAATACGTTCATTTTAGAACTAAACTGAAGGGATTAAAAGAATTTCCAATTTTATCCTAATTAATTCTGTGTCCAATCCCCTGATCACGAGACTAAAACGTTGAAATAGAAATTTGACCTTAATGTTCAACAAAAATATTAAGTATAGGTACTCATTTTACTCAGAATTTTAAGCTCTACAACATTTGTATTGGCAATGTTTTTGATAGAGTTAGTTGTTTTGTGATATTGTTATAGTATTTTTAAAAAAACGTGTTTTTTGACTATAAATTTATACATATTTCCTTACGCTCACATAGTAAGAGGGGGAAAACATAACATATTCATTCTAGATCTAAACTGAATGGATTAAAACAATTTCCAGCTTTCCCCTAATTAATTCCGAATTCAACCCCCTAACCACTGGGCTATGTGTATATTTTCCATTAATTTTTTTATATAGCTACAACATGTAAAATTCGTTACTCGCATGAGACATACAGAATTTATGAAAATTTTTCTATTGTGTTTGAAAAGAAAAATCGTACAAGAATGTTTAAATCTTCCAAATCATAACTGCAAAGATTTTAACACAAACTCAGTTTGAACATCTTTTTTTAAATTATTTTTTGCTGATAATCTTTTCTATAAAATATATTTTCGACTTCCACTATTTATTTTATAATGTTAATAATAATAAAAAAATTATTCTTTGAATAAAAGAAAAATCGAAAAGGATAATAACCGAAGTTTCCCGTATTGTGCATAAAACATTTATTTCGGTTTAAATATGAAAGAAATTTTTTAATTAGGAATAAAATTATATATATGTGTTTTATATCCAATATTAATTTCAAAACCTATGAGTTGAATGAAAAATGTCTAAATTAAATATATATATATATATTAATGCAAATAGGTATAAAAATATGAAACTTCAAATATTCAGAAAGATGTACACATAGAATTTTTAAAAAGTATTTTAAACTTAGAAGTAGATATATCTATCCTTTCATAACCTGACATATTTCACACAGTTGCTTTGTAACTTTTAAATTAATTTCCCTCCGATTTCAAAAACAGCTTCAAATGCCGTAATGCCTGTGGAAATTTTAAAGTTCGTGAATTTTTTAAAATGAAGGATGTAGCTTATGCCAGAAGTTTTCAATTTGTGAAACACCCTACAAGACAAGAGTAAAATATCTGAAGAGTTCTTTGAAGGAATGAATAAACGTTGAAAACAATTTTTTAACTAGAATATACAAAATAAAAGATTTTATTTAAAGCTTGATAACGTCTTAATTACATGATAATGAAAATCATATTTTTAACTTCTACTATTTATTTTATAATATTAATAATAAAAAAATATATTCTTTAAATAAAAGAAATAATCGAAAAGTATAATAACCGAAGTTTTCCGTATTATGCTATAAAACTTTTATTCTTGTTTAAATATAAAGAATTTTAGAATTAGGAATAAAATTATATAAATATATTTTCTATTAGACTTTTAAAAAGTATTTAAAACTTATGTAGAAAATTTTAACCTTTCATAAAGTAACATATTTCATACAGCGGCTTTGTAACTTTTAAGTCAATTTCCGTCCAATTTCAAAAACAACTTCAAATGCCGTTTTGCCTTTGGAAATTTTAAAGTTCGTGAAAGTTTTAAAATGAAGGATTTAGTTTATGCCAGAAGTTTTCAATTTTTGAACACCCTACGCGACAGGAGCGAAGTATCTGAAGACATGTTTGAAAGAAAGAATTATTTTAGTTTAAATATGAAAGAAATTTTATTAGTTAGGAATAAAATTATATAAATGTGTTTTCTATCCAATATTAATTTCAAAATCTATGATTTAGATAGAAAATGTCGAAATATTCAAAAATTTAGATAATTTAAATATGTATGAAAATATGAAACTTCAAATATTCAGAATGATGTGCATATTAAAATTTTAAAAAGTATTTCAAACTTATGTAGAAACTTTTGACCTTTCATAACATAACATATTTCATACAGCTGCTTTGTCACTTTTAAGTCAATTTCCATCCGATTTCAAAAACAGCTTCAAATGCCGTCTAGCCTTTGGAAATTTTAAAGTTCATGAAACTTTTAAAATGTAGGATGTAGCTTATGCCAAAAGTTTTTAATTTGTAAACACCCTACGAGACAGGAGCGAAGTATCTGAAGACATGTTTGAAAGAAAGAATTATTTTAGTTTAAATATGAAAAAAAAAATATTAGTTAGGAATAAAATTATACAAATGTGTTTTCTATCCAATATTAATTTCAAAATCTATGATTTAGATAGAAAATATCGAAATTTCTAAAAATTTAGTTAATTTAAATATGTATAAAAATATGAAACTTCAAATATTCAGAATGATGTGCATATTAAAATTTTAAAAAGTATTTCAAACTTATGTAGAAACTTTTATCCTTTCATAAAATAACATATTTCATACAGCGGCTTTGTCACTTTTAAGTCAATTTCCGTCCGATTTCAAAAACAGCTTCAAATGCCGTTTTGCCTTTGGAAATTTTAAAGTTCGTGAAACTTTTAAAATGAAGGATGTAGCTTATGCCAAAAGTTTTCAATTTATGAAACACCCTACAAGACAAGAGTAAAATATCTGAAGAGATCTTTGAAGGAATGAACAAACATTGAAAATATTTTTTTAACTAGAATATATATATATATATATATATAAGCTTGATAACGTCTTAATTAAATGATAATTAAGATGTTATTTTCGATTTCCGCTATTTTTTTTATAATAATAAATTAAAAATATTCTTTAAATTAAACAAAATCGAAAAGCATAATAACCGAAGTTTCCCGTATTATCCTATAAAAATTTATTTTAATTTAAATATGAAAGAAATTTTACTAGTTAGGAATAAAATTATATAAATGTGTTTTCTATCCAATATTAATTTCAAAATCTATGATTTAGATAGAAAATATCAATTATTTTAAAAATTTAGTTAGTTTAAATATGTATAAATATATGAAACTTCAAATATTCAGAATGATGTGCATATTAAAATTTTAAAAAGTATTTCAAACTTGTGTAGAAAATTTTATCCTTTCATAACATAACATATTTCATACAGCTGCTTTGTAACTTATAAGTCAATTTCGCCCCCCGATTTCAAAAACCGCTTCAAATGCTGTTTTGCCTTTGCAAATTTTAAAACTTGTGAAACTTTTAAAATGAAGGATGTAGCCTATGCCAGACGTTTTCAATTTATGAAACAACCTACCAGACAGGTGCAAAATATCTGAAGAGATGTTTGACGGAAGGTTGAATATAATTTTTTAACTAATAATATATATATATATATATATATATATATGAAACTTGATAACGTCTTAATTAGATGATAATTAAGATGTTATTTTTGATTTCCGCAATTTATTTATAATAATAATAATAATAATAATAATAAAATTATTCTTTAAGTAAAAGAAAAAATCGAAAAGCATAATAACCGAAGTTTCCCGTATTATCCTATGAAAATTTATTTTAGTTTAATTATGAAAGAAATTTTATTAGTTAGGAATAAAATTATATAAATGTGTTTTATATCCAATATTAACTTTAAAATCAATGATTTAGATAAAAAATGTCGAAATTTTTAAAAATTTAGTTAATTTAAATATGTATAAAAATATGAAACTTCAAATATTCAGAATGATGTGCATATTAATATTTTATAAAGTATTTTAAACTTATGTAGAAACTTTTATCCTTTCCTAACGTAACACATTTCATACACTTCTTTGTAACTTTTAAGCCAGTTTCCGTCCGATTTCAAAAACAGCTTCAAATGCCGTTTTGCCTTTGGAAATTTTAAAGTTCATGAAATTTTTAAAATGAAGGATGTAGCTTATGCGAGAAGTTTTCAATTTGTAAGCAACCTTCGAGACAGGAGCGAAGTATCTGAAAGACATGTTTGAAAGAAAGAATTATATTAGTTTAAATATGAAAGAAATTTTATTAGTTAGGAATAAAATTTTATAAATGTGTTTTCTATCCAATATTAACTTTAAAATCTATGATTTAGATAGAAAATGTCGAAATTTTTAAAAATTTAGTTAATTTAAATATGTATAAAAATATGAAACTTCAAATATTCAGAATGATGTGCATATTAAAATTTTAAAAAGTATTTCAAACGTATGTAGAAACTTTTGACCTTTCATAACACAACATATTTCATACAGCTGCTTTGTCACTTTTAAGTCAATTTCCATCCGATTTCAAAAACAGCTTCAAATGCCGTCTAGCCTTTGGAAATTTTAAAGTTCATGAAACTTTTAAAATGTAGGATGTAGCTTATGCCAAAAGTTTTTAATTTGTAAACACCCTACGAGACAGGAGCGAAGTATCTGAAGACATGTTTGAAAGAAAGAATTATTTTAGTTTAAATATGAAAAAAAAATATTAGTTAGGAATAAAATTATACAAATGTGTTTTCTATCCAATATTAATTTCAAAATCTATGATTTAGATAGAAAATATCGAAATTTTTAAAAATTTAGTTAATTTAAATATGTATAAAAATATGAAACTTCAAATATTCAGAATGATGTGCATATTAAAATTTTAAAAAGTATTTCAAACTTATGTAGAAACTTTTATCCTTTCATAAAATAACATATTTCATACAGCGGCTTTGTCACTTTTAAGTCAATTTCCGTCCGATTTCAAAAACAGCTTCAAATGCCGTTTTGCCTTTGGAAATTTTAAAGTTCGTGAAACTTTTAAAATGAAGGATGTAGCTTATGCCAGAAGTTTTCAATTTATGAAACACCCTACAAGACAAGAGTAAAATATCTGAAGAGATCTTTGAAGGAATGAACAAACATTGAAAATATTTTTTTAACTAGAATATATATATATATATATATATATATAAGCTTGATAACGTCTTAATTAAATGATAATTAAGATGTTATTTTCGATTTCCGCTATTTTTTTTATAATAATAAATTAAAAATATTCTTTAAATTAAAAAAAATCGAAAAGCATAATAACCGAAGTTTCCCGTATTATCCTATAAAAATTTATTTTAATTTAAATATGAAAGAAATTTTACTAGTTAGGAATAAAATTATATAAATGTGTTTTCTATCCAATATTAATTTCAAAATCTATGATTTAGATAGAAAATATCAATTATTTTAAAAAATTAGTTAGTTTAAATATGTATAAATATATGAAACTTCAAATATTCAGAATGATGTGCATATTAAAATTTTAAAAAAGTATTTCAAACTTGTGTAGAAAATTTTATTCTTTCATAACATAACATATTTCATACAGCTGCTTTGTAACTTGTAAGTCAATTTCGCCCCCGATTTCAAAAACAGCTTCAAATGCTGTTTTGCCTTTGGAAATTTTAAAACTTGTGAAACTTTTAAAATGAAGGATGTAGCCTATGCCAGACGTTTTCAATTTATGAAACAACCTACCAGACTGGTGCAAAATATCTGAAGAGATGTTTGACGGAAGGTTGAAAATAATTTTTTAACTAATACTATATATATATATATATATATATATATATATATATGAAACTTGATAACGTCTTAATTAGATGATAATTAAGATGTTATTTTTGATTTCCGCAATTTATTTATAATAATAATAATAATAATAATAATAAAATTATTCTTTAAGTAAAAGAAAAAATCGAAAAGCATAATAACCGAAGTTTCCCGTATTATCCTATGAAAATTTATTTTAGTTTAATTATGAAAGAAATTTTATTAGTTAGGAATAAAATTATATAAATGTGTTTTCTATCCAATATTAACTTTAAAATCAATGATTTAGATAAAAAATGTCGAAATTTTTAAAAATTTAGTTAATTTAAATATGTATAAAAATATGAAACTTCAAATATTCAGAATGATGTGCATATTAATATTTTATAAAGTATTTTAAACTTATGTAGAAACTTTTATCCTTTCCTAACGTAACACATTTCATACACTTCTTTGTAACTTTTAAGCCAGTTTCCGTCCGATTTCAAAAACAGCTTCAAATGCCGTTTTGCCTTTGGAAATTTTAAAGTTCATGAAATTTTTAAAATGAAGGATGTAGCTTATGCCAGAAGTTTTCAATTTGTAAGCAACCTTCGAGACAGGAGCGAAGTATCTGAAAGACATGTTTGAAAGAAAGAATTATATTAGTTTAAATATGAAAGAAATTTTATTAGTTAGGAATAAAATTTTATAAATGTGTTTTCTATCCAATATTAACTTTAAAATCTATGATTTAGATAGAAAATGTCGAAATTTTTAAAAATTTAGTTAATTTAAATATGTATAAAAATATGAAACTTCAAATATTCAGAATGATGTGCATATTAAAATTTTAAAAAGTATTTCAAACGTATGTAGAAACTTTTGACCTTTCATAACACAACATATTTCATACAGCTGCTTTGTCACTTTTAAGTCAATTTCCATCCGATTTCAAAAACAGCTTCAAATGCCGTCTAGCCTTTGGAAATTTTAAAGTTCGTGAAACTTTTAAAATGAAGGATGTAGCTTATGCCAGAAGTTTTCAATTTATGAAACACCCTACAAGACAAGAGTAAAATATCTGAAGAGATCTTTGAAGGAATGAACAAACATTGAAAATATTTTTTTAACTAGAATATATATATATATATATATATATATATAAGCTTGATAACGTCTTAATTAAATGATAATTAAGATGTTATTTTCGATTTCCGCTATTTTTTTTATAATAATAAATTAAAAATATTCTTTAAATTAAAAAAAATCGAAAAGCATAATAACCGAAGTTTCCCGTATTATCCTATGAAAATTTATTTTAGTTTAATTATGAAAGAAATTTTATTAGTTAGGAATAAAATTATATAAATGTGTTTTCTATCCAATATTAACTTTAAAATCAATGATTTAGATAAAAAATGTCGAAATTTTTAAAAATTTAGTTAATTTAAATATGTATAAAAATATGAAACTTCAAATATTCAGAATGATGTGCATATTAATATTTTATAAAGTATTTTAAACTTATGTAGAAACTTTTATCCTTTCGTAACGTAACACATTTCATACACTTCTTTGTAACTTTTAAGCCAGTTTCCGTCCGATTTCAAAAACAGCTTCAAATGCCGTTTTGCCTTTGGAAATTTTAAAGTTCATGAAATTTTTAAAATGAAGGATGTAGCTTATGCCAGAAGTTTTCAATTTGTAAGCAACCTTCGAGACAGGAGCGAAGTATCTGAAGACATGTTTGAAAGAAAGAATTATTTTAGTTTAAATATGAAAAAAAAAATATTACTTAGGAATAAAATTATACAAATGTGTTTTCTATCCAATATTAATTTCAAAATCTATGATTTAGATAGAAATTATCGAAATTTTTAAAAATTTAGTTAATTTAAATATGTATAAAAATATGAAACTTCAAATATTCAGAATGATGTGCATATTAAAATTTTAAAAAGTATTTCAAACTTATGTAGAAACTTTTATCCTTTCATAAAATAACATATTTCATACAGCGGCTTTGTCACTTTTAAGTCAATTTCCGTCCGATTTCAAAAACAGCTTCAAATGCCGTTTTGCCTTTGGAAATTTTAAAGTTCGTGAAACTTTTAAAATGAAGGATGTAGCTTATGCCAGAAGTTTTCAATTTATGAAACACCCTACAAGACAAGAGTAAAATATCTGAAGAGATCTTTGAAGGAATGAACAAACATTGAAAATATTTTTTTAACTAGAATATATATATATATATATATATATATAAGCTTGATAACGTCTTAATTAAATGATAATTAAGATTTTATTTTCGATTTCCGCTATTTTTTTTATAATAATAAATTAAAAATATTCTTTAAATTAAAAAAAATCGAAAAGCATAATAACCGAAGTTTCCCGTATTATCCTATAAAAATTTATTTTAATTTAAATATGAAAGAAATTTTACTAGTTAGGAATAAAATTATATAAATGTGTTTTCTATCCAATATTAATTTCAAAATCTATGATTTAGATAGAAAATATCAATTATTTTAAAAAATTAGTTAGTTTAAATATGTATAAATATATGAAACTTCAAATATTCAGAATGATGTGCATATTAAAATTTTAAAAAAGTATTTCAAACTTGTGTAGAAAATTTTATCCTTTCATAACATAACATATTTCATACAGCTGCTTTGTAACTTGTAAGTCAATTTCGCCCCCGATTTCAAAAACAGCTTCAAATGCTGTTTTGCCTTTGGAAATTTTAAAACTTGTGAAACTTTTAAAATGAAGGATGTAGCCTATGCCAGACGTTTTCAATTTATGAAACAACCTACCAGACTGGTGCAAAATATCTGAAGAGATGTTTGACGGAAGGTTGAAAATAATTTTTTAACTAATACTATATATATATATATATATATATATATGAAACTTGATAACGTCTTAATTAGATGATAATTAAGATGTTATTTTTGATTTCCGCAATTTATTTATAATAATAATAATAATAATAATAATAAAATTATTCTTTAAGTAAAAGAAAAAATCGAAAAGCATAATAACCGAAGTTTCCCGTATTATCCTATGAAAATTTATTTTAGTTTAATTATGAAAGAAATTTTATTAGTTAGGAATAAAATTATATAAATGTGTTTTCTATCCAATATTAACTTTAAAATCAATGATTTAGATAAAAAATGTCGAAATTTTTAAAAATTTAGTTAATTTAAATATGTATAAAAATATGAAACTTCAAATATTCAGAATGATGTGCATATTAATATTTTATAAAGTATTTTAAACTTATGTAGAAACTTTTATCCTTTCCTAACGTAACACATTTCATACACTTCTTTGTAACTTTTAAGCCAGTTTCCGTCCGATTTCAAAAACAGCTTCAAATGCCGTTTTGCCTTTTGAAATTTTAAAGTTCATGAAATTTTTAAAATGAAGGATGTAGCTTATGCCAGAAGTTTTCAATTTGTAAGCAACCTTCGAGACAGGAGCGAAGTATCTGAAAGACATGTTTGAAAGAAAGAATTATATTAGTTTAAATATGAAAGAAATTTTATTAGTTAGGAATAAAATTTTATAAATGTGTTTTCTATCCAATATTAACTTTAAAATCTATGATTTAGATAGAAAATGTCGAAATTTTTAAAAATTTAGTTAATTTAAATATGTATAAAAATATGAAACTTCAAATATTCAGAATGATGTGCATATTAAAATTTTAAAAAGTATTTCAAACGTATGTAGAAACTTTTGACCTTTCATAACACAACATATTTCATACAGCTGCTTTGTCACTTTTAAGTCAATTTCCATCCGATTTCAAAAACAGCTTCAAATGCCGTCTAGCCTTTGGAAATTTTAAAGTTCATGAAACTTTTAAAATGTAGGATGTAGCTTATGCCAAAAGTTTTTAATTTGTAAACACCCTACGAACCAGGAGTGAAGTATCTGAAGACATGTTTGAAAGAAAGAATTATTTTAGTTTAAATATGAAAAAAAAAATATTAGTTAGGAATAAAATTATACAAATGTGTTTTCTATCCAATATTAATTTCAAAATCTATGATTTAGATAGAAAATATCAAAATTTTTAAAAATTTAGTTAATTTAAATATGTATAAAAATATGAAACTTCAAATATTCAGAATGATGTGCATATTAAAATTTTAAAAAGTATTTCAAACTTATGTAGAAACTTTTATCCTTTCATAAAATAACATATTTCATACAGCGGCTTTGTCACTTTTAAGTCAATTTCCGTCCGATTTCAAACACAGCTTCAAATGCCGTTTTGCCTTTGGAAATTTTAAAGTTCGTGAAACTTTTAAAATGAAGGATGTAGCTTATGCCAGAAGTTTTCAATTTATGAAACACCCTACAAGACAAGAGTAAAATATCTGAAGAGATCTTTGAAGGAATGAACAAACATTGAAAATATTTTTTTAACTAGAATATATATATATATATATATATATATAAGCTTGATAACGTCTTAATTAAATGATAATTAAGATGTTATTTTCGATTTCCGCTATTTTTTTTATAATAATAAATTAAAAATATTCTTTAAATTAAAAAAAATCGAAAAGCATAATAACCGAAGTTTCCCGTATTATCCTATAAAAATTTATTTTAATTTAAATATGAAAGAAATTTTACTAGTTAGGAATAAAATTATATAAATGTGTTTTCTATCCAATATTAATTTCAAAATCTATGATTTAGATAGAAAATATCAATTATTTTAAAAAATTAGTTAGTTTAAATATGTATAAATATATGAAACTTCAAATATTCAGAATGATGTGCATATTAAAATTTTAAAAAAGTATTTCAAACTTGTGTAGAAAATTTTATCCTTTCATAACATAACATATTTCATACAGCTGCTTTGTAACTTGTAAGTCAATTTCGCCCCCGATTTCAAAAACAGCTTCAAATGCTGTTTTGCCTTTGGAAATTTTAAAACTTGTGAAACTTTTAAAATGAAGGATGTAGCTTATGCCAGAAGTTTTCAATTTATGAAACACCCTACAAGACAAGAGTAAAATATCTGAAGAGTTCTTTGAAGGAATGAATAAACGTTGAAAACAATTTTTTAACTAGAATATACAAAATAAAAGATTTTATTTAAAGCTTGATAACGTCTTAATTACATGATAATGAAAATCATATTTTTAACTTCTACTATTTATTTTATAATATTAATAATAAAAAAATATATTCTTTAAATAAAAGAAATAATCGAAAAGTATAATAACCGAAGTTTTCCGTATTATGCTATAAAACTTTTATTCTTGTTTAAATATAAAGAATTTTAGAATTAGGAATAAAATTATATAAATATATTTTCTATTAGACTTTTAAAAAGTATTTAAAACTTATGTAGAAAATTTTAACCTTTCATAAAGTAACATATTTCATACAGCGGCTTTGTAACTTTTAAGTCAATTTCCGTCCAATTTCAAAAACAACTTCAAATGCCGTTTTGCCTTTGGAAATTTTAAAGTTCGTGAAAGTTTTAAAATGAAGGATTTAGTTTATGCCAGAAGTTTTCAATTTTTGAACACCCTACGCGACAGGAGCGAAGTATCTGAAGACATGTTTGAAAGAAAGAATTATTTTAGTTTAAATATGAAAGAAATTTTATTAGTTAGGAATAAAATTATATAAATGTGTTTTCTATCCAATATTAATTTCAAAATCTATGATTTAGATAGAAAATGTCGAAATATTCAAAAATTTAGATAATTTAAATATGTATGAAAATATGAAACTTCAAATATTCAGAATGATGTGCATATTAAAATTTTAAAAAGTATTTCAAACTTATGTAGAAACTTTTGACCTTTCATAACATAACATATTTCATACAGCTGCTTTGTCACTTTTAAGTCAATTTCCATCCGATTTCAAAAACAGCTTCAAATGCCGTCTAGCCTTTGGAAATTTTAAAGTTCATGAAACTTTTAAAATGTAGGATGTAGCTTATGCCAAAAGTTTTTAATTTGTAAACACCCTACGAGACAGGAGCGAAGTATCTGAAGACATGTTTGAAAGAAAGAATTATTTTAGTTTAAATATGAAAAAAAAAATATTAGTTAGGAATAAAATTATACAAATGTGTTTTCTATCCAATATTAATTTCAAAATCTATGATTTAGATAGAAAATATCGAAATTTCTAAAAATTTAGTTAATTTAAATATGTATAAAAATATGAAACTTCAAATATTCAGAATGATGTGCATATTAAAATTTTAAAAAGTATTTCAAACTTATGTAGAAACTTTTATCCTTTCATAAAATAACATATTTCATACAGCGGCTTTGTCACTTTTAATTCAATTTCCGTCCGATTTCAAAAACAGCTTCAAATGCCGTTTTGCCTTTGGAAATTTTAAAGTTCGTGAAACTTTTAAAATGAAGGATGTAGCTTATGCCAAAAGTTTTCAATTTATGAAACACCCTACAAGACAAGAGTAAAATATCTGAAGAGATCTTTGAAGGAATGAACAAACATTGAAAATATTTTTTTAACTAGAATATATATATATATATATATATAAGCTTGATAACGTCTTAATTAAATGATAATTAAGATGTTATTTTCGATTTCCGCTATTTTTTTTATAATAATAAATTAAAAATATTCTTTAAATTAAACAAAATCGAAAAGCATAATAACCGAAGTTTCCCGTATTATCCTATAAAAATTTATTTTAATTTAAATATGAAAGAAATTTTACTAGTTAGGAATAAAATTATATAAATGTGTTTTCTATCCAATATTAATTTCAAAATCTATGATTTAGATAGAAAATATCAATTATTTTAAAAATTTAGTTAGTTTAAATATGTATAAATATATGAAACTTCAAATATTCAGAATGATGTGCATATTAAAATTTTAAAAAGTATTTCAAACTTGTGTAGAAAATTTTATCCTTTCATAACATAACATATTTCATACAGCTGCTTTGTAACTTATAAGTCAATTTCGCCCCCCGATTTCAAAAACCGCTTCAAATGCTGTTTTGCCTTTGCAAATTTTAAAACTTGTGAAACTTTTAAAATGAAGGATGTAGCCTATGCCAGACGTTTTCAATTTATGAAACAACCTACCAGACAGGTGCAAAATATCTGAAGAGATGTTTGACGGAAGGTTGAATATAATTTTTTAACTAATAATATATATATATATATATATATATATATATGAAACTTGATAACGTCTTAATTAGATGATAATTAAGATGTTATTTTTGATTTCCGCAATTTATTTATAATAATAATAATAATAATAATAATAAAATTATTCTTTAAGTAAAAGAAAAAATCGAAAAGCATAATAACCGAAGTTTCCCGTATTATCCTATGAAAATTTATTTTAGTTTAATTATGAAAGAAATTTTATTAGTTAGGAATAAAATTATATAAATGTGTTTTATATCCAATATTAACTTTAAAATCAATGATTTAGATAAAAAATGTCGAAATTTTTAAAAATTTAGTTAATTTAAATATGTATAAAAATATGAAACTTCAAATATTCAGAATGATGTGCATATTAATATTTTATAAAGTATTTTAAACTTATGTAGAAACTTTTATCCTTTCGTAACGTAACACATTTCATACACTTCTTTGTAACTTTTAAGCCAGTTTCCGTCCGATTTCAAAAACAGCTTCAAATGCCGTTTTGCCTTTGGAAATTTTAAAGTTCATGAAATTTTTAAAATGAAGGATGTAGCTTATGCCAGAAGTTTTCAATTTGTAAGCAACCTTCGAGACAGGAGCGAAGTATCTGAAGACATGTTTGAAAGAAAGAATTATTTTAGTTTAAATATGAAAAAAAAAATATTACTTAGGAATAAAATTATACAAATGTGTTTTCTATCCAATATTAATTTCAAAATCTATGATTTAGATAGAAATTATCGAAATTTTTAAAAATTTAGTTAATTTAAATATGTATAAAAATATGAAACTTCAAATATTCAGAATGATGTGCATATTAAAATTTTAAAAAGTATTTCAAACTTATGTAGAAACTTTTATCCTTTCATAAAATAACATATTTCATACAGCGGCTTTGTCACTTTTAAGTCAATTTCCGTCCGATTTCAAAAACAGCTTCAAATGCCGTTTTGCCTTTGGAAATTTTAAAGTTCGTGAAACTTTTAAAATGAAGGATGTAGCTTATGCCAGAAGTTTTCAATTTATGAAACACCCTACAAGACAAGAGTAAAATATCTGAAGAGATCTTTGAAGGAATGAACAAACATTGAAAATATTTTTTTAACTAGAATATATATATATATATATATATATATAAGCTTGATAACGTCTTAATTAAATGATAATTAAGATTTTATTTTCGATTTCCGCTATTTTTTTTATAATAATAAATTAAAAATATTCTTTAAATTAAAAAAAATCGAAAAGCATAATAACCGAAGTTTCCCGTATTATCCTATAAAAATTTATTTTAATTTAAATATGAAAGAAATTTTACTAGTTAGGAATAAAATTATATAAATGTGTTTTCTATCCAATATTAATTTCAAAATCTATGATTTAGATAGAAAATATCAATTATTTTAAAAAATTAGTTAGTTTAAATATGTATAAATATATGAAACTTCAAATATTCAGAATGATGTGCATATTAAAATTTTAAAAAAGTATTTCAAACTTGTGTAGAAAATTTTATCCTTTCATAACATAACATATTTCATACAGCTGCTTTGTAACTTGTAAGTCAATTTCGCCCCCGATTTCAAAAACAGCTTCAAATGCTGTTTTGCCTTTGGAAATTTTAAAACTTGTGAAACTTTTAAAATGAAGGATGTAGCCTATGCCAGACGTTTTCAATTTATGAAACAACCTACCAGACTGGTGCAAAATATCTGAAGAGATGTTTGACGGAAGGTTGAAAATAATTTTTTAACTAATACTATATATATATATATATATATATATATATGAAACTTGATAACGTCTTAATTAGATGATAATTAAGATGTTATTTTTGATTTCCGCAATTTATTTATAATAATAATAATAATAATAAAATTATTCTTTAAGTAAAAGAAAAAATCGAAAAGCATAATAACCGAAGTTTCCCGTATTATCCTATGAAAATTTATTTTAGTTTAATTATGAAAGAAATTTTATTAGTTAGGAATAAAATTATATAAATGTGTTTTCTATCCAATATTAACTTTAAAATCAATGATTTAGATAAAAAATGTCGAAATTTTTAAAAATTTAGTTAATTTAAATATGTATAAAAATATGAAACTTCAAATATTCAGAATGATGTGCATATTAATATTTTATAAAGTATTTTAAACTTATGTAGAAACTTTTATCCTTTCCTAACGTAACACATTTCATACACTTCTTTGTAACTTTTAAGCCAGTTTCCGTCCGATTTCAAAAACAGCTTCAAATGCCGTTTTGCCTTTTGAAATTTTAAAGTTCATGAAATTTTTAAAATGAAGGATGTAGCTTATGCCAGAAGTTTTCAATTTGTAAGCAACCTTCGAGACAGGAGCGAAGTATCTGAAAGACATGTTTGAAAGAAAGAATTATATTAGTTTAAATATGAAAGAAATTTTATTAGTTAGGAATAAAATTTTATAAATGTGTTTTCTATCCAATATTAACTTTAAAATCTATGATTTAGATAGAAAATGTCGAAATTTTTAAAAATTTAGTTAATTTAAATATGTATAAAAATATGAAACTTCAAATATTCAGAATGATGTGCATATTAAAATTTTAAAAAGTATTTCAAACGTATGTAGAAACTTTTGACCTTTCATAACACAACATATTTCATACAGCTGCTTTGTCACTTTTAAGTCAATTTCCATCCGATTTCAAAAACAGCTTCAAATGCCGTCTAGCCTTTGGAAATTTTAAAGTTCATGAAACTTTTAAAATGTAGGATGTAGCTTATGCCAAAAGTTTTTAATTTGTAAACACCCTACGAACCAGGAGTGAAGTATCTGAAGACATGTTTGAAAGAAAGAATTATTTTAGTTTAAATATGAAAAAAAAAATATTAGTTAGGAATAAAATTATACAAATGTGTTTTCTATCCAATATTAATTTCAAAATCTATGATTTAGATAGAAAATATCGAAATTTTTAAAAATTTAGTTAATTTAAATATGTATAAAAATATGAAACTTCAAATATTCAGAATGATGTGCATATTAAAATTTTAAAAAGTATTTCAAACTTATGTAGAAACTTTTATCCTTTCATAAAATAACATATTTCATACAGCGGCTTTGTCACTTTTAAGTCAATTTCCGTCCGATTTCAAACACAGCTTCAAATGCCGTTTTGCCTTTGGAAATTTTAAAGTTCGTGAAACTTTTAAAATGAAGGATGTAGCTTATGCCAGAAGTTTTCAATTTATGAAACACCCTACAAGACAAGAGTAAAATATCTGAAGAGATCTTTGAAGGAATGAACAAACATTGAAAATATTTTTTTAACTAGAATATATATATATATATATATATATATAAGCTTGATAACGTCTTAATTAAATGATAATTAAGATGTTATTTTCGATTTCCGCTATTTTTTTTATAATAATAAATTAAAAATATTCTTTAAATTAAAAAAAATCGAAAAGCATAATAACCGAAGTTTCCCGTATTATCCTATAAAAATTTATTTTAATTTAAATATGAAAGAAATTTTACTAGTTAGGAATAAAATTATATAAATGTGTTTTCTATCCAATATTAATTTCAAAATCTATGATTTAGATAGAAAATATCAATTATTTTAAAAAATTAGTTAGTTTAAATATGTATAAATATATGAAACTTCAAATATTCAGAATGATGTGCATATTAAAATTTTAAAAAAGTATTTCAAACTTGTGTAGAAAATTTTATCCTTTCATAACATAACATATTTCATACAGCTGCTTTGTAACTTGTAAGTCAATTTCGCCCCCGATTTCAAAAACAGCTTCAAATGCTGTTTTGCCTTTGGAAATTTTAAAACTTGTGAAACTTTTAAAATGAAGGATGTAGCCTATGCCAGACGTTTTCAATTTATGAAACAACCTACCAGACTGGTGCAAAATATCTGAAGAGATGTTTGACGGAAGGTTGAAAATAATTTTTTAACTAATACTATATATATATATATATATATATATATATATGAAACTTGATAACGTCTTAATTAGATGATAATCAAGATGTTATTTTTTATTTACGCAATTTATTTATAATAATAATAATAATAATAATAATAAAATTATTCTTTAAGTAAAAGAAAAAATCGAAAAGCATAATAACCGAAGTTTCCCGTATTATCCTATGAAAATTTGTTTTAGTTTAATTATGAAAGAAATTTTATTAGTTAGGAATAAAATTATATAAATGTGTTTTCTATCCAATATTAACTTTAAAATCAATGATTTAGATAAAAAATGTCGAAATTTTTAAAAATTTAGTTAATTTAAATATGTATAAAAATATGAAACTTCAAATATTCAGAATGATGTGCATATTAATATTTTATAAAGTATTTTAAACTTATGTAGAAACTTTTATCCTTTCGTAACGTAACACATTTCATACACTTCTTTGTAACTTTTAAGCCAGTTTCCGTCCGATTTCAAAAACAGCTTCAAATGCCGTTTTGCCTTTGGAAATTTTAAAGTTCATGAAATTTTTAAAATGAAGGATGTAGCTTATGCCAGAAGTTTTCAATTTGTAAGCAACCTTCGAGACAGGAGCGAAGTATCTGAAAGACATGTTTGAAAGAAAGAATTATTTTAGTTTAAATATGAAAGAAATTTTATTAGTTAGGAATAAAATTTTATAAATGTGTTTTCTATCCAATATTAACTTTAAAATCTATGATTTAGATAAAAAATGTCGAAATTTTTAAAAATTTAGTTAATTTAAATATGTATAAAAATATGAAACTTCAAATATTAAGAATGATGTGCATATTAAAATTTTAAAAAGTATTTCAAACTTATGTAGAAACTTTTGACCTTTCATAACACAACATATTTCATACAGCTGCTTTGTCACTTTTAAGTCAATTTCCATCCGATTTCAAAAACAGCTTCAAATGCCGTCTAGCCTTTGGAAATTTTAAAGTTCATGAAACTTTTAAAATGTAGGATGTAGCTTATGCCAAAAGTTTTTAATTTGTAAACACCCTACGAGACAGGAGTGAAGTATCTGAAGACATGTTTGAAAGAAAGAATTATTTTAGTTTAAATATGAAAAAAAAATATTAGTTAGGAATAAAATTATACAAATGTGTTTTCTATCCAATATTAATTTCAAAATCTATGATTTAGATTGAAAATATCGAAATTTTTAAAAATTTAGTTAATTTAAATATGTATAAAAATATGAAACTTCAAATATTCAGAATGATGTGCATATTAAAATTTTAAAAAGTATTTCAAACTTATGTAGAAACTTTTATCCTTACATAAAATAACATATTTCATACAGCGGCTTTGTCACTTTTAAGTCAATTTCCGTCCGATTTCAAAAACAGCTTCAAATGCCGTTTTGCCTTTGGAAATTTTAAAGTTCGTGAAACTTTTAAAATGAAGGATGTAGCTTATGCCAGAAGTTTTCAATTTATGAAACACCCTACAAGACAAGAGTAAAATATCTGAAGAGATCTTTGAAGGAATGAACAAACATTGAAAATATTTTTTTAACTAGAATATATATATATATATATATATATATATATATATATATATATAAGCTTGATAACGTCTTAATTAAATGATAATTAAGATGTTATTTTCGATTTCCGCTATTTTTTTTTATAATAATAAATTAAAAATATTCTTTAAATTAAAAAAAATCGAAAAGCATAATAACCGAAGTTTCCCGTATTATCCTATAAAAATTTATTTTAATTTAAATATGAAAGAAATTTTACTAGTTAGGAATAAAATTATATAAATGTGTTTTCTATCCAATATTAATTTCAAAATCTATGATTTAGATAGAAAATATCAATTATTTTAAAAAATTAGTTAGTTTAAATATGTATAAATATATGAAACTTCAAATATTCAGAATGATGTGCATATTAAAATTTTAAAAAAGTATTTCAAACTTGTGTAGAAAATTTTATCCTTTCATAACATAACATATTTCATACAGCTGCTTTGTAACTTGTAAGTCAATTTCGCCCCCGATTTCAAAAACAGCTTCAAATGCTGTTTTGCCTTTGGAAATTTTAAAACTTGTGAAACTTTTAAAATGAAGGATGTAGCCTATGCCAGACGTTTTCAATTTATGAAACAACCTACCAGACTGGTGCAAAATATCTGAAGAGATGTTTGACGGAAGGTTGAAAATAATTTTTTAACTAATACTATATATATATATATATATATATATATATATATTTGAAACTTGATAACGTCTTAATTAGATGATAATTAAGATGTTATTTTTGATTTCCGCAATTTATTTATAATAATAATAATAATAATAAAATTATTCTTTAAGTAAAAGAAAAAATCGAAAAGCATAATAACCGAAGTTTCCCGTATTATCCTATGAAAATTTATTTTAGTTTAATTATGAAAGAAATTTTATTAGTTAGGAATAAAATTATATAAATGTGTTTTCTATCCAATATTAACTTTAAAATCAATGATTTAGATAAAAAATGTCGAAATTTTTAAAAATTTAGTTAATTTAAATATGTATAAAAATATGAAACTTCAAATATTCAGAATGATGTGCATATTAATATTTTATAAAGTATTTTAAACTTATGTAGAAACTTTTATCCTTTCCTAACGTAACACATTTCATACACTTCTTTGTAACTTTTAAGCCAGTTTCCGTCCGATTTCAAAAACAGCTTCAAATGCCGTTTTGCCTTTGGAAATTTTAAAGTTCATGAAATTTTTAAAATGAAGGATGTAGCTTATGCCAGAAGTTTTCAATTTGTAAGCAACCTTCGAGACAGGAGCGAAGTATCTGAAAGACATGTTTGAAAGAAAGAATTATATTAGTTTATATATGAAAGAAATTTTATTAGTTAGGAATAAAATTTTATAAATGTGTTTTCTATCCAATATTAACTTTAAAGTCTATGATTTAGATAGAAAATGTCGAAATTTTTAAAAATTTAGTTAATTTAAATATGTATAAAAATATGAAACTTCAAATATTCAGAATGATGTGCATATTAAAATTTTAAAAAGTATTTCAAACGTATGTAGAAACTTTTGACCTTTCATAACACAACATATTTCATACAGCTGCTTTGTCACTTTTAAGTCAATTTCCATCCGATTTCAAAAACAGCTTCAAATGCCGTCTAGCCTTTGGAAATTTTAAAGTTCATGAAACTTTTAAAATGTAGGATGTAGCTTATGCCAAAAGTTTTTAATTTGTAAACACCCTACGAGACAGGAGCGAAGTATCTGAAGACATGTTTGAAAGAAAGAATTATTTTAGTTTAAATATGAAAAAAAAAATATTACTTAGGAATAAAATTATACAAATGTGTTTTCTATCCAATATTAATTTCAAAATCTATGATTTAGATAGAAAATATCGAAATTTTTAAAAATTTAGTTAATTTAAATATGTATAAAAATATGAAACTTCAAATATTCAGAATGATGTGCATATTAAAATTTTAAAAAAGTATTTCAAACTTGTGTAGAAAATTTTATCCTTTCATAACATTGCATATTTCATACAGCTGCTTTGTAAATTATAAGTCAATTTCGCCCCCGATTTCAAAAACAGCTTCAAATGCTGTTTTGCCTTTGGAAATTTTAAAACTTGTGAAACTTTTAAAATGAAGGATGTAGCCTATGCCAGACGTTTTCAATTTATGAAACAACCTACCAGACTGGTGCAAAATATCTGAAGAGATGTTTGACAGAAGGTTGAAAATAATTTTTTAACTAATAATATATATATATATATATATATGAAACTTGATAACGTCTTAATTAGATGATAATTAAGATGTTATTTTTTATTTCCGCAATTTATTTATAATAATAATAATAATAATAATAATAAAATTATTCTTTAAGTAAAAGAAAAAATCGAAAAGCATAATAACCGAAGTTTCCCGTATTATCCTATGAAAATTTATTTTAGTTTAATTATGAAAGAAATTTTATTAGTTAGGAATAAAATTATATAAATGTGTTTTCTATCCAATATTAACTTTAAAATCAATGATTTAGATAAAAAATGTCGAAATTTTTAAAAATTTAGTTAATTTAAATATGTATAAAAATATGAAACTTCAAATATTCAGAATGATGTGCATATTAATATTTTATAAAGTATTTTAAACTTATGTAGAAACTTTTATCCTTTCCTAACGTAACACATTTCATACACTTCTTTGTAACGTTTAAGCCAGTTTCCGTCCGATTTCAAAAACAGCTTCAAATGCCGTTTTGCCTTTTGAAATTTTAAAGTTCATGAAATTTTTAAAATGAAGGATGTAGCTTATGCCAGAAGTTTTCAATTTGTAAGCAACCTTCGAGACAGGAGCGAAGTATCTGAAAGACATGTTTGAAAGAAAGAATTATATTAGTTTAAATATGAAAGAAATTTTATTAGTTAGGAATAAAATTTTATAAATGTGTTTTCTATCCAATATTAACTTTAAAATCTATGATTTAGATAGAAAATGTCGAAATTTTTAAAAATTTAGTTAATTTAAATATGTATAAAAATATGAAACTTCAAATATTCAGAATGATGTGCATATTAAAATTTTAAAAAGTATTTCAAACGTATGTAGAAACTTTTGACCTTTCATAACACAACATATTTCATACAGCTGCTTTGTCACTTTTAAGTCAATTTCCATCCGATTTCAAAAACAGCTTCAAATGCCGTCTAGCCTTTGGAAATTTTAAAGTTCATGAAACTTTTAAAATGTAGGATGTAGCTTATGCCAAAAGTTTTTAATTTGTAAACACCCTACGAACCAGGAGTGAAGTATCTGAAGACATGTTTGAAAGAAAGAATTATTTTAGTTTAAATATGAAAAAAAAAATATTAGTTAGGAATAAAATTATACAAATGTGTTTTCTATCCAATATTAATTTCAAAATCTATGATTTAGATAGAAAATATCGAAATTTTTAAAAATTTAGTTAATTTAAATATGTATAAAAATATGAAACTTCAAATATTCAGAATGATGTGCATATTAAAATTTTAAAAAGTATTTCAAACTTATGTAGAAACTTTTATCCTTTCATAAAATAACATATTTCATACAGCGGCTTTGTCACTTTTAAGTCAATTTCCGTCCGATTTCAAACACAGCTTCAAATGCCGTTTTGCCTTTGGAAATTTTAAAGTTCGTGAAACTTTTAAAATGAAGGATGTAGCTTATGCCAGAAGTTTTCAATTTATGAAACACCCTACAAGACAAGAGTAAAATATCTGAAGAGATCTTTGAAGGAATGAACAAACATTGAAAATATTTTTTTAACTAGAATATATATATATATATATATATATATAAGCTTGATAACGTCTTAATTAAATGATAATTAAGATGTTATTTTCGATTTCCGCTATTTTTTTTATAATAATAAATTAAAAATATTCTTTAAATTAAAAAAAATCGAAAAGCATAATAACCGAAGTTTCCCGTATTATCCTATAAAAATTTATTTTAATTTAAATATGAAAGAAATTTTACTAGTTAGGAATAAAATTATATAAATGTGTTTTCTATCCAATATTAATTTCAAAATCTATGATTTAGATAGAAAATATCAATTATTTTAAAAAATTAGTTAGTTTAAATATGTATAAATATATGAAACTTCAAATATTCAGAATGATGTGCATATTAAAATTTTAAAAAAGTATTTCAAACTTGTGTAGAAAATTTTATCCTTTCATAACATAACATATTTCATACAGCTGCTTTGTAACTTGTAAGTCAATTTCGCCCCCGATTTCAAAAACAGCTTCAAATGCTGTTTTGCCTTTGGAAATTTTAAAACTTGTGAAACTTTTAAAATGAAGGATGTAGCCTATGCCAGACGTTTTCAATTTATGAAACAACCTACCAGACTGGTGCAAAATATCTGAAGAGATGTTTGACGGAAGGTTGAAAATAATTTTTTAACTAATACTATATATATATATATATATATATATATATATGAAACTTGATAACGTCTTAATTAGATGATAATCAAGATGTTATTTTTTATTTACGCAATTTATTTATAATAATAATAATAATAATAATAATAAAATTATTCTTTAAGTAAAAGAAAAAATCGAAAAGCATAATAACCGAAGTTTCCCGTATTATCCTATGAAAATTTGTTTTAGTTTAATTATGAAAGAAATTTTATTAGTTAGGAATAAAATTATATAAATGTGTTTTCTATCCAATATTAACTTTAAAATCAATGATTTAGATAAAAAATGTCGAAATTTTTAAAAATTTAGTTAATTTAAATATGTATAAAAATATGAAACTTCAAATATTCAGAATGATGTGCATATTAATATTTTATAAAGTATTTTAAACTTATGTAGAAACTTTTATCCTTTCGTAACGTAACACATTTCATACACTTCTTTGTAACTTTTAAGCCAGTTTCCGTCCGATTTCAAAAACAGCTTCAAATGCCGTTTTGCCTTTGGAAATTTTAAAGTTCATGAAATTTTTAAAATGAAGGATGTAGCTTATGCCAGAAGTTTTCAATTTGTAAGCAACCTTCGAGACAGGAGCGAAGTATCTGAAAGACATGTTTGAAAGAAAGAATTATTTTAGTTTAAATATGAAAGAAATTTTATTAGTTAGGAATAAAATTTTATAAATGTGTTTTCTATCCA